>CAWUFW010004840.1:0-1453181 GCA_963921515.1 Calotriton arnoldi
ATCCCTTTATGAGAATAGAGTTCAAGATACACAGTATCACAGTATTAAAACGACAGTAAATAGCACAATACACAGTGGGCTCCAGGGGGAGACCAAACCATATACTAAGAAAGTGGTATAAGAACCACGACTTGACTAGACACAGTGCCTAGAGCACGTATAATCGCTGGGACCCCAAGGAACCACCCAAGGTAGTGACACAGGAGACCCACGGGGGACGTGTGCAGTGTGAGAACACAGCCGCGAGCGCCGTAGGATTCAATGCGGAAACCAGGAGCTGGATTCGAGCTGTCCCACAAAGGATGTCGAGTGCTGGGGTGTCGGTGATTGGATTGACCACAACAAGCCTTGGCAACAGCAACCCACGCAGGAAGAGAAAAGATGCTTCTGTGCGGAGGAACACTCGTTGAGTGTAGGCCTGCAATCTTCGGTGCAATTACTGCTCGGGGTCAGGGCTACAAGTAACTCAAAGCTCAGCCTCAGGGGTTGCCGGAAAGCTGATGCTTCTGCAAATGGTTGCGGTGTCCAGGGGTTCGGGTTGCACGGTCTTCCACGAGGGATACGGGCCTCAGACTTTCTGTGGGCACAAATCAACCTCAGTGACCTAAGAAAACCCACCTCCTGTGTGGCAATATTCTTCGGAGTCCGTCGGAGCTCGGAGATGCCAACCGGTCAGTTGCGTTAAAGGTGCCTGCCTTGCAGTGGAGTAACTCCTTTACTCCAAGGGAGATTCTTCAGTCGTCCAGCGTCGTGCAGATCATCGAAGTACTTGGTTTCTGGTATCAGAGTTTAGTCCAGGTGTAATCTAAAGTCCTGTAGTCAGGGTTTCCTACTTTATACCCAAGGAAGGGGTTGGACAAACTCTAGGGACCCACCTAAGGGAGGATCAGGAAAGAGGGGTGGCTACACCCATTTCCTTTGTCCAGTTTCGCGCCAGAGCAGGGGCTGTGTGCCCCTGCAACCGGTTTGAGCTGGACTATGCACAGGGACACCAAATGTGCCCCCAGTGCAGACTTCAAAGCACTCTGAGAGTGCACCCACCCAGCCCCAATACACTAAAGCCTGTCTGGGAGGTGGTCACACCTCCCTGTGACAGGAAACCTATTGTCCAGGCCTCCCCTGCCGGAGTTTCGTCCAGCAGCAGGAGGGCAGACTCGTGTCTGTGGCTGCAGCATCCATTTTGTGATGCCAGGGCTCTGTTAGCTGGTACTGGGTATACCGGTGCTGTCATTTCTCTCCCTCTAGAAGGGTGGGATCATACTCCCACACCAGTTACTTGTGTGGGGGTATGATTCCAAGGTGTTTGACACCAAACACGACAGTTTTCCATGCAGCCACTCCAAAGTTAGCATTTACCGTTTGGTTATAATGCACTTAAGAGTATATGGTCTGGCTGCATCACAAACAACCCCGGAATAAAGATTCCGAAAGCTGCAGAGGGGCTCTGCTCATGCATGGGCACCCTCTCACATGAAACCCAGCACCCTGCCTTCAGGATTGTTAAGGCCTGCCATAGGGGTGACTGATAGGTTTACATGTGCAGTGATATGGAGAGATATAGGGAACCTATATCTCAGTAAGGGGTGGATACACCACCTTACACAGGCTGCTGTAGCAGACCTGTTGTGTCATTTTAAAAGGCTTCCCAGAAGTGGCACAATACATGCTGCAGCCCCTGGTAGGCCTCTGGGGTACCTATGCCCTGGGTACATAGTATACCATATACTAGGGACTCACAAGGGTACCCCAGAATCCAATCTGGAGTGTACCTAAAGTACATACAGTCAATTTAGAGTAGAAAGCAGATAGACTGGGGTCCTGATTAGCAGGGCCACAGTCTGGCTAAGTCGAAAAACAGTGAAGCATCAGCAAAAAGTGGGGATAACTATAAGAAGCAGATCCTACTCTCCTACAGAGGCTTCATGGGAATTACCATTTCTTGCACGGTGTACCGCCTGTTTTTGCTGGCTGGAGAACTCTGTGCACTTTACCTCTGCTAACCAGTGGTAAAGTGCCTTTGCTTCTCCTTTCAACATGATGACATTGGTATACTCCTAATTGGCATATTTACCTTAGCTATAAGTCCCTAGTATATGGTACAAAATGGATTCAGCGCCTGGAAGTTAAATGTCACAAGTGGACTGCAGCACCTATTGTGCCATCCACTGCAGTGACAGTGTAAAACATGGCGTCAGACATACCATTGTAGCATGCCTATAGCAATTTAAACACTGCAATTTGACCTTTGCCAGGTCAAATTCTCCCTTTTAAATATTAATATATCACCCCTATTTAGGCCTTGTAGTCCAAAAGGGAGGGTGCATGGAATTTAAAAGTAGGATATGTAGAAATGTAATCTTACCATGTCCTTACAGTTACTAGCACCCAAAAGCTATTTTTACTGTGGCAGACCTAGCTGTCCTATGTAGAAAACCAGAGTAGAGATTAAAATCCTAATAGTGTGTTTTGGGAATGGGATTAGCTAGAAAAATATTGAAACAACTATTTTTAACCACAGAAATGTTATTGGTTTTAATAAGTAGGGATGAGGTTTGGGAGGCCATTCATTATAATACAAAACGTTGACTTATAATAAGTAAAAAAGATTTAGCATGAGAGTAGCTGATAGTAAACACATTGATCAGGATATCCATTGTACAGTGATTAGTATACAGTATAATATACAAGGTATCAATAGAGTAACCAGAACATTAACCTCTTCCCACCCTAGTCCAACTTCACCATGTGCATCAATAATAATCAAAGTCTCAACATGCAATGCCCTTCCAGAGCTTGCAATGAATCCCTTGTACTATAAGGCATTCTCCTTAACAAAGAGAGGGAACAATTAGATCTAACAGTATGTCTCTGGTGCATCACTGCAATGCTTTAGGTCTAATGGCTATAGCTCATCATATAGTTAGCAGATTAAACATTGTGGGCCTCATTTACGAGGTTTTGGCGCATGGCAGCAACTCAAGGAATCTTGCTGTGCTGCCCTGCGTCAAAAGAAAAGGGCAGGAATAAGCCATATCTATGAGATACTGAGCAAACACAAGAAGATGATGGACAGAGCGCTAAAACTTTTCAGACACTAACCCCCAGGCACAGATCCGGGTTCAATCCATCATTGTTCTTTGGCTCACTTTGCCACCCCAGTTCAGACCTAGCCATATGCAAATCACTCTCGACCCTGTTCCTCATGCGAACAGTCCAGTCCGAACTGCCAAGCCAGGTCTTCCCTGGACCGGAAACAAGCATCCTGGGACCGGTTTCGGGGTATCACCCCTCATCAGCCAGGCTAGCTTGAATCCAGTGGCAAAGTGAGCAAAGGACCCATGTCTAGGCATACCCTGCCAACTTAGGGCGAACAAAGCAAACACAAGGAGATGATGGACGGAGAGCTGAAACTTTTCAGACACTAACCCCCAGTCACAGATCTGGGTTGAATCCATCATTGTTCTTTAGCTCACTTTGCTAGGATATTTCTCCTAGTTGCGCCTCCCTAACACCACCCCTGGGGTGGCGTTAGAATTTGACGCATTCCCAGGTTTACTATTCCTCATAAATCTGGGAATGCTTCAGATACCATGGGTATTGCGTAGGAACACCCACAGCAACACCCATGGAAAGTCCCTTTCAGGCAGTGTTCTGTGTGAAAGGGCACATATTTACAAGGCCATGAAAAGCCACGTAAAGTGGCTTTCCGTGGTAAATATGCTGCAGCACATTGCGCCACCAGAGCGTAAAAAAAGTGACGCTCCAGCGAATGATTCTGGGTTAGGGCCAGGAAAAGGTAAAATATCCTTGGCAGATTTCTAATTTTCATAGCATTTTTCAAGCTCAACCACGAGATAGGCAATGATTGGCAATGGCAGTGCTCTCCTTTGATCATAGCCAGTATAGTCGGGTAGTTAGTGTGATACAAATCTTGTATGTTGGGGGTGAAATTAATTCCCAGGTATCTGACAGATTTCGTTGCCTTGCAAAATTCCCTAACTGATTCCACCTCCGGTGAAGGCAGTGTCAGATTTCTGATTTCTGATTTAGTCATGTTGATTTTTAATCTCAATACTTCTTCATAGTCTTGTAGGAGCTCATGCAGACAAGGCAGAGATGTATCTGGCATGGCAAGGAGGAGTGGCCCCCGCGGATATGTCGAGAAATGCAAAGCAAAAGCAGGAATTCAATAGCCACCACCACATTTAACAACTATCTTACTAACTCTAACCCTCACACTAGATAAATCACTATCCAATTAATTCTATAAAAACATTTATCAATATCTCAATATCTCTATTACAGTCTGTATTAATGATTCACTTGGTTATGCGAGTGCATGCATAAGTCTCTGAGTGGGTCTGTCACTGCATATATAAATCTATGAGTGGATATCAGGGAAGACTCATGAGTCTTTCAGTAAGTGTGTCACCGGCTGCATAAGTCTCTGAGTGCATCTCTCTATCAGTGAATCTATGAGTGGAAGTATAAGTCTCTCAGTGGCTCTGTGAGTCAGTACGTGATTGTCAGACTGGATCTGTGACTTAGTCAATCAATGTCTCAGTGGGTGTGTAAGTGGAATTATAAGTCTCTCAGTGGGTCTGTGATTCGATGCATGCATGTCTGAGTGAGTCTCTTACTGGGTGTGTGAGTGTCTGAGTCGGTCTCTGAGTGGGTGCATTAGTGTCTGAATAGGTCTGTGAGTGGGTGTACGAGTTTCTGACTGCATATGTGAATGGGTACATGAGCCGGTGACTGGATCTATGAGTTGGTGCATAAGTGTCTGAGTGGGTCTGTCTATCAGTGAGTGTGTCAGTGGAAGCACAAGTCTCACACTGGGTCTGTAAGTGGGTGTATGAGTGTCTGAGTAGGTCTGTACATGGGTGTGTCACTCTCCAAGTTAGTCTGTAAGTGCGTGCATGAGTACCTGAATGGTTATAACAGTGGGTACATCAATATCTGAGTTGGTATGTGACTGGATTTTAAGTGTGTGACTGGTTAGTGTGTAGAAATATAGTTATATATATATATATATATATATATATATATATATATATATATATATATATATATATATATATATACACAAGGGGCCACGCTGGAGGTCACATCATCAATGCGAATTTCGCGTCCGATTAAAAAAATCAATTTTGGACATAGAACTTGTGTCACTAACACCCCCATTTCTCAAACATGGGGTCAGAGTACCTCCACTCTGACCCCTTATGCTAGCTTTTTTAGAAAGTTTCAGCCCTGGGAACCATTCCCGATTAATAAAATGGCAGTCGCAACTTTCTGTTCTGGTTCCGTCCAGCCAGTCAGAGCATACCCGTTGGCACGTGCGTCCGCGATTAATTGTGGAATCGCCATGAAATATCTGCAGCCAGAGTTATCACTATAATGTTCGGCTTAAATTTCTCATAAACTACTAAACAGATTTACACCAAATTGGCAAAAGGCACTTCCTTGAGCCAACATCTACCTCCCTGCCAAATTTGGTATAAGTCAGTTTAGCAGTTCGGGCTGTATGTGTGGCTAAAGGTTCCTATGGGAATTAACATTATAAACGCACCCTTATTTAGCGCCCCAAATTCTCGGTCCCCACTGCACGGATCACCCCCAAACTTTCCATGCCAACCAGAACCTACCTTGACAGTTTTTTGGGGAAAATTTCATGAACATTGGTCAAACGACGTCAAAGTTATAGGCAAGTCAAAAAATGCTTTTCCTATTGAAACTAGGTCCTAACTATAACTAACTACAGGTGACCGGTCGCCAGTAGGTAGGTTATAGTTAGGACCTTGTTTCTATTGAAAAAGTGTTTTTTTCTTTTGCCAATATCCTTGGCGCCGTTTGACGAACCTTCAAAAAAATTTCAAAACTAATGGGTCGGTCAGGTCAGCTGCTGTGTTGAAAGTTTTGGGGTGATTCGTCAAGCGAGGGCCGAGAAAAAGGGGGGTCCCAAAACGCATTTTCTCCATGTTAATTGCCATAGGAAACTTTAGACAGCCCGAACTGCTGAACGGAATTACACCAAATTTGGCAAAAAGGTAGCTCTTGGTTCAGAAAGCACTCTTTTTGTTAAATGGTGTAAATCCATTCAGTAGTTCCTGAGAAATGTGAAGATTTCTCAGATATACAACTGTGGCCGCAGAGGATCCGTGAACCCTCCCGATCTCGTGCCTGCAATCTGATTGGCTGCCAACACTTCAAACCCGGAAGTGTTGCCAGCAATCTTGTGACTCGGTTGAATCGAGTCACAAGAAAAAAGGTGAACAAACAAGAAAAGGGGGCAGAGTAGAAACACCCTGACTACCTAGGCCTGCTCAGGGGGTCCCCCAGGGTAAAAAAAAGCATTTTTTTAAAAAACATTTCAGCGGGATTCGGGGCGGATCCTGCGCTTCATTTCCTCTAGGCCCTCGAGCGGGCCAGGTCCCGGGGGCAATATTAAAAAGAGATGCGGCATGCCCCAGGAACCGCCACCTCCCCGGGGCTTATAGAATGAATGCGGGGGGTTATGTGGCCCCCGTAGCCCCGGGGACCGCCACCTCCCCGGGGCTTTATTGTAAAAAAAAATGCGTGGGGGGGCTCCTGTCCCCCTCACGCAGCCTTGGGGACTGCCACCTCCCCGGGGCTAATTATCTTAAATGTGGGGTGGCCACGCGGCCCCCCACAGCCCCTGGGACCGCCACCTCCCCATGGCTAAATTTAGAAAGATGTGTGGGGGCTCCAGCCCCCCCACGGAGCTCCGGGGACCGCCACCTCCCCGCGGCTAAAATACTGTACGAGGGGGACTACGCTGCCCTACTCGTGGAGCCGTAAATAGCCCTGGGGACCGCCACCCCCCAGGGCCGGCTCCAGCAATGTCCAGGGCCCATCCCATAGCAAACAAGTGCTCCACTTTGAACAAGTGAGAGCATTTTGCTCACACTTGTTCAAAGTGGAGCACTTTACTTTTTACCCCCAGGGAGCTGCATCTTAGCAGCTCCCTGGTGGTAAAAAGCAATGCAGGCTCCCGCAGGAGGCAGGAGCCGGCCGGGACCCCGGGGGCTTCAGGCTCCCACTGCGGTCCCAAAGGAGATGGACATGCCCCAGGGAATGGGGTCCCAGGGCCAAAAATGGCCCGTGAGGGTGGCCCCCCTTCCTTGAGACAATATATATAAAAACAAGCATTGGCATAGCCAATAGGTCTCGCCTTTGGGGCCTTATAAGTGTTTAGCCAGAGCTATTGACTTTGCCAATGTCTTCAAGCTGTGCTGTAGAGAAGTGTGGCTGCTGTGCAGCATGCTGAAAAGTTATTATAAAAAAGTGTCAGAAGCATTTTTGTTACTTTATATATGACCAAGAAGGCATTATGTAAAACTGAACGACCATATTAAAAAAAGTATTTACAATAAAAAATGTCCTCAGTTTTCTTTTGTTCTTGCAATGCTGGCAACTCGTTTCTGCCTATTGCAATGGTTGTTTGTTAAAGCTTTTTTTTTGAGGGGGCATAAACAATCGGAGGGTGAAGGTTGAGAACTAGTACCTGTATTATAACACTAGCAGCGGCCAGACACTAGGGGAGAATCAACAGATGCCAGATTCCGAGAGCAGGCTGAGGTGGTGCTGAGTGATGCTGAGGTGGTAGTGGTGGTGGTGGTGACTGTTGCGGAGACGATGCTGAGGTGATGCTGAATGATACTCAGGTCTTGCTGAGTGATACTGCTGTGGTGCTGAGTGATGCTGTGGTGGTGCTGAGTGATATTGTCTTGGCGCTGAGTGATGCTGTGGTGGTGCTGAGTGATATTGTCTTGGCGCTGAGTGATGCTGTGGTGGTGCTGAGTGATGCTGTGGTAGCCCTGAGTGATGCTGTGGTGGCCCTGAGTGATGCTGTGGTGGCCCTGAGTGATGCTGTGGTGGCCCTGAGTGATGCTGTGGTGGTGCTGAATGATGCTGTGGTGGTGCTGAATGATGCTGTGGTGGTGCTGAATGATGCTGTGGTGGTGCTGAATGATGCTGTGGTGGTGCTGAATGATGCTATGGCGGTGCTGAAGGATGCTGTGGTGGTGCTGAGCGATGCTGTGGTGGTGCTGAGCGATGCTGTGGTGGCCCTGAATGATGCTGTGGCGGTGCTGAGTGATGCTGTCGCGGTGCTGAGTGATGCTGTGGCGGCACTGAGTGATGCTGTGGCGGCGCTGAGTGATGCTGTGGCGGTGCTGAGTGATGCTGTGGCGGTGCTGAGTGATGCTGTGGCGGCACTGAATGATGCTGTGGCGGCGCTGAGTGATGCTGTGGTGGCGCTGAGTGATGCTGTGGCAGCGCTGAGTGATGCTGTCGCGGCGCTGAGTGATGCTGTTGCGGCGCTGAGTGATGCTGTGGCGGCGCTGAGTGATGCTGTGGCGGCACTGAGTGATGCTGTGGTGGCGCTGAGTGATGCTGTGGCGGCGCTGAGTGATGCAAGCGCTGGTGCAGGCCGAGACCTAAAAAGTAATGGCCTGGCCCCGGGGGATGAGGTCCCCAGGGCTGAAATTGGCCTGGGGAGGGGGCCTGCACAGCCCCCTCCCCTTAAAAAAATACAAAGGCCCAGCCCTGGGGGATGGGGTCCCAGGGGCATATATCGGCCTCGGGAGGGGGGCCGTGTGGCTACCCTCCCGTTTTATTTGTATTAAAAAATTAAAAAATGGGCAAGCCCATCTGCACCCATCCGGGTCCGGCCAGGGGCTGGGACCCCTGCCTGTTTCAAGACAGAAAGGATAAAATATTCATCAGCTGAAATGTTGAGCCTTAACAGAAGGCCTGGGGAAATGTGTCGACACTCTCTGGACCCAACTGGTCTACCTGCTGAGTGTCCCTGCTGTAAGTGTATAATAAATACGGTGAAAAGGCAGCACAGAAACCTGGTACCTTATTTATAGAAGGGAACCAGGTGGGGCAAAGTCAGACAACACACAGATGACACATGTAACTAGACTACTGAAGAGGGGTGAAACCCCGAAACCGGTCCTAGGATGCTTGTTTCCAGTCCAGGGAGGACCTGGCTTGGCAGTTCGGGCTGGACTGTTCCCATGAGGCACAGGGTCAAGACTGATTTGCATATGGCTGGGTTCAAACTGGAATGGCATGGTGAGCAAAAAAACGATGGATTTAGGCCCAGATCTCTGTACTGGGGTGAATGTATGACATTGTTCTGCATTCTGTCCATCAACTGTTGTTTTTGCATTTGTCACCCCGAGTGGGACGGGTATGCCCAGACGTGGGTCCTGTGCTCTCCATGCCACTGGAATCAAGCTATCCTGGCTGAAGAGGGGTGAAACCCCGAAACCGGTCCTAGGATGCTTGTTTCCAGTCCAGGGAGGACCTGGCTTGGCAGTTCGGGCTGGACTGTTCCCATGAGGCACAGGGTCAAGACTGATTTGCATATGGCTGGGTTCAAACTGGAATGGCATGGTGAGCAAAAAAACGATGGATTTAGGCCCAGATCTCTGTACTGGGGTGAATGTATGACATTGTTCTGCATTCTGTCCATCGACTGTTGTTTTTGCTACTGTAGATCCCTCCCCAAGCATAAATTAGAGGTATTCACCTTTTTCGAAGAAACCCAACCAGAAGCACTCTTTTTAACGGAAACCTGGCTCAATGATAGCAGTTGGCCAGACATAGCTGTAACCTTACCACCATGATATACAATTGTCAGGAACGTTTAGGTGGACAAGTTGGGAGGAGGGGTTGCGATCATTGCAAAAGAGCAACTTAGATTGTAAATTTAGTCCAGTCTTAATTTCTGAGAGTGAAATCTTGCTGTTTTCTATCAAACTCTCCCACACTTATACATTTTCAGAGCTGTTGGTATACTGTTCTCCAGGATCAGCCACAGAGTTCGTGAAGGACATGCCTGATGTATATGCGGCCTACAGCCTTCAGACAGACAATTTTATGTTACTAGGCCATCTAAATATTCATGTTGAGACGTTAGCATGTACTCAGGCTGCCAACTTCTTGCAAGATCTGTCTGCGATCCACCTATTGCAGCTGGTCAGCTCTCCCATGCATAATAAGGGCCATAATTTGGACCCAATTCTTACAAATTTAGACAATATGGTGATAGAATCCCCTCTACCAGTTGTTTGGACAACCACTGTATTATTCCACTCTCTATTCCAACAGTTGAGGCGTCTACACCTAGAATCACGCACTCCAATACCACTTGGCAATGGTTCAAACTGGAAAAGACTAGCTGGGAGTCTGCATCATGTAACCCGGCCCCCAACATAACACAAGATAAAGAGGTGTCCATATACTACTCAGAGTTCACAAAATGGATCAGCAAAGTCCTTGATGAACTATTTGCAAACCACTTTCTCAGAAAAGTACAGAACATTTATGATGCTTTATTGTGTTCAGGAGACCACAATGACAGGCCAGAAGGAAGGTCGATAATCAATAATAGTAGAACTGAACTCTCCCTGTTTCCACAAATGGCTAAAGAGGAAGTCATTGAAGTGGCAAGCTCAGTGAAATCAAGTTCTCCGCTTGACCCTGTGCCAATAGATATTTTATTAAAAGGCAGAGAGGTTATATTTTCCACTTTGACAGATATATATAATTTGTCCCTGGAAAATTGCAGTGTCCCAGAAGAATGGAAACATGCCATCATTCACCCCCTACTGAAGAAACCCATGCTGGACTCTGAGGTGGTAAAAAACTACAGACCCATATCAATACTACCTAGAGTCAGCAAGATCTTGGAGAAGATAATAAATAGGCACCTCACCAAACACCTGGAAGCCAACAACATCCTTCATCCTAACCAAAAAGGTTTTCACTCCGGCTTTTGCTCTGGCTGCAGCACAGAAACAGCGCTTTTAAAGGACATAGAAGATCTTAAAATGATCTTGGACCAGGGTGGCTCAGCGGCTCTGATCCTCCTTGATCTAAGTGCTGCATTTGTCACAGTTTCCTACACGATTCTACTCCACAGGCTGATAGAAGCAGGCATCACAGAGAATACCTTAAACTGGCTTACTTCTTTCCTGGAGAAACGTAGTTTTCAAGTGAGTGAGGGGCCTTTTGGCTCAACCAGTCATCAGTTAAACTGTGCATGCTTTTTAATGTATATGTCCGTCCTCTATCTGAAATCATCTGCTCTTATGGTTTTACAATGGTATCCTATGCAGTTGATACTCAGATGATTGTGTCCTTGTCACCAGACATAGACACTACCTTAGTGAGACTGAACAGCTGTCTAGAGAATGTCTCTAAATGGATGGTGGTGACTGCCTAAAGCTTAATGGAGAGAAAAAGGAGGTCCTGGAGGTTGGCAATAACCCAACACTCTGGGACCAGATAACCTGGCCTCACTGCTTAGAAGAACATCCCCCTCCCCCCCAAAGCTGGCAGTCAAGAGCTTAGGGATTACTTTGGATAAACACCTCTCTATGGAATCTCGAGTAAAGAGGGTGGCTGGCAGCTGCTTTGGTCTTTTGAGAGCCTTAAGGAAAACTCTGAAGTGGCTCCCAATGGAGTCACAGAGAATTGTGATCCAAGGACTGATTCTCTTGCGCCCGATTATGGCAACTCGCTGTACTTAGGCAGTCCTCTGTCGGCTATAAAGAAAGGCTGCAGCTCGAGTTCTGTTAGGCATTCCTAAAACAGAATCAGCCCATGCAGCGCTGAAAAATCTACACTGGCTGCCTATAAGATGTAGAGTACAATTCAAGGCATTATGCATCACACATAGGGCAAAACTTAAAATGGGCCCTCATGTTCTCTATCAGCTGGTCACCTCCCATCGGACCAACAGGGCTCCCTGGTCCAGCAATCTTGAGCTTCTTGCTGTTCCCAGAGTTCAGAGAGCCATAAGTGGAGGTCGCTCCTTCGCTTTTCAGGCACCCAAACTCTGGCACTCTCTGACGATTAGCCTGAGAACGGACGAAATTTTTATGAGTTTTAGAAGAAACTAAAAACGTACCTGTTTCCCTAATATCATTAATTTTTTTTTAATTACCCTCGCTCCAGCAGCTATTGAAAGCACGGGGAAGCCGGTTGTCGGTTAGCCAGGCGCTGTACAAATCAGGTGAATAGAATAGAATCTCCTGATACACAATGGCATGGTATTCATTTATTTTAGACATTCAAAAGACGCCGAGCTTTTATTTTGGGCATTTAAAAGATGCAGAGCTAGTTGCCAGGGGGCCACTTTAGAAAGTGAGCATTTCAATGTTACTTGTTGCATTATATATCTAGATACAATAACAGAAGCAGCACAATACCAGTCGGGCGGCACACTCTGCTAAGCGCAGATGATTTTTAGCTTACGTGTTTTTAAGCCACGCCCTTAATTACATCAGCCACGCCGCTTTGAGAGACCCCCCCCCACTTTTTTATCCCACTCAAATGTCTGGTACGGCTCCTTTGCTGCGGGCGTCATCGGTCCGCAACCTAGGTTTCAGTTCGATAATTACCTTTCCCTTACTCTGCACCATCAGACTCATTGCCTCCCCTCGCTCACCCCTTAGATGCGATTGCATCAGAGAAGCCAGCGCATGAGCAGCGTTCTGAATGAGCTCCGATCTCGCCCCAGAGAGGCCAAAGAGTGAATGTGTGGCTACATTTGCTCCAGTTATCGAGCTCCCGGTAAAATAAGTGGGGGGACGCCGTCCACCCGCGTGGTACCCCGACTCGAGCCCTGCAGGCAACTAAGCTGTCCTCTATTTGTTTTGTCTTTATGAAGAGTTTATTCTAGCACACCAGGCCCTGGTGGTTCAATGCACCATTTTAAGCCAACTGGGTTATGTAACTCTTTATTTCTTGACTCTCCCTCTGCTGTTCTGAGTTGTATTCAGTGTTTTCAGAGCCAAGCCACACGCGTTTCCTTAAAACTATCTAGTCGGTCTTCTGTAAAGCCTTCCCTGAGCACATTACAATGATTGGGAGTTTCTTTTTAAAGTTATGTGCATTCTAATTAGAGCTCTCCATCACAACATGAACACAAATCGTGTGTGCAAGTAAATCTCTTCGATCATTCTTTTGAGTGCTACACAGAATAGCCTACAATTAAATAACTTTGATGTTTGGAAAAATATTTACTGGCACACATGATTTGTGTTCATGTTGTGATGAATTAACTAATGCTGTATCTATGGCTAATGGGGGGCAACTTGCTTTGATTGTATTTGCTGAGTACTACGTAAGCATCTTGTGGGCTAACTTCATGCCCCGTTCTCTAGAAATGGAAGGCGCTAATGTACTTCCAACACTAGGTGGCAGCAAAAGACCAGTATAATTTTGTACTCATGTTGTAGCTGGATGGGATCTTAAGCAGGCAATGTTTGTCAACCTGTGAATTATGAAATCCACTCCCTGCTGCCTGTTTTTGGATGTGTAGATTGGGGTGAACTATACTTTAAATTAAACGTTGGGGTGAACTATACTTTAAATTAAACAATGACGTTTCTCCATTTTCATACATTACCTACAAAGTCAGATAAAAACAATATAAGAACACATAGGCATGTTATTTACCCATCTTTTTACTTGTGTGAAGTGCTCAGCTACTTTGCGTTTGGTCCCGACTGTACACATGTTATGATAAATGAAGAACATGGGCGTAAGGTAGGCCTCTGCAGCCCCTCTGGCACTGGGGGGCCCAACCTGAATGGAGCCTTCCAACTCTTCAGGGGGCCCCCATTCAGCCCATGACCAATGAATGTCTGTGAGATATGAGAGACTCAGAGGCCCACCTTCACGTTCTGCAGAGAGGTATGTTCATTTTGTGTCACGCCACTGATGAAGAACTCACGCATGCATACACATGAACGTACACGCACGCATGCACAAACATGTTTATAAAAAGTACAGGGACTCTGTAGTTTGTTCAAGTAGGTTAATCCTTAGCAAATGTATGTTTCTTGATGAGTCTTAGCAAGCAAGCCTAGACCAGTTCTGTTGTCTCTAGTTCCATTGAGATCCAATGGAGGACATTTATAGGGGGAGGATAAACAAAATCTTTGATTTGCTAATATCGTTGGTACAATTTCGTAGGCATGAACAAAATTTAGCAGAGACAAGTAATGTGTAAATTACTTCTGATGCGTTGAGTTGTATGCTCATCTATCAAGGTGGGCAAAGTTAAAGATGGATCGCAGCTTTCATGCAGATCTGATAATGGAGGGTAAAGTTACAAGGTGGGGGAGTCAAAAAGCTTTGATTTGCTAATACCTTTGGCACCATTTGATGGATTTACACTAACATTGAGATATAAGAATTAATTTTAATTTGCAAACTGCATATGCAGCTAGCATGTAGGGTCATTAAAATGGGTTTCCTGCAGCAAATTGCCTGTGCGGGTGACAGACGTCCATGTACAGCACTGGCTAGCCACAAGGTGGGTTTGCACAGGACTGAGAGCCATGCAGAATGAGGGTAGCCTGCAAAATGCCTGGGGTAATGGAATTGCCATCACTCTTTTTGACTCTAAAAATTGAACGGTGACAAGACCGAGCTCATGTTGCTCGGTAATCCCTCCCTCCTCGAGGTGTCCTCCATTTGGCCAGCATGTATGGGTCCCGTGCCTGTCCCTAAATCCGAAATAAAGAGTTTGGGTTTTTGGCTTGACTCCGAGCTTAGCTTTAAAACCCAAGCAAGGAAAGTTGTTGCTTCTTGCTTCGGCATTCTAAGAATGCTGCGCAAAGTGCTGCCTTTGTTACCTCTTCAAGCAAGAAAGCTCGTGGTCCAGGCGCTTATTCTATCTCGACTGGACTATGGGAACGCTCTTTATCTCGGTGCCCCCTGCGCGGTTTTTAAGAAACTTCAAACCATGCAAAACTGTGCCGCAAGGATTCTTGAGGGGATTCCAAGCCGCCAATCAGCTAAACCTGCCCTAAAGTCCTTACATTGGCTTCCTATTCAGGAAAGAGTCCACTTCAAAGCCCTCTGTACCACCCACAAGATACTAGGAGGTCAGGGACCGGCCATTATTTCCTCCTTTGTCCAGCCTTACCAAGCCAACAGACGGTTACGTTCAAATGACCTCCACTTGGCATCTGTTCCCAGAATTAAGAGGGCCAGAAGTGGCGGCAGGCTCTTTTCCTACAATGCCGCTAAACTTTGGAATTCTCTGCCGCTTCAGCTACGTAAAGAGCCTAACCACACTGTCTTCCGCAAGAGGCTCAAAACCTGGCTTTTCCTCAATTGATTCGCCACAGCTCAGTGCGGCCTCTGCCCTAGCGCTGGGATGCCTCCGGGTAACCACGCGCTTTACAAATGCTTTTTCATTCATTCATCCTTGACAAGGATGGTAGGTGTGGATATCCCAAAACGCTGCCGGTGGCCGCACTGGACTGTATGCAAGATATCCCAAAGACAGTCAGAAGATTGCCTGCCATTTCCTTATTCTTAGCTAAACAAAGACTAACTGTGTTATGGGTGCACAGTCCAACTCCCAAAGAAAAGGGCAGGTTTAGAGACCTGGTGGCGGTGCGCATTGAAAGTGCAATGGGCAATGTTACGCCCCAACGAGTACATCTTACTCCAGAGATATCTGGGCCCTCTGAAAACATACTTGGCCAAGATGGAGGAAAACGAGAGAATAAAAGGGGATCAAAGCATGGTGTAGGATTGTGCCCTTGCTGAAAAAGATCTGGCTAAATTCCTGATTTATGTTTGGCATAACTTCATGGTGAAAGGTGCAATTAGTTCTTTCTGCTTGACTTTTCAGGGCACTCAAACATTGTAATTTAAAGGTGAAACTGAATTTTTTTTCATTAAACTGCCAATCTGAATGGTTTTTTTTCATTATATTTCCTTTTTATTGCTATGTTAGTTATTTATGTAACACTTCCGGAATAAAAGAAAAACACAATCTGGGTTGTATGTTTTCTTTTTGCAAAACAATCATTATTCAGCCAGTTATGCCTGTTTATGTCGGTTCTAATTTGAAGTCAGGGGTTGTAGGAGCACTGTCAGGGGTCTCAAAGATCAACCCAGGGGTCACAGATGCAACCGCTGGTGATCCTTAAATGACATCCATGGTTATCATCTACCACCACATAAAGCCACACAAACAGTATTAAAACTGTTTTACCTTTCCATCTAAGAAAACACAGTTTATATGAAGTTATGGTTAGCTCATGAAGTTATGGTTAGCTTTTGTCATAACAAATTAATGCATGTTTAAGAAACCTCTGAAATTCACTTAAACACACAATTAAGAATAGCTTCCTCAACTACCTTGTACACCATAACTCTCACACTAAATGCAATGCTTCTGACCTCACAATATTTATAACTGTAAATAAAAGGAATTCACACTTAGCTTCAAATTTGAACACACACACAATCAACAGGGCAATCTTGCATCCATAGTGGGGTCATTCATGGCAGTAATGCCATCGTAGTATCGGCTGCATATACAAAGCTTCAGAATACCAATTTGTTCTGAATCACAAACTGGGAATCCCTATTCTATTTGTCCAGTGGTGTTAGGGAAATACTTACATATTCGGTATGATTCATTTGCCATTTATAGAATTGCATTTAGTGACTCAGTAAATTCCGAATCGAGTTGCATTTTGCAAAAGTCGCTCTTAGGCAGTGAATAATGACCTCAGAAACAGGATGTAGAACACCACATGCTGTGAACCAAACTGGAGGCTGAACACCAGTAGACACTCGCTCCATCTTTTGCAGAACGTCCTTTCAATGTTTGCATCTAGCCATTAATTTACGCTTCCAACCCCTGAACTGCTCACCTGCTGAAGCAGAGTCCCAGTGGTAGCCTAGCAGTGGACAGACTGTTCGCCTTACTCTAGCGCCTGTCAAAGTACATAATAGAGCACTATCTTTACAAGCGAATGTTATTTCTTTTCACAGTCTTGCAGCCTCAAATTGCAAGCTGTCTCTGAAAATGCTGTCTGTATTCCTAAAATCCAGCATGAAAAATTGAGCTTTACTTAAAACGTCTATTGTCACCACTCTTTTTTCCTTTCAAATGGCTTTTTCCATCCTTTCTTTCATCTCTTATCTTTGAGCACAACCTTCTCTAAGTCACATGCATGTTTTCCTTAATATCTATTAATGTATTTCTGCAAGTTGCCCGCAACTCATGTTAAAGTTCACAACCTCTCCTATTTTGGAAAGTGATACCCTGCAACCTAAAGGTGCCTAATCTTCTATAGCTCATCTATTAGCCCCCACAAACATCTGCATGAACGCACATACCCCCCTTTCCCGACTAATGATCGCACCCAACTCCTGTTACTTTAATCTACCACAAATAACTGAAGGAACAGATTTCTTGAGCTCACAAAACTACTGCTAATATCCTGCGATAACCAATAACACTGACAGTGGCGCAGCTAGGCCGCCCGTGGCGGCCCCTGTGTTTGCCGCCCGCAGCGGCCTGATTGAAGGGGGGGGCTGGTGATTCATGCGGCTGCGACGGACGCAGGTAAGAGCGGAGGATGGGGGACCGCCCACTGCCCCCAAATCTCGTGCCCTGGCCCCTGGGGCGGACCGCTCCACCGCCCCCCCCCCCACAGCTACGCCACTGAACACTGACTAACCACTAATCCGTGGGGCATATTCTCAAGAACATGTGATAACCATCGCAAAAGTAACTTAACGCAACCTTCAACATCGCAGTCCATCGCGGGAAATTAATGCCTTGTTAACCAAGTATTCACAACACGGCGGTACCATGCGATAGTCCCCAGATAACGCGTCAACCGACCGCGTTAAAATCAACGCCACGCCGCAAAAATGCGAAACACTAACGCAAAAAAAGCTGCGATGAGGCCAATCGCGATACGAAAATCAGCGAAACCCAGCTACAGGCCTGCAATCCACACGCGTCAGGCGGGAACAATCACCATAAAAGTAGAAAAAAAACAGACAAACAAATGCCAAACAACAGCGAAGTACAATGGACGTTGCCGGAGCAAGTACGGAGGAGAACCAGAACCCCACAAGCCCCCCGGAGGACCATCCTGGGACTTCGGGGTCAGGGAAGGGCACGGACAAGAAGAAGAGGAAGACGAAGTTCAGTCCGCAGGAAAACAGGATCCTGATAACGGAGGTGACAGAACACCATCAACAAATGTTCGTCACCTCCACTGTGTCATTGGCAACAAAAAATACAATATGGCAGTCCATCGTGGACAAGGTGAATGCAGTCGGAGTGCTGAAGAGGACAATGGACGAGGTCAAGAGGCGCTGGAATGATGTCAAGCGCAAAACCAAGCTGAAACTCGCCAACAACCTGAAGGCAGCAATGCAGACTGGAGGTGGGAGCCCAGCGCCACAGGAGGAGCTGGACGACATGGAGGAAATGGTGTCCACAGTCATCAGTGGGGAGACGGTGGCAGGAGTTAGGGGCCCGGACACTGCTCAACAGGACACGACACAACAGCAACAGGGTGAGTAACGACCAGGGCCTGGGGGGACGGGGGAGATGGGCACAATGGCACACATGCACAATTAAGTTGAGCACATCTGCGGGCAAACCATGCCCCAGACCACCAACTCCCACCAAGAGACCAACGTACCCAAGTATGCAACATGTCAACACTGTACAAGCACAGAAGTTAAAGGCACACCTCATGAAAGTGATAAGGGGCAGCAAAATCTGAGCTGCAGCGGCGACTCCCCCAAAATGCAGCACACACATCACATGCAGAGCACATCTACATTGACAACGATGTGACACAATCCGCAAAACACCTACAACAGAACACAGGACACAACTGGTGCCGCTTGGGTGCAGACACTGGCCAATCACAATTGGCATTGCAGGGAAATGTGCGTTGATAATGTACAAGTACAAACACACACACGTCTGTTGTCGAAATGTCCACTGTCCCCCATCAAATAGGCAGCTCCTCCCAAACAGCCACAATGTACCCAGTCATGCTGTCTGTATGTAAACATGTACAATGCGACAACATACATGTGGACACATTGTTAAACTGCATCTCCCCTTCGCATTGCAGAGGGAGAATCAACACCTCCTGCAGAGCAGCCCGACCCTCTCTTCTCTGGAGACGAAGAGGACGACCACAGCTTCGACTCTGACGCCCTCCAACTGCTCGTGGACAGCCTACGCAGCCCACTTCCAGGAGCTGGGCAGCCCAGCTGCTACGAGGAGACCCCACCCCCTGCACAGACCACACAGCAGGCAGCACCCACCACCACTGCTCCCTCCCAGGACCCCCACGGAGAACACATGGCCTTCCAATGCCGTGTTTTGGGGTGCCAGGAGAATCTGGCTGAACAGGTGCGGGTGGGCTTCGACCGCATGGCAGACAAACTAGATGCCATACATGGGTGTCTCAGTCCCATCAGGGACCACTCACGGTCCCTAACGGACACCCACAGTCCGCTCCATGCTCTCCAACGGACCATGGCTGACATCGCTGGAGCCCTGGCTCAGAGAATAGTACAACTGTCCAGTCCGAGTGGCTCTAGCGATGTCACACGGGAGTTGGGAAACATGTAGAGGTTAATGGAGACCATGGAGCGGGCGAATGCGGAACGAGCGGCTGCCACGGCTGCACACCAGCGAGAGGTAGCTGGGTTCCTCAATGACCTCAGGACCCTCCTCATGGCATTGCTGCCGCAAGGCCTCGCGCGGATGCATGCTGCTGCCACCACTCCATCCACATCTCTGCCCCCTGAAGTGTCAGTGCCACACAGTGCGGCAGACCTTCCATCTCCGGCCACTGATGTGTCACTGCCACACAGTGCTGGAGACAGAACACCACCACCCACACGTGAGGCACATGAAACAGCAGAGAACGAAGATGCGGATGATTCTGCCCTCGTGGTAAGAAGGACGCAGCAGCATGCATCACATCCATAGGTCCAGCTTCAGCTTGGTACTGCCCTCTGCATCATCACCTTCCACTGACCCCCGATGCACTCTGCGACACTCACCTTGGACCTCGACATGGACTGCCATATGCTGTTTGATCGCCATTGACACAGCAATCAGACTGCGGACTGAACTCTTCCTCTTCCTTTGGACTTGTCATTCCCTGAGGGACCCTGGCTGGCCCTCCACGGGACAACATCATCATGTGGGGTTTGCATGGCCCTGTACTGCTCCAGATGCAACACTCCACTGAATGTGCATTAAACATTCATATTCACACAGATGTGTCATGTCTATGGTCTTTCAAGTGTGGAAGTATGGATGAATGTAGGCTCACTGGACTCCTCTTACGTCCATGTGGCTCATGTCGTAGAACAGGGGTCACAGGGTGACACATTGCCCAATGCGGTCCGGGTGGCGCTGACACAACAACAGGGACACACGCATGAGTTAATTCCTTGTCCAGCCCAGTACGGAACCACGCCCAGGGCCCCGGGGTCATATACAAACCCTTACGCTGGACTGGCATACGCCAGGCCAGCCCACTCCGCTTACGCTCACAGGGGGGATGGCAACGCTACATGTCCCCTGTCTTTCCTGTAGTGATCTGCTGCTCACAGGTCTAGTTGTCAGCATGCCACAGCCACTCCCTCACGGCTGGTTTACACCCACACCACACCCATCCAGCACACGCGTCACGGGACATGTGACCCTGCCAATGAAAAGGGCCGGGCGCACGTGCTCGACGCCATTTCCACTCTCTATCTGGGTGCATCCGTGTGGTGTTAATGTAGGCATGAGGGCCTCGGGCCCTGCAACATCACATTCCCCAGGACCGGAGGTGACATGATGGCGTCCGCAACACGATACCCAATCATACAGGGTCCATGACTTTGGGACACAGACTTGGTGGCACCGGAAACATTGCGGCCGGCACAGGCACACCGCCACGGGACGGTGACTTTGGGTGCACTGAGGTAGGGGCACCTTAAGTGCTGAGCGGGTGTGCAGCCTGCGATGATGCCCCGTCCCGGCCGTCCGGACTGCTCAGGATTTGTGTGCCCTGCTGGACTGCAGTGTATTCCAGAGCCAGCGGGCAGCGCGGGCCTACCGCCACGTGGCATCGCATCCCGGATCACAGAGTTAGTGGCACCTCAAGGGCTGAGCGGGTGTGCAGCCTGCGATTATGTCCGGTGCACTGGTCTGTCCTCTGCCATGGCGAAATCAAGACCCAGAATCATATGTGAGACCTGGTGGCCTGCGGAGCGGGGCTGCATGATGTGGAGGGTGCCATGTCCGCGGGCCCCGGGCATGTGGCTTGCAGCGGCACGTGGTGGGCCATCATTACTACACACCAAGGGCGGAAGGTGAGCAGTGAGGCCTGGGTGCGCAGGGGCGGGCATTCACCGCTGGGCGGCGGGAGGGGCTGGGGTACATCTGCCTGGGTGTGCAGGGGCGGACAGGCGATGATGTCATGTGCAATTGTATGTACTTTGCCATTCATGTGTCTGGACTCTGTTTCAGATGTGTGACCTGGTGAACTGCACTACATACAGGCACGTGGTTGGAGACACACCTGTGGCAGCAGGTGGGCAGTGTGGCCTGGGTGCGCATTGTCGGCACTCTCTCTCCCTGTCCATCTCTTCTGTTATCTGTGTCTTGCTCCCCCTCTCTGTCCGTCTTTCTCTCGCTCCCCCTCTCTGTCCGTCTTTCTCTCGCTCCCCCTCTCTGGCCGTCTTTCTCTCGCTCCCTCTCTTTCTCTCTCTCTCTCTCTCTCCTTCGCTCTCTCTCTGTCCTTTGATGTGCGCAAGACACACCTTCTCATCATGATTTTTGTCTTGCAGGCTGTGACCTACGGATTGTCCCGAGGGGAGCCGCCATGTGTCTTCATTTCTGTTCTGTGTTTCTTTGAATAAATTTTCATTTGTTACATCGAAGGTGGATGTGTGATGCTCATTTTTGTGACGACACATGCATGCCATGAAATGTGATTGTGCGACATCAGGCGGATTATTTGGTACATGATTCCGTGTAGTTGATGTGGCATGTCTTTGGCCGAGGGAGGGGGGTGCCCGGGGGGGGGGGGTCCTGGTGGTGGTGGCGGTGGGTGTTGTGGCCCTGTTGGGGCTCCGAGCTGCATGATCAGTGGCTCCATGACATCTGTTGCCCTTCAGGTGTGGCTCTGGGCTGGGCTCCATATTGTGGTGCAGGCTGTGGTCCGACTTTGCACCAGGTCGGAGCAGGTGTTAGTTTCCTGCTGCTAACGGGCCTTATCGCCTGTTTTGTGGTCTTATCGCCGATCTGGCTGGTCGTTGTGAATGTTGCGGAGTGGTGTTTTCGCGGCTTTTTGCACGGGTACGCCTACTCTGCATCTCATTAGCGATAGTTGCGGGGGTCATCTGTGGTGATGTTTTTTGCGGCTGCTATCGCGGGTAAAATGGTGTTATGTGTTGTTAACACCAGCTTGTGAATGGTGCGATAAATTTATCGCCACTTTGGCTGCGATAAAGTGCCGCTAACTAGGCGATGAGTCCTTCAGAATATGCCCCCTTGTGTTCTGGAGTAGCGTGCTGTCCAGCATAAAGCGCTTCAACGCCTCGTCAGGGGTAGTAAGTGCTATATAAACGCAATTACATTTATATTGTTTTTTGGTTACTTTGTGGATAATGTATGGAAACCAAGAGAGTCCATATTTTAATTTAAAGCGTAGATCACCCCAATCTACACATCCAAATGCAGGCAGCAAGGAGCGCATTGCATTATTGACAGGTTAACAAGCTGCAGACGGTAAACATTGATGGAAAGTCTGCAGTGAAGAAGACTTCAGGGGCATTCCTATGCTCAGCAGTTAGGTGGAATGTGAAAGCAGCAGAGATCCCGCTGGAGAGGCTCTAGTGTTCTGTCCTGATGAATCTTCTGGCTCTGTTTTTATTAAAGTCTGTAGCAAAAGATGCGATGAGCGTCAGCTTGCCTGCTTAAGTTCCCTATACAGCTACAGCATGAGTGCTAAATTATACTGGTCTTCTGCTGCCACCTAGTGTTGGAAGTACATTAGCGCCTTCTATTTCTGGAGAACAGGGACTATGTATTGTATGAAGTTAGCCCACAGATGCTTAGGTAGGACTCTACAATTACAATCAAAGCAAGTTGCCCCCCATTAGCCATAGATACAGCATTAGTTAATTCATCACAACATGCAGGGCTTTAAGTGGGATGAAAAAACTGGGGGGGTCTCTCAAAGGGGCGTTGCCAATGTAATTAAGGGCGTGGCTTAAAACACGTAAGCTAAAAATCTGTGCTTAGCATAGCGTGCCGCCCGACTTGTATTTTGCTGTTTCTGTCATTGCATCCAAGTTTATGATACAACAAGTGACAGCATACCTACAACAAGTCAGGACTATTGGCTTTGTCAATGGTTGTTAGTTGCATAAGATAAATAAGCAGCAACTATGGCTTGTAAATAATATTGAAAAAGCTTCCACTTAAAGCCCTGGTGACACCACAACAATGATGCTGCTCCTGAGTTTCAAAAAGAGAAGGGAAATCCAGAGAGAAAATGACTCTCTTTAAAGGATTTCCCTTCCTCTACAAAGTTCACCTGCCATGACATCATGCCATAACTTCTCCACTAGTCAGAAGTGAGCAGTGTGAGCACGCGCACGTCGAAGTGCCTGCTGTCACTGCCTGCTGTTACTACAGTCCGGACCGTTTCGAGCCCTCCTTTAAAAAACTGCAGGTGCTCAGCACCGGTGAGACCCGGCCCACTTAAAGCCCTGACAACATGAACACAAATCATGTGTGGCAGTAAATCTTTTTCCCAAACATTACATTATTTAATTGTAGGCTATTCTGTGTAGCACTCACAAGAATGATCGAAAAGATTTACTGGCACACATGAATTGTGTTCATGTTTTGATGGAGAGCTCTAAACAGAATGCCCATAACTTTAAAAAGAAACTGCCAATCAGTGTAATGTGCTCAGGGAAGGCTTTACAGAAGACCGACCAGATAGTTTTAAGGAAAATCGTGTGGCTTGGCTCTGAAAACACTGAAGACAATTCAGAACAGCAGAGGGAGAGTCAAGAAATAAAGAGTTACAAAATCTAGTGGACTTAAGATGGTGCCTTGAACCACCAGTGGCCTTGGTGTGCTAGAATAAAATCTTCATATAGGCAAAACAAATAGAGGACAACTGAGTTGCCTGAATAGTAAGGGAGAGGTTATTATCGCACTGAGACATAGGTTGCGGAGCGATGACGCCAGCAAAGGAGCCGTACCCAATTGGGAGGGTCAAAGGCCTGTGTGAAGAGTGGAAACCGAGCTACGTCCAGGAAAGGCCAATTCTTGTCTGGATTTAATCTGAAAAAAATCAGGTGTATCCAACTCTCCATTCCCATCATTTGTTTTTTAAACAGAATTTATTGAACAGGTAATCAAGACTTCTTACAGTCAGCAATACAAGTACATTATTTTCCTACATAGCATTGTGGTGTGCTCGTGCCTTCAGATCTTTCCCCCTGCGATGTTGTTTGTCGGGCAGCCTCAAGTAGGGTAACTGTTCGTCTTTTCCATCATTAACTGGCCTTTATTAACCTGACCGTCATCTGTGATCTTCTAAGGCATGGGTACTCACAAACTTTCTCTCGGGGGACAAATTTAGAGTATGGTTTGTGGCCGAGGGCCGCACCGGTGGGGGCGGTGTCAGTGGGGGAGGGGGGCGGGGCTAGGGCAAGAAAAAAAAACTGTGACCATGAGGTTGAACACAGGCCCCTGCAGCGGACGCATTCGTCCACTGAGCCACCAGACCCGGCATAAACACATCTATCTATCTATCTCTCTCTCTATCTCTCTCTATCTCTCTCTAGCTCTCTCTAGCTCTCTCTAGCTCTCTCTAGCTATCTCTCTCTCTATCTGTCTCTAGCTATCTCTCTCTCTAGCTATCTCTATCTCTCTGTCTCTATCTCTCTCTATCTCTATCTTCTATGTCTCTCTATCTTCTATCTCTCTATCTTCTATCTCTCTATCTTCTAGCCCTCTATCTGTCTATGTCTCTATCTATGTCTCTATCTGTCTGTCCCTGTCTCTGTCTCTATCTGTCTGTCCCTGACTCTATCTGTCTGTCCCGGTCTGTCTGTCCCAGTCTCTATCTCTCTGTCCCGGTCTCTATCTCTCTGTCCTGGTCTCTATCTCTCTATCTCTCTGTCCCGGTCTCTATCTCTCTGTCCCGGTCTCTATCTCTCTGTCCCTGTCTCTATCTGTCTGTCCCTGTCTCTGTCTGTCCCTGTCTCTATCTATCTGTCCCTGTCTCTGTCTCTGTCTGTGCCTGTCTCTATCTATCTGTCTGTCCCCGTCTCTATCTGTCTGTCCCTGTCTCTATCTGTCTGTCCCTGTGTCTATCTGTCTGTCCCTGTCTCTGTCTGTCCCTTCCTGGTCTGTCCCTGTCCCTGTCTGTCCCTGTCTCTATCTCTGTCCCTGTCTCTGTCTGTCTCTATCTCTGTCCCTGTCTCTATCTGTCCCTGTCCCTGTCTCTATCTCTGACCCTGTCTCTATCTGTCTCTGTCTGTTTCTCTGACTCTATCTGTCTCTGTGCCTCTATCTGTCTCTGCGCCTCTATCTGTCGCTGCGCCTCTGTCGCTGCGCCTCTATCTGTCGCTGCGCCTCTATCTGTTGCTGCGCCTCTATCTGTCTCTGCGCCTCTATCTGTCTCTGCGCCTCTATCTGTCTCTGCGCCTCTATCTGTCTTTGTCCAAACTAGGAAGCTTCCCAAAAGGCCCTTTTAAAAGTCAGCTGTGAAAGCGCTTACAGCTGACTTTTAAAGGGCCTTTTGTGAAGCTTTCCGAAGGTGCCCTGACGTCACAGAGGCTGGCAGTAAACACAGAAGAAGGCCGCAGGAGCATACCTAGTGAATACCTATTTAATACGTATTCACTACGTATGCTCCTGCGGTCATCTAAAGTGTTTACTGCCGGCCGTTGAAACTGCAAGGCAAGGTCAGTGGGCCGCCAATGAAGGCCTGCCGGGCCGCTGGCGGCCCGCGGGCCGTACTATGAGTACCAGTGTTCTAAGGGCACCGAGCTGTGGGCTATATAATGCGTTCTCATCTGCTTCATGCAAGAAGCCATTAACTTCCCTCCCTCCCTCCTCCCCCCCCGCCAGGCGTGTCATGGTGTGTAATGGTCCCTGCTTATATCTTACGTGTGATTGGGTAGACGATGTCTCCAGTGGATCAATTTCACGTCTCTGCTCCTAATGTATGTTGCCTGGGTACTCTTTGTTGCTCAATCTACACTTGTTCACTTTACATGATAGGCTGTAGGTGGTAGCATCTCTGTCCCCAGGTCTCATGACACCTCCGAAACATCCCCCCCCCCCCGGGTCCACTTCTGGGTGCTTAAGTAGTGTCCCCAATGTTTCCCATGCTCTGGCTGACTCTAGGGATTTATCGCTCCCACTTCTTCTGGCTTCTCTTAGCCGCACTGCTCCCTCGTACCCTGCCCATTTTATAAGCTCCCTCTTCCACCTATCTGCTCTGGGGACCTGTTGTGTCTTCAAATGACTAGTGATCTCTCGTTTTCCCGGTAAAAGTCCCAGGTCCTGGAATTTACCGGTTACTTTATTTTTAGAAGTGTGGGGGAACCAGTGTAAAGGGTAGGATCCTGGTGTTATGGCCACTTCCCTCTCTGTCACCTCTGTCAGGACTGCGGCTATCGCCCTCCAAAAGTTCTCTAGTTTCGGACAGGTCCAGACTATGTGTAAGAATTCCACTCCCTCCTCACTGCATCGGGCACATACCGCTGTCCTTGTGTTAAAGTATCTGTTGATGCGTCCCGGTGTGAGGTATGCCCCATGAAGGACATAGAGGTTAATTAGTTGAAACCTGGCATTTCTAGTGATCTTGCTTGCTCGTTCCACTAGGCCATCCCATGCTTTCTTGTCTATGGGTTCTCCTAGGTCTTCCTCCCACTGTTGCTGCAAAGTATTTAGAGCTGGGAGTGATGCATTGGGGAGTCGTCTATATAAGCAGGTAACTGCCTTATATGTCCCAGAAGCGGACACTACATATTGGCACCCT
The DNA here is from genome assembly GCA_963921515.1 of Calotriton arnoldi. NCBI lineage: Eukaryota > Metazoa > Chordata > Amphibia > Caudata > Salamandridae > Calotriton > Calotriton arnoldi. Next base: position 26,922 of record CAWUFW010004840.1, read on the forward strand.
TCTGATAGTGGTGGCTCTGAGAACCCCCCCTTCCTATTGCTTTGATATCGCCACTGTGAAGGCAGTGTGTAGTAAAAAATGTCCCTGGGGCAAATCATATCTTTCCCTAAAGTCATTAAACGGCAGCAAGGTGCCGTCTTCAGATAGCATTCCAACAGTGGTCTCTCCTGCTGTTATCCACTCCTCTAGCCCGCGCCAGTCCCCCCCTTTGGGCAATTCCTTACAAATTGATAGTGGGATATCTGGGGCGTATGGTTGTCTGGTTTTGGACCTCTGCAGACTTCTGATCCAGCATTTGTGAATCACTTTTAATTCAGTGGTACAATCTCTCTCCTTTGTGGGCAGGCGTAGCACCACTCGGGAGAGGAGGTTCAGGCTTGGGGTTGCAGCGTCCAGTTGTTCAATTCTCCGCACTCGACCAGCAACCCATTTCGTGAGCAATTGCAATGGAGCAGCTATATAGTAATATTCAAGATCTGGCAATGTCAGTCCTACTGCTGCCTTTGGTCTCGTGAGAGTGGTCAGTGCTACACTGCGTCTCCCTACCCCCCATAGAAATGACGTCAACAGTGTTTGCAGGTGTCGGAACATCCCTGCCGGGATCCAGATCGGGAGTGCCCGAAAGAGATAGAGTAATCTTAAAGCATGTTTTCGCACCTCTGATCACTTTTCCCACGTTACCTTCTAATAGGTCTGTTTGGCTATGGTAGACCTGTATTTCCAGGTAGGGCAGGCATCTGTCCTCCCATAGTACTCCATATGTGGCCTGCGATCTCTCGCTCGTACAGCTGTGGTGGGGAGAAGGCATGATTTCGCCCAGTTCACTTAAAGTCCTGCGACTCTCGCCAGAGTCGCCAGCAGTTCCCTTTCCCAAACGAGATCTTCACTCAAGTTACGGAGAAATAGCAATAAATCATCAGAGTAGAGCTCTATATGATGAGTTCGTCCTAATACCTCCAAGCCCTGGTAGGAGTCTCCTGTCCTGGCTCTAGCTGCTATGGGCTCCATGGCCAGGGCAAATAGAAGTGGTGATAGAGGACACCCCTGTCACGTTCCCCTATCCACCTTGTAACTTTCTGATATTAGCCTCCCAGCCTTGACTCTAGCACTAGAGTCAGCATAGAGTAAGGCTGTCCATGCCACAAAGTCTGACCCTAAACAAAATTTCTGCCTCACCCAAAACAAATACCGCCATTCGAGACTATCAAATGCCTTTTCCATATCAACTGCAAAGACGGCCGCTACCTCTTTGCAGTAAGAATCTGCCTCTAATATTCACAATAGTCTCCATACCTTCATTGCTGTATTACAAGACGGTACCTTTGTGGATAAGGTCTGACATATGTGGGAGGAGACGCGTGGCTAGAATTTTACTCAGGATCTTATAATCCAGGTTGAGCATGGAGAGCGGCCTATATGCTGTTTTATCATATGCCTGTTTCCCAGGTTTTAGTAACGGGATAATTAGAGCCTCTCTCGTAGATGCCGACAGTTTCCCAGCCTGCTTCGCTCGGTTATACACCTCCACTAACCAGGGGGTGGGGGGGGGCAGGAGGTCAGCATACATGGAATAGAACTCCGCTGGGAATCCGTTGGTCCCAGGCGTTTTTTTTTCCTGGCCATAGATTTGATAGCAAGTCTCACCTCTCCTAGTTCTATGTCCCTCCCCAGTGCCTCCGCTTCTTCTTCTGCAATCGTTGGCAGTGCCACATTTCCTATAAAGGCGACTATTTCTACTTCTGTGGGTGACACTCTACTTCTATATAACTCCGTGTAATAGTCAAAGAATACCCTGTTGATGTCTTGTTGGTGGTACAGTACCGATCCCTGTTCGTCTCTCAATTCAAGTATAACCGATTCCCGTTTGGCCGGATTGGCTAGCCATGAAGTAGTGCCCCAGATTTGTCCCCCTCTGCGTGAGCTCGTGTCATATACTGTATATTGTATACATATGATGTACGGTTGGAATACACCCTTTGCCCCTCCACAAACCCAATTTATGAATCCTAACCAGAGGTTCCCTTTTTTAGGGAATGGCCGCAGAGGCCGAGGAAAACGGCGAAGACAAATACAAGTACATTGGGAAGACGACTCCCAAACAGGAGCCCACACCAGGAGCATGTCGAAAGACCAACGTGCAGGACCAAGCTCCAGCAAGAGTTAGTCACCAATTACTCTTCCTATGTCCCTGATCAAACAGAAATGGACCTATTGAACAAAGGCTTAGGCTTTGTGCCAACGGCCCGCCTTGACAAATTTCGCTTGCATGTTGAAATGGCCGAGTTCTTCAGGAAATTGAAGCTGAAAGCTTTTTTCACTAACCAACCACTGTCAAATGACATAGAAGATGGAGATACCAACCTAAAAATCAAGTCTAATTTTGTACCCCCTCCTTCGACGATACCAGTGGAAGTTGTAGCATTTGAACAGGCAGTCTTCAGAGACATTGAATCACTGACAGAAACCAAGACGTTCAAGAACACCACGAAACAAGAGTGGGAAGGATTGACTAAACTGAGAGACAATAAAAATGTAGTCATCAAACCAGCTGACAAGGGAGGAGGGATTGTTCTACAAGATAAGACAGCCTACAAAAATGAATGTTTGCGACTCCTTGAAGATCGACAAAACTATCAACCTCTCAGAGAGGACCCTACACCCAGAATTAAACAGTTAATTCATGATCTGGTATCGAAAGCAGAAAATCAAGGACACATCAGTAAAAAGGAAGCCCTATTCCTGACCACCACTAAAGAGAAAATACCGTACTTTTATACTATTCCTAAAGTGCATAAAAACAAAATCCCTCCTCCTGGCCGTCCCATAGTGTCTGGCATAGGCTCTATATTAGAGCCCCTTTCTAAATTTTGCGACGCTTTTTTCAACCTTTGGTACAGGCCACTACCACCTACTTAAAAGACACAAAAGACCTCCTGGGACAAATCAAAGATCTGGTATTTAACCCTAACACCAGCTTCCTAGTCAGCCTCAATATAGAAAGTCTCTATACGAGCCTACCCCAGGATGACACTTTGGATGTTTTGAAAAGTTCACTGGACAGCATCACCTGGTCCTACAAAACACCACAGGCCTTCATCATGAAATGTTCTGAGTTGGCCATCAAAGAAAATTTCTTTGAATTTGAGGGACAACTTTATTTACAAACATTCGGCACTTCCATGGGGAGCACATTCGCCCCTAGTATAGCGGGTTTGTATGTCTTTAATTTTGAACACAAATTCCTACTGACCCCTAACAACGTTCTCACAACCAATATACAATTTTACAAAAGGTATATAGATGACGTCCTACTGATCTGGGAAGGTTCAGAGGAATCGTTAAAAACCTTCCTTGTTTGGATTAACAGCTGTGATCCTAATTTGAGGTTTACACACACCATAAGCAGAAGAACCATGACGTTCCTAGACCTAGAAATAACACACAACAATGGAAGACTTGAGACTAGGACTCATTTTAAACCAACGGCAAGAAACTCTTTGCTGCATTTCACGAGCTTCCATCCACGATCCTTGAGGGAAAACCTCCCTTACGGACAATACCTGCGATTACGCAGGAATTGCAGCAATCTCAAGGACTACAAAGACCAGGCTCAGGACTTAACCACAAAATTGAAAAATCGTGGTTACCCAGAAAAAATCACGAGAAAAGCTAAAAAACGGGCACGCAATCAGAATCGGGATGGGCTACTAGAACCCAAAACATCTACAGACACTTCGGTCCCTCTCACTTGCGTGACAACCTATAATCCAGTGTCTAATCAAGTGGCCAAGATTGTACAAAAGCATTGGACGATATTGAATACGGGCAAACTACAATGGGAAAAGTCGTTATTCTCATATAAAAGAAGAAAAAGCCTGAAGGATAGTCTTGTACACACAAGACCCCAACAACAAAATCGACAAGAAAATACTATCCTCAATGCATGGGGGTTACCTAGAGTAACAGGACACCACCCATGTGGTGATTGCAGTGTTTGTCATCTAACACACCCCACTAAGACGCTCAACCTAGAACCAGGAAAAGTCTGGGAAATCCGCAGACACACGAATTGTAACTCTGCAAATGTCATCTACCTCATAACGTGCCCATGTAATCTACATTATGTGGGGATGACAAGTCGCAGAGTGAAGACTAGAATCTGCGAACACAGAAGCAACATCCGCTGTAAACGCAACATATCGCGGATGACCAATCATTTTTTAGAACTGTGTCACACTCCGAACGACATGCACTGGGTAGTGATTGAACAACTGGATAATAACACCGCCAATATCCAACAACAATTATTGGATAAAGAACAAAGATGGGTTTACCGCATGTCTACCCATACTCATGGCTTAAATGATAACATACCTTGGAACAGCCTCAATCGCTAACATTACCATTATTTTGCCCTACCATCTGGGTATTTTTCCAGTTTCATCCCCTCTCTGATACATTATGATTGGAACGGTGCTACCATTGCTAGGTATTCTGTTCTTATAAGCATCGTTCAGCCACAGAATAAGGGACATGTTCTCCCTCTAGTACTACCACCATAGAATGTGGTATTGCCCCTAACATCAAGTCTTTATTATATTTGCAATGTTGCACATTTTTAAGTACCGTTGAATCGGAGGCATGATTGTTCATACTTTCATCTAGCCGCCATTAGTGTGCCTTCACGTAAATCATTCAACGTTCTAGATGCCACGTACACGTTTCCCACGTGCTGGCGTACTCACTCCCGGAAGTCGATTGCTATTCCTTTTTTATACAACGAGCCCGGCTCCCGCAAACGCCAGCCTGCTCCTGAGGATACCGATTAGGCTTACGGCGGGAGAGACCACAACTTAAAGTAAGACTGCTCCAAACAGGGTGTCACTAGCGTTACACCATTGTGGCGCTGCACCCTCTTTTTCTTTTTTCGTTTACCTTTGATGCAATGCCATTATCTGGTGAAATAGCAAGCCAGGTTTTTTATCGTTTTCCTCCGCTTTTTCTTCTTTTTTCTTTTCGCCAGAGTTGGTGATGTAAAGGCTTTCCCCCCATCCCAGGAACAGATACACGAGCCATCAGACTGATTAGTGTAAATATTTTAACTAATCACTGTGTAGATTTTTCACTGCTAATTATAATATTAGATGATCACGGCGCGACATAGCCGAACACATAATATGACCAGTCACTGCCACAGGTTCACACGAATACCTTTGCTAACAATGAGGTAACGAAAAGCGCGCCCTATGTTACTCACACCATATGATGGCATGACCACCATTTTGTATATAAGCATGGGATTTGGATGCATTACATATGTACGAGTGGGTATTGCACGCATGTCTGACACTGCGTGTTACTGCACCTTACTCCAGTTTACAAAGATTACAATGAATGCGTATGCAGATAGAATGTTCGAGTCTTACTTGTCTTTGTATTGGATTTTAACTTTTCTCTTTCAGGTAATTGCCAATGAGAGGACCCATATTACGGTCAGTCCTTTTTGGCATACGTAGTGTTCCTTAGCGCGAACACTCAAAATGCTCTAACACGTGGCTATTATTTTTTACCACACACTTTCACTTTCACTTACGCTATTTGAGAGGTCCTGAAGATAGCCCCATCTATTTTTTTCAGTGGGCTGAAACATGTTGACCAATATTGGATAGTAATTGTCTACACATAGTATCCTTTATCCACTCTCCTGTTTTTTAAATATACCCCGGATCACCAAGAATAAACTAACAGGTAGAATCTGGAGGTATTTTTATATTCACTTTCACTTCATCACATTTCACCTACACCTCATACCTGCTCCACTGTAAACAGGTGTTGTAGCACAGCTGAGTAGCATTTGGCTACTCAGCTGGGACCCGATGATGAAGCATGACACCAACCAGGGTGGTGTGTGAGGGTTTTCTTAAAAATCGAATGAGGTGCCAGACATTACCGTGTCAGATAACCAATTGATGTGGCCGTCTTAGTTGTTTTTCAAATATACTGTTTATAGTCAAAACAGCGCAGCCTTTCTACATGCTCCGCTACTGTTTCTTTGGCTGCTAGCAACTCCCCCTGTATTTCTCTATTCTTCAGTCTCGCCTTCTCAAGCTCCCGGAGTTGTTGTTCGGATAACTGCGTGTCCCTTAATAGGGTCCCCCTCACTCCTACCATCTCAGAAATACATCTACCCCTGAGCGCCATTTTGAAGGCCTCCCACTCTACCATGAGGCTTGTAGCAGTACCTGCATTTTCGTCAAAGCATTGCTCAATAGCTGTTCGTATTGTCGCTTGATATATCTGATCTTCCAATGCCTCCGTCCTGAGGCGCCAGGTAGGAATATTAGGAATACTTTGAATCCAAATAAGACCTACTAATATTGGGTTATGATCTGAGATCGTCCATGCCAGATATTCATTAGTTTGAATGCATTTGTGTGCATCTGGGGAGCACAGCACAGCGTTGAGCCTAACGTGTAATTCATGTAGATGTGAGAAGAAAGAGTAATATGTATCCCCCTCCAGGAATCTATCAGCCCCCATTGGTGTTGCCAGTGTATGTGCGCTTCAGCTGCTCTACGGATGGGTGAATCCTGCAGGGGTGGATGGGAGCGATCCAGGTCAAGGTCCACAACACAATTGTAGTCTCCCCCAATATCACCGAGACGGTCAGAGCAGGTGCTAGTGTTCTAGAAAGGGTAGCAAAGAAGGAAGATTGATCAATATTTGGGCCGTATATACTCCCGATCGTCACGTCCTTGCCAATGAACACGACATACCGGCCTTCAGGGTCATCTAACTGCCTGGTGCACTTAAAGGGGACCCCTGCTCTCACCCATATTAATGCCCCTCTAGCAAACGCTGAGTAATTCGTATAGTATACTTGTCCCCTCCATCTACGCTGTAGTGCTGCCCCTTCTTTTGCATTTATATGTTTTTCCTGCAGCATTGCAATTTGTGCTCCCCTCCGAATCAAGTATGAATGTCTCTTGTGGAGCTTTATCAGGGTGTGCATTCCTTGTACATTCCATGAAATGCAATTGAGGTCTATGGTGGGTACCATTGGACTGGCACTAAAGATTTCCTAACAGCTTTCCTACTCCAGACACGCCTGGCCCCTAACTGTAAACCCCCAAACAAATCAACTACCCAACTCCCCCTCCCCAGGACAAGTAATAGTCCAGTGCCCATCCAAACTTTAAGAAAAGAAAAGCTCTACTGTATTTGGGGTTGCTGTGCCAGCCAGCAGGATTGGGAACCCTGCCCTCTGGTTCCCCCCATCTTGTCGGTGCATTTGCCGCCCCAGTACCTTACATATCTCAACTTATTATCGCTAGTTGCAGCCCTCCCTTTCCCAAGAACAAAGCCGAAAGCATATAATCCATTACGTCCATTGTCCCATTCCTCGCAGCAGTCCCTTGTTCATATGATTTAATCAGCTGACTTGGGGGTTATTTTAGGTAGGTCCGTCTCCGAGTCTTCTGCAGCGCTGGAGGAATGGGAGCGGTCTGAACGTCCCTCTTCTTGGTCGGTCTGTGTTGTCTGGGACTAGAACTCGTTTGGCTGAGCTCTGTGACTGCCTTGAGGACTTTGTGCCATTCTTCCCTTACTTCTGTTGACGACGGTGTCCTAGTTTTGTCTGAGCCTCTGTCTCTTTTCCTTGCCCTTGACCCCAAGGAGTTTCCGCGTGATCCGCGACCCGAGCCAGAATTGAGCCATTCCCAAGCATCCCGCGGTGACTGGAAAAACTGCACCCCAGTCGGGATTACCACTCTCAATCGGGCCGGAAACAGCATTGCATATGGTATCTGTAACTGCCGTAACTTATTTTTCACCGCTAGGAATGTAGGGCCAGATGTACGACCTGCCAAATAGCACCTCGCAAATTGCGTCGCATTTGCGACTCGCAATTTGTGAGGCGCTATTTGGCATGTACAACAGTGTGTTTAACACTGTTTGCGATTCCCAATGGGGTCGCAAAGTGCGAGGCTCATGAATATTAATGAGCCTCTCGCAATTTGGGAGCCCATTGGGAATGACAGGCCCTCCCAGGGATGGTGGCCTGCTGGGCTCAGCAGACCACCATGTCTGGGACTGCTTTTAAATAAAGCAGCTTTTTTTTTTAAATGCAGCACGTTTTCCTCAAAGGAAAACGGGATGCATTTAAAAAAAAAAAATGAAACGTCTTCGTTTCATTTTTTAAGGCAGTCAGTGGTCCCTGGGACCACTGCCTGCCCTTAAAAATAATATTGCATGCATTTGCAAAGGGAAGGGTCCCCTGGGGACCCCTTCCCCTTTGCAAATGCATTACCACCTACTTGAAGTAGGTGGTAATTTGCAAGTGTTTTGCGACCGCAATTGTGGTCGCAAAACATTGGTACATAGCTTTGTGGTCGCTATTAGGAAGGGAACGCCCCTTCCTATAAGCGAATTGCAAAACAGTATTTTGCGAGTCGCAATCTATTTGCGAGTCACAAAATACTGTTTGTACATGGGCCCATGCTTTTTAGCGCGCGCAAACGGGTCTAAGACCCATTTGCGCACGCTAAAAAGCGTTGTATATCTGGCCCGTAGTTCTCTGTCTCTGCACTTCCCTGGTGAATTCAGGGAACACCATGATTTTGCGGTTTCCGATCTGTAGGTTGCTTTTCTGGCGGGCTTGTGTTAGGATAAAGTCTCGGTCCCGGAAGTGGAGCAATCGAGCCACTATCGGCAGTGGAGGAGCGCCTGGTCTAGGGGGTCCTGACGGGACCCTGTGTGCTCTTTCTAACGCGTAGAATTGGGAGAGTCCCTCTGGGGCCACTTCTGTTTTTATCCAATGCTCCAGGAACTGCACCATGTCCTCCCCTCTTCTCGCTCTGGTATTCCTATTATACGCAGGTTGTTTCTGCGTGATCTGCCTTTGCTGTCTTCTGCTCTCACTTCTAAGATCCACACTTTGGTTTCTATGTCTAGCAGGGATTTTCACAGTTCTATCACCTCTGTGGGAAGATCAGAGATTATCCGCTCGGAATTCGTCACTCTCTCCTGCCCATGTCAAGAGTATTATGACCTCGCTTTTTGGCATTTTCCCTATGTTGCGCAGCCAAGTTTCCTCCCCGTTTGTTGGACGTTGAATAGAGGCGAGCGGTGGTTCTCTGTTGCTCCTTGACTCTCACTGTCACACAGTGCTACGCTTCACAGTTCTTTCCCGGGATCACAGAGTTGGCTCCGCTCCCTCAGTGGGTTATAGTTTGTGGGTTCTGGGGGCGTGTGATCAGTAAATGGTTATGGCGCGGGAGGTCCCCTGGCCCACTTGATATCCCCATTGGTGTCACAATTCTCCCCTTTGTCTGCCCGCCTCCTGCTCTCCAGGTCCAGTGCAGTATTAGGCCTCAGCTAGCTCCCGGCTTCTCTACTCATGCACCATGTTGTCGGAGTAGACCTCATGACGGGTCCCCCGCCGCCTACCTCCTCAATCGTGTTCCCCCTGTTCCTCTTTATGTTCACATGCAGGTACAGCAGCTGTGGGCCCCATGAGATGTCTTACCAGGCCGCTCTTTGTGTTAGGGCTGCAGCACGCGATCGCGTGTGGCCCTCTCGCAGCTTGCTCTCTGCTCTGCAGGTTCCCTTGTGCTACGCTCTCTCATGGGCTATGGTGTTAACCACGGGGTCTTAAGTGCTCTCCACCGGCTCCACTCCCACTCTGGCCAGGGCGCAGTCCCACCTCGGGCCCCTCCGCAGCCACCTTCAGTGCCGTGACTTCCCAGGCCCTTTGGGTATCCTTGAACCATGGCTTTGCGCGCCGGGCCCTTCTTCTTTCAGGCACCTGCTGGTGATTCACTGCCCGGTCCTCCGGATACACCGCAGCCCGGCAATGGGCCTTTGGTTCGTGTTCAGCAACGCCGCGCCTGCAACACCGCTCCTTGGGCTTCCGGCCCTTCCGGCAGCTCCACAGGCCTCTTCACTGTCCGCCCGTCTCTCCTCGCTTAGGCCAGCGTATCGCTGGGCCGCGAGTAGCTCCTGCTGGCTCCCCTTTCTGTGCGCGGCTGTTTGCTTAACCTCTCGGTAGACCCCGCGTGGCCTACCTTCGCAGTGGTCTCCCTGGATCTCCGTGGGTCCGTGAGCAAGGGTGTTGTCCGCCGGGCGTACGATGGTTTGCTCGTCGCCCTCTGCCCGCAGCTCTTTACCGCGATGGATTACCCAGCAGCCTGCTTCCTTTTCTACAGTTCCCTCACCGTTGTAGTCACTCACAGGTTGCAGGGATATCTTCCGGGCTCAAGTGCGTTCCGCCTGCTCCCTCTTAACTTATGGGCAGCTGCACAGGCTCGGAGCAGACCACCCTGTGTCCCATCTTCTGCGTTGCGAAGTCTCCGGCCCTCCTGGTAATGATGGGCTGTGCTGATGCCTTTGGGGCCATCTCCATCTCCGGCAGGGTGTTGCCGGTACCGCACCGCTGGGTCCTCCGGGTCCTTTATAGTGCAGTAAGAGGTCTCTAAGAGGTGCCCTCGGGTTGCTCGTCCACTGCACTGCCCTTTGGGCCTCCGGCCCTGGTGGCTACACTGCGAGCGGGCTCCCAAAGTTAGCTTTCAAAGTCGGCAGCGGCCGCCATTTTGTCGTAGTCGTCCGGAGGCTGCCTCATTCTTTGTCGTTCGCCGCTCTGTCTGTTGGGCGGGGCCCCGTCCACTCAGAGAAATTGTTCTGGGGTGTCTCCTCCACCCTTGCAGTGGGCATTCATCGGTGCTGGAGCTCAAGATTATGTCGGAATGGGGGATCCCCGGTAGAGAGCTCCACAGTCCGCGTCCGGCTACATACATCGGTGGTTAGCAACGACCCCCTCCATTCCCATCATAGAGTCATTAAAAACCGAGACAGCATCAAATGCAGAGTCCTCCAAAGAAATCAGAATATCCATGTCACTTGCGTAGCTCATTAGCAGCCAAAGATGGACATCAAGGTTAAAAAATGTAAAGCTGAGTGACGATGCCAGGAGGATATCCTGAGATACAGGTTTAAACTTGGGATTGAAAGGGGCGCAGTTAAACAGCTAAGACCCCAAGTCCACAAGAAGCCCCAATGCTCTTGAAGTCACAAATCATCTAGCACAGAGCCCAGAGCAGTTTTCGTGCTGCGGATGGTCGAAACTCCAGCTGCGTCTCGTCAAGTGTCATGTTGCTCTCCAGCAAACTAATGGTCTTCTCCAGAATTTTATTTGGAGAACAGAGCAGTGAGAGTGACTCATAATTGCAAAGCATAGTTGAATCAGCATTAGTTTTCTTCAGCAGCTGCAAAAGCAAAGCCTGTATCCAAGGTAGCAGAACAATTGTATATTGACAAACAATTTGTTACAAAGCACAAGAATGGCCTCAAGCAATGCTGGTGGTATATTATGGAAGAGCCAAGGAGTTAGGGGTCAAAAGGAGACCCTAATGAAATTAATAAAGGGAAGTCCATCAAGTCCTATTAAAATTGCAAAGAGGTAGGAAAGCATCCAACTCAGGAAAAGCACTCATAAAAGAGATTTTATTCTTGATCTGTATAGATAAAGAAAAATGATCACATATAGCCTTGATCTTGTCCTTCAAAAAGACTTGCAGCTTGTTACACAGAGTCAAAGTCAAAAAGCTTTATTCGGTGTAAATACAACAAACACCATAAAAGCATACTAATACACATACACATTTATACATCATACTTAATATTCAAAATTTAAAATTGATTCTACAAATTAGATTTTACATAAAAATTAATTCAATTATAAAATTATTAAAATATCAGTGCATGAATAGATCATAATACGTTAGTACGGCATCCGCAATTTGTGCAATAAAGTGCTAATACATTCAAATCCATTTAAAGTTAATAAAGTATCAATGCATGGAGAGTTCTTGGTACAGAATACATGCTACCACAATATAAACGATAAAGTGCTAGTGCTTATAAATGCCTATATCTAAACATATATAATATTATACAATTAATAATCTTGTTCTTCATATAATAAAGCGTCCAAATGTACAAGTTTTTTCTTTTCCCAATTGAAAGTTGTATATAACGTATAACAGAACTTATTACTTTTATATTATCCAGGCTACAAACAAAGTCAAACGCATTTTTATAACTATAAAGTGTATTTCTTAAAAAAGGGGTTTTAAAATTGATTTCCGGATACCCATATAAAAAGGACAAAAAAGTATAAAATGCATAGTTGATTGTGAAGTTTTACCATCACATGGGCAAGGTGGTAACATGTGACACCATTTTTCAGTACTTGGAAAGGCAATTAAACGGTGTAAAGTGCCCAGCCTTAACCTAGTCAAATAGAATCTGTGTTGGGTATTCCTTACTAATGTCAAATATGGCTGAATACCCCTTATAGGTGGACCTTCACAATAGCTAACTACAGTTTTTTTTTTAATATCAGCACTTTCCCTTTCCTGCTCCATTACAGTTAAGTATTTTGATTTCAAATCATTTTTGGAAAAGGCCTGTATTGTGGTGGGATTGTTTTTAACAATCTCGACTTTACATTTCATTAAAAGTTTAAAAATATGCTCCAACCAGGGTATTTTGGAACTATGGTCAAGGGCTAGGCAGTCCATTATTAAATCCCTTGTGAACTTAGTTTCTTCCTTTGCCCAAAGCCCTCGCCAAAATGTCAGACCTACCATATTTATTGTATCACATAAATATGGTACAAATAACTCTTTATGTACAATAGCGTTCGCAGTAGCACTAGGGACCGCCGACAGCCTTTTTAAAAACTTATTCTCCTTTATTTGTAATGCAGCCGTATTTGTTCTCCCCCATATCGCTGCACCATAGCATACTCCTGAAACACACTTGCTCTTATACAACGATAACATTTCCAATATGGGTTTGTTTCCTATTTTTGCCGCAAATTTAAATATACCTTCTGTGATTCTTACAAATTTCATTTTACATAATTCAATGTGCTTTTCCCAAGAACCATTGTTGCAGAACAACATCCCTAGATACGAAAAGGTAGATACTCTATTAATAAAAACCCCACCCACATGATGTTGTCTATGCTTTAGCTTTTTCCCCCACATGTCATTACAAAAGTTTTCTTTAAATTTAACTGCAAATCAATGTCCTTCATATATAGGGCAAAATTTTCTATCAAAATTTGCAGGCCATTTGCAGTCCTGGACATTAAAACAGCATCATCTGCATATAATAAAACAGGTGTGGGGCGTTTTCCTACTTTTGGGGCATCTGCAGCTAACTTTTGTAAAAATGGATCCACATTATTTATGTATAATGAAAATAAAGCGGAGCTAAAACACATCCTTGTCTAATCCCCCGCTTTACCATAAAATCAGATGTACATTCTCCCATCTTCCCATATCGTACCCTAGTAGTTAAAAAGGCGTAAATTTGTGATAAAAGTGAAATTATTTCAATTGGAGCCCCTAGCCCCTTCAATGTTTGCCAAAGCTTTTGATGATTCACTAAATCGAAGGCGCTAGTTAGGTCAACAAAACATAGGTGGAGAACCCCTTCCCTAGCCTTTGTATACTTCCCTATTAACAATTCTAAATTTAGGCACTGCTCTACCGTCCCAATACCCCTTCTGAAACCATACTGGGCTTCAGTCAAGATTTTACTATCACTAGCCCAGTCTTCTAGCCTTTCTAGCATAATTCGGCCCATCAACTTCGATGAGGTGTCAAGAAGGGATATTGGGCGGTAGCAGTTTGCCTTCCCTCTGTCCCCCTTTTTAAAGATGGGAACAATAATACTTTGTACCCAGGTTGAGGGTAATACGCCACCCAAGACCACGTTGAAAACATTCAATAAAATAGGTATCCAGAAATCTGTATTGCATTTAAAAACATCTATGGGCACCCCTTCAGGTCCAGCAGCTTTTCCATTAGCACATTTTTCAAGGGCTGATTTGATTTCTTCTGTAGTTATAGGTATTGCCTTTACTGGGTTTACTATTATAAACTTATCTCTTTTACAGTCAATTATTTTTAGGCCATCGGGGTTAAAAATCTTCTCAAAATGTAACACCCAGTCTTCGGGCGAAACCACAGTGTCAATCCTTACTTCATTGCTTCCTTTGAAATACGGATGATTAATTGTCTTCCAAAAAAGAATAGAGGGGCATATTAGCAAGACCGGCGATAAAATTATCGCCGCTTTAGCGGCAGAAAACTGCCGCTAAAACGGCGATAATGGGCTTGCTAATATGCGTTATAGAATTCCAATAGAAGCCCAGGTTAGATGTCCTGCACATCTAACCTGGGCTTCTATTGGAATTCTATAACGCATATTAGCAAGCCCATTATCGCCGTTTTAGCGGCAGTTTCCTGCCGCTAAAACGGCGATAATTTTATCGCCGGTCTTGCTAATATGCCCCAGAGTCTTTCATCTCAGCTGCCTGCTTAAGCTTCTCCCATGCACCCTCACGAATCTCCCTTTTTCTATTGTCCAAGGTTTTTTTATAATTTTTTCTTGCGGTACTAATCATATCTGGATCCCTAGGTTTTTGTTTGAGGGCAAATTTCAATTCCCCATTCAACTTCGTGCATTCATGACTAAACCATCTTGGGTTAAGATCACAGATTTTCTTCTTCTTTTTACTATTAGATTACCAGCAATTTCCTTCGCAATATTACTAAAAGCATTTATGGTAGCTATTTTGCTCGAAGAACTATCTAAACAGATTTCTAAATCCTTTTGTGTTCTCTCTCTAATGTTTTCCATAAACATAACTGGGTTAACGCCCGTCCATTTTATGGATATACCATTGTTTCCTTGGACGTCAATATCAGCATCTACTCTTTTTCCTCGTAGTTTGGTCGGCAAGTCTATATTCAATATCAAGCTCAAAGGATGATGATCACTAAACAGGCTAACATTAATCAGGACTCTCTCAACCAATTTTCTACCATTTGCTGATATTATAAAATGATCTATGTTTGACGAGGACCTAGCTCCTACAAAGGTATGTAATTTAGTTTCTCCTTCTAGTATATTAGGTTCTAAAACAATTAGATCATATTTGTGTGTCACCATATTAATGGCCTCCCCATATATGTCATGCACAAAGTGTGTAATCTTATCACCATAATCATCAGAATATCCACAGGGTTCACCTACTTCATATTCACATCTAACAGAGTTGAAATCCCCCGCCCACACTAAAACATATTCTCCTGTCACTCCCTTTAGGAAACAGTCCAAGTCCTTTTCTAATAAGCTAATTACCTTACTCTTTGTATTATCAAACACGTTATTATAAAAATTTATAGCAACAATTGATTCTTTTCCATTAGATTCAAGATATACAAACTGATAATATTTGGATGTAATAAAAGTTTTCTTTAAAATCAATGGTAAGGTAACAGCTATTAATGTGGCTAGGCCACCCTTTGCCCTTCCCTTTCTGGACGGTGAAGCATTGGTACAAATTGTCTGATAACCATTTATACAGAAAAATCAGTACTCCAGGTTTTCTGTAACATTACTACTCCAAAACCATCCAACATTTGCAACCAGTTTGTATCACGTAATTTGTTTTTAATGCCTGCTATATTCCACGTCATGATTTTCAGAGACTCACTGTGATATAATCTAGATTCATCTTTCTTCAGGTTACTAATGGGAATACTATTACTATAATCACCTATAAGAATGTCTGAAATTCCCATATACCGAGTACCTATCCAATTTTCCATAGGTGAACTCGGGGTATGGGGATTAACATCTCCCGCAGTCCTTAAAAGAGGGTCTTCTGGACTAATTTCCTTGATCAAATCTATAATACCAACATCTAGCAGGCCTTCAGCATTTACTTCTACCTTTCTTCCATATAGTTGATCAACAGCTGTATGTCAATCTATGTCTCCACAACTCTGCAGTGGTGCATATCTGTTATACAGCGGTATGTGCAAGGATGGATTAAATCTAGAAACTGTGTTAGGACTATCTGGATTTGGTCTGTAAAAAAGCCTAATGGAACGGCTATTATGATATTATTTATGTCCGAACAATCTCCTTTTCCACAATGCATAAGATATTTCAATATATCTCCCACTAATTTTTTATTTCGGAAGTTCACCACAATGCAGTCTCCCTGACATGATTTCCGCGATGTACCCAGCCAATTCGTTCTCCTCAACATGATTATGTCCTGATATAAAATATGCACCCCAACATTTGTATTTATACAAAACCAATGGACCACTTGATTCTTCATAGTATCATATGTTTCCTTCTGATTTCCCAATAGTTTGGGTACATTCTTTAAAACTATGACATAAGGTGTTGCCTCGGGGGAGATTTAGTGTCCCCTTGTAGTAATTTGCACCTAATGTATAGCTATTCTCCATGTGTAATAGCGGTTTTTTAAATACTGTTGTGTCCTGATATTTATCTTCCATATCTTTATTACTTTGACTTGTAATTTTTGAGGTAACTGATAAAAGTGGCTCCGTTTCTGTATGTACTGCAGGGATGATTCTAATGGCCGGACTTGAGTTTCCTTTAACAGATCCCGTTTGGGTTTGTCCTAACTTAAAGTTATTAGATGTTTTGCCTATATTTTTCATTAATTGAAATTCAGAAAACATGTCCGTCAGGTGTACCACATCCTTCTGGATTTGTTTAATCTCCTGCATTAAATGTCTTTCAATACAGTCCATTTTGCCATGTAGTTTTTTGCATAACATTTCCAAATCTGGAGTTTTCTGTTTTGTTTGGTCGGGTTCCTTGCTAATCGGTCCAGGGATACATCCTCCCTTTTTACGCTTGGCTTTTAGCTTAGCTTTGGGTGTACACTTTTGTTTTTCCACAGGGCTATCTACAAGTTGGCCTGGTTGTTTCATCTTTTTTGCTGGAGGGGATATCAAAGACATATCATCTGTTAGATCTAAAATTTCCAGGGATGTGTTTTGAATGCAGGGATTAAAGGATTTATGTTTATCCAAACTAGTACGAGCCTTTATTTCATGTTTAGCTTGCTCCGTGTCCCTGTCGCTCGCAATATTTTCAGATGTTAGGGGCTCCGTTTCTCCCTCTAGTATCGATTCCTTTAAAACCGCGTCAAGGGCTGTCTTTGTGGCTGCCAGTTGTTCCTCCACATGTATAATTTCATCATTTATAAGACCCACTGCATTTGTTAAATATTTTGTTATTGGTGCATTTTTTGTAGTATTCATGGACTTCTTCCCCCTTCTTGTGGTAACTTTCTTTTACCCATAATGGCAGGCTATTCAAATACACAGTCACTATTCCAGTATGGGTATATTCTTACCGTTACCTTGTGTCTCCACCGAATAGCAACGCAAAGGGGAATGGCCCTGCCCAGCCACGTCCTGTCGCGGACGGGCGCAGACGGGCCCGCCCTTGGCCCGGGCTTCGGCCGGGCACGGCCCGGGCACGCCCGCGCGCGTCCCGCGCTGCGGGTGGCCTGGCCGCTCCTTTACGCGCCTCCAGGCGCGAGAATCAGCGTCGCCGCTACAGGGGCTACAGGGGCTGCTGGGGATTGTAGTTTGCCGTTCCCCTCACGGCGAGATGGACGAAGAGTGCCTGAAGCCGTTTCCCTCACAGCAGGTGAGTAGATAGAGATATGGCCGTTCCCCTCACGGCAGGATAGCAGAGTGACCTGCACAGACACGATGTCCCGCGCTGCGGGTGGCCTGGCCGCTCCTTTACGCACCTCCAGGCGCGAGAATCAGCGTCGCCGCTACAGGGGCTACAGGGATACAAAAGGGGATGATGGACGGAACGTTTGAGCCAATCAAACACTCACCCCCAGTCAACTGATCTGGGTTTAATCCATCATCATTCTTTAGCTCACTCCACCACCCCAGTTCAGACATGGCCATATGCAAATCAGTCTGACCCTGTGCCTCATGGGAACAGTACAGCCCGAACTGCCAAGCCATGTCTTCCCTGGACCGGAAACAAGCATCCTAGGACCGGTTTCTGGCATTCCAGCCGTCATCAGCCAGGCTTGCTTGAATCCAGTGGCAAAGTGAGCAAGGGACCCACGTCTGGGCATACCCCCGCCAACTTAGGGCG
Organism: Calotriton arnoldi; assembly: GCA_963921515.1. NCBI lineage: Eukaryota > Metazoa > Chordata > Amphibia > Caudata > Salamandridae > Calotriton > Calotriton arnoldi. The sequence goes on from CAWUFW010004840.1 coordinate 44,955, forward strand.
AACAAAGCGATACAAAGGGGATGATGGACGGAACGTTTGAGCCAATCAAACACTCACCCCCAGTCAACTGATCTGGGTTTAATCCATCATCATTCTTTAGCTCACTCCACCACCCCAGTTCAGACATGGCCATATGCAAATCAGTCTGACCCTGTGCCTCATGGGAACAGTACAGCTCGAACTGCCAAGCCATGTCTTCCCTGGACCGGAAACAAGCATCCTAGGACCGGTTTCTGGCATTCCAGCCGTCATCAGCCAGGCTTGCTTGAATCCAGTGGCAAAGTGAGCAAGGGACCCACGTCTGGGCATACCCCCGCCAACTTAGGGCGAACAAAGCGATACAAAAGGGGATGATGGACGGGACGTTTGAGCCAATCAAACACTCACCCCCAGTCAACTGATCTGGGTTTAATCCATCATCATTCTTTAGCTCACTCCACCACCCCAGTTCAGACATGGCCATATGCAAATCAGTCTGACCCTGTGCCTCATGGGAACAGTACAGCCCGAACTGCCAAGCCATGTCTTCCCTGGACCGGAAACAAGCATCCTAGGACCGGTTTCTGGCATTCCAGCCGTCATCAGCCAGGCTTGCTTGAATCCAGTGGCAAAGTGAGCAAGGGACCCACGTCTGGGCATACCCCCGCCAACTTAGGGCGAACAAAGCGATACAAAAGGGGATGATGGACGGAACGTTTGAGCCAATCAAACACTCACCCCCAGTCAACTGATCTGGGTTTAATCCATCATCATTCTTTAGCTCACTCCACCACCCCAGTTCAGACATGGCCATATGCAAATCAGTCTGACCCTGTGCCTCATGGGAACAGTACAGCCCGAACTGCCAAGCCATGTCTTCCCTGGACCGGAAACAAGCATCCTAGGACCGGTTTCTGGCATTCCAGCCGTCATCAGCCAGGCTTGCTTGAATCCAGTGGCAAAGTGAGCAAGGGACCCACGTCTGGGCATACCCCCGCCAACTTAGGGCGAACAAAGCGATACAAAAGGGGATGATGGACGGAACGTTTGAGCCAATCAAACACTCACCCCCAGTCAACTGATCTGGGTTTAATCCATCATCATTCTTTACTGGATTCAAGCTAGCCTGGCTGATGAAGGGTGTTACCCAGAAACCGGTCCCAGGATGCTTGTTTCCGGTTCAGGGAAGACCTGGCTTGGCAGTTCGGGCTGGACTGTTCCCATGAGGCACAGGGTCAAGACTGATTTGCATAAAGCTGGGTCTGAACTGAGGTGGCGAAGTGAGCTAAAGAATGATGATGGATTCAACCCAGATCTGTGACGGGGGTGAGTGTCTGAAAAGTTTCAGCGCTCCGTCCATCATCTCCTTGTGTTTGCTTTGTTCGCCCTAAGTTGGCAGGGTATGCCCAGACGTGGGTCCCTTGCTCACTTTGCCACTGGATTCAAGCTAGCCTGGCTGATGAAGGGTGTTACCCAGAAACCGGTCCCAGGATGCTTGTTTCCGGTTCAGGGAAGACCTGGCTTGGCAGTTCGGGCTGGACTGTTCCCATGAGGCACAGGGTCAAGACTGATTTGCATAAAGCTGGGTCTGAACTGAGGTGGCGAAGTGAGCTAAAGAATGATGATGGATTCAACCCAGATCTGTGACGGGGGTGAGTGTCTGAAAAGTTTCAGCGCTCCGTCCATCATCTCCTTGTGTTTGCTTTGTTCGCCCTAAGTTGGCAGGGTATGCCCAGACGTGGGTCCCTTGCTCACTTTGCCACTGGATTCAAGCTAGCCTGGCTGATGAAGGGTGTTACCCAGAAACCGGTCCCAGGATGCTTGTTTCCGGTTCAGGGAAGACCTGGCTTGGCAGTTCGGGCTGGACTGTTCCCATGAGGCACAGGGTCAAGACTGATTTGCATAAAGCTGGGTCTGAACTGAGGTGGCGAAGTGAGCTAAAGAATGATGATGGATTCAACCCAGATCTGTGACGGGGGTGAGTGTCTGAAAAGTTTCAGCGCTCCGTCCATCATCTCCTTGTGTTTGCTTTGTTCGCCCTAAGTTGGCAGGGTATGCCCAGACGTGGGTCCCTTGCTCACTTTGCCACTGGATTCAAGCTAGCCTGGCTGATGAAGGGTGTTACCCAGAAACCGGTCCCAGGATGCTTGTTTCCGGTTCAGGGAAGACCTGGCTTGGCAGTTCGGGCTGGACTGTTCCCATGAGGCACAGGGTCAAGACTGATTTGCATAAAGCTGGGTCTGAACTGAGGTGGCGAAGTGAGCTAAAGAATGATGATGGATTCAACCCAGATCTGTGACGGGGGTGAGTGTCTGAAAAGTTTCAGCGCTCCGTCCATCATCTCCTTGTGTTTGCTTTGTTCGCCCTAAGTTGGCAGGGTATGCCCAGACGTGGGTCCCTTGCTCACTTTGCCACTGGATTCAAGCTAGCCTGGCTGATGAAGGGTGTTACCCAGAAACCGGTCCCAGGATGCTTGTTTCCGGTTCAGGGAAGACCTGGCTTGGCAGTTCGGGCTGGACTGTTCCCATGAGGCACAGGGTCAAGACTGATTTGCATAAAGCTGGGTCTGAACTGAGGTGGCGAAGTGAGCTAAAGAATGATGATGGATTCAACCCAGATCTGTGACGGGGGTGAGTGTCTGAAAAGTTTCAGCGCTCCGTCCATCATCTCCTTGTGTTTGCTTTGTTCGCCCTAAGTTGGCAGGGTATGCCCAGACGTGGGTCCCTTGCTCACTTTGCCACTGGATTCAAGCTAGCCTGGCTGATGAAGGGTGTTACCCAGAAACCGGTCCCAGGATGCTTGTTTCCGGTTCAGGGAAGACCTGGCTTGGCAGTTCGGGCTGGACTGTTCCCATGAGGCACAGGGTCAAGACTGATTTGCATAAAGCTGGGTCTGAACTGAGGTGGCGAAGTGAGCTAAAGAATGATGATGGATTCAACCCAGATCTGTGACGGGGGTGAGTGTCTGAAAAGTTTCAGCGCTCCGTCCATCATCTCCTTGTGTTTGCTTTGTTCGCCCTAAGTTGGCAGGGTATGCCCAGACGTGGGTCCCTTGCTCACTTTGCCACTGGATTCAAGCTAGCCTGGCTGATGAAGGGTGTTACCCAGAAACCGGTCCCAGGATGCTTGTTTCCGGTTCAGGGAAGACCTGGCTTGGCAGTTCGGGCTGGACTGTTCCCATGAGGCACAGGGTCAAGACTGATTTGCATAAAGCTGGGTCTGAACTGAGGTGGCGAAGTGAGCTAAAGAATGATGATGGATTCAACCCAGATCTGTGACGGGGGTGAGTGTCTGAAAAGTTTCAGCGCTCCGTCCATCATCTCCTTGTGTTTGCTTTGTTCGCCCTAAGTTGGCAGGGTATGCCCAGACGTGGGTCCCTTGCTCACTTTGCCACTGGATTCAAGCTAGCCTGGCTGATGAAGGGTGTTACCCAGAAACCGGTCCCAGGATGCTTGTTTCCGGTTCAGGGAAGACCTGGCTTGGCAGTTCGGGCTGGACTGTTCCCATGAGGCACAGGGTCAAGACTGATTTGCATAAAGCTGGGTCTGAACTGAGGTGGCGAAGTGAGCTAAAGAATGATGATGGATTCAACCCAGATCTGTGACGGGGGTGAGTGTCTGAAAAGTTTCAGCGCTCCGTCCATCATCTCCTTGTGTTTGCTTTGTTCGCCCTAAGTTGGCAGGGTATGCCCAGACGTGGGTCCCTTGCTCACTTTGCCACTGGATTCAAGCTAGCCTGGCTGATGAAGGGTGTTACCCAGAAACCGGTCCCAGGATGCTTGTTTCCGGTTCAGGGAAGACCTGGCTTGGCAGTTCGGGCTGGACTGTTCCCATGAGGCACAGGGTCAAGACTGATTTGCATAAAGCTGGGTCTGAACTGAGGTGGCGAAGTGAGCTAAAGAATGATGATGGATTCAACCCAGATCTGTGATGGGGGTGAGTGTCTGAAAAGTTTCAGCGCTCCGTCCATCATCTCCTTGTGTTTGCTTTGTTCGCCCTAAGTTGGCAGGGTATGCCCAGACGTGGGTCCCTTGCTCACTTTGCCACTGGATTCAAGCTAGCCTGGCTGATGAAGGGTGTTACCCAGAAACCGGTCCCAGGATGCTTGTTTCCGGTTCAGGGAAGACCTGGCTTGGCAGTTCGGGCTGGACTGTTCCCATGAGGCACAGGGTCAAGACTGATTTGCATAAAGCTGGGTCTGAACTGAGGTGGCGAAGTGAGCTAAAGAATGATGATGGATTCAACCCAGATCTGTGACGGGGGTGAGTGTCTGAAAAGTTTCAGCGCTCCGTCCATCATCTCCTTGTGTTTGCTTTGTTCGCCCTAAGTTGGCAGGGTATGCCCAGACGTGGGTCCCTTGCTCACTTTGCCACTGGATTCAAGCTAGCCTGGCTGATGAAGGGTGTTACACAGAAACCGGTCCCAGGATGCTTGTTTCCGGTTCAGGGAAGACCTGGCTTGGCAGTTCGGGCTGGACTGTTCCCATGAGGCAAAGGCTCAAGACTGATTTGCATAAAGCTGGGTCTGAACTGAGGTGGCGAAGTGAGCTAAAGAATGATGATGGATTCAACCCAGATCTGTGACGGGGGTGAGTGTCTGAAATGTTTCAGCGCTCCGTCCATCATCTCCTTGTGTTTGCTTTGTTCGCCCTAAGTTGGCAGGGTATGCCCAGACGTGGGTCCCTTGCTCACTTTGCCACTGGATTCAAGCTAGCCTGGCTGATCAATCAATCAATCAATCATATCATTTGTAAAGCGCACTACTCACCCGTGAGGGTCTCAAGGCGCTGGGGTGGGGAATGCTGCTACTGCTCGAAAAGCCAGGTCTTGAGGAGTTTTCTGAAGGTCAGCAGGTCTTGGGTCTGCCGTAGGTGGATGGGGAGGGTGTTCCAGGTCTTGGCGGCGAGGTGGGAGAACGATCTGCCACCGGAGGTCGCTCTTCGGAAGCGGGGGACAGTGGCGAGGGCGAGGTCGGCGGAGCGGAGCTGGCGGGTGGGGGTGTAGAAGCTGAATCGTCTGTTGAGGTACGTTGGTCCGGTGTTGTGGAGTGCCTTGTGTGCATGGGTGAGGAGTTTGAAGGTTATCCTCTTGTTGACCGGGAGCCAGTGCGGGTCTCTCAGGTGGGGTGTGATGTGGCTGCGGCGAGGGATGTCGAGGATCAGGCGTGCAGAGGCGTTCTGGATGCGTTGGAGCCGTCTCAGGAGTTTGGCCGAGGCTCCTGCGTAGAGGGCGTTTCCGTAGTCCAACCTGCTGCTGACGAGGGCCTGGGTGACCGTTCTTCTCGTTTCAGTGGGGATCCACTTGTAGATCCTGCGGAGCATGCGGAGGGTGTTGAAGCAGGCGGAGGAGACGGCGTTGACCTGTTTAGTCATGGAGACGGTGGAGTCGAGGATGACCCCTAGGTTGCGTGTGTGGTCGGTGGGTGTTGGGGCGGTTCCCAGTGCGGTCAGACACCAGGAGTCGTCCCAGGCCGAAGGGGTGGATCCGAGGATGAGGACCTCTGTCTTGTCCGAGTTCAGCTTCAGTCGGCTGTTCCTCATCCATTCAGCGACGGCCTTCATTCCTTCGTGAAGGTGGTTTTGGCGGTGTGGGGGTCCTTGGTGAGGGAGAGGATCAGCTGGGTGTCATCGGAGTAGGAGATGATGTTGAGGTCGTGCCGACGGGCGACGTGGGCGAGCGGTGCCATGTAGATGTTAAACAGAGTTGGGCTGAGGGAAGAGCCCTGGGGTACGCTGATGAAGGGTGTTACCCAGAAACCGGTCCCAGGATGCTTGTTTCCGGTTCAGGGAAGACCTGGCTTGGCAGTTCGGGCTGGACTGTTCCCATGAGGCACAGGGTCAAGACTGATTTGCATAAAGCTGGGTCTGAACTGAGGTGGCGAAGTGAGCTAAAGAATGATGATGGATTCAACCCAGATCTGTGACGGGGTGAGTGTCTGAAAAGTTTCAGCGCTCCGTCCATCATCTCCTTGTGTTTGCTTTGTTCGCCCTAAGTTGGCAGGGTATGCCCAGACGTGGGTCCCTTGCTCACTTTGGCACTGGATTCAAGGTAGCCTGGCTGACGAAGGGTGTTACCCAGAAACCGGTCCCAGGATGCTTGTTTCCGGTTCAAGGAAGACCTGGCTTGGCAGTTCGGGCTGGACTGTTCCCATGAGGCACAGGGTCAAGACTGATTTGCATAAAGCTGGGTCTGAACTGAGGTGGCGAAGTGAGCTAAAGAATGATGATGGATTCAACCCAGATCTGTGACGGGGTGAGTGTCTGAAAAGTTTCAGCGCTCCGTCCATCATCTCCTTGTGTTTGCTTTGTTCGCCCTAAGTTGGCAGGGTATGCCCAGACGTGGGTCCCTTGCTCACTTTGCCACTGGATTCAAGCTAGCCTGGCTGATGAAGGGTGTTACCCAGAAACCGGTCCCAGGATGCTTGTTTCCGGTTCAGGGAAGACCTGGCTTGGCAGTTCGGGCTGGACTGTTCCCATGAGGCACAGGGTCAAGACTGATTTGCATAAAGCTGGGTCTGAACTGAGGTGGCGAAGTGAGCTAAAGAATGATGATGGATTCAACCCAGATCTGTGACGGGGTGAGTGTATGAAAAGTTTCAGCGCTCCGTCCATCATCTTGTGTTTGCTTTGTTCGCCCCATGTTGTAAATTCAGCGCAAGCGGCACCACGGTCAGAGCAAGATGTGAATGTAAGGTTTCTCAACGCGAGCGGTAGTGACCACTTGGGACCGCCAGCGTTGGGAAATTTCGCCGGAAGATGGTCTGGAGTAAGATCTTCCTTGCTCAGTGTCGGCAACCTAATGTTGGCAAGCGCGAGCGAGGAAAAAACACTGCTATGCAGAGTTTTTCAGAACTCCGTGCTCTATGCAGAGCATGGAGTGGGGAAAACTTCGGAAACCGGCATCATGTATTCTCCAAGACCTTGCACTTGTCCTGAAGTAATGTAATCTGATGTTCCAATAATAGCATCTGTTGCTGGAGCCGGTCGCAATCTTTTACCTGGTCATGCAGTCCTTTGTCCACATCCTCCATGCGGCCACCCAAATCCGCTACTTATCTGTGGACCACCTGGAGGTCACTGCGAATGTCTGTTTCAATAGTCTGGATTTCCTCCTTCAGGTACTGGAAGGCTGCCATAAGGAAGTCCCTGATGACACCCAGGTTCGATCCCCCAGGAGTATGGCTGTCGGATCCCCTCAGTGGCTCTGTTAGGCAGCTAGTTCAGCACAGGTCGGTGCAATGTCTGCTGGAGTAGTGCTGTATTGGAGCTGTTCTTCTTCCCCCTGCCCCCCGTCATGTTGAATGCAGGCAGGCTCAGCTTGTTGTGGGACCTGGAGGCTGAAAAGGAGGCTGTTGGGGTGTTCCACCTAGCCCCTCAGTAGGCCCCCTGGCTGAAGTCAATGGGGTGCCCCTTATGTTTGTTGACTTGTGGGACTTCTCTGTATCAGAGGGGCCCAGTAGGAGGAGAAGCGAGGTGGCCCCCGTCTGCAAAGATACCAGGGTTTGCTAATGCTCCTCCCAGGGGACACTACAGCCCTCTCCTCACCTCAGCATCGTCACTAGCTCCCCTGACCTGGGAGCTCCACCATCGTCTCACTACAGTGTCGCCCCAGCCACAACGGTCCCGCCTAGGTGTATCGAGGGCATGAAGTCGGCTGTTGGAGGGGGCCCACCTGGTCCATAGTAGGCACCCCTCTGGAGTCTATGGGGTGCCCCTCACATGGGATGGCCCGTAGACATTTCCACGGCAGATGGGCCACAGGTGGGGAGAGACAAGGGCCCCTCGTCTGCTTAGGTGGCAGGGCTCATTGATGTTCCTTCTCTCAGGTGGTGCTGTAGCCTCCTCCTCGCCTCAGCACCGTTGTCAGAAGCAGAGCCATCGATGTTCTCCCAAACCGTGACCTCCATCTCTGTCGTGCTACAGCGCCCGCCCCCCAGCGGGTGGTGTTGAGGTTTCTGACAAAGTCGAGGGGCACACTGTTTTTAAAAATATTTTGATTGAACAGCAAACATAGTAAAGTGTGTTACATCATACAAATTCATTAACAATATAAAAATAGGTATACTTCATCATTAAAATTAAAAATTCATCTATGGCTTTGGTATAATATTGCCCAGTCTCTCTTAGACATAAAAAAGTGCAAAGTGCTGAGAATAGCTTAAAGTGTCGCGATCACACTGCAGAAACGGGAAGGAAAGGCAGGTAAAGCCTCTCCACACACCGGTTACTACAAGTCCCAGAAGCCTTTGGGACGCATCCAGGGAAGAAAGAGCCGGCTCCTACAATGGTTCCGCCCCTATAAAGCACCTCCTCCTCATGAAGGAGGTGCTTGACAATTCTGCCCGATTCCGTGCCTACGAAGAAGGCGGATGGTATTCCCGCCGGAGTTCCTGTCCGTTTCCATTGTTGTTTTGCCATCCTGTGACCCGTGAGCACAGCGCTGCTCCTCATCACGCCAGCGATTTTCGAACGACGCTCTCGACTCGCCATCCCGCCATTATTCCCGACGCGAGCACAGCGCTGCTCCTCATCACGCCAGCGATTTCCCGGCGCGAGCTCAGTGCAGCTCCTCTCGGTTCTCCCGGACTCGGAGAATATCAGGTATCGTCTTCAAACACTGGGAAGGGCGCAGGAGCGCTTCTCCCTTGCATCGCGACTTTATTGTTTAGACATTGCTTTAGCAACAAGTCTTAGTAAATTGCAGGCGTACATTGACGCTTGCACCAGGAAATTGAACAGTGACTTGGTGCGCTTCTGAAACATTTCACTCCCGCTGCCCTGGAACAATAGTAGGGTGTTTTAAAATTGCCCACGCTGTGAAACCAACAGCGGCTGGGCGCGCTAACCTTCAAACCTTCTTGTTAATATCTACAGATCTTGGAGAGGTTAGGAACCACATAGCTGCAGGACCTCGAGTGAGTGTCTGTATAGTGATACAACCCCTAAGTGTGTTATGTGTGTTGTTTCTTTGTGCTGCCTCTCACGCCCTTTTTTCTCCATTATATGCAGTAACCTCCAGGAGTGTGCTTCGTGGAAGACATCCAGAACCCTAGACCAGACTTAGGGAAAACATAAGGAGCCTTACCTGCAGCACTGTTTATTATTTTATCCACTTCCCTTTTCCCCGGAGCGCTCCCTTACATAGCGGTGTTCCTTCACTCTGTGGGAGTTTGCGCTCGGGGGGATAGGGAGGCTTCTCAGCGAGCCGTCGTCCCTGCTAGCTGATATTTGAGGTCAGTGGCGTTTTCATTCTTGAGCTACTGGCACATCATGACAGATTGTCAAGCCCAAGACTGATACCTGGCCCGGACGATGGACACCAACGCAGTATTGACCTCCCTCCTGGAGAGCCTTTCGTCTCTTCAGCAGGAGGTACAATCCTCTAGATTAGAAAACCAGGACCTAAGAAATGAGATGGGTACGTTTCGTAGAGAGGTAGCGGGCCTATCTAGAAAAAGCAGAACCGATGGCAAGGAGTCGCGTTCCTATATCAAGGAATGGACTCTTCCCCCTCCGGTCCATACTATGCATACACCACCTCCTGACACCACACAGGGGGCGGGGTTCTTTTCCACTGCGTCTATACCATCACATTCTACTGATTCTACACCTACGGTTCATGTAATACAGAATACCGGAATCCCTTTGGCTCCTCCCGAACGTTTCTACGGAGACCCAAGAAAATTTGAAACGTTTCTGAACCAATGCAGGTTGCATTTCTTGTGTAAACCCGCCGTCTTCCAGGAAGAAGCTGCGAAAACAGCCTTTATGATGTCGTACATGGGAGGGAACGCGGCTAGCTGGACCATACCGTTAATGGAGCAGAAACGACCCCGTGTTGCACAACTTCACTGACTTTTGTTTTGAAATGAGAAAACTGTTTGATCGGAAGTCCCATATGCTGACCTTGGATCGGGAACTGATAACACTCAAACAAGGGTCTCAGGATTTACTGACTTACATAACTACGTTCAACCGTCTTGTGGTGGAAACCGATTGGCCCCAGGAGAAACGAACCACTCTGTTTTATCAAGGATTGCGTGGAGAACTAAAGGATGTCCTTTCACAAGTGGTGCAGTTGCCAAAGACCTGTGAAGAAATGATAGATCTCACGGTCCAACTGGACCACCGACTACAGGAACGAAAAGGGGACAGAAGCCGGGGGGAAAACCGTTATGCGTTTCCTAGATTCAAGCCGTCAACCGAAGAACACAGTAAGCCAGTGGAGGGACCAGAACCCATGCAGATAGGGGTATCCGGGGTCCTCTCACCAGCGAGGAAAGAGAGAAGAGACGGAAACTCAAGCTCTGCCTATATTGTGGAAAGGGTGGACACTTCATCAAAGAATGTCTCGCCCGAACTAGACTCCCGGACCGAGCCAATATTCCTCGTACGCAAGCAGCCATATCGCAGAGAGAACCGTCGGAAAACTGAAAAACCCGGGACAGGATGAGATCACTGGCTCGGGTGATAGAAGTGAATCGATCTCGTCAGTGATAGCCAACACCCTACAACCAGCGGTGGCGCATCTCAACGTATGTATCACTCTTTGGATTACCAAGGAGAGACGAATGGACATATCTGCATTACTGGACTCCGGTGCTACCGGGAATTACATTGACCAGAAATATGCACAGACCATCGGAGTACTATGGAAAAAAAGAGGACCCCAGAAGATGTGAAAACTGTTGATGGAACAGCGCTATCTTCTGGACCAGTAAGATACCACACCATTCCTCTCATGATGCAGTTGGGTGTCGACCATTTTGAATACATTCAGTTTGACCTTATCGACGCCCCACAATTCCGTCTCATCCTGGGCATGCCATGGCTAACACTACACGACCCTGTAGTTCGTTGGGCAGCCCGCACCATCTCCTTGGAAAGCAGTTATTGTAAGGAGCACTGTGCCGAGCAAGCCGTAGGTCCAGGAGGAACCGCAGATACACAGGCTAGCCTTCTGGCTACCGGGTGTGCAGAAGGACTATATTGCTGTGCCACCACACTACCTGAAGAATACAAAGACTATCTACCCGTGTTTGATAAACAGAAGGCGACACAGCTACCACCATCGAGTGTACGACTGTCGCATCGACTTAGTGCCTGGAGCCGATATACCATGTAGTAGGGTGTATGCGCTCACCGAACCAGAGACACGTTATCTAAAAAATTATTTGGAGGAAAACCTGGCGTCCGGCTTCATCAGGCATTCTTCGTCACCCGCCTCTTCCCCTCTCTTCTTCATTCCTAAGAAGGATTGCGATGAACTACGGACCTGCATAGACTATAGAGCCATCAACAAAGTCACTATAAAAAACCGCTATCCGCTACCCTTGATTCCTGTTCTCCTCGATCAACTCAAGGGTGCGAGGTACTTCACCAAGTTAGACCTACGGGGAGCCTACCATTTGGTGCGTGTTAAAAGCGGGGATGAGTGGAAGACAGCATTCCGGACAGAAATTTGGGCTCTATGAATAGCCGAGTGATGCCCTTCGGGCTCTGCAATGCCCCGCTGCCTTCCAATATTTCATGGACGAGGTTCTTCGAGGGTTTTTGGAGTCATTCTGCGTGGTCTACATAGACGACATTCTCGTTTACTCGTCCAATCTACAGGACCACGTGACTCATGTGAAAGCAGTCTTAACCAGGCTCCAACAGCATTCTTTATATGCGAAATTGGAGAAATGTCTCTTCCATGTACAGGAAGTCGCCTTCTTGGGATGCATTATTAATGCACAGGGATTCCAGATGGATACAAGCAAGGTGGAGGCGATTACACAGTGGAAGGCCCCTCGCCACGTAAAATCGGTACAGAGCTTTCTGGGCTTTGCCAATTACTATCGGCGTTTCATTAAGGATTTCTCACGGATTATACACCCCCATCTCTTGTTTATTGAGAAAAAACACCCCCTTCCTCTGGGACGAGGAAGCAGACCGGTCATTCCGGACTCTAAAAGAGAGGTTCACACAGGCCCCCATCCTGCGGCATCCTGATTCTCAACTCCCCTTCATTGTTGAAACGGACGCCTCCCAGTATGCCATCGGGGGGGTGTTATCTCAACGACACCCAGAAACAGGACAGTTACACCCTGTGGCCTACTACTCCAGGAAACTCACACCCTGTGAGTTGAATTATTCTATCTCGGACAAAGAACTACTGGCCATAAAAAGGGCCTGCGAGGAATGGAGACATTACCTCTTGGGGGCGCATTATACCATCGAAATTTATACAGACCATAGGAATCTGCTATTCCTGAAAACCGCTAAGGCCCTTACTCCACGTCAATTGAGATGGACTCTTTTCTTTTCAGATTTTGATTTAGATTTATCAAGTATCGACCAGGAACACAGAACGGAAAGGCTGACGCTCTATCCGTCTGGATGATCCAGGAGAAAGCCTACAACAAGATACCCTTGAGCCACCCTCGATACTCCCTGAAAAAGCATTCCAAAGGGATCACTAGCACTGATTACATCGCAAGACTTCCTAGAAGATACTAGAATATCCTTGGCCGATGTCGCAGTGCAAACTTGGATCCAGGAGGACCCCGAGACATCGAAAAGAAAGTGGGGTTTGCTATACCACTACCACGCGTTATATATACCAAACACTCTTCTGCAACTACGTGTGTTGGAGTGGGCTCATGACTCTATGCTAGGAGGACACATGGGGATATTCAAAACCATCGCATGTATCGAACGTTCCTTTTGGTGGCCTGAGTTAAGAAAAGACACTAAGGAGTATTTGAAGAATTGCTCTGTGTGTGCCCAAGGAAAATCTAGTCACTCCAAACCCACAGGATTACTACGGCCACTATCTATTCCTCCTCGGCCCTGGCACACCATATCGATGGACTTCATCGTAGAAATGCCCCCCTGTGAAGGGTACACCACCATACTAGTGGTAGTAGACCATTTGATGAAAATGGGACACTTTATACCGTTACGACGGTTGCCCACCTCACATGAACTGGCCCTTGTTTTCTTCAGCACGTGGTAAGGGCCCATGGAATGCCCAGCGTTCTCATTACAGACCGAGGTACGCAGTTCACCTCTCGTTTCTAGAGCGTTGTGTGAAACCCTGAACATTGACGCCAGACTTTCCACCAGTTACCACCCGCAAACAGATGGTAAAACAGAACGCCTCAATCAGACTCTGGAGCAGTATCTTCGGTGTTTTACCCTACAAAACAACACAAATTGGTACACGCTCATCTGGATGGCTGAGTTCGCTTACAATAATGCAGAACACTCCACGCTAGGATGTTCCCCATTCTTTTGTCTATATGGCCACCACCCGAATATGCTCCCCTTTGAATGGCCTGTAGAGTCCCGGCTTCCAAGCATACACGAACATCATGCTCATCTTAGAGGCGGTGTTAATAGATGCCAGACAGCATCTGGCCACCGCGCAAAATGCACATAAACACTTCGCAGACAAAAGAGAACCTCAGAACCCGTTTATCAGGTGGGGGATAAGGTATGGTTAGCCACAAAAAACCTGCATCTCAAGGGGGTAGACAAACTAAAACCCAAATACATGAGGTCCCTATAGCATAGAGGAGATCATCAATCCAGTGGCCATGAGATTGTCCTTGCCTCATTCCTGGCACATACACCCTGTCTTTCATGTGTCCCTGCTCCAGCCATGTCCCACTAGCATGAGGTTGCATGAGCGGCCTCTCCCTCTGGAGATAGATGGTCAGGATGAGTACGAGGTACATGAACTCCTAGATTCCCGGCTGGTGAGGGCGTGTACAGTATCTGGTGGATTGGAAAGGGTTCGGGGTTGAGGATAGAACTTGGGAACCTGTCCAGAATCTCCATTGCCCTGATCTAATGGAACTCTTCCATGCAGCACATCCAGGTAAGCCAGGGCGACCACCGAGTCGGGCGGTCCTCGAGAGGGGTTCTGTCGCGATCACACTGCAGAAACGGGAAGGAAAGGCAGGTAAAGCCTCTCCACACACCGGTTACTACAAGTCCCAGAAGCCTTTGGGACGCATCCAGGGAAGAAAGAGCCGGCTCCTACAATGGTTCCGCCCCTATAAAGCACCTCCTCCTCATGAAGGAGATGCTTGACAATTTGCCCGATTCCGTGCCTACGAAGAAGGCGGATGGTATTCCCCGCCGGAGTTCCTGTCCGTTTCCATTGTTGTTTTGCCATCCTGTGACCCGTGAGCACAGCGGCTGCTCCTCATCACGCCAGCGATTTTCGAACGCGCTCTCGACTCGCCATCCCGCCATTATTCCCGACGCGAGCACAGCGCTGCTCCTCATCACGCCAGCGATTTCCCGGCGCGAGCTCAGTGCAGCTCCTCTCGGTTCTCCCGGACTCGGAGAATATCAGGTATCGTCTTCAAACACTGGGAAGGGCGCAGGACGCTTCTCCCTTGCATCGCGACTTTATTGTTTAGACATTGCTTTAGCAACAAGTCTTAGTAAATTGCAGGCGTACATTGACGCTTTGCACCAGGAGATTGAACAGTGACTTGGTGCGCTTCTGAAACATTTCACTCCCGCTGCCCTGGAACAATAGTAGGGTGTTTTAAAATTGCCACGCTGTGAAACCAACAGCGGCTGGGCGCGCTAACCTTCAAACCTTCTTGTTAATATCTACAGATCTTGGAGAGGTTAGGAACCACATAGCTGCAGGACCTCGAGTGAGTGTCTGTATAGTGATACAACCCCTAAGTGTGTTATGTGTGTTGTTTCTTTGTGCTGCCTCTCACGCCCTTTTTTCTCCATTATATGCAGTAACCTCCAGGAGTGTGCTTCGTGGAAGACATCCAGAACCCTAGACCAGACTTAGGAAAACATAAGGAGCCTTACCTGCAGCACTGTTTATTATTTTATCCACTTCCCTTTTCCCCGGAGCGCTCCCTTACATAGCGGTGTTCCTTCACTCTGTGGGAGTTTGCGCTCGGGGGATAGGGAGGCTTCTCAGCGAGCCGTCGTCCCTGCTAGCTGATATTTGAGGTCAGTGGCGTTTTCATTCTTGAGCTACTGGCACATCATGACAAAAGAGAGCATATTCTGAAAAAATTCTCCAAATATGTCCAAACCCACACAAACCTTATAGTTGCTCCAACCCTTTTTGCGTAGACTTCTTCAAATTTCCTTGTGCAAGACTTTTTATTATACCCGTGTACGTATGTACGAATGTAGGTTCTCGGGAAGCTCGCCAATTCTGCAGAATCAGGGATCGTGCCAATAGAGGCTATTGCAATAAAAACTTCACCCCCTTTTTGTTGCTTTTAAGACATTTTGACTCAGTTTAGAGATGCCAAAGAGCGCCACAACAGCCTCAGGCTCGAGTTGAATCTGCAGACCGTTACTGAGAGCCCCAAATATTATATCCCAAAACTGGGCCAACATTGGGCAAGCAAAAAAAGTATGGAGCCAATTGCCTGCACCCAATTGCTGGCAGCAAAAACATTTATCCTCCAAGTCAGGAAACATTTTATGGAGAGCTTTCGGGGTATAATAAGCCATCCAGCGTGACAAGAATGACATTTGCTTAAAGTTGACCGCCCTTAAAGACTTGTTGCTGAGTTGTGAAATCATCTGCTACTCAGCCTCAGTATAGAAGCAATGTGATGTCTCAGAAACTTTAATCAAAAGGTTTTTATTAAGTGACTTTCCCTTTGATTCCGCAGAAGTCTATACCAATTGAGGACCCCTCTTAACTTTGTTCTAAAGAGAGCAGTCGTAAGGGGAGATGAGACTGTACTAGCCACAAGACAAAGTTTCTTCACTAGATACGTTATCTGCAAGTATCCCCCAAAAAATACCGTACAAATATAACCGCACCTAACTTGGAGTTCCTGCCAGGTAATGCATCTCCCACCCAATTCTTTGAAACCGTGAAAATTCCAAAATCTTAAATGACTAGACTGGATATGCAGCCCCACAAGTTTACATTCCTGAGCTGCAAATATTCATACCCAGCAGAGATAGTATTCATGGAGTATAAAGACTGGAGTTGCATGCGTAATTCTTGTAGTGTCTTGTACTTAGTTTGTTTTTGAAGTTGTGCTATCTTTATAAAGGCCAGGAGCTGGCACCCTTCTTCCTTTTCCATTTTCTCCAGAAAGATACAATCTAAGGACCCCTGGAGGTCAATTATGTGAACAAGCATATCTATAAGAGAGGCTTCATAATACGTCCAGATCGGGGGCAGAGCGAGTCGCCCCCCTATTGATTTCCAGTTGAAGTACTGGATATTTAACCCTGGGTCCCTTTTTATTCCAAATAAATTGACGAAATATTACATCCAGTTCTATAAAATATGCCATATTTACTTCTATCGGGACATTAGTAAAAAGAAAGATTAATAGGGGTAGCAATTACATTTTGATAAGAGAAACACAACCAATTAAGGTGAGAGGAGGCAGGAGTGTCCATCTATATAATAACTCTAATTTTCTTCATCATGGGGACGTAATTTAAATTATACAGCTCTGCATAAGAATTAGTTACATATACTATAAGGTACCGAATTGGATTGTTGGATGGAGCTTGACGTTGGAGAGTAGCGGGAAGAATATTCACCGAGGTTTTAAACATCAAGACCTCTTTTTTCTTGTGATTAATTTTATACCCTCCAATTGATTGAAATTGAGCAAACTCCGCAAGCATCGTCCTTAGATTTTGCTCTAGCGGCTTTAGGTATAGAATTATATCGTCCGCGAAGAGCTTTAATTTAGTCATGCCCTCTATAGGGGGTTCTATACCTACATTTGCCCTAAACCTGGCTGCCAATGGTTCAATGAAAAAAGTAAATAAAACAGGCGATAAGGGACAGCCCTGACGAGTTCCACGTTTATACCTATAATTCCGGCTAAGGGGCCAATTACGATGTCGGTCGGAAAATCTTCTGACCAAATCAGTTTCGGAATCGTTTCCGAACGAATCGGGTTCTGCGAGTCCGACCGACCGATTACAATGCTCCCGTACATCATTCGGTTGGACTCATTGACTTCAATGGGAGCCTGTGTTACGAACGAGAACACAGGCTCCCATTGAAAAAAGGGGTGGTTGGGGAAATCCTTGCACCCTGTGACGGGCATCTCGTGGTGTCTGCCACACTGTGCATGGTTGTAAAGAGGGTCCCATGGGTACCCCCACGGGCCCCAACCAGAGGCCTACAGGTGAAGGGGGCCTGATACGGGCCCCCAAAGTCAGATTCCGGCAGCCGTTTTGTGTCAGCCAGACCGATTCGGAACGGCTGTCCGAATGGGGTATCGTGATCACTCAGTCGGAAACAGTGTCCATAGAGCTGTATGATTGAGCTCCGAACGACTCGGGCTGTCCAAATGCCGATTGAAACCGAATCGGACAGCCTGAACAGTATCCTTGCATCGTAATCGGTTGGTCGGAAATGTATCCGATTCGATCGGAAAGATAGGTTCCGAATCGGATTCTCCGAATCCCGTTCGGAGCCTTTCTGACCGACATCGTAATCAGCCCCTAAGTTGGAATTCACGAAAACCTAAGCCTGGGCGCCGTGATATATATTGCGTAGCATGTTAATAATTACATTAGGTAATCCCACCTTATTTAGACCATAGAAAAGGGTCTCCCAATTGACAAGGTTGAAAGCTTTCTCTGCATCTAAAATCATTATAAAAGCAGGTATCTGATTGACATTAAAAAAAATCTAGTGCATGAATTAAGAAAGCAGTATTGGATGACATTTGCCGACCTGCCAGGAACCCTGTCTGGTCATTATGAATAACCTTCTAGGCAACGGGCATAATTTGATTGGCCCAGATTTTCATAAAAATTTTGTAATCAGAGTTTAGTAAACTGATTGACCCACGCCATGGGTCAATCAACTGATGATCTTGGATCAAAACATCCAGTACTTTTTTGTAGTTGGCTTCAACTGTTTTTTTGTTTTATTCGAAGTGTC
Organism: Calotriton arnoldi; assembly: GCA_963921515.1. Lineage (NCBI taxonomy): Eukaryota > Metazoa > Chordata > Amphibia > Caudata > Salamandridae > Calotriton > Calotriton arnoldi. The sequence goes on from CAWUFW010004840.1 coordinate 62,847, forward strand.
TCATGCTAGGTCCTGAATGTAGTTGAAATCTAACCCCCCCACGAGAATTATGGGGCCTGCAGCTCCTCTGGCCAGATCCATGATCTTTATAATAGACTTCGGGTCATCCACCACCGGGGCGTAATAGATAACTAGATTGAATATAGTGCCGTCTACCCCAACTGTAATCCAAATCCATCTTCCCTGGGGATCCCTCTGGACTTGTATAACCTCCCATTCTATTCCCTGTCCCAGATAGATGGCGACACCCCTTATAGCCAATCCGGCAGAAGCAAAGTATGCCTTCAAATAATATTGAGGAATAAAGAGCTTAGGGGTATTTGTCTTTAAGTGAGTTTCTTGAAGAAAAAGTGCGGTGAGAAAGAGGTTACCCATCTCATTAGACCATCGTACTTCTGCTTATTGGATAACCATTGAAATGTACCGATATAATACGTATTTCAAACCTCATCTCCCCAAATAATGTTTCATTGAGTTAAAACCTCGAATCCCCAAAAATTCCTTGACGGTTACAATCTTATCTATGTTTCTGTTCTTTTTTAATGAGCGTGCTCCCCGCCACCCACACCCACCCTCACTTCCCCTCCCACCCCTGGGAGAAGGGGAATTGTCCACAATACCCTCTCCAGCCTCCCTCAAAAGGCACCAGCATGGGCGCCTTTGATGAGTGCCATGTTTGTGCACCGGCAGTGAGAACCCCAACCCCTCCATATCCCTGACAAATCTTAATACTTCATTTATCTCTTATTTCGACTGTCTAAGTAGAGATTCTTTGCAGTAGTTCTTGGGCTTCTTCGAGATTGGTGAACATGTGAAACTTCCCTTTCATTAAAATCCTGAGTTTGGACTGTTGCGCTATTGCTGCCTGCGCTCCCTGAGCCTTGAATAGGTACAAAAGCTTAACAACTCCTTTTGATGGCATGCAGCTGCTGCCGACATATCAGAGAATATTCAACAGGAAAGTACTTCATTAGTAACAAATTGTTTCTTCTGGATGGCCTTAGATAGAATCTGTTCTTTGATGTGATAATCAGCAAGATTCACCAAGATTGTATGTGTCAGTGTTGAGTTAGGATGTGGATGGGCAGGCACTCTATGTGCTCCAGTAATTGACAAATACCGGGGGAAATTCCGGTAGAACAGTGTTTTTGATAAATGTCTCGACCCATTTTATAGTTTGGGTCCCTTCACAGCCTTCTGGTACTCCTACTAATTGAAGATTGAAACGTCTCGAGTGATTTTCCAATTCATCGATCTTAGTCTCCAACTAGAGCTTCTCTTTCCATACTAGATCCACTTGCTGCTGCATTCTATTGATCTGATCCTCCACCTGCGAAATCCTGGACTCTGCCTCCTGCATTCTGGCCGGAAAGCTCGCCACTGCCTCCTCAATTTTCGCTAAGCGATGATGAAGAGAAACTATCTTGGTTGCTTGTGATGATTTGAGTTCTCTTATTTCATCCAGGATGAAATTTAACATGGTTTTTATGTCCCATTGTAAAGTTGTCTCATCACCTTGAAGGATCACGACTGGTCTTTCTAAATCAGCCTGACTTTGTTGTTGTGCAGGAGCATCCTTGCTTCCATATTGGAAGGCGGAGATGACAGCTGTGTATTGAAGAGTACAGTTTGTTGTGGAGGACCTTGCTGAGTAGCGGTTTCTTTCAAGAGGGCCACCTGGTCTGAGTTGGGAGTGAATCGCTGAAGACCTGAGAATAACTCTGGTTGCGTGTTAATAGAAGACCCCTGCAGTGTAGCTGTTGTGGCTTTAGGTTTGAGGAACAGTGAATACTCTTTCGCGAGCCCTGAGGTTGAGGTCGCGATCTCTTCAATTGCTGTCGTTGTAGAAGAACTGTTTTTTTTTTTCCCTACTGCAGTGAGTACGCTCGATCGCGCCTCTTTATCCTCACCTACCATCTTATTCGCAGGGCTCAGCTCAAGTGCTTCTTGGTCCTTAGATCCCGCCTTCTTGAGTGTTCTTCATAACTGGCCCGCCACTTCCAGCCTCGATTCCACGGTCCAAGATATCTTCCTCAGAGCTTAACGGACATAATACTGCAGTAGATCCATGCCGTGATTTCAGACTGCGGTCGGCCCTTGCTGCTGCAGATGCAGATTTCACTTGGGCAAAGCTTGCTTTTGTTTTGAGGTTGGCAGCAGTATCCATTTTTGTCAACATACTGGAAATGTTCAAGTGCTTTCCCATTGTGTTGGGATGGAATATTCGCTCTTTGAAAATCTTAGAGAGGACTTGGCATAGGGGTCCACCCAGCGACCCACTCCCAGGGCGTGTTACTGGGACTGACCATAGGGAGATGCACCTGTAGCAAAACCTGGTGACCCCAATGACTCTGGCTAGGGGTGTTGTTTCTCTCTCCAACTCATATCCTAAAGTGAGGTATACCAGTACCACTTAATTATGTAGTGAGCCGCCCTTAAAATATAAGCAGAGCATGTCCCAGTTTGTAGATACAAAATGCAGTTGATAGAAAGTCCAGTAGTCCAGCAAGTGCCGAAAAGAAAAGTTACACGGAGAGAGGATGCTCTAAAAACCCAGCAGGGCTTACCGCACTTTAACTTGTGCTCCAAAAGTCCACAAAAAAACTTTCATTTTTCCTTTCTTAAATTTTTTTTTTAATGGAGAGTCCTGATATCCCCACGGTAATTCACTCTGTGGGGCCGCAGAGCAGTAAGGCATATCCAGAACAGCTAGGGCTCCACAAATGCCCCTCTGGGGAGCCACACCCCACAACAGCAGCCAGAGCCACAAGAAATAAACCATTACTGGCCAGCAAAGCAGTGTAGCGAGGCAGTCAGGGCAGCAGGGCAGCCCCTGCCGTAGCGGTGCGTTCGGGCGTATCGGAGAATCAGGGCGTCCTGCGGCGGCCCAAACGCCGGCAGCAGCAGCTGCAGAGACAAAGTCCATGCAGCCGGGAGAGGAGGAGAAAGAGAGAATCCCAGCGCCGAGAGTTGTGGGACAGGGAGGGGCAGCCAACTTACTCAGGGGCAGCGCATGTGGATTGCCTGACGACTGTTGCAAATACAATGAGTACCTCTCGGGGGGCACACTGAGCTAGCGGCCGGCCTCCACTGTTGCCAGGCATTGCAGTGAAATTTCAAGTCTGGCCGGGCAGCTCCAGCTTGTGCATGCCACCCGGTGCTCTCCCTAGGTAGCCCGCTAGTGAGGTGCTCTCCCTAGGTTGGCCCACCACAGGGTGCCTCAGAACATTCCGGGAGCATCACTTGGGCCATCCCTCCCACCAGAGGCTTCATGCTGAGGCCCAGGAACAATACGTACCGGGCCCTCTGGCGCTTGGATGAAGGCCGATAGGAAACCCCGGATGGAGCTCCGAGTTCAGATGTCCACCATGTTTGATGCCTCGCCACATCCCCTCCTCACCCATTTTTATCAAAGCCTACTGCTTTCTGCTTAATTCTTTGAGGTGCGAAATCAGCACATCTGAGCTATGCATGTTTCACAAAGATTGGTGGTGGTAGTGTTTGGATAGTGTGATATTTTAATGCAGAAGCTAAAATGAAAACCAGAGCACCCAGCGTTGGTCAGTGCATTGAGATCATTTGCTCCACGTAGCAAAAAGTCTTTATTCATTGTCATCATTCTTGAATTAATTCATCCACCCACTCCTCACCCAACTATTCATTGATCCATTCAGCAGTTCAGCCATGTCTCAAATCTCCATCCATCCATTCAACGTTTAGACAAGGTTGTATAATGAAAAATGTGCTGTAAACAAACGTTACTAAAAGTCGACTCAGCTGCGACACTCTTCACAATGATTAACCTGATAACAAAATATGAATCTAATTATCCATTAATAATTATTGTAATTCTGTTACAATTTTTGGAATTCCAAACGGTGATGAATTATGAGATCTTGGGCCACAACTACGCCTTTAAATCACCCAGCATATGAACACGTATTCACCCTATATATACATTCAATGCGTTTACCAGGCTACAGATGTAGTTATGGAACTTATCATTTATGAAGCACTCTTTCAGCGAAGTGTGATGGTGCTAGAGAGCCTGACAAACAGCACAGCACAAGAGAACCGTGAGGACTGCAAAGAAGGAAATACCCAGGTGTCTAGAGACTTCCAATGCTGCAGCTGTGACACTTCTGTACGCAAAGAAAGAGGCGAGGACAGTGTCATGTTGTGACTTAATATGTGAAATTCTCAGAGTGCTCCGCAGTCTGAGAATTCTCCTGTTGAGGGCGCTGCCAACCCTGGGGCTCCACACTCGGCAGCTACCCTGAGACTGGTGTCAGAGCCCCGTGTTAAGCTGTGTTCCTGAATACAAACCATGTCTGTACATCTACGAGTGGTTCGACTCTGCATTACAATATGTCACAGTCATGCCATCAGTGAATAAAACAGCACTGTGTTTAGGATTTGCTCATACCGATGCCTCTGCAACTAGTTGTGGGCAGTGCTTGCGTTTTAGCACCACGATTCACACCATAGTTGAGACCTGGGCATTGGCTTGTCTAGTTTATACTAGGGTCCCTGCATTGCCTCTTTTCCGCTTAGTAGGTCCCGATGCGGCAGAAGCTGATCGCAATGCTACAAAAGCTCCCCTCATTTTATCTCAAGCCCTTTTCCTAGAAGGACTGAGGTTGTGATTACTGGAATAGCTCTAGAAGGGTAATTAATCTCCACATCTCCACGAGTGGGGTTCCAGTGTTGAGGCATATCTATATTGTAAAAGATAGGGGGACATTAACTCATTAGTAAAAAGCTTCCTGCAATTATTTTATAATTTTCTTTAGCAGGAACCTGTATGTGTATATGAGTTTCTCTCTATGTCCAGTTTATGTTTATAATTTAGGAATCTGAATTAAGACAGGAGATGTTGTTTAAAAGTTGAACTCCACAATTTACAATATTGTTTTATTAACATGTTCTCTAAAAGTGAACATGTTGATGTCTACATTTCTCTAAACCGTAAGCCAAAAACTTAAGAAGTATTAAGAGCCAATAATATTCAGCAAGAGATTTGTTTCGAGCTGCAGGATAACCTAGATACATTTCTGCTATGTCTTGAAATTACAGCAAAGATGAAATATCTTTCAAATATGTGTTTACTCAGCAGAATTGTAAACTTCCCTTCTCATGTTGTGCTCAGCTGCAAACCGGCCATAGCCAAGAGCGAATTCTCAAGAGAGACCTGCACAAAATGTAGAGCAGCAACATCATACAGTTTGAAAATATGATACAGCTGCTAGAGCAAATAACACACACGAAGCATACACAATTTGCAAAACACACTGTGGGAATCCTCATAAATCACGTAAATGCTAATACCTTGCCTTGCTTATTCTGGGTGTATACTAAGGGACTTTCAGAAAACTGGAGTTTCTGCATAAAAATAAGCAAATAAAATAATAATAACGAGGTCCCTTCATTAACTGCACATTTTTATCAAATAAAATCAGAGTGCACACAACTCAGTGGCTTGGTAGTTTAATTTTAATAAACATTTATCACAGTGATTTGTTATTATAGTGTTGTACTAAAATAAACAATAATTCAAAAGATCAGCCTTATTAAAGCAAGATGAAAGAGTTAAAAAACACTTGTGCTCCAGTTAAGCGATGCAAATAAATACCCACCCTCACAAATATATGCCTTCTTTAAGAGGAAGGCGGTAGTGATGAAAAGATGTTGGATTCCCTATACAGGACTTCAGTATTCCATCAGCAGGTGGTGGGGGGCACCGTGCCACCTTATGGCAGGTTCACAACATATTAGGCAATGTTAGGCATGCTATGGAATGTGTGGTGGACTTTCATGGAAAGGTGAGGATAGTGGCCTTGACATGTAAGGAAAGCACCCCACAGAATTTTTCGAAAGATAAGATTTGTGGGGACAGATGTCATACACTACTTCCGCGGGACATTTGAAGTGTCCAGTTAGCAGCAGAATCTCAAGCACCATACACTTACAAAGCACCCCATCTCCACCCAAAATAGCTCTCCCAATGTTGGAGTCAGCCATTTAAGACAACAAAAATCCACCACCATGGCCAAGTACACAATGCACACAAGAATTTTAAGTGCCATTATGGCAGTGGATGTACGGCTGCAGCACTGGAGAGAGAAAACTGCTACAAACATGCCTGATAGTCTCAAAATAGTGTATATTCCACATATTGAAGTAATTCATCAGAAGGTGGCAATTACACAGTTTAGCAATAACACACCATGGTGCAAGGGTGCCTGCGTTGGCACTTGGCAACCACTGGTGCGTCAGAGCAGAGAGAGAGCAGGAATGTCCCATAACTTAATAGATATAGGGCATTCCTGCCCTCTACTTCTGACGCAGTGCAGCACAGCAAGTTGTCTTGCTGCTGTCGTGTAGTTCCTAAAAATACATAGGATCTGCATGTTTAGACAATATAAACTAAGGGATTGGTGTCCAGACTGATTCCAGACACCTCCAAAGGATATGTAAGCCTTTAGACCAGCTAGCTCACAGTGCCACTATAAGCCCCCAAACCTTACCAAGGAGCGAATAGTTTCTGGCAACTATCGAACATGACAACCCTTGATCCTTCAGGGATTGTGGAAACAGTACCGTACTTTGCGCTCAGTCAATCATGCTCAGTTTCAGAGAGATACACAGAATAAACGAGGGGGACATTTTCAATAAGTATTTATTGAACCAGCGTCATTCTAGTATAAAACATGTTTGCTGCGACAATCATTAGACAGAAACAAATGTATAAGATTACAAGCACCAACAGAGTAAATAAAAGGTAGAATTCTACCATGGTGCTAAAACAGTGAATATATGCAGGCATATAGATACATGATGGTAATCAAACGTACTCCCACAATGCAAACCCTACCTAAGTGTACCCATGTGTACCTGCCATGCATGTGGGTTTACAGCCAAGAATCCCCTAGGAATGTGCCAACCCCATTACCTGATGGGAGAGAACGAAGGACCCGTCTTGGTTTTGAGTTGGACACGCCGCAAGGGATGTCAGACCACTGCGTCCTGGAGCTTCTGCGCGCGGGGACCTCAACGTCTTGTGTCAGAGTGGAAGCTTCTCCTCTGCCTATCTAGTGGTCGTATGGTTCTTTTATACCATAAAGATAGCCTCAGGGTTCCTTATACAATCGATATGTTGTGAGTACGATTATGTAAATGAGCCTAAATCAACACCTGAAACTATGCAAAGTAGTTCTTTCACCCTAGGAAGAAGATGATCATGACTTTTATACAGAGTATGTTCATCCTGTTATGTGTGTCATGTGCAGGGACTTTTCTAAGAATCCTCATGCATAATAAATGAGGCTAGTTTGAAGGAAACTGATCGACATTTATTCAGCATATAACTGGGTAAAAGGTCAGTGCTAGAACTGTTATGCAGAGTAAGGTAGGACAAATGTAGTTAAAAGGTTGTGTAGCTACCTAGGCCTAGATTGGGGTACATTGGGGTACATAACACCCACTCCTCATCCGAAGGTCGATAAGGTCAATTAATGCAAAAATATGCCTGATAAAAAGCATAAAACATTTTCATAAAACCAGAGTCTAAAAACATCTAAAAATATGGTATATGTAAAAACGATGCTATTAAAATTAAAACATGCTATATAAGTATACTAAAAAGAGTCAATATATGATCAGACTGACTTAGCACACCGAAAGCCATGATGCTCAGTGAGAGCAGGAGAAATAAAACAAAGTGATGTTTTGCATTCCAATTTGGCTTGTTTTGGAAAAAGGGTCGAATTGTTCCCATCACATGGAGAGCCAAATGTTTATGTGTCCTGTGTGGGATGCAACATCACTGTCGCTCGCATTTGCAGACGATGGTCCCTGTAACACTTCTCATATCAGGTCAATGGAGCAAAGGTGATCATCTTCAGTTTCCACAGCAGCCGCTGAGGAAACACTCGAAACCTGTGTGCTGGTTGTAGAGCCGGTGTCCATTCCGACAGGAGCTGAAGCATCCCGTGGAAGCTCTAAGAATGCTGTCATCAACATGGGAATAAGCTGAGGACACTGTAACACGTGGGCCTTTAAGGGGTCTAGTAGTACATATATGTCTGGTGGCGCAACCGATGGAAGAGTCAGATATCTGGCTCCAGAAGCCGAGGTGTGCCCAGATGGAGTAGCATGCATTCACGGCAACGTCGCACCAGGAGTGCTTTTTCCATCTCTTGAGGAATTGGTCCTTCCATTGTGTAGCAGGAAAATTAAAACCACGATACCCACTACAAGTAGTAGGACCAGCGGAAGCCCTCCAAAAACGCTTCCCAAAACGGAGTGTATAAATGCTGGAATAACTCTGAAGATTGTCTGAAAGGTGCTCAATAGTCCAGAACCTAGGCTTTTAAATAGGTGCACAATCCCCCTCGTATCAGACATGTTAAAGATACGATGAACTATTTCCCCAAAATGGAGTGGGAAGTTCGTACGGAGTAGTGCCTGTATCTCAGATGAAGACCTTGCAACCTGGAGATCAAAAGTCTCTCGGGCTGAGGTTAGGGCACATTTTTCTTCAAAAGCATGGCTTTCAGACTGCTCAGAGAATCAAACCGTATAAAGGAAACATTCAATGAAGACCACAGTGTTGCCTCCCTAACTGTGTGGGTCAGTGGAAACAATACTTACATACAACAAGTAACCCTGGAACTTACTGTAACTAGAAATGCAATGCCTGGTACCATCCCACAACAACCTTGATCACTCAGCATAAAATAGCTCCCATTCGAAAGCAACTCGAACACCGGATGAATCACGGCAGCTGGGGAACCCTTCAAGTGACAGGATAAGTTTGCAACCGAAGCATTACAGGCTCTGTGACGCGAGATGTCTTTGCAAACTAAGGAACCACTTAAAGCACTTTCACGGTTTGAACTGCTGAGAAAAACTTTAGCGTCACCATTCCTGCATCTAAATCTGCATGGTAATTCCCAGTACTCATGTATGTATCCATCTCCCAATGCTTCATATTTGACTACATGGTAATACTGTAGATAGTTTTGAAATTGGAATGTCGTGACTGGCAGTATAATATAGCCATGGATTAACCATTCTGTGGAAGGTGACTCAGCCACGGTGAAGGGTAATTGGTCCAGATTTTCAATGTGCAGCATTGTATATTTTGAATCTCTTCATGCCATTACCAGCTGTCTTTCCGTTAGATTATATGCAAAAAACAGAGTCATACTGTTGATGTAACACCAGGACACGTGGCCAGAATGCAATGATTGTAGCATCCAGCTCAATAATAAAATGAATCACAATTGCGATTGTCCATGTTGTAGAATAGACAAATCCTGTTCTAATATATCTATTGCAGAAGACACAATGTTGCCCAGTGAATAAATTCTTGATGATAATGTGGTCATAACATTGCCGACCACTGACAAAGCCTTTTCTAGTTTAACCCTATCAATCTCATGCAATCTCTCAGCAGCCTCCTGTTGAGAGATTTTCCATACCTCGTTGTAAATAGCGTACAAGAAGCGCTTTTGACGTGGCTTCTGGGAACCTAACAAAAAATCCCTAAGATCCATGTCATCTGAGAGAAGGGACAAGTGTTGTTTCTCCTGGGACAGTGTTGAGGTCTTCAGCCACTCTAGGCATAACTTCCCAACACTGTAAGATGTCACTCCTCCGAGGGTTCTGAGGGTACGTAGCGCTGGTCAGGCCTATGGATACTAAACCCTTCGGTGGTACCCCTGAATCATGACTGACACCTATTTGTGTCGATAGGCCAAACCAACCATCACTTCCAATTGGGGTCTGATGAATTGTAAGAACCATTGTGTAGAATGGCTTCTAATGTATACTCACTGTGTTGTGTGTAATTTTGCCATACCTCGAAGTGTGTAAGTGAGGGAATCCGAGGTAAGTACAAATCCTTGACCTTGGCTAGTCCAAGACAGGAAGTCTGTTGCACTGTGTCGTTCAGGAAGATCACCTGATGTGGTATGAGGCATGCTCTAAATAGGGCCTCAGTTCCCTGAACTTGCCAATCTTTAGTCCGCCAGACAGATTTTGTGTCTATAGTGTCTTATCAAATGTCGAAACTATGTACAGACAGCTGGGCAATAAAGGAAGCACAGTATATCTGTTTTTTGTTAGTGCGCATATTTTTGTTTGCAGGTGTAGGTGCAAGCTTATAATAATAATAAGAGGTCGGGTCTGATGTGTTAAACCCTGAAAAACAAGCAAACTTCTGTGCAAATGTAGCTGAACTACCTTTCGGCGGTGCTGGGCAATGTTCTCATTGATGGTAAGAGAAAACATTACGTGGGATACTTGCTTTGTGCAAGAAATGGTGACCATAGTGTTGGTAACAAAACATGGTGTCAAAATTAGATGTACCATCATACAATTCATTATTTGAAAATGCAGCAGATTGTTCTAAATCAGAAAGCATAGTGTTTATAGTTTCAAAGTTCCAATCATCAGAGAAAGTACTAGAGGTGATGAGATCACTAAGAGAAATTTTACACAAGTGTGGTATTTTTAAAAGTTCAGTAGCACCATATACATCATAGGAAACTCTGTCCCAAACTATTCCTTCAGGAACTGGAACTGCTGTAATGTTCACTAAGGACAGGTCTCTCTGTCCAAGATGTGATGATGCATGCGGTTTCAGGACCAAGTTCACATGTTGTACTGCAGAGCGTTCTGGGAGGTAATGTTCATTCAGGAGCAAGAAAAAGACAGCAACTATACCAATCCAAAGGAATAGGAACAGTAGACAAATTGCAATCCAGAGCTGTAGCCAGGGAGAAACAAAGTAAGTCTTTTTCAGCCAAAGGCAGAAATCACAAATTTGTTGTTTTTGGGAAACAAGCGGTGGCTGTAACTCAGGTATCAAAATCGATGAAGAATCCAAACGCAGTTCGATCTATATTTGGTAGCTCAGCAGGTTTTGTGGAACTAGCAGATGTCTCCTGTTGAGACATATTCACATAGATGTCGGTATTAGGCCGAATTAAGATCTGTGTTTCATTTGTAGTTTGTTACTGTTCAAGGTCAACAGGTACAAGTCCCATACCATTGATAGTAACTCCTTCACTTCGTAGAGTAAAGTCTTCAAAGGTCATTAATCTTTCTGTCTGAACTTCCTGTATGGTAGCGAGAGGAGATCTAGTGCTACCCAGGAGCCCACGTGGCCTACTATTGAGTATCGGCCACATAGTGTGGTTTGACCAGATCAATTGAGATCAATCTCTTTTCTTTCTTGCCGGCAAGGGGTGGAAGAAGTACTGTTCTTGTTCCTTCAACAGCCAGGACAGGAACAGGCGGTCGGTAAGATGGCCCAAATTCTATTTTGTCCACAATCTTTTCTCTGACCAGGTCCCCAATCTGCAGGACCCAGGCAGGTCTTACCGGTATATTTTTCTTTTCTCCAGTGGCGTCGCGTTTTACTTGGATGTTGCTTTGTAATGCCTGGAATTCATTGAGTTCCTGTAAAACAGCCAAACGATCATTGATGTCAAATGGTATTTCATCCGCCACTGTGCTGCCATAGTTGAGGTCGGGTACCCACATTCTAATCCCGAACAGGAGTTCGTATGGAGTACGGCGCCCCAGGGTACTTCTTGGCATGTTGTTAAGTGCCCTCTGGACCCCATATAGGTGATTGACCCAACTGCCACCCGAGCCTAATACCCTAGCTGTTAAGGATTGCTTTATGTCTCGGTTCTTCCTCTCCACAATCGAATTCCCCTCAGGATGATGCAGAGAGGAGTACCACAATGCTAAACCCAAACTTCCCATGGCTTCTTTGTAAGCCAGTGAGATAAACGCAGGTCCACGGTTGAAATGTAATGTGCCAATTGCATATGTCCCTATGAAGTCTCGCAAATACTTTATAACAGGTCGGGCGTCAGCCGAGCGCTGAGTCCAAACCCACATGAATCCACTGCCACCAGGATGTACCTGTAAGCCCTGTCAGATTGTAAGGGGCCGCAGTGGTCTAAATAGACACATGCAAGAGGTCTGTCTGATATCAGTAATGGTGTTTGTGGTGGACGTGCTACGGTGGAACCTTTCATCTACTGGCAGATGTCACACTTAAAGACATAACGCTTGGTCTGTTTAGTAACACCTAGCCACTAATAACGCTGCTTCAGTAGTGAAATAGTTGCAGCGATACCTGCGTGTGCTGAACTCAGACCCTCGTGTTGTTATGACTGCCACTCACCTGTTCTCCTGTTTGTTCAACTTTGGTGCCAATAAGTCCCCAACTTCTCTGGGGCCAAATGGAAAGGCAGTAGTAGAGAATACACGGCCAAACCAGATCACCCCAGGGGGAAAGGGAATGGGGCGAGAAATGAGAGAGAGAAAAAATGAAGGGATGTCACCGGAAGTCTTACTGCACAGGATGTTCTTTCTCTCTGGGAAATCGGGAAGTGTAGATTCTCAGGAATGATACAGTCATATGAATCTTGTCTCGTTTAGTCATATACTGACAGCGTGACTTCTCTGATCATCTCTAAATACAAATGAAAAGGCAAATACTTAATAAACTATTACAATAACCATGAAAACAATAGTCTTAGTGTCTCTGTAACATTCGATTATTTATACCTAAAGTCTTGGGATTCTGATGCTGTAACAATTGAACCTTCTAGGCAATTATTCATACACGTTATAACAATGTTTTTTCCTAAAATACAAGAAATAATATGCGTGATTATTATTTTGCAGTCGTGTGATAACCAGAATAATTCACATTCCTGCTAACGGATATACTCTCAACCTACAGGATTCCTTCTTCCTTTGTTTGTCTCTCAATAACAATTCTTCTTTACATATAACATGTGAATGAACATTATTAATACAAGTAGTAGAGAGAAAGTTCAGCACAAAGGTTCTTATTCAAGTGTCTATGTAAGTAATAATTGTTCCGTTTACATTCGCAGTATTTTCTTCACCGAACTGCTTCTTGCACTTGTCAAGTTGAAATAACCAAAATTTCAAAGTCCGCAGTAATTCTTCAAACAACCGCAGTCTGTAGTTTTTAGAAATAAATAATGTTAAATAAACTCACCGGGAAGTGTTGATTAACATGGGTTGAAGATTCAGTATCTTACTTGAATATGCGCGCAATCGTCATCCTTCTTCGGACTTTTTTGTTTCTATTACAGGAGCTGGAATGCCCAGCCAGGAAGGGGGAAGGAGCCACAAGACAGACCCGCTGGAAGAACAGCTAAGCCCAGGAGAGTGGAGTCAAGACGAGGAGCGGTTCCGAAGATGCCGCCGCCGAGAAATCTGGAAACAGGTGAGTGACGTGAGCAAACAAGACTAAGCGAGTCTCAAGGGACGGGTGTGGTTTAAATACTCTTCGATGCAACCCGCTGACTCGTTCACTCGTGTTGCACGTTTTGTCAGTTAACATGTGCTCACGTGTGGAAGAAACCTGAGAGCTGTCAACTGCCAATGCCTCTCCATTTGCATACTCGTGTCTGTAAATCACCTTGAAAGTGCTAACGCATATTTGAGTCTGTAATTCACATTAGATGTTCATTATAGTTCTATCCTATACTAAAACATACGAATATGTACAACTTTTGGTAACCTTCTCAAGACTCATTTTTATATCAATCCATCTATCTAAATATATACGTTAGCATTTCATGACTAGAGAGGAACTCATGCTGAGTTCAGTTGAGCAGTGGCCAGATTCATGACCGTTCCCCCCCCCACCAAGGGTCGTCTTACTGGGCGGGGTTTGTTTGGGTTTAGAATGTGGAAACAATGAACAAGTCTTGGTGCATGTACATATGATGCAGGTTCCCACGAACGTTCAGAGGCATAATAACGTTTCCAGTCCACTAGGTAAAACAATTTTCCCCGTATTCTCCTAGAGTCAAGGATACGCTGTACTTTTACTCAGTCTGGTTATTTATAATAATTGAATGAGCAGCATTGTCTTTTCTGGTCATTGGATGATGGGGTTTTATGAGGGAAACATGGAATGCTGAGTGAATTGTTAATTCGTTTGGTAGTGGTAATTTTACTGTGACTGAATTCAAAACCTGTTCAATGGGAAAATGACCAATAAACCTAGGTTGTAATTTTCTGGGACCCCCTAAATGAATAATACGAGTGGATAGCCAAACAAGTTCTCCCTTTTTATAAAGTGGTTCTGGAGTTCTATGTTTGTCAGCCTGTAATTTAGTATTATCTTTGTTTAGGATTAAACTTTTTCGTGCCTTATCTTGTATATCTTGTAACTGCTTCGATCTATCAGAGACTGATGGCATGTTATTCGAGTGCGAAGGAAGTAGTGTTGGAATGGCACGTGGATGAAAACCAGATAAAAAATAAAAAGGTGAACACCCCAAAGCAGCATGAGTGTTATTATTATATGAAAATTCTGCTAGGGGAAGGGCTTGATCCCATTGAGAAGTAAGTTCAGATGTTAAACACTGCAAACTTTGTTCAAGGTATTGATTAACTTTCTCAGTCTGTCTGTCAATTTGTGGGTGGAAAGCTGAAGACAATGCCACTTCTATTCCTAAAGCTGTACACAAATGTTTCCAAAATTCAGAGGTAAATTGGGGGCCCCTATCAGAAATTATTTTACTCCGGGAGGCCATGTAGTTTTACAATGTGATGCAGGAATATTTCACTAAATTCAAGTGCTGTGGGTAATTTCTTTAATGGAATAAAATGGCTCATTTTAGAAAGCATGTCTACAACTACGAGAATAGTGGTGAACCTATTGGATTTTGGTAACTCAGTAATGAATTCTAAACTAATGGTGTGCCATGGAGTAGACGGGAGGGGTAAAGGATGTAAAAGACCAGTTGGAGCTAAATGTTGTGGTTTGTTTCGGGCACATGCGGTACAAGCCTTAACATATTCTTGTACTTCTTCTCGAATATTTTCCCACCAGAAATTTCTTAAGCATAACTCCAAGGTCTTGTGTATGCCTGGATGTGCTGCTGTGCTGGAATCGTGATGCCAAATCAAGATTTGTTTCCTCAATAGTTTGGAGGGAATATACAATGCATTGTTATGGAAAAAATAACCATCTCTTATTGAATTTTGTGTTTTGCGTAACCACTGTTCCTTATTTATTTTTAAAGATTCCTTTTTGACTTTGTTTAGAAAATCATCAGATTCTGTTACGGCAACTACTTTATTGGCTGGTATTATACTTTGTGCTGGGGAATTTTTTATCTTATTTTCTTTTTCATCTATTCTAGACAAGGTATCAGATATTTGTTTTTGTCCTGGACGATATGTCATCAAAAAATCAAACTCACTAAAGAAGTGTAACCGTCTCATTTGCCTGCAGGTGAGTGCTTTCACTGAGGTGAAAAATTTAAGATTTTTATGATCGGTAAAAATTGTTATAGTATGCTTTGCCCCTAAAAGGTGGTGTCTCCATTCAGAGAAGACTTCTTTTATTGCCAAAAGTTCACTCTCAGCAATGGTGTAATTTTGTTCTGCCGGATGTAGTTTCCGTGAATAATATGCTAATGGATGCAAATGTCCTGTTCTTGGATCTTTCTGCAATAACACTCCCCCTAATGCTGATTGGGAAGCATCAGCCTCAACAAAGAATGGTTGGTCAGGATCGGGATGAAAAAGAATAGGTGCAGAAGTGAATGCCTTTTTTAGAGTGCAAAAGGCTTTCTCAGCCTCTTCGGTCTAGCAGAATACCTGTCCTTTTTTTAACAACTGCGTAATGGGCATTACTATCTCAGAAAAATTATAAAAATTGGTGAAACCCAATACTTGCTGAATCTCCTTGACTGAACTGGGAGAAGGCCACTTGAGGATAGCTTCAACCTTTTTTGGATCCATCGTAATACCTTCTGGTGAAAGAAAGTATCCCAAACATTTTACTGATCTAGCATGAAAAACACACTTCTCCAGTTTAGCATAGAGAGAATGTTCCCTGAGTCTTTGTAGTATGGCTCGTACATGTTCCACATGTTCTTGTTGGGTTTTAGAAAAAAATCAGTATATCGTCAATATAGACAACTACGCAAATATCTAAAAAATCATGGAGTACTTCGTTTATAAAGTACTGAAACGCTGCAGGAGCGTTGCATAGACCGAATGGCATGACAGTGTATTCGAAGAGGCCGAATTTGGTGCGATAGGCCGTCTTCCACTCATCGCCTTCCTTTACGCAAATGAGATGGTACGCACCACGAAGGTCCAATTTAGTGTAAATAGTGGAACCTTTCACTTGGTCTAATAACACAGGAATGAGTGGTAAAGGGTACCTGTTCTTGATGGTGGCCTTGTTCACTGCGCGGTAGTCTATGCAAGCCCTGAGATCGCCTGATTTTTTAGCCACAAAGAGGAGAGGAGACAGGGGACCTAGAATGTCTAATAAATCCCAAATCTAGTATTTCATCAAGATTCCTTTTTAAATATTGCATTTCAGGTTCAGAGAGTGCGTAAATTCTACTGCACGGTAGAACAGCTCCAGGAATCAAATCAATTCTACAATCGTATATCCTATGGGGTGGTAATTGCGTTGCTTGAATAGGGTCAAAAACATCTACATAATCCTGATATTCAGAAGGCAATTGTAGAGGTGAATCAGACTGGATACTAGCACAATGTAAAGGAATGATTGGGTCTTGAGCTTCATTGAAACAATGTGTTCTACAATAGGCAGAATCTAGGGTCACTGTTCTTTTAACCCAATCTATCTTTGGGATATGTAACTCCAAAAGTAGGAGTATCAATCAAATCAAAAATAGCCTGTTCAGTATGACCATTTTCAGATACCAAAATTAGGGGCGCAATATGGAAACAAATGAGTCTGGAGGACAAGGCTGAACTATCAACTGCTCTTACTGGTTCAGGGTTCTTTTTAGCTATTTGTGGGATCCCTATTTTTTTAGCTAATCGTAAATCAAAGAAATTGCCTGTGGCACCAGAATCAAGAAAAACAGAGAGACTAAGGGGCCGATTTCGATCTCGGCCGGAAGGGCACCGAACGATGGTCGGAGCCCTTCCGACCGAATCGGAACGTGCCGCTCGGATTCCTTTCCGACCGAGCCATTCCGATGGGCTCGGTCGGAAAAGAGTCCGACTCGGATTTCCGGATGGCTCACGACGTGTTCGGAGAGCCCGTCAGCCATCCGGAAATCCCTCTGTACTCTCCCGGCTGCCTCTTTGCGACCGAGGGAGTACGATGGCAGTTTCACTGCCTTTTCGTGCCGGTCTTTCCGGCACGAAAAGGCAGTCGGTCACTGTCTTTGGGGGCCCCCAGTGGGACCCCCATGGGTGCAAGGTCGCCGAATGGCGGCCTGGAGGCACCTATGGTGCCCCTCTGTTGAACCCTGCACCCGGTGGCAGGCACCTTGGGGTGCCGGCCACAGGGTGCAGGGTTGAACTGCACCCCTGCTTTCTCCAATGCCAGCATGCATTCCGTCCGGAATGCATGCTCCCATTGTGGGAGATACGAGTGCGACCGAACAGGGTTCGGTCGCATCGTACTGCCTGGGCCGTAACCGACGACAGCAGGTCGGTCGGTTACGGCTCCGGACCGATGTCGGACGGACCTGAGTCCGTCCGACATCGGAATCGGCCCCCAAGTCTTTGTTGGGCTGGCACTATAAAGTTTATTCTAATGGTCATATGTCGTGATACTAGATTGATGACATTAGTAACATATTGCGAGACCTGAAGTTGAGACTTTATCGAAGGGTCGATCTCAATATCCTTCGAGAATTTTAGTTTTTCGACTCTGAGTGGATTGTATCGATGCTAGCAATTGCTTTTTTCTTTTTTGGCTTAAATGGGCACTCTCTAGCGAAGTGTCCTGGCTTTCCACAGTATAAACAGAGATTGTCTTTACGACGTCTTTCTTTTTCTTCTAGACTTAATGGACCCTTGATAGTACCTATCTGCATAGGTTCTGACCCATTATGCTTCTCTTCAGCATCTTTCTTTTCCGTTTTCATTACGATGACCCTGGATTCACCTCGAGGTCTTTCATTCCTTCGCTCACCTAACCTGTGGTCTAATTTTACGACTTAGGGCCCGATTCTGATGCGGGTTGGAAAAGCTTCCCGACCGAGGACCTGATTCTGATGCGGTTAGGAAGGCCTCCTAACGGCATTTGCTCCTTCCAAATCGGATCGGGAACGTGTCTTCCCGACCGAGGGCCCAATTCTGATGCGGTTAGGAACAAATGTTCCCATTGAAGTCAATGGGAGTTCAACCAAATCATATCTGGAAGCATCCGGATGCATCCTACTCCGCCGGTCAGACTTTCCCGATCCGAGTGGGTCGGACACCATTTCCCAACCGATTCGGTCGGGAAGCTTTTCCAACCCGCATCAGAATCGGCCCCTAAGTCTATGAACTCTGAATACTCTACAGGTAACTCAACTATATGGGCTAAGGAATCTTTTAAATCATCTCTAAGTCCTCTGTAAAGTAATGATATACGTTTCTCTTTTGGCCAATGTATTTCAGCAAGCAAGCGTTTGAACGTGGTTAAGTATTTCAAAAGATCTTTTGAACGTTGACGCAAGTTAAGGAGTTCATTATCACTAGATTGTATGAACACATGTCGCGAAAAGAGACGTGTCATGGCATCTTTAAATTCAGTAAAATTATGTAACAATGGATGATTAATTTCAATCAAAGGTGTTTTGGCAGTGTCAGTGACAAAGGATTGGGGTTTGCATAAAAAGTGTAATTGGCATTGACTCATAAATGAGGCAAAACGGGAAGTATCCCCAGTAAAACGTTTGGGGTTAGCCAAAGGTACCGGATTTGGGGTTACTACAGTAACTTGTAAGTTTTGTTCTGGGCGCTGAGGAGCTGTGGATGGTGATGCAAAGAAGTGTGAACCAAATTTGGGCGGAGTCAAAACAGGGCGAGTGTCTGTAGTCTTTGTATCTCTCCATTGAGTAAATTCTGATCTACTCCTTGTGAGTTCTTCTCTAAGTGTGTGATTTTCCTGTTTGAGATGTTGCATTTCCATCTGCAAGGTTCGTACTAAATCTGTCAATTGTGTGATGTCTTGAGAAAGTTCCATGATGATACGACACCAAAGTGAACAATATTGTGGCTTAGTCTTCGGTAATAACTGCCACTCACCTGTTCTCCAGTTTGTTCAACTTTGGTGCCGATAAGTCCCCAACTCCTCTGGGGCCAAATGGAAAGGCAGTAGTAGAGAATACACAGCCAAACTAGATCACCCCAGTGGGGAAAGGGAATGGGGACGAGAAATGAGAGAGAAAGAAAAAATGGAGAGATGTCACCGGAAGTCTTACTGCACAAGATGTTCTTTCTCTCTGGGAAATTGGGAAGTGTAGATTCTCAGGAATGATACGGTCATATGAATCTTGTCTCGTTTAGTCATATACTGACAGCGTGACTTCTCTGATCATCTCTAAATACAAATGAAAAGGCAAATACTTAATAAACTATTACAATAACCATGTAAACAATAGTCTTAGTGTCTCTGTAACATTCGTTATTTATACCTAAAGTCTTGGGATTCTGATGCTGTAACAATTGAACCTTCTAGGCAATTATTCATACACGTAATAACAATGTTTTTTCCTAAAACACAAGAAATAATATGCGTGATTATTATTTTGCAGTCGTGGGATAACCGGAATAATTCACAATCCTGCTAACAGATAAACTCTCAACTTACAGGAATCCTTCTTCCTTTGTTTGTCTCTCATTAACAATTCTTCTTTACATATAACATGTGAATGAACAATATTCATACAAGTAGTAGAGAGAAATTTCAGCACAAAGGTTGTTATTCAAATGTCTATGAAGTAATAATTGTTCAGTTTACAGTCGCAGTATTTTCTTCACCGAACTGCTTCTAGCACTTGTCAAGCTAAAATAACCAAAAGTTCAAAGTCTGCAGTAATTCTTCAAACAACCGCAGTCTGTAGTTGTTAGAAATAAATAATGTTAAATAAACTCACCGGGAAGTGTTGATTAACATGGGTTGAAGATTTAGTATCGTACCTGAATATGCACGCAATCGTCATCCTTATTCAGACTTTTTTTGTTTCTATTACAGGAGCCGGAATTCCCAGCCGGGAAACAGGAAGGGGGAAGGAGCCACAAGACGGACCCGCCGGAAGAACAGCCAAGCCCAGGAGAGTGGAGTCAAAACGAGGAGCCGGTCCGAAGATGCCGCCGACGAGGAATTTCGAAACAGGTGAGTGACGCGAGCAAACAAGACTAAGCGAGTCTCAAGGGGCGGGTGTGGTTTATATATTCTTCGATGCAACCCGCTGACTCATTCACTCATGTAGCACATTTTGTCAGTTAACATGTGCTCACGCGTGGAAGAAACCTGAGAGCTGTCAACTGCCAATGCCTCTCCATTTGCATACTCGTGTCTGTAAATCACCTTGAAAGTGCTAACGCATATTTGAGTCTGTAATTCACATTAGATGTTCTTTTTAGATCTATCCTATACTAAATCATATGAATATGTACAACTTTTCGTAACCTTCTCAAGACTCATTTGTATATCAATCCATCTATCTAAATATATACGTTAGCATTTCATGACTAGAGAGGAAATCATGTTGAGTTCAATTGAGCAGTGGCCAGATTCATGACACATGTGCAGCTAGAATTAATCCTAAACTACCATCTATGTTTGGTATTAATCTATCCCCCACTCCTGGAATTTGAGCATATGGAATGTTTTCCGCATCGAACTTGTAGGAGTACTTGAGTGGAAAACGTTTTGACAAGGCTGAGCTGTTGTTGCGCGTAGAGTTCACAGCTATCATTATCTGTCCTTCTATCCTCGTACTAGAATGAGTGTTTGCAGCAATGGCAGAAATTCGCACTGTCGCCTTAGTGGCTTCATCAGCCAGTGAATTTCCTTCAACGTGCATGCCAACACGCTGATGACTCAATGTGTGAATTATATGAGCCCGTGGCAAGCCATTTTTCAGCTCTGCCACTTGTTCCCAAAGTAGTTTGTGCTTTACTGTGCAACCTTTGGAATCTTGAAACCCATTCTGGCCCCAATAGTGAAGATATTCATTATATGACTGGACACAGTAAAACAAATCGCACACAATGAGTGTGGGGAATTCCCGATTCGTATTTTTTAGTGCCAGTATCAGGACTTTTAGTTCTGCAGCTGTGCCATGCAATCTCCTAGAGACTGCGTCTGTGTATTGCTAGGACGGAACTTGCCACCCTGCATACGTCCCTTTACAATTGCACATGCTGCGCTGTATTGTTCTTTACTTCCTATGGCAGATCTGTCAGTGTAAATGATGTATTCATACTGATTTAGAGGCATTATTTCATTCAGGAGAGGATATTATTGTTTGTACTGCAGAAATGCTTGTGTTTTTAATGTAGAGTCAAATTTGTAGTCTACATCTGTTGCAGTAAGAGAATTAGCCCATTGTATCCATCGCGGATGTAGTGGTTTTGTGTTTGGAATGCTTGCTTTGGTAACAGCCTCTAAGACAATTATGCGTTTCCCCTGAGCTAGTGCTCTTTCTCTCACTACAGCAGTCTGTACTGCTGTCAGTATCTTTTCTGTGGATGCAAAGCGCATCTCAGCGTTTGTGTACAAATGTGATTTGTATGCAATGGGTACTGTTTTGCCTTCATTGAAGGTGAGATAAGTGTACCCTGATTGACCTGCGACTACACAGATCACCAAATTTGTAGTATTTACACATATGTGTAAGTGTTTGGAAGCTATCATGTCAGCTTGTACAGAACGGAGAATTTCTGTGTGTTCCCCTGTCCAATGTTGAACTGAAAAATAAGGTCTGATTAGGTCATAGGTTTTACCTTTTCTGCGTAATTAAAATGTATGTTCTGCCCAAATTTAGGAATCCTAAAATGGATTGTAAACCAGTCTTTGGAGGTTGGAGCAGCTCACATTTTTCTAAAAAATTAGCTGTCAGGCTTTTCCCTTCACTTGATAGCTCATATCCCCAAAATAGGACATTGAGGGGGTCAATATTTGACTTTGTAAAGTTAAAATCGTAGCCCACAGTGGCAAACATCAAAATTATGTTGTGTACCCTGTGCAAGTGATCCAATAATTCATCGTCTGTCAGATAAATATCATCTACATAGGACAATGCCTCCTCATCACAATTTTGAAGTAACTCTGTTACTCTAGCGGAGAACAACCCGGGGCTATTCTTATTCCCTTGGGGCAGTCTACAGAATTGGCGTTGAGAGCCTAAGGCCGAGGATGCTGTCAAATGTCTGCTTCCAGGCGCTATATTTTGGCTGAAGAATCCATTTGAGATATCTAGTGTTGTTTTGCATTTCTTCTGCACAACATTAATTAATGCGGCACTGTGTGCATTTTGTACTGCAAATGTTCGTGTGAATGTGTTCAAATGCCTGTAGTCTAAAACTAGACGGTATGAAATGTCGGGTTTCATTACCTGAAACAAAGAATTATTCATGGAGGAGGTGCAATTTTCAATCACCTCTTGGTATTCAAGTTGATCTAAGATCTCTTTGCATCATGTTTTATTGGGTACTGCCTCTGTGGAGTAGGAGTAGATTTTAATGGGATTTCATGATGAGGTGACTCAATATCCCAACCTACATGATTGCGGTAAAGTGAGGGAGCTAGCACTAACGCCCACTCTGCAAGTATGAATGCTTAAGTGACTCTGGAACGAGGTCGGAGAAAGCCGGTAAAATTACCTCTTCCCCCTTTGGGCACTCCATGACGAACTCAGGCGGGCAATCTTTTTCAGCCAAAAGAATATCGTATCCATATGTCAGGTTCTCCCAAAAGAGACCTTTCACTTTCCTGGGTATACCCCCTCCATTTGGAGCGTAAATGTGTATAAATGATGTGGGACACTTACCCTACTATCAGGTGTCTCCACCGTGATTTGTTCATTCAACGCTGCTGTCACCAGAAATTCCATCAGGTTCTGGCGAGCTATTGTTACTTCTGCTGCACTGTCTAGCATCGTCAGAGCCCATTCCTCGTTCAGTCGTAGAGTCCTCAGTACCCTGAGCATTTCTTATTTTAAGGCCAGCTACCTTCTTCTTTTTAAATTGAGATTTACTTTTGGGTTTATCTTCTTCTTTGATAATGTAGTCTGAAGTGCGATGTGTGTCTCTTGGCTTGGCTCGCTCTTCTGATCTGTGTTCTGACTGTCTTTCCATCTCTGATTATTTTGATGAACCCTGAAAGGAACGAGAGGAACATGTATCAGTATCCTGATACCTGTCAGATTTTTTATTATTGTCACGGTTTCTAAGGTTGTATTTTCTATCAGAGGGCTCCTGTTGAGGAGACCCACCCTGTGATCACGATGCATTCTGCTTATTATTTTTTGATTGTTGGTTATCCTATTTCTTTTTAGAAGAATTCAATCAATCAATCAATCAATCACGGCATTTATAGAGCGCGCTACTCACCCGGGAGGGTCTCAAGGCGCTGGGGGAGGGGGTAAGTTACTGCTCGAACAGCCAGGTCTTGAGCTGCTTCCTGAAGGAGAGATGGTCCTGGGTTCGCCGAAGGTGAGTGGGGAGGGAGTTCCAGGTCTTGGCTGCCAGGTAGGAGAAGGATCTTCCTCCGGCGGTGGCTCTGCGGATGCGTGGTACGGTGGCGAGGGCGTGGCTGGTTGATCGTAGCTGGCGGGTGGGCGTGTAGAAGGTCATGCGGTCGTTGAGGTACTTGGGGCCCAGGTCGTGGAGGGCCTTGTGTGCGTGGGTGAGGAGTCTGAACGTGATTCTCTTGCTGACGGGAGCCAGTGCAGGTCTTTCAGGTGTCCGGTGATGTGGCTGTGTCGAGGGGATGTCCAGGATGAGTCGTGCGGAGGCGTTCTGGATGCGCTGGAGTCTTTTTGAAGTTTGGCTGTGGTTCCGGCGTAGAGGGTGTTCCCATAGTCCAGTCGGCTGGTGACGAGTGCCTGGGTGACGGTCTTCCTGGTTTCAGTGGGGATCCATCTGAAGATCTTGCGGAGCATGCGCAGGGTGTTAAAGCACGAAGATGAGACGGCGTTGACTTGTCTGGTCATCGACAGGGAGGAGTCCAGGATGAAGCCCAGGTTGCGTGCATGGTCCGTTGGCTTGGGCGCGGTGCCCAGGGCCGGGGGCCACCAAGAGTCGTCCCAGGCGGAGGGTGATGAGCCCAGGATGAGGACTTCCGTCTTGTCTGAGTTCAGTTTAAGGTGGCTGTTCCTCATCCAGTCGGCGACGTCTCTCATCCCGTCGTGTAGGTTGGCTCTGGCGGTGGTGGGGTCGTTGGTGAGGGAGAGGATCAGCTGGGTGTCGTCGGCGTAGGAGATGATGTTGAGGTTGTGTTGGCGTGCGATGGCTGCGAGGGGGCTCATGTAGACGTTGAAGAGGGTTGGACTGAGTGAAGATCCTTGTGGAACGCCGCAGATGACTTCGGTGGCCTCGGATCTGAACGGGGGAGGCGGACTCTCTGGGTTCTTCCGGCGAGGAACGAGATGATCCATTCCAGTGCTTTCTCTCGGATTCCGATGTTGCTGAGGCGCTTCACTAGGGTGCGGTGGCAGACGGTGTCGAACGCCGCGGAGAGGTCCAAGAGGATGAGGGCTGCTGTTTCCCCGTTGTCGGTTAGGGTTCTGATGTCGTCGGTGGCTGCGATAAGGGCGGTCTCGGTGCTGTGGTTGGCCCGAAACCTGGACTGCGAGGGGTCGAGGATCCATTCGTCTCGAGGAAGGCGGCAAGCTGTCTGTTGACGGTCTTCTCGATGACTTTGGCCGGAAACGGAAGGAGCGAGATGGGACGGTAGTTCTTGAGGTCGGTGGGGTCCGCCGTTGGTTTCTTCAGGAGGGCGGTAAGCTCGGCGTGCTTCCAGCTCTCCGGGAAGGTGGCGGTGTGGAAGGAGGAGTTGATGATGTCCCGGAGATGGGGTGCGATGGTGGCGTCGGCTTTGTTGAAGACGTGGTGTGGGCAGGGGTCGGTTGGTGATCCGGAGTGGATGGAGTTCATCGTGCGGGTGGTGTCTTCGGTGCTGATCGGGGTCCAGTTGCAGAGGGTGGTGGTGGTGGGCGTTGGTTCGGCGGTAGGGTGCGTGGTCTGTGCGTCGAAGCTGTTATGTATGTCGGTGATCTTGCGGTGGAAGAACGCGGCGAGTGAGTTGCAGAGGTCTTGCGAGGGGGTGATGTCGTTGTTTCCGGCGCTGGGGTTGGAGAACTCTTTGACGATGCTGAAAAGTTCCTTGCTGTCGTGGGCGTTGTTGTCCAGTCGTTCTTTGAGTGCCGACTTCTTGGTGGCACGGATCAGCTGGTGGTGTTTGCGGGTGGCGTGCTTGAGGGCGGTCCTGTTGTCTGTGGTCTGGTCGAGTCGCCAGGCTTTCTCGAGTGTGCGGCAGTTCTTCTTGGATTCCTTGAGTTCGTTGGTGAACCAAGGGTTTTCTTGCTTCCGGGTCTGCTGGGAGGGTTTTTAGTGGTGCGAGGTCGTCGGCGCAGGCGGTCAGCCACTTGGCGAGGTTGCTGGCTGCTTCGTTTGGGTCCGTTGTGTTGGTGGGTGTGTTCTGGCTGAGGGAGGCGGTGAGCTGCTCGGCGGTGATCTTGCTCCAGCTCCGGCGGGAGCCTGTTGCGGGTGGTGGTGGGTCACAGTCTTTCTGAAGCTGAAGTGGACGCAGCTGTGGTCGGTCCAGTGGAGTCCGGTGGCGTGGCTGAAGGAGATGTGCTTGCTGGAAGAGAAGACGGGGTCAAGCGTGTGGCCGGCGTAGTGGGTGGGCGTGTTCACCAGTTGCTTGAGTCCGAGGTTGGCGAGGTTGTCCAGCAGGGCGGTGGTGTTTCTGTCATTGTTGTTCTCCAGGTGGAAGTTGAGGTCCCCTAGGAGGATGTAGTCGGCGGAGGGCATGGCGTGCAGGCTGATGAAGTCTGCGATGTCTTCGCTGAATAGTGTGCGTGGTCCCGGGGTCTGTAGATGAGGGTGCCTCGGAGGGTGGTCTTGGGGTCAGTGTGTATCTGGAAGTGTAGGTGTTCGGCGGCGGTGAAGGTCTCGTCGGAGTTAGTCGAGATGCGGATGGTGTTCTTGTGTACGATGGCGATGCCTCCTCCCGTCTGGTTGACGCGGTCCTTCCGGGTGATCTTGTATCCGTCCGGGATGGCTATGGCGATGTCGGGCGCTGAGGAGGCGTTCATCCAGGTTTCGGTGAGGAAGGCGGCGTCCGGTGCTGTTGCGTCGAGCAGGTCCCAGAGTTCCACGGCGTGCCTGTGGACGGAGCGGGTGTTCAACAGGATGCATTTCAGGTGGTTGCTGCTGGTGCTCGACTTGGCGGAGGTGGTGCACGTCCGGGGGCAGGTGAATCGGCAGGCTTGGCAGGTGAAGGGTCCGTGGGTGCGTCTCGGTGAGGCTCGGTAGCAGGCAGGGTTCCGGCCGGCATTGAGTGCGGTGAGGGTGGCGGCGTCGTAGGTCCGTCGAGTAGTGTTGCATCGGTGGGATCCAGGGGTCCTGGCGCTGGGCGCGGGCCAGGCGCGGACGGGCGCAGACGGGCTTACCTTTGGCGCACCTTCGGCGCTCCGTCGGTGCTCCCGCTGCGCGCGGCCGCTGCGCGGTCGCTCAGGGGCGTCATAAGTAAGGAGCCTGGAGGGAGGAGCAGCTGGGTGGCGGGAGCGGGGCGGCGAATGGAATCACGGGGGGCGGGGCCGCAGGGAGGCAGTGGCGGGAAGTCCCAGGAGCAGCGGGCAGCGGGGAAAGTCCCAGGAGCAGCGGGAAAGTCCCAGGAGCAGCAGGCAGCGGGAAAGTCCCAGGAGCAGCGGGCAGCGAGCGAAGGAATCTCCAGGCAGGAGGCGGCAAGGCAGGCAGGAGCGGCAGCAGTGAGTGGGGCGACCAAGCCCTGTGGAGGGCTGAGCGGTCACACTCTGTGGTCCCCTACGGTCCCCTTAAGTAAGGAGCCGGGAGGGAGGAGCAGCTGGGTGGTGGGAGCGGGGCGGCGAATGGAATCACGGGGGGGCGGGCCGCAGGGAGGCAGTGGCGGGAAGTCCCAGGAGCAGCGGGCAGCGGGAAAGTCCCAGGAGCAGTGGGAAAGTCCCAGGAGCAGCGGGCAGCGGGAAAGTCCCAGGAGCAGCGGGAAAGTCCCAGGAGCAGCGGGCAGCGGGAAAGTCCCAGGAGCAGCGGGCAGCGGGAAAGTCCCAGGAGCAGTGGGAAAGTCCCAGGAGCAGCGGGCAGCGGGAAAGTCCCAGGAGCAGCGGGAAAGTCCCAGGAGCAGCGGGCAGCGGGAAAGTCCCAGGAGCAGCGGGCAGCGAGCGAAGGAATCTCCAGGCAGGAGGCGGCAAGGCAGGCAGGAGCGGCAGCAGTGAGTGGGGCGACCAAGCCCTGTGGAGTGCTTGTTGTGAGTTATCCTTTTCAGGATTGCTCGTTAATTGTGGTTTTCCAAGTCTAGCTCCCATGATATCTCTACCCAGTGAAGCATAGGTTTCTTCAATAATCTTAGATAGTTCTCGCTCCTGTTGTGCAGGAGTGACTTGCCTCAGGCATTGGCGTATAGCCACCGCTGCTGTCTCCCATTTTATGTTACCTAACATAATTGTTGACACATGGGAAAAATTGCCTATCAATTTCATCCCTAAGTCCAGGGCAGGTTCTGCCCCATACTCATTCTGTATTTGTTTCAATACTTCTGGTATGATGGCTATTGATGGGGTACCATGAGTTTTGGTATAAACAGCAGCGAAAACTGTACCCCAAGTGGTACAATCCTCTGTCATGGGAGCTATTCCCATTAGAAAGCAAATTGTCAGTATTCTGTGATTTTCCTGCGGGCCTATATGGGGAAATACGGCCTCAAGCTGTGCTATTTTATGTGCTATTTAAAATGTAATCTGCTCACGTTTAGTGGGCATCCGTCCCATATCCGTGTTCAGCGTTTGGGGGCTTATTTTTGTCGAAGTCCCTTGCAGTTGATCAGCTTGAGTGACCCTTATAGGTTGAATTGTAAATGTTTGCATTACAAACTGTGTAAGGTTTCTGTACAGTTTTACTATCTCTTTGTAAAGAGCACCTTCCTGCTCAGCTTCCTCTGCACTAGCACCAGTCGTACCAGTGTCCCCATTGTTAGACATTATGGGAGGAAGTATTGTCTTGTGGATTGTTACCTGCCTTGTTATGTTGGCCTAGGCCTGGCTGCCATGCTGCTTTTCTTTGCGCACGTTACACTGAGCCGGGCCTGCCTCGCCCTTTGCTCGTGCCAAGTTCTTTTGCACTGTCTGCATCTTCTGTTGTTCACCTTTTTGGGCTCAGTCTGCACAAACATGTACAAGGTCGCATAACAATGTATTTTGGTTCTTCCTGATATGGCCAGTCTCGCGCACCCAGACATAACATTATGTGCAATTGCCATGAAGAATTTGATATGCTTTTAATGCTGTGGTTTACTAGCGCTTAACACACTTGGAGAAATCCCTTTCAGTGAGAAGAGCTATGATGTCCTGCTGATGTAATTCTACATCTAGAGACTGAGGTATGGGGGTTCGCTAGTCAAAGCCCAGAGGTCTTCTATTATTATAATAAACTATCTTACTGCAAGGGGAGGGTGGTAATGTTATTTATACGTTTATCCACTGAGCTCTGAGATGCTTTCCCCGTTTGTATTCTATGGAATTGTAACCATGCTGCTTATATTAGTCATATGCATTATGCTATTAGTACTGACACGTGTACTGTACATTAGAGCACGTAAGTTGGAATAAACATTTTAACCTATCCAGTGTCTCTTCCTACGCACCTTGTGGACAAGTACGAGTGAGTGGCGAAAGAGTGTTCTTGCTTCAGTGAGTCCTGAGATAAAGATACCGTGTTCTGGGTTGTCCAAACATTAGTACTTGGGTGCTAATGGGATGCTAAGCTAGTTGGGTTGGGGTTTTTGGGTGCTACGGTATATGGTGGCAAACCACTGTATTCCGGGGTCCCATTTTCCTGTGCATAGCTCTGTGTATGTGCAGAAACCTTATGACATGGCGCGACCAACGTGGGGCTGCTTATCTGCGAGGCAGCTTGAGTAGTGCTTGTGCTTGTCCACAAACCCCTCGCGTACGCTTCCGGAGCGTATGTGACGGTGATACCTCCTATATTGAATGTTTTATAGGTTCTTTCAAGCTTGATATTATTAAAAAGGTTAGTTAACAGACCCATTTTTGTGCTCCCTGTTAGGTTGTCGAATATAATTGTTTAGTCATGGCTGGTGTGGCGATAGCTGCACATAGTCGAGAGCACTCCGAGACCACTTAGCTGTGTATGGAGTGCCTGATACAGGGGTCGAGTTGGTCTTTGTGGTTCAAGCCGATGCGGCTTATCACTTTGAAGTGTTTTACACTTGGATCACTTTTGAGGCGGTGGATGCAGGTGATAAGCTGTTTCATGAATATAAACCCACCGTTATTCCTGCTGCATATCGACCCTATACCACTCTTGAAGTACCTCTCACGGCTTGGCAGCACCGTGTTTGGTTTAATGGCGCCCTACCACAACCAACTACCGCAGTTCGTTTAGGCCCCTTGTCAATTCAGGGGGCCACTTGGCCTGTATTGGCCGGGTATACCCCACATCCGAATTATCTGGCATTACCGCTTGCGAACTGCGCACTATGCATACCGAATTGGTACGAGTGCATCGAGCCCTAGTGACATACGTTACAGGTAGCCTCCATGGAGCTGCTCCTGTAGTCGCAGGCCAACCAGCTATTGCAGCTGGAGTGACTATAAGTCCTGTCATGGTAAATTCTGTGATGGGCAAACGTCCACAAAATAAGGACGACTATCCTTATTGGCTTGCCGAAAAGTTCGATCAGATAGAAGCGGTGTTTCCACATACGTCCCCAGTGGATAAACATCGCATCCTTACGATAAGTTTGCCAAAAGACATAATCCCCGATTTGACATCATGTGAAAACTGGGGTAAGGTATTCGCAGCAGTTTATTCAAAATGTTTTGGAACTCCTTCCATGACGGTTCTACCCTCTGTAATTAAAAAGTACAGGATGAACATGGCCCTGAAGCGGCTGTGGAATTAGGGATGAGACTAGTGGGAGTGTTTGATGTAGTAGCTGAGCTGATCCTTGGAAATGTCAAGGGCGATGCTATGAACTTTCAAGTAGCGAATGCTTTGGCTTTGGTCCCAGAGTTGGACAGGCCTCGCGAATTACCGAAAATAATAGCCCGGGCTTATAAAACAATTGGAAGAAATAGCCTAGGCAACAAGCCTTTTGTAAAAATGCAAACTCAATCGCAATCACAAGTTATACAAACAAAAAGTGCATCTGAGAAAGATGATAAACCAGTCTTCACTAAAAAGAGTTGGAGACAGAAAAAACAGGGTAAGCAACAAAAGAAGCCGGGGTCGAGAGGCGCTTCCCCAGTTTCGGTTTCTTCTGAACGTACTTATGATTTACGTGATAGGTCAAGGATTAAATCACCAGAAAGGTTTCAGAGCTCTGATACGCGTTCTCCTCGTTCTTCACAGGCCCAGACGTCGTCACAGGCTGGTGGAGGAGGACGGCAAGATAGAGGAAGGGGCCGAGAGGCTCCCCAGGAGCGAGACCAACCTCGACAACAAGTCAGAGGTAAAGCAGAAGACTTTCATCTTCCTCGACCGCAATTTCAGAAGAAAAAGGTTGCCGCTGTTACAGCGAAATATGCCTCAGACCGTGAGAACGAGACTCCAGAATTGGACGTGGGCAGTGACCCTCCTAGACAGCGCCGCGGAAGTTACCATAGTGCGGGAGGCGCTACGTCCTCATATGGAGGCGACAGCAACTGAAACATTCGTTACTGTAGAGACAGCTGACACGAGAGTGGCACCCCTGACAGACTATATAATATAGTTATACAAATTGAAGGTGACATACCGCGTGAAATAAAAGGGATTTTTGGGAAAATCTAACCTCTTCATATGACATTTTGTTAGCAGAGGTGGATTGGCCACCCCCATTCGTTTTAGCTGCACATAAAGGAGAGGAGGTAATCCTTCCAAGCTTTTCAAAGCATGTCCCAAAAGACAAAGCTGAAGCACTTGCAGCTGAGTGGGCTGTGTACCTGGCACCAGCGTTATACCGCAACCATGTGGGATGGGATGAAGAATCACCTCCTCATGCAATACCTTTGCGGTCACTACCGCAGCCACAACCCCAATATCCCATCAAACGGCAGGCAAAAGGCCCCGTCTCCGAAATTCTGACACAGTTGGAATATCAGGGAGTAATTGAACCATGCGTATCACCTATGGACAATCCCCTTTTCGTGGTTTCTAAACCCGATGGATCGTACCGCTTAGTTTTGGATTACCGGCATTTAAATACTCATTGTCGGAACTTTGCGGTGCAAAATACACACAGTTCTGCGCTTGTAGACAGTCTTGTTCGTAAAAAATACAAAACGACACTTGACCTTTCAAACGGTTTCTACACGCACAACCTAGCCCCGGAGAGTGGTCAATGGACCGCATTCACATCCGGTGGTAAATTATTCCAGTTCCGGCGATTACCCATGGGCTATAAAAATAGTCCGGGTATATTCGCCGCCCGTGTTGTTTCTTTGTTAAATGACATTGATCAAGACGCATGTTCGTACGTTGATGACATCTATCTGACAGACGACGAGTTATATCAGCATCTGTCCCGTGTGGACCGCATTATTCTTGAATTTGCGGAGCAGGGTTACAAATTTAACTTTGCTAAGTCACACATTGCTGAATTTACCGTTCTGTTCTTGGGCTATGAGCTCAATAACGAAGGTAAGGGCTTAGCCCCCATTTCTTGGAAAAATGTGCACATTTGTGCCCCCAAATACTCTGAAGAAGCTTCAGTCTTTGCTGGGTTTCCTGAACTTCGGGCGTACTTACATTCCCGAATATGCCCAGCGTATCAAGCCTTTGTATGCTTTGATACAACCTACTTATTCAAGGTCTTGCTGGCTGCCTGAGCATACCTCAATTCTGCAGTCTTTGCAGACAGACCTTTTGGAGTCTAAATATCTTTTGACTCGTGATAACCACACAAACCTGGTGATTAGAATAATTCCGGGGCGGTGGGATTCACCTATTTAACCTTTAATGAAGGTGATACAGTACCTATCGCATACAAGTCACATCTGTACACTTCCGCTGAATTGCGCTTTACATCTGTTGAAAAAGTTCTGACTGCAGTGCAAATGGCGATTCTAAAAGAACGCGCACTAGCACAGGGTAAGCGGATTCTGGTGGTAACACCCTGTCCTGCCCTGGAGGCAGTAACAAAGGCAAGTGTACCGAACTCTAAAGCAATGCATCCCCGTTGGATACAATGGGCTACATCTTTGACGTCTTCGGACGTCACTTTTGTTTTTGATTCTTCTCTTCAGACTCAGGAGTTTTTGCAGTATGAATTCGTTCATCCTCCTCCTTTGTTTTTACTACCGCTTGAGGATTACAAATGTGTGATCTACACCGATGGTTCGGCGCAACCGGCCACTGGGTCCAAGCACGCTTATTCAGCTGCATGTGCTATTGTTGCGGGTTCCTTTGTGAATGGAACGTTCAAATCCTCTGTAGTACACACTCGCACACTTGGAGATAGTACCGCACAATTGGCCGAGCTGCATGCATTGCTACTTGCACTTGAGTTCGCTTCACCGGATGAGACCACTCTTATTGTATGTGATTCTTTTTACTGTGTACAATCTTACAATGACAATCTGTTTTTCTGGTCGAAAAACGACTACAAGGACGCAAAGGGAGCACAATTAAGCATAAAATGCTTTGGGTTCGAGTGGCAGAATTGCAACAACGTCTGCCCCTCACACAGGTGGTACACACCTTAGGCCATCAGCGGGTGGGCGCACACGCTATTGGTAACGATCTGGCAGATGAAGCTGCCCGTTCAGCAGTAGTCACGTGTTCAGTAGCAGCGGTTACCAGGTCCATGTCTAAAATAGACCCTGTTATTCTAGCAGCTATTGCTGCAACCAAGGAAGGTGATAATTACCCTACAGGTTTCCCTTCCAAGTATTCTTACAAATTAAGTCCCGATCAGGTTCCTTATGTAACTATACCTGACGTTGGAGATCGGCTGATCCCCAACGCGGACCGCAGGAGTGCCTTGATATTAGCTGCACACGAAGGCATGGCTTCGGCACATGCAGGTGTGTCAGCTACGGTTTCCATCTTGCAGCAGCGTTATTGGTGGCGTGGGTTATATAAAGACACCCGTGCTTTTGTGCTTTCTTGCGACGTTTGTCAACAGATTAAGCCTTCCACGGTAACACGTCCACCACAAACACCGCTCTGCATTGCTAACAGACCCTTTGGGTGTGTTTACTTGGATCACTGCGGTCCATTCTCATCAGACACTGCTTATAAATACATCTTAGTGGCAGTGGACTCGTGCACACGGTTTCTCTGGGTCTGGCCACAACGGAGTGCTGACGCCCGAAATGTGATCAGGGATTTGCGTGTCTTTGTGGGAATTTTCGCATGCGGCACCTTCCATTCGGACCAAGGTCCAACGTTTGCCTCTAGGGCTTACAAGGATGCAATGGCTTCGCTTGGGGTGCGGGTGAAATTTTCGTCTCCGTATAGGCCTGAGGGCAACTCTATCATTGAACGAATGAACCGTGACTTAAAGCAATCCTTAACAGCTAGGGTTTTAGGTACTGGCAGGAACTGGCTGGCCCATTTGTATACCGTTCAGCGTGCACTTAATAATCTCCCTAGAAGACCTCTGGGTGGGCGGACCCCATACGAAATGCTCTTTGGCATAAGAATGTTTGTGCCTGACCTTGAGGGTCCAGACATCGCGGCGCAATCCGCCAAGTTTGATGTAGATAACCATTCTGCTATGTTACAGGACTTACAAGAAGCCCGAGACAAACTTGCAACTACACATTTGCCTTCAGCCACAGATCCTGCGTTGCAGATTCCGGTAGCCGGCTGGCTTCCGAAAATTGGAGAACTGGTTCGAGAGAAGGTTGAAAACAAAAAGGAATTTGGCCCCTCTTTTCGTGCACCGGTTCCAGTTCTGGGCTTGAAGGGAACACGTACAGTCATTTTACCACCGCTTCCTGGTCGCAAGGAGAACAGATACATCTCCGTGGAAAATGTCAAGCTACAGCGCCTGGCCGATCCTGAATAGTGTCACACCAGCGGTCTCTTGTCCTGCCATTTATCGGACATATGTTCGTGGCCCATCTACACGAACGGTCGCTGATGCTGTAATTGAGATGGTCGATTTGCCTGAATCCTCTATTTTGCCTGAAACTATAATTGATCCCCAACTCTCCACCAACATCGACGAGGACGAGTATACTTATCCTGCATCTGAATCAGTGGCACATCAACCAACAACGCCACTTGGCCCGACTCGTTATTCTTTTGATTCGGATTCCACCTCTTCAAAAGTCCCATCCAAGTTCAGTATTTTTGTATCCTGGTTTAGAGACAATTTTTTGATTCCACCCTGGACATACCTCTGGTTGGTACTTTTCTTGATATTTTTGTTCATGTCCATTGGCTTTGTCACAGTGTTTTTTCTACTAATTAATGGTCACTATTTACCTGAACGCTCTGCTGTAGACTCTGTTTCTGGAACTTTGGCTCCTCATTCCTCGTCTCACATCATGAAGCGTGACCACACATTTGTGAACATTTCAGCCTTCCCAGTTGCTGATGGCATCGTATGGGATGCAGTGAACTATCAAATCCATGGTCCGACGGAAATTATTAATGTACCTAATGTCCTTCGTGTTTCAATGGGTGATGTAGTACAAAATAATATTCATTCTGATGATTGGGATGTGCATGCCGTTGAAGCATTGTTTGCCGATTTAAAATATTATGCATCTTTTAATGCTGAAGATCTATATATGAATTCTGCTAATTATGCCGATTTGTATTGTTACCAACATTGGGGTAATCATTTTCTTCATAAGCCCAGTGCCCTGCGAAGTTCTGTTAACTTCACCCAATGGGAACATTGTCCAAACCCCTTGCCAGGTAGCTCTCAAACTCTTCGGAATAAGTTTAATTATTTTACTGATTTTAATCGGTCGAACCCTGCATCCTATTATTTTAGACTTAATAACACATCAACTCAGAAAATTATGTTGACACACACCAAATTGCTTTATTCAGGTTCCTTTCTGAGTGCCCTAGCTGTGGGTGGTTATGAGTACTGGGATAATACAGTGGATTTAAAATCTATTTGGGGCTCCAAGCCATGGCAGGTACAGGGAACCGAGGCGTTGCATCGTGCTTGCCTCATCCCTACCCAAATTATGTTCCTAAATGCTTCCATCTATCAGACTACATGTTGGGGCTTAGCAACCACTAAACAATTGAATACGCCATCAATACCATCCCTGTCGAGTTTTCCAAATGAAAGCTCACGATTCAATATGTCCCTCGTGTCCCTGCAGGCAATGTTACAAAATAATTCGTTTAATGTTTCTGAGCTGGTTCAGTCACCCTGGTTAATATGGCCTATATCATCTAATGCATGTCAAATGCGTTTTCATGATACTGGTGCTAGCTACACACAGAATAGGCCTGATCCGAGGTTTACTGATGCTCGTACTGTCACTACATACTCTGTTGGTAAATTATGCAAACAATGGCTGCAACATTCGTCCCTTGATTCTGTTAAACAACATTTGTCCCTCCTTACAGGCAATATTGATCTGTCCGACTTTGTTTTGGGACCTCGTGGTCCCCGACCTAAGAGATTCATTTATGAAACGTATAATGAACTCTGGAAGCTATCACAAATGGAAGCTGCTTCCCGTCTTCGGGAAATAGATCAAGCAAATATGGAAAAGGTGCTTGCTGTTGTTGACAATAGTATTAATACCCTGTCTTCTCGCATTTACACTTTAGAGAATATTGTGTCCTCTGTTGTTGATATTGTACAAGATGATGTTTCTGTGTTGTATCATGGTCAGAATCAATTGCGCTCAGTTATGCAGTTTGCATGGACTTTGCAAACACTTAAGTTAGGTAAAGTGCCTTGGCATTTCTTGAACACCTCTGCCTTATTTCTACCTTTTAACTTAACTGATAAACAGCAATTTATGTCCATGAAAGATGCAACGTACACTCTATTACATATCGAAAAGGTGGAACCTTTACCGTTCTCTGTTGCAGAACTCGATTCTGCTGTGTGGCTAGTTCATGGGGTTATCGTTTTACCTTTTTCCTTGTTTGAATTTGACTCGTGCATGAAACATTATCCTGTGGGCCGTTACCGGCCATTGGGCAGTGCTTTCCTGCATGAACTTTGGTCCTTGCCTTTCATGTATAAATGCCTTCGGGACGGCAAGGAAGTCTTTCTCACGGGGAGTACTGCGACTCGACTATAGGTCATTACGCTTATTTGTAAACACATTAAATTGCATGGCTCATGTAGCGTTTCCTCTCCTAATCTTGCTTGTGTGCTGAAAGGTATTCCTGCTCCTGTTATTTCACCTACTTTCACTCTCCTTTCCAATGGTAGTTATTTACTTTTAAATAACGAAAACTGTTGTGGCCTGCAGGCTGGCATTCCTTACATTGTAACAGTTTCGCACAGGGTTGTCTGCTGCAAAAATGTGCTTTTTCCTCCCCCTCATGGCAAGGTTGATATCTCTATTTGGCCTTCCATCCCTACCATGGAAGCAGATTTCAATAGACTGAGCAGAATAAAGGCACTATTATTAAACGAGGAAGTTATGCTCACGTCCGCCCGGGAGACATTCATTCTCCAGGTGGCGAGTACCCACAGTGAAATACAGGCCCTTTTAAACACTAATCTCCCCCAACATTTTGGGAGTTAATACATCGTATTTTTAACGCATCTAACACTGAAGGCCTAGTACACTTTTTTAAGGTCGTTGGGTCGGGCTTGGTGTCCTCCTTCCAAACTATTTTTGGTGTCATCCCGGCTTTCATACATTCTATATTTTCCAGTGTCTTTGGCGGTTTCCCATTGATCCTCGCTTTAGCGGCTGGTGTCTTGCTCTTAATTTGCTTTCTGCGCAATGGCTGCTCCCCGATGGGATCTGCTCGATCCAGAACGCCTCCAGCTGCTCCGTGAGCGCCTTTGGCCGGTTTTGGTGTCTTGCCATTGGCGACACTGAGTGTGTCATATACTCTTTCATTTCGCTTTGCGTATTTCACTTGCGTGCAACCTGTGATGACTTGTGTCCGCTGTCCTTTCACCTGGACTCTGGATTATTGCCTCTCCAATTCGTCATTGTCTGTTCCGGATTTTGTTCAGTTGATGGGTCCCTTAGAGGCCCATGAGCAGGACTGTTCCGTCGCTGGCTGTATGGCGCGTGCGGCTGCACTGGGGATTTTGGCGCAATGGGATATCTGGGCGGCTGCCCAGGATCTCCTACAACGAAGCTGTTTCAATTATCACGCAAGCTGTCCCGCATTGCTTCTGGATGCTCCCTTTGCTGAGGAGCATTCCTGCTCTTTTGAACTCATGGATTGGATGGCATCTATGTTTTTTGACGATTCCAATGATGAACTCTTGGAGGGTATGGCTTTTTTCTGTACTTTCACTTTCATGGATTGACCTGCCCTTCGCCGTTTGGGCGCTCCCTGTGCTCCGACGGCTATTTCTCTCCTCTGATGGGCCTCTGTCCTGGCCGCCGGACTGTCCAGGGGAGGGTGTCTTGTGGATTGTTACCTGCCTTGTTATGTTGGCCTAGGCCTGGCTGCCATGCTGCTTTTCTTTGCGCACGTTACACTGAGCCGGGCCTGCCTCGCCCTTTGCTCGTGCCAAGTTCTTTTGCACTGTCTGCATCTTCTGTTGTTCACCTTTTTGGGCTCAGTCTGCACAAACATGTACAAGGTCGCATAACAATGTATTTTGGTTCTTCCTGATATGGCCAGTCTCGCGCACCCAGACATAACATTATGTGCAATTGCCATGAAGAATTTGATATGCTTTTAATGCTGTGGTTTACTAGCGCTTAACACACTTGGAGAAATCCCTTTCAGTGAGAAGAGCTATGATGTCCTGCTGATGTAATTCTGCATCTAGAGACTGAGGTATGGGGGTTCGCTAGTCAAAGCCCAAAGGTCTTCTATTATTATAATAAACTATCTTACTGCAAGGGAGGGTGGTAATGTTATTTATACGTTTATCCACTGAGCTCTGAGATGCTTTCCCCGTTTGTATTCTATGGAATTGTAACCATGCTGCTTATATT
The DNA here is from genome assembly GCA_963921515.1 of Calotriton arnoldi. Classification (NCBI taxonomy): domain Eukaryota; kingdom Metazoa; phylum Chordata; class Amphibia; order Caudata; family Salamandridae; genus Calotriton; species Calotriton arnoldi. The sequence continues at coordinate 100,982 of CAWUFW010004840.1, forward strand.
AGTCATATGCATTATGCTATTAGTACTGACACGTGTACTGTACATTAGAGCACGTAAGTTGGAATAAACATTTTAACCTATCCAGTGTCTCTTCCTACGCACCTTGTGGACAAGTACGAGTGAGTGGCGAAAGAGTGTTCTTGCTTCAGTGAGTCCTGAGATAAAGTTACCGTGTTCTGGGTTGTCCAAACATTAGTACTTGGGTGCTAATGGGATGCTAAGCTAGTTGGGTTGGGGTTTTTGGGTGCTACGGTATATGGTGGCAAACCACTGTATGCCGGGGTCCCATTTTCCTGTGCATAGCTCTGTGTATGTGCAGAAACCTTATGACAGTATTAAGAAAAAGAGATAAGATTTTGCACAATGTGGGGAACTATATCCTTCAAGCTTGAACAAACCTACAGCCAATACATAGGATATACCTACTCAGCTGCGGTGGATTTTCCCTTCTTACTCCAGACATCTCTGGTTAAATGTGAATAGGGGTCTCTGAGAAAGCACGGCTGAAATACTCAGATTTGACCGTTAAATAAGAACCAAACCAACGTTGGCGGCGCCATGTCGTGTAGTTCCTTAAAATACATGGGATATGCGCGTTTAGACAACATAAACTAAGGGATTGGTGTCCAGACTGATTCCAGACACCCCCAAAGGATATGCTAGCCTTTAGACCAGCTATGTCACAGTGCCACCATAAGCCCCCAAACCTTACCAAGGAGAGAATAGTTTCTGGCAACTATCGAAAATGACAGCCCTTGATCCTTCGGGGATCATGGAAACAGTACAGTACTTTTCGCTCAGTCAATCGTGCTCACTTAGTCTCAGAGAGATACACAGAATAAACGATGAGGACGTTTTTAATAAGTATTTTATTGAACCAGTGTCATTCTAGTATGAAACATGTTTGCTGTGAAAATGATTAGACAGAAACAAATGTATAAGATTACAAGCACCAACAGAGTAAATAAAAGGTAGAATTCTACCATGGTGCTAAAACAGTGAATATATGCAGGCATTTAGATACATGATGGTAATCAAGCATACTCCTACGATGCAAACCCTACCTAAGTACATAGCATGTATGTGGGTGTAAAGCCAAGAATCACCTAGGAAAGAGGCAACCCCATTACTTGATGGGAAAGAACAAAGGACCCCGTTTTGTTCTTGAGATGGACACCCCGCAAGGGATGTCAGACCACTGCGTCCTGGAGCTTTTGCGTGCAGGGACCTCAGTGTCTTGTGTCAGCGTGGAAGCTTCTCCTCTGCCTATCTAGTGGTGGTATGGTTCTTTTATACCATTAAGATAGCCTTGGGGTTCCTTACACAATCGATATGTTGTGAGTACGATTATGTAAATGAGCCTAAATCAATACCTGCAATAATGAAAAGTAGTTCTTTCGCCCTAGGATGAAGATGACTATGACTTTTATACAGAGTATGTTAATCCTGGTATGTCCTTCATGTGCAGGGACTTTTCTAAGAATCCTCATGCATAATAAATTAGACTACTTTCAAGGAAACTGATCGACATTTATTCAGCACATAACTGGGTAAAAGGTCAGTGCTAGAAAAAGGTAGGACAAATGTAGGTAAACGGTTGTGTAGCTACTAACCCTGGGTGTAGTGGGCATAGTGGGGCTACACAGAGGGCCACGGAGTTGAGAACAAACTCCGCTACGGTCCGCTACGCCACCCGCCTCCACCCCCCCTACTAACAATTAATTGTAAATGACGTAAAAGTAAAGAAAAACCACTTACCTGGACTGCAGCGTCCCCGGGCTGCCCTCCTCCTCTTCCTCGCCGTCTCTGCGAAAACTGCGCCCGCGCCCGCGCATGCGCATTTCTTGCGAGAAATTAATTAATTGTTAATAGGGGGGGTTGAGGCGGGGGCTGGCCAACTCCGCTCCGCCGCGGAGTGTGCGGAGATTTGCCTTCTCCGCAGAACGCGGAGGAGGCAAATCTCCGCACATTCCGCGGGCGGAGCGGAGGTCTCCGCCCAGGGTTAGTAGCTACCTATGCCTAGATTGGGGTAAATAACACTGCATGGCACTATGGCAAATGTTAATAAATCTGCCCCTTAAAGGCTTGTGCAAAAGGGACTGCTGTTGAATGTACGCTGATGCAAGTTCAAGTCACTGAAGACAGAGAATCCGCTTCTCTGCTGTCTGATGTGCTCCAACGATTCAGTGAGAGAATATTGAAACCATAAATATCATGCCACCAAAATATCATGTCAAAAATATCGATCACAAAAATATCGTTTCTCTATACATATAATGGTAAGTACAAAAATATTTTAAAAATATAGTTATATACTAATATCGAAAACGTATATATATATATATATATATATATAGTTAAAAATATTAAATATTAAATATTTTAACTTGTAACATTAATATGATGTTAATTAAACATGTATAAATAATATTTAGAGATATATATATATATGATATACTTATATAAATACACACATATATATTTATATGTGTATGTTGATACACACATATATCAATATATAACGAATATTAAAAATCTTAATTATAATTTATAATATAATTTTCTTTTTTAATTTACTAATATAATAAATATATATATATATGTATATATATATATATTAGTCTAGCGCTTGACTTCCTTTTCACCGACAAAGGGAGCCCACTTCAAAATGCGATCAAAAGTTCTTTTTATTTTCTTACACGTCAGCCATGACGCGTTTCAGCCGTCAAGGCGGCCTTGTTCACACAGTTTTTACAGCATCTCTTGTCAGTGGCCTTTAAGTATCATGTGGTTGAATTACAACGAGAACAGACTCACTCTGCTTGTCTCGCTGCCCGTAAGTAATTACATTTTTATCTGTTTATAACTTGACAAGTTAAATAAACACTCGCCAGGAAAAGAAAGGTTAAAAGTAAACTTAACAAACTGTGAAAGCGTTGCACCATTAAGAATTCTCTCAGGCATGTTATACATTTCAATATTTTCAAGATTTTGGATGATTTCAAAACACTTAAGTAGCGCACTGCTCATGCTGTAAATGACAAATGCCATTAATATACACACGGTATAGTTACCTAGCGCTGCAGAGCTTCAGCGGTGGTTACACCAATTATAACACCACAATTCTTTTAAGAAATCATAGTTTGGCTTGAATTATTCCTAAATAATAATGCAACAGCAACTCACGGTATTTAGACATTCGGCAAGTGCCTCAGTCTGATAAGTAATGCAAACCTTTTCAATTTAGATAACATCTTGGGTCAGTGCCCAACTCAAATACCACATGATATAGGCCAGCAATATAGGGAGTTATCCTACCATCTTGTGTTTGGATACTAGTTCAGAAAAGAATTTTAGTGCATGTGCAGTGTAATTATTTCTCCCCGCTACAGTTCTTTGGCTGATTATCTATTGCATGTTTTATAGGCATGAATGAAATTCTTCATCATAATTGAGCCCTTGGGGCATCTTACTATCGAGCAGCAGAATATACCTTGTCTCAAGTTCACGTAATGCTCTAACTCTGTCACCCCCTCTTCTGTTTGAAGCAATAGCATCAATTACAAAGTAAGTGATTTGCATAGGGTCCTTCTGGTGTGTGATTTCACAATGTCTGGCTACCGGGTATGACCTATCCGCATTCGTTATTGCCCGCATGTGTTGCAGGATCCTGTTGTGCACTTGGAGCGTAGTGCTCCCTACATACTGCATATTGCAGGTGCAAGTTAAAACATAAATTGCAAATTCAGTCTTGCAATTAAATGCACCTCAATTTTCATCTCCCTACTGCAGAAGGGGGTAGAGTATGTTGTTGTATTTCTGCCTATAGTTCATGCTCTGCATTTGCTGCACTTTTTAAAGCCAGGAGGAGGTCTAAGCCACCCAAGATCCCTGTTGTTTTCTGGACTTGAAATAACAACCGCATCTCTCAGTGATGGTGCTCTGCAATATGTTAGAGGCGGATATTTAGGGATCAACTGGCCAATCACTGGTTCTGATTTTAGGATATGCCAGTTTTTGTTAAGCAGATCTCTAAATACTTTATTTTGGCGCCTAAATGTGGTTATGAAACGCATCTGGGGCTCACTTCTATCTTGTTTATTTGTACTTTTAAGAAAAAGAAGGTCCTCACGTTTCTTTTTATTTGCCGTCTCTTACATATGTAAATATATATATATGCACAAACATATATATATATATTTATATACAAATATCAATTAAAAATAGAAACTATAACAAATAAAGTAGAAACACTTTAAAAACATTACAATTTAATTATACATAAAAAGTAAACAATAGGAAAAATAATTTTCACAAAAAAATCTTTAAAATGGCATACATTTCTTAATATAAAAAACATAAAATTAAATACACAAACAAATATTAATGCATCAATAAACAATGCTAACAAAACTATTACATTTTAGAAATAATAAATATACGGTTCCCACTCCAGTCGATGCAATAGTAGGGAAAGCAGTGGACACAGCAGGGGTAAAAATTACAATTCCCCCTCCAGACTTTGCAAAATTAGAGAAGGTGTGAGACTGCGGAGGGGTAACATTTACTATTTCCACTACAGTCGATGCAACAGAAGGGAAAGCATTGGACTCAGGAGGGGTAAAATTTACTATTCACACTCAAATCGGTGCAACAGTTAGGAAAGCATTGGACTCAGGAGGGGTCAAATATACTAGTCCCACTCCAGTGAGTGCAACAGTAGGGAAAGCATTGGACTCAGGGGGGGTAAAATGTACTATTCCCACTCCAGTTGGTGCAACAATAGGGAAAGTGTTTGAATCTGAAGGGGTAACATTTACTATTCCCACTCCAGTCATTGCAACTGTGGGAAAGCATTGGACTCAGGAGGGGTAAAATTTACTATACCCACTTCAGTCTTTGCAACAGTAGGGAAAGCATTGGACTCAGGAGGGAGAAAATGTACTATTTCCACTCCAATATGTGCAACAGTAGGGAAAGCGTTGGATTACGGAGGGGTAAAATTTACTATGCCCACTTCAGTCTGTGGAACAGTAGGGAAAGCGTTGGATTGTTAAGGAGTAAAATTTACAATTCCCACTCCAGTCAGTGCAACAGTAGGGAAAGCGTTGGACTGAAGAGGGGTAAAAATTACTATTTCTCCTCTAGTCTGTGCAGCAGTAGGGAAAGTATCTCACTTCAAACACATACCATATTTTAAAATATGTATTAATTGAACAAAAATCAAAACTATTAATATAAAAAAGTAATATATAAATATATATAAATTTTTTAAAAAATTGAACAATGTACATCATTATAATTTTTTCAAATCATTAGTATAAAAAAAGTCAATAATTGATTATTTAATTAAATTCCCACACTATACTCCCACATAACTAGCAGCCCAAATTTAAAATATAATTAAAATACAAAATTATAACACAATTAGCATATGAAGTAATAAATAAAATAATAAATGAACAATTAATTGTTAATTAATAATTACTTAAATATCTTCCCACCCTATCACCCTAAAAACACAACACACACCTATTATATGGCATAAAAAAATATATGTATTGAATATTTTACATATTTATAAATAAATTGCACATTTTAATTAATATTATTCATCAATTAAAATGTAATATTTACTTAATTAACTTCACTTCCGATACTCCTACACAACCAACAATCCGCACAAAAAATATAAGTTAAAAAATATAATAATTACTCAATTTGCACAATTAATGATCAATTAAATAATTAATTATTAATTCATTAATTATTACTTAATTAACTTCACAACCCCTACAAACACAACAACCCACACCTAAAACATTTACACAATTTACACAATGAATTATCAATTAAATAATTAATAATTAATCAATTACTACTTAACTAAGTACCCACCCTATTTCCCTACAAACCCAACAGCCCGCACATAAAACATAACTGAAAAAAATAATAATTACACTAGTTACATAATTAATTATCAATTACATTTCCAATTAATTAATAATTAATACGGTATCACTCAATTAACTACCCACCCTACAAACCCAACAACACGCACCTAAAACATAACTTTAAAAAATAGTTAATTACACAATTTATATAATTAATTATCAATAAATAGTTTATATTAATTAGAAAATAATTATTAATGAATTATACTTACTTTACTTCCCACCCTGTACCCCTATAACCCTCACAACCCACAACACTATAAATTACTATAAAAATTGATTTAAAATTTAAAATTATAAATAACTTAAAATTACAAAATATATTGAAAAACATTAACAACAATTATACAAGCAATATATAACATATACAATTGCAATATTATTTAAAACACATAAAGATAATTAAAAAACAATATTCTTTACAACGATATTATTGTTAATGATATTAATAATAATATTCTTGAAAATTACATTACTTACCTTAAAAATCAATATTTTTGTCAACTATATTCTTGCATTACAATATTTCTGTGACGGGATAATAAAAACTCGATATTAGTGTCACTCGATATGTATGACTCGATATTTTGACTAAATACTGCTACAACATGTCCATCAACAAATAACAGTGCCAGTGGTTGTATTTCCGAATATCGGCTACATAAATAATATGCTACAAGAATATCATAGCAAAAATATCGACAACCATAGAAACAATGATATGTAAGCATATCTTTGTATATATACATTTACTAATTTTACCACTGCATTCAAAGATGCACTTGAAGATATGTATTGCATATATATATTATGTAGATAGATGGTGCTGCAGGCAGTACTATAACACAAAAGGGTTTCCACTTCCTAAAAGCTTCAGCCATGTCAAAAGCTGCATTACTGCAACTTCTGTTTTTTGTAATGGAGCAATCTAACAATCACTATAAATGACTATAGACTATCGACACCACATCTCCCCGTACCTTCGGCAACTTCACTGGCTGCCTATAGCCAAACGGATTGAATTCAAGGCCCTGACATTCGCATATTGGGCTGACAAAGGAAGAGGGCCGATCTATTTGAGGAGGAGACTCCGACCCTATCAACAATCCAGATCTTTAAGGTCTAACAACAAACGCTTTATCTCCACTCCCCGGTTTGCAAAAGCTAGAATGGGAGGCAGAACATTCGAGGTGGGTACCACCAAATGCTGGAACAACCTACCTCCCCATTTGCGCATGATACAGTCAGAACAGGAATTCCGTAAGTCTCTGAAAACCTGGCTCTTTAGTCGGAACGACTAGTTCTGTGCGCCACCTCTCCCTGCCCTCTGTCTGCAACAGCGCCGGGACACCCCGTCTGGGGTAGCTGTGCGCTCCATAAATGCCTTTATTATTTATTATTATTATTATTACCGTTGGGTAAATTGGCTTGCTGGTTGGGAATTTATTTGGAATGTTGAATTTGTGGAAGTCTCATTGTGACATAGTCACTGGAAATTTGTTATGTTTTGCGATCTTTCCACAAATTTCATATGGACTTCAGAGATCAAATATCTGCTTGATTCCTGCACCTTAGATTTTGATCAGATCTTTCGGGCTCTAACTATCTGTACGTCATATAAAGTGTGGCTCATTGCTTCTTTCTACTTGTAAATCTATTTCTTGAATGTTCCCACTAATCATGGAGTGCCACAGGGCTCTTCTATCAGCCCGATTCTGTTTAACATCTATATGCCCCCCGATCATATTTATTAAATCCTATAAGGTGACTTTATGCTGGCGATACTCAGCTTATTCTTTTATTGGCTAGCAATCAGCAAGTTTCCTCTTTTCAAGACTGCATAAAAGATATTATTCAGTGGCTCAGTGTGAACTCACTAAAATTTAATGGTGACAAGACAGAGCTACTCTGCTGTGCAGCCCAAACAGTTCTGGGGGCACTACCTCCCAATTTCTGGCCCAGTTCATTTGAGGGGCCTGTTGTTCCCATCAAATCAGTCCGGAATTTGGGAGTTATGTTTGTCGATAAACTTAGTATGGAGAGTCGCGTGAATAAAACTGCAGGAACTTGCTTTGCGCTCTTGAGAAACATACAGAAGATCCTGCCAATGCTTCCCCATTCTTCCAGAGCCTTGGTAGTCGGTAGTGTTATTCTTAGTAGTCTGGACTACTGTAATGCTCTTCTGTTGGATGTACAGGAGTATCTGTCACAGTGTCTGTCGAAGGTTCAGGTTGCAGCAGCTAAACTTGCCCTGAATAGACCTCGGAGAGCCTCTTCCTCCCTGGCATTGAAGGAGTTACACTGGCTACGGCTTAAGCAAAGAATCTGGTTTGAATCACTTTGCATGGCATTTAAAGCCTTTCAGGGGATCGGCCCTTTTCCCCTGCAAAAGAGGTTGAGAAGGTACATCCCCAACAGACCTCTTCGATCGGCATCAGCCAATCTGTTATGCATGCCTAAGTTCAGGAAATCTAGGCAATTTTCCATTAATTGTTCTTTTTGCATTTTTCACTCCGAGTGGGATGAGTACGCCCAGACGTGGGTCCCGTGCTCTCCATGCCAATGGAGTCAAGCTAGCCTGGCTGATGAGGGGTGAAACCCCGAAACCGGTCCTAGGATGCTTGTTTCCGGTTCAGGGAGAACCTGGCCTGGCAGTTCGGGCTGGACTGTTCCATGGGGAACAGGGTCAAGACTGATTTGCATATGGCTGGGTTTGAACTGGAATGGCTGGGGAGCAAAAAAATGATGAATTTAGGTCCAGATCTCTGTACTGGGGAGAATGTTTGACATTGATCAGCATTCAATTGTTCTTTTCGCATTGGCCGGACCTTCATGGTCAGTGCAGCTAAGCTCTGGAATTCACTTCCTCCCTCATTAAGATCAATGAATGACCTGTTGCAGTTCAGGAGGGTGTTTAAGACTTGGCTCTTTCCTCAGTAACTTGAGTCAAGTTGGTTTTCATCTTTAAGTGCTCTAACTTTGTTCACTTTGAGGTTCTTTTACCCTATTTCTTCTGTGTCTCTCATTTTCGTTTTTGGCCAGCGCCAGGATACCAGTTTGTGACAATGCGCTTTATAAAATTTATAAATAAATAAATAAGTGTCTGATTGCATGATGGCTTCTCCACAAACATAACCACCCCACTTGTCTTTTCATGTTCCCCAATTTACTTAGTAACTCAGCATAGCTTGGACTGACATTTGGAAGTCCTGAAAACAGAAGAGAAGAAAGAATTAACCCTGAGCATCAAGGAAAGGCAGTGCAGCAGGCTACTAAGATTAAGAGCCCAAGGTAGTGATTTGTACCTATTGATGTGATACCTGACCGATGCATTGACATTTTTGATACAAAATTGGTAGCTAGGGCTATACTGGAGGTATGGATAGGTGAGGAAGCATTCACGTTTAACATATTATCTGATGTTCATGAAAGACATTTTGCAATCTTGTTTTTCTTATGTCAGAGAAGATCAATAAAGTAGGACAAGCCTAAGAGGGAATAGATATGTGGGGTAAAATACTGTGACATAGCAGTTTATTAGTCAAAAATGAATAATGCCTAGACTGTGATAGAGCAAAAACGCTTTTGTTATGCCTTCTAAAGCTAGCCCTCACTGAAAGGTTTAGGTGGTGAGGAACACCAGAATACCAGGTTGCAGTAAACATATTCATGTCTGAATTGTTGTTGTTAAAAGGTGAAAACTGGATGCACTAAGGAGAACATCTCTCCTATGGTTTAACATCTAAGTTAATATAATTCTGGACTAGGGCTTTGTGGTTTTTTGTGAGGTTCTAAAGCATCTGTTAAGTTAGTAGTTTGCTTGTGATACAGTCTGTGGCTTGCACAGGTGTTTATGGTTGCAAACTGATAACTAATAGCTTGGTGATATTGCTGTATAAGTTACATACCAGAAAGGGCGCACAGTGAATCTACAAATCAAGGTTTCAATAGACCTGGCAATGTGTAGAGCTAGCAGGCTCATGCATAAAGAAAGAACCTAGAGACAACATTCATTGTAGCGCCGTTCATTTCGCTGGGAATTGAAAGTTTGATTTTGCCCCATCTAGTCCCAAAACTATTTTTCCAACCAAAGCAAAATAAATGTGCCAAAGACAGAAGGTTCCCTCCTTTTTTGGCCCCTCCTCTTCCTAAGATGTTCCAAGATCTGTTTATTTCTCTGGTACGTGGGTATAGGCACCCAATTGACAAATGGTCATCCAGACAGCAGTGGTCAGAAGAGACTATAACACCATTTATTGTCATAATTAAAGTGTTTCTGCGACCCCATTTGGCCCATTAAAAGACAAACCATTTCTAATGAACAAAAATTCCAGGGCAATCCTCGTGGTTTCCATGTGCAGGGCTCATCCCAGCTCTTTTGTTTCAGAGAACGTTAAGTGATAAATGCATCACCATTCCTATCTCGTCTGTAAAAATAGCTAAAGGACAAAAATACAAACGACAATGTCCCCTGATTAACTTATTCCCCAACGCCATATATCCTATTGATTTGGAGGAGTGCTTGTCTACCTATGGTAATGCTCATCATCCACTTAGGACTGTGCTTATATTTAAGTGAAATAGTGTTATTAGTCTAAATAGTGCAGTGGCCTACATATGTACAAGAACACATCTGTGTTCATTGGTGCTTTTCATCAAGTTAGAAGAATGCAAAAAAGGGGAAACAACGTTTACAACACTGTCAGAACAATGCAGTGCCATTACAACACAGGTCCTACAACGAACGTGTCATTACCATGCGTTACATTACAGCGCAAGTCATTACAGCGACTTGCTTTAGGGAACTCAGTGTTGGATTTTAAATCTAACATATTCCCTTCTGTTGCACAGACTGGAGTTGGAATAGTAAAATATACTCTTCCAAACTCCAGCACTTCCCAAAAACCAGTCATTGTAACGACTTGTGTTGTAATGGAACACGTGGTAATGACGCGTTCGTTGTATAGCCCGCGTTGTAAAGGCATGATTGTAAATGCATGCGTGAATACGTGGCCTATTCGCAAAAAAGTGATAGAATCCTTGAAATATTCTCAGCCACTGGCAATTACTCAGTGCTGTATCCCTGCCCATTGTTATTTTGCACACCTTACCCACTCACTTAGGACCCAGCCATATGAAAATCAGTTTGGACCCTGCTCCAATAGGAACAGCCCAGCCCAAACTTCCATAACAGGTCATCCTTGAATGGGAACACAAGTAACCCAAATTCCCTTTTTGACCTTATTGGGGCTTATCATTTGGGTGCAACTGGGTTAAAGTGGTACAGTGAGAATGGCACCCACATCTAGATATACGCGTCTCACTTAGGGCGTCGCTCTGAAGAAAAAAAAATGATGGGTGGAATGCTTGAATTAATCTCAGCCACTCGAGTCTTATCCCTTGTCCATTATTATTTTGCACACCATGCCAACTCAGTTTGTTATGTTATTTTATGTCGATTTGTATAGCGCACTAATCACCTCAGAGGGTATCCGGGAGCTTGGTCAAGGCTTGTAGGCGTGTGGTCCCAAGGCGCTTATATGAAGAGTCAGGTCTTCAGTTTCTTGTGCACCTCAATAAGTGAGAAGAAAGGCTCTGATGTGTTGAGGAAGGTGGTTCCATGTCTTCAACGGCCTCCAGTTTAGCTTTTGTAGTTGCAGGGTGTGTCTGCGAGTGAGAGTGAGGCAGAGCGTAGGTTTCTGGTGGGTTGGCGAAAGTGTATGCAGAGGTTGAGGTATTCTGGTCCTGTGTTGTGTAGGGCTTTGTAAGCGTGTTTGAGAAGTTTGAATTGGCGGCGCTTGTGAATGGGGAGTCAGTGAAGCTTCCTGAGGTGCGGAGTGATGTGGATGTGGCGTGGGATGTTGAGTATGAGTCTAGCACCAGTTTTCTGGATGGTCTGGAGTCTCTGTGGGAGTTGTTTGGAGATTCCAGCATGAAGAGTCTTGCGGTAGACCAGGCTCCAGCCCTTGTCCTTTTTCTCGACGAGGAAGAGTGTACTTATAAATCCCAACGTTTCCAGTGGGACTTCTATTATTGCTCCTTTCTGAAGCATAGAGGATATTTCCTCCTCTACTATTTTTTGTTGGTTATAAGAAGTAAGTAAAAGTCAGAATACCTCCCGGGGAATTCGAACATCTCTGCAGACTGGAACTCAAGATTCCTGCTAGATCACAGCGACTGGAAACTCAATGTTTCCGTGTTCAATACCCTGAACATGATCTGGGGTCCCCTAGAGATAGACTTATTTGCGAGCAGACTAACCTTTCAGTTGGAGAACTATTTCAGCTGGATGCCCGACCCGGGTGCTCTGGCAGTCAACGCCTTCCTTCAATCTTGGAAAGAAGCCAAGGTGTACGCTTTTCCTCCCTTTGCCATGATTCAGAGAGTTCTTCAGAAAGTGAGGCAAGACCAGTGCTTCCTTGTCCTAATAACTCCCTTTTGGCCTTCTCAAGCATGGTTCCCGACCACTCTAGAACTAGCTTGCAACCCCCCCTTCTTAATTCCTTCCCTAGAGAATATTCTTACAGACGTAGACGGAGGAAGTCACCCCCTAATTCAGAGCGGGAGTTTAACCCTTCTTGCCTGGAGAGTGTCAGGAGATCCAATGAAATCTCAGGACTTTATAGAACTATCAATTGCTATAGATCGACTATTTCCGCTGGTCATGTCCTCGTCAACGGGAAAACGGTAGGTAGAAATGTCATTGTCTGCAGAGTCATGAAAAGCATTCGCTTAAGAAGACCTCCTAAACCTAAATATGAAAACCTCTGGAATGTTAAACTAATCCTTGATCTCTTCAATAACTGGCCTGCCAATTCTCTCCTAAACAGAAAAAACCTTTCCATTAAGCTGGCTACTCTCCTATGCCTAATCTCATGCAGAAGGGTCTCCGATATCAAAGCGCTGGAAATTACCAACAGATCTTATAACATGTTCGGTGTCAAATTTGAGATTTATAGAAGAACTAAGACTATGTCTGACTCTATCTTTTATCCTCGTTTTGACTTATGCCCAAATCTTTGCGTTGTGGACTGCATGAAAGAGTACGATCGCAGAATGTTTGCTCTTTGTCCCCAGGGTGTGAACCAATTACTTATTTCCTTTGTGAAACCACACAAAGGTATAAGCTCGACCTCTATTGCTAGATGGGTTAAGACTGCTATGAGCTTAGCAGGTATTGACTTAAAGAAATTTCAAGCTCACTCCCTTAGAGGTGCCATGGCCAGTAAATCTCTCTGGTCTGGAGGTAAGTTAGATGACATCCTCAAAGCGGCTGACTGGTCAAATGCCAGCACCTTTGCACGTCACTATTGCAAACCTATTGAACATATGTCTGATGTTGTTTTACAAAGCTACCAACATGCATAATGTAGCCTCCGTTCTTGTAATGAAATTGCGATTCTCCTATTAACATGACTAGAGAATCTGGATTTCATTAAAGACACGGAGGCTGACATTATCCCTCCCGCCCCACCCCTTGGTGGTCTTACAATGAATTAATGTTGCTTGTTACTGTTAATTAACGTTCTTTTATTAACTATGTACCTTTACTTCTTCAAATAGCTTGATAAGTTCTACACCTTTTGCTGTGTTCAGGAGGTACTCACTTCTCTCTCTTTTCAGGTAATCCTCCTTAACTGTGGGTCGACCGACCTTTGGACTTATCTTCGTTCTTCCTTCTCCTTCATCTGGCTCATCAGAAGTTTGTCTTGAAGTTTTGAAGTTTGAAGTTTCATGAACTTTTTTCCTCCACATTTAAAAGAGGCAGATTGTTGTTGGCTCATGCCTTTTATGTGTTGCCTTTGTTCTATTCTGGAACCTTTATTATTGTGATGTACGCGGCTGCTTGGACTGCATTAAAAAAATAATGCATAATGTCAGCCTCCGTGTCTTTAATGAAATCCAGATTCTCTAGTCATGTTAATAGGAGAATCGCAATTCCAGCATGAAGAGTCTTGCGGTAGTCCAGGCTGATGATGATGAATGTTTGTGTGATGGCCCATCTGGTGTTCTGAGCCAATCCTTTGAAGATCTGTTGCATCATGCATAGGATGTGGAATCAGGAGGTGCACACTGTGTTGACTTGAGCCGTCATGTTGAGCTTGTCATCTAGGATGATCCCTAGTTTTCCTGTGTTGTCTGTGGTTGTGAGTGTTGGTCCTAGCTCTGACGGCCGTCGGATGGAATTCCATGGGGAGGTCTTGTTTCCGAAGACCAGTACTTCCTTCTTGTCGTAGATGATCTTCAAGCAGTTGGTTCCCATCCAGTCTACGACCATGGTCATGCAGTTGGTGAAGTTGGTTCTGGTGATGTTTGTCTTGTCTGTCAGGGAGAGGATGAGTTTGAACCCAGCCATATGCAAATACATCTGGAACCTGCTCCAATAGGAACAGTCCAGCTTGAACTGTCAGGCAGGTCCTCTCGGAACCAGAACACAAGCAACCTGTTAAGAAGTATTCCTGATACCATTTGAAGCTTGATTCTTCTTTATTTCACCAAAATGTAGCGCAAAGCCTGGTTCAGCTCTACACCCTTCAACAGTCAACTCCCAACAATAAAGCTGCAGTAGGTTACACCACATCTTCCTTTTTAACGGAATATGCAGAAATAATGACTGTACCTCAAAAAGAAAAGGAAATCGAACACAATTAAAATATTAACAACTAGAGAGAAAAGAACTAAAAATACCAAAGAGAAAAGAACTTAAATACAATATTAACAAGAAGTGAAAAATGATTATTAATGGAAAATAGTTATTAATGAAAGAGAATATCCCAAACACAGAGGACTAAAATTCTATACAAAGCATAAAGGACTATAACTCTATATAAAATACAAGAGACCCTACATGTAGAAAACTAAACAGAAGGTCTCATGATAAAACTCTAATGTTAGCCTCCTAAAGTTGCACATAATGTTCCAAGTGGATCGGGTTCTTGCTGAGACAGTGCGATACAAAAGGGGATGATGGACGGAACGTTTGAGCCAATCAAACACTCACCCCAGTCAACTGATCTGGGTTTAATCCATCATCATTCTTTAGCTCACTCCACCACCCCAGTTCAGACATGGCCATATGCAAATCAGTCTGACCCTGTGCCTCATGGGAACAGTCCAGCCCGAACTGCCAAGCCATGTCTTCCCTGGACCGGAAACAAGCATCTTGCTGAGACAGTGACTGCAGCGAATTCCACCTTGACATGATCCACCACATTCTCCTCTTCATTTAGTTGGTTTTGGTAATACTGCCAATACAGTGTTTCCCGTCTTTAATATGGGAGAAAAAACTTCTTGTCTTCAGTGAAATTGCATCATAAATAAGGCAAGGATTGCAATTTACACTGACCTGGTACTCCCACCAGATATGCAGTCGATGAATTTCCAGTACCTGATGACACGCAGGTAACCTCCTCATGTCCAGATGTTTGCCATTCAGTAATGAATGTGGAGCTCACAGAAAACCTTTGAATGTGTCGCAGACATGTTCAGCTCTTGCCCTGAGGAAGACCTTCACTAAAATTACTCAGGCCCAACAAGAAGGTCGAAACGCATTGGCGTATAAAAACACGTGGACACAAGATAGCCATTTCCCATGCAAAAGGACACAAGTTACATACGGGAGGATCTAGGAGAGTATTGCTACCTCCAGACCAAAAGAATAAAGAATAATCTCCGACCACTAAGGTCTATATGGTATCTCTGGGACCTTAACTGTGAGGGCTATAACATGTCTCCAGTTAATTGAAATGTTCAACCTTCGGTGGTTAATGTTGGACACTACTATACAAAGAATATAAATATGCAAATATACCTGTTGGAAGCTTATATATGTAAATAACAAGTTGACACATTTTAGGATGAAGTAGCATTGTATTTATATGTATGTTGCATATTTTTCTATGTGATGTTTATATACATCTGTTATTACAGTCAATACTGTGTATTGTTTGTCATTCATTGTATAAAGCACATGTGGTGGGGTCTGAAGTAAAGATACCCAACAAAGCGACACAAGTGTCTATCATCAATGTGATTCATTATCATATATGACGGTTTGTGTTTACATACATGCCAGTTCTTATATTGTGTAAGGTGATGGATTATTGATTCAAACAAAAAAATATAGTTGCATGAGGAGGAGTGGATAAAAGTGTTTGTAATAATAAGTAGCCGACATTAGCTAACATAGACATGGATCAATAACATGGTCTTTGATAGCAAACAAAAGAATTTATGGTGTAGGGGGTACATACACTTTCAATACGTTAGTTTGATCCCTGCCCCTTACTACCTCAACTGGATCACTCCCTGTCGTGATAGACACACTGCCTATGTACAGCAGTATTTGTCATCTGCCTAGGATAGTCAGTGCCAATTTACATATGGTAGTGCATGTCATCTATGTATGATAGTGCTTGTCACTTGCTTGGGCTGATGCTCAACATCTATGCAATCAATCAAGGGTTGGTAAAGCGCAGCTACTCACCCGAAAGGGTCTCAAGGCGCTGGGGGGGGGGCGTGGAGGGGCGCAGCTCCAGGATATTCATGGCGATTTGTCGAAGAGCCAGGTCTGGAGGTCCCGCATGAACTTGGAGAGTGTAGGTGTCTGTCGGAGGTGGAGAGGGAGGGTGAATCAATCAATAATGACAATACTCATCATCTACTTTTGGTACTTCCTGTCTATATTTTGTAAATCTGAGAAAGCTGCCTTTGTGGCTCTGTAATACAGTTGAGTCCACTGATGTAAGCAGATTCTTTGACTCACCTTTGACATGTGAGCTAGAGCAACAAGGCATTTCCCAGAGAACTGTCTGAGAAATGAAACAACAATACAGACTTACTAAGTACTATAATTAATACACAATGAGCATTGAACAAATAGATAAAAATATGTCGAAAAAATAAAATTCATAGATAAGATAGGAAAGTTAAAAATGTGGAAAAAGAAGCAACAAAAAATAGTAACATTAGCTAAAATACCCATTGTCGAGGCTTTAATGTGTTGTGATTTCACTTTAAAGGGAAATCAGCTGGTGATGGGAATCCTAAGCAGATAGTACAGTTAGTTACTTGATTTGATGTACACTGCTACTCTGAAGAGAAATTATAGAATTGATCCAAATAGATTTCAAAAGGGTAGCGACCCTTAGAACAATATCAGAGTGAGTTTCACAGGGCTCTGCCATCTTGGCCACATGGTTTGGGGATCACTCCACAACAGCATAGGCCTTCTCTCTCCTTACAAGCTCCTCATATGCCAACAAGGTGTTCTTTATCCCTCCTCAGGCTTCATAATGCCCTTCAGAATAAATCTCACTGGACATTTAAGACTTGATTTGTACCAGTGTTCACTGCGGTCACCCCCTCTCTCTGGGTCCTGGGTCTTTGCTGCTACTCACCACATTGCACTTAAAAGCAGGCTCCTTACAGCAGGAAAGTGTCCTTTCAGGATGTTTGCTTAGCAGAGACAGATCGACTATCCTAGTAGACCAGGTATGGTATGTTCTTCCCTAGTTCTACAGCAAAACTCTGAGCACAGGTTTTCAAATTATAGTGAGGAACAGACACAAAAGGCAGTAGAAAACCTTCTTGCCTTCTTCTGGGACAAGAATATTCTTAAAGTACCAGAGGACTAGGTAATTGGTTTTAAAAGGGGTACCATCATACCATTGTGGGTAAACCCAACACAATCTAATTTGGTTCCCACATATGACAGTCTGAAATTAAGGCCTGATTTAATTCTTGGTGATAAGGATAATCCGTCGCAAAGGAGTATCCTTACTGCCAAGAATGGGGTATGCCTGCCAAATTTATTTGCGGGCAGACCTTAGGTCTGATCACTGCAGACACTACTCCATCTCCACCGTGATTAATCTCCTCTGATGGCCCAGAGGAGTAAGGGCCGTCGGAGGCTGACATGTCATTCTGCCCTCCTAATTTTGATGGGCGGTATTACAGGTCAGTTTTTACTGCCCATTTCCGCCAGGAAACCCCTGGTGGTAAGTAACAGTGAAAATTGATCAATTCTTTTCTCGCCATGGGAGAGGACTCCCATGGCAAGGGGAGCATTTTATTTTTATTTTCTAAATAAAACTGTTTTGTGAAGGATTTCTGTTTGATGAAGAAAATGCATTGAGAGGAACCGCTGTGACTACGGTTCCTGCCAGTGCTTTATAATGACTGCAAGCTTGTGGTCATTTATAAATTTGGCGGCCGAAGTAGTCTCAGCCTGGTGGATGTAAAGTATTCGGTATTCAAAAAGGCAACTACTCTTGGCTATGATCTAACAAATCCCTATATGTACTTAAATAATACAAACAATCACACCATAATATTTCACCAGTCTAGAAAAGGAAAAACCAGGACTTTGTTTATAAAAAGGAATTTTTAATTAATTAAAACATCATCAGAATGTACAAACACATAATTATCCACAATAATAAAAATAATAATAGTAATTGATATATCAAACAACAATACAAAGATTTAAAAAATACATCAGAGAGAGATATAGAATGTAGACATACAAATTGGTCATCAACAATGGTTATTCCAAACAAATCAATGACAGTATTGACAACCTTTAGTTTTTTACAATCAATACCATTTGTTCCTTGGATGTAACCCCACAAAGATGAGCGTTGACGCGTTTCGGTGCTACCAAAGTAGAATAAAACCACCTTCTCCTGGACAATATGCATACTATCCCTCTTTCTTATGAACAACCTCTAGTTTTGAGGTGACAATCACTTGGACGCACCGATCGTGTTGGAGTACTTGACGAATCGGGCAAATAGATAAACTGACACCCTTTGTGGTCTATAATCACCACAGGCTCAATATGTCTCCTTCTTTTGATTCGGGGATCGTGGGTCAATCAACAGTATACCTTTAGTAAAAACCTTTGTTTCCATAAAGGTCCAGTTGTTTTAATTCTCGCCCAGCTCCACCCAAAACGTCGTGAGGGAAAGTGATAAAATCAGAGAGGTACCGCTAAACAGTCTGTCCTATAGGTAATTATAGCCTTTTATCAGACGATTGAATGCCCGGGTATAGTTTTAGTCAGCATTCATAAAAACATTATTTCGTGGAGCCGAGGTTCAGAGTATTCCCGTCTGTTCGGTGATTTAATGCACACAATTTGTTTTAATTTTCCATTCGTGGAAACCTTTCCTCCTCACCAGGGTTCAATTCCATCCCCTTAATCCGCCTGTATTTGATAGTGATAGTCTCCACGTCCGATCAGCGCTTCTTTTCCAGCGCTGTTTAGCGGTACCTCTCTGATTTTATCACTACAATCCCCAGAAGTCAAAGAGAAATTTACGTGCTTTATGAGGCAGTCCCCATAAAACTAGGATCGTGGACAGACCAAGCCAGTGAATCTTCAGGGTGCCCAATTATTGGGAGATGACTATGGTCAGAAACTATAACAATAATAATATTAGCCTTGGTATAGTGGCGGGCTGCACCTCGAATTCAAAGTTTTGAGGTTGGTTCGAATATGGATGCCTTGGCATAAAGCAGCGCCTTCCATAAGAGTGACATTCTTTCCTATCAGATGGACAGATCAGTAGCCTCATATCCAACCTCAACTTTTATTCACAGTACAGGTTTGATTTGCATGTGAGTGACACTTGCCTGACTGTAAGAGCAGTCATTTTTCTGTGTGTGGCCTGCTAGAAGCTAGTTTCACATGCAGTGTTGCGCTTTCCTTAAAAGATGGAGTTTCTCGGGGCGGAGCCCTGAAGTCACTGTGCTGCTAACATGGGTCTCTAACATGAGCATGCCTGTACCTCTACCCAAGGCGGCAACAAGAGAGGGTGTGTCTGTACTTCTCCTAGCCACTGCTGCTTCCAGCTTCTGCAAGGTGAGACCCCTTTCATATGGAATCACTGACAGAATATCGTATCTAAAAGTTTTAGAACACAAAAATGTCTTGTCAAAAATATTCCTGTCAAAAACATTGTGGTCCTATACTTAACATATATATTACGAAAATATTGTGTCAAAAATATCATTTCCATAAATATTGACCCAAAATAGTCAAAAATATATTTTTTATAAATATCGTCTTAAAAGTAATGTATTTTAACCGCTTAACCGCGGCAGCAATTCTGCCGCGGTGCGGCGGTTTAGCGGAGTGGGCGGGGCCGCGTCGGCCAACGGACGTTCGCAGCACTACAGAGGTAGTGCTCGCGACGGCCGTTGGCCGACAGACGCACGCAACGGGTTAAACATCTCACTCTGTAAATGTAATAAATGAATATATATATATATATATATATATATATATATATATATATATATATATATATATATATATATATATATATATATATATATATATATATATATATATATATATATATATATATAGAGAGAGGCCTGACTTTGGGTGGAACTGCTGTTTTATTAGTAAAAGAGGCGGCAAATTTAAATCAGTCCCAGACGCGTTTCGGCATGTAAATTAGCCTCAATCATTGGTGAGCAATAGAGAAAGGACTGCTTCGAACTTGAATAATTACTTTTTCCTTCAATTCCCAGTATGCACCATAATAGGTAAGTTCGAGTATATCTGCAATGATAGTTCAATGTTTCTTCAATGTTGCAGTCCCATTAAAATTATTTATTCCGCAGTGGTATTGCTCAATGTGTTGCCTCAGAAATATGCATTCTTAAAACACAGACCTCCATAGTCCGCCAAAGGAAAGAATGCTCCTTCGGCATCCCTTGCTCGTCTCCAGGCGATCGCTATCTTAGGCTAAATCCTGTATGTTCACCTTCAGGGGCGAGCGGGTCATGCCCCCACATCGAATCTGTTAGAAATGGGATTTCTGGTTGGCTAGGGCATGCGCTTAAGCCAAGCAGAAACCACCACTCTAGTCAGGGCAAGGGAGTTACACGCTGAAGATAACCCCTGCTCACCCCCTTGGTAGCTTGGCACGAGCAGTCAGGCTTATCTCAGAGGCAATGTGTAAAGCGTTGGCGCAACACATACACAGCAGCAACACACTAGGCACACCACAAGAGGAACTCCACACAAGGTTATATCAAAAATAGCCTTTGTATTATCATAAACACATTAGAAACATAATCACACATTTACACTGTGTCAACTGGCACTGGCAATATTCACAGGGGATTATATACAGGACCAGGCCAATCGGGCCACGGTCAGAACCATCAGCACAGGTAAGTAAATATAAACCACAACCAGTAACTACTGGTACAATAATGACCTAAGCATTATCACAGTCACATTAGACACCATCCTAAAATATCATAGCATGACATTAGGCATATCCACATTAGGCCCAAACCTCATTAGCATAAACACATTACGCACTAGGCCTCACCAGCATAAATACATTATGCATAAACATCCTAAACATAAACACATTATGTCATAGGCATCACAAGCATAAATCACATTACGCAATCACATTAGGGCATAGAACTGACCCCCTGGCCAACTGGCCTTTCGCTGGGGCTCAAATGCCCTCTGTCCCAAAATGTCAGGGCTGGCTGCCAATGCAGCAGAATCCAAGGGCGCAATTGCGCTGGCACCACTGTGCCTCCTGGGTCCCCACTGGGACTCCTAACAACAAATATGCCCACGTTGCAGCTGCCCGCTCTGGTGCGGCGCAGCTGGGGATAATAACTCAAGCTCTGGCACCCTGGGACTCCGCTCTGGGGCCCTCAACACAAAAATGTGCCAACGGTGCAGCTGCCCACTGTCAGGCAGGGCAGCTGGGGTTAATAACTCAACAAGAGGCACAGGCCCAATAATGGCCTCATCAGCTCCACTCTGGGACTCTGTGAAATAAATGGCCCCCAGGCCCCACTCCGGGACTTATAAAACACAACTTTCCCCCATGGTGCAGCTGCCCACTGTCAGGCGGGGCAGCTGTGGAAATTGCACAGGTACCCACAGTGCCTGGGGGGTGCCAACAATGCTCGGGGTGAGCCGCACTCACCGGGGCTCTCCTGGGACTCCCTACCACGACAATGTGCCTCAACCAACCCCTCACAGACTCGCCACGCAGCCCCACTCACCGGGGCTCTCCTGGGGCCGCCTGATTCAGCAATACGCGGGGCTCTCCTCCACTCACGGGAGCCCCGCTCACGAATGCGCCACCTTCTGGAGTCCTCCGTGGGGGTTGTTCATTGCAGGGAAGGCGCGCGCTGACCAAAGGGAGCCCGCGAGGCTCCGTTATCTTCCTGGGCCGCTGGCGGAACCCGCAAGACACCGTCCTGCTCTAGGACACCTGTCTCGCTCTCAGGTGGCACTTCAAAGGGCTCTTGGCTTCCTCTTCCAGGAGGGGAAAGCTCCACCCAGGATCAGGCTGCAATCGCCTGGCTTCCCCTGCGGCCGCGCTACCATTGGCTGTGGCGGCCTAGGCAGCTTCCTCTTTCCGGACCCGCCCTGAGTCAGGCACCTTGCCTGACGGGCCTCTGATCTCGGTGGCGATTTCCCGGTGGTGCAATGCGGGGTGGGCACCCGCTTTATAAACAGGCATAAATGCAGGGTGGGCACCCGCCAAAGAAGCATAAATGCGGGTGGGCTCCCGCCTGGAATATCATAAATGCGGGGTAGGCTCCCGCCTGGCTGCAGAAGCCCCACAATGCGGGGGAATCCCCACATCGGGATTCCCTCCCAAATGCGACGCAGCCCAGGGCTGCAAGTTAAAGCCCAAAACGCTCCTCTTATGCCAGGAAAATAAAGATGCAGCGCTCACGAGGCGCTGTGAGTCCTTCAAGGTCAGGGGGCACAGCTGGGCCCAGGGAGGCCAGCACACAGGGCCCTCCAGCAGGGAGGCAAGCCCTCGTGGCGGTTCCTCCTGGGCCCCAGCAGCAGCAAGCCCCAGTAAGCACAGGAACAGCACCACATCATGGGGTCACAGCCCCTATATTTATACTACATTTTGGCTTTGTCTGCAGTACAGGGCTTGGGGGAACCAGCAAAAACTGGTTCAGGGGGTAATTGGAGCACTCTGTTTACCAGGCTCCTCTTCCCCTTTGTCAGGTGGGGGCTCGGTGATCAGACACATCACAGGGGGCGGAGCCAGCATTCACTAGGGCAGGCACAATTCTATTCAGGGGACTACTCCTCCCACTACTCCAAATGCAGATGTCCTATTCAGC
The DNA here is from genome assembly GCA_963921515.1 of Calotriton arnoldi. Lineage (NCBI taxonomy): Eukaryota > Metazoa > Chordata > Amphibia > Caudata > Salamandridae > Calotriton > Calotriton arnoldi. The sequence continues at coordinate 124,081 of CAWUFW010004840.1, forward strand.
CTAGCGCTGACTCACCCTGCCCCTCCTGGAGCCACACACACCTCACCAGCTCCTGTCACTCAACAGCCAGACATGCAATCCACATCAGGCAGGCAGACACATAGCACACAGAAATGCCAACTTCTAAAAGTGGCATTTCTAAAATAGTTATAATAAATCTGCGCACACCATTGCGTAGCATTTATTATTACTATTTCAAACATACCAAACTTGACCACGCTGCTCCTCTCATATCAGGAATTACCACTGAAACACTTATCAAGGAATCCCCAATGCATTCCTATGGGAGGGCAGCCCCACAGTAGTGAGAAACCAAAATGGCTGTTTGTCACTACCAGGACATGTCACACACTTAAGGTACATGTCCTATCTTTTACCTACAATGCACCCTGCCCATAGGGCTAGCTAGGGTCTACCTTAGGGGTGACTGACATGCAGTAAAAGGGGGGTCACAGGCATGGCATACACTTTAGGTGCCACGTCACAGCGGCAGTGACACTGCGCGCACAGACCCTGCAATGGCAGAGGCCTGAGATAGGTTTGAAAGGCTACTTTGGTGGGTGGCGCAATTAGCACTGCAAGCCCACCAGTAGCATTTAATTCACCAGCCCTGGGTATATGAGATACCACTTTACAAGGGACTGACAGGTAAATTAAATAGGCCAAACAGGTGTAGACCAATCTCACCATATTTAACACAGAGAGCACACGCACTTTACACTGGACAGCAGTGCTAAAGTGCCCAGAGTCCTAAAACCACCAACACCATGTCAGAAAAAAGGCTAGGAGAAAGGCAAAAAGTTTAGGGATGACCCTGCAAAAAGGGCCAAGTCCAACAGAATCCAAAACAAAATTCTCCGAGCAGGGGGACCCCCAACCCTAGCAGGGCGGCGTCAGCTTTACAGGTACAGAGCAACCTGCAGCAACACTGTCAAAATAAAAAGCAGCCGAGGCCTGACTTCGGGTGGAACTACTGTTTTATTAGTAAAAGAGGCGCCAAATTTAAATCAGTCCCAGACGCGTTTCGGCATGTAAACTAGCCTTAATCATTTGTGAGCAATAGAGAAAGGACTGCTTTGAACTTCAATGATTACTTTTTCCTTCAATTCCCAGTATGCACCATAATAGGTAAGTTCGAGTATATGTGCAATGATAGTTCAATGTTTCTTCCATGTTGCAGTCCCATTAAAATTATTTATTCCGCAGTGGTATTGCTCAATGTGCTGCCTCAGAAATATGCATTCTTAAAACACAGACCTCCGTAGTCCGCCAAAGGAAAGAATGCTCCTTCGGCATCCCTTGCTCGTCGCCAGGCGATCGCTATCTTAGGCTAAATCCTGTATGTTCACCTTCAGGGGCGAGCCGGTCATGCCCCCACATCGAATCCAAAACAACATTCTCCGAGCCGGGGGGCCCCCAACCCTAGCAGGGCGGCAACAGCTTTACTTGATAAAGGCTAAACGCCGAAACGCGTTGTCCTTAACTTTGGTGCACAATAAATTATTTGTGCAGTCTCCTGGTGTGCCGCTTCCTGTATTATTTTGCTATTGGGGCGAAATAAAGGACTCCATTCGAATTTATGTACGACTGTTGCCGCCGTCCAGCAGGCACCGACGCCGTGGGAAGGGAACCGCTAAGTGCAACAACTATGCAGCATATATATATATATATTCACTGAAAAAACCATAGGTTTTAGGGACAGTTATAGTTAGTTGGACATTTCACTCGTACAAAACCATAGAAATTCCCCCGTTATAGTTAGTTCAGCTAACTATAACTCGCGCCTCGCAATGCACTGCTGATGACGTCACATATTACATCACTCATGACATGGTCAGTGACATCACTGATGACATCACTGATGACATCTCAAATGACATCACTGATGACATCATCCAGTGACTGTGTTTCTGTAAAGTTTAAATATTTTTAATATATAGGGAAAGGTGTATTGAAGAATGAGTGGGTGTATAAGTGTGTGGATGAAGGATTTAGTAGGTGCGTGACTGACTCTATAAGTGAGTGATTAAACGTATCTTACTGAATGCAAGGGTTAGTGACTAAACTGGGTGAATGTCTGTAACTGTCTGTCTGTTGCTGTGTAATTGGCTGCATGGGTTTGTGAATAGCTACATGAGTGTCTATATGAGTTATTGATTGGTTGTCTGAGTATCTGTATGGGTGCCTGAGTGTTTGTGTGGGTGGGGTGTGTGCGACTCTGTGCATAGATGTGTGAGTGGGTGATTCACTGGGTGGATGGTTTCAAGAGTGCATCTGTGATAGACTGTATGGGTGGGTAAGTGTGTGTAAGAGTGTGTTAGTGAGTGAATGTATGTCCCAGTGGTACATGTGTGAGTAACTACATATGTGAAAGGCAGTATATATGTGTGTTGAAGTATATAAATAGCTATAAGCGAGAGTGTGTGATTGTGAGAGTGACTGTATGGATGAGTGTGTGCTTGTATCAGTGATTGTATAAGAGCGTAAGAATGTGCTAGTATTTGTATGAGTAAGTGAGCTGGTGTGTGTATAACTGTATAGGTTAGTAAATGGCAGTGTGTTTAATTATTTGCATGACTGACTAGGTGTGTGAGTACCTCTATGGATGAGTGGCGGTGTTTGAGTGTCTATATAGGAGTATGAGTGCATATGATAGTCCTGTACTGAGTGACCATAAGTATGAGTGACTGTACGGGTGAGTGAGTGGATGTGTGTGTAGACCTAAGAATCAGTGAGTGGGTATGTAGTTATTGGTTTTGGAGTGTCTATGGTTTTGCGAATGGCAGTCTGTAATTTAGAGTGGGTGTATCAAAGGTTATATTAGGGTGTGAGGAGGTGCATCAGATTATCACGTGGATGATGTCATCAGTGATGTCATCAGTGATGTCATTTGAGATGTCATCAGTGATGTCATCAGTGATGTCACTGACCATGTCATGAGTGATGTAATATGTGACGTCATCAGCAGTGCATTGCGAGGCGCGAGTTATAGTTAGCTGAACTAACTATAACGGGAGAATTTCTATGGTTTTGTACGAGTGAAATGTCCAACTAACTATAACTGTCCCTAAAACCTATGGTTTTTTCAGTGAATTTCAAAGGTTTTTTAAATGCTAATTTCTAACTATAACGTGTCTGAAACCTATGGTTTTTTCAGTGAATTTCAAAGGTTTTTTAAATGCTAATTTCTAACTATAACGTGCCTGAAATCTATGGTTTTTTCAGTGAATTTCAAAGGTTTTATAAATGCTCATTTCTAACTATAACGCCCCTAAAACCTATGGTTTTTTCAGTAAATTTCAAAGGTTTTGTAAATGACAATTTTTAAATGTATTAATTGTTATATTTATTTTTTTGATACTGATTTACTACATTTTTTAAAACTATTTATTTTTAGCTATTTTATTTATTAAATTACATTGTAATTACATTATACATTACATTACAAAATATACTTTCTCAGAATGAATTACTTTAGTTTAAATACTTTGCAAATAGAGTTTTAAGTACAGTAGTTACAGTTGTTGCAATGGGCAACACAATTTCAAACACAATGCAACATTGAGCTCAATGTGAATTTCTAGTTAAATGCAATTAGTTACTTTATGGATTACTTTTCTAACCACAGGACTGGATCCTAGATTCAGTCCTGGGACATCTCCTGTAAACAGTTGAGTAAAAGCGTTTTTGGTTACAGTAGTGATTTTTAAGGAATATTATTGTATTTTAAAAGTTGACACTTAGAAACTTTTTCACATATAATCACCAATGTTATCCTACGGGAGGAAATTCACTTAGCAGGTAAGTAGTGTTATCGTTACTTTTTCTTACTCAGTGTTGGATCCTGGATCCAGCACTGGTGCATCGCCTGTAAACAGTTGAAAGAATGTGTTTAAGTCATACAGGCGATTTTTAAGGAATATTTGTAGTTTGTGAAAATCGACACTTTGAAACTTTTCTGCTGAAAACCAGACAATGGATTCCTATGGAAGGAAATATAAGTTACTGGTAAGTACGGTTAGAATTACTTTTCAGGGTCAGTGCTGGGCTAAAAGATGCAGCACTGGGTTCTCTCCTGATAACAGGTGAGTAAATCGGAATTCGTAGTTCGGTTGATTTTAGAGGAATATTATAAAGTTCCAAAACTCCACACTTTGAAGAATTTCCAAGTGAAACCAGTCAATGATATCCTACGGAAGGAAATTCAAGTTACTGGTAAGTACGGTTAAAATTACTTTTCAGGATCAGTACTGGGCTCAAAGATGCAGCACTGAGGTCTCTCCTGATAACAGGTGAGTAAATCGGAATTCGTAGTTCGGCTGATTTTAGAGGAATATTTGTATGTTTCAAAAATTGACACTTAGAAACTTTTTCAGCAAAAAGCAGACAATGATATCCTATGGAAGGAAATTCAAGTTACTGGTAAGTACGGTTAAAATTACTTTTCAGGATCAGTACTGGGCTGAAAGATGCAGCACTGAGGTCTCTCCTGATAACAGGGGAGTAAATCGGAATTCGTAGTTCAGCTGATTTTAGAGGAATATTTGTATGTTTCAAAAATCGACACTTAGAAACTTTTTCAGCAAAAAGCAGACAATGATATCCTATGGAAGGAAATTCAAGTTACTGGTAAGTACGGTTAAAATTACTTTTCAGGATCAGTACTGGGCTGAAAGATGCAGCACTGAGGTCTCTCCTGATAACAGGTGAGTAAATCAAATTTCGTATTTCGTCTGATTTTAGAGGAATATTATAAAGTTCCAAAACTCCACACTTAGAAGAATTTCCAAGTGAAACAAGTCAATGTTAGCCTATGGAAGGAAATTCAAGTTACTGGTAAGTACGGTTAAAATTACTTTTCAGGATCAGTACTGGGCTGAAAGATGCAGCACTGAGGTCTCTCCTGATAACAGGTGAGTAAATAGGAATTCGTAGTTCGGCTGATTTTAGAGGAATATTTGCACAATGGTGAAGGGAGGGGGCGGGGCCTGAGGTGACATCTGTGCAAACGCGCCCCGTGGCGCGTTTTAAGTTGAGGGATTAAGTCCCCTTGAATCATGAGGATCCCTGGGGTCCAACTAGCCCACCCTGTACCTCCAGTATGCGCCAGGGAGCTGCGTTGCAGAGAGGTGTTCAGAGGCCACGCCCCTTTTGCACCTCTCTGCAATGCAGCTCTGTGGCGCTTTCTGGACGTACCTGTTGGGCTAGTTGGCTCCCAGGGACCCTCAGGATTGAAGGAGATTTAATTCCCCATCTTAAAATGCGCCACAGGGCCTGTTTGCACACATGTCACCTGAAGCCCCGCCCCTCCCTTCACCACTGTGCAAACGCGCCCGTGGCGCGTTTTAAGTTGGGGATTAAGTCCCCTTGAATCCTAAGGGTCCCTGGAGTCCAACTAGCCCACCATGTACTTCTAAAAGCGCCACAGAGTTGCGTTGCAGAGAGGTGTAAAAAGGGGCGTGGCCTCTGTACACCTCTCTGCAACGCAGCCCCCTGGCGCATATTGGAGGTTCCTGGTGGGCTAGTTGGCCCCAGGGACCCCCAGTATTCAAGGGAATTACTTCCCTTTCTTAAACGCGCCAGAGGGCGCGTTTGCAGAGTACTGCTGGGAGGGCGGGGCCTCCGGCACAATGCCGGGCATTTTTTTTTTTTTTTAATGGGAGGGGGGCTGCGTGGCCCCCTTCCCTTGGCCACTTTTGGCCCTGGGGACCCCATCCCCGGGGCCTGAGCATTTTTTTTTTTTTAAATTTAAAAAAAAAACGGGAAGGGGGCCGCGTGACCCCCTTTCCCTGGGCCTGTATTGGCCCCGGGGACCCCATCCCCGGGCATGCCCTCGATTTGTATTTTTAAATTTGGAGGGGGCTGCGTGGCCCCCTCCTCAGGCCATTTAAGGCCCGGGGACCCCATCCCACGGGGCTGGCCTTACCCTTTTTTTTTTTTTTTTAAATTTATTTGGGGAGGGGGGCTGCGTGGCCCCCCTCCCTGGCTACTTATGGCCCCGGGGACCCCATCCCCCGGGGCCTGGCCTCTGGTTGGGGACTGTGGGGGTCCCCAATCCCCCACAGTCCCAGCCGGCTCCCCGCCTCCTGCGCGAGCCAGGCATTGCTTTCCACATGGGGAGCAGCTAACATGCTGCTCCCCATGTGGAAAGCAATTGGTTTGCATTTTGAAAGAAAGAGCAGGTTTCCTGCTCTCTCTTTCAAAATGCAAACCAAGTTTGCTATGACAGGACGGGAGCCGCGAGGCTCCCGTCCTGTCATAGCAAACTACAGTGTCCCGGGGGTAGGCACCCCGGGAGGTGGCGGTCCCGGGGTGTGTGGGGGGCTGGAGCCCCCCACACAGGTCAAAATTATTTTTAAAAAAGAAGCCCCGGGGGGGTGGCGGTCCTCGGGGCTGCGGGAGGCCAAGAGCCCTCCCGCACCATTATCTTTTCAAAGCCCCGGGGGTGGCGGTCCCCGGGGCTTGGGGGCCTTAGGGGCCCCCACATTAAATTTAAACCCCCCCACCATGCCCCCGGGACTTGGCCCACCCGGGGGCAATTACATCGAGCGCGGAGACCGCGCTCGATTTTTTTGGCAAGATCTGCGCACCCTGAGCGCATCCTGCCGATTTTTTTTTAAAAAATGCTTTTTTCTACCCAGGGGTCCTTGTGGGACCCCCTGAGCAGACCTAGGGGTCAGGGTGTTTCTACCCTGCCCCCTTTGTGCGTTTTGCGCACTTGTTTCTTCTGGGTTTTTTCTAATCGGCAGGATCCGCGCACCCTGAGCGCATCCTGCCGATTTAAAAATAAAAAAATGCTTTTTTTGCCCAGGGGGTCCTTGTGGGACCCCTGAGCAGACCTAGGGGTCAGGGTGTTTCTACCCTGCCCCCTTTTGCGCTTTGCGCACTTGTTTCTGTCCCTCGGTTCTACCGAGGGACAAAATGGCTGCCAACACTTCCTGATTTGGAGTGTTGACAGCCACTTGAAAGCCAATTAACATGCAGCTCGTGATCGGGACGGTGCGCGCAGGGTGCGCTCAGGGTGCGCGAATCCGACGCAGCCATAGATATATATGTGATTTTCATTTTGATTTTCACAGGAACTACTGAACGGATTTACACCATTTAACAAAAAGGGTTCTTTCTGAACCAAGAACTACCTCTTTGCCAAATTTGGTGTAATTCCGTTCAGCAGTTCGGGCTGTAGCCGTGTCTAAAGTTTCCTATGGGAAAATGAATGGGGAAAACACGTTTTGGGACCCCCCTTTTTTCTCGGCCCCCGCTTGACGAATCACCCCGAGACTTTCAGGGTAGGAGCGGACCGGAGCGGGTCATAAAGTTTGAAACTTTCGCGAAGATTTGTCAACCGACGCAAGAGTTATTTCAAATAGAATGTCGCGGATTTCCTATGGAAAATAGGTCCTAACTATAACTATCTACTGGCGACCGCCAGTAGATAATATATATATATATATATATATATATATATATATATATATATATATATATATATATATATATATATATATTAAAGAAAGAAACACTTTATAAAATATTCTTATTTTCAGGATTAACAGTACAAAAATTAACAGACCTAAACAGAATATTAAAAGTACCATATTAAAAAAATATATTTTATTATATTGTACATTAGATTTAAATATGAACATTTATTATTTAACTTATATTAATAATATTTAAATAATTTTATTTCTTAGTATAAATATTGTTAGAAATAAAATGAACTGAAACAATATTTATGTAAAATATTAATCAACTAAGAAAAGTTGTGAAAAAGCATTACAGATAACATAAACCATTCTAAACAAAAAAAATACCAATAAAGAACTCTATAATAAATATAAAAATGCATGTTAATCAACAGTAGTGAAAGCATTGGACTTCAGAGGGGTTAGATGAACTATTCACACTCCAATCTAGGCAACAGAAGGGAAAGCGTTGGACCTCGGAGGGGTTAGAGTTACCATTCACACTGCAGTCTAAGCAACAGTAGGGAAGTTGTTGGATTTAAGAAAGGTTTAGTGTTACTATGCCCACTCCAGTCTAAGCAACAGTAGGGAAAATGTTAGAATTCAGAGGGGTTAGATTTAGTATTCCAACTCCTGTCTAAAAAACAGTAGGAAAAGCGTTAGACTTTGGAGGGGTTGGATTTACTATTCCCACTCTAGTCTAACAAACAGTAAGGAAGGAGTTGGACTTCACGGAGGGGTTAGATGTACTATTCCCACTTCAGTCTAAGAAACAGTAGGGAAGGCATTGGACTTTGCAGGGGTTAGATTTACTATTCCTACTCCAGTCTAAACAACAGTAGAGAAAGTGCTGAACTTCAGCTGGGTTAGATTTACTATTCCCCCTCCAGTCTAAACAACAGTAGGAAAGTCGCTGGACTTCAGAGGGATTAGCTTTATTATTCCCACTCCAGTCTCACCAACAGTAAGGAAAGCATTGGACTTCGTAGGGGTTAGATTTACAAATCCTACTCCAGTCTAAGCAACAGTAGGAAAGGTGTTGGAATTGTGAGGGTTTTATGTTTACTATTTTCACTCCGGTGTAAGCAACAGTAGGGAAACGTTGAAAGTTCAAAATATTTATTAAAACTATTTTAATACAGATTAGAATATAATAAATTAAATAACAGCAATATTTAAAAAAATATATAAATTAAAATTGAAAAACATGTAATAAAAACTACAATAAATAATTAAATTAATAGTATAAATAAAAAAGAAAGCCATAATTAAACAATTATTTTATTCAAATCAATTTACTAATTACTTTGTAGTAGATAAATGCTTGCCATTAAAATTAAATTAATTATAATTTAATTACCTTACAACCCTACTCCCCTACAAAGCCAACTCCCTCCTAAAATATCACATACTAATCATAATTACACAAATGAAATAAATAATAATATAAAAAATAAATTATAAAAATTAATTATTATCAAATAATAAAGTAATGTAATAAAATAAGTACTACTACATTTAATTGAATCATAATGTGTTTATCACCCCACCATATTCCCCTACAAACCCAACAACCAGCTACTAAAATGTAACATATTGTTATTAGGAATCAAATAAAAATAAACATTACATTTTAGAAAATAAATTCAAAAATGTAAATTACAATTAAACAATTAATATAATTAACCATTAGTTAAATAGTTAATTAAAAAGATGATTACTAGTAAATGTAAATTAAATATACTTTATTTAACTTTCCACCCTATTCCACTACTACCCAACACCCCACTACTAAATTTAAAATTGCTAATGAATTTTAAAATAAATTACTAAAACACTTAAAATTATAAACTATATTTTTAACACTAACTAAGAATTATAACAACAGTTTTACCACCTAAAACTTATATATTAACTAAAACACATTGAATGAATTAAAAAACATTTTTTTACAACTATATTAATGACAATATTAAAAATAATTTTTTTGTAAACTATATTTCTTACCCAAAAATCGCTTGTTGCAAGGTCATCCTGTGCCATGGGCACCCTAATTTTGTGCTGACTGGTATTGGTTCTAACGGACTCTGTCCCTAGGCTCTGCCTAGCCAGGCCCAGGGCCAGTGCTATGGTGAAAACACACACACACACATTAGGGTATACTATGTGCTAGGGTACCCCTATGATTGACATGACCTACCCTATTAGTCCCTAGTACATAATAAGGCAGGGGGATTAAAACTACCTTAAAGTCCTTAGTATGTAATAGGGCATGGCAGTTTAGAGGCCAGCAGCTCTTTCTGCACTTGCATGTGTGCACTGCTGAGAGCCTGAGGTCTTTTTAAAAGCAGCTCTGTGTTGCATCACTGTTTTAAATGAAAATTGTGCCTCAAACTCAACGTTAGTGGTAGAGGCACTTACAAATTGATAAACTACAAAATCTTGGCATATTAAGTACCCCCAGGGTCTCCTCTAGGTGTCCCAGGGGTGGGGGGTCAGGTACTTATAAGGAGTGTTCTTATAAAATATGTTTTAGATGCCCTGGGGATAGAGAAATTGAACATTTCACTTCCCACATTTTAATAAAGAGCTTCCCAAAATCGAATTTTGTGCTAGGAGCACTGTGGAGTGAGGAGATACATTATTTGTTGCATATTCAGGACCCCTAAAGCCTCCCTTAAGTGTTCCAGGGGTGGAGGGTCCTGTAGCTATAAGCAGGGTCCTTATAAAAGATGTGTTATAGGCCCTGGTGTTGGAGAAATTGGACATTTCATTTTTCCCATTGTAGATCCCGAGCCACATAGGTTAACATTGCAATAGTTTAAGAACTCATAACTTCGCTAGGGATTACTGAAAAATATAATTCAAGGACTTAGTAGAATGGTATTGATACGTCCAAAATTAAGCTATTGTTGAATTTACCATGAAATGTACAGAATATAAGTTATAAGGCTTTCTTGTTTGTAAGCCAAAATTTAGCCTTCCAGTGGTCTCCCCTGATTGGTCAGAGTTAAGAGGATTCGCCAGGCTGCTTTGATGAAGTGCTAAGTGGCACAAAGGGATAGAGACTGTCTGATAGGAGAGGATTCTGCTACACAGGAATGCCAGAGCAAGGGGAAGGGGCCGTAAAGCATGGGCGTCTAAGGAAGGATGGGACAGGCAGAAAAGGCCAGGTCCCTCTACCCCCATCCCCTCTGAACCCAGCCAGATGACAGGCTTCAGGAAGGAATTTGTAGATGTTAGGGGGAGGAGAGCTAGGGAAATGAGCCATATTGGAGGTTGGTTTAACTAGGTCTTGCTCCTCTGCTGAGATTTCAGCCACATTGAATTTTGGAGGTATAGTGCTTTGTGGGAGACCAATATGCCACACTTTGGAGGAACTGGTCATGCTCTGGGTGTTGCCCTACACCACATTGGTCAGGAGTGCCCTCCTGCTTGACCCCAGAGAACACTGAATAAGTATCTGAGAGGGGCAGAGCTTCTCAGATCTGTTGCTTGAAACTAAGAGAAAAAGAAGGGTCCATGCTGGAAGTTTGATTTGCACCAACCAGGCCCTGCACTCTGACCGAATGCGCATGCTGCACAATATGGGACTACAGCCCTGTGAACCTAACTTGCTTCAAGAGGAATAAAGAGTGGACTCCATGCAAGCTACAGGTTAACAGAGCTCACCTGGACCATCACCACCAAGAATCCTCAGCCTGGAGTGAGTCCAGTGGATTTGTAAGGGTTTTGTCCAAGTGGATTGTGGGAACTGAAGTCCCAAACTTTCAAAGGCCATCTTGGAGATTCCAGACCCCTGGATGGTGTTTTGGACACTTTTGGACCCCCAGAGGAACTTCAGGAAGAAGTTTAAGACTTTCGGAGAACTTTGGAGCAACTTTGAAAAAGAGCTCCAGAGGGGGCCAGACTCAACCACGAGAGCCAAGCTGGCAACCTTCAACCGTGAGCCGGCCTGACCTGCTGGTTTCTCCCACTGAAAATCTCCAGAGGTCCGACTTCCAGAGTTTGACTGGGAGCTCCCTGGAAAGCAAGCTGGCGAAAAATCACTGAACCCAGACTGGTAAAGAGCATTGAGGGACCTTGGCCGAAAAAGCTCTAGAAACGTTTCTAAGTCAGAAGGTAAAACTTTGAACGAGGCCTACAGCAAGGGGTAGCCGTGCAGGGCTCCATCCCGTTCGGCCTTAAACTTTGGCTTTGTCCTGGTCTAGTGCAACCAGATGTCCCAATAGGCACTATAGGTTTCTATGTGCTATATAGTGCTAAATCTTTCAAAATTCATATCTCTGGTTCCCTACATTGTATTTTTTTTGTTTTGGTGTCATTTTAAAGATACAAATATTTCCTATGTTCATAAATTGATGTTGGATTTTTATTGTGCATTGTGTCTTAATTATTTACTAAATTGGTGTTTTTAAATGCTTTACATACCTGTCTCTGAAGTTCAGCCTGCCTGTTCGCAGCCAAGTTACCAAGGGTTGAGCATGGTAATAATTTTCTGAGACCTATTTCAAGCCCTAGACTGTGTTAGTGGCCTTATTGCTAGTGGTAGAGGCATATTTACCACTACTAATAATCCACTTTCCGACATTGGTATTCTTGACAAGCATTTTCTGTATCATGATATTTCTGTAGCAATGGTACATTTTGGCAATATTTCTGTGTCATGATATTTTAAACTGGATATTTTGTCCAAATACCTTCCTATGGCAATGAGGGGGGGGGGGGTGTGGCAGTGAAAGAGCTGAATGGGGGTGGAATGGGGGCTGTAAACTCTGCTGTATGGGTACTGCATAGGAAGCCCCTGGGCACGCAGCAGTGTTGATCACACACACCACACACACACCCCCACAAACCCCCCCCCACACACACACACACTGCCCATCCTCAAACGTCTTCACTACAAGGAGAGGGGAATGTGTGAGGCATGCACTCTCTTCTTTTAGTCAGTGCCTGAAAGAGAGGTAAGTTATACTTTCTTGGAACTATATGCACTGGGGTGGATGGGGATGAGAGCCAAGGTCATAGAACTAGAGGAGTGAGCGAGGTGAAGTGTGTGCTCCTTCCATCTCACAAAATATGGCTGACCCTCCATCTTATCATTATCTTTGGGGGCCCGCTCTGCCCCTGATGACCTCATGGAGGTTATTTGATTACCTCAATGCATGCATGAGTGTGTTTTGGAGGGTCGGCACAATCTGATGCTCTATCATTAGTGCAGCAGGTGCAACAGAACCACAGCATATGGATACGAGGTACCCATTACACCCCATTTGTAGTTGTCTATGTAGGGGGGCATTTTTCCTCGCTTGCATTAGGTGCCAGTACCATTGCTATGCCACTGATCATGTTGGGGTTGAAAGGATGTCTGCATGTAATGCAAATTCTTTGTGCGTATGGGTATATGTTGGCACACTCTGCCTTCTTGTAAGGGGGTCTGCATATTTTGCATTCATAGTGTAGCTTCCTGCTCAAGGGTCAAATCCCTGGGGTTTATGATGGGTGACTTCACCATGTATTATTTTTTTCGCGTTCTTATTGCTAATGTTCAGTGTTACATTTTCAAGGATAGCGTGCTGTACAGGAATACTGTGTGTAGCGTTTGTGCTCATTTTGTTAGGATCTCCACTCTTCAGAAAGAACTTCTTGAATCTGGAGCAGGTGGCTTTGTTTTTCTATAGTTTATTTTGCCTTGATATGCATTTATGAATGCAGAAGGGAGTGTTTGCCATATACCCCCCTGAGGATACCTGAGCCATTGTTGTTGTGCGAGGAAGGGAAGCTTGCAATGCTAGTTCCCATGCTGTACCTGTTCTGTGAGGGAGTGAGGCTAACACTGGTGATTCTTTGGCATGCTTTTTCTGTCAGAAAAGGAAGCTTGCATTGCTGCTGTTGCTCTGTTGCTGTTCTGTGTGTTGATGTTAACTTGCACTTCTGATGCTTCTGCTCCCATGTGGTTCCTTGACGGAGTGAAGGTTGTACTAATAACAATGTGCTACCTGTCTAACGTATGTAAAGGACTCTTGCATTGTTGATGCTATGCTGTACCTCTTATGTGAGGGATACAAACTTGTGTGCTATCTGTCCTGCATGTGACTTAAGATACTGCGACCCCATCTGTAATAGTTCTGTAGATGAAGTACACTTCATTCACAAATGCCTTGCAGTTCCATATCTGAAGGGAAGGATGCTTGCATTGCTAATGCTGTGCAGTACTGTCTTGTGGGAGAAACTACTTCCACTACCAATGGCCATGTTGTCCGTGTTCTGTGAGAAATGGAAGCTTAGATGCTAAATTACATGCTATATCTGTTTTGTGGCTGAGGGAAGCTTTTACCACGTGCAAGGGTATTGTTACCTGCTCTGTGGGGAAGGGAAAAGGAATGTTGCATTGTTAATGTTCATGTTGCATATGCTTTCTGAGTCTTACTGAAGCTTGAGAAAATCTTTTCTCCATGCAAAAGCCAAAACAATTGGCATTGCCTCTGCTTGTTTTATGTATATTATGAATATTTCCTGTTGTAATGTAGTAATAGCTCTCATGTTGCCTCGGCACACTCTTATGTTTCCTTTCATAAGTTGCCTCATGCAGTTTTTTCCCTGCAGAACAGCTCATACTGGCAGCAGGCACTGTCTCACTGGTATAGATTACTGATTTTACAGCATTTCAATGATACCATGATGTGAAATGGAGTACGGTTCTATTTTTTCTAAGAAAAATCGATCAATATTTCCTCAGCGTGACTGACTGGAAGAGATGGAGATCTGAGGTGAAACGTAGGACCTTTGAAGCAACTGGTGTTTAATGAAAGGAAAAGGTAAGCTGCAGACAGCTTGGGCGGCTGTATACCGCCAAGGCACTGCCATCTAAAATATTGTAGATTATTTTGTCTAAAGCCAGGCAATTTGCATATCATACCTGTGTGTTTTTCAGTAATGGAGGTAAATATCCCATTCAGTAGGAAGGCGCTCTATGCAGTGCGCCATTTGGATAATAAGATATTCTCTGCAATGACTGAAATTAATTCACGAGCACGAGTCTGTGTGTGTATTTTAGCCCCTGTAGTTACTACGATCCGAGACTACTGGGACATATGGGTAATATCACCATGTACGCTGATATTAATGACTGTAGTGAAGCTTCACGTGCATCTACAAAATATACCCTGGCTTAACAGCTCAAGTAATATATATTGCCCTTTTCAAAGAATATATTTTCAGAGAATGTATTTTTACTTGTCTACAACTAAAACAACTCCTGCCACTGCAATTACTAATATTACGAGTAGTACTAGTAATGGAGTACTACTACTACTAACTGCGTTGGTAGAACGCCGTCATCACACTCACATCAGTCTTGGTCCATAGCAAAGGGTCAGCTCAGTTCTGAAGCATGGGAATGGCAGAAACTTTATGGACTGCGTGAAAGCTGTGAATGAATGAGCTTTGGTTGTGTAGCCTGAGTATTAGCCATGGTTAGTGCAGTAGGGGGCAAGGTGTCTGAAGAACCCACAAGCCACAACCATGAAAGACATTTACTACCCAAACATGGGACATGGAACCTGTGAGAGGCTGGCTCAGTATATGATGTTCACTTATGTAAGTGGACACCTTGCACTGATCCAGACAACCCTTATGGTGGTTTTAGTGGTCTTAAACAACCTTAGAAAGCTCTCTAACTGGTAGCTGTGGAGAGTAGCCTTCAGGCTTAGTCCAGAAGGAGTGTAAAGCAGCTTGTTTTACCAGAACATAATCTTATAGTTATAGATTAAGTGAAAAAGAAACACACTGTGTATTTATAAAAATATGTATTTATTATAAGACACTCACTAACACATACAGATTTCTCCTAGCCTGAGATATACACAATGCACACAATACGTTGTAATCGAAACAGGTAAATTGCACAGAATACACAGTGGTCCCCAGGGGGCGGCCAAACCATACACTAAAATAGTGGTATGTGAACCACGACTCGAGTCAAGACAATACTCAGAGGACCTAGAAGTGCCGGGGACCCAAGGAACTACCGAAGGTGAGTATCTAGGAGCCCCACGGAGGTCCTGTTCAGTGTAGGGACATGACTGAGTTCTCCGTACAAATCAATGTGTAAGTTGCGGTTGCAATTTTAAAGAAAGAAGACCCTTCCCAGTGGACCCTGAAGAAACCCCATGGAAGACAAGAGGTTGGAGAGACACCCCACCCGTGGATACCCTTGGAACCAGGTTACCTGCACTGGGGAAGCCGGGTGCATAGGTGTGAAGTGGCGTCGAAAACCGTCGTCAAACTCAATGGGAGTCTTTAGGAAGATGCCGCTGCTGGAGAAGGTGAAAGTGTCTGGTGGAACCCAAAGGTGGATTCAAGATGGAGAGTACCTGCAAGCAGAGGGGACAGAGTCTAGGTCACTCGGGGGTGACCAGGAGGCACAGAAGACGAGTGCCCACCGATGTCGGGTGTTGCAGGAAAGATGACGGTGACCTTGAAGCTGCAGCTGTGAGGACAAGGCGATGCTGTGGAAGACCAGGAGCCATTCACAAGCTGTCCCACATCGGATGTCGAGAGTTGAGGGGTCGGTGTCCTTCAAGAGCATCAACAAGCCTTGGCAACTGCAAACAATGTGGAAAGCGAAGAAGGTATAGTGTAAGGACCAGCAAGGTTCAGGAGGCTCACCACAAGTAGGGGAGTCAGGGCAGGCCCGAGCAATCAGAGTTGCCCAAAGAATTCAAAGGTAACCCTCAATAGGACCCTCAGGCTAGAGGCACTGGAGTCGCAAGAGGACCTCGAGCAGCTCACCAAAGAAGCAGGCTCACGATGCAAGCGATGTGGTGTGGTCAAGGATTCTGGTCACTGGAGATGCTTGAGGTTGGGGCTACTTGGAGCCCGAAGATCTTGATGGAAGGAAGCCAACAAGCCTTTGCAACTGCAAGTCAATGCAGTGCACAGGGGTTCGGTTCCTGTGGCTCCAACGCAGGACACTGGCCTCAAGCTTGGTGAGAGGACAGGGCAGGCTTTGAGAATGTGAAGAACCACCACCTGTGTTGCTGAGCCTTTTGGTGTCTGTGGGAGCTCAGGATCAGCAGACCAGTCAGCTTAGTTGCGGTGCCTGCAGATGCAGGGAAGTGACTCCTTCACTTCAAGGGAGATTCCTTCAGGTGTCTTGGATGCCCACAGGCCTTGGAAGGTTTCCTGTATGGAGCACAGGCATGGAAGTTGCAGCAGATGAGCAGGGCAAAGAGATCAGGAGCAGCAGGAGTCTTCCTCGTTGCAGCCTCGATGCCCAGAGCGAAGTCCAGAGTGCCCAGACGGTTGAAGTTGAAGTGGTGTCTGAATTGTATCGTGTTCCATGACGAATCTAGGGACCCACCCTCAGGTAATCCCTTAAGTACCCTAAGGAAAGGGTTGGGCCGATTCACGGTTCCCTCCCAGGGGAGGGGTTGGATAGTGGGGAGGATACTCCCATGTCCTTTGTCCAGTTTCATGCCAGAGCAGGAGCCAACAGCTCCCTGAGCTGGTTTAAACTGGACTATGCAAGGAGGGCACCAAATGTGCCCTTCAAGCAGACAGAGTGGCGCTGGCAAGCACTCCTACCCGGCCCCAATACACTAAACCCTGTCTGGGAGGTGGTCACACCTCCCTGTGACAGGATACCTATTGTTCTGACTTCATCTGCTCGAGCTTGGCTCAGCAGCAGTAGGGCAGAATCGTGTCTCTGGTCGGCAGCCGCCATGTTGCGCTGTGCGGGTCTAGAAGACTGGTACCAGGAGCACTGAGGGCCTAATGGAGGGCCTTTACAGTGCTTGGTATCATACCTCTAACACCGTTTATGGTGTGGGAGGTATGATTCCAACATGTTTGATACCAAACATGACAGGATTCGTTACAGCCAGTTTCGAGATGGTCATCGCGTAATGACGCGGTGCCCCTCTATATGTTATATGGCTGTCTTGCTTACAACCCGGGAGAATGGACTCTGAAGGCTGTAGGGGTGTCCTGCTCCTGCAGGGGCACCCTCACACTTAGAACCGAGCGCCCTGACTTCAGTATTGAAAAGGCCTGCTGTAGGGGTGACTTATAGGTTTTGAGTGCAGTGACCCTAGATATAGGGAACCTATATGTGTCGTAAGTAGTGTTAGCACCAGCTTACACAGGCTGCAATGGCAGTCCTGTAGTGACAGTTTGAATGGTCTCCCATAGGTGGCATAATACATGCTTCAGCCTATGGCGGACCCCTGGGGTACCTATGCCCTGGGTACCTTAGTACCATATACCAGGGACTTATAAGGGTACCCCAGTATCCAATCTGGGATGTACCTAAGTACTTACCATAACAATTTAAGGAGAAAGCAGGATCCCAGTTAGACTAGTCAGAAACAGCACAGCACCAGGCAAAAAGTGGGGGTATCCATAAAAGCAGATCCTACTTTCCTACAGAATCCATTTTCCCTACTCACTTTAGGACCCTCACATACTTGCTAAGCCACTGCAGGTAATATAGGCAGAAGCCTGGTTGTTGTCTCAGTAACCTTTACAGACAATCCTCTCCAGCCTTATTTTGAGTATGTGCGAGGATACTAACAATAATCACTGATCACAACTAGTAAGGAGAAAGGGTGGCATAGAAATAATCAACAAGATATCTTGGACCTTAAAATGTATGCATTAAGAAGCCATGCAATTAAGGCCAATAAGTTAAGTGATCTGCACACACATACATTTGACTCTCACAGTGATGCTGAACCTGTGGTTAGCAGCATCATTTACCCCTTGTTTTCCTGTGTTTTTCAACCATCATGAGCGGGAGTGAGTTCCTGGAAAGTTTTGAGTTCAAATCTGTAGGATGTGCTCGTCCCCAAAGTCAGAGCTGAATCCAACTTGCTTAATTTCAGAAAACGTCTCAAGAAATTAGCTTTTCAAGGAAATTGTTGCCTGAAACTGATTTGGCCCTTGGATCTAAAAATACCAGAAGTGATCTATTTCAATCTTGCAGCACCCTAATAGCCTGGTTATGCTCCTTACTGAATTTTATATTTTTGTTCTCATTTGTTTATACGTGTTTCAGTGTTTCAAATTTATCATCAAATGTCCTATATAATGACGTGGCACTTCTCTTGGCTGATATGGAGATGTTAGGTCTGAAACAGGTAGTGGTGGAACTCACTCACTCAGCCGGCCACACCTTAGACTTTATCTTTACTAATTCACAGGAGCTTAGAAGTGAACCCCCTTTAGCGCTTCTCTGGACTGATCATTATATGATTAACTTTCAAATTACAAAAACAAATGAACTGACTAAAACTAACAAAATGCCCAGCCAAGCTATGAGACAGTAGAAATCTATTACTCCTTTCTCCTTTGCCAAGGCTTATCTTCCACTTGCATCTACCTGCCATGCAAACATGGAGTCTGCTCTGAGAAATTTTCACTATCTTATTAACTTTCAAATTCCCCAAACAAATGAACTGACTAAAACTAGCAAAATACGCAGCCAAGCTGTGAGGCAGTGGAAATCTGATACTACTCTCTTCTTTGCCAAGGCTTATCTTCCACTTGCATCTACCTGTAATGCAAATATGGAGGCTGCTCTGGGAAATTTTCACAACTCTTTTTCCCAGGCACTAGACCAAATTGCTCCTCTGAGACAGAACTCTGCCACCCCCAGCAGAAATAATGCACCTTGGTTTTTGGCTGACCAAAAACTGGTGCAGTCCGAGTGCAAAAGGTTGGAAAGGCACTGGCAAAGGACTAACAGGCACATGCATCAAGCATTTTACCGGTCGCAAACGGGCTGATTCTCAGAATCGGCCCGTTTTCGACCGGTAAAATGCAATTTGCGATGCATCAAACAAAATGCAATCGTAAATTAGGTAATCGCAATTTTTTGCGATTACCTAAATTGCGAATGCATTTAGGGAAATGCAAATTGCGATTCCCTAAATGCGATGCATTATGCATTCGCAAATTGCGTTTTCGCAATTTGGAATCGCAAATTACCATCAACTTCAAGTTGATGGTAATTTGTAATTCCTTTGAAAAATGCAAATAAATGCATTTTTTAAAGTGCATTGTGGTGCACACACATGCCCTTAGGGCATGTGTGTGCACCACAAGTGCATACTTAGCTTTTTTTGGGGGTGCATCAGGGTAGCCTTTTGGCCCCCTTGCACCCTTCACATTGCATGCGCAATTTGCGAGTACCTTTTGGTACTTGCAAACTGCGCATGCAATCCCATTCATTCTTATAGGCCTGTAGGCCCATAGGAATGAATGGGAAGCCATTCCTTAATTGCGAATCGCAATTTGCGATTCGCAATTAAGGAATGTGTAGGAATCGCTAATATTTTAGCGAAACCTACATGCATAGGCAATTGCGATTCCTTAATAGCGAATCCTTAAAAATCGCTATTTAGGAATCGCAATTGCCTAGCTTGATGCATGTGCCCCTAAACTTCTCACAGATAAAGAAGAATTTATATGCTGTTGAAGAAATATTATAATGCTATCAAAAAGGCCCGCACTAACTTCATTATAAATAAAAATGACCAAGCATTCAATTTCACAAAAATTCTCTTCAGAACTCTTTAGGAGTTTATTAAACCTAGTGCCTTTATGCATGTGATCCCGGCCTCATGAGAGGTATGTGACTCGTTAGCCAATTTCTTTGAAGAAAAGATAAATACTATCTTTGTTAATTTTCCTTCAAAGCCAAACACTGACCCCAATAATCCTTCTAATTTTCGACCTATCTTGATGCTTCCTCTCCTCAGCAAACGTTTGGAGAGTCATATAAATAAGCAGCTATCCTCATTTTTGGAAGAGCACAGGCTCCTTGATTCATCACAGTCAGGTATTAAAACGTGCTACAGCATAGAGACTGCGTTAGTCTCTGTCACTTACACCATTAGATCATCCCTGGATGCAGATACACCAATAATGCTGGTGCACTTGGATCTAACTGCAGCCTTCGATACAGTGTCTCACGAGATTCAAATTTACAGGCTGCATGACATTGGGGTCCACGGAGAACCTCTTAAATGGTTTTCTTACTTTTTGAAAGACCATTCTCAAACCATTTCCTTGTAGCCTTTTACATCATGTACCTACCAGTCAGGAAAGGAGTACCACAGGGGTCTACACTAAGTCCTACATTGTTTAATGTATATGTTGACCTTTGTCACAAATTTTCAAGGCATGTGGTTTCGAGACAACATCTTATGCTGATGACACACAGCTTGTTATCTCCTTTGGCCCCGATGTGGAAGGTGTGAAATCCCAATTCTCTGATTGCATGAGAAGAATCACCTCCTGGATGTCTAACAACTGCCTGCAATTAAACGGAGAAAAGACCGAAATACTTTTATTCGGTAAAGCCCAACATCTATGGAAGTCGGATTGGTGGCCATTCGAATTTGGACCTGCCCTGTTCCCAAAACAAGTAGTTAAAAATCCTGGCGTAAAGCTCGACACTTCTTTGTCCATGAAAAAACATGTTTCTAACCTTTGCAGAACTTGCTTTGCTACCATGCGATTATTGAAGAAACCATTTCCTTGGCTTCCTGCTACCATTAGGAAAACCCTGGTTCAAGCCTTAGTTACAATTCACCTTGACTATGGAAATGCTTTGCTTGCTGGTACAAATGAGACTTTACTATCTAAATGCAGGTGGTGCAGAGTACTGCAGCCCGACTGGTGTGTAATCTTCTGTCAGGCTCTTTCTCTTCCCCAATACTTCACTCTCTACACTAGCTACCTATAAGGAAAAGACTCATCTTTAAGCGGTGCTGTCTTACCTATAAAACCCTGAACTGTAAGGCTCCAACCTACCTACAAAATAGAATCAGTTACTATCACCCGATTAGAGTGCTGAGATCTACAGACAAAGCTCTTCTTCATTTTCCACGGATTCCTACCTCCAGATTTGGAGGGAGGATTTAAATGTATAATTCTGCAACATACTATTAAGTTGTTATGCAGTGTAATTTATCAAACGTTTCCAATTGTCAAATCAGGTAATAGAGGGAATGTTTGGTGCATTCATGTCTTCAAATTTTTGCCAGTCCCAGACACGTGGTCTGCTGAACTGTATCACTGAGAAAAATGATTTGTGTTGGAATTAAGCAGGCTTGGATTAAGGCGCCCGCCCCCTGAACTTTCCGAGGTTTAGTACCCCAGATTTCATGTCAATGGTATCCTTCAAGTAATATTAGCCTATTACAGCTAATTGGTTGACAAACAAATCTGTATATATTAGCTTAGTTTGTGTAAGCATATATTTATTTGGTTGGTGTAGAGACCAGTTTGAAATATTATGATTTCCGGTCCGATGTGTCATATCTAGAAAAATATGTGAATTTGTCCCTATATGTTTTTGAGCTCCCTTGTAGGGGAGTGAGGCAATGTCCCCTTTGTGTAAAATTAAAAAGTGTGCTTTGAACACTAGCTTGATGTAAATAGTAATGTTCATAATGATGGTAACCGAACATTTGACCATAATTAGCAGAATTTAAATATAGATCCTCTGATTCAAAGACAGTATTGTATTCCAGCTCTGAAAGCATGGAGTTTACAGTTTCAACATCCCAATCATCAGAATGTAACCC
This sequence comes from Calotriton arnoldi, assembly GCA_963921515.1. Classification (NCBI taxonomy): domain Eukaryota; kingdom Metazoa; phylum Chordata; class Amphibia; order Caudata; family Salamandridae; genus Calotriton; species Calotriton arnoldi. Next base: position 146,147 of record CAWUFW010004840.1, read on the forward strand.
AGGTATAATACATCACCCATAGAAGCCCTAAATACTTAAGGAATCTGCAGAATTTCCATAGGACCGAATATACCATAAGGTACTTTATCTCAAACATTTCCATCAGTTATTGGAACCGCTAAAATGTTCACGAGGGAAAAGTCTCTTTTTAGCTAATGCGAAGATAAGTGAGGCGTCAATAACTCATCAACCAGTTCTGTGGCAGAGCGTTCTGGAATGTAATGGTCCTTAATCAGCAAGAAGAAAACAGTTACAAATCCAAACCACAGAAATAGGAAAACCAAGCAAAGTGTGAGGCAAACATATATCCAAGGCAGGACCAGATAAGTGTGTTTCAGCCATGAAAAGAAAGTACAGACCATTGTAGGCAGAGTGTCTAGAATGGACGAATGATCAAAAGAGTCAGAAGAGAAATCACCTGGACCCACATAATAACCAGAAGCAGTTTGTTGAAGTAACAGGAACAAGACCGGAAAATCCATAAAAGGTGGATAAACAGAAATGATATCAGCTGCATTAGATGCAGTAGTAAGTACAGTACTCACTTCAGTCGTGCGACTGGAAGTTGTAGCGGTATTGGGAAGTAATTGAAGTTCATTCTCAAACCCCACCCCCCCCCCAGCTGGGAAGAAACAGCTTTGGTGATGCTCATTAGCTGTAGAGGAATTTCCTGTATGGTAGCGAGAGGAGTTAGGAAACTACCTAGGACTCCTCTTGGCCTACTGTTGAGAATCGGCCACATGATGTAACTTGATGTGATCAATGGAGACAAAACAATTGTCATAACATTTTGCGAGACTTTGATATTACTGAGGGAAGGTTATCCTTTCAAATGAAAGAAATTCAGTTCAGTTATGCTACCACTGAGCTGAAGCAAGCTCTCCATCCGGGTTTGAACGACAGCAAACCAGAGTTGCAACTCATGGGAGTGGGAGGTGATGTTCTCAGCTTCCACCTTAAAGGAGAGCTGAGTGTCATTTATAAATGACTGTAGTTCACCTCATAAATCCTAAGTGCTAGAAATAGTAGTGTGAGATCTACATTAAAACCACCAGAGATAGTGGTGAGCCTACAGTATACCATGTGCTAGAAGCATACACCCCAACAGAAAAGTGCCCATTTTGACCGACCTTTCAACGAGTTTCTTTACAAAATCAATCCGCATTAAGCTTATAAATGAAGTAACCACTTCTTTCAGATCCTAGAGCATCCATTTGAGTATAGGCTGTTTAATAGTTGTATTCCAAATATAAATGTAGTTCTTTAATTTAATTCAGAACTACTTTATCTTCCGTCTGCATATTGGGGATCAGTTTGGAGTCCTTTTGTTTTAGGATTTCCTCAATCTTGCCTCCTCGCCTGTTGCTTTTTACAAGCATAGTTCCGAATTAAGGTATATTTATGGCCACTTGCACTTTTGTTACACTTAACTTTCTTGTAACTTTGTTGCAGACAGCAGCTAACTTGAGTTCCACTGTGATAAAAGCAGAAAAAATACCTAGAACATGATAAATTAAATTATGCTCAAGAAGGAACTGACAGATTCTACCTGGCCTGTTATATTTAATAGACTAAAAACTATGGAGTGATAGGATGTAAGTGGCCACCTTAGTCTATTGTGAAGATTAGGAGTGATGTACAGTTATGGCTGATCAAAGCTCACTATGCTTGTGGGCTATAGTGTTTTAGATGCCTAACATTTGCCCTATCTGCAGGATCACCCCAGATTTTTGCCTTCCTTTGCTGAACTTTGTTGGCTTTTAGGACGTTGTGCACTTCACTCCTGCTAATCTGTGGTAAAGTGCTTGTGCTCTCACTTGAAAACATGGCAAAATTTGTATACACCAAATTGGCACATTAAATTTACTAATACGTCCCTAGTAAATGGTACTACATATACCCTGGGCCTGTAAATACAAATGCTACATATTTATAGGTTTTCTATAGCGCTAGCTAGACCCAAAGGTATAAAAGTGCTTTACATAACTGTGACAAACAAAAAAATATATAATAAAGTCACTGACATATAATGTGAGACAAATAGATTTGAGTACAAGCATAAATAGATACAAAAAGAATCATTAGGCAATTATGGTGGTTACCATATGCGGGGCAATTAGAACAGTACGAGTTAAGGGAGAGAAAGACCAAATAGACTGTTGAAGCAATCAAACAACCAACTATCACAGAGGGACTTATCCTAGAAAGAGAGATATTTGAACAGAGTTCAGTTTGCTTGCATGTTAAAGTTGTTGTTGAGGAGAAGGAGTTTCAGGTCTCTTTTGAAGCAAGAAAAGGAGAGGTTGCATCGTAGATCTCTAGGGAGAGAGTTCTATATGCTGGGTGCCTTTCCAGAAAAAAGCGAGTCTGGGTTGATTTCCTTTTTAGTTTGGGAGGTATGAGAAGAAGTGAGTTGGAGCTTTTCAGAGTTATGGTTCTTCCTGCTTTCGTGAGATTGTTGTGTAGATAGTTGGGGGTATGTGTGTGAAGGGCTTTGTGGGTGATACAGGCAGTCTTGTAAATATATCTTCCTTCGATGGGAAGCTGGTTGAGGATCTTGAGGGCTGGTGTGATGTGTTCAAACAGTTTAACACCTGTTATGAGTGGGGCTGCCATGTTTAGATCTGATCTAAGGGGGGGGCGAGGTGAGTTTTCAGCGTCCCTGTGAGGATGGCGTTCCAATTGTCCAGTTTGGAGAGGACGAGAGAATGTACTACCATCTTGAAATCATCAGAGGAAATTAATGGTTTAATTTTCTTGAGGTGTTTTAATGTGTAAAACACTTCTTTGGCTGAGTTTTTGATGTGATCCTTCATTGACATGTTTTTGTCCAGGGTGATGCCTAAGGACTTTACAGAGTTGGACAGAGTGAGAGAACAATTTAGTGCATTCAGGTTGTTGAGCCAGTCCTGGATTGGTAGTGGGTTACTTTTTAGGGGAGAACAATATTAGTTCTGTTTTGTTGGGGTTTAACTTTCGGTGGTTGGAATTATATCAAGATTGAATCTTGATCATTGTGGCGTTGAGATACAGGATGTCACTGGGTGATTTGATTTTGTGATAGAGTTGAGTGTCATCAGCATATAGGTGATATTTGATCCCTGGTTGCTTCAGGATGATTGTAAGGGGTTTCTATGAAGAGATTGAAAAGGGAAGGGGAGAGAATTGCGCCCTGGGGCACACCAAGCGTAACTAGTGTGGGTTTAGTGAGACAAGAGTTGATTTTAATTTGTTGCGATCAGTGTTGTGGGTAAGATGTGAACCATTTTAAGACTGTTCCATTGATACCAGAGTGGATCTATAGTGACTCAAGTAAGGCTGGGTGATTTACGGACTCAAAAGCAATAAGTAGGCATGTGTCACCTTTGTCTAAGGATCTGTGTATGTCATCTGAGATATTGAGCATGGCAGTTTCTGTGCTACAGCCTTTCCTGAACCCTGATTGGATGGTGTCATGGAGGTTGAATTTACCTATATGATGGTTAAGCTGTTGTAAGATGCATTTTTCCATAGTTTTGGCTAGGAATGGGAGGATGGAGATAGGTCCGTGCTTGTTGAGATCATTAGGGTATGCCCCTGGATTTTTGAGTATGGGTGTGATTTGTCCTAGTTGGAGGGAATCAGGTACACAGCTTGAGGCGAGAGATCTACTGATGATTTTTGTCCAGAACGGGGCAATGATGTGGTTGAGATGTTGTACTATTGTGGGCAGTAGCACCCATTGTGCCACCCACTAACGTAGCCCTGTAAAACATGTCTCAGACCCTCCACTGCAGCCTGTAGTGCAGTTTCAAACTCCCATTTTAACCTGGCAAAATAAACATTTTGCCTGGCATAAACCTTCTTTTTTTATACTTATAAGTCGCCTCTAAAGTAGTCCCTAACAACTCCTAGGGCAGGGTGCATGGTATATAAAGAATAGGACATGTGTATTTATGTCCTGGCAGTGGAAAACTCCGAAAGTCATTTTTCACTGTTGTAAGGCTGGCCAAGGCTCCCACAGACTAACATTGGGTTAACCTATTACACTTAACAAGTGATAACTTCAGTTTGGGACCAGATAGAGAAATGCTTCTTCCACTCATTTGAATTGCAACTTAAAATCCTCCTTATTAGTATTCTTAAAAGGCCACTTTTTGAAAGTTGGCATTTTTCTGCCTAATATACAGTAAAAAACACTTCTCCCAATGGGAAAACAAACAGACCTATATGAACTTATTCATCAACATTCAACACTCTTCTTTCAAGATCCAGTCACTTCCAATCATCAAATGGTACCATTGCCATGTTGAATTTACACTTAGGTTTAATTATATAATAAAGGGATGGTATGGAGCAATCCATTAGTTTAAAAAACCATATCAGTTGGTGTACAATGATATTTTCACACATTAAAACGTACAATTTTAAAAGCTAGACATTTCATAATCCACAATGTCAATATACAAAAATCAATCCCCCACCCCACAATGCACACAAAAAGTCAACACAGTTAGAGATAAATAAAGAAAGAAAGTAAGAGGAGACTACACTTGACAGTACACTCCAATTAATTCTAGTGATGGTGGCCAGCTTTAAACATAGATAGTAATATGTTGTGTCCTGCTCAGATAATCATCTACCATATTACACTGTGTAGCGAGTCCTGCATATGCAAAATACGTTGATGCTTTTTGGTGGATCTTGTGATGTTTTATCACCTTTTCAGAACAAAGAATGACAAATGCACAATCTCCCATAGAAATTCAGATCGAAAAGATTAAAATCCTAGGCAAGGGAAGGTACTGCTATACCCAGTCTTCTGTTTTCAAAACTTGAAGTGCCAACAGTATCTCTCCTCTACTGATTGTTCACATGTTTCAATGTTGTGCATTTATTCTTTATGGTTTATCAATGACAGGCACAGGCTACACGTACCCTCCTCAGATGTTTTTCTGCCTAAACCAAATGTGCGTTTCTGACAGTGTTCACGGTCACATGACTATGAATTGCTTTTCTGTGGTGTGTTGTATATTCCTGCTAGACATGGGGACAAAAGATGCTTGGGTGTGCAGTAGGGTGTTCCTTTCCTGAGCAGGATGTCCAGGGGGTTGTACTCAATCTTCCTGAGCTTTAAATGGTAGCCTCATGGCTATCCCCACACTTTTATGATGTCTAAGGGCTGCCTGCCCTGGCTCTGACAAATGCAGCTCACACCTAAGCCTGCCTGACTGCTTTTAACCCCCTGGATAGATTGGAGCTAAACCCAATAAAGGGGAAAGATTAGACAAAGGGGGAATCCCTCAACAATTGGCACTGGGTATAAGAATCTTCAGAATTTCTCATCAGAACTCTTCTGGACGTGGGGAATATTCAGAAGAAGGATTGCACTGCTATCTGAAGAAGGAACACTGGACCTGCTGCCTTGAAACCCAGTATCCCCAGTATCGACTCCAAGGGTAAGTTGGCTGACCTGCTATTTGAGCTACAGGGATGCAATAAACTTTCAGAGGCCTTCCCTGTGACTGCCCAGCTGAGTAACACTAACAGAACTTGCCTGAGCTCTGCTGCTGGCTCTTCCAAAGTGAGTCCTGATCCTTAAGAGGTGCCCCGCCCAGGTCTTGAATCTTTGGATGGCATCAGACTGTACCCTTCCTGCCTCAAAAGAGAACATCAGGTGAACAGAAATTTTGAGCTCCTTGCGGCCACAAGCAGATTGTTCATGCCAAGAAGCAACTGTCTGCGATGCCTACCAGCGCAAAGGTGCAGAGTCAAACTGCTCTTTGCGTCAGCTACAACTGTCCACGTCAGCAACAACGGCCTCATCTCCCACTAACATGAAGCTCCAGCAATATCCCGCTCCTCTCACCAAACAGCAACCACCCTTGTCAAAACCAACATGAAGCTCCAGTGGCTAACTGCTTCTCGCACCAAATTGGACTTGGACTCTGAAAAGTTAAATCCTCCATTAGTAAAAAATCTGGTCCCTTTATCTGGCCCATGCTGCATCGTGGTCAGCCTGGTCTTGTGAATTTGTGCCGGTCCTGCTTGACCAGAAACCCACGAGAGGCGCTTTGGTGTTTTTTTGGAGCTATTTTCAGCTACAGTTTTAAAAACGGATAAGGAGTGGAAGGATTGTGTTACTGCAAATAGATTTTGTAATCAATACTTCACTGCACGGACTGGAGGATGAAAGATTAGTGGTGGAGCAAATCACATTTGTTTTTAAAAATGGATAATTATTTTCATTACTTAGGTTAATTTGTTTTCCTCTCAGATTAATATCACCTGCAGGTCACCCAGCTAACATGAAAAGAAGGATTGAATAAGACCAAGAAAACTGCCACCCTCGTGGAAACAGCCTGGTTGTCTATAGAGAATGTGGATTATAGGTGCTAGATGTAGGGATGTGGGGGTACAGCAGCACCCCTAAAAAAAAGCATGCTAGAGTTAAGAAGGTAAATGAGGAATAAAGATGTCTTAAATGTTTGTTTTTATCCTGTGTTATTTGCTGTGTATTCAAATGTCAGGCTGTGTCTTCAGATAAATTGCTGCTTATTCTTTTAACATGGTGATTGGTGTTCACTTTTCTTTCTCTGACTGAAAAGCGAAGGGATATTGTAAAGGGAACTGCATGCCAATCTTTCAGGGGCAAATGGAGTGTGAAAGGAAAGGCTGTAGGATGTCAATTCTTTCTACTACAACAAAATATATACACCTTAAAATGAATTGTATGCATGTTCCAAAATATATCATCAGTTAGTAACGCACAAATGAAGCATTTGTTTTTGTTATTCAGAAGTAGGATGGAAATAAAGATTTTATTAGAATTAAACCAACCAATATACTTTACCTGGTGATGCACAATTGATAAACATTTGCTGAAAGCCGATTTTCACAAACATTATTTCTGCGTGATTAATTTTTTTAGTCATTTAAAGTGGATGTTTGTGCAAATTTAGTGCCGATTTTGGATGTGTCTTATTTTCTACCCTTATTCTTTGTCTGATGCTTGGGTTTTTCAGTCTGTACGACTTCAGGGATGTAGCATTGATGGCAGCACCCGCAGTCTGAAAATTGTTTCAGCACCACTGATGCAAATACAATCTATTGTGAATAAAATAACTCTTTTTGGTCGGTAGACTGGACATGAGGGTAAGATAAGGTATATGCATTGTTTTCAGAAAGTGCTGTTAAATAAATCACTATCTTTATCATCATCATCATTGGGTGCTTATATAGCGCATAGCTATCCCCAGGGTTTCCCAGCGCTAAGAGGACAGAGGTAGAGCAGTTTAAAAGAGGAAGCTAGAAGAGCCAGGTCTTTAATTCCTTATGGAAGACAAATAAGGAAGTACTTGTCTCAGGGACTTGGGGAGGGAGTTCTATAGCCTGGGACCCAAAAAGGTGTAGGAACGGCCACCCATCCTAGTGCGTTTGACTTTGGGAACTGTGAACAGAAGTCGATTACTTCAATGCAAGGTACAGGAGGGAAGGTAGGAAACCATCAGTTTTTGAAGGTACAGAGGTCCTAGACGAAGCAAATTTTGTGCATAGAGCAGAGTTCTTTGAAGTTAATTTGCTTATCCACTGAGAGCAAGTGAAGTTAGCAAAGAAGGCCAGATGTAGAGGAGTATTTGAGGAGATGAAGCAGGAGCCTGGCGGCAGAGTTCTGAACCACCTGTAGGAGTCTTAGAATTGCCTTGTCTGCTCCTAGGTACAGATTATTGCCATAATCAAGCCTAGATAGTATCAAGGCTTGAATGACTGTTCTTTGGGCAGATAAATGCAAAATCACAGGATCTTTTTCAGCCATTTCATAGTGGCGAAGCAGGTGGAGGCTAATTCAGCCACTTGAGGCTTCATGGACAGGTTGGAATCGAGCCAGAACCCAAGGTTTTTCACTTTATTGATGGGTACAGGAGGTATTCCCAGCAGAGCAGGCTAATGTTAGGGCCCCCAGAGCTGGGGATCCTTACCTAGTACCATAACCTCGGTCTTGTCACCATTTAATTTCAGAGAGCTGGTGTTCATCCAGGTGGAAGCAAGACCGATGCAGGAGTTAAGATCCTTTGAGTTGACTGCATGGCCTGACGATAGGGAAAAGAACATCAGTGTATGAAAACAGGGACAGTCCGCAGCTTTGGCTAAAGGTGGATCCTTCTGGAACTCCCAAATTGAAAAAATATGATCCTGAAACTACATTAGCTGAGAAGACCAGAAAGGTGTGGCCCATCAAGAAAGAGGATAGCCAAGCAAGTGCCATGCCTTGAAAGCCCAGATGGATCAGTCTTTCAACGAGAATATCATGAGACACGGTATTGAGGGCCGCGCTGAGATCGAGTAAAATCAGCTCGGTTGTGCAGCCCTTATCTAGTAGCCGCCTTAGGTGTCCCGTGACTCCTAGAAGGGCAGATTCTGTACTGTGCCCGGCCCTGAAACCAGACTGGGAAGAACACCTGTTGTCAGAGAATTTCCTTCCCTGGAGGAGGGTTGAGGGGAGTTAAGGCTTGGTCTACGAAACCCTGGCTGGGTGTTGTCATTCCTAGTGGTGGCCAGAGTCAGCTGAATGTCTGTCACCTTCTTAATGAAGAAGTCCACAAGCTCTTCACATTGAACTTGTGACAGTGAGAGGGGCAGAGCGGTAATGCTGGGGTTGATAGGTCTTGGACCACATTAAAGAGTGTCTTGGGGCAATTTTGTGCTTGAGAGATTTTTTAAGAGTAGAACAAGGCTCGAGCATTTCTGCAGTGCAAATGGTTATTCATTTTTTCACTTATTCTCTAAAAGAAAAGACTGGTCCACATATGCAAACAGATCAAGGTTGCACCAGGCACCTTCAGTGAATGGATATCAGGGTGCTAAATTGTACAACTGTAAATATAAGTCCACACACCTGCTGCTATTTTTGCTCCCATTAAATATGTAAAGGATTTAGGGCCAGATTTATAGCTTGGTGGAGAGGGAACTCGGTTGCCACACCAATGGAGTTCCCCCTCCTCCAAGGCTATGGTCCGCCTGCCTGATTTAAGTGCTGGCAGACCATAGATTGATGAAGATGTGGCCTACTTCATCTCCGCTGTTGTCAAACTTCTCAGGCGGCTCAACAGAGCAAAGGCTGGCAGAGATTTAGCTATATGTCTGCCTGCCTAATTTAGATGGATGGACTTATAGCCATTTTTAAATTCCCATCACCGCTAGGAAAAACCTGGGGCTGAGAGGCATTGAAAAGTGCTCAATTAGCCCTTTGCCATAAGAGGAGACTCCAGTGGCAAAGAGTGCATTTTTGTTTGCATTTCCAAAAGAAAAATCTGTCCGTCATGTTTGATGGAGCCACCCAGGATAGTTAACATGCATTGGCAGGAATAGCCTTGATGGCAGTTCCTCTCAAGTGCACTCATGTCTATTTAAACAACTTACACCCTGGTACTACTGTTAAATATAAATCAGACTACACATGAATACTTCAAAGAGCATCTGGAATTAAAAAATACAGTTGGGCACAGAGACTCTTTAAAAATACTTGAGTGGAATGTGGATCCAAATACTTTTAATTTTTACTGAAACATTTAATTACGTGGCAAGAATAAAAAGTTTTGTTGTGTTGCTAACTTGAGTAGGAAGGCTGTACCTATGGGCCTTATTTAGAGTTTGGCAGACATAATACTGTCAAAGTATGGTGGATATCCCGTTCATTGTGTTACAAGTGCACACTTTATGATGGAGTTTTCTGTTCACCAAATTCCAAATTAGGCACTGTATGTCTGTTAAACCTGCCATCCTTGGGGTGGTATTCCCCTGAAGTTTTTGCCTTCACCCATCCTGTTTTGCTGAATTTATTTCTGTTGGCTTTAGGACTAACCACTGCGAAACAGTGCTAAAGTGCTTGTCATCTCGCCTTCAAACATGGTAAGATTGGCTTACACTTAATTGGCTCATTTAAATTACTTGTAAGTCCCTAGTAGATTGTACTACATGTACGCAGGGCCTGTAAATTAAATGCTACTAGTGCGCTCGCAACACTCATTGTGCCACCCACTAAACTAGTCAGTTAGTTAGTAATAACTTTATTCGGAAGTATAAAAACATCCATAAAAGCATCATGCAAGACAGACATCGTTATACAGTACTTATCCTAAAAGAAGAGCATCATTTATTAGTTAAAATACAGGCTAAAATGATTAAATCTTAAAATAGTCAATTGTCCGAGGATATTTATACATATATGCATGTCCTAATTGAATGTAACAGACGGCCCGCTATGCAGGTACACCTTCAGTAGCAAACATTCCCAGAAACAATATGTAAAGTGCCTACGTGTTAACATTAGTTAATATTCCCATTTCATCATATATCAGGAGGAATAAAAGGACAGTAAATTAGAATTATCCATCGTACCATAGACCTGTAATTGGACCTATGATTGGACGTGACGGATATAAGGGGTGGGACAAAATTTCCTAGGACCTGATCCACCTGGCCCTCCGAATAATATGATCCACACATACACTAAACTGATCAGGTTAAAATACATAGATACAAAATGTTGCACAAGTCCAGTCGAATTAAAAATACGTGAATACAATGTATTGCACAATCTGAATCAGGACCTAGGTTCCATCAGTCGCATATTTCAAGGTTCCTAGATCCACAGTGGAGTTCCAGCAGATAACCTAATCTAATCATGGAGTTAATACAATATTCTTTCTAATATAAAATGCCGCCCATGAAAATGATGACATTCTACAACAAATCTCTAAGGTGGGCAATGATTGCAAATATAGGTATGCTGGGCGACATTGTGAAAACAGTATGGTTTAATTATCTTTATGATATATCTTTTCCTTTGATGGCTATAAAACTTGCAAAAAAGGACCACATGCATTGTATCCTGGGGCATCGTGTTGTCACAGGGACAGTTAATCAAGTTTGTAGACCAGTCATTCATTTTTGGAACACTGACTAGTCTATGAAATATATCTAGTCTTAAGCAGGTCAGAACAAACCTATGCCTGCCATTCAATACTGCTTAAAGATAAGGTTGCATGTCAAAAGTGGTTAAAAGCAATTGATTTTTTAACACACTTGGTTTCGGGGCTTCGATTAGCAGTCGAAAGTTATCCAAATGCATCATCCCTTCCTCCTTCAGAGTCTTTCTGCTAATAATGTTTAATTTTTTTAAAGAGTTTTATATAGCACGAACTAGACACGAGACATCGGATATCAGAGCGCTTTACATGAGCACCAGTTTCGTTACAGATGGACACATACATTTTTTTTTATGTTAGGCACGGGGAGATTAAGTGATTTGCCCAGAATCACAGGATGTTGAGCGTCGTTGCTGAGACTCAAACCTGGTTACCCAGATTCGAGGTCGACCGCTCTAGCCCTAAGGCTACCTCCTCTCCATGTTTCTGGTCTTTCAAAATACTCAGGGTAGCCCATATCACAAAAGAAACGTTGAACATAGGCTAATCATGAGATTCTTAAATGTAAACTTAATTTAAGGCAGTCCCCGATAATTGCTTGGTTAAGCACTGTGTATTCCGAGGTCCAGATTTTAAGCCAAAGGAGAATTGGTTGCAGTTTTATTAAATCTGTGATGTGTTGTGCCCCCAATTCAGCGTGACAAATATAAACTGATGTGCTTTTAGGAGTGGCGAGTAACTATCAACATTTTTTATTTTCTACAGTATAGATATCTATACAATTTCTGTGTCCCCACAATCCTGCCCCATGGCTAAACTAAGGCACTTGGCTTTATACATTTTCATCATCACCTCAAGTGGGTTTGAGCTCAAGTGTTTCGCAAAGCTCCTGAGGGCCATGCAAGATTAGCTAAATTGTTGCTTCCTGTTGGCGATGGCCTTGTTCCATAGACCATCTCTGTCGAATAAAATACCCAGATAACAAAAGGTGTTAGTGAAGCCAATAGTTGTGCCATCTATTTTTATGTCTCTGCACTTGATTGTCCTACCACATTTCATGATGAAAGTTTTCCCTAGATTAACTAGAAGGTCAAGTTCCTTCATATAATATGCAAAACTCGACAGCAGAGACTGAAGGGCTAAGGGTGTATGGGCCATGAGGACGGCATCATCAGCGTAAAGGAGGGCCGGGACAGGGCACGTTCCAATTTGTGGTAGATCTTTAGTAGATGCCGCAAGTGACTCTCCTACACTGTTTATGTATAGTGAGAACAGGAAGGGGGCCATGACGCATCCCTGTCTCACCCCTCTCTCCACGCTGAATGCTTCAGTGCATTCTCCCCTGCTGCCATATCTGACCCTGGTTTGGCATCCCGAGTATAGGTCCCTCAGTAGACTAATAATCGATGCCTCCACCCCCATATCTTTCATTTTTAGCCAGAGCTTGGCATGTATAGCACAGTCAAAGGCCAATGACAGATCGACAAATGCTAAATATAGGTTCTCCTTTTTAATATGGACATACTTTTCAATTAACATGCGGAAGCCATATTGTAAGTCTGACAAGAAGTTTTGCGATTCAGCCCAGTCCTGTAGCCTTTTTAAAATAATGCGGCCTTCTACCTTGACAAGGGAGTCAAGCAATGAAATAGGTCTATAACACGCAGGATTGAGGCGGTCTGCTTTTTTAAAGATTGGTATGATAATAGACTCGGCACAGGTTGGCAAGAACCCTACTGTACAGCACGCCCTCAATACTAGAGTTAACACAGGCCCCCAAAGAGTGGTGTTGTCCTTATATAAATCCACCGGTATTGCGTTTGGTCCCAGCGCTTCGCCACTCTTACTTTCTAGTATTGCATTATTAACTTCCTCCAGTGTAAAAGGGGTAATGGAGGAAGTTGGAGATAAGAGGGTAGTTACAGTGTCACTGTGTTTGGACTCAGATACTAGTGTTACATCAGGCAGCGCGTAGATGTTAGAAAAATGCCTTATCCATTCTTCCTCCAGGATTGCGAGCTCCACCCTGGGGGCCTCATCGGTTGCCAGAGGTGTAGAATTGATTACACGCCAGAAGGCTCTATTATTGTTACTGGAGCTTGCTTCCTGGAGTTGTGCCCAGGCCATCTCTCTTACACATAATTTTCTCTTGTTCACTGCTTGCTTATATTGAACTCTACATTTTCGAACTTCTATAGTCAATCAATCAATCAATACTTTATTTCGGCCACTTGGGCCATTAAAGTGCATTGATAAAACAAACAATATATACATCTGTATTAAAAAACACTAAATACTCACAAAGATTTCATATACAATGATCAACCCACAAAAGGAAAAAAAACACATAGCACAAGCTACATAGATACAGCAGGGATGAGAGTTGTATATATTAAAACATAAACAATTAAAATACAACCAGCCAGTTAAAAAAGCGTTAAAAAGAGACCATCAAATGCATAAAAACATCCAGACAATAAAATCTTATACTAGAATCTTATGATAAAATAAAACTGTGGGACATCAGTGCAAGGCCTAAAACCCAAACATAAACCTACTCACCCTACACCAATTCCCTTCAACCCCCAACAGTCACTTTATGTAGGTCCGACGAGTGTGCCACATACAATTTAAAAAGCGCGATACAGCAAAGACAATTGGGGGGTGAGTGTCATATTTTAAAACTCTGTAAGCCTCTATGGCGCGCACAAACCCTAAATTTTTGCATAGTTGGATTAACCAACGCTTGTGCGGCAACCGATAGGCGGGGCAGAGGAACAGAACATGTATTTCAGACTCCACCTTGTATTTGCACGCAGGGCATTCACCAGTTTGGTCTCTCAGCCATTTGCTGGAGTATGCTGCAAGTGGGAGGGTCCCCAGTCTCAATTGCATATACAGTTTCCTTGCCATTGGGGGTTCAACAAAGTCTAAAAAGGTTTCCCTGCTATATACATCCTTTATCGCTAGAAATTCTACAGTTAAACGACCACTTGAGGTACTTTCTCGGGTGGCCCTTAGCTTGGCTGCTCTATAAGAATTAACTAGGTCCAACCTTGAGAGCTTGGCACACGATGTCTCAGGCGTGCTCCAAAGATCCGGCTTGCCCATCTTAAGGGCAAGGTCCCTTATATGGCAGAGCCATGTAATTTTCTTTATATTAGACATAGATAAAAACTCGGAGAGTTCGGCCCTAAAAACAGACAGCTCTGGAGTCACCCACATCCTCCGCCAAAAAGTTAGGGGTCTTATGGCAATTTCTTCATCAAGCGGCCTCAATCCGAGGTCCATACGAATGGGAATTAATGGGGTGCTGCGGGGTAAGCCTAGTACTTGTCGCATGAAATTATTCTCTACCTTTATCAGGTTTCCAGTTGGACAATGTCCCCACAGCTCTACCCCGTAAAGTGTGGCACCCCTCGCCTGGGCTTTATAGATTTCCACCACAGGGGCAGCTGGTTTAAAAACAGAGGATCTATACAATTTCATTATACCACCGACTGTCTGTGTTAATCTAAGCCTCGCTTTATCTATTTGAGGTCCCCATTCAAATTTCTCAGCCAAGGTAACTCCCAAGTAGTCAAATATCCTAACTCTTTCCAAGGCGATACCATGCAGAGAAGGGTTTGGCCGGGTTGTATGAGGAGGGTTGAAGACCATATATTTTGTTTTATCTAGATTGATCTCCAACCCTCTTAACTTACAAAAGTTTGCAAAACCATCTAAAATGCGCTGGATGCCCATAGGCGATTTCGAGAGCAGCAAAGTGTCGTCAGCGAACATCAGCGCAGGGACCTTCCCTGAGGCTAACTTTGGAGCATCATTGTCCACAATTAATTTAAGATGGTTGATAAGATCATTAATAAATAAACAAAATAAAGTAGGAGCTAAAACACATCGCTGCCGTACCCCCTTTTGGACTGGGAAGCGAGAAGTAAGTTCCCCGTGCCTCCCACAGCGCACTTGTGCAAAATTATCCAAATGTAGGCTCTTAATAGCTTTTAAAAGATATGGAGGAATCCCTAGTTCACTCAAAACCCTCCATAATTTTTCTCTGGGTACTAGATTGAAGGCCGACTTCAGATCAACAAATATTAGATAGAGGCTGCCACCCTCTATAGTCACTGTTTTCCAGTAAAGTAGTTGGAGTCTGAATATCTGGTCAACAGTTGACATTTTTGATCTGAAGCCGGCCTGATAAGGGCTTAATATTTGCTCTTCTTCCAGCCAACTCTGGAGGCGGTCCAAGAGCACCCGGCCGTAAAGTTTTTGAGGGATATCAATTAGACTGATCGGCCTATAGTTGGAGGGTGTAAGGGGACAACCTTTTTTAAATATAGGAACAATCTCAGCTCCACGCCAAGTGTCAGGGGGGTTAGATCCCTGCAATACCGCATTAAATAGAGCACACAAATATGGGACCCATATCACAGGTTCTTTACGGAAAAGATCCCTGGCAATTTGTCTAGGCCTGGGGCTTTATTGCTATGTAACTTATTAATGGCATTCCTCACTTCAATACTAGTAATCTCCATCTCCCCCTCTAATTGGGGCTCGGAAGCCATACTGGTGATACTAGTGTTCGCAGAGCCGGCATCCCGATGTGAGTATAATGTCCCAAAGTGGGTCTCCCATGCTTCTGGCGCTATATTGGGCTCAATGGCCAGTCTCCCTTCCCTATCACCCGTACTCACTATTGCCCAAAAGGTTTTCAAATCGTTATCATCCAGGGCGCTCCTTAGCATTTCCCACCTTTCTTGCTCCCAGTTCTTTTTCCCCAGCTGAATAGACCGATTATATCTGGCCCTGGCAATTTTAATTTGCGGCCTATCGTTGGCCTTAACTGCTTCCAATAAACCTCGCTTGTCCTTACGACACTGGTCATTGAACCAGGGGCATCTATTGCGACTGTTTTCTCTAACACGGCTCACCGGGTTAAAAACCTCCCCCAAATTGAGGGAGAGCTCAGAATGTATTTCCCCTACCTTATCTAAATCCATATTTTGACCCACCTCATAAACTGTCTCCCACATTTTAACTAAAGATGGCAATGCTAGCTGGTAGATTTTCGCTATCTTTGTGGGGGACTGTTGGATGTAGCCCCATCTAACATGTCTTCTATTATTGGTCACTACCAGGGCACTATGACAATTGGCAGATGAGAGGGGTATTTTAACAATGCCTAGGTCCCACTGGTTGAGGGTTAAAATCAGAGCATTATGATCACTATCCCGCCTTTGCTCAATATGAAAATCAAGGACTTTTCCCCAAAGTCTTGTTTCCACCAAAATATAATCAATGATTGAAGCCTGGCCTGCTCTATTAAATGTAAACTGCCCTGGTTGGTCAGATTTAGTCCGGCCATTGCATGCTCTTAGTGAGAAAGTGAGGGTAAGTGAGTTTAACTGCATGGCCAATGGAGACCAAGCTTTGATAGGTGTAGTGAGGGGGTTAGGAATAGACCAATAAAGGTCTTCTTCTGTTGGGGCAAAATATAGAGAATCAGTGAGGGGATCAAAGTGGCAATTAAAATCACCCCCCACAATCAACCATATCGCCGGATCTAGGGTTGGAATGAAATCTCCCAGCAGAGCAATAGTAGATGATTCCTGACTATTATTAACAGGGCGAGAATAAACATTCATTTTGGCGATTTTCACCTTAATTGGAAAGGAGAGCAGGACACATTGAATGTCACTTGAGGGGGTTGATAACTGCTCCGCCCTACAACCAAGGTGGGTGCCTACCCAGATTAATAGACCTCCAGATGGTCTCCCCCTCCCCTCCATGGAAGCTAAGATGTTATAAGAGGCATAACCCACCCGATAAAAATCTTCCCTCGCCCAAGTCTCTTGAAATATACAAATGTCATACTTATCGACAAAGTCGCCCCAGTCCGTGCTGGGCAATTTATTTTTAAGACCTGCCACATTCCATGAGAGTATCCTCAGCCCATTGGCTTGCCCACTCGCCCCTCTCGAGGCCCCCGGTACTACATCATCATGTATAACAGAGTCGCCAGGGTCAGCCACACAACACTCACCTATTTTCCCCCACACTATGCTTTCTCTGTTTTGTTCTCCCAAAGAGGCATCAACTTGTACATCCGGGACCATGGATGTAATGGTTCTTTCTCCTATCTGGTTAGTCAAGCGGGGGGGGGCTTAGACTGCCAACTACCGTGGTTCGCTTCAATCCCCTCCCGTCTCTATCCTCAAAATCATATCCTACGGCTTGTGTAAGCCCCACCAATGAAGATCCCTTTCTCAGTCAATCTACACCCTCCAATACATCATATCTATTATTCACCGGGATGTTAAAAGGCGGAAACCTATGATGAGCATCCCAACTACCTTCTGGGTGGGAGCCTACACCACCTTCTGAAATTAAAGGCGGAACACTGCTTCTTAACAGTGACTGTGGTAGTGGATAGAAAAAATTCAGGGGTTGAAGACTCATGGCCATCGTAGAATTATAGCAACTAGTGGGATTATTAAATAAATTGGCCACCGTGTAGGGGTTTTTAAAATTTATAACAACACACTCGCCTGCCTCACTTTTTTTCCGATTTCCCACCCACCTTACTCTGCGAACCATGATAATTTCTCCAGCTCTGGCGTAATCAAAATGTTTATATTTTACAAGCCAGAACAGGCATTTGTTCCTCAGCTCAAGATGGGTTTCTTTCATACTGGGTGCGATGGGCGGAACGCCCATCAAAATAGCTACATACGGGGAGCAGGCAGGAGGGAGGTTTATATCTGGGAGATTTGAAACATTTCCGCCTTCACTCGATCCTTGAATTATTTGTCTGCTCTCTTTTCTGTTAGTGGCTGGGGCTAGGGAACTATGCACTTCTCGATTTCTTGTACGTGGTGACTTGCTCTTAATTCTATTCTCCGGGCCAGTGCTCCTATCTCTCTGTAACCTGGGGTCACTTTGATTCCCTAATTCATGGTTCAGCCTAGGGCTCTTGGGTGCATTCCTCTCCGGCCCCAGCGGGGATATTAAATCCTTACTTTCGACCTGACAACATACATCAATCCCTCTTATGGGCTGACCATTAAAACGGTTAAGTGAGCAGGCCTCCCCTGACGCTAGTACTTTATCCAGAATATCTAAACGGCCAACAAGGGGGGCCAGTTCTTCTTTAATAATAGCCCTCAGGTTATTCTGCAAGTCGTCCACTAAACTCAGAGCCCACAGCGGGTATGACTTATCTATATTAGCTGGATTCAGTCCGCCAGCTCTAAACTCTTGCTCTGCCTCCTCCTCTATGATAACAGCAGAATCCTCACAGAATTTCTTTTTTTTTGATCCAGCCTCAGGTGCTAATTTACGTTTACCCTTCTTAACGGTACTCTGGATATTTTTGCTTTTGCCAATCACTTTTTTGTGTGCAGCTGCCTCAGTGGGAGGCGGTAAGTGTACATCTGCCTGGATTTGGACCTGATTTGGCTGGGTGATCAGTAGGGATGGCGAGATAAATAAATCAGGAGTAAGTGATAACCGCCTTTCTCTTAGCTCAATTTCAGAGTCCACCACCCCTATTGCCCTCTGGAGCATTTTATCTATAGAAGTTGGGGGGAGTGGGGGCGTACTTGTCATTTTACCTCGAGTAGGGACTGTCCTCCTCCCCATTTTGTTAACTAATGACTTGGGAAGAAAAACCCTAGAATCATAAACTAAAAATGTACAATCTAATCTAAACACTCCCACTATAACACATCCCACCGCACTTCAAAGATAAGAATAAACAAATTTCACTAAGTCTGATAGTCCTAATAACACCTCAGCTTGCAGACATTTATCCAGTTGTGGCAATGATATCCAGGAAGGCAGGCTGATGCTTGCGTTAGCGGAAGGAGAAATGGGCTGATGAAAATCTTACCAGCTGGTCCTTCTATAATACCAGTCAAAGCAACCAAGGGAGGGCGGCCCTGCCCTGCCTCTTCCTGGCGATGACGGGCGCAGGACGGGCCCGCCCTTGGCCCGGGCTTTGCCCGGGCGAGCCCGCGCGCGTCCCGCGCCGCGGTGGTTTCTCGCGCTTTTTAGCGCGTTTTGGGCGGCAGAGCACCTCCCCTCCAGGGAAGGATCCTGGGACCGGTAGTCCCCAACGACAACAGGGGCAACAAACAGCACTTTCTGGCGTCCCGCGCCGCGGTGGTTTCTCGCGCTTTTTAGCGCGTTTTGGGTGGCAGAGCACCTCCCCTCCAGGGAAGGATCCTGGGACCAGTAGTCCCCAACGACAACAGGGGCAACAAACAGCACTTTCTGGCGTCCCGCGCTGCAGTGGTTTCTCGCGCTTTTTAGCGCGTTTTGGGCGGCAGAGCACCTCCCCTCCAGGGAAGTCCCCAACAACAAACAGCACTTTCTGGCGACCCCCAACTTCTATAGTACTTCTTGGTGATTTATGTAATTCCTCCTCTAGTCTTTTAAGGGGTTTGGAACACAATGAGTCAAACCACCCCTTCTCCTTATGTTTTGCCTTCTCTCTAGCAACAAAAAGACCCTGCTTTACACCCTCTGTAATTGACAAGAAGGCTGTAAAAATTTCATTGTTTGGCGTTGTATCATCTAGGCAACACGCGAAGGATCCTCTCTTATTACTTATCAATTTTTTGAGGAAGCCTTCTGAGGTGATCTATGTCCAGGGTAAAGAGTAACCATTATGCCCTGCTAGTTCAATTTCTGTCGCTTGTACATTGGTGTTGCCACGTCTCTGTTTGAAAAATAATACTGTATTTAATTGCATACTCAGGGGAAAGTGATCACTAATTGAGATTGAGTGAGCAGAAAAATGTAAAACATAGCCAGCACACCTATCTGAGAGTAAAATGTGGTCAATAATGCTATGACTATTTGTTCCATTAAAGGTTGTCTTACGAATAGCGTAAGGGGAAGAAATATCATTTGCAAATTCCAGATCAAATTTGGGTACTAAGTCATTAATCTTATCCCCGTAAAAGCTATGGTTAATATGGGGCTGATCTCCATCCTCTGTATCTACCAAACCACAAATTTTATCCACCTGAAAGTTACATTGTTGCAGGTTGAAGTCCCCCCCCAAAGGATTATAGTTTGGTTTCCATTATCTGAAATAGTACTCTCCAAATCAGCGTTCAGTTTATGCAGAGTATCTATGATTTCACTAATCGTGGCATTATTATAAAAGTTAATTAATACCAGCCTTGCCGTACCTTGCGACTCACATAATAATAGTTTATAATATGGATTATGTGTGACCATGTTAATTCTAGTAAATTGTACACTATTGGAGACAAAAATGCACAATTCCCCCTTTGCCCGACCATGTCTTGATTCAATAGCTACTGTAAACTAGTCTTTTAAGACATGTCTCAGGCCTGCCACTACAGCCTGTGTGCGCAGTTTTAAACTGCCATTTCGACCTGGCAAAATAAACCTTTTGTCAAGTCTAACCCTGCCTTTGAAATACTTATATATCACTCCTAAGGTAGCCCCTAAAGGCTCTTAGGTCAGGGGACACTGTATTTAAATCATAGGACTTAGGTTATATATGTACTGGCAGTGAGAAACTCCTAAAGGCGTTTTTCACTATTGTAAGGCCTATATTTCCCATTGACTTACACTGGGTTAACTTACTACATTTAATAAGTGCTAACTTTGGATTGAGAGCAGATAGAAATATTCTGTTTACACTCAAATGAATTGTAATTTAACTTTAATGGTGAAGTCGGATTGTAAGTTACAATTCTGAAAATACCACTTTTCGAAAGTTAAATGTTCTTGTCCCAGCCATTTGTGCCTTCTGCCAGTGTCCTGGGTCACATGGCTGTTAATGGCTCTGTTGTTGGGCTTTGTGTATTGCTTCCAGGCAGTAACACATGGGTGTGGCAGGATGACTGGGGAGAGTCTGTATCTAGCCCACTCATACTTCAAAGGGCTTTGCCTCCTGCACACAGAAAGAACCTGACACCTGGCCTGCCCTGTCTTTTGTCACCACCTGACAATTTGAAGCCTTGACAGGGGAAGGGCAAGAACTTTCCAGAACCAGAGGTGGGGTAGGAGAGGGATTCCTCCCACACAAAGGCTGGCACCAGGTATAAATATAGAACCTCCTGAACCACTCATCAGAACTCTACTGAACCTGTGGAAGTTACAGAAGAAGGACTGCCCTCCTGCCAGAGGACTGCCCTGCTGCTTGAAGGACTGCATTGCTGTCTAAGAAGGAAGTTTGACATGCTTGCCTTCATTACAGGCTACCCAGAGTGACTCCAAGTTGTCTGACCTCCTGTGTGAGCTAAAGGGACACAAAACACTTCAGATGCCTCCTTGCAGGTGTCCAGCTGACCTGATACAACAACACCTGCCAGGACCTGCAAATGAACCTGCCTGAGATCTGATGCTGACTCTGCTGGAGGGAGTCCTGATTCCCAAGAGGTGCCTCCTAGGTCCTGCCCCCTTGTTGACATCAGTGAAATCCTCCTGGCACAACTGAAGGTTTCCTCGGAACCGATGTGAAGTAGCTTGATACAGGACTTTAAATTGCAGCATCTCATATCTCCTGATTGGCGGCCTCATCAGACCCGGCACAGCACAAAGCAGCCCGATATAGGACTTTGCATCGTTGTATCATGCAGCTCCAATTGGCAGCTTCATCGGAACCAACACAACATAGCTCGATGCCTGAACAGAAGCAGCTCAACACAGGACCTCACATCTGTTGAGATGTGGGGCTGGACTGACAAAATTTACCAGTGCTGCTTTGGGTTCCCAGTCAAACCCTGGTGTCCTTGGTGTTGACCAAGGACACGAGGGTTTGACTGGGAACCCAAAGCAGTACTGGTAAATTTTGTCAGACCAGCCCCAATATAATAGATAACAAGTGAGCCTGACCACTACCTCGGGGTTGGAGGATTCTCCGCCCAAGAAAATGTAAGAAAATATGGTGCACTCTATATCACATTTTTCATTATATATTCAATTGTATTAGCTTTTAAAGTATAGTACATGATGACTTTACAGTGCGCCAGGATACAACAATTTTTATTGGGTCTCTTCAATGATTCCCTCACAATCACCCTCCATCAGTGCCCCTCATCTCTCATTGCCCCTCTCTCACATGTATTTCATTCGTTTTATAGCACCTCTCATAGCAGTGTAGGGTGTCGGAGCATTTTACATCACACACATACAGAGACAATGAATCAAACATGTGTGAATCAGTGTATAGAAAATGTTACATAAGACATAGGAGACTACAAAGTGTAGGATTCACATGTCATCCATACTGGTAGACATTTTCTAAGAGTGCTCGGTCTGGGGAAGCACAAATTCAGAATGTAAAACAGTGGTCAGGATTGACTTTACTAATAAGAATTTATTTCTACCCAAACAAACCCTTTTAGGCAAAATTAGGATAATGAAAGACTGGGAAAAATGTAACTTTGTAACTTAGATAACGATTGTAAATTATGAACTGCACAGTAGCAAAAAAATCTATGTGACAAAAGCGGCAAACCACTGAGCTATGCACATAAAATACTGTTCTGTGATCTGCAGAGCACACGCTCTTTGCAGCAAGCATATTAACCATCTGCGCTACCTTAGATAAGTCAAAACTGCCACTAGACAAAACTCTGATCTCTCTCCTACAGGTACATTAATCACCAGAGTTATCTTGCCACTTTTATTGCTGCTTGAGAACTGTTGGATACACAAGGAACTCTCCAGTGCTTTTAAAACTGATGTACTGCTACAAAATTGGCCCCCAGTAACAAAGTGGCCACCCACCCTTCCAGCTTCCCAAGGAAACTTCCAATGTCCGGTACAGCTAGTGCTGCCTTGAAGGATGCCTGGGAAAATGAATTTAAAATCATTGTTTAATTCTTTTACTTAACTTTTTCACCTGAAATTAAAAATCCAATCTTACGAAAACGTTTTATGTTTTACAATAGCATAACGTTGATTGTTGTCCATGCTAAACTTGTGGTCCCTTGTAAGTTGCCTAAAGTGTGACCTGCAAAGCTTCATATTTACCCAAACATTTCTCCACTTATTTTTCAACATACTGCCAAATACCTTTGGTCGTGGTGTGAGCAAAAGAAATACACACTCAATAAGTCAGAACATTGGATTAAAAAGTGTAATACTGCGTTACCACATCAGCACTATCCCAACACTTGAATATTGATTCAGCCTCTTCTAAGCTATCCAGAAATGTCAGTACAAACTAGCTAAAAAACTTTTGTGAATGAATGCAATACTGCGTCCATGCAAAAGATTCTTGAAAAATTTTACTTTAGTGAGTCCATGCTAGAGAGTCTTTTTTTAGAACAATGCCATTTGTAAATAAACATATATGGCTTGCTTGCCTATGTGCAGCAGTAATAGCTTTGGACATTTTACCAAAGATGCTGTTAAGGTCTAAGTCAGGCCCAGTTATCAGAAGCCAAACATTTTCCTAGCTTTACCAGCTCATGCAAAATCGTTTCAAAGGCAATAGCATCATGTAAATTTGAGTGTAGATCACTATCAGAACCCCTTTCAGAGCACCACAAGGCACACAGGAGCTACGAGGCCCAACCGTGGGTTTTGAGAATTCTTACTCATTTCCTGGGGCCCGACCTACTATAGATCCGGAACCACTGGGCCAGGTACCCCTTCTGCACTTGACTCTCAGGATAGCGTGGTCCGAGCAGTCCAACGCTCCCTCGGGGGAGGGGAGTGGATACAGTATAGTGAACACAGACTCACAACTTTAAATGACAATTAGTAACACAAATTGTCCCTATGGGGGGAGCCCTTGACTTCCACAGCAATAGTTTCTTAAGAAGCTCTTCTTACAACCAAGGTGTGTACATTCAATGTATTTATTTATTATGCAAACAAATCATTATTTCAAAGATTAGGTAATATCTACTGCAAAAACAAGATGCTCCCATATGGTGACGGCACAGTGAAAAGTGATATAGTGAATCAATAGTGCACTGTTGCTATATACAATATTATATACATGTGACTGATAGGGATAGTATGATGTCATTTACGACATTTGTGTTATGAGTGTCACTACCCACAATCAAATTAAAAACAGTCTGCATGTGTAAATTGTCGACGTTTCGACCCACACACCCAAATGAATCAGAAAAGGGTCATAATCAGGACAGAGGATAAAAAGAGACACCATATGGATTGTGACAACAGTCCTATAATCTTCAGGGGTTAACTACACCAATTCATACATCATCTGGCTTACTTTAACACATGACAAGCTACAGGGGTAGGAGACTGATTAAGTAAAGTCTAGGCAAGGATTGAATCGATCTCCCAACCACGTTGCGATAATGAAGTATCGCTGTGTACCTGAGCTGCTAGTGCGATATCACATCCCTTATTGGAACTGCAACATGTCAAAATACCATCAGAGTTGTAGGTCCATAAAAAGCCCTCAGAGAACGAGTGGCTAAAGGGCTGCGCAATCCAATAACATACCAATGCCCTCCACGGCGCACTCTTCAGGCTACAAAACCGATCCTTTTGACGGCATTGGCAAGTTGCACTGGTGATAAGGATTACCTGCTCAGTAAATATTTTTGCACCCATCTCCACAGAGGATCAAAAGAAAAACCCCTTCAATAGTTGAGAAATTAGCTGGGTGCGATGTCAAATGCAGGCAATTGTGGGACCGGGTTGCAATAAGAGAGAGGAGAGGCAAGAAGCAATATGAGTAGTAGAACAGGATGCTAAGAGAGAGAGGGAAAGAGAGATTGGAATTGGTTTGCAGGCGATGCTTAAAGAGGTTTATGTGAAGGGGATGGATAAGAGAGTGGGAGGGTAGAAGGAGGTTGAGTCCTTGAAGTGAAATGCTTGAAACACCTAGATACTTACTAGAGTTGAGGCTTAAAGGCAACTGACAGATGATAGGTCATAATAAATGAAGAATTCATGTACAAAGGGAGATAATTTTAGAATGGATCTGTCAGCAGGGCGATCATGGTGTTGTGGGGTGGGAATGGAAGGATAGGGAGTTGAGTAGGAGGAGAGTGGAAGAGGAGTGTAGTAGTAGGCAACAGGTAGTTGGGCAGTAATAACCAATAAAAGGTTGTAAGGCAAGACAGTGGTGTCCAAAGACAACATGTAGGTTGCGATATTCAAAATTTAAACATGGGGATTGGGTGACAGATAGTAGTGGGGAATGTATAGCATATACTACATGTATACATTCTTTCAATTAGATTTCCAGACAGCATATAAATCCAGAATGGAAAGGCATTTGTGAATATTATCATATGCTCTTACTCAGGGGGCTATATAGAGTATACATGCTATGCTACCTTGGAAGAATTGTTTAAGGGATCTGTCCCACGCTAAACATGGTTATGTCATATTCACCCCAATATTATTATTGTGTTCACATCCAATAGATCGCCCAAGCCCTTAGAGAAAATGTACACTTTTCAGAGAAACTGAGAACTGGCAGGTGTCTCTCACGCCCTTTTCAGCGAGTTATGCTCTGCTAGTCAGGGAGTGAGAGACATCTGGCAGTTCTCCTTTTCTCTAAAGGGAACTTTTTACTCCAATATCATTGTGGCGAACACAACATGGCACCCAATGTGGGACGCAATTTCATGTTCAATCCAATATTATTGAAGGTGATGTGGTAAATGTCCTTTGTCCTAAAATTAAATCTCTCCATGA
Source organism: Calotriton arnoldi (assembly GCA_963921515.1). Taxonomy (NCBI): domain Eukaryota; kingdom Metazoa; phylum Chordata; class Amphibia; order Caudata; family Salamandridae; genus Calotriton; species Calotriton arnoldi. Next base: position 171,736 of record CAWUFW010004840.1, read on the forward strand.
CTATGCTCTGTTAGATAGGGGGTGTTGGGAGCTAGGTGAATCTATCAGTGAATCTCTTATCTCCAGTTGATAAAAAAATAAAGCCCCATCCTTGCACCCACAAGTCAGAATCCTCGCACAATGTTTGTGACAGCATATGAATATTTATTTTGCAGTATTTGTCTACAAATCGTATATCAGAAGATGATAATTATTAAAACTATTTGGAGGATCAGGGTGAATGTTAGATAGGCCTCAATCATACTTTAACACAAATTCTAATCTGTTAGCCTATTTCCTATCCAATGTGTCTAGATTTTGTCATAGAAGGCCATCTGCTTTACATGGCTGTATTAGTGTATTAAGCCTAAATGATGCCAAACCATGCATAGTTTCCTTGCATTCAGTATGCTGTCAATGTAGTCAAAATTCAATCATTCAGCATCTTCCATAAGAAATCAGTCAATGTGTTTAACCACTCCTCTGCCCTGCATCTTATATTCCTTTACCACCAATGATGTCTTATGGAGTGAGGAGGGGTCATTGGTGCTTGGCTCCTGCTTTACCACAAACATGTGCAAACAGTGATGCTTTTCAGAAACATACATAAGCCAATGCTACTTTTTCCCGTCTCTATCCAGAACGGATCTGTACAAGCTCATCCTCTCTTGCAGTGGTGATTGCAATGCGTGCACCATGGAAGTGGAAATATTTCACTCTCTGTCTTGTTAGTTTTGGTTGTGTTAAAAAGTATGGAGTTTCCAAACTTAAAACATGGTGATCAAGCACAAAGCTGTTACACTTAATATTCAAACAGTTAATCTGCTCACCTAGGCCATATGCCTATTACATGAATTCTCTAATATTAAATGCCGTCATGTTTACGTGCATTCAGTCCTATCTTGCAAGTGACATACATTATTGTCTCATGAAAGCCCTGTGACTCAACTTGGTTATAAATCTGACGAAATGTTGTTGTGTGGGTTTCTTTTTTCACATTAACAATGCATCCCCAGGCTGATGTCTGCCTTTTCAACTGCTTTCTGAGGAACCTGTTCTGGGCATTCTCAGGGACTGAAACTATTCATAATTTCTCATTTCGATTCTGAACAGACAGTTGTCTGCATGCTCTTACCTATTAAGTTCATTATAATATCAAGATGTTTATTCTTAAAAAACATGAAAAATATTTGAACATAAAATATAAATGTAAAATAATTTAAATTAAAGTATGTATTATACACCAAGAAATAATAAAATAAAATGTTACAGAACATTTACTCATCAAATTAAAAGTTTGTTATTTAATTAAGTATGTAAAATTATTTAAAATATGTTTATTTCATTTGTAAATATTTCTTAAAGTATAATTTAAAAATCAGCCACATTCATAGAAGCATTTCATATATAGTCCATTTTGTTAATCGTTTTGTTGAATTCATTTACATTATGTTTACAAGTTTTTTCATCAATTTTATTGCTAATGTTGCAGTTATATTATCAATGATGTCATAGAAAATGTCACGAGTGATCTAATATGTGGGGTAATTAGCAATGCACTGCGAGAGCAGGAATTATATAGTTAGTTTAGCCATGAGTTAAAGTTACTTGAGATAACTACGACTGGTGAATTTCTATGGTTCTGTGGAGTCTAAAGCGTTACGTTGTTACTGAACATTTTACCTAACTACATTATTACTTTAACCTTTTTTTTCAGTGAATGTCTATGTTTTTTTAAATGAAAAGTAATATTTTTTACCGTATGTAAATCCAACCCCGCGCTGCACAGGACCTTCAGCTGTGCATGGCAGAGGGTTGGTCACAGGGCCTGGCCTATAGCCATGCCCTGCGGCCAAACCCCCGCAAGCAGCCAACCCCACGCCGTGCATGGCCTTCAGCCATCCACAGCAGGGGATTGAACCTTTGTTATGTGGCGTAGAAGTGACCTTTGGACCCCAGAGACCCCATTTCCTGGGGCCAAACACAATAACACAGGTGAGAGGGTGTACTGCCCCCCTCCCCGAGCCCTGGAGCCAAATATAATTAAAAAAAGGGCAGGGGGGGCCTTGCAGCCCCCCTCCCTGAGTGTTATTTGGATCCGGGGAACCCATATTTAAAAGAGAAGGGGGAGCATGTGGCCCTCCTCCCCCATGCCTCATAGGCCCTGGGGACTCCATTCCCCGAGGTTGAGGAATTAATAAAGGGATGGGGTGCCAGTCACTCTCCTTGAGCCTAATTAGGTCCTGGGGACCCCACCTCCAGGGGCTGAGTAATTAATAAAGTGAGGGGGTGCGGCACCCTCCTGCCTGGGTCTAATTAGGACCCGGGGACCCCATCCTCTGGGGTCGAAATATAAATAAATGGGGAGGGGGCCACACAGCCTCCCTCCTTGAGCCCTTATCGCCCTAGGGACCCCTTCTCCTGGGGCCATATTTTTTTAAAAAGGGAGGGGGACCACACAGTGCCCCTCCCCAAGCCTATTTTGGCCATGCAGACCCCATCCCACAGGGCTGTTTTTATTTTAAAGGAGAGGAGGGCCACGTAGCCCCTTGTTTGTACCTAATCAGGCCCTGGGGACACCATCCCTGGGGCCCGCATTATTTTAAGTTGGGTGCCCACCCCGGGCACTCTCCATGCACAATGTTGAAGGCAATACGGGGAGCCCCAAGGCCCCCGTGGCCCCGGATAACTCCCTGCATGCTGAGGGAGCTGGCATTGCTTCCACCTGCAGGGAGCAGCTATTATGCTGCATCCTCCGGGCCGGAGCAATATCTCAATCTATTTCCCCGCCCACATCAGTGTGGGCAAGGAAACAGATCTCAAGTCTATTCCCAGCTGGCTGGAGCATTTTTAAAGCTGCCTCCCGCTGGGAGCAGACTCTTTGTTTGCTGCAGTTTGACTGTAGTTTTAAACATGTTGCCCACCAGGTGGGAGCAATAACAACTTTCCCTGCCCGCACCGATGCGGGCAGGAAAACTGCTGTGTCCCAAGGTGGGCTCCCCGAAACACAGCAAGTGAGCCGGCCCCGGGGGATGGGGTCCTCAGGGCCATTGAAGTCTCAGGGAGAGAGCCATGTGGCCTCCTTTCCCTTAAAATATACATTGGACCCCAGGGGATGTGGTTCCCGGGGGCGAATACAGCTCAAGGATGGAGGCAGTGTACCCCTCTCCTCCCAATTATTAGGTGGGGCCCAATGGAAATGGTCTCAGAGGCCAAAAGTGGCCTGGGGAGGGGTGCTGTGTGCCCCCTCTTGTAAAACAAATACTTCAGGCCCTGGGGATGGATTCCCTGGGGCTGAAAATGACCTAAGGAGGAGGGCTACATGCCCCCTCCCGTAAAGAATTAATTTGCACCCTGGGGGATGTGGTCCCCAGGGCGGAAAATGGGTCGGGAGGGAGACCACACCCCTTCCCCTCAAAAAAAATGTGTTGTCCTACTGGGCCCTCACCCACCCCAGGGTATTTTTATAAAGAAGCACAGGAACCCTGCTTCTTTTTTTTTTATTTTGCTGTGGATTTAAAGATCCTTTACGAATTTGTGGCAACATTTTTAAAAAAGCATTTTTGTCCCCAGACAGCACCCCTCTTGGACCACACCACCAGGCCTCCCCCTCCCCCCACAGGCTGCCAACTCCACGCTACGCACAGCCTTTGCTGTGCACACCATACAGTTGACTCTCGTGCCCCAGGGACTCCATCCCCAGGACCAAAACATATATTTTAAGGGGAGGAGGCATGCAGCCCCTTCCCTTCGCCTTAATTGGCCCTGAAAACCCCACCCCTGGAACCTAATTCATTAAAAAGGGTGGGTGGTGAATGGCCATCCTCCCCGGGCCTATTGTGCCCTGGGGGCCACCTCCCACAGGGCCTCCTAAAATTATTTAGTGGGTGCCCCTGTGCCCATACAGGGCACCCATCAAATAAAACTTAGATTAACTGGAGGCAGGAGCATGACCCCCCTTCCTGAGACCCATTAAGCCCCGGAGACACCATCCCTCCCACGGCTAAATTAAATTAAAAAAGGGGAACGGGACCATGGGAACTAAGTCCTGAGACCTAAGATGGCTGCCACCACTTCCTGGTGTTGTAGCAGGTGGGATCGTCTGTGAATATGTGGCAAAATGTTTTAAAAAACATTTTTGGCCCCAGGTGGTGTACCTCTGGGGCCCCACCACCAGGCCTAGGGGAGCAGGGTATCCCTACCTTGCCTTGTTATCTATTTTACTACTTTTGTTTAGGACTTAGGACTGAGCCCCGAGTCCTAAAATGGCTGCCAATGCTTCCTGGTTGAGGTGGTGGCTGCCAATCAGATCTCAGTTTTAGATCTGTCGGATCCTCTGCAGCATGATATATGCAACTTTTTTTAACCTTAATTTCTCCAAAGCTACTGTACAGATTTACATCAAAACACAAAAAGCACTCTTTCTGGACCAATATCTAGCTTTCTGTCAAATTTGGTGTATATCCATTCAGTGGTTTGGACTGTAGCTGTGTCTAAATTTCCTATGGTAAAATTAATTGGGAAAACGTACTTTGAGACTTCCTTTTTCTTTTCCCTTGCTTGGTGTATCACCCCGAAACTTTCCATGCGCAAACTAGTCAAAAAGTAACACTTTTTTCATATGTTTTTGGGAGATTTGTCAAACAGCGCCAAAGTTATTAACAACACAAAAATGCATTTCCTATGGAAACACTGGGGTCATCAATGATGTCATTTGAGATGTCATCAGTGATGTCATAAATTATGTCAAAGAACATGTCATGAGTGATGTAATACGTGAGGTCATAAGCAGTGTATGGCGGAGGTACAAGTTATTGCTAGCTCTGTTAATTATAATTGGTGCATTTCTGTGCTTTTTTAGTTCCAAACGCTAATGTTGTCACTGACAAATTGACCTAACTATTACGTTACTTTAACCTTTGGTTTTCTCAGTGAATATAGATATATAATTGCCATGTGTGCTGCTATGGTACATAATTTCCTCCATAGCTTTGCTGGAATACATTTAATACTATTTTGTCACTCTTAGGTCTATAGTAACTTTAGCTGTGTAGTTTGTGAATGGCAATGGGCTAACTCTTTTATGGGTGGGTGTCTATAGTAGCCTGTCTCTCCCTAAAGGCCTCCTTACTTAATGGAGAGAAATCATTAAGGAGTCAAGGCGTTGCAGGCAACACATTGAAACACTGGTCATGATTGTGAAGACTGGGAACCATGAAGTGTCCCTATAGCATGGACTGAATTGCTTACTCTGATTAACGGAGAGGGCTGTGGAACTCAGCTTTTCTGGAGATCTGCTGAAGAAGTCAATCACCAAGAAGAACCAAGGCTCTAGAAAAATTTGGAATGGAACCCGCAGTCTCCCTGCAAGAAGAATCAGAGTGCCAGAGGAAACCCTGCATTGATGAAATAGAATGTGCTAAAGTCTAAATATTCACTGCAATGACCAGGAGTAGACACCTATCTTATTTGGGTTTTGGATTTTGTGATTAATCCAAAGAACCACTCAAGTTGCAAGATCTTCTAAAATGCAACTCCTACACATTCTCCTCAGCTGGTGCTGCTGCTTCCTCTGTTTACCACGATCAGTGCTTACAGATAATGTACAAGCCACTAAAAACAAGTCTGCCGAGCCATCTTTGTTCAGTGGGCCATGCAGAATACAAACCTCACATAGTGGTCCTGCTCCGAATATTGATGCCACTACCTCTCCACCGAAACATCAAAAATGACACTAAGGTACTATGCAACCTTGGAAGATACCAAAGGAGAGAGTGGAGTAGTAGCCAGCATAAACATGGAGGAAAGAGTTATCAGTGCTGTGCCTAATCAGATCATCCTCTCCAAGGACACCAGTGACTTGGATCTCCCAGGAAGAACCCCACAGATTGTTTGGAACTTTTTTGCTCTAAAGGTAGCATTGACAGTTGTCCCACAGGTCCTTAGGCTGCATCTCCCGTAAATGTTCAGGATATTACAAAAAAAAAACGCAGCATTCTGTTAGCCCTTCTCAGTAGGCCATTTTGCCTGGGGCAATACAATACAGTTTGCAAAAGATAATCTGGCTAAGAACCCCTGCATGACACTAAAGGTGAACTGTACATCATTGTCTGTTACCAATGTGGACAGTATCCCTTCTGTGGGGAAAGCATCTTTTAAAAACATGAAACATTTTTTAACATCCTGTCTGTTAATGGGGCCAATGATTTTGAGTGACAGTTTGTCCCAAGATTTCACCGGTATGGTTACTGGAGACAAAGATGTGTTGCAATTAACTTTCGACTTATCACTTCTTGTGCAGCTGGATTACTCCTTGACCTTTAATTCTATAAAGAATCTATTTTTGGAAACCAATAGACACCTCTTACACTGTTCTTGGTAAGGCTCCTGCCTAAATGACATTCATGGGGAAGGTCTACAGTTTTATTCCATAAGTGTAGGGGAGGTATAATTGTGTCCCTCTTGAAAATCATGTCACCCACAATATTCAATTCATTTCTGACTTCCCAGAAATCTCTAAGATGTCAACTAAGTTCACTACACTTAGAAGGCCACCCTTCCACAATGTGGGCCTTGTTCTTATCTATGACTTCATCTATACTTATACCTAGTTTAGGCTCATCGGCTGCAATGGTTGAGGTAGCAACCTCTAACACAGAGAATTCAGTAATGTCATATTCGTCAATGTTCTACAAAGGGGCTCTAAAATTAAATCAGCATCTAATTTGGTTCCACTGGAACATACTCAGCAGTATAACAAAACCCATCTAGCCATGGGATCCAGTTACCATACGTGGGGTGTATTTTTTGCCCCTTAATCAAGAACATGGATGTATGAGGATTGTGATCAATTTTAGAGTGAATTGCACCCCCCACAAGAGGAACTGAAATTGTTTGACTGCCTCAAACAGGCTAAAGCTTCTTTCTCAACAACAAAATATTTATGTTCTGGTTTGGTGAGGGCACAAGAGACAAAAGCTATAACCAACTACTTGGGAGAGTGTGGCTCCCAATCTCTTGTTGATGGCATCAGTGGTATGGAACGTTTTCTTATTGGTATTAAAGTTCCCTAAAGAAGGGGTTGACAGGATTGGTTTCTTTATTTGTTCAAATGAATCTTGAGATTTGTCACCATCAATGTAATTGATTTCCAATCTTTAGCAAATCTGAGGGTTTATAGGTAATTTCTGAAATGTTTAGCATACCTTAACATGTATGACGCATGTCCTAGAAAAGATCTGAGTTCCTCCTTGTTCATGAGATTATGAGATCTTCTCATATTATCTAGCAAGCTCACTTTCTTTCTCACTTTTTCACTGTTCCTAAACGCTAGCTTCATACACCAAGATGTCATCTTAGAAACAATATTGGGAACACATTTCAGAATTTCTTGCATGATCCTTTGAAAGACTGCTGCTGCACAGGCAAGTCTGAACAGGATTTTGCAAACCATGAATGCTCCTTAGGGAGCTATGAAGTCTGTTAACATCATGTACTCAGAGTGTTGCTCTTCCTGATGATACGCCATGGACAGGTCTATGATACTCAATCACTATCATGCTCCAGTGGTGCATAGCATCTCATTTATGCATGGAAAAGAGTGTCTTTCGACATATATATTATTGTTGCGATCTCGTAGGTCGACGCATAGTCCAGACCGTTACCATGGCTTTTCTTGACCAGGATCACTGAAACAAGCCATTCAGAACATTCTGTGGGTTGAATTATTCATAGGTCACTTTGACGGTTAAGTTCCTTCTTTAGAGGCTCCTTCATCAAAAATGGTATAGGACGAGCCTTGTAGACAATGGGTTTGGTTGTAGACTTTAATTTCATTTTGTGTTGATAGCCGCGTAAAAGATCTAATTGTTCTGAAAAAAAGCTCAGGGATTTCATTACACACTATTTGACAGTAATTAATCTATTTACCATTAGTATTTGTTCAGAATTATTTGGATCTAATCTGATACCTAACTCCTTTGGGTGTTGCCAGCCCAGGAGGATGTTCCTTGAAAGATATGCGAGTCTTAATCCTCCCTAAAAGGGAACTAAGATCTCTATTTTAAGGACTAGGAGACATGTTAGCCTTTACTAATTCTGACCCAATGTGTAATTAAAAACAGATTTAATCATTGTTGTTGATGAGTGTAAAAGAATCAGCAAACATTTTTCCAGGCTCACCATTAAGACAAATACTACATCCAGAATATGGAATATTTGTATTTTGTTGAGCTTCCTTTATTTGAAAAACTGTTTTCTTAACTGAATGTGTGCTTTTATCAACACAATTATTTTGTTTATTCTCAATGCCTCTGCATACCTTAGCAAAGTGCCCTTTCTTATTTTATATCCAGCATGTAATATTTCTGGCTTAACAATTGGAATTTGTGTTGTGTATGCTTTGGGTGAACAACAGGAACATTCTTTACCTTACACACCTCATTTTCAATTTTTTTCAGATTTAATCTCTGCAATGGGTTTTCTGGGGTTTTCATCTGCTAAGTGCAGATTCCTCTATTTTCAAGAGTCCTAGTGCGAATATTTAACTAGTCTCTTATCAGGGAATCATTCAATGCAGTGAAATTGCACGCAGTTTCCCTAGGCCAATGTAATGAATAACATGTTTTTGTTTCCCTTGTATCCTACTAAATAATTAACGCCTTTCCAACACCACATTTACTTTGTCACCAAACTGTGTTTCCAATTTTAAGAATAAGAATGCAACTCATATACATCTAAACCCCTTCCTCTACCTCATTAGGTAGATCAACTAGTTCAGGTATGATTTAAAACATCTTCCTACCATGGATTCCTAGATTACGTAATAGAATGTGTTGCTTGCTTCATGGGCTGAATTTCTCTCCACCAATGACAATTAAGTATGATTCATATACTTTAACCCATTCTTTCCAAGGAATATTGAGTTTTCCTGCTTCATTTAAAAAAGGAGGGGGGTGGATTCATACAAGCAGCTGCCATAGTGATATTACGAATGGATGGATAGGCCATTACTGAATAGAGGGCAAAGAACAGAAAGAGTATTATGAAAAATTTCTATAATCTTCACCAGCTTATCAAAATACTACTATTGGTAGCAAGTTGAGAAAACCCAATACAAACATTAAAAAAATATTTTTTGATAAATGTGAAGGCTTGATGACATTAGTAGTGGCACTAAGGGGCCGATTCCGATTCGGGCCGGAAATCTCTCCGACCGAGCCGGACATGGAGAGAATTCCGACCGAATCGGACCCGTGCAGCCCGACCGAACGAGTACGATGCGTCCGTATGCTATCGTACTCGAGTCGGTCGGGCTCCCATTGACTCAATGGGTGCGAGGCGAACAAGGGCGCCCCCTACAGCGGGTACGCGGCGAAGCAACTCGCGCCGTACACGCACAGGTAGGGGGGACCCATGGGTCCCCCCTGTGTGCGACTCGCACGGCTACGCATACAGGGGGTCCGACACGGACCCCGAGTACGGCTCCGACTGCTCTTTCGAGCCGGACGGCGCGTGTCGGTCGGACTGCTCGCGGCGCGCATCGTACTTACCCGGGCGGGGAACGTCTCCATTGCGCGGTGCGAGTCGTGTCCGAGCGAGTCGGTCGGTGCAGTTCGACCCGGGAACGAGTCGGTCGGAGCGGTTGGGACGAATGAACGAGTCGGTCGGCGATTTCGCATCGTACTCGCTCGTCCGGACGCGCGTACGGATCGGTCGGGAAATAGGGCTCCGAATCGGATCCGGTTAAGCCGAATCCGATTCGGAGCCCTACCGGCCGAGATCGGAATCGGCCCCTTAGACTTGAGCAAGTATAACTTCTTAGATTTGTACTGAATGCCTTGACAATCTATGTATAGATCTAATATTTATTTCAATTCCGTTCCAACAAACTTTATTTCGGTCATCGTGGACCATAAAAGTGCATACACAGAAAATTCACACACATAAAACCATATACTATAAAACAGTCTCCATAAATAGCTATACAAATCACAGGGTTCACAAGGTGGTAGATCCGGGCAATTCAAATCTGCAACCCATCCTCATCCAGCTACCATGTGTGTTTCCCCTATGTAAAATCCACATCGGACATAAACAGCTGCGTATGCAATTTTGTCAAAGTAGAAACTCATTTCATCAGCGGACTTGACGTTAAAACATTAAAAAGAGTAAAAATTTAGGTAAAACAGTTAAAAGATGCAGACAATATATACTTTTTTTAAAAAAATTATTTTTTATTTTACAGAGTTTTATATAGGGCGAACTTGACCCGAATCGGGTATCAGAGCGCTTTACATAGCACCAGTTGCATTATATGAGGACACATTCATTTTTGTTAGGCACGGGGAGATTAAGTGATTTGCCCAGAATCACAGGATGTTCAGTTTCATTGCCGAGACTCGAACCCAGTTCCCCAGATTCGAGGTCGACTGCCCTAGCCGTTAGGCGGTAACGAATTTAGAAACATCCAGCGCGTATGCCACATCGAGGTTAGGAATCGAGATACAGCAAAGACAATGGGTGTATGAGTATCATACTTCAGGACGTTAAATGCCTCCTCACAATGCACAAACCCTAAGTTCCTGCACAGTAGGATAAGCCAGCACTGTCTAGCTGATTTGTAGCCAGGGCAGAAGAAACAAACGTGGAGCTCTGACGCTTCCTCACAGTTGCAGGCAGGGCACCCTCGAGATGTAATTTTTGACCATTTGTTAGAGAAAGCACGGAGCAGCAAGGTCCCAAAATCTAAACTGAACATATAATTTCCTTGCCCAGGTTGGTTGGATGTCATCCAGGAAAGACTCTATTATATACTCGTCTTTGATTCTCAAGAATTCGGCTGTCAAATGTCCTAAGGCCGAATTTCCCTGGATATCTGCAAGTTTGTGCATCCTATAAGAGCTTACCAATTCTGAGCGTCAAATTACAGGGCACGTTTCCTCAGGATTACTCCATAGACTTAATTTTCCCAGCCTACAACATTCATCCTTTACATGTACAAATCATGGTATTTTCACCTACACCCGGGAAACTCAGTAGCTCCTTTAATTCTGACCGATAAATGGCCAGTTCCGGGGTCCCCCACAATCTGCGCCAAAAAGTTAGGGGTCTAAGTCCAATCTCATCCCCAATTTGTCTGATTCCTAAATCCAGCCATAGGGGGGTAAGGGGAGTACTCAGGGAGGCCTAACATCTGCCTCATAAAATTGTTCTCTATTTTACTCAAGCTACCAGAAGAACAATGACCCCATAATTCAGCCCCATAAATTGTCGCACCCCTTGCTTGCACTTTGTAAATCTCTGCTATTGGCCAAGCTGGTTTGTAGGAGGAGTTTCTATACAGTTTTGTAATTCCCCCCACAGTTTGAGCTAGCTTAAGACTTGCTTTGGCCATTTGCGGCATCCACTCCAGATTTTCTGTCAAGGTGACACCTAGGTAATCAAATACCCACACCCTCTCAAGCATAGTGCCATTTAAACAAGGGTTAGAACGGGATGTGTTAGCTGGGTTGAAGACCATACATGTAGTATTCTGCGTGTTAATCTCCAGCCCCCTGTTTTTGCAGAAGGTAACAAAGCTATCAAGGACTCTCTGGATACCCATGGGCGACTTTGAGAGTTAAAGGGTGTCGTCTGCAAACATCATTGCTGATACCTTTCTACGTGCTATCTTCGGGGCATCGTTATCCTTTACCTCAATGAGTTGGGCAACCAATGCGTTAATAAATAGGCAAAACAGGGTAGGTGCGAGCACACACCCCTGCCTTACTCCTCTGTTAACTGGGAGTCGGGAGGTTAGTTCGCCACATTTCCCATACCTCACTTGGGCAAAGTTGCCTTCATGCAATCTCATAAGCAAACTCAGGAGGTAGAGGGGGATCCCCAGATCTCTAAGTACACCCCATAATTTAACTCTGGGCACCAAATCAAAAGCCGTCTTCAGGTCCACAAATACTAAATAGAGACTGTCACCCTCTATTGTCACCGTCTTCCAATATAAAAGTTGGAGTCTGTATATTTGGTCGACGGTGGAAATGTTTTTTCTGAATCCGGCTTGATATGGGCCCAAAATGTCATGCTCTTCCATCCACACCTGGAGGCGATCAAGGAGTGCCCGTGCAAACAGTTTCTGGGTGATATCGATCAGACTGATCGGCCTATAGTATGTAGGCAAAAGGGGTGAACCCTTTTTTAAAAACTGGGACAATTTCTGCCCCTACCCAGGTTTCAGGGATCGCCATACCTTTCATAATAGCGTTGAATAAAGCTCATAGGTAGGGTCCCATATTTTTGGTTCTGCCCAAAATAAATCCACCGGTAACTTATCCAATCCCGGTGCTTTGCCGAAGGGAAGCTTGCTTATTGCGTTTAAAACTTCAGTCAAAGTGATCCCAGGGACCTCTTAATGAATAGTCCCTAAGGAGATTATGGATGTTTCATCAGTTGGGCCAACTGCTTCCTTTATAGTATATAAAGCCTGAAAATGTGTCTTTCAAGCATCTGCTGCTATGTTTGGCTCTATGGCTGACTTTCCTTCGCTACTGCCTGTACTGACTATGGACCAAAATGCCTTCATGTCTTTGTTGGATAGGGCGGTTTTTAAGGCATCCCATCTATCCAGTTCCCAGGTCTTTTTCGCTTGTTGGATGCTATCTCTATACAGCACCCACGTTTGTTTAGTTAGGGACCTATCCTTTACTTTAATGGCCTCTATCAGAGCCCGCTTAGCCTTTCGGCAGTTATCGTTGAACCAGGACCGTATAGCCCCTTTTTTCACCCTAGAGGATATCTTTGGATAAAATATATCGACCAGTTTGGATGTCAATTCTGCATGCAATTCTGCAACTCTTTTGGTGGTTAGCAAAATGCCCTCTGTAGTAGCAACCTCTCCCATTTCTAATAAGGACGGAATAATTGCTGTATATAGTGTGGCCAGCTTATCGGTTGACTGCTCAATTGCCCCCCACCTTATTCTTCTTCTGTTATTAGAAAGTATTAATCTATTATCTAAGGGGGTACAGCTAACCGTGGCATTTCCAGAATCCGGCATCTCCAGTTCCATGTTCAGGGCGTTGTGATCACTGTCATGTCACGGCAGGACAGCGAAATCGACAACCCTTTGCCAAAGCCTAGTCTCCACTAGGATATAATCCAGCAGGGAGGATTGACCTATTCTATTAAATGGTAACTTTGCCGGTATATCCGATTTAGTGCGGCCGTTACACGCTCTCATGGAGTGGCTCAGTGTGACTGAGTTGATCTCGAGTGCCAGCGGGGACCATGCCTTAATCGGTGGAATTTGTGGGTCTGGGATTAGCCATCGCAAATCCTCCTCGCTAGGGGTTGTATCAGTGGACTCAACAAGAGGCTCAAATTGACAATTAAAATCCCCCCCTACAATCAATCACATATTTGTAGGGACAGTAGGAATAAAGAGATTCAAATGGTCGTAGGTCGGGGATTCATTGCTCAGGCTTGCAGGTCGAGAATAAACGTTAATAAAAGCTATTTTCAGCTTAGGAGGAAAAGTGAGTGCTACACACTGGATGTCATTAGACGAAGGGTTCAACTGTTCAACTTTACAGCCCAGATGTGAGCCAACCCAAATGCATAGGCCCCCAGATTGTCTACCCCTTCCCCCCAGATGGCAGGGACATTGAATGATGCAAACCCCACCCTTACAGAGTCTTCCCGTGCCCAAGTTTCCTGAAACATGCATAAGTCATATTGGTCCACAAAAAACCCCAGTCGGGGCAGGACAGTTTGCTTTTTTAACCAGCAACGTTCCAGGATAAGACCCTCAGCTTATTACCTAGGTTACGCTTGTCAAGGGTGCCATCAACAGTGTAGGTATTGGGAGGTTGAATATTCCTCATTTGGACCTAGGGATAATTGTCTATTACTCTCATGGGTACACCTTCCCTCAAAATGCTATTGCTTAGGGGAACAGGGATTAGGGCAGCTGAGGTTCCAGGCGAATTTTCCCATATCCCTACTACACCATTGGTCATCTGTTCTGTTACTATTTCCAGCTCTTTTGATTCTGCCCCTACCCGAGGCAAGTGGTCTGGCTAGGCTGGCCGAAACTATACTCCTCTAGTTCTCTTGCAGACCTCGAGCCTCTAGACCCCTGGCTGGTCCCAGTGTCATTGCATGTCAATCTACCTCTTCCAGAACCCCAAATCTATTTGTTACTGGTATATTAAATAGCAAGGGTCTGGGAGGTGGGTGCCAGTGGCCCACAGTTTGACGTTCCAATGGCCACCTGCCTAAATCTGGAGTAGTATGCACCCTAGCTGGCATATAACAGTGAGAGTAAAAATAGTCCAGTGCAATGGCCCTAACCCCTGTGTGTGGCTCCTGGGGACTATGTTTCTGACTTAGTAGGCTACAGACGGTCTAGGGATTTCTGAAATTGATAACTACACAGTCCCCTTGTATTGTTTTTTGACTGCTTCCCACCCAACCAACTCTGCGGACTATTAGGATTTCCCCTGCCCTATCATAAGGGAGCTATCTGTACCTCGCCAACCAAAACAAATGTTTGTTCCTGAGGTCCAGTTGTGTTTCCCTCTGGCAATTTTTAATTTCTGGTACTCCTGTCAGTATAATTACATAAGGAGATGAAGCTGGGGGTAAGTTTATAGTGGGCAGGTTCCCTACTTCGGGCCTACCAGCTGAACCCTCCTCACCCCCCAACCCTTTTCTGCTCTCCATGGACCCTATTGGAGTGGGATATTTTTATTTATACCCCGCTTGGGATGTGCTGGGTTAGTGTTCCCAACCTCATAATTTGAACTCCTGGGACCAGTAGAGGTGATATGGTCTTGGGCCTGCTGTGCACCTGGCCTTTCTGTAGGAGTCAGAGTAGTTTTACCTATCTGATGACTACGGTCGTTTGCCCGACTGAGACCTAGGAAGATGGTGGGATCTTGATTCCTCAGCGCACCAGGCCTGTCTAGGGGTGTCAGACTTGAGCTATCTACCTGGAAGCTAAAATCATTCCCCCTCACTAAGGCTTGTATGTTACTTGCACTAGTGTTTGTTTGCCTACTATCCCCCATTATTACCAATTTATTTATGCGATCAACTAGGGGGCAAGTTCTTCCTTCACAATAGCTCTATATTGGCTCTGAAAGTCCGTTAACAAATTCAGCACCCAAGATGGATAATCCTTGTCTGTTCGAGTGTTAGCAGTATAACCTACAGTTTCGTCAGGATTATCCAGATCCTTCATGCTAGTTATTGGCCCCACATTAGTTTTCTTTCTTTTGGCTCCCACCCCACTTGCTTGCTTGCGCTTCCCATTCTTAGGCATACTGGTGAAGGTACCCCCCTTCCGAGTTACTGTTTTAAGTGCAACTTCTTGATATGGGGATGGCAGAGGCACGGTTAGCCTAGGTTTGGAAACTGGGGTGGCAGCTTGAGCAGTAGATAGATCTGACACCAGGTGACAGAGATCTGGGGTCAATGACAAACGCCTCTCAGTGAGCTCTATTTCTGTAGTTACCACACCTATAGCCCTCTGTAACATCCTGTCGATTGAAGTTGGTGGCAGTGAGGAGGAAAGGGTTACATGGGGTCGGAGTTGTTGTTTAGCAGGGCAGGTGCGCTTTCCCATTATTAAGCCTTGGCAGTACCGCAGTGCAACCACCCCACTAGGATCAGCCAACTAGCACATGCGGTTAATTTGGACAAGAGGTAAGCTGTACAGACAAGAAGCCCCAATACATACAAAAAGCACAGTTAGCGGTTGAGGAGGAAAAAGGTTTTTGGTCTATGGGCTCGCAATTCTGGCCGGTAATCGGAAGTCTCTGGTACGATCACCGCCCTTCTCAGGCCTTAATAAATGGAGGCAAGTAATTACAAACTAGTTGGCCAACGATCAAGAAATGTTGTCAGAAATGTCTCAGATACTCCCCGGTCTCCTACAATGGGGAGTGATAGTCAAAAATGTTCCCTTGGATCGTATAAGAAACGCTCTTCTGGTTCCTCAACAGAAGCTCCTACCAATAATCCATTTTGATCCCCGCTGTGATTGGGCCAGTTAACATCAAGTGGCTACATACAGTTCAGCAGAGTACTTTTTGTGAGTGCGATTCCAGGGGTAATAGCAGGGGTATCTCAAAAAAAGAAAAAGAAGAGAAAATATGAAACCAACAAGGTCTTACCCGCAGGTCAGCACAGGAAAGTCGGAGCCAAGGGGGGTGGCCCTGCCCTGCCTCTTCCTGGCAATGACGGGCAAGGACTGTACACTCCTTGGATCCCTCCCTTCAGTCAGCTGAACCGTCAAAATGTCCACCCCACCGATATACAGGGAAAAACAGAGAGCTGTACTGTGAGGGGAGGAGATGAATAGGCCATGTCCTTGTGGCCAGTTAGATAAAGACGTAACAGCAGGTATTGTTATCGAAACTCTCACTGAAGTGAGGGGATTACATCACCACAACATTTTAAATAGTAGGAATGTACTACCTACATGTAGTGTCTTGTGAGTTAGAGATGATGGACACTTTTGGTTCCTGACCGACTCCGTAAAACAGTGACGTAAGTGTGTGTGTGATAAAATTTATTATGTAGAATGTTCAGTTAACGTTTATACGCTGAGGAATAAAGACTTATAATACCAAGCTGCATGTGTGGCATGATCATTTGCACGTACCCAGGCTGGGGAGGATGCTACAACTGGCGACAAGGATGGAATTACATAAACCCAGCGACCTGAAGAATCGAGAGTGCTCTTCCGGAGAGTTTGCCATGGTCCAGCAAACTTCTTGTACGTGGCACATGTGCCTCAGTCGAAGTGAAAATCGACAGTTGGCTTATGTGGAGTCAATACGCCACTCCAGCCAGTGCACAAGTACTTTGAAGAAAGTGAAGGCCTAGCAAAAAGTTTGTTTGTCTTCAGCTAGAAATTTTCTGGTAAAGTTGAGACAAAAGATACTGTGCCACAGTCTGGAACAGAGCAGTCATTCATACAGTACGGCAATGCTAAAGGCAGTGACAACCAGGTAGAGAGAGGTGCTAAAGGCAGTGATAGCTGAGTGCAAGAAAGTGCTAGAAGTGCCTTTGCACAGAATGCTAAAGGCAGTAGAAACCAGATACAATGCAAAGAGGTGAGAAAGGTGAAGAACCCGTGCAAGAAACAAAGCCACTACTCACCGTCAAAGAAGACAATGCCTCACAATCAGAGATCAGGCATGATGGCCCGACTGTTAGCACACGGCTAGTGCTTAATGAAGGTGCCTGTCCCAGTGTGCAGCCAACATGGCCAGAGCGAACTTCTCTCCCGACACCAGAAAGTTCCACAAGTTATGATGCTGCTGCATTCCTAAATTCACTGCCTCCCTTCAATATCGCCAAAAAGCGAAATATTGGTGTCAGATGGACAGCCTGGATCAAAACCTTCAATGATGTCATTAATGCACTGGAAGAGGCAAATGACAAAAAGATCATTAAATATCTAAAAACTTTGGTGGGTGAAGGAGTAAAAGAAGTGATAAAGAAAACACCACCCTATGATAAAGTGACGTACCGTCAAATCAAAGAGGAGTTAAACACCAAGTTCAATTCAATGCTGAATTTTCAGTCAGAAAAGGCAGAAAGCTGGTGAAACATTGGATCAGTTTATAGAAAGATGTGATTTGCTCATCAAGCATTGCAAGTTCAGTCAGTTCAATGATGAACAGGCCTTGCGTCTCAGAGTAATACACAGTTGTCTTTCTGATTCCTTCAGGTCACGAGTGCTAAAAGAGACACTCAGCTTGGAACGACTACTCATGGCTGTCAGGGCAGAAGAAAGAGCTGACAGACAAGCAGCTAACATGAAGGCCAGAACGGCTCAAAATGAATCAGCGTGGAGTGTGAAAAGTAAGTCAAGTCATAAGGTAGAAGGCCATGAACTAATGTCTCCATAGGAAAAGAAGTTGTGTTTCCGATGTGGATTTTCCATTCCACATGTAGGTACATACCCGAGGATTGGACAGATATGCAAAGGGTGCAGGAAAAAGAACAATTTTGTAATGGTTTGCAAAGCAAGGGAAAGATCAAGTGCTTCACGGTGAGAAAACAAAATGGAGGAAAGATCAAGTGTTTCACATCAAGAAAACAAAATGGCTGCCAGAAAGGTCCAGAGACGTTCCAACCACACCCACACGGCCAAGCGGCAACATCAGATGAGGCATGTAGAAACTGAATTATGTCGATTGCCATCAAATTTCATATCTAAAAGTTCATTACAGTCATTGCCTAGTGACAGTGAATAAGATGGGTGTGCGATGTCAGTGTTGCCCACTGGACGACGTGTGCATGTAGGATTAGCTTCTTGCAAGGAAGAATGCTGGTCGAAGCTAGGTCGACAAGGAAAGTGCAAAATTCATTTGGACACTGTCCCAAGATCACACGGAAAGTGAATGGGTGATCCATACCATTTATCATAGATAGTGGGGCGTCGATAAACATTATGCCAGCGGAAAAGTAGAATGAACTGTCTCCAGTGCTCCGTTTAACCCCGTCAAAAACTAAAGTGTATACGTGGGCGGCTTCAACGCCACTGTAAAGTCAAGGTTCATTCATAACAACTGTGAAGCATAAAAAGATGAAAGTACAAGCACCAATTCATGTCTTGCCAGGCAATTTATCGAGTGCATGTTTACTCAGTTTGATTACAGCTGCTGACATAGGGCTGAGTTAATAAAACTGCAGGAGATAGTGAATCAGTTTCCATCATTGTTTCATGGACTAGTAAGACTTAAGACCATGAAAGTGCAACTTCACATAAATGAGGACATTCGTCCTGTTGCTCAATGACTTCGTCGAATTGCATTTCATTTACAAGAGGCTGTTGAGAAAGAACTTAAGACACTATTAAAGCACAACATCATTGAGCGATCCACTGGTCATGCTCCATTTCGATGGTCACATGAATGTGAACAAAGCTTCAAGAACATTAAGCATGCAATTGGGGCCGCCACTGAAATGGCATGCTTTGATCCAAAATTGCAGACGGAGGTTGTTGTTGATGGAAGCCCAGTGGGGTTGGGTGCCATCCTTGCCCAGCACACTGGAAATCCTAATGCCCCAAGACATATTGTGGCTTCTGCTAGCTGAAGTTTGTCATCGACGGACATGCCTATTCACAACTTGAAAAGGTAATCCTCGCTGTGGTGTGGGCTTGTGAGCATGTTCATTTGTTCTTGTATGGAAAGCATTTCCCAGTTGTCACCAACCACCAAGTATTTCTCACCATTTTCAGCAATCCAAAAGCTGAGATGTCCACTGGCATTGAGTGGTGGATGTTGTAATTGCAGGAGTATGATTATACAATCATCCAGGACAAGATCAAAACCCTGCTGACTACTTCTCACATGTACCAATACAGTGTCAGGGCACTACTTCTAAAGCAGCTGATGGATATATTAACTTCATTGTGAAATTCAGTACCCCTGCTACCATATCAGTGAAACAAATCATTGCTGCCACAAGCGCTGACAGAGATTTGCTGATACTCAAAGACATTATTACAAATCAATCATGGTGAAAACATACTCGATCTCTTCATGATGATCTTGAATACCAGAAATTAAGAAATGTGCAGGAAGAAATTTCAGTTACCCCAGAAGGCATCATCTAACAAAAGTCAAGAATCGTTATACCCGAGAGTCTGAGACAACAAGTTATTGAACTGGCCCATGAGGGACATTGTGGAGTTTTTGCTACTAAACGAGCTCTATGGGACCGATGTGGTTGCCTCGTATTGATGAAAGGGCTGAAAAAGAGTTAAAGACATGTCATTTGTCCAACTGCTTGTCATCCAAAGCAACCCCACATCCATTAAACATGCCTGATCTTCCAAAGCATGCATGGGACAAGATTGCAAATGATGTTTTGGGACCCCTTGAGAATAGACATCATCTACTAGTAATTGTTGATGAATATTCTAGTATTCACCTTGTGGAAGATCTGTCATCAATTGCTGATGACAGAGTCATTGAGAGATTAGAAAGTATTTTTGCAACATAGGATGTTCTTTCGATTTTGAAATCTGACAATGGACCACCTTTCAAAGGTCGAGAATTCGAAGATGTTCTCACTCATCTAAATGTCAAGCATCCGAAAATCACACCTCTATGGCCACAGGTGAATGGTGTGGTCGAGAGATTTATGAGTACCATCAAGAAGACCGTTCAGCGCACCACGCTGGAAAAGCTTGAACTTAAATCAGTTCTTCAGTCTACGCTTCATGCATACAGGTTCAATTCCCCATTCTGCCACAGGTGAAAGCCCTGCCACCTTAATGTTTAGGAGAGCCATAGGAACCAAATTGCTACAATGGACCACTGAGAAATCTATTGACATTGATAAAGATCACAATACTGATTTGTGTCACAATACCAAAATGAAAACCTATGCGGAGAGACGCCACTGTGCCCAGAGCACTGTGTTCAAGAGGAGATCAAGTTATTGTCAGGCAGAAACTGAAACATAAGTATTTTATTTTAATTTTATTTTACGGAGTCTTATATAGCGCAAACTTGACCCGAAGGTATCGGGTTTCAGAGCGCTTTACATAGCACCAGTTGCGTTACATGAGGACACATTCATTTTTTTGTTAGGCACGGGGAGATTAAGTGATTTGCCTAGAATCACAGGATGTTCAGCGTCACTGCCGAGACTCAAACCCGGTTCCCCAGATTCGAGGTCGACCGCCCTAGCCGTTAGGCCAACTCCTCTCCCCCAAAAAAAGTATGATGCTCCTTTTGCTGCTGACCCACTGAGGGTTGCGATTAGTCAAGGACACCTGGTATCAACTCACTGTCCTAAAAAGTCTGTTACGCAAGATTGTTCACATTTTAAGTACCTGCCTCGACCATCACTAGCTCCAGAAGTGAGACTTATCTACCTGAGAATCCAAAGAGCTCAACGAGTGTACCTGTGTCTCTGTCACCAATGCCTGTCATGGACACTTCTCTTGTATCTCCACAATCTCACATAACCAGATCTGGGCGATTGATTCGAGCACTGAAACAATTTATTGAAGAGTTGTGCTGTCTGTATGCATTATTTGTACTTTTTATTTAACAAAGGGGAGATGTAGTGTCTTGTGAGTAAGAGATGACGGGACTCCTTTGGTTCCTGACAGACTCTGTAGAACAGTGACGGAAGTGGATGGGTGTGGTTGATAGAATTAATGATGTAGAATGTTCAGTTAACGGTTACACGCTGAGGAATAAAGACGTGTAATACCAAGTTCCGTGTGTAGCATGATCATTTGCATGTACCCGTACTGGGGAGAATGCTACACTACCTTACAGTGGAGAGGGGTGAACAGGTAAATAATGGGCAAATAGGGAGTATTACATAAGGAAGAAGGTGGGGAACAAAAGCACAAGGGGAAAACAAATAAGTATAACACACTCCAATACTCTGACACCTATCTTAACTTACTTTGTGCTGGGATCTGATGCAGGCTTTCTGGGGAAGTTTCTCAATGTGTGTGGGCTAGTTACCCTTCGACGTAGGAGATGGTCCTTCTGGGAGCCTTAAATTATCATATGGTTCACGGCTCACATACTGAGGACCAGTGCATCTCAAGGACATCAGGGCTTTGGAATGGAACAGTTAAAGAAACACTCGAAATCAGGGAGGCACATACTCATTATTTTTGTTGGTAAACCTGCTTCTTTGTCTAACCTACCTTTTAAAAAAATTGCCTGGATGCTCAACTTACTGATTTTCTTTTCTATCTTCTTGTATGTGGAAAGTTCCTTTTAGCAATCCACCTCTGACAAAGAGCTGTACAGGAAGTGGCAGGAGTTTGATCTAGTCTCAGTTCTTGAAGATTGTCCTGCAATTCGTCCTATCTTTTCTATCTGCCAAACATGGTCTGTGAAACAACGTTTTAGAAAGGTTAATTGGATAGCCTTCTTTTAATCGGTCTGACCTGCAGCATCAAAACTATTATTCACTGCAGAATTTTGGACTTTTCAGAACAGGGGCATGCAACTTCCACAAATGTTTCACAACACTTTTTAATTGCGAAAATACACCACATAGCTTGGGCATTGAAAATTCCGTTATTCTTCATGGTTGTGATACAAGTGATTCTTCAATCAGGAAGGAAGCTTATCTGAGAAGTTGTATAAAATGTAGTAAAACGCATTTGTCCCATGCTTTTTTCTTGTTCCTGTAGTTTACCAGAGAAATATGTGTGCTTATGGTGAGCTGGACAAGCAGTTTTCAAAAGTGTTAATTCATTGCAGCAAGTCTCTGGAGTTCTCTTCTCAAGAGTGTTCACTCGAGCCTGAAACATGCTGGCAAGTTACACAGCAAGGGGCATATTTACAAGCCCCTTGCGCCACTTTTGCGCCGCCGTTTCGTCACTTCTGTGACGCAGCGGCGGCGTAAAGCCAGCGCCATGCTGCGGGGTATTTACAACGTGACGCATCTAGGGAGATGCATCACGTTGTAAAGCCCTGCGCCACATGAAACCTGCGTCAGGTTTCATGTGGGCATTCTGGCGCAGTGGGGGGCGTTCCGGCGCAGGAATGCCTCGGAAAAGTGGCTGAGTGAAATCTACAAGATTTCACTCAGTCACTTATCCGACCCCGCTGCGTCAAAACCTTGCGCCTGCTTGAAGCAGGCGTAAGGCTTGACGCACCATGTTAGACATGGGCATGGTTGGCACAGTGCTGGAGTTGCGTCGCGCCCGCGACACAACTCCAGCACTGCGCTAACGTTACGGCAGCAGATGCAACACGCATCTGCATTTCCTTGCGCCATGATGCGCCGCATTGTAAATGCGGCGCATCCGTGGTGGCGCAAGGATTGAGATGCGTGTCGCACGTTTCCTGGCGCATCCCTGCTGATTTGCAGGGATGCGCCAGGAAACGTAAATATGCCCCCAAGAGTCTCAAAAAAGCTGGAATACTGTTTATTAAAAAAGAAAAAAAAACTATTACACTCGGTGTAGAGATAGCAGACTTGCTAATGGTAGCAACTCATAAAATTACTGTTTTGGGAAAAGACAAACTTGTATGAAGCCCCCAAAACTGAATTTGTATTTTGATAATTTTTTCAAAACGTGAGATGGATAGGAGATGGGGGCATGATTGCAAAATGGGATGGTCTTATCTTTGGATATTCATAAAGATTTGAGTCCTGGCAGTGCAGATGGAACAATAGTGCTATGGATCTATAGAGAAAAGACATGTCATTGGAAGGTATACAAGAGTTCTATGCCATGTGGCTGGTATTGTTAAATGGGTAGAATGAGTGCATGTGGATATATGGATGAGCGATTCAAAGGACGTCAAGAAAAAACTATTTATTTTCAAGTGCATGAGACAATGCTCAGAGGCTGGGGCTTTGAATAGTGCAGGGAAAATTGTTGAAGGTTGAAAACGAGGCCATCGTTGTCCTAAACATGAATGGGTAGGTAGTAGGTAATGTGAAGTTGGTTGGGGATTTTTAGTGTGGTGATGAGTACAAGTTCTTACATGCTGGAGTAATTTCCAGATTGAAGTCACAAAGGAGAAGAATGGAAATAATTATGAGGAGATTGGTTAGGGAATGCTGCTAATGAACAGATCTGGCTCTACAAAGCGCACAATCTGTGAACTGAGTGCACATGACACAATTTGTAGGAGTGTGGGATGAACGATAGACTGCTGTATGCATGAATACAGTGAAGGGATGCTATGGTTATGATAGGTAAGGGAGAGAATGTGGCATATCTGCCCGTCCTCTAACACTTCTAATTGAAATAAAGGGAGTGATTAATAATGGATGAATAACATTTGAATTGCAATTTGGCCAGCTCCAGGTTTTGGACAGAATGCTGTAGAGAGAAAGAGAGAGAGAGAGAGAGAGAGAGAGAGAGAGAGAGTAAAAATGGTTGATGATAAATGGCAGACCTTACATTTACTAAACAAACAAGGTGATTGGGTTGGGGTTTTTTGACTCAAGAAGTCACATCGTAGAGAGACACAATAAAGCAAGGGTCTAAGGCGAGGCAAGGTGTTTTGTGGGCTGGAGTAACAAAGAGGAATGGGGATGTATGCACAACAGTGAAGTAGGAAGCGAGCGAGTAATCATCACAAGTTAGAGAAAAGATGCATGTAATTAGAACTTGGAGTGAGGGGGTGATGCCTACGACGTAAACCCATGTAAACTTACCCACATCAAGCTCTGTGTACAGGGATGGTTTAATTAGCATATAAAATGTAAATTGAGGTTTAATAAATGAAGAACCCTGCTGGGGGACTAGAGGACAATGTGTTGAGAGATCTTTGGTCACCACTAGAACTGTGGGTGATGCACAACTGTGAATTTTGTGGTGCACCCCTCCCCCACCAGCAGGATCTAGATGGCCACCTTGACATGCTGCAAACTGTGAGGTAGAGCAGAGCCGAGTGATCTGCTTGCCGCATCGGAAGGTGGCTGTCACCAAGAAGCCAGAACTAGGTTGTTTGAAGGCAGCAATAAATGCCTCGGAGGCCGGAAGACCTGAGATGAAGCGCACACAAGACAGTGGCCATGCATGATAGCAAGCATGAGTCTAAGTTATGATAATACTTACCTTGCCCCATAGAGAGAGCATGTTCTTTGCAGTGGTTTCACCAGATGGTTGTGACAGAGACCATGCTACTGACAGGGGCTCTTGCTTGTGATCCCTAAGGACTGAGCATAACCTTGGAGTCACTATGAGAAGTGTAACTTATCTCCCGCCCTGTTCACGGTGTGCAGGACTTGGACCGGGGCACCTTGACCTCCTTTGCGAGGTGAGTGTTTTTCAGTTTTGGGTGGTAACCTCACCGGATCAGGCCCATCCCCCATGATATACACATGTAGTACAACATGAAGAGATCATCAGCAGTGTTGTGTGGTTCAGAGGGCACCCGATTCCATAGCAGTGAGTTCCAAGTTTGAGTGGGCATGAAGCTCAGGGTTACTAAGACGACTTCTGAACGTGCTATATGCTGAGGTGGGGGGCAGGTGGGAGTGTAAACGAAAAGGACATATAAAGTGTAGTGGTTGGCCTTGACAAATACTGAGATGTCCATATTATCCCTCCATGAACATGGGAAATTCGATGACTCTTCGTGACCTTGAGATCAGGGTTCAATGCTGGAAGAAAAAATGGCTACCAGACCAAACCCTCAAGGTGATCATACCTCTCCCATGAGTATTGAACATCATGGAACACCACGAGGTCCAGCTGAGAGAATGGGACTCATCTCCCCCTGGACTGGGGAGTTGGCATACATAGAGTTTTACTAGACTGCTGCTATGTTGGCTTGAGTAAATTTCTTTGAAGATTAAAGCGATCTTGAGAGTAATATGGAAGGCAGAACCAAATACATACAGGGAAGCTAAATCTCACTATTCCAGGACATTTAGGCTCCTATACATACCAAGCAGAAATCGCTCATATTTTCCGCTTATTATATTACATTTAGACAGATCCATTCCTTTCCCCTTTCCACTTTTCTCTTTGAACTTCAAACACTAATCCATGTCTTCTAGAGAGGAAGTTGTCAAATTATTGGGCCTTGAACCAGACTGTGAAAGGGAGAGCGACTCACCTGACGAGGTGCAACCCAAGGGCAGTCTCTGCCCTCAAGGTAGGCTAGAAGGCGAACCAAAAACAAACACCATCTTGAGGATGCACTATAAATTGACCTTGACCACAGAACTAATTGAAAGTTATCCGGAAAAAGGGGCTTGGCTGGAGCCAGCATTTGTATGGTCTGTTTCTTGTGTGGGAGGGAAATGGGTATGAGAAATGGAAGATACCACCCCTGCAGCGACTCCAAACAACACAACATCAAACTCTGTTCTGGGTTGATGACACTCAAATTCTCCCACAGAATCCCTGGGGTAATTCCCCTCCATCAGACAATCAAGTGAGTATTACAATTGGAGGCAACTTCCCTTGGGTCGATTAACTTTGCTTAACACATTTAAACGTTATTGTTTCACGCATACAAATATTTCACTGATATCAAACAGAGAGGTGTATCTCTGTCTGGGGAGCCCCAGTTCCCTGGCCTCCCGTTGAGCTTGCCCCATCTTCGAAAAGAGTGAGTTTCTTTTCTCTCACTTTGCTTCCCTCACAATTCTAATTGTGTTTTGTTGGTAAATCGCTATATTAGACATGATGTTTTTGTTTAAAGATTTGTTTGTTCAAACTGTTTATTCATGTTCAGCTATGTAGCTATATGTGCACCAGGAGCAAAATAGATGAAACAACATATGATCAAGGTAGAATCCCCCCAGCGAAACTACAGACATCACCCCCTCCCATGACCTCTGCAACAAGCTCGGCTCCTACTTCCATCTAAAAATCAAGGGCCTCTACAACTTTAACAACCAGACACCTGACTCCGAAACCACTCCCTCCCCCAGCAACGCCAGTCAGCCCACCATCTCCTCCTGGACCCCAGTCACCACCGAAGACACTGCATCGACCATGAAAGGCATTCACTCAGGAGCCCCCATGGACTCCTGCCCCCGGCACATCTTCCACAGAGCCGCAGCCTCCGTCGCTCCGGAACTACGATGCACCATCAACGCCACCTTCAAAACCGGCATCTTCCCCGACGACTGGAAACGCGCAGAAGTCAGACCCCTACTCAAGAAGCCTTCAGCAGATCCCACGGACCTCAAGAACTACCGACCCATCTCCCTTCTCCCCTTCACGGCCAAAGTCACAGAGAAGACTGTCAACGTCCAACTAACAAAATTAATCAAAGAAAACTGCATCCTCGACCCCTCCTAATCAGGATTCCGCAGCAATCACAGCACCAAGACCGCTCTACTCACCCCCACAGACGACATCCTCACCCTCCTCGACCAAGGACATAACGCGGCCCTAATCCTACTCGACCTCCTTGCAACGTTCGACATCATCTCCCACCGCACACTTGCCACCAGACTCCACGATGCAGGCATACGGGAACCACCCTCGAATGGTTCAGCTTCTTCCTCACTGGCAGAACAGAAAGAATCAGACTACCACCCTTCCTCTCTGAACCCACAGAAATCAACTGCGGAGTACCCCAAGGATCGTCGCTCAGCCCCACGCTCTTCAACATCTGCATGGCCCCCCTCGCCGCCATCCTCACACAGCACAGACTCAGCATAGTATCCTACGCCGATGACACCCAGCTCATCCTCTCCCTCACCAAGGACCCCATCACCACCAGACTCAACTTCCAAGAAGGAATGAAGGATGTCACATCCTGGATGAACAGCAGCTGCCTGAAGCTCAACTCGGAGAAGACAGAGGTCCTAGTCATCGGCCCCTCCCCCTCTGCGTGGGACAGCACCTGGTGGCCCACCGCCCTCGGCAGCCCCCCACCCCCACGGACCACGCCCAAAACCTCAGCATCGTACTCGACTTCTCCCTCTCCATGACCCGACAGATCAACGCCATCACCTCCACCTGCTTCAACACACTCCGCATCCTCCGAAAGACCTTCAAATGGATCCCCCCGAATAAAGGAAGACCGTCACCCAAGCACTCATAACCAGCAGACTGGACTACGGAAACGCCCTGTACGCTGGGATCAACAAGTCTCTGCTCCATAAGCTCCAGACCATACAGAACACCGCAGCCAGACTCATCCTCAGCATCCTTCGACATGAACACATCACCCAACACCTGCGTAACCTCCACTGGCTCCCCGTTGAGAAGAGAGTAACCTTCAAGATACTCACCCACGCATACAAATGCCTCCACAACACCGGACCCCAATATCTCAATGACAGAATCTCCTTCCACGCACCCAAGAGGAACCTCTGATCCGCCGACCTCACCGAACCCCCGCAGAGCGAACAGTTGCGAGAACCTTCTCCTACCTCGCGGCCAAGACCTGGAACGAGCTCCCAGTCAATATCAGACATGACCCCACCCTGAACATCTTCAGGAAGACCCTCAAGACCTGGCTCTTCAACTAACCGGAGCTGCTTCCCCCCGGCGCCTTGAGACCCTCACGGGTGAGTAGCGCGCTTATAATTCCCTGATTGATTGATTGATTGAAGGTATACCAGCCATAGCGTTGTGGAGGGGACTGCCAGTAGTGACCGGGGAAAGGTTTCATGGCTATTGCAGGGAATTCAGGGAGCAGCCTGAAAAAGGGCCACACTGTACTGTTAGGACTGCTTTCTTGGGAGACATTATGCATCTGAACATGTTACACTTCCCTTAAGACCAAAGTTTAAACATGCAAGACCATCACTCCCATCAAGAGAAGGACCTTGCTAAAATGGCTTTACATTAATCGGGCGGAAGTGTTGATGCTTCAGGAGACACAGGTGCTTGTTGCCGACATCCCAAACCATGAGAAGCTGCAAAAGCAGTGTTAAAAAGGGACATACAACAGAATGTGTGCGGCTGGCAAATAGGAGGTGGGCTGAATTGCAGGCAGAGCATAAAAGTACTTGTTGTAGAGGGGTGTACTGTGATTTTCAAAAGGCTTGGTTGATGGAACTGGAGGTCTTCTTTACTAAAGACGCTGCTCATAAGTAGTTAAGACATGACATGACATGAAACAAACATACTACAACAAGAATGTGCAATGCAATCGGTCTCGCCTTTGGGACCTTATAAGTATTTAGCTATGCACCATATTATCCATTGGACCACCTGCACTCACTTTTTAGTTAAAGCCCATTGCTATCAAACACCCCGTCTTGTCAAGCACTAACTCCCGCCGTTAGGCCAACCTATCGCCCACTTTTGCTACTATTGTCCACCTCACCACTGCATCTCCCACAAAACATTAGGCCAACCGTCTCTCCTGCTGAAGTCACTTCCCTACCACCATCACCATTTACTAATCCCACACTAAATACTTTGTCAACAGTCTCTCCTGTTCAAATCACACTCCTGCCGCATCCCCACCCTAAGCACTAGGCCAACAGCCTCTCATGCGGACGCCACTCCCCTGTCATCAATATTCCTCATCACACTAAACCCATAGGAATAGCAACTTTGCTCACGTTACTTCATGACATCACTAATGCCCAAGTTACTCCATGCCAACAATCTATTCTGCTGACGTCACTCCCTGCCATGGCCACTGCCACCCTGCATGCTACTACACCTTCTAGCCACTTCCCTTACTTCCCTCCTAGCCCTCCGTACTGTGCAGGTTTGTATCATTGAACCCCATGAAGGCAGCATATAGACCCCGGCCCTTCCATTTTATACCCCGGTTCACGTTTATAAAGAACTGCTGTTCCTGCTATGGGCTGATACCCGATATCACAATATCACCCGACATCACAATGATGGAGAAAGCTTACAATCCTGGGGGAATCTCACACACTGCTAGGGGAGCTCAGGCTACTGGAGGAAGCTAACACTGCCGGAAAAAGCTTGCAATGCTAGGGGAATCTCACACTGCTCTACTGGAGCAAGTTCAGAATGCCTTGGAAAGCTCATACAGCCAAGAGAATCTTACAATTATGGGGGAATTTTACACTCATGGGGGAATCGTACACTCATGGAGGGAATCTCAAGCAACTGGAGGAAGCTTACACTGCCCAAGGAAGCTTGCACTGCTGGAGAAGCTTGCACTGCTGGGGGAAGCTCGCAATGCTGGGAGAATCTCACACACTGCTGGAGGAAGCTTGCAATGCTTATGGAATCTCACACTGCTCTGCTAGAGGACGTTCATTCTGCTGGAGAAGCTCATACTGCTAGAAGAAGCTTGCAGCGCTCACAGTTTCTCTCAGTGCTGCAGGAAAAGGACCATGCTGGAGAAACTCCCATTGTGGGAGCCCAAGAGTAATGACAGAGGGAACTCGTGCTGCTGGGTGAAGCTTGCGCTGCTGGATGAAGCTCGCGCTGCTGGATGACGCTCGCACTGCTGGTAGAAGCTCGCATTATTGGAGTCCAAGACCAATGGCAGGCGAAACTCGCACTCCTGAAGGAATCTCACACTGATAGAGGAAGCTTGCAATGCTGGGGGAATCTCGCACATTGCTAGTGACGCTCAGGCTACTGGAGGAAGCTGGCACTGCTAGAGAAAGCTTGCAATGTGGGAGGAATTTACTATTGTGCAGGAGAAAGTTCAAACTGCCTTGGGAATATCGCACAGTGCCGAAGGAAGCTTGCAATGCTTGGGGGTGCTCACACTGCTCTGCTAGAGTGAGTTCAGATCGCTGTGGGTAGCTCATGCAGCCGGTGTCTCACACTGTTCGGGGATTCACACACTATTGGGGGATTCACACACTGTTGGATCTCTTTAGCACTAATAGTAAACTTTTAGATGAATCGGACATAGCTGGAGAAAGCTGCCATCTTTTAAGTCTTGTCCGGCCGTACGGATATTATGTTGGCATAAATATGTGGGTGACGCACTCTCCGTGGCACACCCCACACTTTTCGATAGCTCTGGAGGCCACAGGCCCATCTCGAACCCTTCTCTCGGCACCTGGTCTCTAGCGTTGCCGATACCTTCTGTGCGCCTCAAAAGCCCGCCCCTTCACCGAACCCCCCACCTGGGCCTGTAAGATGTATGATGCCGCCACGCTACAAAAGTGGATTCGTCTTGGGTCGGACAAACCGCGCCGAGGTCCATAAATCAGAAGCCGGCACAGTTTAATAAAAATGTATTGACTTACAAGTGATTATTAATCAAAAGGCCATTAATAGCGGCGGCAGCTACCGAGGGGTGTGCGAGAGTGATCGGAAATCCATGGCGGCTGCTGGACGCATGCGTAAGATAGCCGTCTGTATTGCGCATGTGTTCTGGACAGGTAAGGCAAAATAGAGTGTGAATTCACCCAGGCAATCCCAGGACAAAACAAGCATTTAAAATGCAATAGGACTCGTATTTACACAAGACCTATTGCATTCAAAACGGAAGTGCGAGCGTCGAAGAAGGCACGAACGGGAAGGGGGGGTGGTGGTGGGACGAGAAGTCACAGACTGCGGGAGGGAACGGGGGGAGGCAGGGGAACAAAACAGTTTTTAAAGTAAAGGGGCCGATAACCACGGAAGGACAAACATGACGACATGGCCGTCAGGAGGCGGGACTAACAAGCTGAAAACCAATCAGAAAGCAGCATTTAGGATTTCGGCCAATCAAAAAGATAGGCGGAAAGTGGGCGGATCTTCCCCGCTATACTGTATACTGCATGCCTTGCAAAGCGAGCAGCGCATGCGCTGCAACGCTAGGCGAGACCTAAAAAAGGAGACAATGTGGAAATATTACTGGCTTATAAAATCAGGTTAGCCAAAACCTGCAACATAATATCTCCAACATAATAACAGTCTGAGATAATGTTGATACTGTCCATGCCTTCGATAAGGATGTAACGGAGGGTTTTTTGCAGTTTTATTTTTGACTTAATAGGGCCGAGCCATCTGATCCTGCTGTAAAGGATCATACCCGACAGACTTTACCTTCTCTACATTCTGTCGGAGATGCTGGAGGGCCTGGATGCTCCTATGTCAGAAGATGAAGGTCAGGGAATTGATGGGTTCCTGCTTTTAGAAGACCTTTTGTGAAATGTTAACTCTTCCCTTGAGTAAAATTTTTAACTCACTTAGGACACTGGAGCAATAACACCCAGTATGATAGAATCTACACTGGATTTGTTGTTAAATCTGAAAAAAGACCAATTGTGAGGGTCTTTTCACCCGTTATTTCTATTAAACTGTGGTGTTAGAAGTTTTACGGAACTTCTTACTAATAGGCTCTGGAATATCTGGCCTATTTTGATTTCACGTATGAAACAGGTTTTGTTAAAGACTGATAAAGTGATGACAACACTCGGATAGCAGGTCTTTAGCCAAAAAAGGTTATGGTAACACAATCTCACTAGATTTAGAGGAGGCATTTGAAAGAGTGAAGAGGGAGGGGCGTGGCCATGCAATGTGACCGACTAGATGCTCCTTTACAGCACTCCAGCCGGCAAAATAAATATCCTGAGTCAATCTGTGCCCATCAGGGGTCATCCCTGCCACCACACAACTGCAATTATGCCTCCATCATCAGTACTGAGTCCTGGACCGAAATAAAACTGCCCTAGGTGCCCGACTGCACCGGACAAGGGGGATGGGCTAGGCCACATCGGACCTTGTGCTCCCACCGCCGGCCTCTCCACAATCCCGAGCTGCGATAGCAGGATACCACGGATCTGACGGAGTAAGTGCCCCTAAATAAGCTGTGCTCACCTGGGACGCATGAGTGTGGGTCAAGAGGACTCCCTGCTGGCAGCAACAGAGGGCGCGGGAGAGGCAGTGATGGAGCCCTGGACGCAGCCTATGAAGCGTGCAACCGTACTGCTCTGGATCCGCTCAGGCCACGGAGCTGCTTGCATGGCAGTGGATCAAGCACCTCCATGTGCCAGAACGCCACCGGGCTAGAGATGCGACTTTGAGGGTGCCCAGACTGTGCCGCCTGGGGGCTGGCGGAACGGTACCCCCTACAAAGCAATGGAGGATGGATGCCTCACCCCCCCCCCCCGGGGTAACTGGTGTACGCTGGGTGAATCCCTGACTGGTTTGACCCACCTGGAAGACTCCTGCAGACCCAGGACTTAGCCTCGTGAAGGGGGTGGTGGTGAACGACTGTCAGAGTGTTCGCAGCGCAGCACCACCCCTTGGCTTGGATTGCAGCTTCTAGCCCCATGGTGGGGAATGCAACCTGAGATGTTGAGCGCTTATTGGACTGCCGCTACACGAAGTTCTTTCTCCCTTCAATGTGCCCCCAGCGTGTCCCCAAGAGAAGCGACCGCGCCCCAGGCCAATGGGGCACATGAAGACTTCAGCCTCCTCCCCAGGGACATGACCTACCTGTCTCCTGCTTGGTTGGGGGAGAGTGCCCCTGGAACACTGCTGCAGCCCATACAGACAATACTAAAACAGTAGTACCAGTGCACCAGGCATTGTGAATGTGCTGCTGTCACGGGTCAGGGGGCACTGACGCGACATGTTCAGGCTGGTGGCCCCGAAACTTGAACCTGGTTAATGTCAGATAAGCTGCTGGCCCTTCCAAGAAGACGGCTACACAAGGACACCTCACACCAGTAGTATCAAGGACTGCTGCTGGAGACTGCGGGGGGACGGCTGCACCCTCTCCCCGCATGAGGGTGAGAGTCTTGATCACCTGTTATGAGAAGTGCTCCCCCAGGCTTTAGCCCTAGGGATTGGGGAACCAAAGTTTTTGAGGTTACAGAACCCCTCCGAGGTGCCTGGGAGGCCGAGAGGAGAAGAGGTCACACCCGGGTTGTGCAGGTAAGAGGCTTGTGGATCAGTAGATGACTCTCCAGGCACCATGGGTAAAGACAAGACGACTAATCCTGCACAGTCCAAGAAGACTGTAAACTATACACACACACACCATGCAGCCTGAAGGTCCACCCAAGGAAAGTGCTGAGAGGGCGACCAGCAGGAGGAGACAGAGTGGCAACAAACCCTGCACTGACACTCACAGATCTAATGGCGATGATACAGAGCTCTCGCGATGAGCTGATTACAAAGATAGATTCAGTTGCAATCAACGTCAATCTGCTTCGTACTGATCTCCGAAAGGTGGCTGACTGGGTCACCACTGAGGAGCAGTATGTGGGTGCCCTATAACAAGAGGTTCATACCCTTCGTGATACAGTCTCTATCCTCCAGAAACTGACTGCCTGAGTTGACGAACATATAGAGGATGCCGATGGTAGATCCTGAAGGAATAACTTACATTTTGTAGGGTTCTCGAGAAAGCTGAAGGACAGTCAACAGAACTGTTCCTTGAAGACTGGATTAGCAATACCTTGCATCCTAAAAGACTGTCCAAATTGTTTACCATTGAGAGGGCCCACAGATCTGTAGCCCTACCACCAAAACCCAGAGCTCCCCGTGGGAGCCATGACTGCCCACTTGTTAAATTTTCGCGATCAGGACGCTATACTTCAACATGACTTCAACATGTTAGGATACAAGGGCCTCCGCTGTTCAAAGGGAAACCCAGCTCAGTCTCTCACAAAAAGTCCATAAACAGCAGAAAACGTTCATATCTGTACAGAAACAAATGAGAGACTTAAATCTGAAGTATAGCCTAATATTCCCTGCAAAGCTGCGTGTTCTCCATGAAGGGAAGGTGCTCTTTTTCTTCAACCCAGGAGAGGACTGGGAACGGCTGGACACTTTGGAGGGTACATGTGCCAAGCCACTGGTGGGAGAGACTCGAGGAGTCCGAACACACAGAGACAATCTGCCCATCAAAGACGGCAGAATAATGGCAGGAGAAGCCTGGACAAGGCACGGGCATCAGGGAGAATCATGGTTTGTTCAAATGGTACTCTACACGAAACGGAGGTTGTACTGGACTAAAGAGACTCGTTCCAGAGACGTTGGAGTGATCCTGGAAAAGCCAAAAGTAGTGCGTACCTGGGTCCTGCTTGAGCTCTGTCTCCCTGACTGCAAATACTAATGAGAGCAGAATGGGTCTGCCCTCGGGATTGTTGTGCCTCTGAGGGGGCTGAAGTTGCAGCAGACACGGTACGAACTATGAACAATCAGGTGCAGGGTACTCTGACACATGCGGTTACTTGGTGTGGACAGGAGGACTTACTGAAATATAATGGGATCACACTCACTGTTTTTCCTGTATATGCGGAAGCTGGTTCCTGCCTGGCCTGCTGCTGTAATGGATGTCAGGGTTGAGCTGCCCAAGGGTAGGTGGGCTTTGGGGGGACATACTGTTTTTAAACGTTCATTGAGTTGGGGAATTATGTGCTGCTCCTGTGCAATGTGGTTTGAATTCCTGTCTCCAAGGGGACTGGATGGGTGGCAGGATGTAGGGATCACCTTCTAGCTGAGAGGTTGCCTGAGGATGATTGGAAATGGCGGGACGTGAAATTAAATTCATGACATGTAATGTCGGGGTATAATCCCGTATGAGAAGTGCCACAGAGTGTATGCGTATTTGAAAAATTACAAAGTGGCCATTGCATTCTTAGAGGAAAACATGTGTGGGGGTACTGTATTTCTTGTCTTCATTAAAGGTGAATGGGAGACCTCTATGCCATACCCGATCTGGGTTTGCCCATTGTACATTGATATGGGTGGCTCCAGGGGTCACCTTTCACTACAGGGACCATGTCTTTGACTCGGAAGGTAGCTACATAATCTTAAATGGCGATCTGAACGGTTGCGAGCTCTGACCTATGAATGTGCATGCACCAAACATTGGCTGTCCAGACCTCTATACTGCAACGGCCGCAGCCGTGTCGCAGTACCTTGCTGCGGACATTATAATGGCAATGGACTGTAACTGCGTCCTAGATGGAACACTCGACAGGGATCCGCCCAGATGCCACACTAAGCCAAACATGACTACGGTCTTAAAGGACACAGTGCAAGGTCTCCACCTCCTAGATGTGTGGAAAGAAAAACACCAGATGGAGAAAATATGCTCCTGTTATACACCTACAGCGGGGACCCACAGCCAGTTGGACTACTGTTTGATTTCCAACGGACTGGCACAAAAAGGTAAAGAGATATTCTATCTGGCCCGATATATATCGAACCATTCCCCTGTTTTGATGAGCTTTGCGTGAAAAAGTAGGCACACCGCAACCTGTCTGTAAAGGTTGAGAGCGGAGGTGTTATCAGACCCCCCTTTTGAAGTAACAGGTCACGAGATTCTATTGCGTTACTTTGAGGAGAACTGGGGCAGTGTGAGTACTAGAGCACTTGACCGGGAGGCAATGAAAGTAGTGCTCCGAGGGATGTGCCTAAAAACAGCATATGGGGTTAGACGACAGCTGGAAAGGAGCATTCAGAAACACAAAGATGACTTAGGGGGCAGCAGGGTGGTACTACATGATTAGCGCTGGCTCGAGAAGCATGGCTATACAGCATACCTACAATGGTTGCATGCAGAAGGCGACAAGACTGAAGCGATGCTTGCACGATTGACTAAACATGAGTCTCAATGGATCCCGATACTGTCAATCTATAATGATAAGGGGTCCCTAATTAGCACCCAGTGAGCTATTAATCAGGTGTTCAAAACCCATCTGAGCATAACCTATGCCGCTCGGGGAGTGGGTTCGGAGGAATGAGTAAAAGTATACTTGGTGGAAATACTGCTTCCATGCCTAGATCCAGAAGACTGTGAATAACTGGATAGCCGCATCACCAAAGCAGAGATTCTCTTGGTGATCAGGAGCATGAAAACTGCAAAAACTCCAGGCAGCAATGGGCTGCCCACGGAATTCTATCACTAATATGCAAGCGAAATTGCCAATAAACTGCTAACCAGGCAAGGACCCAATGGAGGCCTCCTCCTAAAGCCCAATATCATTATTTTATGTGGATGTCAAACTCTTTAGTAATATACTGGTGGCATGCCTGCTTTCTCATCTCATAAATGTAATTCACACAGACCAGTCAATCTTCATTCCTCAACAGAGTACCCTCCATAATCTGAGACAACTCTTGCTCGTGTATCACATCCCACAGTTGCTGAGTGACGCCTACGCATTAGCCCTCCTGGATAATGAACAAGCATTTGATTAATTAGACTGAAGATAACTCTGCAGGTGTTGTGGAAGATGGTCACGGGACCTAAGTATATACAGTGGGTTCAACAGCTGTACGCTGCCCTACGTGCCTGGGCAAGGTACGGGGGAGAGGTGTCGGATGCTTTCTCCATACATATAGAAACGAGGCAGGGGTGCTCATTGTCACCCCTCCTCCTCTCGTCTGCAATGGAGCCAATGGCTGAGAGGTTGCTATGGACTCTGCGCCCCTGGGGGATCACTGTGGGAGAGAACACCCATATGATCTCCCTCTATGCTGGCGCTGCTCTGATTTATCTGTGGCAATCAGAATATTTGATCCTGATACTCCTGAATGTGATGAAGGAGTTTTGTGAAATATCAGTCCTTCCCGTTAATCCAGTCAAAGCCAAGTTACTTCGGAGGAAATGGTGTGCCTACCAATGGTGGCACCGCAGCAGGTGGGACTTCCCTGGGAATCGGATGGGGAGCAGTACCTGGGAATCAGATTTGCCCACACAGAACAAAGGCTCCTGGACCGTAACATTGGGAGGGTGATTATCAGACTATAATCCTCTGTAAGTTTTTGGAAAGAACTCCCCCTCTCCTTAAAGAGCAGGGTTGCTATTGTTAAAATGATTATGCTCCCTAGATGCCTATACATCCTCCAGGGCACTCTGTATGCGATTCCCAGACACTATTTTAAAACTATAGACAGCCTAGTGGTGGAACTGCTATGGGCAAACAAGCGGAAGCGTGCCGGCCTATTCACCCATAAATGGACCTGGGGTCAAGGAGGGCCCAAGGTCCCTCATATGGAGCTCTATTATATGGCTGCACAGTTACAGCATGTGGTCCACTGGTTGGACACAGATGATAACTGAGAAAATAATTTCCATGAGGCTCTCATGAAAGGAGAGCACTCCCTGTCCTGCTGATGGGAGGAGCGAGTGTGTCCCCGTCGCCTGGTGTGTGACTTGTGGGAAGGAGTGGTCATGAGAGTGCTTCGGAGAGCACCATATGCCCCAGGTATGCTGATATCGTTCCCCCAACCATTTTTAAAAATAGTAGAATCCGTATCAGTACAGAAATGGAGAGATGGGGGCTGTAACACACCAAAGGACCTATAGCCTGCGGGACATTTTATTACATGAGATAACACTATGGAATCCTTCACACTAGGAGTAGGACAATATCTGCAACATGCAAAGATCTCAGCAACAGCCCGGGACCTTTGACCAACTTTTCTGGACACGCCTCAGCCCTCTGACACTCTGGTGCAAGGCTGAGCATGGCGGGGGGACGCAGACTGGTTTCTAATACAAACAGGGCCCTGTGAGCTGACATTACAACTGCATTACTCTGTGTCCAGGCGAAATGGGCGGGTGTGCTGGAGGACCCCATGACCACAAAAGATTGGGTACGGTTACATGAGGGAGTAAGGATGGTTAGCTCCAATGCCAGATTTAAATTATCACAATAGCTATGTGCACCAAACCTACCTTTCCCCCAAAACACTGCACACCAAATAAAATACCTGTAGTGATAGCTGTCCACAGTGTGAGGGATTGGAGGCAGACTTTATTCACATGGTGTGGTCCTGTGAAGCCCTGACACTCTACTGGCAAACGATGACATCAATAGAGCCACTGGGTGGAATCTACAGGTTACAATGAAGCAGGTACTGCTGGGGCTAATCCCTTCACTTACCCATAAGAAACTTAGTTGAAAGTTTGTTTTACTTAGCCACACGGCTATAACACTGCATAGCTATAAACCGGTTGTGGGCGGATCTCCCAAGACATTCGGACTGGCTTAGGGATGTTTCTGAGTGGGC
This sequence comes from Calotriton arnoldi, assembly GCA_963921515.1. Lineage (NCBI taxonomy): Eukaryota > Metazoa > Chordata > Amphibia > Caudata > Salamandridae > Calotriton > Calotriton arnoldi. The sequence continues at coordinate 210,068 of CAWUFW010004840.1, forward strand.
ACCGCTGAGGAGATACGTATGAAACATGTCCTTAGAGATGAAAAATTGGATGAAAACTTGAGGGCATGGGCGGCCATGCTGACTGATTTTAAAGAGCCTTGAGACACTGCCCCCTAGGAGGAGGCGGCAGAGCAATGTTCATGGGGGCCCATTGTCATTATCGCAAGGGGATGGATGTAGGGCCCTAGTATGGGTCGAGATATCCCTGGGACTACTTCATGACCTGTTCAAACAAGATACCCCTAAGTATGTTTTGTGGGACCTGGCACCAGAGCAATGGGGAAGGGGGGTTTGTTGGGGAGTTGTTGATCTGACTATATTGAGAATTGCATTATGATGTTGGAATGTAAACCAATCGCTTATTATAGTTGCAGCTTGTATCCTATGAAACCTCAATAAATATCATTTAAAAAAAGGAGAGGAGAGGAGACGAGCTTAGCATTCATTAGGCCTTAGACAAATCAGGCCTGGAGCCAAGAAAGCTCTAGTTTATAAAGCCCAACATTAAATGCCCTGCTACTAACCTGAAAATCCGTTCTCACTTACCAGAGCCTTTTGAGTTTGAGAAGGGCTGTCCCCTATCACCATGGGGTTTTGTCTTCTTGGAAGATCCTCTACTATGCAAACTAAATAACAACCATGGAATTACAGGCCTAACCATGAATGCTGTCTAAGTCTAAATGGCCTTGTTTGCAGATGATATTCTATGCTTCTTAAAGTCAGTACTGATGTTAATGGCAGAACTGCAAAAATTCAATGAAATAACATGTTTAAAGTCAATGGTCAAAGATCCAAGGATATGAGAATAGCTATAAACCAAGTAAGTGCTGAGTTATTCCAAACCCACAGATTTGACAGGGCTCAGTCAGGCACAGAATACTTGGTAGTTGTTCTCTCCACATACCTTTCTGCAGCATATGAATGCAATATTTCACCATAGATGGATGTCCTGTTCAAGGACAGCTACAAATAAGGACAAATTGCAAGATCTTTGACTGATAGAATCAACTGTATAAACATGAGTTTCAACCAGGGCCTACTCCACTCATTCAGGACCCTTCCTACCTTGTTCCCTATTGAAACAATGAACACCATCCCAAAAAATAAAACTCCCAATATTTATTTGGCATGACAAAATGCACAAAGTGGCCAAGGCTATACTTTTTAAGATGACTTATGAGTGTGGGTTAGGAGTCCCCCAAATTAGCAAGTGTTTTTCAGCAATGCAGCTTGCATAACCATTTACCTCATCTTTATTAGACCTGCCAGCCTTGGGGTGGTCTTCCCCCAAACGTTTTGCCTACTCCCTTCCTGTTTGCTGAAATGTGTTTATGTTGGCTTTAGGACTTTGTGCCCTTTGCCACTGCTAACCAGTGCTAAAGTGCGTGTGCTCAATCCATAAAACATGGCAAAATTGCCCTACACCTGATTAGCACACTTAATTTACCTATAAGTCCCTAATAAAGTGGTGGAACATGTACCTAGGGCCTGTGAATTCAATTCTACTAATGAGCTTGCAGCAATTGTTGTGCTACCCACTTAAGTAGCCTTTTAAACCATGTCTGAGGCCTGCCATTGCAGCGTGTGTGCCGTTTTAATCTGCCATTCAACCCAACAAAATAAACTTTTGTCAGGCCTAAACCTCGCTTTTTGCTACATAGAAGTCTCCTATAAGATAGGCCTTGAACAGCCCATAGGGCAGCGTGCAGTGTATTTAAAAAAGTTGGATACGTATTTTTGTTTTACATGTCCTGGTAGTGAAAAACTCTTAGTTTTCAATACTTTGAGGCCAAAACATCCCATAGTATAACATTGGGTTACCTTATTACATTTAATAAGTGATAACTTTTGTTTGGGAACAGGTGGAACTGTCATGTTTGGTCTTTAAAGAGTTGCAATTTAAAATCCTCTTTAAGGGTAAAGTCAGATTTTAAGACACAATTCTGAAAATGAAACTTTTAGAAAGTTGGTATTTTTTTGTCCTAACCATCTGGTGCCTACAGCCTATATCCTGGATCACATGACTGTGATTAGAGTGGCAGCTGGCTTTTGTATATTCCCCCCAGACAATGAGACACATGGGGGGGGGCATATTTTGTCAAGCTGGGTCATCCTGCCAGTATGGGAGGGTGAAGCTGTTCTCAGCCAAATTTACATTTCTAAGGAGCTGCTGTAGCACAGTGACAAAGAACTTCACATTAGTCTTCTGCCACCCAAGACTGCTTGGAGCCTGAGCAGGGAGGAAGGAAATTCCAGAACAAACTGTGGGTGTAAAACTCAAAAAGTTTCTTTCACTATAAAGTTAGCACCAGGTAAAAAAATAGGACCCCCATACCCACTCTTCAGTTCACTCCTGGACATGAGTAGGACACTCAGAAGGCCTGCTCTGTGGACTGCCCTGCTGCTTGAGGCCTGTTTTGCACTTCAGAGGACTGCCCGGCTGCTCCCAAAGATCTGCCCTGCTGCTTGAAGCCTGCCTTGAATCCTCAGAAAACTGGCCTGCTGCTTGAGGACTGCCTTGCTGCTTGAACACAGGACTACCAGAGTGACTCCAAGGAAAGTTGGCTGACCTCCTGTTCTCAACTACAGGGACATAAAAAAGCACCAACAACTTGAACCCTTCACCTGGTCCCTGCCTGAAGTGAGTTCTACCCTCAAAGTAGTGCCCTCCCAGTCCTGGGCCCTTGGAAGTGGTAATAAAGGTGCCTAAAGAGCCCAAAAACAAAACTAGGGACTTGGAAAATTTTCAGCCGAAATGTGACAGGAGACCAATACCCAGTGGCGGCTTGTTAATAATGGGCATAAGGGCTGCGCCACCCTTTCATGAAGAGAGCTGCTGAGAGTGCTTAAGTTTAACCAAAGAGCGTAACACACTTAAGAAAATACAGTAATGTTACGGTTTTCGCTTAAGGAACAGCAGGACGATTTATTTTGTTAAAATAAAAACTCATCCTGCTGCTCCTTAAGCAAAAAGCATAACATTACTGTCTTTTCTTAAGAGTGTTACGCTCTTTGCTTAAACCTGCAGCTTACATCAACAAACTGCCTTATCTGCACATGTCAGAGCGCTCTCTTCACCATCCCTAAATCAGCCAGGGAGACCTGTTAAGCTCTACGGGGAAGTCGGGAAGGGAAGCAGCCCAACATAATAGAAGCTCCTTGGGCGCAGGCCGGAACAGCTCAGCGTCATTCTGATGATGTCAGAAGTTTTTATTTTTCAACATAAAAAAAAACCTCTCGACTCCCCTTCCTGATGTCGTTCTTAAAGCTGGTCAGAGAAAAGATTCTCATTTGTAGATGGAGGCAAATGTGCAGGTAAAGAGTTCTTCGCTATTTGAAAGGAATCCTTTTAGAGAAAAAAATTACTTGCAGTGAATTTTTCCCCGCTGAAAGTTGATCCTTAGAACTGTCAAAATTGCAGGAGTAATGACACATTGAAAACCCTCTAGAGACAGGTTGAAAACAGTGCCTGGCGTCTGATTCCTACCGACGGTCTCACCCATCCCAATAATTTAAAGATAGAGCATTAACCATTGATCGGTGGGAGAAAGCGCTGCTTATCAAGTGTCTGAATTGCACATTGTAAACCCCGAAACACTGTTCTGAATCCCAGGTTCTCCATTTGCCCAAATTGTGTGATCTCAGCAATTATTTTATTTTGCCATGCCTCCTTTTTCTTCATTATTACGTATTAGAGCATCTTCAAATGCTTGAGTTCTGGATGCGTGCTGTACAAAAACCCTCTCTTATTGTTAGTACACAATGTTGCTCCATGTATAATAACAACTTGCGCCACATTTAGGTTGCAGAGGACAACTGACTTGCCTCTTGATTCACTACTGGCATTGTCGTTGGTGGGGAGATGTGGCATGAATATATTTTTTAAAACTATCACTTCTAATAAATGCCCCTCAATGTACTGATATAATCTAAAATACTAAAGTGAAATGCTTCCCTTTGTTAAAGAAATACACTTGCTTGAACTTTGAAGAGACTTTATCATATTCTTACATGATGTTTCTTGCACGATTTACATGCCAAACAGTTTCATGGCTGTGCACAGGCTCTAAGAGCCAAGCCTGAGCATTAGGTCACCTCTACCTCGGCTCCCCCTTTTAGATTGTGGACTTACTCACCTCTAATTAATAGTACGGAGAAGTCAGTGTTCTAATTTGATCATATTCTCAGCAATATAAAGTAAGTGGCGACCAAAGATGGTAGTGGCGCCATTGATGATCTTCAGAAATCTAATACATAGAGAAACTGGGCCAAAACACATTGCCTTGCTACCAATTTTGGAAAGTTTTTGGGGGGACTGGGAACCACAAACAGTCCTAAGGAGTGTAGGGTTTTGCTGCTACACCATGAAATTATTGTAATATCTCCTTAGTGTCTCTTCAGAATCTTTGGATTTTAATTTAAACCAATTTGGGTGGAAATTGTGCTATAAATGTGCCATCTGCAGCCATATTTCAGTATTTCGTAGGTTTTTGTGTGAGGTGGGGTTAGAACATTCTCCACCCTAACCCTTCAAGAGGAACTTAGGTTTGCTTGCTTTCCTCACTCTGTTAAACGCGAGGCAGGCATTTACGCCTCATCACTTTCAAAGTTCACCAGCCACCACTGCCAGTACCTACCTGCTCGCTGATCCGCCCAAGGTGCCAGTAGGCCTGGCTTTGCAGTAGCTCACACTGAATTCTTCTCCGCAGAAGCAAATCCTGTTCAGCAGCTCCTTGTAGAAAGGGCCTCATGGAGCCCTGCAGCTTCATACTGCTGGAGATTTTCAGCTTCCAAAAAAGTGACTAAGTCTGAATGTAGAAATCTTCACCATAACTTCTTCCAGCCGCTCCACGATGGACACGACAAACTGATTTGACTCACAGAACTTTACCTTTTCAGACATTTTTCATCAGAATGTCTTCTAAGTCTGAAGACTAGATGCCTGTGGTTGGTGCTTTGATCTTTTAGGCGCTAGCTTTTACTAATAACTTTTTAAATTATCATAACTCCTGTTCTACTGATTAGATTTTTGTCATTTTGGTGTCAAATAATTTAGTAACATTTTCTCTATTTGTCCAAATGGGTGTGGGATTTTTCTGGTGTTGTGGTTTCACTGTATTACTGTTTGAGAGTTGCATAAATATTTTCCACATAGCCTCTAAGTTAAGACTCACTGCTTTAGTGCCAAGCTACCAGAGCATTAAGCAAATGTTAATTTAGTGACTTTTTGTGGTTCACCCTGACAGGTGTTGTGGTTATTGCTTGAGAAGGGTGCACACCCCCTCAATCAAAAGCCCGATTTCCAACATTTATCCTCTGTTTATGATAAGCCCTGGTCAGTTGGGAACTTCAAATAGGTAAAGTGCCCCGGAAAGAACATTTATGGTTGTCTCCTAAAACACATACAACTCAGGGATCCCTCTTGCTATACACTGAAATTACCTTAACATATTGGAACAGTTCAGTAAGAACCAACCAGATAACCAACTACGCTTCGACTCTAACACCAATTGTAAGTAACTCAGGTTTCCTGCCAGGCATGACAGACAGAGAATATTTGAGATGGGTCCGAAGGAAGCCCTCCCGCATTATGTGCATTATTTAATAGCAGAACTTTGAAGATTAGAGAGCAGTACTCCACTATATGTGATAAAAGAAGATGCAAAAGAGGCCAGATATAGACTCCTCAACTACAGAGAACCTATTTCAGAAGGTACCATGTCACAGGCAGTGATTCGCTTGAATAGAATCCGCGAAGTGTAGCAACCATATCAGTCAAATAAATTCAGAAATGGCAGGGTGAACTTCAACTGGAGATCCCAGGGAGTTCCGAGGTTACTCGTTGTCAGAGACCTGTCAAATCCTCTATCTGCAAGCAATGTAGAGTGTGGACTCCCATCAACATGTATGTAAAGAGGCAATCCTTGATGACACATTCTCACTCCACCACACACAGATAATTTTCACTGCTGGTGTGGGACCATCACCTTTATCAGGAAAAGGGACTATGGCCCTGACCAGTGCATAGATGATGTGCTGGCAGATGCTGCACACAGACTTCCCTGCTGGGGAATTTGCTTTGAATTGCTCTGTGAGGGGCTGGACAATGTAATGAGCATTGAAGTAAATACATTGTCCAGCCTCTCACAATCCCATTCCACTGCACCATCAGAGTGACCTAAGTGAAATTCCGGTGTTTCGTTTTCGACAAGGACTTTTACACGCTGCTGCTAAGAGTACCCTGTGATCCACCTTGTCAAAGGCTGCAGAGAGTTCCAGGATCACCAGGAAGAACAGGTTGCCCTTCACAATTGTAGCACGGATGGTATGTACCATATTGGGGATCACCAGCTCTGTCCCATGGTCAGGGAGTAAAACTGACTGAGCCATGTCCAGGAGGTCATTCTTCTGTAGGTGTCCCTCCTGTTTCCAGTAACTTACCTGAGACTCTGCTATAAGCCAATCATTAGTCGTCTGGATCATGGTCCACAAGTGCGAGACAATGATTCTTTGAAGCAAAGTGGTGTTCTAGGTTCTTGTTCTAGGCCCAAGTATGAATGATCTAGGTAGCTATTTAGCAATGTTTAAGGTAGTGTGAGTTCAGAAAAAAATCGTAATAACCTTGACATTAACAGAAGTCTACAGCAGCGGCCTACATTTGTAATCTTGTAAAACCTTTAACTGATACTTAAAATAAATGTTTGTTAAAGTATAATCAGCAAAATAGAAAATATTTAAAATGTGTTCTCCCATTCTACAAATTATTTAACACATATTTAAAACAGTGTGCTCGATTCCAATCCGGTTTAGCGGTTGACAAACATTTAGAAATGGCTTGATAGAAAATCGTTATAATAATAAGAAAAAAATAAAACAGTTTCATGGTGAACAATTCAGTACAAAAATGCACAATTCTATTGAACAGTGGGTTGATCATTAACTCAACATAATAGTTCGTAAATGTATTAAACACTGTGCTCATTATCAATACAGAATAATTATTAGAAAATGTTTGTTGTATGGTGTGACTGTCAAGTTGTAAACAACTTTTGACAGTTCGTAAAAAAGACCAAGGGGCAGATTTACGTTAAACTAACGCAGCGCAGTGCAGCAAGTTGCTTTGCTGCGCCGTGCTGCGTTAGTTTGGAAAGCACAGGGATGCGACATATTTACAAGAATATGTCGCATCTCTGTGCTTCCCCCTGCGCTGGCGCACAAACTGCAGCCATGCGCCGGCGCAGGCACCCTTGCACCATGGTGCAAAGATGCCTGCGTCGTGGGGAGATTGTTTTTGTGCAGGAAGGGGCCCCTTCCTGCACAAAAACAATCACTACAAGCATTTTCCTCTTTCAATGCGTGCTGTAGAATGCAGCACGCATTGAAAGAGGAAAAACGAGGAGAAATGAAAACATTTCTCCTCGGTGCGCATCTCCAGAGTTACGATTTCTCGTAATTCTGGAGATGTGTCTTGTTCCATGAGTGTTGCGTGGGAACACCCACAGCAACACCCATGGAACGCCCCTTCACCGCAAAGTGCTGCGTGTGAAGGGGCCGTATTTACAAGGAGAGGAAAAGTCACGCAGGGTGGCTTTTCCTCTCCTTGTAAATATGGAGCAGCCCCCTGCGCCACCAGTACGTCACGAAAAGTGATGTACTGGTGGCGCAGGGGGCTCATAAATCTGCCCCCAAATATTTAAGACAGTGCTGGTTTATTACTTTAGCAACTGGCTGGTTATACGGGAGGAGCTAGGGATGGTGAAGGAGGTGCATAGGCACTGAGGTCAGCGTTCTCGGCTGCTTGCTCCTTCCAGACTAAACCTGTTTGTGCTACAGAACCGGACGTTAAAGAGGCTAATCTTTGACTGCATGAGGGCTCATGGACGGTGCAATGGTTACGTCACTCAGTAGTTACTTGAGGGCAGATTTATTAACTTTAAGTGCAAGACAGCACAGCAACCAAAGTTGCTACATTGGGTTGTGCAAGGTAGAGAAAGCAGGACATTGCGCTATTTAAAAAATTGCCATGTTGCAGCACTCCTCACCTGCAGTGGTGCAAAAAGAGCTGTGTAGCACTACTGCACAGAGCTTTTATAATGGTGCAAAGGTATGCTTGTAATGTCTAGCATAGATTTTGTACAGGAAGTATACACTTTCAGTACAAACTCCCATGCCTAGACAATGTTTAAAACATTTCACACATTGATTGGACGTGTGTTATACAGTGCAGCAAACACAAGCAATGTGTGAAATGTTTGAAGAAATAAAGAAATAAATATATGTCTCCAACCATTCAGTAATAACATTTTTACATTAATTTACCATATCTCCCACAATGAGACAGGACATTCTCTGACAATCTCTTTATCCAACCATGGCATAAAATTCTGCCTGACCAATTACAACAAGTACTGCTAGAATAAGTACCTTAGACCTCAAAGGAGATCGATATTATGGTTGATAATTACACTTCTTGGCTAACATCAACCATCAACTTGCTTACTCCACTAAAGATCTCTCGTAGCAAAAGACCCCATCCTACGGCACCTTAGTTTACTGATATTCTCAGAACTCAAAAACGAAAATGCAGAAGGCAAGAGTGCATCTGGAGAAAGAATTACTGTGATGTTGAGAAAAATAAATACAAACAGGAATTGGCTATTTACAAATCATTGATAGTAAAAGAAAAGGCCTCTTACTTCACGCAAAAAAAATAGAAGCAGCTAAGAATTCAGTAAAAGAACTGTTCCTAACCGTAAGGAAACTTACAACTTTAGATACAGTGACGACTAGCCATTATGGTCAAGATTTTTGTAACAACTTGGATAGCTGCTTCCAAAAAAGACATAGAAGTCTATGATAAATTTTCACTCAGTAAACCTCCATCCTTAACTTAACAGCATAATCTTCCTCATGACAACAGTAACCTTATCACCAAATTTACAGATCCTACTTTAGAACAGATTGCCTCATTCATTAAGTCAACAAAATCTGGGTCCTCTCTCCACCCTTGTCCCCCCTCGGTAGCTAAATTGGCACCAGAACCAATTTCCTTGGATCTCATTACAATTTTCCAGTACATGTTTAATACTTGCATTTTTCCTAAACAATGAAACGTTGCTTCCATATTGTCTCTTAATAAAAAATCTTCTCAGGACCCAATAGACACAAACAGTTACAGGTCCATTTCAAGACTGCCCTTTCAAGCAAAAATTGTGGAAAAAATAATGAATCCCCAGTTAACCTAATTTATACAAGATAATAATCTCTTAGACCTGACTCAATATGGCTTTAGAAGCGGGCACAGTACAGAGTCAGCCTTAATTAAGGCAACAAAAGAGATTAGAGAAACACTGGATCAAGGAGGCAGGGCTGCTCTCATACTACTCGGCCTGTCAGCAGCTTATGACACAGTCAATCATGATCTGCTGATAGGTCAACTAGCCAACATTGGTTTCAGAGGAGATGCGCTTGCTCTCCTAAAATCTTTTTTGACCAACCGTAAACAATATGTCTCACTAAATAAATAAACATCTGAACCTTTTCCCTGCCATACGGAGTATCTCAGGGCTCATCACAGAGCCCGACTCTGTTCAGTGTCTATGTTTCCAAATTAGCTACCTTGATCAGACAGTTCTGTTTCTCATTAACCCCCTGAGCAGATGACACACAAATTGTCATCTCCCTAACTGAGAATGATCTTGACATAGACTCTAGATTTAGAGAATGTACGCTGGCAGTTAACACATGGATGGCAACCAACTGCCTTAAGTTAAACTCTAGCAAAACAGAGGTCATTGTTTTTGGAAAATAACCCTCCTTCTGGTCCCACTCCTGGTGGCCTCTTGAACTAAGTACTGCTCCTATCCCAGTCAATTCAACCCGCAACCTTGGAGTGATTATCGATGAGAAACTCACTTATAAGAAACAGATCAATACGGTCTCTTCCTCACTTGTTTACATCATCAAAACGATTTAAAAATTCTTACCTTTTCTTCCTCCCTCCCTGCAAAAAGCAGTAGTCACATTGATATTGCTCTCAAATCTTGACTACTGCAATGTGCTCTCTTTGAACATACAACAGAATTTTTTTTTAATAAACTACAGATTATACAAAACGCAGCCGCTCAGCTTTTACTAGGCATTCCCAAATTCAAATCCTTAGCCGGTGCTCTAATAAAGCTTCATTGCCTGCGAATAAGAGATTGGTATTTAAGTCTGTCTGCACTGCTTTTAAGGCTCGGTATGGAATGGGATCTGATTGCTTGAATTAAAATTTCAAGTGGTATAAGCCATCAAGAACCCTGAGGTCTTCCACAGCATATAATCTCCTGATTCCTAAATATAAGCGCACCGCCTGGGGAGGAAGAAGCTTTATCCACAGTGCATCACACTTCTGGAATGCCCTACCTATTCATTTAAAAAATATGTAAAATCTTTTCAATTTAAGAAAATTTCTAAAAACATGGCTTTTTAACTCTATATGAAGTAACCTTCTGATGCTGACATGGTTAAGTAGGTCTGTTATGAGCTAGCGCCAAGACACCTCCAGGTAATCGCTGCACTTTACTAATAAATTAACATAACATAACAACATGGTGAGCTTAGCTGAGATTTGCTTGCAAGATAGATAATTGTTATCTGCCCAGTATTCTAAAAATCTGAGGACAATTACATCCCATAACATAGAATTCTTAGGTTGCGAAGGGTTTGACAACCTCATGGCTGTCATAAGTTTACAGATCAAAGGGTGTTCCCCAATCGGCTTCTCTTCAGCTGGAAGGGTAACTGCCGAAATAGCCAATCTGAAATTGTTTATTGACATATAAGCCAAACCGGAGCTTGCCAAATCAGATAAGAAATTATTCACCAGATAGCATTCTGCCCCCACGGGATCAACACTCCATTTGTTAGACCAAACACACCACCTCCTCCATGCCCAAGCATAACGTTTGTAGGTGCTTGCAGACCAAGCATGCTTGATGTAGCAAGCAGATTGTTGCGAAATTCCTGGCAGACTCTATCCTTCCCTGAATTCCACACCATCAACGTAAGCTGTTGTGAAAGGATCAGCAGATGAGACTGACCCAACGGGTCAAACAACAGATTCGTACAAGTTGGAAGCACATCCTAACTCTAGAGTTGCAGGGAACCATGGCTGTGCTTTCCACAACAGAGTCATTAGAATGATCTCCGGGTTCTGATGCCTGACTTGAGATAGGACCCTGGGAATCATTATCAATGGTGCGAATGCATGCCCCCAGGATTTGAGACCAATCCTGGAGAAATGCATCTGTTGCCTGACCACTCGGGTCTGGGCCCTAACCGAAGAAGGTGGGTAGTTGACATTTGAGTCTTGATGCAAATAGGTCCACTTTGCATGGACCCACAGGCCGTTGAGGGAACTGTAGAATTTCGGGAGAAGTCCCCAGTTGCTGTAAGATAATGTGAGGGGCTATCCACTATCTTATTCTCTTGCCCCAGAAGAATTCTGCCATAGCTCAGATGTGGTGTTGGAGGCAGAAGTGCCAAAAATCTTTGGCTACCTCCGCCAAAAGTCTTGACTTCATTTCACCCACCTTATTGACATATCACACTGCTGAAATGTTGTCCATTCGCAGCAGAATGCAACAAAATGTCTTCGAGGGAGATAAGCTTTTGATGGCAAAGGAGCCCGTCAGCAGCACCAGTCAATTGATGTGGTGATCAAGCTCTGATTCCGGCCATCGACCCCTCCCCCACGTGGACAGTGGGCCGCATCTCGCTCCCCAAACCCCATTTGCTGGCATCCGATTCTATAATGATCTCTTTGGAGTTGTCGAAAATCGCCTTGCCATTCCAGGACTCCAGGTGGTCTAACCACCAAGCCAATTCCATCTTGGCTTCCTCCAACAAGATGATAGCTTAAATCGATGAGGCCAGAAGGCCCACAATCTGGGCTACAGATTACAAGGACACAGTTTGACTGCTCAACGCAGACCTCCATTCCTTCTTGATTGATCTTATCTTCTGAAGTGGGAGAATCAATTGTGTCAGAATCGAATCTACAGGGAATCATAAAAATTCCAAACACTGAGAGGGAATCAGGGCAGACTTCTGTTTGTTTATTATAAAATCCTGCAAGAACAGGTGAAGAAACACTGTCTGCCGCTCCGGTACTATCAGAATGAGATTGTTGGAGTAAACTATCAGGCAAACTCTCCTTCAATCAATCAATCAATGAATCAATCAGGGGTTTGTTAAAGCGCGACTACTCACCCGTAAGGGTCTCAAGGCGCTAGGGGTGGGGGGGGGAGTGCAGGTTCCATCCATCAAGGAGGGGGTCTGTCGAAGAGCCAGGTTTTGAGGTTTCTTGCGAAGATGGGGAGCGATGTTGTCTGTCTGAGGTGGAGCGGAAGGGCGTTCCATGCTTTGGCCGCGAGGAAGGAGAAGGAGCGGCCTCCCGATCTGGTCTTTCTGGTGCGGGGGACCACGGCGTAGGAGAGCTGGGCTGATCGTAGGGTCCTTTGGGGTGCGTGGAATTTGAGTCGGCTGTTCAGGTATGCTGGTCCGGTGCCGTGGAGGGCCTTGTGTGTGTGGGTGAGCATCTTGAAGGTGATTCTCGCCTCGACAGGGAGCCAGTGGAGTGTGCGCAGGTGCTGGGAGATGTGGCAGTGTTTTGGCAGGTTGAGGACCAGTCTTGCGGCGGCGTTCTGGATGTTCTGTAGCTTGCGGGTGAGGTTTTTGTTTATTCCGGCGTAGAGTGCGTTGCCGTAGTCGAGTCTGCTGGTGACCAGGGCGTGAGTGACGGTCTTTCGGTGTTCGAGGGGGATCCATTTGAAGGTCTTACGAAGGAGGCGGAGGGTGTGGAAGCAGGAAGACGAGACAGAGTTGATCTGGCGGTCCATTTTGAGCTCGGAGTCCAGGATGATTCCCAGGTTGCGTGCGTGGTCCGTGGGGGTTGGCGGGTTTCCGAGGGCGGGGGGCCACCAGGTGTCGCTCCAGGCATCGGGGTTTGGGCCCATGATGAGTACTTCTGTTTTGTTCTTGCTCTCAGATGTTCCACCACCGGTCTCATCATTTTGGTGCAGCACCATGGGGCTGATGAGAGACTGAAGGGCATGACTTTGAATTCAAAACAGCGGCTACGCCACCGGAATCGCAGAAACCTCCTGTGTGGAGGAAATATGGGGACTGATAAATAAGCGTCCTTTAGATACAAACGGACCATCCAGTCACTCTCCTGAAGAATATCTCGAAGAAGGTGAATCCCTTCCATCTTGAAATGCCTGTAAATAACCCAGGCATTATAGTCTTTCAAGTTTAAAATCAGATGCGAGCCACCACCTTTTTTCTCTACTAGAAAGATAGTACTGATGAATCCCTTAGAGTGTGGATCGGCAGGGCAAAGTGCCCCTTTGTGCAAGAGTATCTGAATTGCTGACTTTATAGTAGTCTGCTTGCATAGGTGAAAATACAGTTGAGGTGGGGGAAGAGACTGGCGAAGGGGTTCGTAAAATTCCAGTTTGTACCCCTGAACAGTTTCGAGAACCCATGGATCTCAGGTAATTCGTCGCCAGTTGTGGAAAGCAAAAAAATCATGTTCCCCAAAATTACTTCCAAAACGGGAATAATTCTCACCTGTAAGTCCTGAATCTTGGATTGCTCCTTGAGCTCCTTTGTGGTTCCCTCTACAGAAATAGTTTCTACCTCCCCAGGAGTCAGAGCCGAAGAAGGTGGTACCAGTTGAGGCATCATACCACCCTCCTCTGCCAAGGGGGGAGTATTCACATTGGAAGACTTGGAATGTGCCACTGCCTGACAAGCATCCCCTACCTCACCCAGCCCTGCCAAAAAGGGTCTGTCTGAAGACTTTTTTATGGGGCAATTGTACTTTGTCTACAGTACTGCAAGTGGACACAAAATTAGCCAGGTTTTTCACAAACAGCCCCCAAAGAGAAGACCTGCTGCTACAGGACCAGCTTCCAAGGCAGCCAAATCTTTCAGCTTTGGGTCTATGTGCATTAATACTGATTGCCTGTGCTCAGTCAAAATGGAGCAATTGACATTGCCTAATTGGCAGATGGCTCGCTGAGCCCATCCTACCAAAAATTCTGGGTCTATGACTCGCCTGATAGGCAAGTTTGAGGATTTTAATCAAGGGTCCTGACATATCTAGCAATGTGTCTTGACAGGTACGCCAAGCTCTATCCAAACCCTTTTTAGGATCCCTAGAGAATTTCTTCATGAAGGTGACCATTGTGGGATCAACCTCCGGAGTCTCAGTGACTCTACCTGGTAAGTCTGGTCTTGGGCACTCGGCATTAAGATGAGCTCAGACTTCTTTCTCAAAGCTTTGTCTTATGTGCGCCTGTATGTAATCTGCCACTTCTTGTGGGGGCACCCAGTTAGAAGACCGTGGATGAGTAATGTCACTGGGTTCAAAATCTAAGACTTTAGAGTGTTTAGGGCCCAAAGAGGGGTAGTCCGAGAATTCAGAAAGCTTAAGACCCCAGTCAGGTGAAGTATAGGCAGGGCCTATTGAGTGTTACTACCCTGATCAGTCTCTGCTGATCAGGGCATTGCTGGGGAGCTGCTGAGAGTCGAGAACTAGCAATGCGGGAGAAGCGCATTTCTGCCATCTAAAAAACGCCAGCCATGATCATTTAAAGATCGCAGGACTGCTACGCATGCCTACAAGGCTCTTCACCCTAGACATGAAAAGAGGACTGTGCTCATCATGAGGGGCCAGCTCAGTCTGCTTCCCGCTCCCTCTGCACAAGAAGGCTACCAGCCTTGGACGGCTACCGGCATGTAAGGAGAGCGTGTGTGCCCATTTGTAACCTAAATGTGGGGGAACAAACACAATAAATAACACCAATAAACAAAGCTCGCTAGGTGGGACCTGTCATTGGACATGTCACAGGCCCTGATAATATACAAACAAACAGTAATGAGTACAAATAAGGAGGTACTTAACTGGCTGCACAGCAACGAAGAAACAGAAAGCAAGATCGTGGAGTCAATACTCAAAGGACTAGCTTCATGAAGATTAGAGCATGTGATGTGTGATGTAATGATACTTTTAATGGGAGGTGTAGTTTTTAGTTTTCTTGATTGTTATTCGCTGCTGTTGAAAAATGCAGTAAAGACAGAGAAGCATAATCAGAGCCTCCGGTCCTGACATAAAACTCTCAGTGACGGCCGGACACGGGTAGGTCACCCACCGCAGATGACTCGAAATCGAGCCTGATTCTCGCCATATTCAGAGTTCCCCGAACGTCACTGCTGGGGCAATTAGCCCCCTCCTTCTAGGTGATTCCAGAAGGTATATTTATCTCAATCCCATTTTTCTATCACACAGGACTACCGCATGAGTCCATACTGTAGGGGACGGTACCTGACAGATACTTATTCACACCATCCCCACTAGAGTAGACTAGGAGCTTATGGTCCTGATGAAATGCGGAGATCCTATGGACAGTATATGGCATGAAACATGTTGACCCCACGCACTTGACAAACATAATTTAGAGCTTGAGAGGGTGTAATTCCCCCTCTTTAGCCACAAATTGTTTAGTCTTCTGTTTTTAGTATAGTGTAGGAACCAGCTAATAAAATTATTCTGTGGGACTCCGACAGCTATTTTTAATCCACACACAGCCCCTCCCATTTCTACTCTTGATATCCGTGCCTCACCACCACTTCACATCGGCAAAAAGAGAAGACCTCCAGCAAAGAGCCCCCACGTGGGGCCCGTTGGGCATTGCAGCACCGGCCCAGCGAGGAGCTGCCCAATGATGAAGCATGACACCCTCCGGGGTGTGTGAGGGCTCTTGCTCCTAAGGGGAGCTACTCCACATTCATCATCCTCCACACCTTTCCAATTTCTGGACACCTGGCTTCCGTTCCTTACCCCCCCACGCCTTAGAAAATGCATACTCTTGCTTTTGCCATAGAATTGTTAATGTCTGCATGGGATCTCTGGCACACATTCTTGCTGTTCATAGCTGTGTACCTTGGCAAAAGAAAAAAATAAGGTATGTCTTTTGGAATACAAAGGATTAGCATATTGTGGGACCAGAAACACCTTGACATCCTCAATGTACAACAATGTGCATAAACTATACAAAGAAGAAACTGATCTCTGCACAATTCAGCCTAAGCAATCACGACAAGTGCTATGTTTTAACCAGCGTATCTAAGCTCCATATCTATCTATCTATCTATCTATCTATCTATCTATCTATCTATCTATCTATCTATCTATCTATCTATCTATCCAGTAGCGGTCGGTGGTGGGAGTGCTGCCGGGCGCTGACGTGGGGCGGGGGAGGGGTAGGGTGGGGGGTAGTAAACTACGGATTACGGCGGATTACAGGTAAGTAAACATATAAATAAATAAATAAAACGAATTTCGTTTCTCGCGCTGCATTGCTAATTGCAATGCAGCGCGAGAAACGAAATTCGTTTTATTTATTTATATGTTTACTTACCTGTAATCTGCCGTAATCCGTAGTTTACTACCCCCACCCTGCCCCTCCCCCGCCACACGCGCGCGCCCGGCGGCACTCCCACCACCGACCGCTACTGTATCTATCTATCTATCTATCTATCTATCTATTTATCGATCTGCCTATCTTTTAATAGATACAACACCATTAACCTCGTCACTCAACTAATCAGTCAGCCGAGTGCCACATAAACCGCAAGCTGTCATTTTAGGACTCTATGCATTTAGCTGTCTGTGTCCACAGTCTTTTGCCTGTGTGTAATTAACTACAGCTTATAATTAACTATAATAAAAGTAAGTGTAATAAATGGAAATATAAAGTAACTGCTAGCTCCCAAATGCACCTTCCAGACATCATTGATATAGCGCAAATTGCTCTGTCATTTGTAGGGGTGGGTTATAATCATGGGTAGTCCGCACCCGCATATAATCCTTATTGTGTTAACATTTGTGCCATTAGATCGTGTAATGTAATAATGTGTAAAGTGAAGTGATACTTATAATTTCGTACAACCTGGGGAGATCAACATTGCAATTACATATGATTCGATGAAAGCCTTAATGTGAAGAATTATACATGTGACTAATGAACGTCATAATTCATATGTTTATGTAATGCATTGATTTAAATGTGCTCAGTAACAATGATCACATATACGTGTGCTTAATGAAATTACATTCTGCTTCTTATGTTTGCTGAATTCTGTAGGCCTGTCGAGCTAGATTTTCTAGTAGAATTCATGGGTATGTAGAACTTGTTCTTTCTCATGTTTCTGTTGCAGGTAGAGAAAAGCATCTTTGTTAGTTAGAATAATGTCTTTGTTTTAGGAGTTAGGCTTAGGGAGGAGAAGATACATTGAACGGCGATGCTGATAATGTGGGATGGTGTTCTTTCTCACCGGAGAGAGCCTGGGAATCAAGGTCTTCGAGCCAAGGCCTGGGAGCATCGCTGCTGGATAGAAAGTTACCTACGAGGAGGTGTCTTGCATGGATGGGGTGATGTTCCACAGACTCATGGGAAGTCTCATACCAGTTTTGTGTTGGAGTTAGGGACAGAGTCTGCCTTGCCTTGAGAAGAGAGAGCTTCTTAGAACGAGCTCGGTAGCTTCATGCTACCTGACCCATTCAAAGTGAATGGTCTTCTTAGGAAGCCTTCACTTGCTGACACCTTTTCAGAACTTGCCTGGGAAATGCTAACTAGGGATGTAATTTTAGCGATAGAGTAAGGTCAGACTAATGCTTTTTCCCTACGAACCTCTGATTAAGGGGACTTTGGACGTCGGAGCGATAATCTTTTGTGTCCTGATTCTTGAATTAGTTATCCTGTGTATGATGCATCGTCTTAACTTCACCCGTAGGTTTAGATTTGTATTAGTTCAAATTTATTTCTACACCCTCATTTTGAGGTGTTTGTATGTCCAGTTGATCTTGGCCTTGTAATAAACTAACTAACTTTGAATCAGGAGTCTGTGAGTCTTCGGAGCCATAGTTCATTGGAACTGTAATGCATAATTGGCTAACGATAATTTTCCTCCCCTCCACACTTTCAAGCAGACAAAAAGAGACATCAGCCAGGGGTTCCAGAGTAAATCTAGAATGTGGAACCCGGCTCCTTCACCATCATCACCGGGAACGTGGCTTCACATTTCTCCAATGTGTACTTTCCATTTTAAAACATCTAGAACAGAAAACAACATTACATAAAGTATATCAGCTAAGCCTCATTTAGTGAAAAACAGTTAAAATAAAATGTACCTGGCCACTTATTCATTCTCATTTGGGCAACATTACGTTGTTTAAAATATGTTGGTTGTCAGTTATTGAAATAGTGGAAAGAAGCACAATATAATAATGTGATTCCAGCTTCAGGGGTTAGAAGTGGAAGGTGCAAGGATTACAGGCAGTGGAAGCTAGAGGGTGATGTACTGGTGATCTCTGCGTTTATACTTCACTTGGAATAAAGGTCCACTTACCAACAAATTCCACAACTTGGCATCTTTCTTTTCATTAGTGACAAGTGGGTCCAGTACCTGCGTTGAGCTGACCACCAGTTTGCTGCATTTGACCAGCTTTCACTACAGCCTACTGTTGTCTGGTACACCCGCCATGCTTGCGGGTGATTCTGTGTGGGTGGTGTGAGGGATCTACCCATCCATGGACATTCTTCAGAGGGGGCCAGTGCTGCCACTAATACCGTGAGAGGGCAGGCAGAAGTTTGGACTCTACCCCAAGAAGGTAGGGGTGCATGCATATTTTCTTGTGCGCCCCGTTGCTGCACTGTGAATCCTGTGGACGCACACGAGTAATACCAAATGTAACGAGTCCGCCATATTGGAAGGAGGAAAAACTGTTATTGTGGATGCCATTGATGGGGACACAAAAATGAAAAAGCTGCACTGATACTTAATTTGAGTACTGAAGGGAGATCCATATTGAAAACGCTACCTGTACCTGGGGTAAAAATTCTGTTAAATCAGGAGGGGGCGTCAGGTGAAATGGTAACAGTAGAAATTGTGGACGAATATACTTCAGTTATCAAAACACTTGACAAAAGATTCTCACTGGCTAAGAATGTGGTGTTAGAGAGGCATATGTTCCTACAAAGGTCTCAACAACAAGGTGAATCCATTGATAACTTTGTATGCATTCTAAGAAAAATAAAATCACATGTAATTACGGGCAATTTAAAGAAAACTTATTCGGGACCAATTAATTGAAAAGGACTTGAAACAAAAAGATTCAAGAATGGTTACTATCCACTGAGAATCTTGATGTGGAATCCGCCCTTGCAATTGCATAAGCAGTTGAGAATTCAGATCCATACTTTAAGGAAATGTTAACTCCTGTTGAATATGGAGCTAATAAAGAAATGAATTTACTACAAGCGAAAGATGGCAGTCGTCCAAAACTGAACATCATGTTAAAGGCAAAAAAGACAAGGTTAGGAACAGTGAAGTTAATATGTGTTTTTGGTGGTATAGCCTCACACATGTGGCATTAGCAAGTGGGTTTCAAGTGAAACCATATAGGGCATTTTGCCAGAGTGTGGCATAGTGTACTCATATCTACAATATCTCAAGGGGAAGAGTGCATGGGTAATGATGATAACAATATATGGTACTGACTGTTGAGGTGGACGATGAGTCAACTGGTGTGGTTGGATGTGTGGGTAACACTGAACCTTGATGATGATTTTTTTATGTTCTCTACTGCTTACTTTTCTTTAACCTTTATTTCTACCTTATAGGTGTTGCTAGCTATGGGTTTAACTTTTCACTTGCATTATTTTTTATTTGTTTATTAAGGGGGAGGATGTATTGTGATTCCAGCTTCAGCTGAAATGTGGAATGTCGGGGTCAGAAGGGGAAGGTTGTCAGTATTCCAGGCAGTGACAGAGGGTGCTGTACTGTTAGTAGCTTTCTATATACTTCACTTGGAATAAAGATACACTTAGCTGCACAATTCATGACGTGGTGTTTTCTTTTTCACAGTAACTATCACTTACCCCTTTTCTCCCAGGAACGACAGGAAATCACCTAAGAATACCTTCCCTCTCATATTGGTATGTCCCGTTCCACCAATAGAGTTCTTAAGTACCTTTATTGCTACCTCTAGAGTTCTGTTGCTCCCCAGCTAGGCTTGTACTGCAGAAATACGAATATCAGTACATATACACAGAATGCTGCCAGGTTTTCATATTTTTTAAACAAATAAACTACTGGTGCTACCTGGCCTAAGAACTAAGGCGGTGACCTGAGTCTCACTTCGTTTCCATTTGCAGAAGGATATTTATTTCTGTTTGAGACAAGAATTCCTTTCATTTTTTATAGGAATGCGTTGTGTGGCACTCTTATGAATGCAAGCTTCAGCCTGGCCCTTAGTTTACATTTGTCACTTGCTTTACAGTACGTTCTTTCCCGTTTACTTTATGACTTTTCCTTGAGAGTCATTTCTTCTGGGCCAGCAGGGTCAAATTCCAGTCACTGTGCATGATCACATGACCATAACCGAAGATACAATTTTTCCATGTTCATGCGTGATGTGTCTACGTTTTTTCTTTCACTTGTAGTCTTATTTAGTCGAATATAAAACATCACTATACGTCTCAGAATTCAAAGAAAAATTCTGGACTGAGCTAGCACGTCACACATGGAACTGGAAGAAAATCAGGACCCTCTCACATAAAAATTAAGTCTTCCTCATTCTCTTGCAGTGAATATACTGGACCTTACTTAAAGCTCACTGGACACCTGAAAAACTCTATAAAGTAGGTCTCCTAGAGTCAGACAAATGCTAGAACTGTCACGAATCTCCAGGCTCTCTCCACCACATGCAATTCAACGGTATGATGCTAAAAACCATTTTGGAAAGAAATTCAAAACATAGTAAGTGACATTTTTGACCCTGAGATTCCTCTTCCACACAGTGACACTGGGCCCCTGGTCTATAACTCCTGAAATAAAGCTTAAAACTCGGGATATGAGTCTGTTAGACCTCTTACTAACTATAGGAGTAAAAATATTCTATGTGAGTGGAAATCGTTCTCAAATCTAACTCTTCATATATGGTGGGCATGGGTATGCTTTGAAAGAAATACAGATAACTCATTACTTAACAACTTCAACTCTCAGAATCCGCACAAACTGTGAAATAAATTCGATATGTAGATCCAAAAATTAAGCAACCCGAAGACAACTCCCTAACAGATATCCAAGCATACCACTAGTGAACACTGAGGTATACGATCTGCCTACATACCAGAGCAAGCTGCTACCGAACTATACCGGCAGGCACTATCACTACCTACCACCTCCACATTGCTAAGCCTACCAAATTCACATCTTCTCCTACCCCCCCTAAGTCCCATAGGCTTTATTTTTCCCCCTACACCCTCCCCTCTCTTCCACTTTCTCACCACACCCTTTAATAGTGGTTATAACCAACAATGTTTACTCTAAACCGTATCTCTAATGCCACTCCAAACACTGATTTAAACTTTGTAAACATTCAAACATTCTAAAGATTAAAACACTGTGAACATTCTGACATTATAAATACTGTAAGCATTGTATGTAACATTTATGGTATTTCCCCTGTATGCCCTCAAAACCAATAAATAATTCTGAAATTAAAAATATTATTTCACATTACCCAGTTCCATGTGTTATGTGCTGGCCCAGTCCAAGTTTTTTCTTTGAATTCTGGGACTTGTAGTGATATTTTATAATAGACAAGACTACAAGTCGTAGACACATCACGCATGAACATGGCAAAATTGTATGTTCCATTATGGTTGAGTGATCGGCTGAGGAGTGTGGATTGATCTATCTGTTTTGCTTCTCAGCTAACAGTTTATTGTTAGCATTATAGGAATTTAAGATTTGATATGCTATGGCTGCTGAATGAGGTACTGTAGGAAGCTGACTCTGTATATGCTATACCAAAGTGAGGTAGAGTGTGCACAGAGTCCAGTGGATCCCCAAAGGTAGGCAGAGGTAAAGTTGGATAGCACCTCACTCTCTATTTGTGGTAGTGTGGTCGAGCAGTAAGGCAGTATCAGAGGACAGTGTTAAGCATTTGTTGTACCCACTCAATCAGCAAATGATTTCACACACTCAAAGACTGAACTTCAGACCAATTGGTTTTGTATAAAAATATTCTTTAAGTTATTTTATTTCCTAGAACCAAGCAAGCCTGGCACAGGTAAGTTGATAAATACTTTGCAGTAAATATACAGTTTGAAATGCAGTTGTAAATGAGCTTTGAAATGGTTACAGTATTGAATTACTGGTAATGCAATACTGTGTAATGCTGTACATGTACTTTGTATCGATTTTGCAGTAAAAATTACAGGTAAGTTACTTTTACGTTACTTTTGAGATTACTTTTTAGATTACTTTTTCTACTCAGTGTGATATGCCTAGATATCACACTGGGACATTTCCTAGAGAAAAGGTAAGTAAAGTCAGTTTTGCACAATTGTTATTTTTCAGGTTTCCATACAAATCAACTCCACACAGAACATTTTTCAAAGAAAAACAGTCAATAGGATCCTATGGAGAGAAATGAGGTTAACGGTTACCAGGTAAGTAATCGGTCTTTGGAGTTGAGCTTCTGGAGTTAGAACAAGGGTTCCCCCAGGGTCAAGGATGCACTCTCGTTACACGCTCAGCGGCACTAGGGCGGCCGGGTGCAGAGTGCTGAGGCCCAATGTTATCCAATGGGGGATAGGGGGCCTCCGGTTGGTGGCTGCTTGCAAGCAGGCCTCTTGGGTGTGGGAGCAAAGCTCCTGGACTTTAGCTCAGGGCAAATGGGGAAACAAAGTAGCACCAAAGGTGCACCCTCAGCGGCACTAGAGCGGCCGGGTGCAGGCTGCTGTTTAGACGTCGGGCGCCCTGTTGGTTTCAATGGGGAACCTCCGGTTTGCAAAGGCACTGCAGGCTCGGGGACGAAGGTCTTCTGGGTGCGACCACCACTTTGAGAGGTAAGTTGGGAAGTTAGGGGTTGGTTAGGCACTGTCAGTTTGGGCACACAAGGCCGTGGGGCATCGGGTGCAGGGGTGCCTTTTGGGGTCGGATCTTCTTACCAGCTCCTGGTCGCAGTTCGGGGGACCTTCTGGATTTAGGCTGCAGGCGTCGGCTGGAGGCTTGAGGCAGGTCACGGGTCGCCGTATCTCGGGTCAGGATTGCCGGGGTGACCTCCTCGTGGTGTTTGCCCACTCGAGCTCGGGCCGTGGATGGCGGGTGCCGAGTGGGGTGGATCCGCGGTGTCCGGCCGGAGCCAGAGGTTGCAGATGAACAAATCCGGTGTTCACGGGAGACAGAGTCTTTGTAGTTGAAGGCAGGCAGGTCCTCCGGGGTTTTCGAGGTTGCTGGCTGCAGGACACACCGGGATTTCGCAGGAGCAGGTTCGAGGGGGAGACAGGCCGGTAGGGCTGGGGCCAAGTCAGTGGGCGTCTTCCTCTTGTTAGCTGCTGCGCGGCTGTTCGGTCCTTCTTCTTTTTCTTCTTGTTGAAGGTTCTTGTCTGAGGAAGCAAGGTTCAGGGGTGCCCCTAAATACTAGATTTAGGGGCGTTACAGGTAGGTAGAAAGGCTGGGACCAATGGGTCCCTTCCATGGGGTGGGTACACCCCCTATTATGCCACCCTCCAGTGGGAGGGGGGCATGAGCCTGTCTCTGGTTAGCTGAGTCCCCCCATCTTCAAGATGGAGTGGTTGTGCTTCACCTTGCCTCCCCCACCTGAGGGGTGGAGTTGGCAGAGGTGGGCACACCTCTCTTCCTCACTTGTTTGTCCCGCCGGTTCTCCCACCCAATGTGGGGGTCAGAACCAGTAGGGACCAGTTGCTGAGAGCAGCAAGTGGCCTGGGGAAGCTCACAAAGGCGGCAAGCCTTTGAATCTTCCCCTTTGTGAACCCTGTCCATCCTGGGGGAGGAGGCTTGGCACCTCATCCCAGGATGCGCATTGTTTTAGGCCCCAGAGAGCAGCAGGCTCTCGACCCAGGGGTCCAGAAACATGTCTGGTGGTGGCAGCTGAAAGCAGCCACTCAGCCTGGACACTATAGGTGGGTTAGTTTTCAGGGGGCATCTCTAATATGCCCTCTGTGTGCATTTTTCATTAAATCCCACACTGGCATCAGTGTGCGTTTAATGTGCTGAGAAGTTTGATACCAAACTTCTCAGTTTTCAGTGTAGCCATTATGGTGCTGTGGAGTTCGTAATGACAAACTCCCAGCACCATATGCTCTTAATGGCAGCACTGCACTTACAATGTCTAAGAATGGACTTAGACACTGTAGGGGTACAGGGCTCATGCACCTGTACCCTCACCACTGGTATAGTGCACCCAGCTAGAGGGGTGACTGATCTATGCCAGGTCAGTAGGTTGTAGGCATGGCACACAGAGATGTGTACCATGTTGACTCTTCACTTTGTTCTGCACCAAAACACGCAGCCTGCAAAGGCAGTGTGTGTGTGTGTAAGGGTACAGGACCTCTAAGGGTCGCACAATAAGTGCTGCAGCCCTTAGAGGCCTTCTCTGGTCACAGTGCCCTGGGTACCTGTGGTACCATTTACCAGGGGCTGACCTGTGGCCAGAGATGCCAATTGGGTTTAGGCTTCAATGCAGTTTTCAGGAAAGAACATAGGCCCTGGGTACCTGATTAGCAGGAGCCCAGGGCACACTCAGTCAAAGCACATCAGCAATTCAGCAAAAAGTGGGGGCAACCATGCAGAAAGAGGGCACTTTCTCACACAACGCCCCCCCCCCCCCCAAACGAAAAGAGGATGAGACTAACCTTTCCCTAAAGAGTCTTCATTTTCTAAGTGGAAGAACCTGGAAAGTCCATCTGCATTGGCATGGGCAGTCCCAGGTCTGTGTTCCACTACAAAGTCCATTCACTGTAGGGAGATGGACCACCTCAACAGTTTAGGATTTTCACCTTTCATTTGCATTAGCCATCTGAGAGGTCTGTGATCAGTTTGAACTAGGAAGTGAGTACCAAACAAGTATGGTCTCAGCTTCTTCAGGGACCAAACCACAGCAAAGGCCTCCCTCTCAATGGCACTCCAACGCTGCTCCCTGGGGAGAAGCCTTCTGCTTATAAAAGCAACAGGTTGGTCTTGGCCTTCATCAGTGGTCTGGGATAGGACCGCTCCTATCCCTAGCTCAGAGGCATCTGTCTGCACAATGAACTGCTTGGCATAGTCTGGAGCTTTGAGAATTGGTGCTGAGCACATAGCCTCTTTCAGGGTGTCAAAAGCCTTTTGACAACTAACTGTCCAGTTTACCTTCTTGGGCATCTTCTTGAAGGTGAGTTCTGTGAAGGGAGCCACAATGAACCCATATCCCTTCACAAACCTCCTGTAGTACCCAGTCAAGCCAAGGAATGCCCTGACTTGGGTTTGGGTTGTTGGAGCTGCCCAGTCCAGGATGGCCTGGATCTTGGGCTGTAAGGGTTGTACCTGGCCTACACCAACAAGGTGGCCAGAGGTGGCCTACGTACACCACAGTTCCCTGCCCTATCTGGCATTTGGATGACTTGATAGTTAGGCCTGCGGTTTGCAGTTTGCAGGGCATTTAAAACCTTCCCAAGGTGGATCAGGTGATCCTGCCAGGTGGAGCTAAAGACAGCAATATCATCTAGATAGGCTGTACTAAATGACTCCAATCCAGCAAGGACTTGATTCACCAACCTCTGGAAGGTGGCAGGGGCATTCTTTAAACCAAAGGGCATAACAGTAAACTGATAATGCCCATCAGGTGTGGAGAATGCTGTCTTTTCTTTTGCTCCTGGGGCCATGCCAATTTGCCAGTACCCTGCAGTTAAGTCAAAGGTACTTAGAAATTTGGCTGCACCCAATTTGTCTATCAACCCATCTGCTCTTGGGATAGGGTGAGCATCTGTCTTGGTGACAGAGTTGAGCCCTCTATAGTCCACACAGAATCTCATTTCTCTCTTTCCACCCTGTGGATGAGGTTTGGGGACTAGAACTACTGGGCTGGCCCAGGGGCTCTCAGAGGGTTCAATAACCCCTAACTCCAGCATCTTGCTGACTTCAGCTCTGATGCTTTCCTTGACTTGATCAGACTGTCGATAGATTTTGTTTTTGACAGGTGAACTGTCACCAGTGTCCACATCATGGGTACACCAGTTTGTCTGACCAGGGGTCAAGGAAAAGAGCTTTGCATACTGCTGCAAGACTTGCTTGCAATCAGTCTGCTGTTGGGCAGAGAGGGTGTCTGAAAAGACAACTCCATCCACTGACCCATATTTTGGGCTGTGTGAGAGTAGGTCAGGGAGAGGTTCACTCTCTGTCTCCTGATCCTCATCAGTCACCATCAGCATGGTGATGTCAGCCCTGTCATGAAAGTGCTTCAGGCGGTTCACATGGATAACCCTTTTGGGTGTCCTGCTTGTGCCCAGGTCAACCAAGTAGGTGACCTCACTCTTTTTTTCTAGGATAGGGTAAGGGCCACTCTATCTGTCCTGGAGTGCCCTTGGTGCCACTGGCTCCAAAACCCACACCTTTTGCCCAGGTTGAAATTCAACCAGTGCAGCTTCTTGGTCATACCAGTGCTTCTGAAGCTCCTGGCTGGCCTCAAGATTTTTGGATGCCTTTTCCATGGGTTCTTGGAGAGGCTTCTCCCAACCCTCTTTTACAAGACATAGTGGTCCCCTCACAGGATGGCCAAACAGAAGTTCAAAGGGGGAAAACCCTACTCCCTTCCGTGGCACCTCTCTGTAAGCGAAAAGCAGGCATGGTAAGAGGATATCCCATCTCCTTTTGAGTTTTTCAGGGAGCCCCATAATCATGTCTTTCAATGTCTTGTTGAATCTCTCAACAAGGCCATTGGTTTGTGGGTGATAGGGTGTAGTAAACTTGTACTGCACTCCACACTCTTTCCACATGTGTTTTAGGTAAGCAGACATGAAGTTGGAACCTCTGTCTGAAACCACCTCCTTAGGAAACCCTACTCTGGTGAAGACACCAATGAGGGCCTTGGCTACTGCAGGAGCTGTAGTAGTCCTAAGGGGAATTGCCTCAGGGTACCTAGTGGCATAATCCACTACCACTAGAATTAATTTGTTCCCTAATGCTGTGGGAGGTTCAAGTGGACCCACTATGTCCACACCTACCCTTTCAAAGGGAACCCCCACCACAGGTAGTGGTATCAGGGGGGCCTTTGAGGGGCCACCTGTCTTGCCACTGGCCTGACAGGTGACACAAGAGCTGACAAACTCCTTTACTTTTTGGTGCATCTGGGCCAGTAAAAGTGGCTAACTAGCCTTTCCCAAGTCTTGGTTTGGCCCAGATGTCCAGCTAGGGGAATGTCATGAGCTAAAGTTAGGAGAAACTCCCTGTACGTCTGAGGTACTACCACTCTCCTAGTGGCTCCAGGTTTGGGGTCTCTGGCCTCAGTATACAGCAGTCCCTCTTCCCAATAAACTCTGTGGGTACCACTGACATCTCCTTTTTCCTGGGTAGCAGCTTGCTGCCTCAGGCTTTCAAGAGATGGACAGTCCTGCTGTCCAAGGCACAGCTCTTCCCTAGAGGGACCCCCTGGGCCTAAGAATTCAACCTGGTAAGGGTCAAGTTCCATGGGCTCAGATCCCTCTGGGGTGTCCAAGTCCTCTCCCTGAGGAGAGGGGTCCTGATCCTTTTGCTGTACAGAAGCTGGTTCCCCAGTCTTCTTACCTTTTCTCTTGGAAGGTTGGGCCATACTTTCAGGCTCCAACACTTCTTTTTCACCCTGTCTCTTGCTCTGTGCTCTTGTTTTTACACACACCAATTCAGGGATATCCAGCATTGCTGCATGGGTTTTCAGTTCAACCTCAGCCCATGCTGAGGTTTCCAGGCCATTGCCAAGCAGACATGCAGCTGGTAGCTTTGGAGAGACCACTACCTGTTTCAGGCCAGTAACCCTCCCCCCCCCCAGTCTAATGTCACCATAGCGATTGCATGGTTAGTGGTAACACTGTCAGCATTGGTGACTGAGTAAGTTCTCCCAATCAAGTATTGCTCAGGGCAAACCTGTGTGTCTCTCACCATAGTGACACTGGCACCTGTATCCCTCAGAGCTTCTATCCTAGTGCCATTAATCCAAGGGTATTGTAAGTACTTTTTTAAGTTGGGTGGTCACACAGCTACAGTGGCAAACTCAACTTCCCCTTCTGAAACTAGAACTGCTTCAGTGTGCAACCCGATTTGCTCTTGGCACACTGTTGATCCCATCTGGAGACTTGCTACACCAGGAGTAGCTGTAGTAGGACTAGGGGCCTTCTTGGTTGGGCAAGCAGCATCTCCAGTTAAGTGTCCCAACTTCTTACAGTTGTTACACCAGGCCTTTAAAGGATCAAAGTTCTTTCCCCTGTACCTATTATTGGACTGGGAAGAGTTTTGGGACCCACCCCCCTGTGCACGTTTTTGGGTCCCTTTAGAAGTCTCAGGCTTTTTATCTTGGGGATTCTCACCACCTTTCCCCTGGGGAGGTTTTATAACCCCTCTAACCCTACCTAAAGTGACTTTATATTTTTCTAAAATTCTAAAGGGACTTAACCAAGGCCCTAACAAGACTTTTAGTAGTTTTGCAAAAATGCCAATTTGAAAAAATCAGAATTCTAAAGACAATTTAAGAGTTCTGTCGTGTGATCAGGTGGTAACCAAGTAGTCCAACAAATGCAAAGTTGTATATCCCACCGCTGAGCCACCAATGTTGGAAGCTGACTCTGTATATACTATACCAAAGTGAGGTATAGTGTGCACAGAGTCCAGTGGATCCCCAAAGGTAGGCAGAGGTAAAGTTAGATAGCACCTCACTCTCTATTTGTGGTAGTGTGGTCGAGCAGTAAGGCAGTATCAGAGGACAGTGTTAAGCATTTGTTGAACCCACTCAATCAGCAAATGACTTCACACACTCAAAGACTGAATTTCAGACCAATTGGTTTTGTATAGAAATATTCTTTTAGTTATTTTATTTCCTAGAACCAAGCAAGCCTGGCACAGGTAAGTTGATAAATACTTTGCAGTAAATATACAGTTTGAAATGCAGTTGTAAATGTGCTTTGAAATGGTTACAGTTTTGAATTACTGGTAATGCAATACTGTGGAATGCTGTACATATACTTTGTATCGATTTTGCAGTAAAAATTACAGGTAAGTTACTTTTACGTTACTTTTGAGATTACTTTTTAGATTACTTTTTCTACTCAGTGTGATATGCCTAGATATCACACTGGGACATTTCCTAGAGAAAAGGTAAGTAAAGTCAGTTTTGCACACTTGTTATTTTCCAGGTTTCCATACAAATCAACTACACAGAACATTTTTCACAGAAAAACAGTCAATAGGTTCCTATGGAAAGAAATGAAGTTAACGGTTACAAGGTAAGTAATCGGTCTTTGGAGTTGAGCTTCTGGGGTTAGAACAAGGGTTCCCCCAGGGTCAAGGATGCACTCTCGTTACACCCTCAGCGGCACTAGGGCGGCCGGGTGCAGGGTGCTGTTTCGACGTCGGGCGCCCTGTTGGTTTCAATGGGGAACCTCCGGTTTGCAAAGGCACTGTAGGCTCGGGGACGAAGGTCTTCTGAGTGCGACCACCACTTCGAGAGGTAAGTTGGGAAGTTAGGGGTTGGTTAGGCACCGTCGGTTTGGGCACACAAGGCCGTGGGGTGTCGGGTGCAGGGGTGCCTTTTGGGGTCGGATCTTCTTACCAGCTCCTGGTCGCGGTTGGGGGGACCTTCTGGATTTAGGCTGCAGGCGTCGGCTGGAGGCTTGAGGCAGGTCAGGGGTCGCTGGATCTCGGGTCAGGATTGCTGGGGTGACCTCCTCGATGTGTTTGCCCACTCGAGCTCGGGCAGTGGGCGGCGGGTGCAGAGTGGGGTGGATCCGCAGTGTCCGGCCGGAGCCAGAGGTTGCAGATGAACAAATGCGGTGTTCACGGGAGACAGAGTCTTTGTAGTTGAAGGCAGGCAGGTCCTCCGGGGTTTTCGAGGTTGCTGGCTGCAGGACACACCGGGATTTCGCAGGAGCAGGTTCGAGGGGGAGACAGGCCGGTAGGGCTGGGGCCAAGTCAGTGGGCGTCTTCCTCTTGTTAGTTGCTGCATGGCTGTTCGGTCCTTCGTCTTTTTCTTCTTTTTGCAGGTTCTTGTCTGAGGAAGCAAGGTTCAGGGGTGCACCTAAATACTAGATTTAGGGGCGTTACAGGTAGGTAAAAAGGCAGGGACCAATGGGTCCCTTCCCTGGGGTGGGTATACCCCTTATTATGCCACCCTCCAGTGGGAGGGGGGCATGAGCCTGTACCTGTTTGGCTGAGTCCCCCCCATCTTCAAGATGGCGTGGACTGAGAGTTGTGCTTCACCTCACCTCCCCCACCTGAGGGGTGGAGTTGGCAGAGGTGGGCACACCTCTCTTCCTCACTTGTTTTTCCCGCCGGTTCTCCCGCCCATAGTGGGGGTCAGAACCAGTGGGGACCAGTTGCTGCGAGCAGCAAGTGGCCTGGGGAAGCTCACAAAGGCGGCAAGCCTTTGAAGCTTCCCCTTTGTGAAACCTGCCCATCCTGGGGGAGGAGGCTTGGCACCTCGTCTTAGGATGCACATTGTTTCAGGACCCAGAGAGCAGCAGGCTCTCGACCCAGGGGTCCAGAAACATGTCTGGTGGTGGCAGCTGAAAGCAGCCACTCAGCCTGGACACTAGAGGTGGGTTAGTTTTCAGGGGGCATCTCTAAGATGCCCTCTGCGTGCATTTTTCATTAAATCCCACACTGGCATCAGTGTGGGTTTAATGTGCTGAGAAGTTTGATACCACACTTCTCAGTTTTCAGTGTAGCCATTATGGTGCTGTGGAGTTCGTAATGACAAACTCCCAGCACCATATACTCTTAATGGCAGCACTGCACTTACAATGTCTAAGAATGGACTTAGACACTGTAGGGGTACAGGGCTCATGCACCTGTACCCTCACCACTGGTATAGTGCACCCAGCTAGAGGGGTGACTGATCTATGCCGGGGCAGTAGGTTGTAGGCATAGCACACAGAGATGTGTGCCATGTCGACTCTTCACTTTGTTCTGCATCAGAACACGCAGCCTGCAAAGGCAGTGTGTGTGTGTAAGGGTACAGGACCTCTAAGGGTGGCACAATAAGTGCTGCAGCCCTTAGAGGCCTTCTCTGGTCACAGTGCCCTGGGTACCTGTGGTACCATTTACCAGGGGCTGACCTGTGACCAGAGATGCCAATTGGGTTTAGGCTTCAATGCAGTTTTAGGGAAAGAACATAGGCCCTGGGTACCTGATTAGCAGGAGCCCAGGGCACACTCAGTCAACACACATCAGCAATTCAGCAAAAAGTGGGGGCAACCATGCAGAAAGAGGGCACTTTCTCACAGGTACTTTAGAGAAAGTTAACAAGGTCTGATTTGTGGGGTTTATTACATTTATTCATAGCAACCTTGAGTTTGAGGAAGTTGTAGGAAGTCTATATTATCTAGGTTGTGTGTGGCCTGCAAGTCTGCGAATGATTTGGGTTTGGCCGCGGAGCCTAGCTCATGAAGATGTTTTTTGTTGCCTACTAGGACCTTAGGAGTCTTGCATGTTGTTTGGGAATTTTCTATCACACGTTTTAAGAGCTGGGATAGTGTCTTTGATTATGGTCTCGGAGTTTTGTATAATAAGTTAGTGTTGAAAATAGTGGGAAGGGTTTTGTCAGGTGCTTTTCGATGTGCAGCCATAGAGGTTTGTCATCGGCGGTAGGACAGAGCCACCAAGAGGCTTGTTCGATAAGAAAGGCAAGATAGTATTTGTGGAAATTCTGGATGTTTCGGCCGCCATTGCATTTGTCTAATTTTAGTTTTTTAAGAGAAATTCTGCCTCTTTTTCCTTTCCACAGTAAATCTGATAGAAGGAAGTCAGTGTTTTTGAAAAAAAATGGATGATAGCTGTAGGGGTAGCATGGAGGTGATAACATTTATTTGTGGGGCTATAATCTTTTTGATGCATTCTGCATGTCCCTACCATGTCATAAACTTAGGGGTCCAAGATGAGAGTAAGTCTTTTTTTGAGAAGGGTTTCTTCAGCTAGTTTTCTTGTGACTTCTAGCTTGTTTTTGATCTGTATTCCTAGGTATTTAATGTGAGATGGTTGCCTGCATAATTTTTTGCAATTCACTATGGAGGGCATGGCAAGGTTGTTTAGTCGGAACACTTCTGTTTTCTCAAGTTTTAGCGAGTATCCTGAAACTGTTGTGTAGTATGACAATTTGTTTGCAGGTGTGGCAGTCTCAGAATCCTGTGAGAAGATTAACACAATGCCTGGAAAAGCAGTGATTTTGTAAGTGTTTATATTAGATCTGATTGCGGCTAGAAGGAGTTCGATGGTTAAGAGACATAGGGCCATATGTATGAAGCTGTTTTGCGATCGCAAACACTGCGAATTGCAAAAAAACAGTGTTTGCGATCGCAAAACAGAGAATCCCTATGTATAAAAGCTTTCCAGTTCGCAAAAATGCTAATCGCAAAATTAGCGATTAGCAATTTTGCGAGGCATACATTCTGCGAATAATTCTGCAAAATCGCAATCTGCGACACGTCAATTGCGAAAATCGCAATTAACGTGTTCGCAAATGGCGAATCCGCAAAATGAGATGCATGAAAAAATCGCAATTTGCAAATTAGCGAAAATCGCAATTTTGCACATTGCAATTACCACCAAGTATGAGCAGGTGGTAACCAGGTGCAACCTATTTAAAGAGGCCCACAATGCCACAGGGGTTATCCACAATGGCAGGGCTGTACCTGATAGCCAGGAGGCTGCGTATCAGAGCTGCTGCACAGAGAAGGAGATGCCAGGAAAGGATCTTCAGACCGCGCATCACCCTGTTCCAGCGGACTGTGGAGGAGATCCATGTGAACTACAGGCTGGACGAAGACAGCATCCTGGACCTAATTGCTGAGCTCAAACCCATACTAGAACACCCCACACGCAGGACACACACCATCCCCACCCATGTACAGGTTTTGTGCTCACTGCACCTACTGGCATCAGGGAGTTTCCAGGGGGTGATAGCCACAGCAGGAGGGGTCTCGCAGAGTCCACTTTTGCGCTTCTTCCACGCTTTCCTTGATGCAATGGTGCAGAGGCTGCATCACCACATCCAATTCCCCAGCACACAACAGGCACTAGATCAGACCAAGCAGGAGTTCTATCAGATAGCCCAATTCCCACACGTTATTGGCTGCATAGATGGGACCCATGTCGCTATTTCCCCCCTCACAGAATGAGTATGTGTTCAGGAATCGCAAGTCCTATCATTCCCTGAACATACAGGTAGTGTGCAATGCCAAACATATAATCACTGATATAGTTGCGAAATACCCAGGCAGCACCCACGACTCATTCATGTTTCGCCACAGTGGAATCCACCGACGACTCACAGATGGGGAGTTTGGTGAGGGCTACCTGCTAGGTAAATGCATTGCTTACAAGGACACACCAGTAAAGCACAGAAGTGACAGGGCAGTGTTTAACCTGATTCTTGTCTCCCTGCAGGTGACAGTGCGTATGCTCTACGTGAGTACATCCTGACTCCGTACCTGAATGCAGCCACTGCTGGGGAGCGGAGGTTCAACAGTGCCCACAGAGCCACCCGCTGTGCCATCGAGAGGACATTTGGAATCCTCAAGAGCCATTTCCGCTACCTACATAAGAGTGGAGGAGCGCTACAGTACAGCCCCGAGACATGTTGCAAAATCGTGGTCGCGTGTGCCATGCTACACAACATCGCCACCAGGAAAGGCACCCCAGTGGAGCTTACAGATTCAGACTCATCAGATGAGGAGGGTCCAGCTCCACGATGCAGACCAGCCGGTGGGGTTGTTGCGGCGTCCGGCCGCCAGAGGCGAGATGAGATCACACAGAACTATTTCTAGGTCAGTAATGATGACACAATGCTACAGATTGGTGCAAAACTGTGTTTTTATTTCCTTCAGTGCAGGAAAATATCCGTCACACAG
This sequence comes from Calotriton arnoldi, assembly GCA_963921515.1. Classification (NCBI taxonomy): domain Eukaryota; kingdom Metazoa; phylum Chordata; class Amphibia; order Caudata; family Salamandridae; genus Calotriton; species Calotriton arnoldi. The sequence continues at coordinate 244,060 of CAWUFW010004840.1, forward strand.
CCTGGGGGGCACACTATGTGAGTCTAAATTGCTTGCACATGTCCAACACACAGTGCAAGTCTTTTTCCCAAACATGAGTCAAGATGCAATGGGTTGCCTCACCCATTGCCATGTGCCACTCATGGCACCTCAGCGTCTGCATGCACGGCTTGTTGCCCCTCGCTCAGGGTGCCCACTGCCCTCCCCTGAGCCATGGGCTGGTCTCCCCTGACGCGCACTGCGACGTCTGTCCTGTGGGATGGGTGGAGTGATGCTGCTCCTGCTGGATTGCTCCTCATCCTCTAGTGAGCTGAGGGGTCCTGTGCCACCTGTGGCTGCTGCACGCAGCTGGTCCACGGCATGTGTGACCTGCACCAGGCCCCTGGCTACATCCTGGCAGCAGTGTGCCATCTCATGCTGCATGCTGACACAGCGACGTGCCAGCACTGATGTGGCAGTGGTCAGGCGGTTTACCGCCTTTGTGTACATGTCCAGGCGGGTGTAGAGGCACTGTCTCTCCCTGCGCCTGGCTGGCCGGTCTCTCCGCATCTCTGAGCACAGTGCTTCCAGTGCACCAGTCATGCCCATGAAGCCCTCCCTCATTTGGGTCATGTTGTTGTGCACTGTGAACTGGCGCTGTATTGATTTTATTGCCTTTGCTTGCAGGCGCTGTACCTGTAGCATGTTGCCTTCAAGCCCTGCAACACTGTGCCTTCGCCTTCGCCTTCAGAAGCTGTGCTGGTGGACGGACGTGCCCTGCGCCTGGATGAAATTCCTGGACTAGGACGGACAGGGGACTGTGCTGTGTGCCGTGCAGCACGCTGGCCCTGGACTTGCTGCTCTTCTCCACTTGTGTCCGGTGGATCTGCCTCCAGTGGTGGTAGTGGTGGTACTATGAGGCGCCGCCTGCGTGTCACAGGGATTACTGGGCTGCCTTCCTCCTGCTCCTCTTGCCCTGACTGTTCTTCGTTGTGGGATGCATCCTCCCCTCCTGCCATAGATTCCTGTGTTCCTGGTGGTGCTGTGAATGTAAATGCACACATTAATTGGGTGTCCTGCCTCGCATTGGTTATGCAATAAATGTTTCAGTTTCGAGTTACATGGGTCCTATCTGTATGTTTTTTCCCTTTCCTGATTTACTCATTCTGTTTGTTCCTTGCTGGGTGTCACTGCTCCACTGTTTGGTGCATGTGACTACATCTCCCATGATGCATTGCTGGGTGTGCTTGTGTGCATGCACTGGAGTTGCATTCATGTTTGGTGCCTGGGTCTTTCCTGGGTGTGTGAGTGATGTGGTGATGTATCAGGGGAGTATTAGCATGCTTCTTACCTTGTCTGGTGTTTTGGGGTTCGGAGCTGCCCAGGTCAGCCACGCCACTGACACTCTCCGGCTGCAGGGTGCCCTCCACCAACTCCTCCAAAGGCGTAGAATCAGTGGCAGTGGATGTCCCACCACCGGTCTTCCTTGCCTCAGCCAGCCTTGTAGCCACCTTTTCTTTGGATCTTTTGCGCATATCATACCACCTTTTCCTGAGGTCCTCTACGGTGCGGCGGGTCACGCCGATGGCATTCACCTTCTCTTGTATGTCTGCCCAGATTTTCCTTTTGCGTGCCTCAGGCACACGTAGTGATTGCTTGCCAAACAGGAGATCATGGCTCACCACCATTTCTTGTATGAGCACCTCCTGCTCCCTTTCACTGAACTTATGTTTCCTTTTCCTGGCATTCTCCTCCTGCTGCTTCTCCTTCTCCTGTGTGTCCATGTCTCCTTCACTCAGATGCAGTGCACAAGTGTCTCAGCTCTCCTCCCTGCCTCTCACTCAGCTTCTGGCAATCAGGTGCAGCATGGGTAGTCCCACTTCCTGGTTGTGATGTCATCATGCTGCACCTGAATTGCCGATTCGCTAATTTGCGATTTCTTATTTGCGATTCCTTAATTGCAAATTCGCAATTAAAGGAATCGCAAAATAGGTATTCGCATTTTCTGCGAATTTTTGAGCCTCGCTAAATATTTGCGATCTTTTCCTTACATCGGGTTTTGCGATTCTCAAAATGCGATTCGCTATGAATCGCAATTTGAGAATCGCAAATTCCGATTTTGATACATATGGCCCATAGTAGTGGGGATTGGGGAAAGCCTTGTCTTGTCCCTTAGGCCAGGTTTCCTTTTTCTGATAAACACCTGTTGACTCAATTATGGGCTGAGTGTTGTGCGTATACGGCAAAGACCTTTCGAATAAAGCATTCACCTAAGTTTAGTTTGCATTACTGTGTTGAGGAAGGGCCTCAATATCTTGTCAACAGCCTTCTTCACATCTTAGGCCATGGAAAAAGTGGGAGATAGAAGTGATTTTTCTTTTTCAGTGACGTGGCAGAACAGTATGATATTGTCAGATCCAAGTCTTCCTTTCACAAAGCCAGTTTGGGTTCGGTGTATGAGGGATGGAAGGACTGTTTCTAGTCTCGTCTCTAAGATTTTTGCATATATTTTACAGTCTACATTTATTAGGGAGATGGGCCTGTAATTGTTAGCCTTTAGAGGGTCTTTCCCTTGATGTGAATTACTGTAATTGTATCTTCTGAGGCTGTGCCTATTATTCTGGCAGTGGTTGAAAGTGTTGGAATAGGAATTCCATGTGGGGTAGTAGGTTGTTTTGGAAGGTTTTATAAAAATTGGCTGGGAAGCCATCCGGCTCAGGTGCTTTCCCAGAATTTAGGGAAACTATTGCTCATCTAATTTTTATTGGAGAAGATGGGCTGATTGAGTGCTGTCTTGTTGGTGTCATTAAAGATGATATTTCAATGTTGTCTAGATATTTTAGTTACACAAAAGGGTAAACCCAGATGAGTCCTGGGACCTGGGTAGAATACAGTACAGAAAGGGAGTGGTACCAGTCTAACAGTTCAAAAAAATACGTAATTAAATGCCAGCCGGCATTAGTTCAAATTACACAATAATAAAGTAAAGCGTTCAATATTATTTAATCACAGCGTATTATATCAAGTGCCCCACAAAGTGGGGGAAAGAGGGGGGAAATAGTAAGGTGCGCTTTGTGAGGATTGGGGAAGTGAAAGAGAGAGGTAGTGACATCAAATACATTACAAATAGAGCCGGCTTCACTCGGCTATACAATAATCATGGAGACATTTAAAAAGCCATTGTTTTCAATACACTATCACAGTGAAGCAAGCACTGTTGATCAAACTGGCATAGGGCAGTGATGTACTCGACGTTTCGACCCCAAAAGGTAAGTAGGCTGTTTGGGTCCTTACGCCGGGGTCTTCCTCAGGACTAAGTAGGGGGCACCTGAGAAATTAACAAGAAAGGTTCTTAGTGTCCTAACCCGTGCAGTGGTGAAAAATTAAAAAGTTAAAAGCAAAAATAATGAATTTACCAGAAACCACCCTTGACTGGATGGAGGATTTGAATGTTGATGGGCTTCTAGGGCTCCGAAATGACAGAGAAACGGACCGATGTCACCTGTAAAACAGGATGGCATCAGTGTGCAAAAAGTCTAGTACGACAGTTTAGGCAATGTAATGGACACTAAATGAACAACTCACTTATAGCGTGTAGTGGGGGAATCCTCCTCACATACACTACTTGCGTCAGGGAATTAATGTAGAAATCTGCTAAGGCCCAGTGCTAAGGTCCAGTGGTTTCATAATAGAAATAAGGATGAGATTTTGTGTTTCCTTTTCAGGTAAACACTTTTCCTTCATTTTCTAATCTTTAATAATTGCTTTCATGATAGATGGCTATTATTACTAGCTAGTGGCGTGACAATAGGGTTTGTTTTCCCCCTTTTTTTCATGACAGTAATTATGGAACCACTGGGCCTTAGCAGATTTCTACATTAATTCCCTGACGCAAGTAGTGTATGTGAGGAGGATTCCCCCACTACACGCTATAAGTGAGTTGTTCATTTAGTGTAGCTCCTATTTCCCTAATAGGCTCTGCGCATTGGAATAATATATCCTATAGGTTTGACATAGGACTAAGGTCAGTATGTCCCTATCGAGTATATTAAACTTAATTACTTGTGCCAGCTAGCTCAGAGGCCACTAGAAACTCCTTGACAACAAGAAGGAGTAGTTTCTGGCAGCCGCAAAACATGACCACTATGTTTCCCTTTTAGAATCAGAACGTGTCCCAGAGTCGTGGAAACAATAGATAACTATTTCACTCAGCTCAATCGTGCATGCTTAGTTTTCCTCAGAGTTACACAGAAAGAATAGACGGGCATTTTCAATAAAAGATTTATTGAACAGTCTTGTTTCTGGTGTAAGTATAATGTGCTGTTATGATCACAAGACAGTATGCAAGATAAATAATGTACAGGGTGAGCAGTAGAAATAAATAATACTGCGATAGCATTATCTTTTAGTACAGATGCTGTTACATAAATAACACAGACTAAAAATGCGAGTACTCATACGATGCGTTGCTAAGCTAGTTCTACCCCAATGTACCTAACCTAACCTAGGTGTAGGACGAGGTATGAAGTAGGTGAAGTATTCCTTACTATGGTATACTAAGAGTTATATTTAAGCTCAGTATGCCTAGTATGCCTAGTATGCCAAGAGTCCCTCTAGGGTCTAGTCAGCTCCATACCTGAAGAATGAGAGAGGTAGGAATCTCTTTGCCAGACTCGAACTCCAACACCCCACAAGGGAAGTCAGATCACTGGAAGCTGGGCTCTCTGCGTGCAGGAAAGGCAGCGTCTTCTCAGTGCGTCAGGCCGGGAAACGGGCTCCTCTGAAGTCGAGGTCTCCTCTAGTTTACAGGGGCTAGGGAAGGTATATTTATACCTGAAAGTACCTTAGGAATGTTAGCATTGACGTGAATTGGACAGCGAAAGACGTCATGGATGAACCCCTAAGGAATAATGGTTCATGCATAATAAATGAGGCCTTGAAGAAATCAATAGTCCTGGGCTAGGGAAACTCCTGCAGCCTAAGGGTCTGTTCTTCATGAACTCGTTGTGACATTAGGGTGGACGGATGTCGGAGACCATGCCTGTATTTGGAGTGCATGGTTTAATGCCTAAATAAGGGCTGGGATTTTATGCCTATATAAGGGCAGGGCGAATTGTGCCTATATAAGGACATGATACTGGAAAGCCCGTTTATGGATACCCTAAGAGGAATACAACACCCACTCCTCTTTTGTGTGTATGATAATACTAAAATGCTAAACATTTAAAATGCTAAACATTAAAATGGAGTATTGCATATTTCTAACATTTTTCATAAAACCATTTAAAAAAGGCATTTTTAAAAAAAAAAACTATTAGAATGCAAAAGGTACTGTACATTTGAAGCATTGCTTTTCATTACAGGCATACAGTTCGAAAATAAATGCAATTGGAATGAAATAAGCAGTAATATTTACATGTGACAAAAATGATCGATAAGTTTCTTAAAAATCAAAAGTCATTTTATGTCATGAAAATTAATTAACTGTTAGACACATAAGATGACTAAATGTCTGTGGAAGGACCGCCAAGTCTGTACTATAAGGCTAGTTCTACTTTAAGCAGATTAAAGTGCCATTTTTCGTTTCGAAAAAATGGGAAAAAGTTCAATTTTGGTAGAGTTCCAAGTTTTTGTAGAATGAAGGCCAAATTGTTACTGTATTTCTGGAACACTGTATGCTGAATCAGAGTCAGTTTACGGGTCTGGTGTAAACATGAGATCATCTATTTCTATAGACAAAACATCATCCACTGTAGTTGGTGTGAGTTGGAACACCTCGTGAAGCAGGTTAATCACACAGAGATGTGAAGCATTGCTCTCAGCAATGGTCGCCGCAGCAATGTTCGCGTCCGTTGTTACCTGTGTGCCTGTAGTTCTTTCTCGTACCTCAGCAGCAGCCGGAAGCGTCTGTGAGATCTCAATGAATGCTGTCATCAGGATAGGAAGCCTCTGGGGACAACACATAGCGTGGGCCGTTATCTGGTCCAGCAGAGTATCGACGTCCGTTGGCGCATCCGATGGAAATGTTAGACAGGTGTCCAACACGCATTCTACACCGCATAGCGGGCATCGTAGAACAGGTAAGATGCAATCTTGCCAGATTGGTCTAAATGACAGGAACCACGTGGTATTAAGGTCCCGTAGACGATTTATGCCCAAAAGCTGTACTATTTGCTCACGGCACTTTCGTTCAAGGAGAGCTTTCTCCATGTCGCTCGGAGTGATGTCGGCGAATTGGCTGGCCATAGCGCAATAGCAGGAAGAGAAATAGAATTCCGGCAACAAGTGCTAGAATTAATGGTATGCCACCAAACACCGAATGTGCAAAGTTCGGGATGATTCCGAGTATTGCCTGGAAAGGTGCTAACAGACCGGAGCAGATGCCCTTAAATACATGTACAAGTCCTGTTGTATCAGACATGTTGAAAATTCGTCCTATCATTTCTACGAAATGTATAGGGCAGTTTGTACGTATTAAAGTCTGTATCTCAGCCGAAGTCCTTGCAATTTGCAGATCATAGGTTTCTTTGGCCGAGGTCAAAGGCACTGTTTGTTGTAAAAGCATGGCTTTCATTCTGCTTAAAGTATCAAATCTTATAAAAGAGACGTTCAGCGAAGGCCATAGAGGCGACTCCCTGACTGTCTATTGGGGCAAACAATACTTGCATACAGCAAGTGACCCTGGAGTTGACCGTTACTAGATATGGGATACCTGGCAGCATACTTCCAAAAATATGGACCCACCTTTTGTAGATCCAAAAGGGTTGCACAGCCTTATGCACTAGTGTTTGAATTTCTTCCACTTAAACCACAGTAATCAAGTCTTTATTCTTGTTAATCACGCTTTTATTCACAGTTAATCCATCACGCCAAAGACTCGGAATTCCACAATCTTATGCATGTTACTTATTCCAAAATCCATTATCTGTAGTATGTAAAAGATATATATACGTCTGTCAGCCACAAGATCATAATAATAATAATAACATACTACAGATACCCCTGAAGAAGGTTTAAAATAAACCGAAATGTATTGGGTGTAGAGATCGTAAATAGAAGAACTCGGAAATCTGTTTAACTGTTCTAGAATAGGCCTGGATGGGCAATTTTGGAATAAGCAACATGCATAAGATTGTGGAATTCCGAGTCTTTGGCGTGATGGATTAACTGTGAATAAAAGCGTGATTAACAAGAATAAAGACTTGATTACTGTGGTTTAAGTGGAAGAAATTCAAACACTAGTGCATAAGGCTGTGCAACCCTTTTGGATCTACAAAAGGTGGGTCCATATTTTTGGAAGTATCATTACAAGTGCTTACTGGAACGGAGCATTATAAGGGTGCATGCACGCCGAACTTGATGAATTCAGAAAAGAACAAGTGAGAAATAATATGGGTGTGCTCCAGACTATTCAAGTGATGTATATTAAAACTGTTCCAGCTCTGGTTAGCACCCCGATGGAAGAAAATAAGCAAAGAGCATTGAAGGATTCGTTTTCACGCCAAAGACTGTTTATGAGAGTTATCGACATGAAGGAGTTTATATATATTAAGTGACTATTGGACATGAGGTCATGTTACGGGGATTCACGCATGTGTTGATTTTGAGATTAAATGAGGATGTGAATAATTTTCAAGCACACGATTTAGGATATGGGTGGTATTGCTTTAAACAAGGAGTTTCGGTGGGGTGGGCAAACGTGGACGCAATACATGCTAATTATGGTGTTCACAGGTGGGGCTGGTAACGTAGTTTTTAAGTTAGTGAGTGAGCTTTGGGTGGTTATTCAGTTATGTTGTGCGCGCATGAAAAGAACAAGGCGCTTGCAAAAGCAGATTACATCAGGTATGTAACAGCTTATATAAAGGATAATGGGAGAAGTGACAAGAATGGGGTGTGGGGGTGAGTTTACATACAGCGATGAGCGCACTCTATGAGTTTGGTGGAAATATGGGGTTGTTTGGTGTAGAGCAATTTGGGTTAAAAACGTGGGGCACATTAATAATGACACAAGTACAAACGCATTTTTGTCTGTTGGATGTTACACGGGTGGTAGCAGAGGGGTGGATTTATTCACATTATGTTTCAGTTTATCGCGGGGTTATTTAAGATGATTTTTCCATGTTATCGTTATATGATTTAATCAATGATTGGATGTTATTATTATTATGATCTTGTGGCTGACAGACGTATATATATCTTTTACATACTACAGATACCCCTGAAGAAGGTTTAAAATAAACCGAAATGTATTGGGTGTAGAGATCGTAAATAGAAGAACTCGGAAATCTGTTTAACTGTTCTAGAATAGGCCTGGATGTGCAATTTTGGAATAAGCAACATGCATAAGATTGTGGAATTCCGAGTCTTTGGCGTGATGGATTAACTGTGAATAAAAGCGTGATTAACAAGAATAAAGACTTGATTACTGTGGTTTAAGTGGAAGAAATTCAAACACTAGTGCATAAGGCTGTGCAACCCTTTTGGATCTACAAAAGGTGGGTCCGTATTTTTGGAAGTATCATTACAAGTGCTTACTGGAACGGAGCATTATAAGGGTGCATGCACGCCGAACTTGATGAATTCAGAAAAGAACAAGTGAGAAATAATATGGGTGTGCTCCAGACTATTCAAGTGATGCCTGGCAGCATGCCACAGCAACTCTGATCATTCAACATGAGGTAACTCCCATTAGAAAGTTGTCCAAACGTTGGATTAATTACAGCAGCTGGTGTACCCTGCTGATGGCAAGACAAATTTGCCCCGTGCAAGGAAATGTCCTGACATATAAGTGAACCGCTTTGTGCACGTTTACAGTTTTTACCGCTCAAAAACACTTCACGATCCCCGCTCCAACATCTATATGTATACGGTAAAGCCCAAGATGTCTTAATGTATTCCTTACCCAACCTTTCATATTTGCCTGCTTGCATTTGTCTGAGGCAATACTGAAACTGAAAAGTAGTCACAGGTAGCGTGATTTTGCCATGAATAAGCCATTCTGTAGCTGGTTTTTCTGCCACTGTGAATGGTAACTTTTCCAGTTTTTCAATGCTCAGCACTGTATACTTTGCTCCTCTTTGTGCCATTTCGATCTGTTTATCCGTTAGATTGTATTCTGAAAACAGAGCCGTTGTGTTGATGAAACGCCAAGGCACATAGCCCGCTCGCAATGATTGCAGCATCCAGCTTAATAACATAATAGAACGTAATTGAGATTGGCCTTGTTGTAACATCGCCAAATCTTGTTCTAGTATGTCGATAGCAGAGGATACAATGCTGTCCAGTGAATATATTCTGGAGGACAAAGTTGTTAACCCATTGTCGACCACAGAGAGTGATTTCTCTAAATTAATACGATCAAGTTCACGTATTCGTTCTGCGGCCTCTATCTGTGATACTTTCCATGCTTCGTTGTAGGCAGCATAAATGCCGGCATATATGAAACGTTTTTGACGCGGTTTTCTTGGTCCAAGCAAGAAATCCCTAAGGTCTGCGTCTTTTGCAAGTAAGGATAAGTGTTGTTTCACATCCTGTAGTGTAGATGTATGCAGCCAATCGAGGCATAATTTCCCTACACTGTATGTTGTTACTACCCCCGGATGTTGTCTTTGGACGTATCTTGGGTCTGGCCTGTGAATGGTAAAACCCTGAGTTTTATTCAGGAATCTTTCCTGACAGTTATTCGTGTCTGTGGGCCAGATCAACCATTTTTTCCAATCAGGATTAGATCTGTTGAGTTGTAGTATATTGTCAACTGTCACCACTGCCTTTGTATCATTATCACTGGCAGGTGTTGGTACAGAAGGTTTGTTCATCTCTTTGATCTTGGCTAATCCAAGACAAGATGTTTGTTGGATTGTTTCATTCAAAAACATTATTTGTTCAGGGATGATGCAGGCTCTAAATAAAGCTTCTATTCCCTGCACTTGCCATTCTTTAGTACCCCACCAAGATTTTGTGTCTATTGTGTCTTTCCAAAAGTCGAAACCCTGTCTAGACAGTCGGGCATTAAATAATGCAGAGTAAATCTGTTTTGTATTTGTTAACATAATTTTCAGTCCTGTCTTGTTTACATTTTTATAGTAAAACATTTCTGGATCAGATGTATTGTAACCTGAAAAATATGGAAATTTACTAGCAAATGTTTTTGAACTACCTTTAGGTGGTTTAGGACAATGTTCCCATTGGTTAAACATAAACACATTTCTTGGATATGCAGATTTATGCAAATAATGATGACCATAGTGGTTATAACAATACAGTTGTTCATAGTCTGATGAACCCTCTAAATATTCATTTTTAGAAAATGCAGCAGATTTTTCTAGGTCAAACATAATGTCAGTCACAGTCTCAAAGTCCCAATCATCAGAATAGGTACTGGACGTGATTAGATCACTTAGTGAAATTTTAAATAAATGTGGAATGTTCAATTCGTCCGTCGGGCCAAATATATCAAAATCTGTTTTGTCCCACACTATACCATCATGTATAGGAACAGCTGTGATGTTCACTGATGACAAGTCTCTTGCTTCACGATGGGAAGATTTATGAGGTTTCCAAAGTACGTTTACGCCTTTTCCTTCAGTGTTCACATGGATGTATCTGCCACTTATAAGCACGCTCACAGTTGTTACCAAAGCTAGCCAGAGCAGGAAAACAAAAAGTCCAGATATAATCCAGAGTTCAATCCATGGAGAAACCAAATAAGTCTTTTTCATAAATTGAAGAAAGTCTTGTACTTGCTGCTTGAATTTCAATGACACTGGCGTCGTTTCAGGTTCACTTGGATCTTCTGAGAACGTATCAAAGTTAATGAAGTAGCCAGAAGCAGTTCTGTCAATTGTTGGAATTGCATCAGGATTTGTAGAAATCACTGGAACCAGTTCATCACTTGTTACGTTGGTGTAGACAGGTGTATTTGGACGAACTGTTACTTGTTCTTCAAGAGGGATGATTTCCATAGCGTTGTTGCTTAGTCCTTCATCTGTTTCTGCTGAATTCTTGATGATTATCAGTCTTTCAGTATGAACCTCTTGGATAGTAGCGAGAGGAGTGCGTTTGCTACTAGGTCGGAGTCCACGAGGCCTACAATTTAGTATTGGCCACATACTGTGCTTTGATGAGGTCAATGGACACAAATCTTTTCTCCTTTCTTCCAGCAAGGGGCGGCAGTAGTACTGTTCTTGTTCCTTGAACTGCTAGGACAGGTACTGGTTGTCTGTAAGAAGGTCCAAATTCCTTCTTGTCCGCAATTTTTTCTCTGACTAGATCCCCAACTTTTGGAATCCAGACAGGCCTTGCTGGGACAGCCGGTTGATCCCCAGTGGTGGTTGACTGTAGGAATACGTTGCTTTGTTTCGTTCTTAATTTGTTTAAGTCCTGTAAAACAGCCAAACGATCTTTGATATCAAATGGTTTATTTTCCCCCACTGTGCCTACGTGTTCAATGTCTGGTACCCACATTCTTGTCCCAAATAGGATCTCATATGGAGTGACCCCCCTAGAGAACTTCTTGGCAGATTGTTCAATGCACGTTGAACCCCACTAAGGTGTTTGACCCACCCATCACCCGAACCTAATACCCTAGCTGTTATAGACTGCTTTATGTCCCGATTTTTCCTTTCCACAAACGAATTTCCCTCAGGATGGAATGGAGAGGAGTACCGCAATGCAACGCCCAGACTGGCCATGGATTCTTTGTAAGCCCGAGAGCTAAACGCAGGACCCTGGTCAGAATGTAGCGTGCCTATTGCGTATGTGCCGATAAAGACTCGCAAATCTTTTATAACAGTTCGAGCGTCAGCCGAGCGCTGAGGCCATAACCATAGGAACCTAGAGCATGAATCCACTGCACCCAAGATGTATTTATAGTTACCGTCCCTTTGCAGGGGACCGCAGTGGTCAAGGTAAACACAAGCTAATGGTTTATCTGAAATTAACAGGGGTGTCTGCGCAGGACGTTTCACTGTGGAGACTTTCATCTGTTGGCATATATCACATTCTAAAACATAGTTCTTTGTTTTCTAATGCCAGGCCACCAATATCTTTGCTTGAGTAAAGATACTGTTGCAGAAACACCTGCATGGGCAGAAGCTATCCCTTCGTGTGCTGCTAGGATTAGTCCTAATCTGCGTTCCTTGTTTGGAATTACCCTATCCCCCACTCCAGGGATTCGAGCAAAAGGAACGTTGTTTGCATCAATTACATAGGAGTACTTGAGTGGAAACTTTTTTGGTAACGCTGCACTGCTGCCTTTGCTTGATGCATTGACAGCCAACATTATCTCACCGTCTATTTTTGTTTTTGAACGAGTGATCGCAGCTACGGAAGCCGTTTGCACAGCCCCCCTTGCGGCTTCGTCAGCCAATGAATTCCCTGCAACGTGAACGCCATCACGTTGATGACTGAGTGTGTGGATCACGTGAGCCTTTGTTAGTTCGTTTTTCAACTGAACTACTTGTTCCCAAAGCATTTTATGCTTTATTGTGCCACCTTTCGCATCTCTGAAACCATTTTCAAGCCACGTTCGTATATAGTCATTATACGACTGAACACAGTAAAAGGAATCGCACACGATTAGTGTGAGGAATTCTCGATCTGTACTTTCAAGTGCCAGTTTGAATGCTTGTAGTTCAGCTCGCTGAGCCGTACAATCTCCTAGAGACTGCGTTTTTGTGACCATAGGTCTGAAGATGCCATTTCGCATGCGACCTTTAACGATTGCACACGCTGCACTGTAAGCTTGCTTACTCCCGATTGCGGGTTGTGCGGATCCGTCAGTGTAAATTATGAATTCGTACTGATCGAGAGGCAGAATTTCAGTAGGCAGGGGACATTCATGTTCATACTGCAGGAATGCTTGTGTTTTTAAATCTGGATCAAAAACATATTCAACATCTGTTGCAGCAAGAGAATTAACCCATTGTATCCATCTCGGATGTAATGCTTTAGCATTTGGAATGCTTGCTTTTGTAACCGCTTCTAAAGCCGGTACCAGGGTTACGACAATAATGCGTTTCCCTTGGGCTAAGGCTCTTTCTTTTGCTACAGCGGTTTGAACTGCTGTTAGAATTTTTTCAGCTGAACTGAAGCGCATTTCCGCTTGTGTGTACAAATGAGATTTGTATGCGATTGGTATTTTCTCACCTTCATTGAAAGTTAAGTAGGTGAATCCGCATTGACCCGAAATTATTCGGATCACCAAATTGCGTTGACTTACGCGTGTTTGTAAGTGATTTGTTGCTAACAAGTTAGCTTGTAGTGAACGCAAGATTTCTGTGTGTTTTTGTGTCCAGTTTCTGATCGAAAAATCAGGTTTGATTAATGCGTAGAGAGGTTTAACCCTTTCTGCGTAGTTTAGAATGTATGTTCTTCCAAAATTTAAGAAACCCAGGATGGATTGTAAGTTTTTTAGCGTTTTCGGAGGTTGGAGCAGCGCACACTTTTCTAAAAAGTTAGCTGCCAAGCTCTTGCCTTCACTTGAAAGCTCATATCCTAGAAATAGGACATTGAGATGGGCAATTCTGGACTTTTTAAAGTTGAATTTGTAGCCCTCAGAGGCGAAACCCAATATAATGGTGCTCACCCTGTTCAAGTGTTTTTCCAGGTCATCGTCTGTCAGATAGATGTCATCGACATAGGACAATGCCTCATTGTCATAAATTTGTAGTAACTCCATTACCCTCGCTGAGATTAAACCTGGGCTATTCTTGAACCCTTGTGGGAGTCGACAAAAGTGACGCTGGGTCCCCTTTATGGAGAATGCTGTTAAGTACCTGCTTTCAGGTGCTATGTTTTGACAAAAGAAACCATTTGAGATGTCTAATGTGGTTTTATATTTTTTACGCACAATGTTATTCATTAATGCTGTGCTATGTGCATTTTGCACTGCAAAAGTTTTAGAACAAGTGTTTAGGTGTCTGTAGTCCAAAACTAGACGATATGTATTGTCTGGTTTGGAGACAGGAAACAAAGGATTGTTCATTGAGGAGGTGCATGTTTCAATCACCCCTTGATATTCAAGTTGATCTAAGATCTCCCTGACCTGTTTTTTAGCTTATTGCTTTATAGGGTACTGCCGTTGTGCAGTTGGTTCGTGTTTCAGATGTATTTTATGGTGAGGTGAATCCTCATCCCATCCTACATGATTTTTATATAATGCTGGGGCCTGGGCTACTGCCCATTTCCTGGCATATGTATATTTTAAGTGAATTGGAATATGGTTGGAGAAGGCAGGCATAATAATGTCCTCGCCATGTGGGCACTCCCTGACAAATTGTGGTGGCCAGTCTTTTTCTGCTAGAAGTATGTCATAGCCCTTTGATAGTCTTTCCCAAAAAAGTGCTTTCACCTGTCTAGGTTTGTCTCCCTCCATCCGGAGTGTTATTTCAAATAACCTTTGCGGAGTACTAACCCTGGTGTCTACAGTCTCTACTTTAATGTACTCATTCAAGTCCACTATCTCCAGAAGTTCCCTCAGATTCTGGCGAACTATTGTGACTTCTGCTGCACTGTCCAGCATGGTCTGAGCCCATTCTCCGTTCTTGAGTTGTGTTCTCAGTATTCTCGGCATGTCTAATCTTCAGACCTGCTACCTTCTTTTTGGAGAATTGAGGTTTTGTTTTATTTTTTGGAGCGTGTTTGTCGTCTTTCGATTTCACGCGTTCTTCTCTATGTTCTGATCGTCCTCTTCTTTCCGAAGTCTGTGATGAGATCTGAAAGGGACGAGAGGAACGTGTATCAGTATCTTGATACCTATCAGGTTTTCTCAAATTATCCCTATTCCTGAGGTTATACCTCCTTTCAGAGGGCTCCTTTTGAGGAGACCTACCTCGGGATTGAGAACGTTTCTCGTTTGAATTTTGTTTAGTAGACTCCCACTTCTTTTTAGAAGATGTAGGAGTTTGTTTTATTGAGTCCTTCTCAGGACTTTCAGATAGTTTCGGTTTCAGTGGTCTTCCACCCAAACTATCTCTGCCTAATTCTGCATAAGATTGTTCTATTATTCTGGGTAGCTCAGTTTGATGTTCTGTAACATCGAATTCCCTCAATTTCTGGCGGATCGCAACAGCTGCTGCCTCTCCTTTAATATTAGATAATATTATTGTTGAGACCTGCTCGAAATTTTTCAGTAATTTCATACCTAAATTTAGAGCAGGCTCTGCCCCGTATTCGTTTTGAATTTGTTTTAGGACATCAGGTATTACCGCAATTGACGGAATGCCATGTGTTTTAGTATAGATGGCAGCAAAGACTGAGCCCCAAGTGGTGCAGTCTTCCAGTTGTGGTGTGATCCCCATTGGTAAACTGATTGTTAGGATTCTGTGTTTCTCATGCGGGCTAGTATTTGGAAATACTGAATCGATTTGAGTAATTTTTTGAGCTATCCAAAACGGAATTTGCTCACGTTTTGTGGGCATTTTACCCATGACTGAGTTGAGAGTCTGTGGTGTAATTTTTAGTGTATTCCCCTGTTGGGCAGTTGGATTTGGATATGTCAATGGTGGTCGGACTGTAAAAGTCCGCATGACATATTGGACCAATTGTCTGTAAATTTTTATTAACTCTTTTATTTGAGTATGTAATTCCTCATCTGTCATTATATCCAGTTCAGGATGAGGTGTGTAGCCGGCTAAAATCGGCCATGTTGCTCCTGGTCTACCTAGTGGACCGAGCCTAGTAATGTTTTTGTGATGTTTTAGGGCGCCTTTAAACCAGAGCTGATGCTCTTGGTATGTTAATGATATTTCTATATCCTCGAAAGGACTGTATTCCTCTGGTGGTTCATCTTCTTTGTAGAAGTGAAACATGTGTGTTACTGAATTGGATTCAGGAAATATTACCCATGAATAGAATACCTCTGTCTGAAAGGATTCATGTGCCTCTATCACGAAAACTGCTCTACCTCCTCTTGGTGGTAGGCCATGTTTTATAAGTTTTAGAGTAATGGCTCTTCTTAAGTTTGGAGCGATGTTTATGACACCCTCCTCGGTTTCATTTAAACCTGTAATGTTAAAGGCTGCTTGGGCTGGATCAGCCGCAGCTCCACTGTTTCCGGCTTCATTCATTTTGTTTTTTGAAAAATGTAAAACAAGTTTCAAGGAAACAAAGATAAGGTGCACAATATTTTGGAACACTGTATCCTTCAACGTTGAGCAAACCAAACAGCTAATATATAGGGTACTTCCCTATGTAGCCTTGGTGGATACTAAACCCTGCCCACTCCAGACGTCTTTTGGAGTATATGGGTAGGGGTCTTGAGAGAAAATAGCACGGCTGAGTTACTCAGTATCTAACGTTGAATTACTGCCTTACCAAACCATTGGGCGCCATGTAGTGTGGCTCCTATTTCCCTAATAGGCTTTGCGCATTGGAATAATATATCCTATAGGTTTGACATAGGACTAAGGTCAGTATGTCCCTATCGAGTATATTAAACTTAATTACTTGTGCCAGCTAGCTCAGAGGCCACTAGAAACTCCTTGACAACAAGAAGGGAGTAGTTTCTGGCAGCCGCAAAACATGACCACTATGTTTCCCTTTTAGAATCAGAACGTGTCCCAGAGTCGTGGAAACAATAGATAACTATTTCACTCAGCTCAATCGTGCATGCTTAGTTTTCCTCAGAGTTACACAGAAAGAATAGACGGGCGTTTTCAATAAAAGATTTATTGAACAGTCTTGTTTCTGGTGTAAGTATAATGTGCTGTTACGATCACAAGACAGTATGCGAGATAAATAATGTACAGGGTTAGCAGTAGAAATAAATAATACTGCGATAGCATTATCTTTTAGTACAGATGCTGTTACATAAATAACACAGACTAAAAATGCGAGTACTCATACGATGCGTTGCTAAGCTAGTTCTACCCCAATGTACCTAACCTAACCTAGGTGTAGGACGAGGTATGAAGTAGGTGAAGTATTCCTTACTATGGTATACTAAGAGTTATATTTAAGCTCAGTATGCCTAGTATGCCTAGTATGCCAAGAGTCCCTCTAGGGTCTAGTCAGCTCCATACCTGAAGAATGAGAGAGGTAGGAATCTCTTTGCCAGACTCGAACTCCAACACCCCGCAAGGGAAGTCAGATCACTGGAAGCTGGAAGCTGGGCTCTCTGCGTGCAGGAAAGGCAGCATCTTCTCAGTGCGTCAGGCCGGGAAACGGGCTCCTCTGAAGTCGAGGTCTCCTCTAGTTTACAGGGGCTAGGGAAGGTATATTTATACCTGAGAGTACCTTAGGAATGTTAGCATTGACGTGAATTGGACAGCGAAAGACGTCATGGATGAACCCCTAAGGAATAATGGTTCATGCATAATATATGAGGCCTTGAAGAAATCAATAGTCCTGGGCTAGGGAAACTCCCGCAGCCTAAGGGTCTGTTCTTCATGAACTCGTTGTGACGTTAGGGTGGACGGATGTCGGAGACCATGCCTGTATTTGGAGTGCATGGTTTAATGCCTAAATAAGGGCTGGGATTTTATGACTATATAAGGGCAGGGCGAATTGTGCCTATATAAGGACATGATACTGGAAAGCCCGTTTATGGATACCCTAAGAGGAATACAACAGTAGCTTAGCAAATCATATGGTTTCTTGGGGAATTTTGTCGGAGTTATTTTCGCTAAAGATATTGTTAATAGCTACCCCTATTTTGTTTTGGAGATATTGATCTTGTAGGATCTCCAGATTCATTATCAGTTGTATCATTTTGAGCATGTCAAGGGATAGTTGTAGTTGCAGGGAAATGCACATTTTGTCAGTTACTAGTATGGGTCGATGGTCGGTGTGGATGTGTATGGTGTGAGGATATTGGCTGTAATTATATAGTCGATTCTTGATAGTGTGTTTCTGGGGTTGTAAATAAAAGATAAAGTCGTTTGCTGTAGGGTTACGGAGGCACTAAATGTCATCAAGATAGTGATCTTTGCATAGAGTTCTAATTTGTATATGAAATTTGTTGGGTCTGTAATTGCATGAGAAGCTTCTATCTAACACAACATCCCAGGTAAGGTTGAAGTCCCCAGTAAATATTATGCCTAAGCCGTTATTGTATTTTGCATAGGTTTTAATTTAAGGTTATCCACAATTGTGGGTCATCAGCCGTTGGGGCATATATGTTAATTATATATAATGTGATATTATTTTTCACTTTTGTGATTAAAGATCTTCCTTTGGTATAATGTTGGTTGTCTAGGATTGAGAGACCAGCTTTTTAGCTATAAGAGTTATAACCACATTCTTTTTCTTAGAAGCAGGGGAGAAGGAAGCGCTACGTATCCAGTGATGATGCAGGTTCGATAGGGCCTATTTTGGACTCTTGTAGGAGGATTCTGTCACCCTTAAGTTTGGCACAGTAATCCAGGATTTTCCTGCGTTTAACAGGGTGCTTGATACCTTTTGTATTGTGGGATAGGATTTTTAGTAAACTATTGCCCATATTAATGAGGGTGTAGATTTGTGATCTTGTTCTTTATTGAGTGTGATTTGGGAGCCTGAGCAATAGTATATTCAGGTGTGCTAGGTTGTATGCATAGTTAAATTCTCCTGGTCTTCAAGTTTTTTGTTGAGTAAGTGAGGATAGTGAGTGGTAGATCTCGTAAAGGGGTTGGTATAGTAGTTTGTAGCTTTAACTGGATCTAGAGTAATTATAACATGTAAGGTATTGTTATCTGAGCTATGTAAGGGGGAGTGCAAGTTTTGGTGTAGTTGAAGGTCGCACAGTCTTAGGGGGCTTAGAAAGATTAAGTTGAGCAATCAGGTAGTGGGAGGGGACGGGGAAACCAAAAATAAGAGAAGGAGTATTCCAACAAGCAAAGCCCATATCCCATCCATCCCAACCTTCAAGGACTAGATGTAGCGGTGGAGGCCACAGGAGGCCATGGCCTGGTAAATGTGAGAAGAGGAAAAATAGAATGCCACGAGGAGGAAGCAGTCATTATGGTTTGTATATCATTCAGACCTGTAGTTTGAGAGGGCTCAGGTTTCAAGTAGGAGTGGTGGAGATGAGGAGTATCAGAGATAGGCACCAGTGTATGCCATTAGGGGACTTTAAACAAAACTACTGCATTTCTGTTTGGATTGTAGTATTGCATGTCATTCAGAGAACAAAGCGATACATGTTACATAACATTAACCCTGGGCATAATACTCCGCTACGCTCACAGAGCATGCAAAGTTTGTGCTACTACACACTACACAAATTGCATGTAGCAGAATGAAAACCTGTGCTAATTGATGTAGCGTAGCAGCAGTATAATTAACACCTACAAATGCTTTGATAAAGCAATTTTTGATGCTAAAAAGCATGTAACCAATTCACAAAAGTGAACTTTGACAATAAAATATCAAGCAATGAGAGAGGTGATGATTTTGGGGTCCCCCCTAACCTAGGGGGAGGACCAAGCAGATGCCTTGAACACAAAAAGCATATCATGTGAACGATTCAGTGGTGGTCCCTTCCTCCTAGGACCACCCCAAGCACAGTTATGGGCAAAAATACAATCCCAACCAAAGGCCCTGCAAAGCATTATGGGACGAGATTAGCAGTGGGCAGTGAATATTATAGTGTCCAATATCAAAATAATTCTACAAAGAGCTGCAGTTCCACTAGTCGTTACTAGATATCCCTCACGAGTCAAATGCAAAAGCATTGAAATTATTAATACATCAAGCTGCAGTTCCACTAGTCGTTACTAGATGTCCCTCACGAGTCAAATGCAAAAGCATTGAAACACTTTCATGAAGCTTTTGCATTTGACTCGTGAGGGACATCTAGTAACGACTAGTGGAACTGCAGCTCTTTGTAGAATTATTTTGATATTGGATACTATAATATTCACTGCCCACTGCTAATCTCGTCCCATAATGCTTTGCAGGGCCTTTGGTTGGGATTGTATTTTTGCCAATAACTGTGCTTGGGGTGCTCCTAAGAGGATGGGACCACCACCGAATCGTTCAAAAGATGTGATTTTTGTTTTCAAGGCATCTGCTTGGTTCTCTCCCTAGGTTAGGGAGGATCCCAAAATCATCACCTCTCTCACTGCTTGTTAATTTATCGTTTTCACTTTTGTGAAATGGCTATATGCATTTTTAGCATATAAAGACAGAGATATTTATTTTATCTTAACTTGCACTGTGCAAGATGCAAGATGCCTTTGGCAATTATTGTACAGTGCAGTCAAGCACACAGCTACGTGTAGCTCAAAATGTACTTCGCGTAGCTACGTGTAGTGCAACTACGCCCAGGGTTACATAACATATGATGGTACGTTACATTTCAATGAATAACACAGCAGTCATACCAAATCTGAACAGAAGTGCATAAACATATTTGTATAAACATGAGTGAACATGCAAAAGTGTGAATTAAATATTTTAAAATATTACCCCTTCGCTGCTAGGCCTCCCCCCCTGCGCCCCCTCCCCCCCTGCGCCCCCTCCCCCCTGTGCTAAACCTTCTTTTGGCTATTGGGGGTAGTTTGCGCTTAGGCCCCTGTAACGTTTTGTTCATATAAGTTATTCACATCAAATTTGTGTCCTTTTATTCTAACACCCTGAGGATTCTAAAGGTAAACAGAAATTAGCTAAAATACAGCAACATTGTTTTGTTTTTCTTAAATGGGAAAAAAGTGTTGCAGAAGAAAGTGTCTGTTTTTTTCCCTGCAAATGGCAACAACAAAGGGTTTGCGGTACTGATATCAACATCTTCTCAGCTTTCAGGGACAGGCAGACTTTTGTCAGAAAACCAACATTTTCTACACAGTTTTGGCATTTTACTGGGACATAGCCTATTTTTGCGATTTTTTGTGCTTTCATCCTCCTTCCAGTTAGTGATAGAAATGGGTGTGAAAGCAATAATGGATCCCGGAAAGCTATACATTTCTGAAAAGTAGACAAATGACTGAATTCAGCAAGTGATCATTGGTGTAGATCCTTCACATTTTTTTAATAGAAACTAACAGTTGAAAATAAACAATATTGAAATTGAGTTGAAAAAAACAGCCATTTGTTCCAACGTTTTCACCTGTAACTTCTTGTAAGTATGACAGATTTTTTAAAGCAATATACCGTTACATCCACTGGACCCTTTTGGTTGTGGGGATATATAGGACTTATAGGTTCACCAAGAACCCGAGGAACCCAGAGCCAATAACTGAGCTGCATCTTGCAATGCTTTTTCATTGTGTACCGGGTGTATAGCAATTCACTTGGTAAAATATAAAGAGTTAAAACTAGGTACCAAGGAAGCCTATAAATGTCTGTAATGGGAAACAATATAGGGGCATATTATCAACGTGATTATCGCCGCTTTAGCGGGACTTTTTCCCGCTAAAGCGGCGATAATTCAATCGCCCTATTAGCAAGCTGTCGCTAACTGCTGTTAGCGACAGCTTCTAGGCGATAGCGACCGGGTTGGGTGCCGCTTTGCATGCCAGCGATATTTATCGCTAATGGCATGCAAAGTAGGCGTTCCCAACCTAAAAGCAACTGGAAACAGTCGCTAAGGTCGCTATCGCCTATTAGCGAGGCAGGGGAGGTGATTAACGAACCAGCGCTAAACATGTTTAGCGCTGGTTTGTTAACTCCTGGTCCAAACCTGACTTAGCCATGTAATCCAATGGGAGGTGGATTACATGGCTAAATCCCCCTCGCCCTATCACCAAGCTAACACTGGTCACAGTGTGAATATCGCTTGTTTTCAAGCGATATTCACACTGTTCTCCAGGGTTTCTATCGCATTGGAGATAAGCGTTGCTGATAGCACGCTATCTCCGCGATAGAAACCTGCGATAGTCGGCGATAATTATCCTAGCGCTAAGTGCGCTTAGCGATAATTATCGCCGGTTATTGCTAATAGGCCCCATAGAGTTTAGAAGCAGTGGTTATTTGCACATCTCGAAAATTGTGGTTACCCATACAAGCATGTGAATTAGAGGCCATTTTTCAAAATGACTTCTTTTTTTACAAATTGTCTTACATTTGGAAGGCAGAAATGCAATGAAAGTCAATTGGTAATAACACTTTTTCTACTATTCTGGGTTCCCCTAAATCTCCAGATAAAAATGCTACCTCACTGGGTAGGCCTAATGCTCGCAACAGGAAACGGCCCAAAACGCAACGTGGACACATCACATTTTTCCAGTGAAAACTGACCCTTTTTTTGCAATGTGCCTAGCTGTGGATTTTGAACCCTAGCTCAGCCGGCACCTAGGGAAACATAACAAACCTACACATTTTTGAAAACTAGACACCCAGGGAAATCCAGTATGGGGTGACTTGTGTGGCTCTCACCAGGTTCTGTTACCAAGAATCCCTTGCAAACCTCAAACTTTGTAAAACAAAACACATTTTCCTCACATTTCTGTGATTGACAGTTCTGGAATCTGCGTGGGTCCACAAACTTCTACCCACCCTGTAATCCCCAAAGTCTCCCGATAAAAATGGTACCTCAATTGTGTGGGTAGGCCTAGTGCCCGCAGCAGGAAACGGCTAAAACGCAACATGGACACATCACATTTTTCCAGTGAAAACTGACCCTTTTTTTCAATGAGTCTAGCTGTGGATTTTGAACCCTAGCTTAGCCGGCACCTAGGGAAACCTAGCAAACCTATACATTTTTGAAAACTTGCCACCCATAGAACTCCAGGATGGGGTGACTTGTGTGGCTCTCACCAGGTTCTGTTACCCAGAATCCCTTGCAAACCTCAATTTTCCCCCCCAAAAAAACACATTTTCCTCACATTTCTGTGATGGAAATTTCTGGAATCTGTGTGGACACATCACATTTTTTCAGTGAAAACTGAACCTTTTTTGCAATGTGCCTAGCTGTGGATTTTGAACACTAGCTCAGCCAGCACCTAGAAAAACCTAGCAAACCTATACATTTTTGAAAACTAGACACCCAGGGAAATCCAGCATGGGGTGACTTATGTGGCTCTCACCAGGTTCTGTTACCCAGAATCCCTTGCAAACCTCAAACTTTGCCAAAAAAAAACATATTTTCCTCACATTTCTGTGATGGAAAGTTCTGGAATCTGCGTGGATCCACAAACTTCCACCCACCCAGCATTCCCCAAAGTCTCCCTATAAAAATGGTACCTCACGTGTGTGGGTGGGCCAAGTGCCCGTGGCAGGGTAGGGCCCAAAAAAGTATTGTGAAGACATCAAAATTACTTATCACAAAACGACCTGGTTTTGCAAGGAGGGTCACCTGGATTTTTGGCCCCGGGCTCGGTTGCTAGCTAGGGAAACCTACCAAACCCAGATATTTCTGAAAACTACACACTCAGGGGAGTCCAGGGAGGTATGGCTTGCATGGATCCCCCAACGTTTTCTTACCCAGAATTCCCTGCAAACCTCAAATTTACCTGAAAAAAATCAAATTTTTCTCACATTTCTGTGTTGGAAAGTTGTGGGATCCCCGGGCTGACACATATTTCCCACCAGAGATTATATCGACAGGCTAAAAAGGTATGGGGGATTTTCATGGTCGTTTTGTTTAAGAGTATTGGCTGATGCAGAGCAATGTTGAGTATGAGCACATGAGGTTCAATTAGGGGGAGGCTTAAAAGTGGGGAAGTAGTTTCAAAACACGAGAGAGTTAAAAAAGTTGTTTGGGGTCACTGATGCAGCGCAGTGTTATGCGTTTAGAGGAAAAAGGTGTACTATGGGATTTTTTTAAATAACACGGCATAGATGTTTGGATGCATAGTTGGTACAAAGCGAAAGTATTGTGGTCTTAAGATTCCATCTAATAGTGATGTTTTAAATTTACAGTGAACCCCTGACGAAGGGCTACTAAAAGCCCGAAATGCATTGGGTAAATTGGACCTATAACTGTTGATGACGCATGTAAGAATCGTGCTCCAGAAAAAGGCCTGGAAGGCATATCTGCAGCACTTGAAACGTGGATTACATGATGCATCTCATGTGACATCAAAACAAGGTCGTTTTGTGATTGGTAATTTTGATGTCTCCACTATACCTTTTGGGCCCTTCCCTGTCGTGGGTAATTGTTTCACCCACACAAGTGAGGTACCATTTTCATCAGGAGACCTGGGGGAACACTGGCTGGTAGGAAATTTGTGTCAGCCAGGTGATCCCACAACTTTCCTACACAGAAACATGAGAAAAATTTGATTTTTCAGCTACATTTGAGGTTTACAGGGGATTCTGGGTAGGAAAATGTTGAGTGGTCCATGCAAGCCATACCTCCCTGGAATTCCCCCAGGTGTCTAATTTTCAGAAATGTCTGGGTTTGGTAGGTTTCCCTAGATGGCCGCCGAGCCCGGGGCCAAAAACCCAGGTTGTTTTGAGATAGGTAATATTGATGTCTCCACATTACGTTTTGGGCCCTTGCCTGCCGCGGCTACTTGGCCCACCCACACAAGTGAGGTGCCATTTTTATCGGGAGACCTGTGGGAATGCTGGGTGGTAGGAAAATTGTGGTTTTAATGATACCAGAAGATTATGACACAGTAATGCAAGGAAAATTTGTGACTATAGTCTCATTTTGAGGTTTGCATGGTATTGTGACTGAAAAAGGTTGCTGGGATCCATAAGAGGCACACCATCCAGTAATCCACCTTTTGTTTCATATATAAAAATATCTAAGGTTGGTAGATTTTGCCTAGAGACAAACTACACCTTGCCACAGAAAGACAGACAAGACAAATATTACTGCCTATCCATCTGTTCCTCAAGTACACACACACACTGGTTGGATTTGACACAAGGGTGAGTGAAAGGTTCAAAATGTATATTTTATTAACAAGAGATTTCACAAAAAGGAAAATCACTGTTAATAATTAAAAGGTTAAAAACCGGAACCAATGACTCACAGCTCATGAGCTGTAAAGCCACGTCAAGGCACCAACCTCTTTACAGGCTATTCGCACACCTTTTATACTTGACACACATGTTTACACCACCAGCTGCGGGCCCAGCACATTATAACACTCACATCAACAGAAAATGTAGAGACAATGTACACCCTGGCAGAGAAAGACAGAAAAGACAAATATTACTTCAAAACTAACTATTCCTTAAGTACACACACAAACTTGTTGGATTTGAGTGAAGGTTCAGAGCGTAAAATTATATTAACAAGAGATTTCACAAAAAGGAAAAGCACTGTTAATAATTAAAAGGTTAAAAACCTGAACCGATGACTCACAGCTCATGAGCTGTAAAGCCACGGCAAAGCACCAACCTCTTTACAGGCCATTCACATACCTTTCATTCATGACACACACAAGACCATTCACACTGCCAGCCGCAAGCCCAGCACATTACAATATTCACATCAACAGACAGCGCCATTCAAGGGCCCGCCACTTTCCTACACCCACATGACTGACACAGCAATCACACCGTCTGGCGATTGACATAGTGTGTGCAGTGGCGCTTGGCTAGAAGTGTATGTAATGACCAGCAGCAAGTCACTACTCACACACCGCCAGCCAAAATCCAGTCCATTCACACCGCCAGCCAAGTCCCTGCCCACGCACACCATCAGCCAAGCCCCAGTCCACGCACACCACCAGCCAAATGCCAGTCTATGCACACCGCCAGCCAAGCCACAGTCCACACACACCGCCAGCAAAAGGCCAGTCTATGCACACCACCAGCCAAGCGCAAGTCCACACACACCGCCAGTCAAGCCCCAGTCCACACACACTGCCAGCCAAGCGCCAGTCCATGCACACCGCAGCCAAGCACCAGTACATGCATGCCAGTCCATGCACACTGCCATGCTAAACGCCAATCCATGCACACTGTCATCAAATTCTTTTTAACAAGAAAGAAAACACAAACCCATTGGAAATAGATACAAAGCTATAACTACAAACATAACAGCAGTAACTAAATACATCATTCTAATTTCAACCAGGAAACAGAACTACCAATATAAAACAATACAGACCAGGCAGTGCACTATTAGACTCATGGTTGCTAATTGAGTGTGATGCAATCTGAAACATGTGGGCACACACAGCCTAGGATTAGAAGGACAATCAGCACAGTGCATTCGACTCTCCTTCCGTATACCTCTTCGCAAACAGACCCTACATCTCATACAGGGATTGTTTATTTGGGGCGTGGGAGGAATTAAATTGGGAAAGTGGCAATCTTTCAATCCAGCTACATCTTCCACCACCCCAACTCTAGGAACACTTGCCTGTTCCACTACAACAAGGATGCCTATCACAGACTCCTGAAACTGAACAAAAGTCATCCTTGATGCTGGAGAACATTTCTTGAACACAACAAAAGCACTAAAAGTTGCTAAGTTGAAGAGATGGATGGGCAACTTCTTATACCAAATGTACGCCTTACGAACAGCAGTGTGAGGTTCGACCTCTGATCTACTCTATCTACACCACCCATGTGCTTATTGTGGTCTACAATGCACACAGGTTTGCACACTTCAGCAACCTGACCGCAAACAGTCACAGGTGAAGTACTTTCATCATGGATGGTAGTCAGCATGTAGACATCCCTCCTGTCCACAAATTTCACGGCTAACAGTTCATCACTATGCAAGGCACTGCACTGTCCCCTCTCAAGCTTTTTTGCAAACTAGCTCTTTTGGGTAACCTTTATGGTTAGAGTGAATTATGCCACAAGCAGGTGTCCACTTTGAACAATTCCTTAAACAATTGCACAACAGTGTAGAAGTTATCTAGGTACAAATGGTGACCTTTGTTAAAATGTCCTCTACCAAGATCCCACACAATTTTCTCTGAAACTCCTAAAGTCGACTGACAACCAGGGGGGTCAATAGTGGAATCCCTACCAATGTACACCCGGAAATTATAGCCTAACCTGTCCTACTCTTAGACAACATATACATCTTAATTCCATAGTGTGCCCTCTTGCTAGGAATGTACTGCCTAAAATCAAAATGGCCCTTTATCAGGACCAAAGACTCATCAACAGCTATTTCTTTCCCTGGAGTATAGATCTCTGAAAATCGATCTACAAAGTGATCAAGGACAGGCCGAATCTTAAAAAGACGGTCACAGTCAGGGTGATCTCGTGGCAATGCTGAAGCATTATCAACAAAATATAGCATCCGAAGGAAAAGTAAATACTGATCACAACTCATAATTGCAGGAAATATGGCCGTTGCCATCAAGGGACTGGTAGACCAATATGAAGACAGGGACGGCTTCCTTATCAAGCCCATCAAAAAAGTTAAACCCAAAACCTTCTTCATCTCATCCAGATTTGAGGGAGTCCACCAGGTAGCTCTAGAGCGGGGCCTAAGTCTGGCACTGTTGTCCCTCAAATACTGTTCAGCATACAAATTAGTCTGCTCAACAATCTCAGCCACAGATACATCATCCATAAACAACTGAAAAAACTGTGTAGGCAAGAAATGTTCATAATTCACTCTACACCCTGCATCACCACTAAAGGCAGGCAACACCGGCTGCAACATGTTTGGATCAACCCAGAGTCCAGCACTCCCAATGGGAAGCCTTGCAGCCCCAGGCTGCAATCCAGATACCTCTTGCTGCACCATCACATCAGTGTCCTCCTCTAAACAGGCACTTCATCTGCAGTGAGAGTAGATTCATCCGCACTGAGAGTAGCTTCATCATCAGATGATTCCTCATGGACAGAAAACTCACTGCCAGAATCTTGCACTTCCTCCTAGGTCTCAGATGTACTGTCAGTCTCATAATCATGGTCAGAGGAAGATTCAAAAAGCATACCAACCACCTGCTGAGCAGTAATCCTACGGCTAGCCATAATCCTTACTAATAAAGGTAACTTAACAAACAAGTCAACAACAACAATCACTTTGTAAAATAAGTTAATAAACAAAATGTGGCTTTATCACAAAAACCCATGTACTCAAAAATGATACCACTCACTTGCCAGAAACAGCTAGACTCACCACCACCTACTCTGCACATACCCAGCAAGGACCAACAATATCCCACTAAAAAAGAAAAAGAAAATTACACATGAGACAACACAATACACATCGCTCACAAATCCAAAAACAATTTCACACTCAAAACATAAGCTAAATATTATGCTATTGTGACACCACTTACAAAATATTCATTCATGCATGTCAATAATACTCATTTGCAGTAAACACAGCAAAAATGCTTTTCTTACCAAACACCTGCAACTACGCAAACTGCAGATCAACCACTGCCGAAACGGCAAACAGGAATCAAAAGCTTTGCACTCGTGTTAAAAGGAGAAATAAAACATTACAATCACATATGCAAATAATGGACCAGTCCACACACAATCTACCAGCCAAGCTGGGGTGCAGATGGGTCAAAAAATTAAGTGAAAACATGCACTCTCAAAAGGGGCCTCTCCCCAAAAACAACTTAATGAAACCAACGTCCCTGGTGTCTAGTGGCTTCTGCCCCCCTGAGGGGCAAGTGGACCTAAAAGCATAATGCCAATCTGCCCCCAAGGGGTCAGACACAGCCAAAATAATCACCACCTAAAAGAGAAGCAACCCTTGCCCAAGGGGCCGTCCCCCAACAACAACATTCAGCCATCCCTGGTGTCTAGTGGCTTCTGCCCTGGGGCAGATGGGCCTAAAACATAAGGCTGATCTTCCCCCAAGGGGGACAGAAATGGCCAAATTAATCACCCCAGTAATGGGGAGAGACCCTTGTCCAAGGGGCCACTCCCCATCCCCCCCAAAAAAAATCCCTGGTAGCCTAGTGACTACTAAAAACAAAAGAAAAACCATCTGCCCTCATGGGGGCAGAAAAGGGCAACAGAAATGCACAAAATGCTCCCCAAAGGGGAGCAACCCTTTCCCAAGGGGCCGCTACCCACCAAAATGAAACTGATTTTTTTTTTAAATCCCTGGTGTCTAGTTGCCATTGCTTCTGCACGATCGTGCCCCATGCACGATCGTGCAGCAGGAATGCTCCAAAAGACATCAGAGGAAAGGAAAACCCTTTCCTTTCTCCCGATGCCTCTTATTTTGAAACCCCCCGTCCCAGGGAGAAACTCACCTTCTCCCATAGACGTGCTGGAAGCAAATGGCTTTCATCGCGTCTGGTAGCATCTAATGACGTCTGTGCGGGGTGCGCGCTGACGTCATTAGATGACGTGGCAGAGGGCGGGGGCAGCGGAAGGGCTTACATTGTCATCCCTGGGGAGGCAACAGGAAGGGCGACCCACGGGGAGCGCCAGTGCTTCCCCCATGGGTGGGTGCTAGGATGGTCGGGGGCCGTCCGAAGCATACGCCCAATGTGGAGTCGGACGGCTCCCAGCCGTCCGACGCATGCAAAGGGTTAAGGAAGCACATGCTAACATAGTGATTTAATGATGCACTTCACAACAAAGTTGGGAGAGTATTTAGGCTCTAAAAGAGAAGAGTGGGTAGCGTTGTGTTAGTGTCCGATAATCGGACCAACATTATATGTTCAGTTTGAACTTACATGGCCATAAGTACTTTTAGGAGTCTTAAAAGTCAATGATTAATTTATGAGGCCTGAAGAGCAAAACAGGGTTAATTAAAGTAAATAGTTTGGTTACAGAGTGAAATGTGATATTGCGTTGTCTGGTGTGGATGAGTAGGTAAAGGGATAGGTGTCAGGGTGTTATTAGATCATAGTGATGAGACCGTTAGCTGACTGTTTTGTTGATTGTTTCAGTGATTGTAGTTGGTTAGTTGATTAGTTGGTTAGTTGAGGACTTTATTTGAACTTATTTGACTTTGTTTGAGTGTACATGGTACGTCACGGAATTCTCATGTGATCATATCTGATTGTGTTATATTGTCCAAACAAGATTCCAATTCAGCTGGTTTGTTGAAGTATGATGTTTTCCCATAGTTTGTGATTTTCATTTTTGCTGGGCCAATGAAGGAAAAGGAGATATTAATTGATTTCATCTTGTTCCTTGGGGCGAGTAATTTCTTCCTATGATTAACAGTTTCTTTTGAGTATTCCTACTATATTCCGATGTTGTGCCCTTTTCCTACGATGAATTTCATTGCTCTTATTTGGGTAGGATTTTTTCTGTGTGTTCATAGCAAAGTGGTCTGAAGATCATTGGTAGAGGCGTCTTAAGATGGAATAGGGCTCTGGTAGGGACTCTATATGCTCTCTCGATCTCCAAGTCCCTTTTGAAATCTATTTTCAATGTTTGAGGTATCCAGGATTCTAAGAAAGCCACACAAGAGTCATGTTTGTTTTTGACATTTTCAAGTAGACCAAAAATCCTGAGGTTTCCTTTACGATTCCTGTCTTCTCGGATTTTTTCAGGAGAGTGGATGTTTGATCCCTCTCTGTTCACTCTGGTGTCTGCTTTGTTGACTCTAGAAGTTATGATTTGGAGTTTCTTTCTAGTTCCTTGCAGTTCAATTTGTAGAACGCCAGTGTTTGCTTTTATTGTGCTAGTCAGGTCATGTAGGGCATTCAGCTGTCCATAATTAGGTCCATGTTTGCGCCAGAATCAGATATGCTTTTGATTGGAGATTCATTGATTGGGGGCTCGGGGAGTCAGGTTTGGTTCTTTTCTGACCAATTTTTTGCTCTTTTTTGTCTTTCAATTCTTTCTCTTTACTCTTGGAGTCGGCCACAGTTCAAGTAGTTGTTGGCTGCTTCCGTTACTTGAGTAGCCTGGATGTGGTGTTTTGGGAGTAATTGAAAATTGTTTGGTCCAAAGTATATAGATTATGATGTCTTCATTCAGCCAAGTGATCAGCTTAATATTAACAGTGATACAGCGATCTTATCGCTATTTGGCGGTTGCACCGCTTGCACCTCACACTGTAGGCGTGATGGTCCTGTGTTGATTAGACAATGTGGCTCAGACCAGTGTCTTAGATGAGAGAATGAATATTAATGAAATAATTTATAAAGCGCCTGAAACACCCCCGCAGGGGTATCTCCGCGCTATGTAGCATTAGTCCAGTCTATCAGTTACGGAACAGTTCAGTTTTCAGAAAGAAGATCAGTACACTTGCGGAGATAGGGGGGTAGGGAGTTCCAATATAGGGGAGCCAAATAAGAAAATGTCTTACCCCTGGTGCGAGACTTCCTAAAACGGGGGGTGATGAGGAGGGATTTGTCTCCTGAGCGTAAGGGTCTGCATGGTTCATAAGGGAGGAGTTTTTCTGTTAAATAGCTTGGTTCTTTGTCGTTTAGAGCTTTATATACAATGCAGCAGATCTTAAACTTAATTCTTTGACGTATTGGGAGCCAGTGTAGCTGTCGCAAAAGAGGCCATGAGGATATTCTAGGTGGCATATTCTGTACCAAACGGGTTGCAATATTTTGGACCACTTGAAGTTTATTCATTAAAGCTTCATTTGTGGCTGCTAATACTGCATTATAATAGTCGACGCGACTCATGACTAGCGGCTGAATCAATGTTTTCCGTACCTCCAGAGGAAGGAACTGGAATACTCTCCGCAAGAGACTCATCGTGTGAAAACAAGTACCGATGGTAGCTCCTACTTGATCTTTCATTGTGAGACGCTGATCCAGTTGGACACCTAAGTTTTTGACCAGCATCTTGGGAACTAGAGCTGTGCCTAGATTAGAAGGCCACTACTCTGCAGACCAGAGCTTTTGGGCACTGCCAAAAAGCATAATCTCTGTCTTTTCGGCATTTAGTTGGAGAAAGTTTTCTGTCATACAATCCGAGACTGCTTTAATGCCTGCCATGAAACGGGATTTAGTAGAAATGTCACTGTTGTCAAAGGATAGAAGGAGTTGAGTGTCATCTGCATACGATAAAGGGGTAAAACCAAATTCTTTAACATTTTTAGCAAGGGGAGCCACGTACACATTGAACAGGGTGGGGCTCAGACAAGAGCCCTGCAGTACTCCTTTGGTGAGCTCAATTGTGCGAGAGCTGAAGTGACCCAAATTAATGGTCTGCGTGCGTTGACTTAAAAAACTGGAAAACCACTGTAGTGCACGCCCGGCGATTCCTATCTCTTCCAATCTATAGAGTAATCTCTGATGTGACACAGTGTCAAAGGCTGCCGATAGATCTAATAGTACCAATATTACAGCCTGATTGTTGTCCAGGGAAAGCCTAATGTAATCTTTCACTGCTATAAGTGCGGATTCGGTACTGTGTTTGGGTCTGAAACCGGACTGAGAAGGGTCCAGGCAGCCTCGGCACTCTATATGTTTCATAAATATTTTGTTACATATCCTTCTAGGAGTTTACTCATTAGTGGTAGAAGAGAAATTGGTCGATAATTCGACAGATCAGATAGAGGAAGGCCAGCCTTTTTGCAGATCGGAAGTATCTGTGCCGTTTTCCACACGCATGGAAGATATCCTTTGATCAGTGATTGATTTAAGATAGCTCAGATGGATGGGTAGGGGTATGTGAATACCTCCTCCTCCATTTCACAGTGTTCCTCCATTAGCAGATATAGTTCACAGTTCCAGGTGGTGATTTTAAATGTATTTATTTATTTAGATATCCAGTATTTGTTGCAAAGTGAGGTACAGTAAAAGATCTTCAACAGCCGACACGTGTTTCGCCCTTCAGGGTCAATCAGACCAGGGCTTCCTTAAGGCTTTCACAGTAATAAAATCATGTTTTTCAAAGTCAGCTCAGGGTAAGTAAATCTTGTGGCACAAAAGTCATTCAGCATATATAATTTGTCTGCGGTCTGTGTAGCAGCGTGCTTCCTAGTGCGATCTGCCAGTCATGTGTGATGACTGGCAGATGGGGCTAGTTGCGTAGCTAGCAGCGCAAATATTTTTGCTGGTAGGATATCAAGAGGTGACCCGGATTTAGCCACTTTAACATTTCCGTCATCATATGTGTCTGGATAGGGATAACATTTTCCAAAAGAAAAGTGTTCCTGGTAACAGATGAGGAGGAGCTAGGTGTGGCTTTCGGGTATCTGTGGTCTTGGGGAATTTATCATATATTTTGTTACATTTTTCTTCAAAATGATCAGCAATGTTATCACATAATACTTGAGAAGGGGGATGGCGTTAGCACAGGAGGTGGGATGGGTAAAGGATTTAAGGACTTTATAAAGTTCTTTAGTGGAATTACCTGCCTGGCTTATTTGGACGGCAATATGGGCTTTCCGGGCTTTTTTATATTCTTAATATAAAGTGCTAGTGCATTTTAAAAAATGTCCTTCTTGTCTAGTTTATGAGACTGTCGCCAAGATTTCTCTAATTTTTGCACCTTGCTTTCTCTTTACGCAGTTCAGATGAGTGCCAGGCTGCATGAGGCCTTTGCCTTTGCCTGTCTTTGTGTTGTTGTTTTAGAGGGGCAAGAGTATCTATAGCTGCTTTCATAGTGCCATGCAGTTCCTCTAATCTAGAGTTGTTATCTCCTGACTCTCCCATAGTAGGGGCCTTAAATTCCTGCATAAAGGTTTCTTGGGTAATTTTATGCCATTGTCTCCTAACATTGTGAGAGGACTTATTAATGATAGAGGTTACATTAGTATCAAGGATCTGAAAATTAATCAAGGAGTGATCAGACCATACCACAGTGCGGGGGGCTTCTGTATGTATGCGGGGAGAGTTGGTCAAAATAGGATCCAGTGTATGGCCAGCTAAATGGGTAGGGCCTGAATTAGTCCTTTCCAGTCCTATAGAGGCTAAATCTGCGAGGAACTGAGCAGCGTTTAAATTAGAACTACTTTTGCAGTGAATGTTAAAATTGCCTAAAAGTATAAACTGTTTGGAGGAAATAACATGAATAGCTATTCATTCCATCAGTTTAGCCGTAAAATCTGAAAGTGGCCCTGGTGGGCGATACACTAGCACACCTTTCCAGCAGTCCTGAGGCGCGAGCTCGATTTTAAAGATACAAATCTCAAGCTTTTTATCTGAGCTCTTCTCAATTATAGAAATTTTTAAGGACTCTTTATAGATAATAGCAATGCCTCCGCCTGATCTGACCTCCTGTTAGATTCCATATAGGTACCCTATATAGGCGCAGGAAACACTGCAACCTTTCACCTATATCCTTCCCTACATTACATACATAACGGTTCATAGGGACTGACCTTTTACCTAGATATGACACTGCATTCAGAACGCAGGGTTTTCCCTGGTTCGAAACTCATACATTATGCATGAGGCTTCTTGGAAGCACAGCAGGACGAACATCTCCTGTATAATATCTATGTTAAAGTTCAAGCCCGACGTCATCCTTTAGGCCGACACAGCAACACAGCAAGGTAGGACCCCTGGGGAGACCTATGGGCCTATATACATCATGTCTTGCTTAGACAGACAGTGGAGACCGTGACTTCCCGGCTGACACACTGACCAGAGACGCTGAGGTTCCTGCATGCAGACGCTCCAGCTAGCAGTGGTCTAACATCCCTCGCGGGGTGTCCAACTCGAGACCAGGACGGGGTCCCACATTCTCTAACTCTCAGGTAATGGGGTGGACTAGATCCTAGAGGGATTCTTGGCATAACACCTACACAGATGCTAGGTACATTTAGGTACATCTAGTTAGGGAGGCATTGTAGGAGTACGCACTTTTAGGTTGCCCTTTTTATCATGTGTTTTATGTACATGTATATATTCATGATTTCTGCAAGATGGTAGAACTATACCATCCCTTTACTTCTGTAGTATTACTAACCATATATCTCTGCTACTGGCTGATGGCTGTTGCAGCTCATCTATTCTACACTAGAATAACAACTGTTCAATAAATCCTTATTGAAACGCCAAGACTGTTTATTCTGTGTATCTCTGAGACAAACTAAGTGAACACGAGTGACTGAGCGAAAAGTAGTATATTGTTTCCACGATCCTGGGGGATCAGGGTTGTCATGTTCTGAGGTTGCCAGAAACTATTCTCTCCCTGATAAGAGGAGACTCTAGTGGCACTGTGAGCTAGCTAATGCAAACAGGCTAACGTATCCGGTGGGGGTGCTCGGAACCAGTCTGTCACCAAACCCACAGGTTATGTTATCCGAACGCGCAGGTCCTGTATAGGATATATAGGAACCACACCAACCTAAAAATGTGGTAGTTCTCAGGGAGAGCCAGGGCAATGGAGGGAGTGGAGGCCTGTTTAAGCCAAGTCTCTGTGAGAAAACCGAAATCAGGGGCTTCCTCAGTAATCAGGTTCCATAGGTCAAAGGCATACCTAGGCAAGGATCTCACATTACTCAAGAAGCATTTCCAACCATGGATGGAGGTGGGTGACGGGAAGTGGGGGGGAAGTGAGGACTTAAGTAATATTGGCTTCTGATCTGCATAGGATGAAGTAACCTGTGTTATCACCTCTTGATCTAATAAATGACTCTGGTAACGGCAATGTATACACGAAAAGGACCTTCAAAGATGGCAAAGGGATTGGCTATAATGCATGCATTATGTAAATTAAGCTTATTACCTAGGAGTCTAATTTCTCTAAGTGTTTCTGCTGAATAGACACATCTTGATGTTGAAGTGGTCGCTAGCATTAGAGATGCAGGGGTCCTGGCTCCTGGCGACGGCAGTGCGCGGACGGGCGCAGACGGGCTTGCCTTTGGCGGGCCAGCGGGGCATCTGCTGCACATCAGTGGCAGTTTGCTGTTTAAATAGGAGATCCAGCGAACAACTAGACTGTGAACTACCGCTTGCTCCCACCGAAACCAGAAGAGGATGAATACCTGCTCACGCTCGCTCTCTTCACTCAAACGGTAACACCGCGGTGGACCGGAGAGCAGGCGGGAGTTAAGCAATAGCGGAGGGAAGCTGGGCAAGACACGAGGTAGGATTATAAGAGCTAAGCGTGTAAGCGCTAAAATACAATTAAAATTGACTAAAATTGACTAAAAGCTGAGCCACCAATCAAATTAAATAAAACCAACCAGTCGCTACTGGCCTGGACATCAGCTGCGCGTCAGCGGCGGCATGATGGTTAAATAGGAGATCCGGCGAACAACTAGACCGTGAACTCCCGCTTGCTCCGACCGAGCAAGCTATGTTCTGCTATGTTCCACAGTGACTATTTCAGCTGTGATGGTAGTGGATCCGGTGTTGGACCAAGGGAGCTGGTACATGATCGCTGCAGAGGCGTGCGCTGTGTGCTGGAGACTGTGCCGGAGACTTTGCTGCCGACTGTATGTACTGGGCGCGGGTTGTGGATTGAGGGAGCTGGAGCTTAATTGCTGCAGAGCCGTGTGCAGTGCGCTGGGGACTGTACCGGAGACTGTGCTGGTGACTGTGCATCCTGGGTGCAGGTTGAGCATGACCAAGGCAGAGCGAAGCACTTAAGCAGGGTCGGTATAAAGCCAAATTATGGAGAGGTTCTAATGGAGTGCTTTTATATCAGAGGTGCGCACGCTGCCTAAAGGATCGTGGTGGCCGCCATTTTGGGTGTAAGTGGATGGCCTTGCTGAGGAGCACCTGTGATCATAGACTGCATTGGTAGGCAAAATTCAGTAGTTCTCTTAGCACTGTAGGGGCTTTGCTTGCCACAGCTGAGATATAATTGGAAACATATTGGATATCAGGAATTCTGTAAGCGGATTAATCCTTCATATTTACTGAGTGCAGCGCGGCGCCATCTTGTCTGCATTTACGTGGAGAGACGCGCTGCCTCATTACGCTGAGGGGCGGTGAGATGGGGGAAAACTTTAAGTGCAAGTGGCTCCTCACCTCATGTAGTACACTTTTCAAGGCATAATGGGTGCAGGTGTGAAAAATCAGGTCCGATGAGCATCGTCTCCCTTCTCGTTGCGGCGGAGCCACAGGGCTAGACAACAATCTTCCCGTCCCGTGCTCTCCATGCCACTGGAATCAAGCTATCCTGGCTGAAGAGGGGTGAAACCCCGAAACCGGTCCTAGGATGCTTGTTTCCAGTCCAGGGAGGACCTGGCTTGGCAGTTCGGGCTGGACTGTTCCAATGAGGCACAGGGTCAAGACTGATTTGCATATGGCTGGGTTCAAACTGGAATGGCATGGTGAGCAAAAAAACGATGGATTTAGGCCCAGATCTCTGTACTGGGGTGAATGTATGACATTGTTCTGCATTCTGTCCATCAACTGTTGTTTTTGCATTTGTCACCCCGAGTGGGACGGGTATGCCCAGACGTGGGTCCCGTGCTCTCCATGCCACTGGAATCAAGCTATCCTGGCTGAAGAGGGGTGAAACCCCGAAACCGGTCCTAGGATGCTTGTTTCCAGTCCAGGGAGGACCTGGCTTGGCAGTTTGGGCTGGACTGTTCCCATGAGGCACAGGGTCAAGACTGATTTGCATATGGCTGGGTTCAAACTGGAATGGCATGGTGAGCAAAAAAACGATGGATTTAGGCCCAGATCTCTGTACTGGGGTGAATGTATGACATTGTTCTGCATTCTGTCCATCAACTGTTGTTTTTGCATTTGTCACCCCGAGTGGGACGGGTATGCCCAGACATGGGTCCCGTGCTCTCCATGCAACTGGAATCAAGCTATCATGGCTGAAGAGGGGTGAAACCCCGAAACCGGTCCTAGGATGCTTGTTTCCAGTCCAGGGAGGACCTGGCTTGGCAGTTCGGGCTGGACTGTTCCCATGAGGCACAGGGTCAAGACTGATTTGCATATGGCTGGGTTCAAACTGGAATGGCATGGTGAGCAAAAAACGATGGATTTAGGCCCAGATCTCTGTACTGGGGTGAATGTATGACATTGTTCTGCATTCTGTCCATCAACTGTTGTTTTTGCATTTGTCACCCCGAGTGGGACGGGTATGCCCAGACATGGGTCCCGTGCTCTCCATGCCACTGGAATCAAGCTATCCTGGCTGAAGAGGGGTGAAACCCCGAAACCGGTCCTAGGATGCTTGTTTCCAGTCCAGGGAGGACCTGGCTTGGCAGTTCGGGCTGGACTGTTCCCATGAGGCACAGGGTCAAGACTGATGTGCATATTGCTTGGTTCAAACTGGAATGGCATGGTGAGCAAAAAACGATGGATTTAGGCCCAGATCTCTGTACTGGGGTGAATGTATGACATTGTTCTGCATTCTGTCCATCAACTGTTGTTTTTGCATTTGTCACCCCGAGTGGGACGGGTATGCCCAGACGTGGGTCCCGTGCTCTCCATGCCACTGGAATCAAGCTATCCTGGCTGAAGAGGGGTGAAACCCCGAAACCGGTCCTAGGATGCTTGTTTCCAGTCCAGGGAGAACCTGGCTTGGCAGTTCGGGCTGGACTGTTCCCATGAGGCACAGGGTCAAGACTGATTTGCATATGGCTGGGTTCAAACTGGAATGGCATGGTGAGCAAAAAAACGATGGATTTAGGCCCAGATCTCTGTACTGGGGTGAATGTATGACATTGTTCTGCATTCGGTCCATCAACTGTTGTTTTTGCATTTGTCACCCCGAGTGGGACTGGTATGCCCAGACATGGGTCCCGTGCTCTCCATGCCACTGGAATCAAGCTATCCTGGCTGAAGAGGGGTGAAACCCCGAAACCGGTCCTAGGATGCTTGTTTCCAGTCCAGGGAGGACCTGGCTTGGCAGTTCGGGCTGGACTGTTCCCATGAGGCACAGGGTCAAGACTGATTTGCATATGGCTGGGTTCAAACTTGGAATGGCATGGTGAGCAAAAAAACGATGGATTTAGGCCCAGATCTCTGTACTGGGGTGAATGTATGACATTGTTCTGCATTCTGTCCATCAACTGTTGTTTTTGCATTTGTCACCCCGAGTGGGACTGGTATGCCCAGACATGGGTCCCGTGCTCTCCATGCCACTGGAATCAAGCTATCCTGGCTGAAGAGGGGTGAAACCCCGAAACCGGTCCTAGGATGCTTGTTTCCAGTCCAGGGAGGACCTGCCTTGGCAGTTTGGGCTGGACTGTTCCCATGAGGCACAGGGTCAAGACTGATTTGCATATGGCTGGGTTCAAACTGGAATGGCATGGTGAGCAAAAAACGATGGATTTAGGCCCAGATCTCTGTACTGGGGTGAATGTATGACATTGTTCTGCATTCTGTCCATCAACTGTTGTTTTTGCATTTGTCACCCCGAGTGGGACGGGTATGCCCAGACGTGGGTCCCGTGCTCTCCATGCCACTGGAATCAAGCTATCCTGGCTGAAGAGGGGTGAAACCCCGAAACCGGTCCTAGGATGCTTGTTTCCAGTCCAGGGAGGACCTGGCTTGGCAGTTTGGGCTGGACTGTTCCCATGAGGCACAGGGTCAAGACTGATTTGCATATGGCTGGGTTCAAACTGGAATGGCATGGTGAGCAAAAAACGATGGATTTAGGCCCAGATCTCTGTACTGGGGTGAATGTATGACATTGTTCTGCATTCTGTCCATCAACTGTTGTTTTTGCATTTGTCACCCCGAGTGGGACGGGTATGCCCAGACGTGGGTCCCGTGCTCTCCATGCCACTGGAATCAAGCTATCCTGGCTGAAGAGGGGTGAAACCCCGAAACCGGTCCTAGGATGCTTGTTTCCAGTCCAGGGAGGACCTGGCTTGGCAGTTCGGGCTGGACTGTTCCCATGAGGCACAGGGTCAAGACTGATTTGCATATGGCTGGGTTCAAACTGGAATGGCATGGTGAGCAAAAAAACGATGGATTTAGGCCCAGATCTCTGTACTGGGGTGAATGTATGACATTGTTCTGCATTCTGTCCATCAACTGTTGTTTTTGCATTTGTCACCCCGAGTGGGACGGGTATGCCCAGACGTGGGTCCCGTGCTCTCCATGCCACTGGAATCAAGCTATCCTGGCTGAAGAGGGGTGAAACCCCGAAACTGGTCCTAGGATGCTTGTTTCCAGTCCAGGGAGGACCTGGCTTGGCAGTTCGGGCTGGACTGTTCCCATGAGGCACAGGGTCAAGACTGATTTGCATATGGCTGGGTTCAAACTGGAATGGCATGGTGAGCAAAAAAACGATGGATTTAGGCCCAGATCTCTGTACTGGGGTGAATGTATGACATTGTTCTGCATTCTGTCCATCAACTGTTGTTTTTGCATTTGTCACCCCGAGTGGGACGGGTATGCCCAGACGTGGGTCCCGTGCTCTCCATGCCACTGGAATCAAGCTATCCTGGCTGAAGAGGGGTGAAACCCCGAAACCGGTCCTAGGATGCTTGTTTCCAGTACAGGGAGGACCTGGCTTGGCAGTTCGGGCTGGACTGTTCCCATGAGACACAGGGTCAAGACTGAATTGCATATGGCTGGGTTCAAACTGGAATGGCGAGCAAAAAAACGATGGATTTAGGCCCAGATCTCTGTACTGGGGTGAATGTATGACATTGTTCTGCATTCTGTCCATCAACTGTTGTTTTTGCATTTGTCACCCCGAGTGGGACGGGTATGCCCAGACGTGGGTCCCGTGCTCTCCATGCCACTGGAATCAAGCTATCCTGGCTGAAGAGGGGTGAAACCCCGAAACCGGTCCTAGGATGCTTGTTTCCAGTCCAGGGAGGATCTGGCTTGGCAGTTCGGGCTGGACTGTTCCCATGAGGCACAGGGTCAAGACTGATTTGCATATGGCTGGGTTCAAACTGGAATGGCATGGTGAGCAAAAAACGATGGATTTAGGCCCAGATCTCTGTACTGGGGTGAATGTATGACATTGTTCTGCATTCTGTCCATCAACTGTTGTTTTTGCATTTGTCACCCCGAGTGGGACGGGTATGCCCAGACGTGGGTCCCGTGCTCTCCATGCCACTGGAATCAAGCTATCCTGGCTGAAGAGGGGTGAAACCCCGAAACCGGTCCTAGGATGCTTGTTTCCAGTCCAGGGAGGACCTGGCTTGGCAGTTCGGGCTGGACTGTTCCCATGAGGCACAGGGTCAAGACTGATTTGCATATGGCTGGGTTCAAACTGGAATGGCATGGTGAGCAAAAAAACGATGGATTTAGGCCCAGATCTCTGTACTGGGGTGAATGTATGACATTGTTCTGCATTCTGTCCATCAACTGTTGTTTTTGCATTTGTCACCCCGAGTGGGACAGGTATGCCCAGACGTGGGTCCCGTGCTCTCCATGCCACTGGAATCAAGCTATCCTGGCTGAAGAGGGTGAAACCCCGAAACCGGTCCTAGGATGCTTGTTTCCAGTCCAGGGAGGACCTGGCTTGGCAGTTCGGGCTGGACTGTTCCCATGAGGCACAGGGTCAAGACTGATTTGCATATGGCTGGGTTCAAACTGGAATGGCATGGTGAGCAAAAACGATGGATTTAGGCCCAGATCTCTGTACTGGGGTGAATGTATGACATTGTTCTGCATTCTGTCCATCAACTGTTGTTTTTGCATTTGTCACCCCGAGTGGGACGGGTATGCCCAGACGTGGGTCCCGTGCTCTCCATGCCACTGGAATCAAGCTATCCTGGCTGAAGAGGGGTGAAACCCCGAAACCGGTCCTAGGATGCTTGTTTCCAGTCCAGGGAGGACCTGGCTTGGCAGTTCGGGCTGGACTGTTCCCATGAGGCACAGGGTCAAGACTGATTTGCATATGGCTGGGTTCAAACTGGAATGGCATGGTGAGCAAAAAAACGATGGATTTAGGCCCAGATCTGTGTACTGGGGTGAATGTATGACATTGTTCTGCATTCTGTCCATCAACTGTTGTTTTTGCATTTGTCACCCCGAGTGGGACGGGTATGCCCAGACGTGGGTCCCGTGCTCTCCATGCCACTGGAATCAAGCTATCCTGGCTGAAGAGGGGTGAAACCCCGAAACCGGTCCTAGGATGCTTGTTTCCAGTCCAGGGAGGACATGGCTTGGCAGTTCGGGCTGGACTGTTCCCATGAGGCACAGGGTCAAGACTGATTTGCATATGGCTGGGTTCAAACTGGAATGGCATGGTGAGCAAAAAAACGATGGATTTAGGCCCAGATCTCTGTACTGGGGTGAATGTATGACATTGTTCTGCATTCTGTCCATCAACTGTTGTTTTTGCATTTGTCACCCCGAGTGGGACGGGTATGCCCAGACGTGGGTCCCGTGCTCTCCATGCCACTGGAATCAAGCTATCCTGGCTGAAGAGGGTGAAACCCCGAAACCGGTCCTAGGATGCTTGTTTCCAGTCCAGGGAGGACCTGGCTTGGCAGTTCGGGCTGGACTGTTCCCATGAGGCACAGGGTCGAGACTGATTTGCATATGGCTGGGTTCAAACTGGAATGGCATGGTGAGCAAAAAAACGATGGATTTAGGCCCAGATCTCTGTACTGGGGTGAATGTATGACATTGTTCTGCATTCTGTCCATCAACTGTTGTTTTTGCACTAGACAACAATCTTGCCTGGGCTCAAGCTACACCCCTCCTGGCAGCTATGTCGTAGAGCGGATGAGACAATGAAGCACTACCTAGTAGCATACCAAGGATGCCACAGGCCTTGGTGCAAGCAAGGGAAATGTCCCCTTTGACTGCTGGGGTAGTGAAACTCTCTAACAAACTGAATGATTCATAGCTCAATCAGTAAGTGAGACTTTCATGCTTGACAAGTCATGGGTTCCAGCACTCTGTACCAAACGTTTAACACAATTATATTCAGATTATTCAAAGAAGCGTCTGCAAATGCAGATGAACAATGGAGGTGGGCTAATTGAGAGGCGTCTGCAGAAATGCGCATGACAAAGGTGCTGTTCTAAGGGTTTAAGTCACACTTCTGAGAGGACGGCTCCCAGCTCTTGACCAGTGCAGGCATAGTGGATAAAGCAGCAAAGAATGATCTTGTTACCAATGCAAATTTCTGGCCCAATATACTAAAAATAACATGAAGTCATTTTTAAAATAGCCCAATATTTAGCAACTTGCACAAATCAATATTTACTTGCACAACCGGGAAACATTTAGCCCAATTGCGCATAATCAAACCCAGTCTGGCAACAAGAACACAGCCTCCCACAGCATTCTAAAGAGCGAATAGTGCACTAATAGTCTTACTTATGACAAAGCTGTGGCAGCCCTGAAGCCATCTTGATTGAATCCAACTGGTAAAATGTAAAACATTTAATTTAGAAAGGAACAAAATGGGAGTTCATTTTGTCATAGAAATTATGGTTAGTGCTGTAGAAAGCAAAATGAGGACACATTGTAAATGAGTTCTCAAATATCTTCCTTGTCTGTTTAATTAAATTACTCCGACATATGAAGACCGAAACATGAACTTTCAACACCAGCAGCAGACTGCCAGTTAACTTCCTGGTGATCAACTGCAGCTTTACCACAGTGTTTTAATTAGCAACTAGAATGCTAACATTCTGAATTTTATGACAAAACATATTTAAATCTTCACAAAAATGTCTACGGAGCACTGCGGTAAACCCTACAAATTACTGCTCTACTTAATGCTTTTACATGTGTTTCAATTACCGATTATCACACTCCACTGTATGCCTCTATACGCTATGCCACTCTATTCTACACCACTCCACTCCACTCTACACCACTCCACTCTATGCTAACATACTCTGCCCCACTCCACTCTTTGTCACACCACTCTACACTATTACACTCTATGCCACTCCATTTTATGACACTCCAATATACAACACTACAGTGTATGCCTGTCCACTCCATGCTACTCTACTGTACGCTTTTCCACTGTACGCAACTCCACTCTAAGATGGCTACACTCTACGCTATTCCAATTTATGCCCTCCACTGTATGCCACTTCAGTGTACTTCACTCCATTTGTAGCAGTTCCTCTGTATGCCACTGCACTTTATGCCACCCCACTGTACGCCTCTTCACTCTAAGACAATCCACTGTACGCCACTCCTTTTATGCCACTCCAGTGTATACCACTCTACTCTATGCTGCTACACTGTACTCCACTCCACTATAACACAGTCCACTGTATACCACTGCACTGTACACCACTCTACTGCACGCTATTCCCCAGTATGCTGCTCAATTGGATGACACTCCATTCTATGCCACTCCACTGTATGCTACTACACGGTATGCCAATACATTATATACCATTCCACTGTACGCAATTCCACTGTATGACACTTCAGTCTATACTATTTCACTCTATGCGGCTGTACTCTACACCACTCTACTGTATGCCAATCTTATATATGCTATTCTACTGTACGCCACTCCACTGTACGCCACTCCACTGTACACCACTCCACTGTATGCAACTCTACTCTACTCCACTCCACTCTATGCCACTCTACCTTATGCCACTCCACTCTACGCCCCACCACTCTATGCCACTCCTGTCTACACCAGTGCCCTTGTATGTCACTGTACTATACACCACTGCACTCTACTACAATCCACTGCATGCTATTACACTGTACATCATTCCATTCTACACTACTCCACTGTACACCACTAAACTCAACACCAATCCACTCTACCCTACTCACTTCACCCTATTCCACTGTACAACACGCCATTCTACTCCACTCTACTGTATGCTGTTCCCCTATATGCCACCCCATTCTACATCACTACACTGTACGCCAGTAGCACTCACGTTATTCCACTCAACGCCACTCCACTGTACGCTATTCTACTGCATGCCACTCCACTCTACACCACTACACTCTACGCTATTCCACTCTGCGCCACTCAACTCT
This sequence comes from Calotriton arnoldi, assembly GCA_963921515.1. NCBI lineage: Eukaryota > Metazoa > Chordata > Amphibia > Caudata > Salamandridae > Calotriton > Calotriton arnoldi. The sequence goes on from CAWUFW010004840.1 coordinate 288,516, forward strand.
ACAACACCCCACCCTACATCAGTCCACAGTACTCTATTACACTGTATGCCACTACAGTCTACCCACTACACTCAACTCTACAGTATTCCACTCTACAACACTCCATTCTATGCCACTACCCTGTATGCCACTCCACCCTACACTGCACCAGTCTATGCTATTCCAATGTGTGCCACTACACTGTACCTCACTCCAGCGTACTGTACGCTACTCCACTGTACGCCACTCTACTCTACGCTTTTCCACTCAATACCACTTCATTCTATGCCACTCCAATCTACACCACTCCAGTGTACACTAGTCCATTGTATGCCATTCCAGTGTACACCACTCCACTCTAGGCTATTACACTGTATACCACTACACTTTACCTCACTTCACTCTATGCCAGTTCACTTTAGAACACTTGACTGTATGCCACTCTTCTCTATGCCACTCCACTGTACTCTAACACCCAGCACTGTACGCCACTGCACTTTACACCACTACACTACACGCTATTCTACACTGTACTGTATGCTATTCCACTGTACGCAACTACACTCTACTATACCACTACACTATACGCTGTTCTACTGTATGCTGCTCAACTCTACAACACTACACTTTAAAATGCATTATATGCCACTACATTGTATGCCAATCCAGTCTACACTGTATGCTACTACACCTTATGGCACTCCACTGTATGCTATTCTACTCTATGCCCCTCCACTCTGCGCCACTCCACTGTACGCCACTCTAATATACAGTATTCCACTATACGCCACCCCACTGTATGCCACTGCACTCTATACCACTCCACTGTACGCCACACCACTTTATGGCACTACAGTCTACCCTACTGCACTCTAGGCTAGTCCACTCTACACTACTTCACTCTATGCTATTCCACTGTATACAACTCCATTCTTACCACTCCACTCTACACTATTCCACTCTGCGCCACTCCACTCTATGCCACTCCACTATACTCTATTCCACTTTACACCATTATACTCTACGACACTCCACTGTATGACACTTCCCTATACACTATTCCATGCTATGCCACTCCAATCTACAATGCTCCCTCTATGCTATTATACTGTATGCCACTATACTGTACCTCACTCCACTGTACACCACTCCACTCTATGCCATTTCACTCTATGCCACTGTGTGCTATTACACTCTACCATACTGCACTCTATGCCACTCCACTATACGACATTCCACTATACGCTATTCCACTGTACCCCGCTGTACTCTACAATGCTCCACTTTATGCTATTGTACTGTACGCCATTTCACTCTATGCCACTCCACTCTGCAACACTCCACTCTATGCTATTCCACTACGCCACTCCATTATACACCACTCCACTGTACCACACTCCACTCTATGCCACTCTAATTTATTTTTATTTTATTTTATTGATTTTCATTTTTTAGAGACAACCCGGCGCTACAGAGTTCCCTAACTTTCCAGCTTTGAGAACTGACCATTAGATTGTGGATCAGCTGTTAAAATATCTTAATCTTTAAGAAGCCAAGTTTTTAATTTTTTTCCTAAACTGCAGATGGTGGAGATCTAAGGGTAAGATGTTCCAGAGGGCAGCTGCCAGATGTGAAAAAGAGTGCCCACCAGTTCTAACTTTTTTATACATTTAGCATTGGCAAGCGCAAGGTTATGTGACTCTGGTTGGAAGAATTTTGGGCCCAGTCTTATAAAGAGTCTTGTGTGTATGACAGAGAAACTTAAAACAGGATCTTTTCCTCATTGGCAGCCAGTGTAGACTTTCCAAGCAGACTGAAGCTGAGCTGTACCTATCCAGATTCCAGTTCAGTTTAACGGCCGCAGTCTGAATCACCTGAAGTTTAGTAAACAGGTGATCAGTGATACCCACATACAGGGCATTGCCATAATCCAACCTGCTGGTTATTAGGGCCTGAGCTATTGTTTTACGCCAGTCGACTGGTATCCATTGGAACACTCATCTCAGTAATTTAGGGATACCATAGCATTTTCTGCAAGTGGCCTCATCAATGATGATCCCCAGACTTTTTGATGATTCCTTGGGTATCGCTGCCTCTACTAGAAATGTCGGCCACCAAGAAGAGTTCCATGTCCTGTGGGCTCCGCCGAATAGTAAAATCTCAGATTTTGTTGGCATTAAGTTTCAGACAATACTCGGTCATCCAGTCTGCTACTTCTGAAAGACAATTGGTTAGATTACCTTGGGTTTCCTCATATTTCTCACCCATGTAAATGACCATTTGAGTGTTGTCCACGTATGAGCAGATCTCAAAGTCCCACTCTACTGTACGCTATTCCACTGTACGCAACTACACTGTACTATTTTCCACTGTACACTATGCCACTTCACTCTACTCCACTCCACTCTACTTTACTCTACTATACTCCACTCCACTCCACTCTACCCCACTCCATTGTACAACACTCCACTCAACACCACTCTACTGTACACTATTCCGCTGTACACTATTCTACTGTACGCCATTCCACTATACCACATTCCACTGTATGCTACTGCTCTCCACTCTATAACACTATACTCTTCAACAGTACACTCTCCTCCACTTTACTTTACACCACTCCACTCTATGCCATTTCACTCTATGCCACTGTGTGCTATTACACTCTACCATACTCCACTCTATGCCACTCCACTATACGACATTCCACTATACGCTATTCCACTGTACCCCGCTGTACTCTACAATGCTCCACTTTACGCTATTGTACTGTACGCCATTTCACTCTATGCCACTCCACTCTGCAACACTCCACTCTATGCTATTCCACTACGCCACTCCATTATACACCACTCCACTGTACCACACTCCACTCTATGCCACTCTAATTTATTTTTATTTTATTTTATTGATTTTCATTTCTTAGAGACATCACGGCGCTACAGAGTTCCCTAACTTACCAGCTTTGAGAACTGACCATTAGATTGTGGATCAGCTGTTAAAATATCTTAATCTTTAAGAAGCCAAGTTTTTAATTTTTTTCCTAAACTGCAGTTGGTGGAGATCTAAGGGTAAGATGTTCCAGAGGGCCGCTGCCAGATGTGAAAAAGAGTGCCCACCAGTTCTAACTTTTTTATACATTTAGCATTGGCAAGCGCAAGGTTATGTGACCCCAGTTTGCATGCTGGCTTGTAAAATTCCACTCTGGTTGGAAGAATTTTGGGCCCAGTCTTATAAAGAGTCTTGTGTGTATGACAGAGAAACTTAAAACAGGATCTTTTCCTCATTGGCAGCCAGTGTAGACTTTCCAAGCAGACTGAAGCTGAGCTGTACCTATCCAGATTCCAGTTCAGTTTAACGGCCGCAGTCTGAATCACCTGAAGACACTCCAGTCGACAACAGTAAACTCTACGATTTCAATTTGTTTTAAAAATAAAAACCCATTGATAGTCAATGAAAAAACAAATTGTTGTTATATTTAGGAAAACTTATTCCAAACTTAAAATACACAAACATTGGAAATCCTCATGTTATAATTATCCCTTAAATTTATAATTTAGTCAACACCTTCAAATTATTATAACTCGTGCACCTCCATACACAGTGTATTCAACTCGGTAGCCAGACTATATTAATTATAACTTGCGCCTTCACCATGCACTGCTTATACTGTTTTAAGTAATCTCACTTACACCATATAGAGTAATAGTATTTGCAAGAACAGTTATGACATTGCAAATCAAATCTTTTGTGAAAACACAGTGCATAGTAGAGTGGCGAGTTATACTTAACGTAACGTGGCTGCCGAGTTGAATACACTGTGTATGGAGGTAAGAGGAATCCATATTTTTCTGTGTTGTGAATAATGCTGCTGCTCGCCTGCTGCCACACATAACTGCGTCTCAACTGGTTTCGTCGACAGAGGAAAAAGGGGAGGGACTGGGAGCTGGATTACAAGGTCCAGAGCCCGTGCTCCTAAGAATAGATCCGGAAATGGGGACTCGGAGGGTGAGGGTAGGTGCAGACGACCGGTCCGCACTCTTCAAACTCTTAGCACGCTTGAGCGCGGCACCTCCGCGCCACCTGACAAGGCTATTAGCATTTTGTGGTTAGGCTGGACCTTGAACCATATACACAGTAGGTAACACTTTAGGGGCACCATATATGTGTGGGGTAGTTAATCATATTTTCTCGGTCCTGGCGAAGAGCCACGGATCCTTAAGACCACTAGATAGGGGCAAAACATGTTGACGAATTATTGAGAGAGAGACCTGAGGGAGGCTTCTCACTCACCACTACAGGGTACTTTTCTTTACCCAGTTGTTGTACACTGACAACCTGGGTTCCTTTTAAATCTTTATCGTAGCATTTGCCTGTAATAGGTTTTTATTTCTGACAGGGCAGTCCACTTATTAAAGGATTGCTTGCAACCTCCCCAATCAGTTTTAATCCACAGCCACACACTCACTACTCCACTGCACTTACCACCTCGCTTGCATTCATCATACGGCAATTTCTAAAAAAGATCTCTGCTGAAGTAACCCTTTGGGGCACCCGTAGAGCATTGTAGCGCCAGTCCGACAAAGAGCACTGCGCTATGATGAAGCATGACATCCCCTTGGGGATGTGTGAGGGCAGCATGAAACAGTCTTGTTGACTGTCTCCATGACTTCGCTCTGGTCACACACACCCTGTTCAGATTCTTTCTCTTCTTCTCACAGGAACAGAAGCCCATTTTTTGAGATTGTGAGCCGCTCATAACTGCCCTGACTCCCTGAGGTAGTGATTGCGCCGCAGTCCCCCGAGTTGTGGGGATCTCGCCTGCCCTTCAGGCTTTGGTAGCTGTTAAGTTAAGTTTTGGGGTTCTCTAGAACTGTTTCAACTCTAATTTAATTTAATTGTGCCTTGTTTTGACTTAATTGTAATTTAATTTAACCTTGTTCACTCCACTTTGTTAGCAGTCCATTGGTCACTTACTGTACTTTGTTTTGCTGGTCATTGGATGCTGACTCTCCCACCTTTTTCTTCCGCTCCCCACTCCTGCCCTCCCGCCTTCCCGCCTCCCTGCCATCCCCTTCCACCTCCAAGGACTACTAATGGAGGCCGCTGCATAGCCATGCTTCCGGTGCCCCAAATGCAAGCCCGTCTGCACCAGTCCACACTTGGACCGTGCCCAGCACCAGTACCCCTTGTCCCTCCACCCCACAAAAATACACCACCGCTGGTCTCTGAGCCATGGACCCTGGACGCACAAGCAATCTCTGTTGCTGCGCATCTCCACGGACCACCAAAGGACCATTCGCCTGCCGACAGTGCCACCTCACCTTCAGCACGGAAACAACCAATGGCACCGGCAGCACCACTAATGCAGTTACACATGCTACAATGATGGAGACCCCTCGACGACACTCCAGTGCATCCTACTGAACGTACATTCGCTCAGGAAACACACCATGGAGATCTGGGAAAGAATCTCCTCTCTAACCCTGAATGTCTTCTTCCTCACAGCAACCTGGCCCCATCCTTCATCTCCTTCAGACATCGCCACCGCAATCCCCGAAGGTTACAAGATAACCCACCGTGACTGACCCAATAAGCAAGGAGGCGGAATCGCCATCGACTACAGAGACACTATTCACTGCACAACATCCTCTGATGACCCAATGCCGGTAATGGACCACCTCAATTTCCAACTCCACACAGACGGGAAAAACACCATCAGAGGCACCCTGGCCACCAGACCACCAGCACCACGCCCCAGCTTCTGCAACACCAAACTGGAAATCATCACCCCGCTCGCAATTAACTCACTACTTCTTCCTAGGAGACCTCAGCTTCCACCTTGATGACCCCGATGATGCCAACTCCACTGACCTGAAAAGTATGAGCAACACCGGTCTCAAGCAGCTTGTCACTGACACCACCCACATCGCAGGACACACGCTTGACCCCACATTCACCTCCAGAAACAGAGTCTGATACTTTTGCACCACACAGCTCACCTGGTCCTACCGCAGCAGCGTACACTTCATCATCACAGGGACCATCCACCCCAGCACCAAGCCCCTCAGATCCAAGCCGAGAAACTGGAAAAAGTTATCAGAAGACCAGTGAAACGATCTCCGCTCCCACCTCCCAGACTCTTTCCACAACCACGAAAATGCAGCAAAGAACTTCGACCAGTGGATCACCTAGTGCGCCAATGCAATTAGCCCCGCCAAGACGACAAAGGCCAAAAAATAAAGCACAAGAGCAAACTGGTTGACCAAAGAACTTCAATCTAACAACTGCAACTGCTGACAATTTGAAAGGAAGTGGCTCATCACCAAAAAACAGAAGACCGCACCACCGACAGAGCTGCTCTCAACCAGTACCACCACCTCCTAAAAGAAACCAGGAAGAATGCCCTAACAGACCACATTGAGGCCAGCAGAAGCCACAGCAAAGAACTCTTCACCATTGTGAAGGAATTTGCCATTCCCGCAGCCGCAGTGAATTGGGTCACGCCCTCCCAGGAACTGTGCGACAACCTAATGGACTTCTTCCTCAACAAGATCTTGCCTATCTACGAAAACTTCCAACACCAACCCTCCACCGCAGACAGCATCAACCGGCTCACACCCACAACCACAAACATCAAGGACCTTCTCCCCCACTGAGAACTTCTCACCACGCAAGACACCACCTCCATCATGAACTCTATGCACTCTGGTGGACCCACAGGCCATTGCCCCTACCATGTCTTCTATTTCGGAAGCAAGACAATTGGTAATGAGCTCAGGAACGTCCTTAACACCTCCTTCACCACGGCCACTTTCTCTGAGGACTGGAAACACACTGAAGTGAGGCCCCTCCTGAAAAAAACATCCGCAGACCCTGCTAATTTGAAGAACTACTGACCCATCTCACTGCTCCCCTACCCAGCAAAAGTCCTCAAGAAAGTAATCAACCAGCAACTCATCCAACACCTGGAAGATCACAACCTCCTGGACCCCTCCCAATTCGTATTTCGAGCTAACCACAGCACGAAAATAGCCCTGATTACAGACACAGATGACATCAAAGCCCTCCTGGACCATGGGGAAACAGCAGCACTCATCCTCCTATACCTGTCTGCCGCATTTGACAGAGTCTCCCACCACATCCTAATCAGCAGACTACACCATATTGGGGTGCAAGCAAACCCCCTCAAATGGATTGCCTCGTACCTCACCGGCAGAACCCAAAGGATCCATCTCCCACCGTTCACCTCAGAGGCCAAAAAGATTGTCTGCTGAGTCCCCCAAAGTTGGTCCCTCAGCCCAACCCTCTTCAACACCTACATGGCCCCCCGTGACGACACCGTCAGAGCACACAGACTCTACATCCTAATCTACACCAATGACACACAGCTCATCCTCTCTCTAAAGATCCCCCAACACCAAAGCTAACTTCCACAGTTGCATGATGAACTTTGCAGACTGGATGAAGGATAACTGTCTCAAACTGAACTCAGAAAAAAAGTTCTCAACCTCGGGAACACCCCACCACTGAATGACTCATGGTGGCCTGTGTAGCTCGACACACCACTCGACCCAACAGACCACGCCTGCAACCTCAGAATCAGCCTAGATAACAAGCTATCCATGCAGAAACAAGTCAATGTAGTCTCCTACTCCTGCTTCCACACCCTCCACATGCCCCGAAAGATCTTTAAGTGGTTCCCAGTCAACAATAGAAGAACCATCATGCAGGCCCTCATCACCAGCAGACTGGACTATGGAAACATGCTCTACGTAGGAATCGTGACACGCTTCCTGAAGAGACTTCAAACAATACAGAACTCAGTGGTAAGACTCATATTTGACCCTCCCAGAAGAACCCACATCACTCCCATCTCAAGAAACAACACTGGCTCCTGATCCAGAAGAGATGCCAGTTCAAGATGCTGACCCACACTTACAAGGCCCTGCACAATGTAGGACCTGTATACATCAACAAATGCCTAAGCCTCTACCAACCACCCAGACACCTCTGTTCAGCCTCCCTCTCCAACGCAGACACCCCATGGATCTGTCCAGCCTACAGCGGAGGATGCTCTTACTCACACCCCGCCAGCCAAGGCTTGGAACAACCTCTGCCTGCACCTCAGGACCGCACCATCACTACAGCAATTCGGAAGAGAGTTGAAGAACTGGCTTTTTGGTTAATAACCTCCACACAGCAGCAACGAATCTCCAGCACCTTGAGACTCTCACAGGTGATTTGCCGTGCTCTATAAATGATCGATTGATTGAAAGGCAGATACCTTATATTCATAGAATTGGATTTGATGCCGTTGATATTTGCCCGCTCCCATTTCAGAAGGGCATTAACAACAAAGATGGCAGCGGCTAAGTTTAGCCCTCACTTTTGCTGTGAAATAGATGTCTGAGTTGATGAAAAGAAGGTAAAGTAATGACATGCAGCATATGGCTTAGCAGTGCTGTATACAAGAAGAGGCTAAGAATGGGGAGAGACTGAATCAGTTCAATTCTGGTGCCATGGGCTACAGTTTATCCATTTGGAAGTGCTAGTGCTCTGCATTCACAACACTCACCAGCTGGAAGATGGTGTTCAGATAAATGCTGAGTTCAATAGTTTTGATGACGAACGACCCCGTGGCACGACAATCAGCAGTCTACTGCCTTGCTCTTCAGGAGCATCCAGAATCGCTGTGAAGAGCCATCAAACATCGCAAAAGGTTTCCTCTTCTTGGAATGGATGTCAGAGGATGTAGAGAGCCAAGCCTCTAAAATTTTGATACCACAATTGCAGTGTCTATGGAGCATCATATTGCAGAGTCTTGAAGGTCACAAGAGGCCATTTTATTAATAGACTTAACTGGACCAGCACTAGTCTCATACTTTGTTGGGATTGAGTGGAATTTAGATACTTACAATTTTGATTTAACAACCCAGTCAATGAGGCACCCTAAGCAAAGGCAGCTAGCATGCAGCTTGGAAGCTACCACCCACCCCCCCCTCTCCACCCCCCACCCCCACTCTACCTTTTTTTTACATTTAAGTGAAGCTAATGTGCATTTTTACTATTTTTTACCTTTTTGTGTTTGCATGCAGCAACATTCTGTTACTTTGTGTGTTGTTTCAGGATCTTTCTAAATCATAATATGAGTGTTTTTTTCTGGTCGGTGCATAGGTAGTTTTAGGAATTAGTGTATTTGGGTAGCTTTTATTGCTCAATTGCAGTGTACTTTAGATTTGGTGTGAATTTTCACATAAAAGTGATGAAAAATAGATTCCTAAGCATAAAGACCTCTTTTGGATGAGTCTATACTAGTGCAGAATCCTCCCATCAAAATACATCCTCCAAAGGGGTAGTATGATGGAGGTGTGGCAGAAGGAGGATTCTCCACCAGTAGACAGAATAGAGGATTCTCCATTCCCACTCACCTTACGGTGAGATTATGATGATAATAATAATATTAGTAATAATAATAATATCATTGCTACTAAAAAAATAACAATAAGAAGTAAAAGAATATCAGTTTATTTTAAGGTCTGTTTCCAGGCGGCTTTAGCTGTGTGCAGAACTCATTTGTTGAACAAAACGTGGTAATCATCCTTTCCTGTCTGTGATACCAGCCTTTACTGTGATATCAGCTCGGCAGTCCTTCTTTGTGTTAGTGATGCAGATGCTTATAATGGCAATGCCATTCATAATCTCCTCTCTATGTTCACGGCATCAGAGCTTGCAGTAGTGCTTCTTGTGAAAGCTGCCTTGATCGTGAAATGTAAAGTCAGGGAAGGAAGAACCAGCCACAGCTATTCATCTTGTATAGCTGATCTAGTCAGTCCCTCTCACTTCTGGTGAGCTTGGAAGGTTCACTCATCAGCTCTGACTTGTGCACCATCGTGTCTCCTCGAATGCAGCCGGGTACTTGAAGATCAGTCAGTGGGTCTCTTCTTTGTATGGTCCATTTCTCTCCAAGCAAATGAGATGGCATGTCTATAGTTTTGTAAACTTTGCCCGGCAAGGCATCAACATGACTTGTGACCTAGAAGCTAAACGCCTACAGTGATACAAATCCACAGTGGTGGAAGCCATAAATCATGGTGAAAAACTATATAATAATAGTGAGTCTTGTAAAGCGCGAAATGGTTACACCTCACGGTGTCCCCCCACACTAGGACCATAACCTCTACTAGATCAGAAGGAACTATTCTAAGAGAAGGGCTAAACAAGAGACAGACAATCAAACGCTACCCTAAGATGAACCAAACAGACAGGTTTCAGGTCTCTTACGGAAGATCACCTCAGATGGTTCCATTCTGAGATGTACATGAGACACAGATGTATGCATCGAACAAAGTGCACCCTAATACGTTCTCCATAGTGCATGGCACCTTCGATCCACTGCCCAGCCCAGGGAAACTGCCAGTCCAAACCGAAACATGTCAGCCTGGGGAGCTCATGGTCAAAGGATGTTAAACAGGAGTAAGAAGGGAAATGTGGAGACAGACCGGTGTAAGTATATCACTTTGGAAAGGACGGCCAGTCAAGGCCAAGGAGACAGAGGGGGAATCGGCTACAGGGTTCTAGGCACTGTAAGTGAAATGCAGGATCAGAGGCATGGGGGATAGATACAGAGGAATCAGGACTTCCCAAAAAGAAAAGCTCCCCGCAGCCTCAGTGTGCTTCACCTTGGCTAACTCTTGCCACAAGAACTGTCCTTGACAAAACATCTCTCCGCTGTTCAAGCGTATTCTCTCCAATCATCATTTACTAGTAAAAATCTCCCTCCTCTTCTCCTGAAAGCAGCTCCGGCCAAAAGAATTCTTTCTTCCCTGTCAAGAGCATAAATCCATGGTGCCACGTGTTAGTCCTTTTAGAAGCAACTATTACCACAAGACCATCTCCCCACAACTCTTCTGTTGAAGCTGGTCCCATTGTAAAAGACTCGGGCAACAACTTATCTTCTTTCCTGGGAAGAAGCCCCTGTTCCAAGCAGATGGGCACATTGTGTGAAAGCTCCTCCTGCAGTATTCCGGGCAACATCTGGGTCATCAGATTGAGGCTTGTGGTGTATGAATTGTGAGTGATGTTATCAATTTTTATCAATTGTGTCCTCATGTAACGCAACTGGTGCTATGTAAAGCGCTCTGATATCCGATACCTTCGGGTCAAGTTCGCGCTATATAAAACTCTGTAAAAAAAAAAAAATTGGGAATGACAGTGTGCTCATTATGGAAATGTATGAGATGTTTGTAAGCGATCGTGGTGTGGGTGACAAGCTGCTGGAATATGTGAGCTTCCTTAGTGCACAAGTGCTTTACATCAGGCACATTACCTCCCGTCCCTCCCTCGCCTTCCTTCAGTACAAATGAGGCCCCGCCTCCCACCCAGACCCACCCCCAGCATAAAAACTCTGCCCGCCCCCACCTCCACCTGTTTTTTTCTGTCTCCCTAGTGAGGCTTACCTTCAGTTCCTCCCTGTGGCGGTGCCGGGGAGTCTTCGTGTTGGTTCTCTGCGACGGCGGTGCCCTCAGCAGCGTTCTCCTGGCGGTGCCTCCTCTCCTCGTCTCCCTCGTGGTATGGGGGCGGAGCGGTGGCTCAGGAAGCCGCAGCGTTGTTGGGCGGTCCTCCTGTGGCTGGGGCTGTGTTTCCGGGTCGGGCTGTCATGGCTGCCTCCTCCCAGACTGCACTCTTTCTGGAGACCTGGTAGGACGGGTTTGTACCCGTTTTCTTTTTTGTTTTCTTCTTTTTCATGTCGTTTGATGCTTGGAAAAGTTTATGGGCCTGTTTTTGGCGGTTTTTCCGGCCGGGGCTGTCATTGGTTGCTGGATGGGGTTTTTTCCCTTCATTTAGTGGCAGGGGATTTGCTGCTCCATTGTGCTTCTACCATGGGTCGCAAGCGGGCGTTTAAGAGGAACAATCTGGTGTCTTCTTCCTCTTCTTCCTCTCCTGAGGATTCTACTGTTCCCCCCAAGCGCCCTCGGAGTCGGGGGCTTTCTGGGGGTGATGTGCCTCTCATGTCCAAGGAGGAGGTGCAGGGCATGATTGAGGCGGCTGTGGCTAAGGCTCTCCTGGCTCGTACGGTGTCTGCTGCTCCTTCGCGTCCTCACTCGCTGGATCCTGCAAGGGCGGTTTCCCTGTCGGATGATGAGGGTCCTTCTACCTCCTCTGGGGGAAAGTATATCTCCAGGGAGGAGAGGTGGGATGTTCTGGCTCATGTGCGGGACAATTTGGGGTTCCCTCCGTTCCAGCTGGGGGAGACGGATGGGAGTCTCTTTCCTCAGTATGCTTCTCCCTCCAGGTTGGGCATGCCCTTTCAAGGTCCGGTCAAGGACATGGTGTTGAGGGAGTGGCGTGAGATTGATAAGTTGCAGGTCCCTCGCTTCCTTCAGAAGCTTTACCTTCACAGTTTGAAGCTGGACTCTATCCTGGCCATTCTGATTGGCAAAACTGCGATTCTGCCTGAGGATTGTACCCCGGCGGATGCTACTGATAAAAAGGTGGACTCTGGCCTTAAACGCTCCTTTGCGGCTGGGAACCTGGCGCTGAGGGCTAGCCTTTTCTCTGCCTACTCAGCACAGTCTTTGGTGCAAGATTTTGAGAAATTGGCTGCCGCGGTTCAGGAGGGATCTGAATGCTCTGACCTCCTGGCTGCTATGGAGCAGCAGGCTAGGCTGTTGGCGGACATTTCATCGGACGTGATTAAGTCTTCGGCTATGTCCACTGGGGCTTTGGTGGCGGCACGTCGTTCCCTCTGGCTCCGGTGCTGGAAGGCTGATCCTGGGGAGAAGGCGGCTCTGTTGAAATTGCCTTTTGATGAACTTGCTCTGTTTGGGGACCAGTTGCCTGCCATGATATCGAAGGCTTTCAAGGAGCGGAAGCATGCCTTGCCCTATAAGGGCGGATCGGCTCCGTCTGGTAAACCTTGGAATAGGGCCCCTCGTTCTTCCCCGAAGATTCTCGTCAGTCTTTCCGCAGGCGACGTTTTCAGCCCCGTTTTTCTCCCAAGCACGCTGCCTCCGCGCCTAAGGGCCCTGCCAAGAAGGGTCCCTGACAACTACTGTCTGGCCGGTTCCCTGCTGGTGGGTGGTCGTCTTCGGCATTTTCTTCCTCGATGGCAGCAGGACGTTTCGGATGGCTGGGTCCTGAGCACTGTGGGTCATGGGTACGTGATCGATTTCATGCAGGTTCCGCCGGATTCTGGGGTTCGGCTGACTCCACTGCCTGTCTCCGGCCCCCGCAGGGTGGCTCTGCTGGACGGGGTGTCCGGTTTGCTTGCCAAGGATGCCATCTGCCGGGTTCCTGTCGAGGAGGTGGGGACGGGGACCTACTCCATTCTGTTTCTGGTTCGGAAGGTGACCGGCGGCTTTCGGCCTGTCCTCGATCTCAAGTGGGTCAACTCCTGGGTTCGGCCCGTTCACTTCCGTATGCTGACCCTTCAGGCCATCATTCTCTGGTTCGGCCTGGCGACTTCCTGGCCTCCGTGGATCTCGAAGACGCCTATCTCCACATCCCTGTTGCCGCTTCTTCTCAGCGTTTCCTGAGGTTCGCTGTGGGAGACGCCCATTTTCAGTTTTGCGTGCTTCCCTTCGGCCTCAGGTCCGCGCCCAGGGTTTTCACAAAGGTCCTGGCGCCTCTCATGGCTCTCCTTCATGCAGGGGGGGTTTTCGTTCATCCTTATCTCGACGACCTCTTGCTGCATGCTGCGGGGGAGTCTCTTTTGCTCGATCACATCGGGAGGGCCTTGGAGGTTCTTCAGGGACACGGATTTTTGGTGAACTGGGGAAAGTCTTCTTTGGTCCCCTCTCAAGACATGGTGTTCATCGGGGCTCGTTTTCAGACTTTGCTCGGCCATGTTACCTTGTCCGACAAGCGCATGGTCTCTCTTCAGTCGCAGGTTCAGGCCTTGATGTCCCGGGAGGCTCCTCCGGCGGTCCAGTGGCTACGGGTGCAGGGACACATGGCTTCTGTGGTGTTTCTGGTTCCCTGGGCTCGTTTTCATCTCCTCCGCCTGGCCAACTGGATCCTGTTGGGTTGGTCTCCAGGGTCTCAGAGTCTATTGTCCCTGCTTCCCATGACGGACCGGATCTGGGGGGAGCTCTCCTGGTGGCTCAGCCGATGTCACCTTCTGGCCGGGGTTTCGCTGGCTCCTCCGGCTCCGCTTGTGGTGACTACGGACGCCAGCCTGTCCGGGTGGGGTGCTTGGCTGGGGTCGGATCAGGTTCGGGGGTGCTGGTCCCTGCTGGACTCCCGGAGGTCCTCCAACTGGCGGGAGTTGAGGGCGATTGGGCTTGCCCTGGTGCACTTTCAGGACTCTCTGCGGGGTCGTTGGGTGTTGGTTCAGACGGACAATCTGGTGGCGAAGTCCTATGTCAACCGTCAGGGGGGGACCCGGTCCAGGTCCTTGAACTTGATTGCCAGCGTCCTCTTTCGGTGGGCTCAGGTCTGGGTGCTGGGTCTGTCGGCTCTCTACATTCGGGGGGTGGACAATGTGCGGGCGGATCTGTTGAGCAGGGACATTCCGTCATCTCGGGAGTTCTCTCTCCTTCCCGGTGTGTTCGTCCACTTGGTGGGTCGTTGGGGCCTCCCTGTGGTGGACCTGTTTGCGGATCCGGGGAATGCCAAAGTGGTCCGGTTCTGTTCTCTGGGCAGGTGTCCCGGGACTCTGGGGGTCGACGGCTTGACCTGTCCTTGGCCTCGGGGTCTACTGTATGCCTCCCCCCCTTTCCGCTGCTCCGGTCCTTTCTGGTGCGGGTCCGAAGGGACTGTGCTCAGGTGTTGTTGGTGGCTCCCTGTTGGCCACGGGCAAATTGGTTTTCTCTCCTGACCGAGTTGTGTTGCGACCGGGAGTGGTCCTTCCGATGGTTCCGTCCCCTTTGGAGTTTCCGGCCCTTCCCCTGGATTCTCTGCGGAGGTTACACCTGACGGCCTGGCGGTTGAGCGGCAGGGCTTAGCTGGGTTGGGGGTTCCTGCCCAGTTGGCGATTACTTTGCAGGCTTCCCGTAGATCCTCTACTCTGCTGTCCTATGCTAGACATTGGCGGGTCTTTTCGGCCTGGTGTGCTGGTAAGGGTGTTGATCCCACGGTTGCTGACCTCTTTGTGGTGATGCAGTTCCTTCAGGATGGGGCTCTTCTGGGATTGTCGGTGGCTTCTCTGCGGGTGCAGTGGGCGGCTATTCAGGCTTTTCGGGGCTCCTGGCGTAATTTGCGGGATGACGGGGCTCTGATGCCTCGTTTTTTTCAGGGTCTGTTGAATTTGTTTCCCCGCCCTGTTCGGTCCTTCCCTTCGTGGGATTTGCATTTGGTGTTGGATGTCCTGTCTGGTCCTCCCTTTGAGCCCCTTGAGGGTCTTGAGTTGCGTCTCTTGACTTTTAAAACTTGTTTTTTGGTCGCTGTCACCTCTGCGCGGCGCTTGGGGGAGTTGGGGGCCTTGTCTTGTAAGTTTCCCTTCTGTAAGGTCTTTTCGGATCGGGTGGTTCTGGTTCCGGTTCCGTCCTTTGTCCCTAAAGTCAATTCAGCTTTTCACCTCAGTCAGGAGGTGATTTTGCCTGAATTCTGTCCTGCTCCTTCCTCGGCTGAGGATTGTCGCTTGCATTGTTTGGATGTCCGTCGGGCTTTGCTGTGGTACCTACAGGTTGTGGAGTCCTTCCGGGGGGGGGGGGACTCTTTGTTTGTTAACTTCGGTCCGGCTAGGAAGGGTGTTAAGCCTTCCACGGCTACTTTGAGTCGTTTGATTCGGTCCACGGTCTTGATGGCTTACCATCTTAAGGGGGTGGATCCTCCTGTGGGGGTTCAGGGGCGTTCCACTCGCAGTATGGCGGCTACGGTGGCTGAGTTGCAGGGGGCTTCTGTGGTGGAAATCTGTAGGGCGGCAACCTGGTCTTCTCCCTCTACTTTTGTCCGTCACTATCGAATTGCGAGTCTGGAGTGTTTGGATAATGTTCTGGGCCACAGGGTCTTGTCCTCTATGCGGGACCAGGGATGTTGATCTGCTGTGTTTGGGGCACTGTATTAAATTTTGGTGTTCTTTATCACTCAGTTGTCCGTCTCTGTTTTCTTCTGCTTGCTATGTCCTCATTTGTACTGAAGGAAGGCGAGGGAGGGACGGGAGGTAATGCTTCCATTTCTAACGATAATGGCATTACTCCTAGTCCTACTCCCTCGCCTTCCTTCGAGGACCCTCCCTCCCTCCCGGTGCGGTTCAACTGAGTGCTAGCTCGGCTTGTTTACGTACAGGTGGAGGTGGGGGCGGGCAGAGTTTTTATGCTGGGGGTGGGTCTGGGTGGGAGGCGGGGCCTCATTTGTACTGAAGGAAGGCGAGGGAGTAGGGCTAGGAGTAATGCCATTATCGTTAGAAATGGAAGCAGGTCCATGCACTATGGAACAAGGATGTGTGCACTGGTGCAAGGCTGCTCCACTGAAGGGAGAGGGAGAAACAGGGTCACGTCTTAGAAGATTCGGCACTGTTCTCAAGGCCGGACTGGCCATAGCGGGCACCGGGCGTTTCCCCGGTAGGCCGCTAGGGTGGGGGCTGGTTTTGGGCCCCTGGGGGGCCGTTTTTGTTACCGGGGGTCGGCAATATCGGCCCCCTGTAACAAAATCGGCCAAAACCGTCCCTCGCAAACTGCTCGGCTGCAGCCCCCCCGACCCCCAGGGGGGGCCGGCTGAGCAGTCTGCCAGGGCCGGTTTCTGTTCCCAGTCCGGCCCTGACTGTTCTGCTCTCTCCCTTTAACACAACAGGGAGCAACAACTTGTGTTGCTGCGCTGCATTATGTAAAGGTTAATAAATTTGAACCTGGCTGCTTAAGACATCTTGGGTTGAGGACATAAAATGTTCACGTTTTTCAACTATGTCTCCTGCTGTTAGTTTCAGGCTGGTTGTGTACCCTTAACGATTCTGTACATTTTTTACATTTTTGTTGGAGAATATTGGAGTTTCTGCTCGTCACTCAGAAATATAATAAGATCATTATTTTCTGTGGTGATGGTCTGAAAACTATCATTTCATAGTTTGCCAATCAGCAGATCCTAGAATTCCACGCTGGTTAATTTGTTCACTACAGAATATAATTTAAGAAAGCATCACTTCAAATATGTGCTAATTGTAAGCCATACACGATACAGAAAAAGTAATTCTTTCAAAGAGGCGTGGTCTAAAGTTAAGGCCCAAGACTTAGAGCTAGAGTATTCGACCTCGAAGCTGGGGAACCAGGTTCGAGTCTCGGCAGGGACTCTCGACATCTTGTGATTCTGGACAAATCACGTAATCTCCCCGGGCCTAACAAAAATGAACGTGTTCTCCTGTAACGCAACTGGTGCTCATGTGAAGCGCTCTGATACCCCAGGTCAAGTTCGCGCTATATAAAACTCCCCTCAAAAATATAGTGTCGGAGCATCTCGCTGGCTAGGACTGATTTACTGCGGAACATTGACACCTAGAAATTGCTCCATCGAATTACCTTCTTAACATATCATCAGATACCATACGCCGAAAGTTATTCCTAGACGGTCACGTCAGAAATATCGTAAGACATCCCAGGCTTCCGACTTTAAAATAACACTCGCAGCCGGACAGCCACTCACCTGGCTCGTGAGGGCTAATTATGTGAAAGTTAACACGTCACATGTATTTGAAGCAACGACTGCTGCGCGAGGAGCGAGGAAGGTCTTACCTTACTTTTCAACTCTGACTTTTGCATCTCACATGACTCCCGTCGTGCACCTGGGGCCGGGGGATCAGGCACGAGCTGTCTTCTGCGCTGACCCCTTTCATCTTAAGGGAAGTGAGACGGCGTAGTGTCTGTGGCGTGAACCTTGCATGCCAAGGCGTCAAGATGACTTCTGACCTAGCAGCTGAAGACATTCAGTGACACGAATCCACAGCAGTAGAATTCATAAATCAGAGCTATAAACGACAAGATGCGCTGAGGTCTGAATGGAACAACGTGTACCCGAGGCTATGACACCAGATGAGCACTTGACATGCTGGCGGGATTTTTGATGGTTATGTACAGACTAAGAAGAAGAGCTAAAAGACTGTCGGAAGGTCGCATGGAAAATGCATGTGAGGAAAGGGCAATAAAGGGAACGGCCATGCTTTCTGCTACAGTCAGTCAATTTGTTGTTTAAGTCACATGGTTTAGAGCTGTCTTGACACCACTGCTGTAAAATACCTTATGTGATCAATAGAAAAGGGGATTTCAGAAGTACTACTGAAAGGGGCACTTTGGCTCTTCCCACAGGTTGATTTTACTTTGTACAGCATTTGATTGGGCAGAAGCTACCTGCTTCCACTGGGAAAGAGAGCTTGTATTCCAGCTTTTACGAGAAAGCTCATGCCCAATACAGCATATTGGTTATAGTGACAAACAAATGATCAAGTCAATAGGCCTCATTTATGTATTGCAAAAAAGATATGTTCAAGCAAAAAGGCAAGCAACGGCGGATCGTTGTCAGACTGTGTGGAAGCCAGGAGACAGTTTTTTGCTACATTAAATCTGACCAGTTACAGGAGTAGGCAAGGGTTTTGGTGTCAGCCTCTCTTACAAAGCTTTGGGGGAGAAGATCTGCCCTGTTAGAATCCTTATTATATCCACTGCACAAGGGTTCTCTATGGCTCTGACAACTGTCATTTTGTAAACCAGTGTATTTTTATGACTGTATGCCTGAGGGTTGCCTTGATGGAAGGTTTATGCTCAATACAGTTGGCCTGAGTTGGTTATTGTGACAAGGCAATGGTAAAGGTTCATGATCTTACTGGTTCATTGACAACATTTATGTCAGATGCCATAAGTCTGATATCTACTATGAAAAGTTACGATACAGACAGTTGGTCTGACCTACTGTGAAAAGTACATGCTAAAAACAAGGGACCATAAAGAGTTGAATTGTTATTACACAATGCTAAAGACTATTAGAAACTATTGTGTTACATGGAATTTATTACCGTAGTCGGCAAATGTTTTGGTGTCCGTGACCTCCTCTGACAAATCAACAAAGTAAAAGATTTGCACTATGATAACCCTGGTAGGCCCTTTTAGGTAGGATTGTATATTATTTTGGCAACTGTAATTTTGTACAAATTTGCGATTTTATGACTGTATACCAGATGATTGCCTGAGGGAAAGCTTATGCTCACCACAGCAAGGCTGAGTTGAATATGGTGAAAAGCAAACTATCAATTCTTTTGACCTGTAAATTGGCAACAAATGTGGTAGGCTTGGAGTATTTATTGTAAAAAGCATATGGTAAAGGCAGTAGTACTTTAAGAGTGGAGTGTTATTCCACATTACTATTGTCTGTAAACTGATTTTCCTTACATATAATCATGGTATTAGGCATGGTAGTAGGCAAGAGTTTTGGTGTTGCGACCCCTCTCTGACAAATCCTGGGAGAAAAAGTTTGGAACATTAGGAATCCTTGTTAAGCTTTCCAGAACAAGACCGGCCCGATTCACAGAACTAACTTACGACAAAATCCTAAACTTACTACCATTTTGGTATTCACAGAATGAACTTACTCATTTTGGTATTCACAGAATAAACTTACTCATTTTGGTATTCACAGAAGACACTTACACATTTTGTGTAACTTACACATTTTGTATAACTTACACATTTTGTGTAACTTACACATTGTGGTATTCACAGAAGGCACTTACTCATTAATGAGTAAGTGCCTTCTGTGAATACCAAAATGAGTAAGTTAATTCTGTGAATACCAAAATTGTTGTAAGTTCATTCTGTGAATACCCAAATGTGTAAGTTCATTCTGTGAATACCAAAATTGTTGTAAGTTCATTCTGTGAATACCCAAATGTGTAAGTTCATTCTGTGAATACCAAAATTGTTGTAAATTCATTCTGTGAATACCCAAATGTGTAAGTTCATTCTGTGAATACCCAAATGTGTAAGTTCATTCTGTGAATACCCAAATGTGTAAGTTCATTCTGTAAATACCAAAATTGTTGTAAGTTTAGGATTTTGACGTAAGTTAGTTCTGTGAATCAGGCCCGACATGTATATTGTTTAGTCAACTGTAATTGTGTCCATATTTATAGTTTTATGACTGTATACTTGATGGTTGCCTCACAGGTAATCTCACGCTCAATATAGCAGGCCTGAGTTGGTAAAGTTGCCAAGCCAGTTTTAACGGCTGTATGCCAGATGCCGTTGAAAAGTTACATCAAAGGCAGTATGCCTGAATTATTTATTATGAAAAACATATGTTATAGTCAATATGTCTTTAAGGGTGGCTTGCTATTACACCATGTTAAAACCTATAGTCGGATATTTAGTTACATGGAATCTCAAACGTTACCATGCTAGGCAAGAGTTTTGGTATTGATTTTCCCCATTGATAAATCCTGAGGGTAGACAATTTACACTGGGATAATCTTTACTATACCCTCTTTAGGGTATAGTAATAAAGAACATTCATAAAAAACACATACATACATATATACACGGAGGGACTTCAGGTCATCCCTATTCTGTCACAGATCTCTTCAAGTGTCGTTAGCATTCAACTCCATCCATGACATCCGACAGCATGGGGCAATGATCAGCCTACTTCAACCATTGTATCTACAACCCTCGGAGTCTGCATTCTATCTGAAAATGAGTGCGCTTCCGTGCCAGGGCTTGTGGGTTAGTCCTCTCAGTATCCATTTTCTTCTCTTTTAGGTCCATTTCATTTCTTGTTTTCTCATTTTTTATTATTTTGTTGCTTTTAAGACAATGCTGTCACGCTACTTGCTCATTTCGCCTGCAATGCTCTGTATCCACTGCTTCTAAACCGGACTGCCATCTTGGAATGGCACTTTCCATAGTGTAAAATTGTTACCATTCCAAGATAGCCAACACTTTGCTTCTAAACAGGATGGCCATGTTGGAACTTTGAAACAACAAGCAATATGAATAATGCTATTGCAAGACCATTGCTGAGTTTGATTGTATTGTTTACTGAAAACATTCACTCACCGGGTTTAAGCAGTGACAGTGTTTGTTAGTTTAAATGTGCCTGGGTAAGTGGATGAATGTGCGAGTTAGGCAATGGGTAGATGAATTAATGCATGAGTGCAAGAATGAGTGACTAAATGCATGTAAGCTAAATTATTGAAAGCCTAAACACACTTGTGACAGAAAAAGCAATTTCAGCTATAAGCCAGGCCTGTTGACACTGCCAACGCATGTTGTCCCTTTCCTGCCAATAACTTAACTGGGTCTCTTACCTTGTGACTTGCCATTCTTTTGTAACTTTTTTTTGGGTAATTTAAAAAAAAATTGATCAAATACATCATCTTCAGCTCAATTTCTCAAAGGACCAAAGGGTGCATATTCTATAATGATGTTGCTTAAGTGAACACTAATGCCGAGTATAATCCACAAACGGATATTCATAGTGATTTTGTCATCAATATCAACACAAACCACCAACCATCGACTCTGAAAAGAAAGTGAGGAAAGTGGCATAGCAACGGTGCCACAGGCTCTAATACAAGCTTGTAAAATAGTTACCTTACCCTGTATTGGATAATTAAAAACATCCACACTTTAGACTCAGAGGACCCCTTACAGATTTAGGCCCTGGTGCCAGTGGGCCTGCTACACCATTGAGAGCTATGTCTATGGGAATGTGGGCTCTCGCAGTCTATCGCAGTGGTCTTCAAACTTTTTAATGCTGCGCCCTCCCAGTGAAAGCAAACTCATCAGGGCCCTCCTCAGAATTTTTTGCAATTATTCTATTAAATTGGCAATGTTTAAATGTGTCTAGTCTTATTTAAACATTGCAGTTAAGTGCTGTTGCTGTTTAAAAATGCAATCAAATACATGATTGCCAAACACTATTCTGGTCAGGCAGGCCTTAGTAACGTGTAAAATTATCCGCAGTGTGATTATTAGAAGTGGGGGTGAGGTTTTCAAGAGTATTTGCAGTTCCTTCCCTTTTGACATACTCCCAGCTAGGATATAAATGACAAAAGATGTTAGTGATGGCCCATTACAGAGTGGCTTACTGCCGCTCATTTCTTTCCGTTTAAAACAAAGCACTGTTATCAGCATTATGCTTTTTTTGGTCTGAGCCTGGTGCCCATCTGCCCCCAGAATCACTTGAGGCTCACCTAGGGTGGGTCCACTCCCCAGTTTGAAGACCCTGGTCTATGGGGACTCACCAACTGTAACATCTATGATGATATCAATAGTTGAAACAGGGAAAATCAGCAGTTGTAAGAATAAAATGACGATGACAGAATTATCAAAATGAAAAAGACCAGGAGGGGGCAAATATGACAGTATAATGCTGTAGTTTTCAGGATTCCAAACAGGCTTGTAAACGGCTAAGTAGGTAGACATGAACCTAACTCACTTCTCCTGATATTAATGTCCTATGCTTAGCAATCTCAAGTCAATGGGGATAACCTTAAGGGGAAAATGGTATGGAAGGAAAGAGAATCAACTATGGTTTCAGCAGCACCTCCAGGAGCACTGGACTGGTGCTAAGGAGTGAAAGGTATCAAGGGCAGACCATCTGAAGTAGAAATGAGGAGTGGTAAATAAGAGGCAAGACTGGAAACACACTAGCAGCCTCTTGTGTAATTATGCACGCATACACGTAATCGCCAAACTGATGAATATCACTGTAAATAGTCCCCCAGCTACCTGGCATCAGCCTGAGTACTAATGTGGATGCAGGGAACCCTGCAATATTGACACCCTAAAAATTACCTCAACAGAACACCCACAATTTGATGAATTGGAGATTATGTTAAACCTATTTTCATGAGGCAATGTGTTTCCGATGTAAAGCACTTCCCAGCACATCAAAAATATTAGAAATACAGTTAATTAAGCAAAAGGGCCAGCTCAAAAACTGAGTTCTAGATCAGGGGAATAGTTTTAAAGATTTGTTATAAAAATTCCAAAGTTCAGTAAAAGATAATTACTATGAAAGCTCTCAACAAAGAGAGCATTACAGAGAAGTGCAAAATTAAAAATGTCCAAGTGGGCAGCAAAATCAATAGATAAACCAACAGCTTCTCTAGAAGCATCTCGGTCTTCAGGCTAATCCCCTGGCTCACCCCCAAAATAGTGTGTTTTTTATGCATTATTTTGCATATGAAATTAGTAGAATCATCATGGAATGATCAAATATGTTACATTCACAGGAAAACGGAGCACAGTCTCAATAAGCGTCATATTGCCTTAACACCTAAGCACTATCCCACTGCAATAATAAATATTCTACCCACTCGATGCTAATACCATCAGGAGATGGTGGAACAAACTAAATACATGAACAATCGCAGGCTATTATAAATGAATAGGGCATAGTGAGCTAACGGAAAGACGCCAGGGAAGATTAATCGAGAACAGCATGAACAATGACAATGAACCCTTGGCATTCCCAAGGCTGTGCCTATTAAAAAGGCACCGCAATAGGAGCGCCAAAGCCTATTCCTGCACGACATGGACTGTGGAGTCCAAGCCGTGCAGGAAAGGGGGTGCATGCAGACTGGGGGGCACAACATGTGCCCCCCTGCATGCATCCCATGGCCCTGAGGCAATAGGGGGATGTTTCCTCACCACCACACTTTCCCTGACCGCCACCGCACTTCCAACGCCAAACTCGTAATCTGACCCCAAGTCTTTCAAGGTGGTAAGGAAATTTATACTCAATAACGACCTATGCCTCTCTTCTGAATACAATATCTATGTGGTAAAAATATCAACAGTCTTTTAATATGTATAAATTCAACATGGCTGCAAACATTTCCAAACATTGTGAGAATACAGTGGATTTATGGGACATCTGGATTTGGGTCAGGCGCCTGTGCATAGTGTGTTCTCCAGAGACATGAAGCCCTTTGCCAAGCTGCACTTATGTTCCAGGAGCACTGGCGGCTTTACCTTCCCCGGAATAAAGGTAGAGTTGAGTTCAGAGTATTGCTCATGGGTGTCCACTGGGTGCAGGAAGGCCACTCTGTGCCACAGATCATTATACATGGTTAATGTATAAATTACTGTTAATTCTTTGGGACCCCTGCCCCTTTCATGCCTGCATCACTGAAACCCCAATGTGTTTTCGAACATCAATTACCAAGTAGTCTACACAGCAGTGTGACTCGTGCTGTTTTGGCCACACGGATGGTGTGAGAGTGCTCCTCAATTATATGAGATGACGTGGAAATAAATTAATTGCATGCAGAGTCTACTTTAATTTCTTTTCACTAGAACGTTAATTCCAACATCTCAAAAGGCTGACAGCTGTATAGAAGTGATCTTAGTGAGAGCGCTTTTATTAAATGGTTCAGGACTGGGGCCTGACAAAGAGCAATGTTTATTTAGCCAGTGTCCCGGTTTCACATTCCGCATATCTATCATTGAAATGTTGCCTCAAAAGGTAAGCATGGAATTATTAAAGGGAAATGACAGACCTGTGCTAATGTAGAAAGCAAGTAAAGAACATATTTTCAGTGTGCACATAACATTTCTGGTGGCATCTTTTTGTTTGAATTAAGAACTGCTTTTCATGAGAGCATCGCATGTCATCATAATGTAACATGTTGGTGACACGCATGTTACTCAACATTTATATACTTCAGAGAAAGGGGATTGAAAACAATCTATGCTCCCATATACCCACACCTTCTGTCAACAACCATATCCACGATGCGATAAGTAAAAGCCGCAATCGTTTACACATTCTCAAGGGCTTCCGGGTTTTGGAGAATAAGCTAGGTGGTCTTTTAGTTCGACTCAAAGGGCCATCCTATCCCTTCATTATTCATGGGGATTGAATTAGAGGCTGTGGCTTGTAGATCAAGGTTACCCAAGGTCAAGGCACATGATTGTCAGCAATGAAATACTAACATCAAGAACGCTCCTTTGGCATTGATGTCACCTCTCTTTCTGAATCTGAACCTTCCCCTAGGTTATTGATCATAGGCAGGATTTTTGCTAATTTGTGGATGACATTAATGACGAACAATGATAACGTTTATCCTGTCTATTGTTGCTTCAAGCCAGTTAAAGAGGTGCAGAGCTGTAAGGACTATTTTGCTCACTGTTCTTCCTTTGTTGCGATCTAAACGTCTAAAGATGAATACATTTACCATACGACAAAACCTCTAAATGCAGGATATGATTTTCAATTTGGCAACCTTGAATAAAAACAAGTAAGTTATACCAGTCAGTCATAATCACTTTATTCGGTTAATTAAAACCATAAAAGCATACTACAAAAATTCATTTTAAAACAGCAATAAGACATAAGCAGCGAACAATGTATAATAAACAAACATCTTGGACATGATAGGCAACCAGTTCAACGTATAATTCATTATAAATATATATTTGTTTTTTAAAAGAGTATTTGATGTATTCCAGATCATGGAGTCCCTCTCTTTTTTTCCTTATTCTAACCACCGCAGTTAAAAAACTAGCAGTGTTAAAAATGTCCCAGACATTGGTCAACATCTGTAGATATATAAGAGCTGGCCTCGCCTGCAAGAAGCCTTTGCCCCTTAAAATTGGTAATATAAAACTTTTTGGGATGTGCAAAAAATGCTCACAGAACAAAACAAAGTGCAACGTGTCCTGGGTGGAAAAGTTATCACATGTGCAGGGACCCAAATCCTTCACCTTTCTCCATCCCTGGGGTTCAGCAAGTAGAAGGTGCAACTGATTAAATCTAAATCTTACTAGAAGGAAACGGTGATGCGGGTTAGTTACTACATTTAAATAGGGTTCAATTGCGCATTTAGGGGGATATTCCCAAGAACGTGTGATAATTATCGCAAAATTAGATTAACGCAACTTTGCACATCGCAGTCTATCGTGGGAAAATACCGCCGTGTCAACATTGTATTCTCAACCCGGCGGCACCATGCGATAGTCTCACGACAACGCACCAAATGACCGCGTTAAAATTAACGTGACGCAGAAAAAATGCGAAACACGAACGCGAAAATAGTTGCGATGTGGCCAAACGCGATTAAAAACCCAGCGATAACCAGCGACAGGCCTGCAATTCCCACACGTCATGCGGGAAAATGCACTATAAAAGCACCGAAAAACACAAACAAAATAATTAAAACTGCGTAGCACCATGGAGGAAGCCGGAGCAAGTACAGAGGACGAGCAGAACCCCACAAGCCCCCAGGAGGAACAGCCTGGGACCTCGGGGTCACGGAAGGGCAAGGAGAAGAAGACGAGGAAGACGAGGTTCAGTCCGCAGGAAAACAGGATTATCATCACGGAGGTGATAGAACACCACCAACAACTGTTTGTCACCTCCAACGTGCCATTGGCAAATAAAAATGCAATATGGCTGTCCATCCTTGACAAGGTGAATGCAGTCGGAGTGAGGAGGAGGACAATTGGAGAGGTCAACAGGCGCTGGACTGATGCGAAGCGCAAAACCAAGAAGAAACTCGCTGACAACCATCAGGCAGTCCTGGAGGTGGCAGTCCAGCGGAACACCAGGAGCTGGACGAGATAGAGGAAATGGTAGCCACAGTCATCAGTGGGGAGACGGTGGCAGGAGTTGGGGGTCCGGACACTGCTCGACATGACCCGACACAACAGCACCAGGGTGAGTACCAAACAGGGACTGGGGGGACGGGGGGAGATGGGCACAATGGCACACATGCACAATTAAGTACAGCACACTGCACACCCACAATGACTCTGGATCATGTCCCTGATTCCCTTGGCACACTGCAGCACACATACAAACAGCAAGTAGGCCCCCGTCCACTATGGGCACAAGGGGTCCCTCCCCACAGAGCACCAATCTCACAACCAACCCATGCACATGTGTCAAAACCAGCAAAGCTGCGTGTCTGTGAGCCACACTGACAATGCAAGTGACACCACATGACGCACAGCATGGCTGCAGTCCAATTATCATGACATGGTGCACGACACGACACTGAGGTGGCTAAGTGTGGAACACATCCGTAAAAGGAGCAGGTCACACTCTGACACATCCACGTGCACAAACAACCCCTGATGCCAACAACACATCTGCAGATAAACCATGCCCAAGAGTCCAAAATCCGAACTAGAGGCAAAATTAGCCAAGTCTGCAACATCACAGCACTGTAGAAGCACAGAAGTCAAAGGCACACCGCCTTAAAGGGATAAGGGGCAGCAAAATCACAGCTGCAGGGGCGACTCCCCCACAATGCAGCACACACACATAGCAATAACAGCACATCATCATTGACGACAATGTGGTACAAAGTGCAACACTCTCACTACAGAACAGAGGACACAACTGGTTCCGCTTGTGCCTAGAAACTGGACAATCACATCTGGCATAGCAGGAAACTGTGAGATGATGATGTACATGTACAACCTCACAACCGTGATGTAGGTCAAATGTCCACTGTCCCGCATCAAATAGTCAGCTCCTCACAAACAGTCACAATGTACATTGCCATGCAGTCTGTATGTAAACTTGAACAATGCGTCAACGTACATACCAACACAATGTTAAAATGCATCTCCCCTTCACATTGCAGAGGGACAATCAATACCTCCTGCAGAGCAGACCAGACAACTCATCAGTGATGATGAAGAGGACCTCCACACCTTCGACAACGACGCCCTACAACAGCTCATGGACAGCTACGGCAACCCACCTCCAGGAGCAGGGCAGCCCAGCTGCATCGAGGAGACCCCACCCCTGCACAGACCACACAGCAGGAAGCACCCACCACCACGTTTGGCTCCCAGCACCACACCCAAGAACACATGGCGTTCCAAGGCTATGTGTTAGACTGCCAGAAGGAGGTGGCTGAACAGGTGCGGGTGGGGTTCGACCTCATGGCAGCCAAACTAGATGACATACGTGGGTGTCTAAGTCCCATCAGGGACCACTTACACTCCCTAATTGACACCCACAGTTCGCTCCATGATGTCCAACAATCCATGCCCGACATCGCTGGAGTCGTGACTCTGAGAGGAGAACAACTGTCCAGTCAGAGTGGCCTCAGCAATATCAGCCGAGAGTTGGCACAGATGCTGAGGATAATGGAGAACATGGAGCGGATGCATACAGAAAGAATGGCTGCCACCGATGCACACCAGCGAAAAGTTGTTGGGATCTTCCATGCCCTGCAGCTCCTCATCATCGCATTGCTGCCACTAAGGCAGTTGCTGATGAATGCTGCTGGTACTTCTACACACACATCCCCGGCCCCTGATGTGTCAGTGGCACACAGTGCTGCAGACCAAACATCAGCACCCACATGTCAGACAGATGACATAGAGGACGAAGATGCAGGTGATTCCACCTTTGTAGTAAGAAGGAGCCAGTAGCATTCTTCTCCAACATATGCCCTGTTTCAGCTTTGTTCTGCCCTCTGCATCATGCCCTGTAACAACACCTCCCACTGTCCCCCGAAACACTCTGCGACACTCACCTTGGACCTCGACATGGACTGCCATATTTGGTTTGCTTACCAATGACACAGCAATCAGACTGCAGACTGTACTCTTCCTCTTGTGATGTACTTGTCAATCCCTAAATGACCCTGGCTGGCCCTTCACTGGGCTACAATGTAATGTGGGGTTTGCATGGCCATGCACTGCTCCAGCTCCGACACTCCACCGTATGTGAATAAATCATTCAAATTCACACAGATGTGTCATGTCCATAATCGATCAAGTATGAAAGTGTGGATGAATGTAAGGACATTGATTGCCCAAATAGGTACACCCTGGGAAATGAAAGCAATGCGCATGTTTGACCGTGACATACATAGGAAGTGAGATGAATGGAAATGTGTGCACTAGCTGTGGCCTCATTGCTCTGAAACAACAATGGCGCAATTCCTCAACTTTGCCCCACGCAATGTTAGAAATAGGGCTGGGTATGAAATGTCAAAGTCGTTGGCAGGCCTAAAGTAGTGTCCCCCATCACATTTGACAACAGAACATCTCTTCGCATACCTACTCACACTCAACTGGGTGGACACAGCCTGTAGTGATGGATCACATTGATCCACATGGCAAGAATATGGACATCATACTCACATTGCTGAAGACACGTAAGAGCACAGGTCGATCGGCAACTATCCTAACCACTATGTCTGGCTCACAGAGGTGGAGCTGGCAATAGGGACTTACCCCTAAGTGAAATGCGTCAGTCAGTCCCTCCCTGTGTACGGACAATGCTCATTGAGGCACACGATTTGTCATTCTAATCAACACTCATCACAGTTGAACACTGGTGAAGTTGCGTAGAATTCATTGCCATGTGCGTGTCAGTACTGGCAAGACAGGGGCCGCAACATGCAGACCAATGCATCAGACACTAACAGGCAGCATTCTGTCACGGTACAGTTCCACGTGACAGGGGTTGTGCATGTGCCCGGGATGTTCTGCCTTTGCGTTGGTGGCTCTCGTAGAACCGGCACTCTTCTGACCTGCGGCAGTCATGTGGATGAAATGCCACAGCTCGGAGCAATGAGTCGTATGTGTGTGCAACGTTTGGACGTATGGGTTGTCGTGTTCGTAAGTGTCAAGGGCATTCCATGCAAGAGTACCTCGAGCAGGGACTTCCGTGTGTGGGGTGTGGATACGTTGGTCTATCATTGGCGCTGTGCGTAGTGTGTGAATCGTCATCATCTGCAATGGTATCTCTCTCAGGGGGGCCTGCCGCATGCAAGGACAAGGTCGGAGGTGCAGATGTCCTTCCGCCTTATGTATTGAGACAAAGGAGCTTTCATCCCTAATGTTAGTCTGACTACTGCTTGCATTCTGGGAATGTGATGTGGCTTTCGCGCTGCAATTGAGGCTAGGCATTAGGCTTATGATGCACCAATAGCGATACACACACAACAGTTGACATGCATGAGCCAGGAGCCCGAGCAGCCTTGCGCTCCTTGTACAATCCCTTCGTGCGCGGCCGCCCTCCGGGTTCATGCAACATTGTCGATTGCGGGCCGTGTGACGCAGACACTGCAACAGAGACACACGCATCAGTTGGTTTCCTGTCAAGCCCAGAAATGAACCAACGCCCAGAGCCCAGGGATAATTATTCACATCCCTATGCTGGCCTGGCGTACGCTGACCCAACCCACTCGGCGTATGTATAAAGGGGGAGACGACGACACAACGTGTCCCAGTTCTACCCCACTGCCGGAGGTGACATGGCTGCGTCCGCCTGGCATATCACGGGACTCAATCAGAAAGGGTCCATGACTTGCGTTGCACAGAGTTGGTGGCACCGGAAACACTGTGGCCGACACGGGCCTACCGCCACGGTACGGTGACTTTCGGTGCACTGAGGTAGGGGCACCTAAGGTGCTGAGCGGGTGTGCAGCCTGCGATGATGCGCCGTCCTGGCGGTCCGGACTGGTAATGGTTTGTGTGAGCCCTGCTGGGCCGCAGTGTAGGCCTGAGCAAGCGGCCAGCGCGGGCCTACCGCCACGTGGCGTTGCCTCGCGGTTCACAGAGTTAGTGGCACCTATAGGGCTGAGCGGGTGTGCAGCCTGCGATGATGCCGTGTGCACTGATATGATCTCTGCCATTGTGAAATCAAGACCCAGAATCACGTGTGTGACCTGGTGGCCCGCGGGGCTGCATGATGTGGAGGCTGCCAAGATCGCGGGCCCCGGGCTTGGAGCTTGCACCGGCTATGTGGTGGGCCCTCTTGGAGACACGCTGGTGGCGGAAGGTGAGCAGTGAGGCCTGGGTGCGCAGGGGCGGGCAAACACCGCTGGGCGGCAGGAGGGGCTGGGGTGCAGCAGCCTGTGTGCGCAGGGGCGGCCAAGCGATGATGGCGTGTGCACTGATATGAACTCTGCCATTCATAAATCTGGACTCTGTTTCAGATTGGGGACCTGGTGGACTGCAGTGTGTACCGGCACGTGGTTGGAGACACACCGGTGGCAGCAGGTGAGCAGTGAGGCCTGTCTCCGCAGTGTCGGCACTCTCTCTTCCTCTCCCTCTATTCCTTTCACTGTCTCTCTCTCTCTTCCTCTGTTTCTCTCTCTCTCCTTCTCCCTCTCTTCCTTTCACTGTCTTTCTCTCTCTTCCTCTGTTTCTCTCTCTCTCTCCTTCTCCCTCTCTTTCACTGTCTCTCTCTCTCCCTTTCTTTCTCTTTCTCTCTCTCTGTCCTTTGATGGGCGCATGACACACCTTCTTATCTCGAATTTTGTCTTGCAGGCTGTGTCTTACAGATTGTCCAGAGAAGACCCGCCATGGCTCTTCCGAATAGTTGTTTGGAGTTGAATTTTAATAAAATCATTTGTTTGGAAATTCAGAGATGAATGTATGATTCTCCTTTTTCTGGCCACACATGAATGTTAATTGTTGTACTTGTGCGACATCAGGCGAATTGTTTTGTTCATGATTTCATAGAGTTGATGTTAAATATCTTTGTCCGTGGTGGGGCCCCAGGGGGGGGGGTCCTGGGTGTGGTGGCGGTGGGTGTTGTGGCCCTCTTGGGGCTCCGAGCTGCATGTTCAGTAGCTCCATGGCATCTGTTGTTCTTCAGGTGTGGCTCTGGTCTGGCCTCCCTTTTGTGGTGCAGGTTGTCGTCCGACTTAACACCAGGTAAGAGCAGGTGTTAAATCCCTGCTGCTGATGCTAAATCCCTGCTGCTGATGCGCCTTATCGCCTGTTTTGTGATCTTATCGCCGATCTGGCTGGTCGTAGAGAATATTGCGAATGGTGTTTTTTCGCGGCTTTTTGCACAGGAACTCCTACTCTGCATCTCATTAGCGTTAGTTGCCGGTGTCATCCGTGGCAATGTTTTTTGCGGCTGCTATCGCAGGTAAACTGGCGATATTGGCTGTTAGCACCAGCTTGTGAATGGTGCGATAAATCTATCGCCACTTTGGCTGCGATAAAGTGCCGCTGACTCGGCGATAAGTCCTTGAGAATATGCCCCCTAGTTTTTAATAGTTGATGGGCTCGTACCATTGGTTTCATCAACTCCCTGGCCTCTTTTTCAGTATGTATCATGTATAGATAAGTTTTCTTAGCCCACAACAGATCTTCCTTCAGTAGTTTATCTGGAGAATTAAATAACTCGGGACGTCCTAATTGCATTGCTGTCCTTTTCACATGACTCAGCCAGGGGATACTACTTGCTCTATCTAATGCTAGGCAATCACACATGATCTCGTGGTTCATTTCTAGTTCCGGATTTATCCAGGTCGCTATCCATTTAAGTAAGGGTGCCATTCCAATCAAATCTGACACAAAATCTGTGCCAGTTTCTTGGTGGATATTGTAAGAAGGTGTTGCTTGTGGCACCGATAACAGGTTTCTTAAAAATTTATTTTCCACTATTTGGATATCCTTGACTTCTCTATATCCCCAAATTTCTGAGCCATAGTTTGAAATAGCAATGCATTTTGCTCTATATATATTTAACATTGCTTCTATTGGCTTTGCCCCTAGCCTGCGTGCAAAATCGAGAACCGCTTTTGTAGATCTGGCCATTGCATTTCTTTTGGCTTTCCTTTGTGGTACCCACGTGCCCCTATCATCAAATAGAACACCTAAGTAAGAAAATGTAGGTATCATAGCTATTTCATTTCCTTCACAATAGTGCGTTTTGGGTCTTCTGGTTTAGAACCCATGATCATTGTGTGAGATTTAGAAAAATTTACACTTAGGTCCAACGATCTCATAAAATCGGCAAAGGTATTTAAAAGACACTGTAGGCCAACCGCTGTTCGGGCCAATAAAGTGGCATCATCAGCATATAGGAGAACTGGAATCAGCCGTTCCCCCACACGCTGAATATCCTTGCTAGCTCCCCCTAGGGTTGAATCCAAGTTGTTAATATATAAAGTAAACAATAGAAGGGCTAAAATGCATCCCTGTCTAACTCCTTTTATGATGCGTATTCCCTGCGTATGGTTGCCCCTTTGGTCAATTCTCACTGTAGCTGTTAAATCCCTATGCAAATCGGCCAGGAAGTTTACAATGTTCTTATCCATGCCTAGATTTAGTAATGATGCCCATAGCTTGGATCTGTTTACCCCGTCAAAGGCCGAGGACAGATCCATGAACGCCAGGTCTAGTGTCCCTTTCTTGGCAATGGCGTTCTTCCCTGCTAACAGATGCAGGTTAAGGCACTGGTCCGTAGTGCCCCTCCCTTTCCTGAACCCGTATTGCAGGTTTGAAAGTATATTGCACTCATTAAGCCAATCGGTGAGTTTACTAAGGATCACTCTTCCTAACACTTTGACTGCTGAGTCTATCAACGATATTGGCCTGTAACATCGTGGGTCTCCTGTCTGCCCTTTTTTTAAAAATGGGACAATAGTTGACTGAGACCATGATCTAGGCAGGCCATATTTACAGGCCATGTTAAAAACGTGAGCTAGTAATTTTGACCATAATGTCAAATTGGATTTAAAAAGATCTGCCGGAACACCATCCGGCCCGGGAGCCTTGTTACTTGCCATTTGTATAATAGCCACAGCTACTTCTTTGTCGGTGAAGGCCAAGGTATAAGCCTCGACCGCAAACGGTGTACCTGGGGGTCCCTGGTCCTCCTGGTCCCCATATATATATTTAAAGTGGCTAAACCACTGCTCCTCCGGAATACAACATTTCAGTGGGCTACCCTTTGTGTCAGAGAAAAATAGTTTTTTAACGATTTCCCAGAACTTGGCACTATTCTTAATAACGTCTATAGACAATAGATTGTTCCAAGCATCATGTTTAATTTCTGATTTACGTGTGTGTATGGCCAACTTATATGTTTTCCTAAGGGCAGCTATTAAAATTTTATCTTGCAGTTTTTGCTTTAACGCGACAAGCAACATTTGGTGGGCAACTGTCCAATTGTGATCAAACCACCTCTCACCTCTATTTAAAGATTCCCTGTGCAGATATGTGAGAGCTCTAGCCACCTGATTACAAATCTTAACGTAAGCGGTAAGAATTTCAGCGTCCCTTTTCGTGTCATCTAAGCAGAAATCAATCTCGGTTCCGACAATATCCACTAATTAATTTTAAAAAATGTCCGGGACTACCTTACACCATTTAAGTCTACGGCCTTGGTCTTTTACTTTCATATTGGAGACAGAAACACATCTATTTATTTTAGGGGTAACCTTGATGCCCCCTACTAGTATAAGGTGTAAGGGATTATGATCACTAAAGTGTGACCACTTGGCCCTATATGCCACTACTAGGGGTAACAAGGCTGTATTAATAAAAATATAATCGATTGAAGAATTCGAGCCCCTTCCCTTAAAGGACGGGATATCATCCTTGTCACACATGGCATTTGGGTATGATAGGCCAAATTCCGCTAAATTATCCTCTAAAAACCCACCTTGTTGTGTGCGTTCAAAATGCGTCTCTGAATGGTTGCCAGGGCCAAGGCTATCGGTGACATGGCAGTTCTTTGGGCATAAGTGTATATTAAAATCTCCTAAGATAATAACCGAATAAGGTGTAACTTGCTTTTCCTTGTATGACTCCAGAAAGCAATTAAGACTGCACAAATGTTCATTTGGAGAAATTCTATCAAATGAATTATAAAAATTAACAATAAGTATTTTAGGTGCATTAATGGGCGTGATCTGAACCACTAGACAATTTACTGACCCAGAGTCCAATTTACAATGGTTACCTATAACATTTAAAGAAATTAAAGAAATTAAACCGCCCTTTGTCCTACCAGCTACGGAAGGCCTTGCGGGCTCAAAATAAGTTGTATAACCATCCAACCAAAGAGTATTTTCAATTTCCCAGGACTCTTGAAGCCCCACCACATCATATTCCCTTAGCAAACCATTCCACCTAACATCGTCAATTTTGTTTTTTAACCCTGCTATGTTCCAGTACGGTACCTTGGAATGTTCAATTATTCTAGCCTCCTCCCCCAATGAGGGAATGATAATATGAGTATGAAAATTGCCTGTATCCTGTCCATGCATAGGGGGACAATTGGTTAGTCAGTCATTACTGTCCAACTGGCTCAGTGGGGCGAATCTATTTGCTAATTCAAGTCAATTTTCTACTGCCCTTTCTCTTGTTATTTCGGCAGAGTTTGAGTGACCTATGGGATGGTAAGTGGTGCTCAACAAGAGGGAAAAACCATAATTGTTCTTATGTCTGGCACCTGGCCCATAACTGCCTGCCCCTGGAGATTGACTCAACAGAACTTTTGAGTCTTTGGCCTGCTCATCCAAAACTGGAGGATAAAAATAACCCAGAGGTAATGCTTTAATCCCGCCCGGGCCATGGTTATAATTCTCTCGAAATAGGCAGCCGGCTACATCTGTCTGATCAAAGTTAATAACAATGCAGACACCCTCTTCTACTTTGGGGAACCATCCAACCCATCCCACCCGCCTGGCCATTATAATGTGTGAGGATGCTCTAAACCCCCCGTTGGAGAGTTTTTTACACCAGAATTTTATTTTACGGATGAGCTCTTCTGTCGTTTTGATAATGTTATCTTTAAGAGGGGTGTTAGACTTGGCTTTTTCAGCGGGTTTACCCCCAGACTTTTTGCTTTTTGGCCTCCTGTTTTTGACCCTGTGTGTGTTGGTTTTAGGACTCTGGGCACTTTACCACTGCTAATCAGTGCTAAAGTGCATATGCTCTCTGTGTAAAGTGTGTTATGGATTGGTGTTTCCATGATTGGCCTATTTGATCTATGTGTCAGTCCCTTGTAAAGTGCACTGAGAGTGCCAGGGCCTATAGATCAAATGCTGTTGGTGGGCTGCAGCACTGGATTGTGCCACCCACGCAAACAGCCCGTAATGTGTAACTCTGGCCTGCCATTGCAGAGCCTGTGTGCAGCCTGGGGCTGCCATGTCGACTTGGCAAGTGCACACACTTGCAAGTCCCTAAACCTTCCCTTTTCTACATGTTAGTCACCCTTAAGGTAGGCCCAAGGTACCCCTGTGGGCAGGGTGCATTGTATGTGAAAGGTAGGACATGCCCTGGTGTGTGTGGCATGTCCTGATAGTGAATTACAGCCTATTTCGTTTTTCACTATTGCAAGGCTACCTGTTCCCCATAGGCCAGAATGGGCAGTTTTGATTATTACAGCTTATAATCCTAACTGACCCAGGGAACATGGTAGAAATTCGAATTTAGTATGCCTGGACTCAGAATGATAAAATGCATCTTTTAGTGAAGTTGGTTTTAACATTCTGTGTTTGAAAAATACCACTTTTAGAAAGTGGGTATTTTCTTGTCTAACCATCCAAGCCTGCCTCTGCTAGGTTGTGTATTCCTTGTCTGGAGTGTGAGTGACAGGGGCTGGGGGATGCCAGGAGACAGGGTGAGTCAGCACAGGGCTGAATAGCAAGATCTACATGTAGATGGGTGGGAGGAGATGCACCTGGGACCTGAATAGGGCTGGGCCTTCCCTCCACAATGCTGGCTCCACCTCCTGTGGTGCGTCTGATGTCCCTGGCCTGCACTGTGAAAGGAAAGAAGGAGACTTGTCAACAAAGTGCTCCAGGACTGACCAGAACTGGTTTGGACTAGGCAAAGGCCTCTCTGCCTTCAGAGAACAAAGAGAAATTGAGGATAAAAAGGGGGACCCAAACCACAGAAAATTAGAACTCTTTTGGATCAAGAAGACTGCCAAGAAGAAGAGCTGGAGAAGCTGTGAGGAGGAACTACCACTTTGCTGTGTGCTTTGCTGTGTTGGCCTGCAGTGGCTGCTTCTGTCTTGGGCAGTGAAAGGACTGGAACTGAACTTTCTGCAATCTACTTTGTGAGTGTCTCCAAGGGCTTGAGGTAGAGCTTGCCCCCTGTTCAGGAAGTCTCAGGAACAGCAAAGACTTCAAGTTCTTCTGCCCTCAGCACTGGGGACTGTGTGTTTTATGCTGCAACAGAAGAAAAGCAACTCGACGACGTCGACGACGACGCTGCCGACTCCGTGACCCGACGGCACCGCAGAGGGCACCGCCGCAACGCCGCACCGCGACCCTGGTCTCACCAATGACGCCTGCTGACGCCGCCACCGAGCCGCTGCTCGCACCGCGACCTGTGGGCACCGCACCGCCTCGCTTCACGATGATGCCGTGGCCTTCCCGACGACGCCGCTCCACGCCGGACTCGACGCCGCTGCTTGCACCGTGGTTCGGGGGCACCGCTTGTAAGTTACACGACGCACTGCCCTCATCCCGCACCGCAGCCTTGGCCCACCAACACCGGTGCCATCGACTCCCGTTCGTCAGCCGACGACAGCGCAGCAGCTACAACGACGCCGCTGCTGCACCGTGACCTGCCAGCACCGTGACGAGCACCGCCTTCATCTCACACCGCGACCTTGGTCTCACCGATGACGCCATCCGACGCCGCCACCGAGCCGCTGCTTGCACCGCGACCTGAGAGCACCGCACGCCGCACCGCTGCACTTCGCACCGCAGCACCCGACGCCGGCCGAAGCCAGCGCTCCTGACTTCAACAGAGGAGATCGATCTGCAACGCGTGTGACTTTGAGGGCCCCGACGACGCCCGCACCGACCTCCGGAACCGACGCCTGCGGACGCCGTGTTTTCGGAAGCTCACCGCGAGGTCATCGACGCCCTGCATTTCTGAAAGGTACTGTTTGCGGGTCTTCCCGACACCGTAGTTGACCCGCGACGCCGCGGTCAGCCAGAACTGTTTGGATTTGTTTGTTCACGACGCCGTGATAGCCCTGGACGGAGCTATCGACATCAAGGAACTGTTTTTAAAGACATTTTGAGAAGTAACTATTTCTGAAGTACTGTACAGTGGATTTTCATCGTATTTGGTCTTGTTTAAAGTATATAAAAATATTGGATATTTTTCTAAACTGGTGTGGTGTCCGTTTGTAGTGCTTACATTGTATTACTGTTGGTTTTGTGCAAATGCTTTACACACTGCCTCTAGAAGCCTGACTGCTCGTGCCAAGCTACCAAGGGGGTGAGCAGGGGTTATTTTAGGAGTGTAACTCCCTTACCCTGACTAGGAAGAAGGGTCCCTACTTGGACAAAGGTGCAAGCCCTTGCCAACTAGAGATCCCATTTCTAACATTGGTTGTCAGCGGTGAGGATAGGACTTGTGTTTGCACTTGACTTACAGTGATTGGTGTGCACTACTACCATATCGCAGACCATTACGTACCACTTACAGGCTCTTTTTCTTTTTGGCCTATTTTTGATCTTGCCAGTTTGAACTTGCTACTTCAACATGCCTGAATCTATAGTATCATCAATTGCATCAGTAGAAATTGCCTTTGAGGAGGATCGATTGGAAGCCTACAATGTCAAGGAGTTAAAATTGATTTGCAAGAACCTGAAAGTCCAGGTCAGAGGCCTCACCAGGAAGGATGAGCTACAAAAGGCGCTGAGGGCCTGGGTAGAAGCCAGAGGTGCCAGTGGGCAATCTGGTGATCTCAATGGAGAGGTGGAGGAGCCTGTTCCTAGGGTGGATGTGCTTTTGGGAGGGGGGGAACCCTCCAGGCCAGGCAGCAGTAGTTTGTCCCCAGAGGAGCTGGAGGACAGGCGGGAAGTAAGGAGGTTCGAATTAGAGAAACTCAGGATGGAAAGTGAGAGGGAAGACAAAAGAATAGCCATGGAGGAAAAGAAAATGATACTAGATCATGAGCTTAAAATGAGAGAGCTGGAGCTGGATTGGGAAGCCGGTAGGGCTTTGTCCAGCCCAGATGGTGGCAGCAAAAGTGTAGTGTCCAGTACTGAGGATGAGGTAGACACACACACAGATTTGGGGCCCTACTTCAAGGAGGGGTTGACATACACCAAGGGGTTCAGGATTCTGAGGTAACTCCAGTGGTGCTCAGTGTCCCTGAGGTGGATTGGGGAACTGGCACAGGGGATCATATTCCTGGTAGTGGGAGGGACACTCTACTGACTCTAGATGAGAGGTGCAGGAGAGGGGTTCCCCCATGGTCGAAGCCCTGGTAAGTGAGTATGAAGACCAGCCAGAAGAGTATGGGTTGAGGGACAGCAACAGTCAGACACTGTCTCGCCAGTCTTGTGAGAATGTTGTGGGGTACTTTTCTGAGGCACTGGATGGTTGGGTGAAGGGTAGTTTGGTTAACACCTGTGTGGGGCTGTGTGATTCAATTGTTGGAGAGCATATTTTAAGTCCCTGTTTTCCAGAGCTATGCCAACACCCAGTGGAGTGTGAGTTCTCTGACCCCAGGGAGCTTGCAGTGGAGGCAGACCTTTTGGTGGATTCCAGAGGGTCTGGAGAAGCATCTGGGGATGATCCTGGAGGAAGTGGCTTAGGTATTTCCCAACCAAGAGTGGTGGGAAAGGTTTGTAATAGCCCAGATAGGTCCCGGTGTCATGGGAAGGGTGTAGGGACTCACGTCCTGTCTCTGCGGAGAAGGAGTGAGAATGGGCTGTGGCCCAAGGTGCCCAAAACCCGGTCCCGGAGCCTGGGTGGTTCCAGGAGGGAACCCCAGGTGGGGAGCC
Source organism: Calotriton arnoldi (assembly GCA_963921515.1). Taxonomy (NCBI): domain Eukaryota; kingdom Metazoa; phylum Chordata; class Amphibia; order Caudata; family Salamandridae; genus Calotriton; species Calotriton arnoldi. The sequence goes on from CAWUFW010004840.1 coordinate 327,904, forward strand.
TAGACTGTACTGGTAGGCCGTCCGTTGAGGGAGATCTCCTACTGACAGGAGAACCTGGAGCCTCTGTAAACAGAGCTCCAGTGGTTCTGGTGTCTGGCAGTACCGCTCCAGTTGGGAGGGTGCAGAAGTCCAGAGTGAGGGGTGAGAGGGGGATGTGTTCCCCAGTGGGAGAACCAGTGAGTCAGAGGCCAGCCAGAAGGGCTGAGCCTCCTAGCAGTGACCATGGTGACACCACTTCTGTCCTGGGGGATCTTTGCACACTGTCAGGTGGACAGTGGTCGGGAGATCTGCGCCAGGCAGACTGTCATGCAACACATGAGTCAAGTGTTGCCCTCAGGGGGGGTATGCGTGCTCCCAAGGAAGTCCTGGTGCGCCAGGCAGGTGCTCAGCTGCAGGGTTCAGTCCCTGGGTTGGGAGGCCAGGTTCAGGTCCTGCCTGACCTGGAGGGAAGGACGACTGTAAGCAGTGTCCTGACCGGTTTGTCTTCTAGGGGTACCACTCCAGGTGGGAGGGTACAGAACTCTGGAAGGGGGTGCAGAGGAGGGAGTCCTCGCCTCTGACCCCGGTTCAACCTGAGGGTTTAGATCCAAGGGTGGTGAATCAGTTGCTGGGTCAAGGCCCTGAACTGGTGGAAGAATTGTGTAGGAGGTCTGGTTCCAGCATCCTGACAGTTTTTGGTTCTGGGGGTGCTTCTCTGGGGAGGAGAGGGCCGGACCCCAGAAGGAGAGGTAAGGGGAGGAGAGCCTCGCCCGAGACCTCTGGTGAACCTGAGGGTGCAGACCCTAGGTTGGAGGATCAGTGGTTCTTTAGAACTGCACTGATGAGAGGAAGAGTGGAGTATGGTTACTATGTACCAGGGGTTACTGCCCCCACTCTGTTAGTTGGCAAAGGCCAGAGACATCTGGATGGCCTAGGGCCTGGTCCTGGCCATCCATTGAGGGTGATCCCCTAGTGTCTAAGGAACTGGGTGGGACTGCTGTAACAAGCATCCCACCGGTTCCGGTGTCTGGCAGCCCCGCTCCAGTTGGGAGGGGGCATGAGTCCAGAGAAAAGGGTGAGGGGGGCGCTGTCCCCAGTGGAAGGACCAGTGGGTCAGGGGTTGCCCGCTCTGAGGTCAGAGCACCCCAGGACTGACACTGGTGAGGCCACTTCTGGCCTGGGGGGTCTTCATGCTCTGTCAGGTGGACAGGAGGCTGGAGACCTGCACCAGGCAGACTCTCGCACGACTCATGAGGAGTGTGTTTCCCATGGGGAGGGTTGGTGTACTCCCCCGGAAGTCCTGGGTTGCCAGGCACAGGTCCAACCTAAGGTTACAGACCCTGGGTTGAAGGACCAGGTTCAGGGTGTCCCCCCTGACTTGGAGGAAGGGGCGACTGCTAACAGTGCCCCTACCAGTTTGTCTTTTGGGGGTACCGCTCCAGGTGGGAGGGTACAGAGCCCCAGGGAGGAGGACCGGGTGTGGGGGAGGCCACCCCAGTTCCCTGTCCAGCCTAAGGGTACAGACCCTAAGCTGGAATCCCAGTTGCAGGATAGAACCCCTGAACTGGTGGGCAAATTGTGCAGGACACCTGCCAAAGGTGCCCTGACAATTCTGGAAGGGGTACCGCTCCAGGTGGGAGGGTACAGAGCCCCAGGGAGGAGGACCGGGTGTGGGGGAGGCCACCCCAGTCTCCTGTCCAGCTGCCGGGTACAGGCCCGGGGTTGGTGGGTCAGTGTCAGGATGTCATACCTGACCTGACAGGAGGGAGAGTGGATCAAGGGTGCCAGGCACCTGGGGCTACCGCACCCCAGTCTCTGACGCCACAGAGGTTAGAGAGCCCTGAGAGGCATAAGGCCTGGGTCTCCCCACTGACAACTGTTGGTAGCCACTGTGGCTTACTGTCCTGGTGGACAGCGTTGCCCCTGAGAGGGGGACAGGAGTCACACCCGGGGGTGGACTGGGCCACACCACTGTGTTGGCCATGTGGGCACTGTCAGCCTGTTGGGACACATCTGTGAGCAAAGTAAGTTTAGGCGCTGCACAGATGGGGTTCACAGGTGAAGAGAAGGGTACCCCATGGGTCAGCTTAGTGGGCCCTGAGAGTATGGATAGAGGGATCCAACTGGGTTTGGAAAGGCATAGAACCAGAACGTGCCCCCGCTGTTGTGGGCCAGGTCTATGTTCTATCGCCCCAAGCAGGGAAGTCCATCAAGGGATTGATTAGTCTACCCTGGATTTAGGCTGGGAGGGGTTGTGTTAGACTTGGCTTTTTCAGCGGGTTTACCCCCAGACTTTTTGCTTTTGGCCTCCTGTTTTTGACCCAGTGTGTGTTGGTTTTAGGACTCTGGGCACTTTACCACTGCTAATCAGTGCTAAAGTGCATATGCTCTCTGTGTAAAGTGTGTTATGGATTGGTGTTTCCATGATTGGCCTATTTGATCTATGTATCAGTCCCTTGTAAAGTGCACTGAGAGTGCCAGGGCCTATAGATCAAATGCTGTTGGTGGGCTGCAGCACTGGATTGTGCCACCCACGCAAACAGCCCGTAAAGTGTAACTCTGGCCTGCCATTGCAGAGCCTGTGTGCAGCCTGGGGCTGCCATGTCGACTTGGCAAGTGCACACACTTGCAAGTCCCTAAACCTTCCCTTTTCTACATGTTAGTCACCCCTAAGGTAGGCCCAAGGTACCCCTGTGGGCAGGGTGCATTGTATGTGAAAGGTAGGACATGCCCTGGTGTGTGTGGCATGTCCTGATAGTGAATTACAGCCTATTTCGTTTTTCACTATTGCAAGGCTACCTGTTCCCCATAGGCCAGAATGGGCAGTTTTGATTATTACAGCTTATAATCCTAACTGACCAGGGAACATGGTAGAAATTCGAATTTAGTATGCCTGGACTCAGAATGATAAAATGCATCTTTTAGTGAAGTTGGTTTTAACATTCTGTGTTTGAAAAATACCACTTTTAGAAAGTGGGTATTTTCTTGTCTAACCATCCAAGCCTGCCTCTGCTAGGTTGTGTATTCCTTGTCTGGAGTGTGAGTGACAGGGGCTGGGGGATGCCAGGAGACAGGGTGAGTCAGCACAGGGCTGAATAGCAAGATCTACATGTAGATGGGTGGGAGGAGATGCACCTGGGACCTGAATAGGGCTGGGCCTTCCCTCCACAATGCTGGCTCCACCTCCTGTGGTGCGTCTGATTTCCCTGGCCTGCACTGTGAAAGGAAAGAAGGAGACTTGTCAACAAAGTGCTCCAGGACTGACCAGAACTGGTTTGGACTAGGCAAAGGCCTCTCTGCCTTCAGAGAACAAAGAGAAATTGAGGATAAAAAGGGGGACCCAAACCACAGAAAATTAGAACTCTTTTGGATCAAGAAGACTGCCAAGAAGAAGAGCTGGAGAAGCTGTGAGGAGGAACTACCACTTTGCTGTGTGCTTTGCTGTGTTGGCCTGCAGTGGCTGCTTCTGTCTTGGGCAGTGAAAGGACTGGAACTGAACTTTCTGCAATCTACTTTGCGAGTGTCTCCAAGGGCTTGAGGTAAAGCTTGCCCCCTGTTCAAGAAGTCTCAGGAACAGCAAAGACTTCAAGTTCTTCTGCCCTCAGCACTGGGGACTGTGTGTTTTGTGCTGCAACAGAAGAAAAGCAACTCGACGACGTCGACGACGCCGCTGCCGACTCTGTGTCCCGACGGCATCGCAGAGGGCACCGCCGCAATGCTGCACCGCGACCCTGGTCTCACCGACGACGCCTGCTGACGCCGCCACTGAGCCGCTGCTCGCACCGCGACCTGTGGGCACCGCACTCCGCACCGCCAAGCTTCACGACGATGCCGTGGCCTTCCCGACGACGCCGCTCCACGCCGGACTCAACGCCACTGCTTGCACCGTGGTTCGGGGGCACCGCTCGTAAGTTACACGACGCACCACCCTCATCCCGCACCGCAGCCTTGGCCCACCGACGCCGGTGCCATCGACTCCCGTTCGTCAGCTGACGACAGCGCAGCAGCTACGACGATGCCACTGCTGCACCGTGACCTGCCAGCACTGTGACGAGCACCGCCTTCATCTCACACCGCGACCCTGGTCTCACTGACGATGCCATCCGACGCCGCCACCGAGCCGCTGCTCGCACCGCGACCTGAGAGCACCGCACGCCGCACCGCTGCACTTCGCACCGCAGCACCCGACGCCGGCTGACGCCAGCGCTCCTGACTTCAACAGAGGAGATCGATCTGCAACGCGTGTGACTTCGAGTGCCCCGACGACGCCCGCACCAACCTCCGGAACCGACGCCTGCGGACGCCGTGTTTTCGGAAGCTCACCGCGAGGTCATCGACGCCCTGCATTTCTGAAAGGTACTGTTTGCGGGTCTTCCCGACACCGTAGTTGACCCGCGACGCCGCGGTCAGCCAGAACTGTTTGGATTTGTTTGTTCACAACGCCGTGATAGCCCTGGACAGAGCTATCGACATCAAGGAACTGTTTTTAAAGACATTTTGAGAAGTAACTATTTCTGAAGTACTGTACAGTGGATTTTTATCGTATTTGGTCTTGTTTAAAGTATATAAAAATATTGGATATTTTTCTAAACTGGTGTGGTGTCCGTTTGTAGTGCTTACATTGTATTACTGTTGGTTTTGTGCAAATGCTTTACACACTGCCTCTAGAATAAGCCTGACTGCTCGTGCCAAGCTACCAAGGGGGTGAGAAGGGGTTATTTTAGGAGTGTAACTCCCTTACCCTGACTAGGAAGAAGGGTCCCTACTTGGACAAAGGTGCAAGCCCTTGCCAACTAGAGATCCCATTTCTAACATGGGGGCATCCCTGTTAGTACCGCTACCAAAGGAGTAGCCTCGGGTGGTAAATGAAGCCTTCCTTGGTTAATGGACCATCGTGTGTGGGGTTTCCACCGGCCGGAGGGGCCCCCATTGGATGCCACTGCTAACCCCCTGTCGGGTTTCAATACTGTTCCCTAGGGTAACCTTATTAGGTTTTAACGGCCCTGGATGTAGGGTGTTATAACTTATAACACTCCTCCTCCATGGATGCCACCTTTTGTGTATGTTGGATATTTTGGGCACTATTAGACACATTATCCGTGACATTTTTATCCTTCACCCTAACCCTAGTACTGGAGTCCACCAGTTCGCCCAATTGAGACTCTATTCTAGACAGCTTCTCCATCATGCCTTCTAACCCAGACTTAACACAGGTGATTAAATCCTCCCTAAGTGTCCCAAGGAGTGTATAAATGCGCAACTGGATAGAGTCCGCCATTATTGTGTTAAGGTGAGAGAGCAGCTGATCCTCTGTAATCAAGGGTCTTTCAGCCCCCTCCTGAGTTGGTAGTTCATTTGTAATAGAACCCGGCTTCAAGCCTCTTTTCCTCCTTTTTTTGTTGGGGACTGTGTTCAGGACCGGTGATGTATTCCTTTCAAGGCTCCCCCCTTCTTCGGTCTGTGAATCCTGTTGTAAAGTCAACAAGCTTTGCTTGGCCTGGATAGAGTCACTCTCCTCCACTACTGAGTCAGTAGCAGTGTCTACTCCTAATGTTACATGGTGTGGGGCTACTGAAGGGGGAGTATTGATGGATATTGCCTCAGTCCCCAAGCCCAACTGCTCCTCTACGTTATGTATCTCGGTTGTTAAGGCGCCAACAGCTGATGTTAAGTAGGATATAATGGAGGCACAGTTACATGGTACCTTTGCCTTGGCCTTTACCAAATCAATGCTACACGGGAGTTGCTTACCCATGATGACTTCTTCACCAAAGAGGGGTGGCCCAGCCCAGCCTCTGTCGGCCGCTGATGGGCGCAGACCGGGCACGCCAGGCGCGTCCCGCGCTGCGGGAGCCCTGGCCGGAATTTATGCGCCTCCTGGCGCGTACAGCAGAAGTTGGCGGCGTCCGAGCCGCTTGGCAGGCTGGGGGTTGTGGTTTTGGCTCCCCCGCGGCCCCCACAGTTGCAGAAACAGTCAGAAACTGGCTCCCGTGATGCGGGAGCCCTGGCCGCAATTTATGCGCCTCCTGTGGTGTACAGCAGACATTGGCGGTGTCCGAGCCACTTGGCAGGCTGGGGGTTGTGGCTTTGGCCCACCCGCGGCCCCCGCGGTTGCAGAAACAGTCAGAAACGGGCTCCAGCGCTGCAGGAGCCCTGGCCAAAATGTATGCGCCTCCTGGCGCGTACAGCAGACGTTGGCGGTGTCTGAGCCGCTTGGCAGGCTGGGGTTTGTGGGTTTGGCTTCCCCGTGGCCCCCGTGGTTGCAGAAACAGTCAGAAACAGGCTCCCATGCTGCGGGAGCCCTGGCCGGAATTTATGCGCCTCCTGGCGCGTACAGCAGATGTTGGCGGCATCCGAGCTGCTTGGCAGGCTGGGGGTTGTGGTTTTGGCTCCCCCGATGCCCCTGCGGTTGCAGAAACAGTCAGAAACGGCCGGAATTTATGCGCCTCCTGGCGGGTACAGCAGACGTTGGCAGCGTCCGAGCCACTTGACTGGCTGGGGGTTGTGGTTTTGGCCCCCCCGCGGCCCGTGCGGTTGCAGAAACAGTCAGAAACGGTGCTGGAATTCATGCGCCTCCTGGCACGTACAGCAGCCGTTGGGGGTGTCTGAGCCAGCTTGGCAGGCTGGGGGTTGTGGTTTTGGCACCCCCGCGGCCCCCGCGGTTGCAGAAACAGTCAGAAATGGCTGCCGGAATTTATGCGCCTCCTGGCGCATACAGCAGACGTTGGCAGCGTCCGAGCCACTTGGCAGGCTGGGGGTTGTAATTTTGGCTCCCCCGTGGCCCCCGCGGTTGCAGAAACAGTCAGAAACGGGCTAAGTTATTCATTACATTGTAAATTGGTTGACATGCAGGTATAATGGGCGGTAATCTGCTATGGATCAAAAATATTTAGGCAAATAAACTGAAAATACTTAATAGACAATTAAAAGCACTCTGCATCAAATATCGAGATGGTTATTTATCAAATCTGAGGTGTTCATATCACGATCAACATTGTAACGGTGGAATGTATAGAACTGGGTGGTTAATTTGTTAAATATTGATCTCAGAATGATGAAGAATCCATGGAGACGGGGTCGGACAGGGACAAAAAATAGGCCCGGGCACCAAAATAAAAGTGGTCCCATTAGTGAATTAAATAGCAAAAATGGGAGCTGATGTTTGTAAATTGGGGAACTTCTGAACTTGCAAAGGCACGCTCTGTAAGTGTTTTGCAAGGTATGGAAGTCTATATGGATTTGAGCTTGCTGCAGCCAATGTTTATTTTAATATCAGGGAAATCAACAGTAATAAGCATTGGCAATGCCAATAGGTCTGGCTTATGAATAGAATGACAGGCCTAAAAATCCATGTGCGCCAATAACTTCCTACTCCCATCTGTGCTGCTGCCAGAGAAGAATGCCATAATTTATCTAGTTATTTAAGGCACAGCATTACAATGGCATGTGTGTGCCCCTTAAAGTTTTAGCTCAGGCAACTGGATAAATGAACAAGCATTGGCAAAGCTCATAGGTCTCGCTTTTGGGACCTTATAAGTGTTTAGCCAGAGCTATCGGCTTCGCTAATGTGTTTAAGCTATGTTGTAGAGTAGTGTGGCTTGTGTGCAGCATGTTAGAAAGTTATAATGAACTAAAATTGTTATAAGCATTTGTTACGTTGTCTATAATTAAGGTGAGATTATGTATAATTGAACGGCCTTATTAAAAAAAGATTTAATATAAAAAATGTTTAGTCTATGATTGAAAAGTGCACACTCGTCCGCAGCTCTTTGTATATATGCACTTTGCTTGCTAAACATTGACCTCTGAGCCCCAAACAGGAGGAGCAGGGGAGAGAGAAGGACACAGAGGTAATGAGAATGACACAGCGAAAGCAGAGAAGCAGCAGGAGAAGCAAGTAGGGCTAGAGAGACAGATGAAGTAAAGAGGGACATAAGGTAAAGAGAGGAACATGAGAGACAACCAGAAAGAAAGATAAAGAGCAGCAGAAAGAGGAAAAAGTAGGAAGAGGAAAAGAGGTAGAGAGATAGGTGAAGTTTTAGAATGTGGTGGAGAGAGCTAGAGATAGGGAGAAGGAAATGTTGAGAAAGAGCTTCTTAGAGCACACTGACGTTGAGGTAAGTTAGAAAGGTAAGTGTTAGACCTGGCACCATTGGCGTGGGTCTCCCTTCCATCTTTCGCTTTTTGTCTCCTCTGTGTTTGCTGGTGTTAGATGCTCTGGGCGCTGTGCCACTGCCATTCAGTGCTACAGCGCGAATGCTCCCTATTGAAAATTGACTGGATGAATTGGTATTCCCATAATTGGCTCATTTGATTTACCTGTTAGTCCCTAGTATAGTGCACCGTGCGTGCCCAGGTCTGGTAGACCGAATGCTGCTGGTGGGCCTGTAGCGCTGATTGGGCCACCCACATAAGCAGCGCGTAAAGTGTGTCTCAGACCTGCCATCGCAGAGTCTGTGCGCAGTCCAGAACTGCCATTCTTTGACTGTAAAGTGAACCCACTTCCCAGTCCCTCAACCTTCCCTTGGCATCATGTAAGTCATCCCTATGGCAGGGTGCGTTGTATGTGAAAGGTAGGACCTGCCTTGGTCTGTGTGGCATGTCCTGATAGTGAATTACACTCCATTTCGTTTTTCACTATTGCAAGGCTATCTGTTCCCTTAGGCCAGAATGGGCAGGTTTGATTATTACATCCTATAATCCTAGCTGACCCAAGGAACATGTTTGGAAAGTCGAATTTAGTATGCCTGAGCTCAGAATATTAAAATACATCTTTTAGTGAGGATTATTTTTATATTTCTGCGTTTGAAAATACCACTTCTAGGAAGTAGGTATTTTCTTGCCCAAGTCGTCCAGTGTGCTCTGCTGTTATGTGTATTGGATGTCTGGTCTTGGAGGGTCAGGGCAGGCTGAGCCCGACCTGGGTTGAATAGCGAGATCTGCAGCTGGAGTATGGGGAGGGGTGACCCTTTGATCTGAGCAGGGCTGGGCCTGGCAAGGTGAATGATGGCTCCAGCCCCCACTGTGCGTCTGATGGCAGACCCCCTCTTCCTCAAAGGCAGGATGCAGCCTCGTAAATAAAGTGCTCCAGGACCACACCGAACTGGTTTTGGCTGGGTTCAGTGAATTGTGACTTTTGAGAACAAAGACCTGTGGGGTATAAAGATCTGCGCCGAAACCCCTAGGGGTGTGTTACTTCTGGATGTCAAGACGAACCTCTGTCCGTGTAACGAGAGGAAAAGGACTTTGAAACTTTCATCCATCTTGCTGAAGCAACTACCCAAGGGCCTGATTTGAGCTTGCCTCCTGCTGAAGTCTCAGGGACATTAGACTTCACCCATCAGCCTTCTGAATTCCTATTGAGAGGGGTTCTACTCGCAGGTGAGGCCTCTGTCGAGAATTCCAGAGCCTCTGGGTCTACTGCGGGGAACGCGGGCTGAGAATCATTGCTATCGCTATTGTGGGCCGCCGCAGCTGAGGAGCTGTTGCCGCTGGGAGCCCGCATTTGTCTGTGCTACGAGAATCATCGCTATCGCTATTGTGGGCCGCCGCAGCTAAGGAGCTGTTGCCGCTGAGAGCCCGCATTTGTCTGTGCTACGAGAATCATCGCTATCGCTATTGTGGGCCGCTGCAGCTGAGGAACTGTTGCCGCTGAGAGCCCGCATTTGCCTGTGCCACGAGAATCATCGCTATCGCTATTGTGGGCCGCTGCAGCTGAGGAGCTGTTGCCGCTGAGAGCCCGCATTTGCCTGTACTACGAGAATCATCGCTATCGCTATTGTGGGCCGCTGCAGCTGAGGAGCTGTTGCCGCTGAGAGCCCGCATTTGTCTGTGCTACAAGAATCATCGCTATCGCTATTGTGGGCCGCTGCAGCTGAGGAGTTGTTGCCGCTGAGAGCCCGCATTTGTCTGTGCTACGACAATCATCGCTATCGCTATTGTGGGCCGCTGCGGCTGAGGAGCTGTTGCCGCTGAGAGCCCGCCTTTAATCACCGCCCCAGGATCATCGTGAGTGCACGCCGCGGACCGCTGCAGCTGGGAGCTGTGGCCGCTGCGAGTCCGCCTGTCATCGTCGCGGCTTCCTCCCGAAGCTGCATGCCGTGCCCCTTTAAACCTCAGGTACATTGTGCATCACCGGGTCGCGTAGACCCCGGCCTCGAACTAGGTTCGTTTCCACCACTTTTGAGTGCTTTATTGCCTTTTCAGTGAACTTATATTAACGTGCATTGTGGCTTGTTGATCGTCTTCGAGCCTTGTGTTAAACTGATATAAAGCTACTCCTTTTTCTATAGTTACTTGTGTGGTGTCCCTTTGTGGTGTCTTCACTGCGTTATTGTGTATGGTCACGAATGCGTCACACACTGCCTCTGAGATAGGCCTGTCTGCTCGTGCTACGTTACCACAGGGTTGAGCAGGGGTTATCAAAGGGTGTAACCCCCTTACTCTGACTTAGGAAGAAGGGTCCCTTCTTGGACATTGGCGCCAGCCATTGCCAACCAGAGATCCCCATTTCTAACAGTAAGCAAGGCAGAGAAGGATAGAGGTAGTCATGTAGAGAGGTGAGGTAAAGAAGAATAGAGACGAAATGTATAGAGAGTGGTGAGGTACAGGGAAAATAAGAAGAGGTACAGAAAAACAGGACAGGTTAAGAGAGTAGTGAGGTATAGAGAAAAATGGATGAGGTAAAAAAAGAGGTGAGATTGACTGGTGCAAAAGAGAGAAAGGGTGAGTTAGAAAGAGTTGTGAGGTAAAGATACATTTGAAGGGGCATATGTAGAAGAAGATGAGGTAGAAAGGGCGAGCTTACAGAAAGAGATGCAGAAAGAGATTACAGAGAAGTAATGATAGTGAAAATATTAAAGAGAAAGGAATAAAGAGGTGAGGTTAAAGAACAGAGGTAGAAAGAGTGGAGGTGAAGATGTGCGGTAAAGAACAAACATGGAAATAAATTGAAAGGCTAGGTAGTGAGAGAAAGATGTGTAGTACGTAGAGAAATGAGTTAGAGAGGAGAGGTAGAGAGTGGTGAAGTAGAAAGGGCCTAACAAGATAGAGGGTAAGTATAGCAAAAGATGAAGTAGATGGAGGAGAGATACAAAGGTCAGATATAAACAGCTGTGAGGTGCAGATAGAGGGGTTAAAGATGGGGGTAGAGTGAGGGGCAAAAACGTACAGAAGTAGTGGTAGATCCAGACAATGGTAGCGAGAGAACTGAGGTTGTGACTGAGGGTTGGAGTAAATAGAGGTGTATGAAGAAAGAGATAGATTAGCCGTGGGTAAGCTAGAGAGACCTGAGGTAGAGAGAGGGGTTTATGAACCAAAAGATGGGAGACAGGCAGTACTCGAATTGGAAACCATTTACTCCAAGAACTCATAGATTAGGGGGGGGTGTGGCAGTGGTAAGGGGGTGGAGCCACGAGGTGTGGAGTCTGGCAAGAAACCTACAGAATAATGTTTTGAAAACTCAGCTGCAAAAAAATTGTCAATAAGTAGAAATGTGACAGTAAATCTCTTGTGGGTAAATTAATTGGTCAAAAAGAGGCTGCATGTTAAAATATCTTAAGGGGTTAAGGCACCGGCTACAGAGATCTTTGTGTGCCCAGCTAATGTCAGAGGACAATAATATTAAGATAGGTCAGGTGATTAATGCGCCTGCTGGGTAAATCTGTACTTTGCTTAGTGATACCTTATTTATTTTTACTCAGAAAGTTGCATGGAGAGCTAATGTGCCTGCTGCAAAGCTCATCATGTATTTTATCTAGATAGGCTCTTTTGTTGCTTGCAGTTCACAAGTTGCAATACTTCTAATATAGGACAGTGATTTTTTTTATCAATCTGTCTTTATTGTAAGGTTGCTAAAAAGGGTGCTTTTGGATACTAACAGACCAACCAACCACCAACCGCCGCGTTACAATTTAATTCCTGGCCATGCACTCTTTAACGCACAGTCACCAACTGCCCAAGAGTGCAATGGTTCAGTTTAGATACGTAAATCCTTTGTGCCTGGCAGTCAGATTAAAGCAGAATCCCTTTTTAAGCATAATGTTACTATAGTGGGACGTCTGATTTTCCAGTCTCATTACTAGGAGGCACCTTTAATGTGGGGGCCCTGGGCATTGTTCCCTTTACTCTTAAAAAGTTTCTGCTCACAAAACCAGCGCTTTCAGCACAACTGCTCATGTGCAAGATAGATTCCTCTTGCGAAGCAGGCCAGGCAGGGGCAGCGAATGTCGGAACTGACTGTATGTTTCAAAAGTCCCAGTTCAGTGTGCAACTGCTAGAACTCCCCAGTGTGTCTTGTGCTTTTCACTTGTTTGTCTTCGTCACTGGCTTTCTGCAGCAAATATAAATGAAAAAAGTGCACCCAACAGCGCCACATATAAAAGCGGACGACCCAAAATTTTAGGCTGGTCTCCAGCCTTACCCCGTCTACTCCGCAGTGAAAACATCTAGAATTTCACGTGCAGACAAGGAATGTTTTCCAGTTTTACCTCTGTATTCTCTTTCAAGTGAATGGAGTATGTAGTGTCGGGAACGCACCTCGCGTCCGACACACCGGGAGAAGTATTGCGCTGACCAGGGGTTCCCTGTTAACGGGGCCGATGTAATGAAACGCAGACACATTACTTGGTGCTCAGGGAGTCTCGGCTTATGTGCGTCCCTGACGTCACATCCGCCCGGGTCCTATTTATTGGTGCGCACACATGACTCTGGGACGCCACCATTATTGGCCAGGTCTGAGGGGGTTTACATACAATTCCCTCTGACCTACCTTCCCAGTGGTTCGCCCCGTGTCGCACCTGTTGTGTCACAGGTGCAACACTACATTCCTCCCCAAACAGATTTAAAAAATACAATAGTTGCTGGAGCAAACAACGCAAACAGTGAAACCCACCCAACTGCCCAAACCTAGGCACACAAACATGCTGGAAGACTTTAAATCACCCTCGAACCTGCGAGCGACGCACTAATTCTGAAAATAACTGGAATGTTCTTACATGAAGTGATCTCTCAGTCTACAGGAGGGCTCTGGGTTCCTTCGCATGCTATACTGGGTGCAGGCAAGACGCCCCGGCACACTGTTCGAGGGCGCCACAGTGGAACTTCCTGTGGAACCTGGGCCAGTCAAAGGAGGTTCAGGTGCAGGAGCAGCAGTCACAGGTGAGTCTGGTTCCGAAACACCCCACTCCTCCGGGTCTTGGGTGTCATCTATGGCGGGTCCAGGCACCACCAAGTCCCTCGGCACCTCCCCAGAAGGGTGGAACCTCTTGAAGAACGACACGTTCCTGGTAACAGTCTCACGACCTCGCTGCGCAGTGATCCTGGTGCCCTTCTGGTGAGTAATGACCCAAGGTTCTTTTTCATATGGCAGTCTAAACTTGCTACCAGCGTTGCGATTCTGCAGAAGTACCGGGTCACCCACCTTGAGATCAGGGGGCCGGGCTCCTCGTCGTCGACTGGCCTGAGCATTTTGAAGTTGCCGGAGGGCCTGAACTTTGTTCTCATCCAGTGCCTCTGGCGGCCAGAGAGGGTGATGCTGAAGAAGAATCAGCAACCACTCGTCCCATGGACAGATGTCCTGGAGCTATTCCCGTCGTGGAGTGTGGTGTTTGGCGGTACACTGGAAGAAGTGAAAAGATCGCCAGTTCCAGGGATTGGTGGCGTTCATGGGCAATGCGAATTACCTTGTTTAAAGTACGCATGAACCTCTCGGCCTCGCCATTGGCTTGAGGCCACCTGGGTGTGATTTTCTTGTGGGTGATGCTGAGTGAGGACAGATAGGTCGTCAACTCATGCCCCTAGAAGGGAGAGCTGTTGTCGGTTCTCAGTTCCTTGATCAGCCTGTGAGTGGCCATCACTTTCTCCAGTTTGGGGATGACATCACCCGCACTCAATGACGAGACTATCTCCACTTCAGGATACTTTGAGTGATTGTCAATTAGTACGAAGGTGTACCTCCCATCCGGGAGACTCCCAAAGTCCAGGCTGACACATGACCACGGACGGCGCGGTCTGGGTTCCGTTATTATGGAAGCCGACTGGCTGACTTCCCCGGTGGCCTGGCACCACTGACAGGATCAAAACCAAAGGGGATGATGGACGGAGTGTTGAAACTGACAGGATCTCACCGCCTCCTCGACCTTTTCGTCCATCAGAGGAAACCACACCTTGGTTCTCAGGCAACTCTTGGTTTTTACCATCCCTTGATGTCCAGCATGTGCAAGTTGGATGACTCGATTCGTCAAAGTCATAGGGATAACTAGGTGATGGCCTCTGAGAAGACACCCCGTGGAATCTTCAGTCAGCTCCTGTCGTACATGATATATTCTCCATGATCCTTCTTGCCTCCATGGTGAGCGTACTCCATTCCTTCTTGGCGTTCTGTCAGCGACCGTGCTTCATAATCCATATTGCTCGTTGGAGACACTCATCGCGGCGTGTTTCTTCCCCCAGCACCTCCATGGACAATGGCTGTCACGCATCGAACGTATTCCTCCGTGTCCTCTGCTTCAGCTTCTTCCTCCGGCGTGGCCGCATGTGGGTGGCGCGACAGGTAGTCCGCTGGATTCAGTGTCCCGGGATGGTATTCCACCTGGCAATTGTATTGCTACAGCTGCAGCATCCATTTTTCGATTCGAGGTGGTGGTTTGGCCGCGGTACCTGCAAACATTGGGAGAAGAGGCTTGTGGTCGGTCGCCACGACAAAAGGATGTCCATACACATACAAGTGGAAGTGGCGACACCCCCAATCAATGGCTATTGCTTCCTTTTCCATTTGTGAATATCTCGGCTCTGTGTCCGTCAAGGATTGATTTGCGAAGGCCACAGGAGCCCAATCTTCCTCCACCTGGCTTCTCTGCAGCAGAACCGCTCCTAGCCCCTGGGGGCCAGCATCCATCGCAACCATGGTAAACTTTTGCGGGTCAAAGTAGGCCAAGGTGGTGTTGGAGGACAGAGCATCTTTAATCGCCTGAAACGCTGTTTCATGTTCTGGACCCCATGTACAGGGAACAGAATCTTTGTTGAGCTCCCTTAGAGGCTGGGTGAGTGTGGTGAGGTCTCGGACAAACCGGCCACAGTAGTTGACCATGCCCAGAAAGCTCCTCACTTTGGTGAGATTGGTAGGGGCAGGTGCCATTTTTATGTCTCTTACCTTGTCCGGATCTGTGGTAACACCCGATGCCGAGAAGACATATCCAAAGAATTGGAGTTGTTGTTTCAGGAACTCACATTTGTTGCGGTGAAGGGTGAGGTCAGTCTCTTGAATTCGCTGAAGTACTTTGGTCAATCTTGTGTTGTGCTCCGCGATAGTTCTAGCATAGATGAGAATATCATCACTGACGTTCACGACTCCGGGGAGGTCCATCAACAGCTCTCGAATGATGTTTTGAAACACCTCTGCCGCGCTTAACACACCAAAACCCAGGCGGGTGTACCTCCGCAGGCCCACATGGGTGGAAAAGGTGGTGATGTATCGCGACTCTTCATCCAGCACTTGCTGATGGTATCCGGATCGAAGATCGAGCTTCGAGAACCAGCACGCTCCGCTCAACTCCCCGATAAGATCATCTATCGTGGGAGTGAGGTGTCTTTCCCTTTTTATGGCAGCGTTAGGCAGTCTCATATCGACACAGATCCGTACCTCTCCAGGCTGCTTTGGCTTTCAGGTGATGACGATGGGGGACACCCGCGGTGTTGGTCCCGTCACCTTCTCAATGATTCCGGCGGCCTCCAGTTTGGCCAGCTCCTTCTCGACCAATGGCCTCAAATGGAATGCAATGCGTCTATGACGCAGGGCTACAGGCTGTACTGTGGGGTCTATGTGTAGATGTACTTCTTTCCCCTTCAGTCGTCTGATCCCTTCAAAGACTGCCGTAAATTCAGCCAAGATGTGTTGAACCATTTCCTGGTGAATTCCGAAGGAAAACGTTACGATTCCTAGGTCTTCTGCTGCCCTGCATCCTAGCAGCATGCCATGCCCATCCATAGCAATGTATACTTGTGACCGTATAGAGTTGGAGCCGTACGACAGGGTCGTTTTGAACTTTTCCCGCATCACCAGCAGCTGATCTTGCCCATAGGCAAAGACTTTAATGGTTGCGGCGTTCAGATGGGGAGCCTGCTTCAACGTCTCATACACTTCCACGGACATGATATTGATAGTTGCTCCCATGTCCAAGACAACTGTGGTGTCTTGGTCTCCAACTCGCACCCGGCATTGTGGGAGTCGGTGCGCTGCTTGTGTGGCTGTGCCTATCATATATGCTGAATGAACAGTGTGCTCGTCCACTTCATCATCATCCATGTCACTGTTCCCGCTCCGTACTTCAGAGATCATGTTGACGGTGGGCCGGGATCCACGACTCTTCCGGGATCGACATACTCGCTCAAAATGATTCATTTTTCCACATCCTGCGCATCTCTTTCCGTGCGCTGGGCATTCTGCTGGCCCATGAGGGCTTCCTCCACAGTACCCACACCTCCGGGCATTTGCGTTGTCCTTCCGGCTTGGCTTGGTCACGGGGCGTGTCACAACAGCATTGACCGGTCCCATCTTCCCTGGAGTGTGTAGGGCCGCCTCCATGTGGGCCGTCCTGGCCTGTGACAATTCCTTGGTTCGCGCTAGGGTCAGGATGTCTGCCAGTGGCTTTCCAGACTCTTCTAGTATTCTCTCTCAAAATTTGGCGGAAGCACATCCTTGTATTATTTGTCCCCTTATCTCCTCCCCTTCATCGTGAAATCCGCACATGCTTGCTAAGTCCTTCATCATTAGCGATAATGGGGTAACCCTGTGTCCCTCAGAACCTGGGTATTTATGATATATAGAACAAGTGGTTCTGTCGGGGAATAGCAATTGCTTTGCTCGATGTATATAATACACTGTGAACTCTCAAATTCTAACAGCATACAGTACAATTTCAATTTAGAAGTTGGTTCATCATTAATTTTCAAGAACCAATAGGGATAAAGGGGAACACACCATAGAAGCAAGGCAATTTTAGTCAAAAGTAAAATTATTTACTAGAATATAATATCCAGCAGACAATAAATATGGCTGTCAAGGCAACATTACATAGATGGCGATGCAAAGGTGACTGAAGTGCAGAATAAGTGACTTGTGGTGATATGTGAAACCAAAAGTGCTATACACATATTATTAACATGGGTGATACATAGAACAATGAAAATAACAATCTTATTCATCTCTGTCCATTCCTTGATGCATGAAAACACAACCCAATTATTATTATATGTTCGGGTCAGGGAGACTGCATGGACTAGTGTGACAGTAACGTTGACGTTTCGACCCTGGATGAAAGCGCAGCTTAATATGCGTCAGAGGCGGGTCTTCATCAGGACAAGGGGGGGGGGGAATGTTGACAGCCGCAAGGAAAAATGCCAGGGATCCTATTGGATAAGTCGATAGAGATCCAAGTGTAACTGGAAGGTAGTCCGATTAGATGCACAAGTAGACCTACACCAGGAGGTTGTGGTCTGAAATTGCTGATTTTGAAGTAATCGCGTAAATGCTCCACCAGCCGGTTGGAGGCAAGATATTCATACACTTTATGCAATGCCAGCCCCAGGCGAGCGTTAAAATTCGAAGAGACGTGTTCTCTAAGTCCTTCAGGTGAGCATGGAACGCATCAATGGACTCGTCCGCTTGTTGGCGCGCTTGGCGAAAAACAAAGCGTTCGTAATCTTGATTTGCCATGGGCTTGAAGTGCGCTGAAAGGGCAGCGATTGATTAGGGTGAGATGCGTCTTGGGGGCCGCTTTGTTTATCGACTTGGCAATCCTCTAGATGTCCTTACCCCCCAGATGCAGGAGCATGGCCCTCTTCTGGTCATTATCCACCTTAGTGGCCTCGAAGAACAGGAGGACCCGTTCTATCCATTCTTTCCATCTGGGTGCTTGGGCGAAGGGCGGCCCCTCCACCAGGAACGGCTCAATGGGCGGTGTTGTGGCCATGGTACCCTCCTGCGCTTACTCACAGTGGTGGCGGAACGCACCACAATGTGGATGGTGAGCCCTCTCTGGCGTCACACTGCGCGGTTCTGTGCCAGGGGATTGGGGCAGCCAGGTGCTCACACTGCCAACGGCGCTGAGCAGTTCCACACCCCCAGGATTCTGATGGCAGCTCCGACTGTGGGCTGATCTGTGTGTGCCTGGAGCCGATGAGGAGGGGCTGATGTGCACTCCTGTGTATTAAGGTGCCTCCTGCCTCAGTGGGGCCTGGCACATGAGGGACTGGCACTTGCTTTCACTCTGCCACGTGCTCTGGCATTCCAGCATTATGTTATTGGCTAGATGGCTCAAATACCTGGGCAGCCCTGATGCTGCAAGTCCTGCAGCTCCCTGGGCGTCACCAGAGTGTTGCACAGGACTGTCTCAGAGCCGCTCGACTCCGCCGCTCACAGTCAAGCTCCGTGGCACGAGCACCGCCTCCATTCACTCAGCACTTGCGGCCGCCACAGGGCAGGTGTAGCGTAGCTCCACCCACACCCTCGTCGCCAGTGTAGTGTCGGGAACGCGCCCCACGTCCGACACACTGGGAGAAGTATTGCGCTGACCAGGGGTTCCCTGTTAACGGGGCCGATGTAATGAAACGCAGACCCATTACTTGGTGCTCACGGAGTCCCGACTTATGCGCGTCCTTGACATCACATCCGCCCGGGCTCCTATTTATTGGTGCGCACACATGACTCCGGGATGCCACCATTATTGGCCAAGTCAGAGGGGGTTTACATACAATTCCCTCTGACCTACCTTCCCAGTGGTTCGCCCCATGTCGCACCTGTTGCGTTCCAGGGTCGACACTACAGAGTATTAAGGTACTAAGCTCAGCGTTGCTCAGAGGAATACCTTGCAGAAGGCACACCCAGGCCAAGCCAAGCACCTGCAGTGAAGGAATGCGTTCTTAGGTGCTAAGGTGATGTCTTTGCTTCAGTGTCGCCTCCTCTCCTCCAGCAAAAGCACACAAGGTCACTCACCAGCGCCGAGAGTGACAGCGCGCACTGGCACTCAGTGGAACTCGCCCTGCTCCCTGGTGCATGAGCCCAGTCACAAGCTGGCAGTGTGTAGACTCCACAGCAACGTAAAGACCATTGGTTCTTTTCCTTCTTATAATACTTTTGCTACGAAAATGAGAAAGCATTTAATTCATTATCAAACACTGATTTGTATAATCCAGGATCATTACAAACATGAATGTGCATGGAGGCATAATGCACGGTAAGGGAAGCACACCTAGACATATGAAACTTCTTCTAAACTCCTGCAATATTTGCCGCTCTTGTAGCAATCTTGCAATAGTGTCTGTCTAACGGTGCTGAAGCACTGTTTTCCCAAACCTAAACAAGACAAGGGGCAGGGCAGCCATGCCCTTCTACTGTGCTGCGCTAATCCCTTTGCAATGGCAGTGAAGAAGGAGCCTCCTTAGAGCGTCTATACTCCTGCATGCAAGCAAAAAACATGGCGATCAGAAGAAAAACAATACAGATCGGTGAAGACAGAAGTATCAATCCACATGTAGCGCACTGCCCCCTTCCCTTGTACTTACCGCAGCCCAAGAAGACCTGGTTGAGGAATCAAAACAGTGGTCCATTTGTTCGAAGCCAAAGTAAATAAAGAGGTGGACGTACGAGCTGCACTGAACAAAAGAAAGGGGGCCGCCATTGTTAGAGGTAAAGTGCCAGCACGTAACGCAAAAAAGAAATGGAGGCATGCAGAGCTGATCCCTTTGCAATGGCGTGTAAAAGGAACACCTGAGAGCGTCTATGCTCCTGTATGCAAGGAACACAAAAACACGGCTGCGCGTTGGAAGCATGCAGCGACTTTAAACACAAGCGCTAGTGTTCTAGCCAAAATTAAAAGCTAAAAAAGAGTGTCCGCACTAAGAGAAATGCCCTGAAGCTAAATGATCCATGGAACAGGACCAGTCGCCATGGGTGTAACAAACACACCAAAAGTAGGGACAAATGGCACCAATGCCCCACATGAAAGAAAGGCAGCTTGAAAGGCACAGGAAGGAACCTATGGAAGGCAGTGAGCATGGCCATACTCCACAGATGGAATACAGCATGCCTCGCCGAGCAGCGCATGTGCCCTGACTCTAGGCTGACCTAAAAATTATCACAGTTGTGTGGAGGAAAAGCACTCTTTTGTGTGGAAGCACACAACTTCTGCCCAATTAAAACATGTTCTCCTGGCTCCCAACAAGTGGGCAGAGCCAAAACCACTCTCCTGGTGGTTCTCACATAATTGTCTGGCGACAGCTACTCTGTCAAGCTAGGCCATACAAACTGGCCCAGCAGACCATAAACAGGCCCAGAAACAGCCACAAAACCAGCCCACACATAGACCTTTTAGACCAGCTCGTCTGGCACTTCCTGATTGCTCTATGGTCCAGTCCAACCCTGCCTGGAGATACTGATAGAATGTTATATCATGATCCTGAAAGCATTAGTTTAGCTAATCATGATTTTTGTAACTGTTGGCTGTAGACTTTTAAGTCGTACTTCATGTGCTTATTGGTGTGTGCTCCATTTGTACATTTGTACACTCATTGAAGGGATCAGTATGAATGAAAACATATTCTGCAGCACTTATTTATAATAGAAACAGCTGCAACAATTCGAAGTACATATCTTTTTATTAAATCCATGGAAGTTTGGTCTTCTGTATTGGTAATGCCTAATATTTCATTTCTCGATTGATACTTGGGAGAAGACACCACCTCCAACCAAGCCTTGCATGTTCCATTGCCCTCTCACAGTCATAGTGCCAGCATTTGTTACTCTCATTTATAGGGCAGTTGACTCTGGCATGGTAAGAATGAAGCATCTCGTTGGAACTCATGATTTGAATCCTACCTTCACAGGGATGAGAGCATTACTGGACCAGGAGAATCTATAGGATTTTCTCACCTGTACTGATATTTGTCAGTACCAAAGTGGGGGATTACCAGGCATTTCTTTGGCCTTGTGAGCATTTGGCTTTGTGGGTCTTTTAAAAAGCAGTCTATGTTTAACTCCAAGATCACATTAAAGCTTACCATTTCCGGCACAAATGCCAGTCTGGATTCAGATAACGCTCCAGCATGGAGACTGCTACCTAACACATCATAGACGATTGCCTGCTGACCACAGATGAAGATAACCCTTGCCTCTTGATATTGCTGGACCTCTCAGGTGCCTTCAAAAGAGTCGACCACCCCACACTCAAATACACCCTGGAGTCTTGAAATGGATTCACTGGCAATGTCCTTCAAAAGCTCTCCTCCTACATTTCCAACCTACACCAGTTTGTTTACATGGGCACCTCCAGGTCCCAAAAAGATCTCTATCACCTGTGGAGGCCCCCAGGGTTCCATACAGCTCCCTATCATCTTCAACCTCAACATGGAGCCACTTTGTGCTCTGCTCACAGATAACAACATCAGGATTCACCAATATGCTGATGATAAACAACTCAACTGCAAAGTCTCCTCTGTTTCAGACATCCAATGCCTCAAACTCTCTCTGCACATCATTCGTATATAGCTGTCCAGTGCCTACATTATGGACAATCCAACAAAGATGTAATACTTGTTAAATGCTGTTAGAAATTGGGTCTCTAGATGGCATAGGTATGAACCCTGTTCAAGAAGGGACCACAATCCTAGTCAGGATAAGTCAGATACACAACCTAAATTAACCAGCCCTTGACCTCTGTGGTCTTCTTAACCACTCCCCCGCTGCCACTGTTCATCTGCCCTGGCTCCCCTGGTTAGGTGACCGCACTGCGGTCCCTAAGTCTCTGATTTGATCCTGCTGTGGGGACCCAGCCTTGTCTGGCCCATAAAACGTATTTACTTTATTGACTTTCATTTTATTTGTTTTATTTTGTTGTTACCTCTGTTTTTTTACTTGATGTGCCTCTAGTGGCTTAGGGTTTTCGGGGTTCATCCTGCTTGCAGGAGTTCTCCTTTTGTTGGTAGCTCTTTTTTACACCGATTCTTCTCTCAGTTTTCCCGTTTCCCGCCCTCCCTGCCGACCCCTCCCACCTCCCAAGACTACTTATGGAGGCCACTGCGTGGCCCCTGTGAGCAGCCCTTGACCTCCGTGGTCTTGCTAGCCTGCCCCTCACGGCTGCTGTTCATCTGGCCTGGCTCCCCTGGTTAGGTGACCGCAGTCCCCAACCCCCAGTTCGATACCGCTGTGGGGACCCTGCCTAGCCTGGCCCGTAAAACTTATTGACATACACTTTATTTGTTTTATTTTGCTGTTACCTCTGCTTTTTTACTTGGTGGCCCTTTAGTGGCTTAGTGACTTTAGGGTTCATCCTGCTAGCAGGAGTTATCCTTTTGTTGGTAGCTGTTTTTTACCCTGATTCTCCTGACAGTTTTCCTGCTTCCCACTACCGCCCTCCTGCATTCCTGCCGGCCCTTTCCACCTCCCATGACTACTTATGGAGGCTGCTGCTCGGCTGCCCCTCTAGCGTGCTAATCTGCACCTGAACCGTGCCAAGCCCCAAGATCCCTGGCTCTTCCACCCCACAAAACTACACTGCTGCAGACCTCTGAGCCCTGGATCCCGGATTCACCAACACCCACTGCTGCTGCTGTACATCCTCATGCACCACCAGAGGACCATTCTCCTGCCAACACTTCCGCGTCACCTTCAGCACCGAGACACCCAACGGCACCAGAAATGGACCACAAATGCGACTGCATCCACCATGACGTCCGAGACCACTGCAGCAAAACTCCACTGCATCTGACTCAATACACGTTCACTCAGCAAACACGCCATGGAGATCTGGGACACAATCTCATCCCTCACCCCGGACGTCATCTTCCTCACAGAGACATGGCAGGACCCTGCCTCTGCTCCAGACATAGCCATTGCCATCCCGAAGGCTACAAAATAACCCACCGGGACCGAACCATCAAACAACGAGGTAGAATTGCCACATTTGCAAGGACATTATCTGCTGCACGACATCCTTCAATGACCCGATCCCAACTATAGAACACCAACACTTCCAACTCCGCATAGACAGAAAAATCACCATCAGAGCCACCCTTGTCTATAGACCACCAGGACCATGCCCCATCTTCTGCAACACCATCCCGTACATCATCTCCCTATTCGCAACAGACTCCAAACACTACATTTTCCTAGGGGAACTCAGCTTCCACCTCAATGACACCAGCGACGCAAACACCACTGTTCTCCTAGAAAGCATGAGTAACGTTGGCTTCAAGCAGCTGGTCACCGACCCCACCCACATCGCAGGACACACGCTCGACCCCATCTTCACCTGCAGTGACAGAGTCAAGTACATACACTCCACGCAACTCACCTGGTCTGACAACTACAGCATCCACTTTATCATCTCAGGACCCACCAACCCCAGCTCCATGCCCCCCAGATCCACGCGCAAAGACTGGAAAACGATATTAGAAGACCAGTGGAGCAACATTCGCTGCTCACACCTCCCAGGCTCTACACACAACCCAGAACAGGCAGCAAAAACCTTCTCCCAGCGGATCAGAAAATGTGCCAGCACTATTGCTCCCACCAAGACAGCCAAGTCCAAAACACTGACCAAAAGAACCAGCTGGTTAACCACAGAACTGCAATCCACCAAGTGCAAATGCTGGCAACTAGAAAGGAAATGGCAGATCAGCAAAAATACGGAGGACCACACAGCCTTCAGGACAGCACTCAAACAGAGCAACTGTCTCCTGAAAAAAAACAAGAGGAAAGCCCTAGTGGACAGCATTGAAGCCAGCACAAGCCACAGCAAAGAACTCTTCATCATCGTTTAGGAGTTCTCCAATCCACCACCAAGAATGGCATTACGACTTCCCAGGAACTGTGCGACAACCTTGCTGACTTCTTCTATGACAAGATCTTGGCCATGAACTTCCTGCTCACCCACTGGGACCTTCTCACCATGTAAGACACTATCTCCATCATAAACTCAGTGCACTCGGGAGCACCCAATGACCCCTGCCCCCAACATACCTTCAACCTCGGGAGCAAGACAATTGGCAACAAGCTTAATAAAGTCCTGAACACCTCTATCGATTCGGCCTCCTTCCCTGAGGACTGGAAACACGCTGAAGTGAAACCCCTCCTGAAAAAACCATCTGCCGACCCAGACGAACTGAATAACTACCGGCCCATCTCTCTTCTCTTATATCTAGCAAAGGTCCTCGAGAAAGTGATCAACCAGCAACTCACTCAACACCTGGAATGCCACATCCTCCTGCACCGCTCCTCATCCGGATATCAACCAACCACAGCACCGAGACAGCCCAGATCGCATCCATTGATGACATCAGGGCCCTCCTAGACCACGGAGAAACTGCAGCCCTCATCCTCCAGGACCTGTTAGCCTCATTTGACACTGTCTCTTGTCACATCCTGATCAACAGACTCCACAACATCTGGATCCAGGGAGACGCTCTCAAATGGATCGCATCACATCTCACCTGCAGAACGCAGAGGATCCGTCTCCCACAGTTCACCTTGGAGCCCAAGAAGATCCTCTGAGGTGTGCCCCAAGCATCGCCCCTAAACCCCGTCCTATCAGCACCTGCATGAACCCCCTGGCTGACACCGTCAGATTGCACGGACTCAACATCATCTTCTATGCTGATGACACCCAGCTCATCCTCTCACTGTCTGAAGACCCAATCACCACCAGGGCCAACTTCCACAGATGCATGATAATCGTCGCTGACTGGATGAAGAACAACTGCCTCAAATTCAACACAGACAAGACGGAAGTCCTCATCTTCGGGAACAATATCTCACCATGGAATGACGTATGATGGCCCGCAGAACTCACCCCGCCCCAACAGACCATTCCCACAACATCAGCATCATCCAGGATAGCAAGATATCTATGAGGGAACAAGTCAACACAGTCTCAGCCGCCTGCTTCCACACCCTTCGAATGCTCCGCAAGATCTTCTGGTGGCTCCCAGTCAACACCAGAAGGACCGTCACTCAGGCTGCCATCACCAGCAGACTAGATTACAGAAACACGCTTGACTTAGGAATAACTCCACTCCTCCTGAAGAAACTCAAGACAACACAAAACTCAGTGGCAAGACCCTTCTTCAACCTACTCAGTAGGACCCACATCACACCCCACCTCAAGTTACTACACTGGCTCCCGATCCAGAAGAGATGCCAGTTCAAGATGCTGACCCACGCCTACAAGGCCCAGCACAACAAGGGACTGGCTTACTTCAACAAATGCCTCACCTTCCACCAACCGACCAGAAACCTTTGATCTGCTTCCCTCTCCCTCGCAGACACCTCACGGATGAGCCGAACCAACAGTGGAGGACGCTCCTTCTTGCACCTGGCAGCCAAGGCATAGGACAACCTTCCCTGCACCTCAGGACCACACCGTCACTCCAACAATTCAGGAGAGAACTCAAAATAGATGTTCGAATGAACAACCCATCTCGCAATAGCAAACATCTCTAGTGCCTCGATACTCTCACAGGTGATTTGCCGCACTCTATAAATGTTGATTGATTGATTGAACCTGTGCTCACCCTTGGTAGCTTGGCACAGAGCAGTCAGGCTTAACTTAAGAGGCAATGTGTAAAGTATTTGTGCAACACTTTAATTACAGTGACACAGTGAAAAGACCACAAAAAGACCCCACACCAGTTTAGAATAAAAAAGAATATTTATCTGAGAAAAATAACACCAAAATAACAAAACATCAATAAGTAGAACTTGAGATATGAATTAAACAAAAATAAACTGCAATATAGTCCTTAAAATCCAATAGTGCTTAGGAGTTACTGGAGGTCACGCTGGGCCTGGGTAAATCCAAAGTTCAGGCTGACTATAATGAAGGGCAGGCCAGCTACAGGACCTATTGAGGGCCCGCTGAAAAAGTACCTTGGATGGAGCAAGCATTGACATCAAAGACTCGATGTAACAGTTGCGATCCATGCATTAGAGTCAATGCATCGGTGTCGAGCCTCACAGTGGGATCCCGCGTCGATCCCCTTTTGATGCAGGAGATGTGTTGTCGTCGAGCCACGCAGTCGGGTTCCGTGCCATTTTTGAACCACTTACGATGCAGGCGATGCATAGTCATTAGCCATTAAGTCTCGCAGTCTGATCCCACGTCGGTATGAAACTGCTTATAATGCAGGCGCTGCGTCATCATCGAGCCTCACAGTTGGGTCCCTCGCCATGGTCGAGCCATGCAGGGATGCCCTCGAATTGGCCCTGCATCGAAGAGCACTGTGTCAGTTCTGATCGGGGCAAAGTCGTCACTGTGTCGATTTTTGTAGGAAGACAACTGCAGAACCCACTTTCAAGGCTCAGGGCCGGATTGACAACTCTTTGCAGGGCAGGACTCACAGTTGGCATAGTCCAGCAGCTGAAGCAGAGTTGAAGGAAGTCATTGATGGGTCTGAAACTTCTAAATAGTAGGCAAACCAGCAAGCCCTTGGAGAAACATGGGCTCAAGGATGTGGAGAGCAGGTCCAGTCCTTCTCACTCCCAGGCAAGAAGCAGAAGGCAGCAGGCCAACACAGCAAAGCAGGTAGCAAAGTGGCAGTTCTTCTTACAGCACAGCAATCAGCAGGCAGAAGGCCAACACAGCAAAGAAGTTAGCAAAGTGGAAGTCCCCCCTACAGCACAGCAGCTCTTCTTCCTGGCAGAATGTTCTTAATTCCAGCAATGTTCTAAAATTATGGGGCCAAAGGTCTAGTTCTTATATTCATTTGAGCCTTTGAAGTAGGGAGACTTTAAATAGATGCTTTGAAGTGCACAAGGCCCTGCCTTTCCTGTCCTGACCCCACACCCTTCAGGAGGGTATACAACCATTTGTGTGGGGGAGAGGAACAGCCCTATTCAGATGCAAGTGTCAGTTCCTCCCTCTCATCCTGCTTCAGGATGACCCATCAACATGCAGATGGTTGCTCAGTCACACATACTTTGCCTTTGTGTGTGGCTGTCTAGAGGGAATGCAGGATGCCAGCTGTCACCCACCCCAGATGTGTATTCCGGGGACAGGGATTGGTTTAAGTAAGAAAATGCCAACTTTCAAAGTGCCATTTTCAGACGTGCAATTTAAAAGACAACTTCACCATAAGTTGTGTTTTTTAAATTGTGAGTCCAGAGACACCAAATTTAATTTTCCTATCTTGTCCAAGTGGGAAACTACACTTATAAAATGTTACAAGGCAGTCCCAATGTTAACCTATGGGAGAGATAGGCCCTGCAGTAGTGAAAAACAAATTTAAGAGTAGTTCACTACCAGGACATGTAAAACTTAAAAATAAATGTCCTGCATTCTAAATACACTGCACCCTGCCATTGGGGCAGCCCAGGGTCTACATTAGGTGTGTCTTCTATGTAATAAAATGGAAGGTTTGGGCTTGGCAAGTAGGTTAACTTACCAGGTTGAAATAGCAGCTTAAAACTGCACAAACAGGTTCTGCAATGGCAGGCCTGAGACATGTTTAAAGGGCTTCTGAAGTGAGTGGCACAATCAGTGCTGCAGGCCTACTAGTAGCATTTAATTTACAGGCTCTGGGCACATGTAGTTTACTTTGCTAGGGACTCATACGTAAATTAAACATGCCAAATGTGAATAAGCCAGTGTTACCATGTTTAAACGACAGAGCACATGCACATTAGCCCTGGTTAGAAGTGGTAAAGAGGCCAAAGTCCTAGAGCCAACAAAAACGAATTCAGCAAAAAGGGAAGTAGGAAGGCAAAACGTTTGGGGGTGAAAGGGCCATTTCCAACATATGCCAAGAACAACAAACATTGCAAACATATATTAATGATATGAACTTTGATGACTTTGAACCCCAACTTTCACTGCATGCCAAGTCACTTGGATTTACCCTGGACAGCAACCTCACCCTGAATGAACACAATTCACAAAAAAGGAAAGATGTCCTTGTGTCAGCTCTCTCTTCAAACAAATGTGAAATTGCGTCTTCCAGAAAGTGACTTCATATCTCCCGTTCAAGCTCTTGTGCTCTCACATCTGAATAGTGGTAAAGCACTACTCCATGATCTCCCAGACTCCACATTGTTCAGACTCCACACTGGCACCTTTTAAGGGCATTCTAAACACTTCATCACACCTCATTCAGGGCCAGAAGAAATGTGACCACATCACCCCCATCTTGATGGAACTCTATTTGTTCTCTTTGCTAGCCCTCACCATCTTCAAAACCAGCGGCATCATTTACAAAGCCATCACAACCAGCACCCCTGCTAATCTTGCAGAGAAGCTCACCATCTCCGGTGGTTCGAGGCACAGCCAGGACACTACCAGACTTCAGACTAAGAAGTGTAAAAAAGAGAAAACAAGGCAGCAGGACTTTTCATCTATGCCTCAAGGATCTAGACCAACATCCCCAAATCCTTTAGGCCTTCTCCAGTGCTGCTCCAATTTAGGAAAGAGCTGAAGATGAACCTCTTTAAAGAACATACATCACAATGTGCTAACAGTCAACCAACCGGCTACTTCTGCTAGCACTCTTTCACTGTATGAGTGTCTCCCACCCTGTATAGTGCTCTACTGCCTTTTGAATATTTTTGTGCTATAGAAATACCACATACATACCTACATACATACATACTTACATACATATACACATGGGTAATCCCTTTGAATAAGCTCCACCCGGTGTATGTGCATTTCATTGGCATGGGATAGCTCCAGACGTTCACCAGGAATCCAGCAGAATTTCCCAGGATCCCACAATGTCTGAGGAGTGCACCTGCATTCAGCAGGAGGGTAATCCAAGGCATTACATATGTTTCATGGGAATAGGGGATACAGTGACATGTTGACGCCTCTGTGGGCCTCGGCAGTTGCTGGAGATTACTACTGAACTCTCTGAGAGCTAGAGTTTATCTGTAGCTGCAATAAGCTCTAAGCTGGCATGACACACCACCATCCCTCTAGAGTCATTCACATTCAGACTACCATTGTCACAATTGCACAGATATTACCATCATAATATGCTTCATTGGTGTGTTTCTAAATGAAACCCTCACATTGCCCCACCTTTAAACTAGGCAGATGGACTCAGAGTTATAGAGGTTTCGTTTTCTCCCCCTCCACACCCTAAATAGAGGTATACTGCCAGGAGATAATTCAATTCATGAAATACTAAAGTACCATTTGTTTGAAGCTCTATAACCCTGAGTTTGCTTTGTTTCATTGCTAGGTTTTTCTTAAAAAGTTTTGTATTTTCGCTATTCTTGACTCAATTCTAATTGCCCTGTGACCTTATATCTTTTCTTTCTTCCTCCTTTTAGAACATTAACCTGCCTCTCCAACAAGTATGTTACATCTTACTTTCTAAGTATAATTGGCTCCATCACTTAAG
Source organism: Calotriton arnoldi (assembly GCA_963921515.1). Taxonomy (NCBI): domain Eukaryota; kingdom Metazoa; phylum Chordata; class Amphibia; order Caudata; family Salamandridae; genus Calotriton; species Calotriton arnoldi. Next base: position 357,271 of record CAWUFW010004840.1, read on the forward strand.
CCAGCTATTTACTCCTTGCTCTCACATTCCTGGCTATTGTATTTAAGTAGCTTTCAGCACAGCTCAGTTTACAATCTTCTTTCTCTTGCATTTTCCTTTTCAATCTGTCTTCCTTACAGCACCATGTCCATCTATGATCACTTGTGGTCACCTACTTTGCCCACTGCCACTATCGCTATTCTGATCATTTCTATTACTTCTTTTACATGGTGTGAGTCTTTACCACACTCAGCTTCCAGTCTTCCCTCTTCCTTAATTGTATCTACTCTAGTGTAGGAAGCTGGGTTTCGGTTGCAGTAACCCCCCCCCCCACTTTTTGCCAGACTTCTGATGCACTTTGACTTGATGTGCCCTGGGTCCCTGCCAATCAGGTTCCTAGTGCCTGTGTTCTTTCCCCAAAATTGTACCTTGTACCCCCAATTGGGACCTCTCTGGCCACATGTCAGTCCCTTGTAAAAGGTACCATGGGTACCAAGGGCACTGTGGCCAGGGAAGGTCCCTAAGGGCAGCAGCACTTATTGTGCCACCCTTAGAGGCCCTGTACCTTTACACACACACACTGCCATTGAAGGCTGCGTGTTTTGGTGCAGAACAAAGTGAAGAGTCGACATGGCACCCTTCCCTTTGTGCCATGCCTACAACCCACTGCCCTGGCATAGGTCAGCCACCCCTCTAGCTGGGTGCACTATACCAGTGGTGAGGGTACAAGTGCATGAGCCCTGTTCCCCTACAGTGTCTAAGCCAGTTCTTTAACATTGTAAGTGCAGTAATGCCATTAAGAGTATATGGTGCTGGGAGTTTGTCATTACGAACTCCACAGCACCATAATGGCTTTACTGAAAACTGGGAAGTTTGGTATCAAACTTCTCAGCACATTAAACCCACACTGATGCCGGTGTGGGATTTAATGAAAAATGCACTCAGAGGGCATCTTAGAGACGCCCCCTGAAAAACGACCAGCCTCTGGTGGGTTCTCTGACTGGTACACATCAGCCTGCCACCACAATACATGTTTCTGGACCCCTAGGGTGGGAGCCTTCGCTCCCTGAGCCCAGAAACAAAGCCTTTCCTGGGCGGAGGTCTTCACACCTCCCCCAGGCCAGGAAGAGCCATCTGTGGCAGGGGAGCTTCAAAGGCCTTGCAGACTTTGTAATGCTACCCCCAGCCTCTCCTGCTATCAAGAGCAGGCCCCCTTCCTGTCTCCCCTCTTTTTCGGCGGAAAGACAGGTGGGAGAAATTAGCCAGCCCAGAAGGTGTACCCACCTCTGCCAACCCCACCCCTCAGGTGGGGGAGGCGAGGTGAAGTCCACTCTTCAGTGCCAGGTGTAGTCACCCTAAGGTCAGTAGCCCATTGGCTACTGACCTCGAGACTCTTAAAACGCCCCCTAAATACAGTATTTAGGGGGCAGCCCTGAACCAAGAAGTCAGACAAGAAACCAGAAGAAGAAAAGAAGAAGGACCGAACAGCCGTGCCGAAGCTAACAAGAGAAGTACGCCTACTGACTTGGCCCCAGCCCTACCAGCCTGTCCCCACCTCACACCTGCAGAAGCCAAACTCCGGTGTGTCCTGCAGCCAGCAGCCTCAAGAACCCCGAGGACCTGCCCTGCCTTAAAAAAAAAAGACTCTGTCTCACGTGAGCACCGGATTTGTTCACCAACAGACTCCAGCTCCGGCAGGATCCGTGAGTCTGCACCACTCAGCACCCGACGCTCACGGCCCGAGCTCGAGTGGCCCAACACCAAGAGGAGGTCTCCCCGGCATCCTGACCCAAGATCCGGTGACCCCTGACCTGCCTCAAGCCTCCAGCCGACGCCTGCAGCCTCAAACCGTAAGGACCCCCAACCGCGACCAGAAGCTGGTAAGAAGATCCAACCCTAAAAGGAACCCCTGCACCCGACACCCCACGGCCTTGGGTGACCCAACCGATGGTGTCTAACCAACCCCCAGCATCCCAACTTACCTCTCCAAGTGGTGGTTGCACCAGAAGACCTTCGTCCCCAAGCCTGCAGTGTGTTTGCAAACCGGAGACTCCCCATTGAAAGCTACAGGGTGCCCGACGCCAAAACAGCACTCTGCACCCGGCCGCCCCAGTGCCGCTAAGGGTGCACCTTTTGTGCTGGCTTGAACCCCCATTTGCCCTGAGCTTAAGTCTAGGAGCTTTGCTCCCACAACCCAGTGGCCTGCTCGTCGGCAGCCACCAACCGGAGGCCCCCTAAACCCCCATTGGATAACATAGGGCCTCAGCACTCTTCACCCGGCCGCACTAGTGCTGCTGAGAGTGTAACAAGAGTGCATCCTTGACCCTGGGGGAACCCCGAGTCTACCCTCAGAATACCAACTCCCACAACCGAATACTTGCCTTTGAACCGATAACCCTATTTTCCTCCATAGGATAACATTGACTGTTTTTCTCTGAAAAATTTCTAAGTGTGGTGTTGGAAAATCTAAGAAACCCTTTAAAAATGTGACTAAATAACAAAAACGCTTTTACTTACCTGTTTACTAACCCCGGGCGGGTAACTACGCTCCGCCAGTGGAGTTTGCGTAGTTTTGTCTACTCCGCGTTCCGCCGCGGAGTTCAGGCAAAAGTTGTCCGGCCCCTCCACCCTCCCAAAGTAATTCAAAGCAATTAAAAGGCACTTACCTGCCCTGTGGCTGCCTCCTCCTCAACATTATTTTTAATAACTTTGCATGCGCACTCGCAAGACATACAACGTAGGGGTTATCAGTGAAGCAGGACGGCAAGGAGAAGGCAGGAGAGCGGCCATGTCGAGGAGGAGGCAGCCACGGGGCAGGTAAGTGCCTTTTAATTACTTTGAATTATTTTGGGAGGGTGGAGGGGTCGGCTAACTACGCTCCGCCATGGAGTCGTAGTTTTGCCTGAACCCCGCGTTCGCAACAGAACGTGGAGTAGGCAAAACTACGTAAACTCCGCTGGCGGAGCGTAGTTACCCGCCCGGGTTTAGTTTGGTGTCTTTGGAATTGTAAAACAAATCTTCTTGCGTGGTAAAGTCAAAGTTTAAATTCCAATTTCGAAAATGCCACTTTTAGAAAATTGACATTTTACTGCCTTAGCCATTTAGTGCCTGTAGCCTGTCCCTGGGTCATATAAATGGGTGTAACTGACAGTTGGGTATTGTATATTCCTCCTCAACAGCCACACATAATAGAGAGCTTAAGTGTTTCTGGATGGGCCATCACTGGCAGGATGGGAGGGCGGAGCCGGGCATAGCCCTACTTACACTTGAACACGCTACCAGCACTAGAATTAGAGCGCGAGAAGCGCTACATGCATTTTCTGCCTGTTGTGGGAACTCTGTGGACTCTTGCGGAGCTTTTATGTAACTCTGTGTTTTTCCTGGAGTGAAATTCTGCAAGAACAGCACAGGCCTATTATTTTTATCTAGACAGAAAAGATCTCATCAAGAAATATATCCAAAGTGTTCCCTCAAAAATGGCTGAGCCCACCCTGGTTTATTGGGACCAGATTGAGACTCGGTGATGAAGAATGACACCAATAGGGTGTGTGAGTCTCCCCAAAAAAGCTCTTTGGATCTCCCCATCTAAAAAGAATTTGGGTCAATCAGAGTAGAGACTCAGTCAAAAGGGTGGTAGGATACTTTTGTAATGTGGTATTGAATATTTCCTATCCCCTCAGCCTTTACCGGGGCCAATCACCATCTCTATTGCAACATAGGCAGCTTGGAATCACCTAATGAATTCCAGGTTCACATAAGGAGGAGGAGAACTTTAATGAAACTCTACACATCCAAGGAGGATACTATTATAGGACACACAAGGCCTGCCCGTGTCTGTAGTGCGAAGCACAAGTCTCGCATTGCCAGTCAACACTATCACCAGAGCTTCCCATTGGCAGTCGTCGCGGGCAGAAGAGTCTTGGCTGAATGGGCCCATTTGCGGTTGCAAGAAGCACAAACTTCAGGATTTTCACCTTTTCTTCAGGACTCAGGCAGGTCCAGTTGAAGCAGGTCAGCTGGGCAGTTGCAGGGACACCTCTGAAGCTTGTTGTGTCATTCTAGCTAACACAGGAGGTTATGCAACTAACCCATGGAGTCACTCCAGAATGCCTTAGATGAAGAAAAGCAGGTCCAATCTTCCTTCTTAGACAGCAAGGCAGTCATTCAAGCAGCAGGCAGTCCTCTGGCAGCAGGGCAGTGTTTCTTCTGTAACTTCCACAGGTCCAGGAGTGTTCTGATGAGTGGCTTTGGAGGTCCAATATTTACACCTGGTGCCATTCTTTGTGTGGGGTGACTGCCTGCCCTACCCCCACATCTGGTTCTGGAACGTACTTCCCCTAACCCATGTCAAGGCTTTGAATTTTCTGGGAGTGACAAAAGGCAGGGTGCCTGGTGTCAGGTTTCTTTGTGTGTGCAGGAGGCAAAGCCCCTTGAAGTGTAAGCGGGGATGGGTACAGACCCTCCCCAGTCATCATGTCAGGATGGCCCATCCTGTCCGCACCTGGCCCTTGTATCACTATCTGGAAGGAATGTACAAAACCCCACCAGCAGAGCAATTCACAGTCATGTGACCCAGGAAATTGGCAGAAGGCACAAATAGGTTGGACAAGAAAATGCCAACATTCTAAAAGTGACATTTTCAGAATTGTAACTTAAAAACTGACTTTACCATTAAAGAGGATTTTAAATTACAATTCGAGTGTAAACAGCAAATCTCTATCTGCTCCCAATACAATGTTATCACTTATTAAATGTAATAAGGTAACCCAGTGTTAGTCAATTGAAGAGAGAGGCTTTACAACAGTGAAAAAGAACTTTGGAGTTTTGCTCTGCCAGAACATTTAAAACCTAAAAGCACATACTGTGCCACCTGCCTTTATGATTCTTTGGGGCCTATCTTAGGGGTGACCTAGAAAGTATTAAAAAGGAAGGTTGAGGCTTGGAAAAAGATTTATTTTGCAAGGTTGAAATTGCAATTTAAATCTGCACTACAGGATGCAGTGGCAAACCTGAGACATGGCTTTAAAGGGCTACTTTAGTGATTGGCACAACAAGTGCTGCAGCCCGCTGCTAGCATTTAATTTACAGGCCCTTGGTACATGTAGTACCATTAACTAGGGACTTACAAGTAAATTGGCTTAACGTTGCCTTGTAAAAAAAAGGTGAAGTTTGTATCGCCATCAGAACGTCAACGTCACAAAAAGTGACGTTGTGGTGGCGATAGGGGGTTGTAAATATGCCCCTATGCTCTGATGCAAAGTTACCAAAAGTGCCGCAAAGTGGTACAAAGTGTTAGTTTGCTATTTCATTTCCAGTGCAAAACTGTATTTGTGCTGGAATGTTGTCTAAATATAATGCATAGTAGCACTGTGAGCCACTTTGCACTACTTTGTGTAAATGAGATGTCCCATTGGTGGTACATGGGCGTTCCCATGTTACCACCCATGGTTTTTGTCGCAAAGCCTCTGTCTACCATCAAGGGTAGACAGGGCTTTGTGCCAAAAAATACGCCTTCTTGAAGCAAACGCAAAGCAGAAGAAAAAATATATATTTTCTCAAAACTTTTCCTTTTTCGCATATGTACACTTAACAACACACAAACAAAGTGGGAAAAGTTTAATTGTTTGTGTGATTATAGAATGAAGTACTGGAAGGGTGTCCTTTCAGTACAAAGCCTATGATTTTGTGCAACAGTGTGTGCGTGGCACAATGCAGCCTGAAAGTGCAACAATGCTTTGGAATACAGCTGCAACAAAACATCTTAGTAGATACGGCAATGTCCTCTCACACAATGCAACTCAGCAACTTTGGGTGCTGTGCTGCGCTACACTGCGCCGCGTGACACAATAGTGAATCTGCCCCATAGATCTTAAGAAATAAGACATGCTCCTGAGGTATGATTGTAATCGGCTTACTGGGGATAGTGCAAAGCCAATTTAGATGCCCATGCCTAATTTTCACTAGTCTCCTTACCACTGAAGAATAATGCTAGCCAGGGGTAGCTTGTGTGATGCTAGAATACGATACAACGTGAAACGTGATGTGGAAACCCGGGAGAGTTCAGCTTGAACTGTATTGTGAATGTCACTTTTCTATTGCTTTCCATATTCGCACAAAGGACCTTGATGAACGGAGAGCAGCTGAAGAATGAAAGATCCCGTGGCACAGTTTCAAAGTTTTGTACCTCAATGTTCTGCCTGGAGTTCTTGTTTAATGTCACTGCAGACAAGCTGTCTATCACAAGTGCTGGGAGCTATATGTGGGATGTGAACTTGCTACTGTTTGTCACTCAGAGGCTTGTTGAGCGCTCGGAAGACCTTTCCTGATGGGCGCGGCACATGCCAGTCGTGCATATTGTTCTCGGCGGCGCGTTCAGTACGAGGACGGCCTGGCTGAGGCTTGAGGGAGGCGGGCTTCCTTTCCCGTTCGGTATGCACAGTGATGTAAACGAAAATGCCCACTTAAGAGGCCCATTTAAAGGTCCCTCAGGATGTGAGGTTTACTGCAGACTTTTACCTTTTATTCCCTCCGTTCATCGTGCAGCGATCAGGTCAGCCTGTTGGCCAGTCAGCCTGATTGATAACCATCCTCTGCTGGGGAAGCAGCCATAATGATGCCAGTCGCTGCCCAAGCATGCCACTCATTTTCTGCTCCAAGGGTTCTTTATTTCTCTGACTTTCAATGGGTGCAGTGGCTGGGGACGCTTCTAAATTGGCAAGGAGCGAGCAGATGGGTGAAAAAACGAAGAGTAGATCTGAAAGTGGGAAGGCCTTCAAATATTTATGAAAAATGCACGCGAAGCGTCCCAGCCGCGTGATGGTCACGAAGGAGAGAGGAATAAGTAGGCATGCAGGAGGAGGGGGTGCCAGCTCATGGGCATCCGCTTTGGGCACCCGGGGGATGTAGCTGCTACCACTGGCTTGTCCTTTGCAACCACAAATACTTTTATACCCTACCTTTATGGGCCATAAAGGCAACAGCAGAAAAGAAAGTAAACAGCTCTCGCAGCTTTGTTTGATTTCCACAGTTAGCAGCGTTGTCTTCCTCCTGGCCTCAAATGCTGCTGACCCAGGAGGGTATTAAGGCCAAAGGTGAAACCAGAGGTCAAACGTGTCATGTCTCGGTTGTAAAAGGGTTCCTAATATCACTCCTGCTGCCCCCAGCATTTAGGTGATTAGACATCCATCTGGTAGATGTTCTGTCTTATGACATAGGGTATTGTACTGTAGTTTATTGAAATAGTGATTCATACCATTGACAAGGCGCCAAAGTGCCCTTCTGGGTGGTTCGCATGCTGCTCCGTGGGTGCCATATCGATGGAAGAGTAGGTGCTTGTCTTGTCGCTTGTATGGTATGTTGTGCATTAGGACCAGTGTTGTGACCTCATCATATTCGGTCGCTGAACCTATCAGTGAATTTGAAGCGCAAAAGTGGGAGAGATAGGATGCTTGAGCACTGAATGCTGGTGGATATTTGGATTAAAAAATATGTGAATGTAATGTGGGCTATGTGGGAAGTGTTTTGGTTTGGGGTGTGTATGGCACAGACTGCTGAAATCGCGTGGCAGCAAGAATGTGGCCACACGTGCATGGTTGTAAGATAGTGTAAGGGTAGACATGGTTGTGCATGCAGGTTCTTACCATTTTTAGAGTAATCTGCATCATTTAGATTAAATAACATTGAACATGGGCACAGGAGAGTGCCCAAAAGTGAGGGCTGCTACCACTGGATGTTGCAATTTTGCATTAAATGTAGTGTATATTCTGAGGTCCATTCGGGAGCAGCAGGGAGCAAACCACAGAAAGTAGCATTGTACAACTAGCCGTGGACAAGTCCTAGTGATTCAAGCACAGAGCGGCGCAGTAGCACTCGTTATACGAACAGTTGCAGTATATGTCTGATTCCACCAAACTGTGTCAAGGAGCAACCCCTAATAATGGTTATTATGTATCTAGTCATGGGACTTGCTTTGAGGAGTTTACCCAGAGAGAGCAGGGAGGAGCCCATGGAAAAGGAGATTACACAACCAGCACCGGTACATGCTCTGGAGCGTAAACTGAGGAGCAGCAGGGAGCAGCCCTTGGGACAAGCCATGGGGTATGTCCTGAGGAGTCTACAGAGGAGCTGCAGGGAGCAACTCAGAGGCATGAGCCTTATACAATCAGCTAAGTATGCGCTTTACAGACTTTACTCAGGACCATCAGCTACGTACACATTACACAACTAGGCAAAGAATATGACATAGTAGTCCTCTTAGGCAAGGCATGGAGTACCCCTTATGAATGGGAACTACACAATGAGCCATAGTATTTGCTCTGTGGAGTCTACCCAAGGGTAGCGGACAAGGAACCTTTGCGCAACCACCCACTGTAAATGCCTAAAGAGTCCACACAATTGTGGCAGGAAGCAATTCATAGGCCTTTTTACAACCAGCCATGGTAGCTGTTAGAATCCATGCAGGCATAGCAAGGAGAATCCAGTAGTAAAATGCAATGATTTTGCCAGCCATATTATCTGTTCTAAGAAGTGCACCAAGGTGTCGAAGAGAAGCAACCCACAGAAAGAACAGCTACCACACATACATGGGTGAGTGGGGTATACCCATGAACAGTGTACCATAACCCATTAAGAATCACAAGAGTGAGGGTGTTATTCAGTGTTTCAGTGAAACTAATGCAAATGTGATATGTTTTCCATTATTTGTCTTTTGTAAGCCACCTTACACCGTGCATGTACTAATTTGCTTAGGCCATATACGTTAGTATTCATTTGAATGAGCTAATGCATTTATTTTCATTATTGGGCAAATATGTGCATTGCATTTCTCATGTGTTTAGATAGTATGCTTCTAGTTCATATATTTATATATGTATTTGAATAATTGGTACTTAGGCAAAAGTATGAGTGCTGAATGAACTTAATTTAAGTACGCACGGGGGAATCCCATATTATTTTGCTCACCTCAGTTCATTATCATGTGGTTTATTTTTCTCAAAATAAATAGTTTATGAAGTATGTAATAGCTGCTCAAAGTCCTTTCCATGAAAAATATTGGGACTTTGAAGACATTCCAAGCACCAGTGCACCAGTGCAGCGTGGTTCGAAGCTGAGGGACACCAAGATCATCTGGACAGTTTGTGTCATAACATCTTTTCTTGCAAATACATTACTACTTAGCCTTGCCTCGTAGACAGTCCCACAGACTAGAAAAGATGTGAAATTCAGGTACAAATCTGTTTTCACCCTGTCGAAATACTGACCCCTCATTATGGCAAAATCATTGGTACTTAAAAATTAGGCATGCAAGGATCCCTAATAAATACACTGTATAATATGTTGCCTGCTTTCATAATATAAGGATAAAGTACCCTCTTCCGTACATTGTAAGAATATTGCAGGTCACCGAGGAGTTCCATGACTATATAGAGGAACGAGAACGAAGGCCGAGTTCCTTATTAATGTTATGGAACTCTGAGACTCAGATAGGGAGTACTTTATTCCTTACTGTTAGAACGGAAAAGTCCCCTGCATGGTAATAGATGTGTACCCCTGCCCTGAGTGCCCAACTGTACCAATGTCTGATTTCTAATGCTGATTTTTATTGTCATAGGCAAACATGGATCATGCGTGTGCTCCATGACATAGGATTGTCTCACGGATTGATGTCTTGTTGGACTGGGAGAGGTGCTTAAAGCACTACCGTCATAGTGGTGGAAGGCTGCTGCCTCCACCAGCAGCATCACGAGCACGGTGATGGCAGCATACTGTGTGCTGATCAGTACAAGTGAACAGGTCCTTTTTAACCTGCATCCCTGTGGTGAGGCCTACCGGCTCAGTTACCTTTTTTAAAGTTCCGCTGCTGTGTGCTTAACTCACCCTTGGCCTACATCAGTTATATGTGATGTTCTTCGCAGCGCAGGAGTGGTGATTATGCGCTATATGTGTGCCTGGGAAGGGTACAGTACAGGGATAGAGGAGGGCTGTGCAGTGCATGCATGGTTGGTGTGTACTGGATGTATGTATACCGGAGAGGAAACGTTACATGAGAGATGTAGTGCTGTGCAGTGCAGTGCATGCACAGTGAAAGCATGTGCTGGGTGTGTGTGTACTTTTTGTGTGTGCTTGTGAAAAATACAATACATGAAGGGTGAAGTTTTGTGCAGTGTGCGCTTGGTGAATGTGTGTGCTAGCTGTATGTGTTTTTGCAAGCAGAACACCATGGCACAATACAAGAAGCCTACAGTACTGAGCAGTGCATGCAGAGTGAATGTCTGTGCTGACAGTATGTGTGCCTGGGGTGGCGCAATCCAGAGAGGTAACACTACTGGACAGTGTGAGTGCTATGTATGTCTACTGAGTGCAAGTGTGCTGTACCTGTACACTATATGGAAGGACACTGGGTTCCATTTTGAGAAGCCCAGGCCTGCCCGGTGAAGACATGAGGAGTAGAGGGATCCCCCCAGAGAGATTTGTGTATTGCTGCATTCCTGTGAGCTGGGTGGGACACACTGAGAAGGAAGAGATAGACTCCCCCTGTACACTTCAAAGGTTGCTCTTTAATTAAGTGAGAGATTACAAGGACGGGGAACATCTCAGAATGGAGATGGGGCTGATAGGGGAATCACAAGTAGTAGGGCAGGGAGTCCAGGAGTAAACTTTTGATGAACATATCCCTTTTGACTGACATCCAGGTGTGAACTCAAGTCACTCCCATGGCCTGTGTTGTGGGGCTATCAACTTCAGAGTCTCTCCTACTGTGACAGACAGCCTTTAAAAGGAAGAGAGGGAAGAGAAGGGTATGCTTCAAAAGAAGCAGAACCCCAATATCAAACTTCAAAGACCCAGACCCTAAATCACATTTGGTCTCTAGAAATAATTTGGTGTCTAGAAATGGTTTATAAGAGGGGAAGGTTGAGACCCCCAAAAATTGTCATCTTCCAAGCAGCTAGATGGTCTGTGTGAGGAGGGGAAGCTTTGCAAGACTTCTGCCTTTGACCAGGATTGGGGGGCCAAGGCTTGCTAATCTCCTTGCTGGGTGAGGGGACATCACCCAAGGAAACCAAAACCACTTGCTCTATAGCCTGGAGTACCAGATTCTTCCTGCTTGCCAAGGCCAGTGTGCCCTGTGAGGAAGAGGAGAGTGTTAGAGGGAGCAAGGTCCAGTGGGGAACCCTGTTGAAAGGACTCCAGGTGCAAGGTGTGAGGGAACGGCTGCTGCACCAAACGGGTCATTACCCGTGTGCAGAATCAGGCCGGTGACACCCGTATGCCAGGAGAGAGCCACCGTGAAGATAGGCATTAGCTCTATGCAGTGCTGGGAGAGTGGAACTCATGATGAATTGTTGCGGTGACCCTGTACGCCAGGAAGAGCTGCTGTGGAAGTTATCACTGCTGAAAAGTGCTAAGACCTGTGCGGGCCTTAGTGGTGACCCCGTATACCAGGATGGGCTGCCATAATATAGACTGCAATGCGCAAGAGACTGGTACCTTGTTAGCAGGTACACCGGCAACCTTGTATGCCACAATGAGCTGCTGCTACCAACTGAGCTGTGAAGTGCGGGCTCCCGCCCAAAGAACTAAGAAGCTGTGACCCATGAGTCGCCTGGACTGAGGAAGACACCAAGTGTGCATCATCATATTGCTGGAATCAGATCAGGAGTGTCAGGATTAACTCACCTCCTTTGTTATGGAATGATGAATTTACGCTGAAAACTGAAGCACCAGAGCAACTCCAATCGCTGATGGTTCTGGCCACACGTGCACAGTGAGAACCTGCGCCTGCCGGGTGCTTCCGCTCGTCCCACATGCAGCACGACTCGACCGAGAATGACTGGACAATTGCTAAAATTGTGAGTGCCCACAGCCAGGGCACCCACTGGGACGCTTCCTCACTACTGGAGTGGGCAAAACTTGTTACATGCCTACCAGCCCCAGGGGACTCGCTGCTATAGGTGCTGCGGCACCAAATACACATTTGACTACTTTGTAAAATGAGGAGGGGACTCTTGAGCAAGGCCTACTAGTGAGCATTCCCTGGATGTGGCCACCAGTGAATGGGGAACAACCTCAACTACATCACAAGGAGTGGGAGGGACAGAATATGCCAGTGAAACACTAGAGCCCCTACCTCAAAGGGTTTGTGTTATCAATCAATCAATATTTGTATAGCTTAGCACTATCACCCCTAAGGGTATCCTCGTGCTGAGGGTGCTGTGTCTCCATCGAAAAGCCAGGTCTTGAGTTTCTTTCTGAAGTCCGCCAGGGAAAGGGCTGTTCGGAGGTGGAGGGGCAGGTTGTTCCAGGTCTTGGCAGTGATGAAGGTGAAGTGTCTTGAGGGCAGGTGGAAATTCAGTTGATGGTTGATGTATGATGGTCCTTGATCATGTAGGGCTCTGAATGCTTGTGTGAGGATCTTGAACTGGCATCTCTTCTGGATGGGTAGCCAGTGGAGGTTTCTGAGGTGAGGGTGATGCGAGTCCATGTGGGAAGGTTAAGGATAAGTCTGGGTGCGGTGTTCTGTATGGCCTGAAGTCTTTTTTAGAGCTGGGTGACAATTCAGGAGTAGAAAGCGTTGCCATAGTCAAGGTGGCCGGTGAAGAGGGCCTGGGTGACGGTCTTTCTGGTTTTGACGGCGATCCATTTGAAGAATCTGCAGAGCATGCGGAGGGTGTGGAAGCAGGAAAAGGTGACTGCATTGACTTGCCTTTTCATGGTGAGTAGGCTGTCGAGGATGATGTGAAGGTTGTGCACATGGTCTGTTGGTGTGGGTGTTGGTCTGAGTTTTACCGGCCACCAGCTGTGGTCCCATATGGAGGCATTGTTCCCAAAGATCAGAACTTCTGTTTTGTCTGAGTTGAGTTTGAGGCAACTGTCTCTCATGCATTTTTCCACATTGGTCACGGCGTTGCAGAAGTTGGCTTTGGCGTTGGAGAGGTCCTCGGTGAGTGAGAGGATTAGTTGAGTGTTGTCATTGCTTATGAATGTTATAATACATCTCTGAATGTGTAGAGTTAGAAATGAAATACTTCTTTTTAATATGAGGGTATGTATTTGACTGGGCATTGACATATTGACATTGCTGTTCTCTCTTTGAATTATAAGTTGTGATCACTAACCTGTATCTACAATTGCCCCGAGGGAACCTTGGACCACTCGACCATAGCTACCACTGAGAGTGAAATGCAGAAGGGGTACTTGGCCCAATTGCTCAGGATCCATAGTAGGTTAAGCCTGGGAACCTCAAGATTAAAAGGCCTCAACTGCCATGCTTGAGCACAGTTACCCCTGTGTGTCCCGTGGCCTGCTGAAAGGGGTTCTGACACTTATAATACATGGTTACACTATCACCTTTCCCACAAACCACTTAAATCTTTCTTGCATAGCTCTTTCATATGAAAGAGAGAGCATGTTTACAAAAATAAAAAGAATTTCTAGTTCAAAATTAAACACATAAAAAAGGTGGTTAGATATTTTTTGCAAAACAAATATTAGAATCAGGCTAACACACTACAAGCCAGTTTTTAAAAAAAGGTGCAGAATCTCAGAATATGTAGAAATATGTATAAAGATTCTAAATGTTCTATAACTACCTAAGGAGTGCAAAACATAAACAGGTTGCAATAATTATGTCCTTTCTGCTTGTCTCTGTACAAGTAGAAAAACGGAGCAGAAGAAATAAAAGGCACGTTTTGTTTTCCTTCTTTAAGCAGTTGCTATAATTATACTCCATGACCTGACCTGCCTTTCTCCTCAGCTGCTGGCTCTGGCAGCAAGCAATGTGATAGCAGAACTCAATTGTAATAAGTTATTACAGTTGAGCAGCTACATGATTTCTTTATAATAGGCCACTGTGTGCATCACAAGTCACCTATTATAAAGAAATTAGAGACTGGTTTGTGTACAGGGATTATAGAATTCCATGTATTATGTTTACATTCTGAGCTTACAATCTTGCTCTAATTGTATTGATTTCTTTAATTATATTGTTTCATTTATCCTCCTTTAAAATTGGCTTAGAATAAAGCCATTGATAATAAAAGTGTAGATTGGTTTGCTTTACATGTATCATTCCCTTGCCTGAACCCCTTTTCACTTGATGGTTTTTCACTTCCAATGCGCAATGTGCTTTAGTTACTCAATTTATTTTGAGTAGTAGTAAATATCTTGTTTTGAACTAGCTATATTGCTTGTTAATAAATTAAAATGTTTGTCCCCTGTAGGGACCACTGCTACATTTCAACTAACATTTACCCCAGTCCTGCCACTACCGGGCACCAACGGTTGGAGACGGGCCACTCATGGCCCGGTATTGCCTGGTCTCAGCCCAGGCTTGCTCTACATGCGTTCCTTGTTGCAGGAGAGCAGATCACATTTTGTAGTGCCTAGCTCTTCCTCCTCCTTTCGAAGGACAGTATCCTGGGAGGTGTCCTTCTTGGCCCCCTTCCAAGCAAAAGTCCAGCAAACACAAAAAGCATCCCATGGTGCGATACAGCAGAACACACTATGTAGTGTCTAGCTCCCCCTCCCCCCCTCCTTTAGAGTCAATAGCTGCAGAGTTGTTCTGAGAGTAGTAGTCCTTGGCTGCCTGTAAGGTAAGAGTCCAGCAAACACTAAAAGCATTGGTGAGAACTTGTGTTTCTTCCACTCAAGCTGGTATGTTGGACCACACGTATGCCGGCCTGAGGGCCCAGAAGGATCTACTGGGATGTGTTTCCTTAATATTTGTTATAACATAGCACAGTTAGGTTAAAGAACAAGGGAAAGAGAGACGGGTATGATTCAGTATTTGTTTCAGTCCATAATTCATTACCTTTTGTTGATTCATGTGATGCTGATGCATTACCTCTTGATAATGCTACTAATCCATAAGTGTCTCTGATTGTTTTGATACCTTACCTCCTCTTCAAGTCTTGAAACCTATTTCTAATGCACCTCAACCAAGGAAGTGCCAGAGATAGTCTTCCTTTGGAAGGCAGAACAGCACAATGCTAATGACACAAACATAGAATGCCTTTTCTCCCCTCTTGTTTTCTTGCTGCTCATAACAATTTTGTTTCAGAACTAAAGAACTTGAAGGAACACATCTTTCTGGTTCTTATCTCTCAACAATCCCATAATTCTCAATGCCTGTTTGGCACTCCTGACCACATATTGTCTTTCTTAAAATCCTCATCTGTCTCCTCATTCTGCGTACACTGCTGATCATTTTTCTTATTGTACATAAAAAATCTGAATCTCTGACATTTGTGCTTCCTTTCCATCTTCTCCCACTTTTTTCTCACAGGCTTCTTTTTGCCACTTCACCTATCTGAGTTGCGTCCCCTATCTGATTTGGCCATACAATCCTACTTATCAAGGGCTTAACCTACTGTACTTCCTGCAGATCTATTGCCTCTTCCATTGGCGGAAATGGCTTATCTTTCCTCATCCCTTTTCTGGTCTCTCTCTTTAAGTCCTCTCTGACTTCTGGAGTCTTTCCATCTCCATTCAAACCCACTGTTGTTCTTCCTGTACTTAGAAACTCTCTTTGGAGCATAATGATAATGCTATTCTTATTGCTATGCTAATGATGCACAAACTAATTTCTCTTTTTTTGATCTTTTTCTGATTCTCTTTATGGCCATCTTTCTGCTTGTATATCAAACATCAGAAATTGGATGGCTCAGAACTTTTTTAAACATGTAATCTTAAAAAACAGAGGTCCTTTTTTTCCAGCCTCAATAGCTATGATGACCCTTCTCTCTTTTACCTGTTTTTCCTCTATCTCATTCCTTTTTCTTCCTCTGCTAGAAATATTGGCTTTATTTTTAGCTTGTCATTTAATTTCTTGGAGCAACTTTCTTCAATAGAAAAGTATGTTCAGCTACCTTCTAAATAGCTAGAAAATCAAACCTTATCCACCCTTTTTGTCTCTTAACTGCTGCTCCAGTGTTTGGACTTGTCTTGCATTAAATATAGCATATTGGTAGATGTTGGCCTTCCTAAACGCTTGCTGTCACCACTTCAAATTTCACATTAGTGTTTCGTTTATCTTCTCTATTCTCTAATCAGTCATTCTCGTGTGTATACATATTTAACTCGACTTCGTTAGCTACTACTTGCAACCCTTTTCAAGTTTCAGTAGCTACTTTGAGTTGTCAGATTCTTTATGATCTGGCAGCACAATATCTGAGATTTATTTGCTTTCTTGGGCACGCCAGCTCTGTCAAATTATCCTTAATTTTCCTTAACCACTACGTACTTCTTCTTGAATCCATTCATTCATACTAGTTGCTCCTCATCTGTATTTTGAACTTCAACTTTCGATCTTTTCTGCATGAACTATCTGAGGCTTCAAGAAATTAGTGATCAGTCGTAATTCCTATTGAATCTTTTGCATTATGATGTACCATTGTTTTTGCCCGATTCAAGAGCCATGGATAAATGCAATATTATAAAAATAATGTGTGAGTGCCGTTTGAATCCCAATAGGAGGATGAATGAGAATCAAGTACAGAATGTAGGGTTTGTGCCCACACAAGTTGGTAATTCAGCTCAGCTACAGACTGTGCCAATGAAGAGAGTACAAAGACCTCGCATGCCACAAGCTCCAGTGATGCAAGTCCCTCAAGCCCCTTGGTCTCAGCAGAATATGAATGGTCCAAGGTTTAACAGTAACCAGGTCCCAAAATTTAATAAGAACCAATTCCAAAATTAAAACCCCTTCCAACAGTTCCCTATGTTTGATTCATTAGTTGCTTATGGCTCTGACCAGTCATAATAACTGTGCCTGAGGGGGGAGGAAGATTGTGTACAGTCTTAGAGGTAGACCAGAGTGGTCCATTCGTAGAAGGTGAGGTGAATGGCCACCTCGTGTCATCTCTGATTGACACAGGTGCTACTTGTTCCACTGTTACAACAGCGGAAGTTCCAAACCTACTCCTCTCGGGAAAAATAATCCAAATTGTAGGAGTTGCTAATAAACAAATGACAAACTCTGTTATCAAAGAAGTTGCAGTTAAAATAGGGTCATTTGAAGAGAACCACCAGTTTGTGGTGTGTCGTTATAGTCCCGTAAATCACTTGGGACATGATTTGTTGTGTAAATGAAACTGTACCATCCATTGCATGCCAAAAGGTGTAGAATTTCAGTTTCATGATGAAGATGTTGATTTGGAACTGGCAAGCCAAGGGGAGGCTGTTGGATTGTACTTCTTGATGACTACGGATGATCTACCAACAGATCTTAAGGATGTGGTGAAGCATGAAGTCTGGGACTTTCAGGAAAGGACAATAGGTCTCATAAAAGGAGTTGAGCCTGACCGCATAAATGCTAAACCAAATGCCGAGTACCCTACAATGCCTCAGTACAATCTAATGCCTGAAACAATAACTGGGATTACACCAGTGACTGAGCCAAAAATGCAGCAGGGCATTCTGAAAGAGATAAGGGAAATTCCACGTAACTCACCCATTATGGGCCTTCAGAAACCAAACGGTAAATACCAGATTGTGCAGGGCCTTATGAAGATTATTAACATTGTTGCCCCTTGTTGTCCTGTGGTACCGAGTCCAGCTGTGATCTTGTTTCAGATTCCATGCGAGGCTGAGTGGTTCACTGTGGTTGATTTGTATCAGTCTTTCTACTCCTTACCTTTGCATGTGAATAGCCAGGACCTTTTTGCCTTCCGGTCATAGATCTTTGCTTTGGCGTTGTGCTAAGCCCCACAAGGATATGCGGAGAGCCCCTCAATCTTTAATAAGATTCTCAAAAAGAATCTTAAGTCCTTGAAAGTGCCCTATTATTCCGTCCTGGTCCAGTACATAGATGACCTGTTGGTCGCATTTAATATTCGAGAGCCCCATAAACAAGATACTATTGCATTGCTGAATCCCTTGGCTCAGAATGGATATAAAGTGTCCCTGAGAAAATTTGTAATAATGTCGAAGAGAAGTCCTGTATCTGGGACACCACATTGAGAAGGGAGCAAGAAAGGCGTGACAAGAAAGAATCTCTGTGAATCTAAAAATTAATCCACCAAGTACTCAAAGAGGGGTTAGTATGTTTCTGGGAATGGTGTGCTACTGTTGACAGTGGATACCCAACTTCTCCAGAGTGACCAAGCCTCTACAAGGATGTGTCTGATCTTCTTCCATGGGACAACATCTGTTTTATTGCATTCCTAGATCTGAGAGAAAGTCTCTGTTGTCTCCCAGCACTAGGAATGCCCAATTACAAAAAAGTCTTTACACTTTTCTGCAGTGAGAAGGAGGGCTGTGCTCGCTCAGTACTTACTCAAATGCACGGGGGTGCTCAAAAACCTGTGGCTTATTTTTCTCGCCACTCTTGATCCCATAACAGCAAGACTGCCCAGTTGCCACAAAGCTGTAACAGCAGTAGGTGTCCGCATTGAAAGATGTAAAAGTATAGTTAAGGGACATCCCCTTACTGTCATGGTGCCCAACTCTGTTGAGATCTTTTTGACACGCACTTGCACACAACACCTGACAAACAGCAGATTGACTAAATATGAGCAGATCATACTCGCCGTGGAGAACATCACCCTTAAGAGGTGTTCTTAGTTAAACCCTTCTACCTTGTTACCATTGCCCAAAGATGAAAATGATGACGGGGAGTTAGAGAATGACTGTACAGACATTACGGAACTATTTTATTTATTTATTTATTTATTTATATATTTGTAGAGTTTTATATAGCTCTAGCTCGATCCGAGGGCTTCAGAGTGCTTCACAGTGTATACATGGTAGCAAGTATATAGTTTACATAAAATATATTAGGGTAGACATACAGGCACAATAGCAGTAAATAGGCGATACAAAAGAGGGTGTGAGGAACAGTAGCAATGCCTTTCTGATGTAGACAAAGTGTATGGCTATTTAATTTGTTTTAGAAGTGCATAGTAGCAGTACCTATTGGGGTAAGCATAAAGGTATTCTGGCGGTGCTTAGTTGAAACATTTAGGCATTTCTGAGTTAAGACTGTTTATGAGATTGTTTTCATAGTGTATATTATCAGTACTAATTTGGTTAAACATAACGGCATAGTGGTAGTACGTAAGCAAAAAAATGAATGTATTAGCATCAGTGGCTGATACAGTATTGAGGAAGCAACAGCATAAATAAATGTATAAAGATATGACAATACTTGGATACATTTGGATTGGGTTACATGTGGAGTAAGCAAACAAACATAGGGCCAGCGATTTAAATTTGGGCTGCAGCATGTGTAAGCGAAATATAGGAATCAATCAATCAATCAGGGGTTTATAAAGTGTGCTACTCACCCATGAGGGTCTCAAGGCGCTAGCAACATTATCTGAAACATTGTTGAGGTAGAGCACAGCATATCAATATATGTATATAATATTTTAATGAAGTATAGATACAATTGCACAGGTTGCCCGGGGAATAAATAGACATAGATAAGACCATTAATTGACGGTGAGCTGCAACGTGCAATAGAATTGTATGGGTGAGATATTTCATGGGTAGCTATCGATGGGCTGCTTTGTGGTGTGGCAATATAAGGGTTTTCCCCAATAGAATGGTACTAAGATTAGACTTGACTTTGTGAGCGGCAGCGGGAGCTGTCAAAAGCTTTAGGAGGGTGTGCTTAATTATTTGTTAATGAGAAGGAGTTCCAGTTTTGTCTTGAAGTGAGGGAGAGAATGATTTTCACGTAGGTCTTGCGGAAGAGCATTCCAGATTCTGGGGGCATTTCCGGAGAAGGAGCAGGCATGAGATTTCTCTTTCTTGAATTTAGGTGGAATCAAGAGAAGGCTATCTGAGCTTCGTAGAGGTCTCTTTTGGCAAGCTTTTGAGAGCTTATTTGAGAGGTAGGATGGTTTATCTGTGTGGATAGCTTTGTGGGTTATGCATGCAGTTTTAAAGATGGCTCTTGCCTTTATTGGAAGCCAGTTGAGCTGCTTCAGAATGGGCGTGATGGAATCATATAGCCTTTCTCCCAATAGATGCCTGGCCGCAGCATGGAGAGTTGCTTTCAGAGGGCTAGGTATGTTTTTGGAATGCCTGTGAATGTTGCGTTACCATAATCCAGCTTGGGGAGGACGAGGGCTTGCACCAAGGTCCTTAGGTCATCACTGGGTATGAAGAGTTTGACTTTTTTTATATGTTTCAGCGAGTAGAAGGCACTTTTCACAGAGGTTGTAATATGCTCCGTTATAGTTAAGCGACTGTCAAGTGTGATTCCCAGGGATTTGACCGAGTTGGAGATGGACAGTTTGCAGTTTAGTGCAGTGATGTTGTTTAGCCAGTCTGCTACAGGAAATTATTTTTCTTTGGGTTGAATGAGGAGGAGTTCTGTTTTGTTGGGTTTGAGTTTGAGGAGGTTGCTAGTTAGCCAGGATTGAACTGTTTGAAGTGTACTATTTAGGTGTTGAATGTCTCTGACAGGCGAGATTTTCATGTAGAGTTGGGTGTCATCCGTATAGAGGTGATAGGCAATTCTAGCTTCTTTTAGGATCACTGTGAGAGGTTCAATATAGAGGTTGAATAGAGCACGGGACAGGGTTGACCCTTGTGGGATACCTTGCGGTACTGGTGATGTGTTTGAAATTTCATTGTGGAATTTGACTAGCAGTGTGCGCTTGTTCAGGAAGGAGGAGATACTGTTTGTTGATGGCTCTTGGCTAAGAGATGACGGGGTAAATCTGAGAGCCGCATATGCAGTTTATAGTTTGGGGGGTGTAGTGGAAGCCTCCTGGCTCTGAGGTGTGGACTCTGCACAAGTGCTGAACCTTTTTGCTCTTACTAGACCGTTCTGTGTTTCAGACCAACTGAGAGTGACTAAGATTCAGTATGGCTTTGATGTGGTCCATGATTTTGGACAGTTATGGTCCCAAAGGGGATTAATAAAGTCATCGGGGTACCTAATCCGAAATGGAGAATATGTCATGAAATAGATGAAAGCTCCAACAGATGCCACATGAAATAGAAGTTTTAAAGTATTAGGCACACAGGAGCGGGAATAACTATGTTTCAACCGTTATGCTGATGTTTTTGCACGGTATTTTGCTCATGGGTCCCGAACCTTTACTGGAGAATATGTAAATCAAATCAAAAATGAGGTCAGCTTAAACATGTTACTGGCAGTGGCTCATGCTTGAGAAGAGGTTAAAAGATTGCAAGAAGAAGTACTGGAGACAGAACAGCAAGGTTGGGTCAGAGCAGGTTGTGTCAAAAGGAATGATGAAATTTGGGTATCAACAGACCTGTGTTGCCTTACAGCTTGCTGTCCCAAATGGGCAGGCATTTTTATGGTCCCGAACACATTGGGAGGGATGCCATGGTTAGCTTGTTTCAACAGAATTGGTTTAATCCCCGGTTCAAATTGATGGCTGAATGTTTATGTCACAAATGTGTTGTGTGCGAGCAGATGAACGCAACCAGAAGGACTCCAGTGATGATGTGTCACATTGAGAGATCAGGAGGTTCCTTTAACCGGATGCAACTGGACTTAATCAAAATGCCTGTGTGCAATGGGCTGAGACCTGTCCTGGTGGTTATGTTCTCACATTGGTTTGAGGCTTACCCAGCAAGGAGAAATGACAGTCTCACTTTAGCTAAAATTGCTGTTGAGGGAATTATACCCCGGTTCGAATTTCCGACTTCTCTGGAGTCTGACCAAGGAACTCATTTTAATAATGAGATCCTGATGATGTTGTGCACACCAATGCAAATGAAACAGAGACTGCATTGTAGCTATCGACTTGAGGCTTCTAACATTGTGGAGCAGGTCAATGGCATGACGAAAGCCCGTTTAGCCAAGGTGTGTGCGTTAACATCTCTGAAGTGGCTGGATGCTTTGCCTTTGGTGCTGATGAGTCTCCGCAATGTTCCTGATCGGAGGGCATGACTGCCTCCCCATGAGATCATCGTGGGCTGAGCAATGAGGTAGCCTATGGTGCCTGCAAATGCTCTGGTGAACATCTCAGATGCTATGGTTCTCGACTGCTGCAAAGGGCTGGCCAATGTGCTGAGTTCTGTGTCTCACCGGGTTGGAGCTGCCACCACTCTCCAGCATCTGGCACAGTCCCATGACCTCAGTCTCAGAGAATGGGTTTTGGTGAAATAACCCGTTTGGAAGACATGTCTGGTACTTCGTTGGAAGGGTCCTTTCCAGATTATATAGGTGAATAATAGCACTGTTAAATGAAGAGGCTTGCCCAACTGGGTGCATGCATTGCACACCCAGCGAGTGGAGCAAGCCCTTGATGATGTGACAGTGCCTCTTCCTGAGGAGCAGACTGCAGCTGCAGGGCACCAGGAAGAACCAGAGGGGAGATCTGAGAATGAGCAAGAAATTTGAGACTCACTGGTGGTCCAAGAGCCTGCAGTATATTATAAGCTGGGTCTTGATGCATCAGGGTCTGGAGCTGAGACAGATGAAAGGTATTGATCGTTGGTGCAGGTGGAGGCCGACCTTGATCCTGGAGAAGGACCGAGTGGTGTGTCCAGCAGAGATGGAGGTGGAGATGAATGGTGAGGAAGGAAAAGGAGAGTGAGACTGAATCTGTCTGTTGAATGCATACCACAAACTGTTACAAAGGAAATTGAAGCTAATGATCTAAGTGGCAGTGAGGACAAACAGCCCACACTCCGGAGATCGAAAAGGAGGTACTCAGCCCCTTAGTGGACTTATTTAGTGGCCTATGACAGAGACAGAGAGTTCTAGATATCGGATGATGACAGTACAGTACCAATTGAACCACCATGAACTTGAACTCATTGTGGAGTGCTGCTTTTAAATCTGTCCTAACATTGGATAAACTGAACTGACCTGTGTCTTTGTCTGATTCCTGGAACTGAAATTTGACATTTTCTTTGAACTGTGACAAGTGGGTTCTTCCCCCATTCATACTAATCCTTTTATGGGTTCCGGAGTAGCGTGCTACTCGCCAAAAAAGTGCTTCAACACCCCATCAGGGGTAACAAGCGCTATATAAATGCAAACCTTTTTCCCTCTTCTATCCCTCCGCTATCCTTCTCAATCCAAATAACTGACTAATATCCACCACTCAAATTACTTTCATATTTCACTATACTAATTCACCACTAATCCTTTATGGGTTCCGGAGTAGCGTGCTACTTTCCAAAAAAGTGCGTCAACACCCCATTAGGGGTAACAAGCGCTATAGAAATGCAAATCTTTTTCCCTCTTCTATCCCTCCGCTATCCTTCTCAATCCAAATAACTGACTAATATCCATCACTCAAATTACTTTCATATTTCCCTATACTAATTCAACACTAATCCTTTATGGGTTCCGGAGTAGCGTGCTAATCGCCGAAAAAGCACTTTGATGCCTCGTCAGGGATATAAGCGCTATATAAATGCAATTACAATACAATAACAATACAATATTTCTCCTAATGCTTACTTCAGATTACTTTATGAATACATATACACTATGGATGCCAAAATATTGTTATGTCTGTACACAACTACCTGCTTCAGTAGCTGAGGGCATCACCTACCACCATATTCCTCTCACTTATGGTATTTCCTGTAGTATTTTGCTTTTGAATGGACAAGGTCATATTGAATATTTTTTTCAAATTATGATTTGGTTTTCTCAGAAGTCTCCATGTACAAACATTTAAATCCACATCCTAATGCTAAAGAGATGGACACTGTTTGGAGTCTCTTTCAGCCTGTTAAAAAGCTTAACACTGCCTATGCCCCCAGACAGAATCTGACCTGTTCTCTGACAGGTGGTGAGAAGAAAGGTATAGACAAGTTGGAAGGTAGAAGAAGGGTGATTGATGAAAGGAAGAAAATGGAACAACATTTAGGGAACAATAAGTGGGCAAAGGAAGAACTTGAGCACACGAAGTTTGGGGTCTAACCTATACTGACTTTAGATTGGCAAAATACAGGTATATTACGTATGCCTAGAGGTATGAATGTAATTCCCAATAAACACATGGGGAAGAGTGAGTATGAACACACCATTGAATTGGGAGGAAACACAGATCATATTATGGGAGAGAAGGATCCTGTTAATCACCGAGTCTATTATGTATGTGAGCTCATGCTTATTTTAAGTTACTTAGAAATGGAGCTGGCACTTGCTATTTGGCTATAGTTTTCCCAAAAATGTATTATGTAGAACATTTAGACAATCATGCTTTGGGATTTCCTTGTGGACCAAAACGTAGTAGTAGTACTTCTGAAATAGTGGGAGATATTTTTGGTGCACTAGTTCCTGCTGTTGAAGTACTTTTAAATGATCTTATGATTAGAAAGCTTTCTTCTATAGTAGATAAATTAGCTACGAGTACAGTGGAACATTATTGGCTGTTGACACTGAGATGATAGCTATTAGGTCTATGGTTCCACAAAACCGCCTTGCGTTAGATAGCCTTCTTGCGAAGGCGGGCGGAGTCTGCAAGATGTTGAAGGTTCAACAATGTTGTACCTATATACCTGATGAGAGTGAAGAGATAACGACATTTATTAAGACCATTACTGAATTTAAGGAGACTTTGGGAGAAATGGAAGCTACAGGTGCATGGGAAGCAATTAGGAAAGGATTTGCTGCTGTAGGTAGTTGATTTGGAAGTCTATATAGTGGACTTTTGGCGCTATATTAAGGGCTATCAAGCCATTGCAATTTGTGTGATTTGTTTGTTTGTCATGTTTAAAGGGTACAAGTACATGAGATCAAAGAAAGGAGATGAACATAGAAGGAGAGAACAAAAGGTGTAAGATGTTGAAGAGAACTGATCCAGCGCTGGGCCAACCCTTTTACCATTTGTTGTCCGATAGAATTTCTTTGCAGACTGAGAGGTAAAGGGAGTTAGAATTTAATCAATTTACAGTGCAATCCATTTGGCTACACAATAAGGACCAGGAATCAGTGACTATAGTTAAGAAGGTTTATTACAAGTAACCAGTCAGGTTAAGGTACATGATTCTCAATCCCACGTTGTAAAGGTACAGAATAACAACTGGATAACCCAACGTCCTAAAGAAGTTCAGGTGTACCAGGATAAGGCACACAAGAAGTTCTGTCACAGCAATACAGAAAATTTACAACATAATTTGATGCTCAATTAAGAGTTTCTGATCCTCTCTTCTATACATGAGTATAGTTTAAAAGCATCCAATTTCAAATCCACACTAATGTAGATAGTTAAATCTAAAGGAATATAAGAAAATTAAGGTAATGTAGAAAATTAGGAAAATGTGGGAAAGTGCAGGAAGGTGTCAGCATTTCAGAAGCTTGGTCAAGAGTCTACTTGGGATGGGAGTATAAGCGTTATCCTAAGTCACACTGAGCAAAAATCAAGGGGGATAAGCATAGAGATCTACACCTCTCAAAGTCCAAAGGAAAGTGCTCCTGACATCAGACAGTGTGAACAGCAGTTATTACCACAAGAGTCTACAAATTAACACCCCTCTGTTTGCATCATCAGGGGCTCCATTGGCCTTTCCATTCTCACATTGTGAGTAGGCATGGGCGGAGTTTGCGGAGATCCGCTATTGAGGAACTCCGCAAAGTGACCCAAAAACTCCATGTGCATTAGGTTGTGTCGTTCATGCTGATTTTTAGTGCCAGGTGTTTGTCCCACACTGGAAAATCAGTGCGAACAGCACCATGCGCAGCGCAAGAGGGCCCTGCTTCTTTCTGCCGCTCGAGTAGATGTTCTACTCGAGCGGCAGCTTCCTCAACGTGGACGGAAGGTTTCTGTACGTGAGAGGTAGTGGCCCTTTGCAACCGCTCACATTGAGAAATCTCGCCAGGAGGTGGTCAGGAGTAAGATTTTCCTCGCTCGTGCTTGCCAACTTAACGTTGGCGAGCGAGGAAAAAAATCTGCTCCGCTACGCATAGCAGAGTTTTTTGGAACCCTGCGTGATATGCTTAGCCTGGAGTGGGAAAAACTGGAATAAGCATTTAATGTATAGCCTCCTCTTGATGTATCTACATGTAAGCCTTTCTCATTTATTGAAGGTAAACTACTGTCAGTAGAAAGTGGTGTTTGAGGAGCACTAAACTCCTCTACTTTGGAAGGGGCAGGTAAGCTCAACATTGCAAGCAAAGCAATAAATACCAATGTCACAACAACAAATGCTCCTGCTCATAAGAATCTACGTCTACCAGTATTAGTACTAGGTTGCATGATTTCTCTAAGGTCAGACAGATGGGTGAAGATAGCAGCACAGTCCTCTCAGCCGGTTTCCACCTGTGCAAACAGCAAAGCGAAATTCAAGTGCCTTTTCAGCCAAATATATACACAGGATCTTTGTGCGACTTCCTTGGCCCTACTCTGTGTTCTTCTAAAAGACAACCTTACGGTCCTTCGGCAAACTCGGGCTTTGGTACTCTTCATAGTAGTTTTGGCAAATCTATTAAGTTCTTTCTAATAAATGTGCAGGTCGAAGTCACTAATGATCACGCCCAGGGTATAATGAGACAGTCTATTTAGTGGCAACGCGATTTCAATGCTCAGTTCAGCCACAACGTTCAGTTCAAGGAGGCTCAGTTAAATGTGAATTGTTATGGCAAATTGTCCAAAATTCTCTTTTCCAGTCATTGACAGCCAGATATGTCCATTCAGGTGAGGAGTACCTTGGACAGGGTACTGTAGCTCTCTTTGATCTCCTTTATGCTGGCCCTTCTTCATCACTGTCACTTAGGCCAGATCCTTCAGTATCTTCGGGGATAGTGTATGGCACATGCACTTCAGGCAAACTGTGTCTCCCTCTCTCCTGTCTTGTTGGCCACTGGTCTCCAGGCACTGATCACGTTACTTCTGCATTAGGCCCTTGCCAGGGTCTGAATTTGGCACAGTCAGCACTACAGGATGAGACCCTCCGCTACTGACTTAAAATGTTGGCTCTCTCAGACCGCTGTCAGGCCAAACAAGTGCTTTTCCAGCTCCTTGCTTGTCCCCAACAGCTCGACATACCTGCTCCCTTTGTCTCACTGTAACCACCGGTACTTCAGGGCGAGGTGCTGTTATATCATCAATGGGACAAGGGCATCTGTGAGCAGGGCCGTTTCTACAACTAGGCAGGACTAGGCAGCCGCCTAGTGCGGCAAAAGGTGGAGGACGGCCGGCGGGCGTGGCAAAAACAATTACCTGAAATGGACTTAAATGCTGGAGCTTCTTCATCAACTTTTGAAATTCGAGAGATTCGGATTCCCGGCCATCAAACAGCAGAAGAAGTCAGAAGAACTCATGTTGGCCGGGAATCCGAGTCTCCTCGAATTTCAAAACGAAAGCACCTGTTCAATTCGAACGTCGACGTGACGTCACGTTCGGCGTCACCGCCGGCCGGGGGCTGTGCGCGCGCGGCCGGCAAGAAAAGAGGCAGAGAGAGTTCCTGCTGCCGCCTGCAGGACTATCAGGTACCGGGGGAGGCCTGGGTGGGATCTGGGTCGGCTGCAGCACTGCAGGCAGGTAGATGTAAAAAAAAATATAGGGGGCTAAAGCCATAAAGGCCTGGTGAGTTAGTTATAACCTGGCTAAGTAAGCAAGCAGCAAGTTGAGCCGCAGCTCCTGTTTTTTTTAAATATAATCAGCTGTTTTGGGGCCTATTTGGTATTCCTTTGGTGATGTGTGTTATCTGCTGTGTGTATTACTAAATGACTGCCCAATATACACCAGAGAAGGGTATACCGAAAACGTCAACAAATATCTCCTTTGGTTCTTTGATTATCGTTGACCGCGCCATGCTACATTGGATGCACAGGCATTTTTGTAAATCTTGGCATATGAACCAAGGATGATTTATGGCATCTTTTGTATACATTTTAATGTTGAATACACAAGCACTGCGTAGTCCGCACTTTTTATGTCACACTGGTATTTGTATTGGAGGAGAATATACAACAGCAGGAGAAACTTTTTTTGTCTCATTGTCTGTTTTTGCAACCCACATGAGAACCGTCCATTAGGATGCTTCAATAATACATTTGATGTGGTTTCCTCTGATTTATAAAGGATTCCATTTGGTTTCTTCCTTCCGTGTCACCATAGTCCATATATCCTTTTGCAAGTGCACCCCTCTCTTTGCGTCATTGATATGATGGCTCTTTTCCTTCAGTGACTTCATAGTCTCCTGCTCATCCTTCATGACGTCATGCTCTCCCTCTCTTCCTTCAGTGACTTCATGCTCTCCTTCTCTTCCTTCATGACGTCATGCTCTCCCTCTCTTCCTTCAGTGACTTCATGCTCTCCCTCTCTTCCTTCAGTGACTTCATATTCTCCCTCTCTTCCTTCAGTGACATCATATTCTCCCTCTCTTCCTTCAGTGACTTCATACTCTCCCTCTCTTCCTTCATGACGTCATGCTCTCCCTCTCTTCCTTCAGTGACTTCATGCTCTCCCTCTCTTCCTTCAGTGACTTCATATTCTCCCTCTCTTCCTTCAGTGACTTCATATTCTCCCTCACTTCCTTCAGTGATATCATACTCTCCCTTTCTTCCTTCAGTGACTTCATACTCTCCTCTCTTCCTTCATGACGTCATGCTCTCCCTCTCTTCCTTCAGTGACTTCATACTCTCCTGGTCTTCCTTCATGACGTCATGCTCTCCCTCTCTTCCTTCAGTTACTTCATACTCTCCTGCTCTTCCTTCATGATGTCATGCTCTCCCTCTCTTCCTTCAGTAACTTCATGCTCTCCTCTCTTCCTTCAGTGCTTTATATTCTCCCTCACTTCCTTCAGTGACATCATTCTCGCCCTCTCTTCCTTCAGGGACTTCATGCTCTCCTCTCTTCCTTCAGTGAGTTCATACTCTCCCTCTCTTCCTTCAGTGAGTTCATACTCTCCCTCTCGTCCTTCAGTGACATCATGCTCTCCCTCTCTTCCTTCAGTGACTTCATGCTCTCCCTCTCTTCCTTCAGTGACGCCATTCTCTCACTCTCTTCCTTCATGGACTTCATACTCTCCCTCTCTTCCTTTGGTGATGTGTGCACGGGGTTTCACTCTGGGGATACTGCAGTGTGCAAAGATTACCCCCCTAGTGTTCCAGAGATGCTGTAGGCACACTACATCCTCTGGAGAAGCTGTAGTGCGCATGGATTATTGCTCTGGTGATGCTGTAGGGTGCAGAGGTTGTAGTGTCCATCAGTATTTCTCTACTAATGTGGTATTGTATGTGGGGAGTTCCTTTCACAACGCTGTAGTGACTATGGGATACACTACAGCTGAAGGTGTAGTGTGCATGTGTCCTGGCAATGGAGCATTGTCTGTCTGGCAGTCTACTTTGCTTCTGGTGATATTGAAAGGCATTTTGTGCAGTAATACCTCCAAGCTTTTATTGTGGAGATGTTGTGGTGTGCACCAGCACCACAGTAACATGTTGTTGACCCTGTCCTGTATATGCGGTACCCGTGTAATGCTGTAGCCTGTTGTGTACTGCTGTTCGGATGAAGTAATGTCAAATCCTTTTGGTAATGCTGGTATGCCCTGATTGTGCACATCTGTTGATGCAGAAGTGTCTGTGTGGTATCCTTTGGTGACACTGAGGTACCCGGGGTATTTTGGTGATGCTGTAATATGTATGGGCTCTCTTTATGGTGATACAGTCCGAGATGCTTCCATGGTGAGGCTGTGCTATAAACATGTATGTTAATTCTGTAGAAACTAAGAGGTATCGCTCTGCGTGTGGAGTGCTTAGCTGATGGTGTATTGTCCCTGCGTACCCCTCTTGTGTTTCTTTGGGGTCTGCGCGTACCCCTCTGTTATACTGTACTGTGCATGTGATATGCTTGTGACGCTTGAGTGTCTATCAGTGTCCCCCTGTTGCTTCTGTGGAGTCTGTGCGTACCCCGCTGTTGATGCTGTAGGGTCCATAGAGTGCACCTCTGGTGACACTGTAGTGTCTATGGGTAATGCATGGACACTACAGCTTCAATTGAGGGGTATTTAAAGACCAGTGCTTAGTTAGGTGGTGGCTGGTGAGCCCCAACGGCCTTCAGTTTTGGGACTGACACTTATTTTACCTCATCAGGCTTTGATCCAGAGCAAGAGAGAGAAAAACACAAAACAGGGAATGAAGGAGGAAGAGAAAGACGGGGAAACAAAGAAAGAAAGCAGGGATGTGCTCTCTTTGATTCCGTAGTGTCTATGGTCACTCTTCTGGGGATCCCTGCCATCTATGGGTGATGCAGCAATGTGTACAAGCTGCTGTCAGATGATTCCGTAGCGCCTACGTGGTGTTTATCTGGTGAGGCACTGGTTCTGTAAGGCACCGCTTTAGTGGTACTGTAGTGTGTATGGATAGCATTGTGGTGATGCACTATCTATGGGGTGATGCTCTGGTGAATCAGGAGAACTCCTGTGGTGATGTGCATCTGTCTGTGTGGTAATCCTACTGTGCAGCAGTAGTGTCTGTGTGCATCCTGGTAATGATGTGGTGTCTATGGCTACTCCTCTGCTGAGGCTGTAGTGCCCACGCCTTTGGTGAAGCTGTAAAAGGTAACCCTAGTGACCCTGCACTATTTATAGGTTACCCCAGTGGTGCTGCAGAAACATCTACGAGATGGTAGTAAAAGGGAGGGGGCGGCATTTTTCAATTCTCGCCTAGGGCGGCAAACACCTAGAAACGGCCCTGTCTGTGAGTACAGACGGCCTGCACCCAGTTGGGGAGTCCTGTGACTTCACAGCTGCTGTAGTGACCAGGATAACTTGGTAAGGACCTCGCAACCGAGGTTTCAAGCACGACTTGTGCACGTACTGTCACCGGGACTAAGGTCATGGCACTGCTCCTGTTGAGGTGAAGTTGTAGCCTCTCCAACCTGATGAGACACAGAACACTCCACATCAGCCAGCCCTTTGTAGTAATCAAGAATCATGTAATCTGTATTGTTCACAATCGCATTCGCAGGTGCAGCTGGCCGTCTCATGGCTCTACCCAGGATTGTCTAATGGGGAGACAATACTGCCCTCCTATCCAGAGTACTGCGTAGGCTCATCAACATAGGAGGCAAAGCATCAGGCCACTTCAAAGATGTCGAGGCACATACTTTAGCCAAAGTCCAAAGTTTCAAAGTCCATGTCCTGTTCCACCAAACTGGAAGCCTCCAGTCGATAACTGCAATGTGGCCTCTATTCAACCTGCAATGCTGCAAACAACATTTTCAGGACCTCATTAATAAATTGAGTTCCTCGGTCTGACTCTATAGAAGTTGGGAACTCGAAACATGGTATTAACTCCATCAACAACAACTTGGCCACTGTGAGGCTATCACTTCTCCTGGTTGGGTAAGTTTCAAGCCAATGCGAGAAGATGCACAAAATCACCAAGATGTATCTCAGCCTATCACACCAGCATCTCAAAAAAGTCCAGTTGCATCCTGCTGAAGGGACCACCTGACCTCAATTTGTGACTCAGTGTTACCGCCCTTCTCCTGCCTACATTCTCCTGCTGACACACTACACATCTGTGGCACAACCTTTCAATCATCAGTCTCAACCTGGGGTTAAACCAAGTTTGACTAAACAAACGCACCACGGCGTCTCTACCTACTTGTGCAGGTCCATGATAATGTCTCGCCATCGAAGGAAACAAGCTATCTGGTAACAGAGATCTTCCATCTCCTGAAGCCCAAATGTCATCCTCATCCCTTTTGACACAAGCTGCACTAACCCAGCCTTGATGTTCTGCTTCTGACACTTCTTCCTGTAGTCTCTTAACTTCTTCCTATACATCAACTATGGTTAACAAAAGGCTGTAATTTGTCCCATCTGTTCTTTCATTTTGGTATTCGCCATTGAAAGTACAAGCATTTAAGTTAAGGCACAATATCTGGCAGTTTTTCCTCAGCATATCTGTTGTCCACAGTTAAATAATCAGTTCCATTGTGGTGTGCGGAGCATTTTACGACCGCAATCTGAGCAGGTAGCTGCAATGCCTTTAACAAATATGCATGTTAGAAATAGGGTTTCTGGTTGGCTATGGTATGCACCTAAGTCACGCAGAACCCAGCACTCTAGTCAGGGCAAGTAAGTTACACACCAAGGATAACCTGTGCTCACCCGCTTGGTAGCTTGGCGCATAAAGCAAGGCTTATCATCAGAGGCAATGAGTAAAGCGTTTGAGCAATACACTCACACAACACCACAAAAGAGTCCACACAGAGTTATATAAAAAATATATAGTATATTGTACATAACACATAAACCAAAATTACATGCATTATAAATACTGTGCCTACTATGCAAATCCTGAATCAGTACGCATTATCCTGACAATGCAAGAATTACAATGACAGACATCCTAACATCAGGGCAAGAAATGCAGCAGGTTATGATGAGGTGCATGAATCAAGTATACTGAACATATTATGCAGTCCTGAGAGAATACTCATTATCCTGACACTGTAGGAATGAAACCGACATATATTAGGACCCCAGGGCATGAAACAAAATAGTTTAGTTATAGCAGGAAAGCACATGAATCATTATTACTGTACATATTATGAAAATACTGTGATGGTATGTGTCAACCTGTACCAGGCTAAAACGACCTACATCAATATACTAGTAATGCAACAGATAATGAAATAAAACCATACATCACTCAATATCACCATCAACAATAGGTCCCTGCATGTCTATTACACAAAATACAGTAATGTTTCCTTCGTGCTGGGAGAGCCATCGCACTATCGTGCCGGGGCGGTCCTCTGACCGGGGGGATTTGGAGGAGGGTCAGCCTCCCCAATTACCACTTTACTACGGCCCCTCGGGATTGGGAAGCCAAGGTGAGCAAATGCTGAATAAACTTGTACCAAGGCACGGTCCCTCTGGGCCGGGAAGGCAAGGTGGGTTCAGCCCACAATCAGCAACCCAAAGTGGCAGCTCGGTGCCTCACAAGCCTAGGGGACCCTGCGGGCCTCCATTATGAGACCCTTAGTCAAAACAGGGGGGAGAAGGCAAAAATGTGCACACTGCACAGGGAGACCTCTTCTGGTCCCCGAATGCTGAATTATTAGGGCAGCTGTCTGCAGGAGTAGTGTGGGATGGCCTAGTGGTGTTTCTGGTGAGTTCCCTCCACCCCTGCACACTCACAGTGCTTTCAACCAGGCAGGGTGAGCCCTTACTGCCACTGGGGGCGGTCTCCTCAGTCCAGTCAGCTTGGTGCCGTAACTCACCACATTTTCCCTGGTGGAAGGGGCCCCCGGGGACTCGCTAGTCTGGAGGCATGAAGACAGGGGGTCCCCCCTATAACACCCGTGGAGTACAGGAAAGGTTTGGGCATCAGTACTCATCCCCTTAGACTTCCAGGCACATGGAAGGGGTGTACTCAGGCAAGCCACTCCTTATTGCCACCAGTGAACACTCAGCACACACTGGCAGAAAATAGAGCGCTCACTTTGCGCTACTGACCAGAAGTGGAAAATAAAGCACTCTCAATACGTAGTGGGCTAGAAAGTGTAAAATTAAGCACACATCATGCGCTGTGAATGCAGAGGCCAGGAGCATCACCAACGCTCATCATGCGCTGATGAAGGGAGAATGCAGAGCGCTCACCTATGTTGGAAGAGCCAAAGTGCAGGAAAACAGCACTCTCCTTGCACTGAACTCCTTGGGAGGCACTTGGGGGACACGAAGGGGCAGGAAGGCCAGCACAATGAAGCAAGTAGATTTATGGCAATTCCTCCTCGCAACCCAGTAGGGCTGAGTGCACCCAAAGTCAGGGACCAGCTGGCAGGAGGGCAACAAGCAGAAAAGCAATCCAGTGAGTCCTTTAGGCCACCCAGCGAGTAGCAGGCAGCAGGGCAAAAGCAGAGGAGCAGTCCAAATGAGTCCTTTGTGCATCGCAGCAATACCTCAGACAGAGGTTCGGTCCCAGTTCCAACACTGCTCTAAAAGTATGGGATCAGACCCCCTGTACTTACACTCAAAATGTCTTTGTTTAAGGGGAAGCTTCAAAAGAAACCTTAGAAAAGCACAACAGCCCCTTTCAACTCAGCCCTGGCTCCAGACTTACAGTAGGGGGTAAATAAGCCCTTTGTGTGAGGGCAGGACACAACCTATACCAATGTGAGTGCGCCCTACCTCCCTCTCTCCCAGCCCAGGAAGACTATCAGTATGCAGATGCCTCTCCTATCACACCCAGTCTTTCCTATGTTGTGGGTGTCTGGATAGTATGCACTAAGTGTGGCTGTCAACCAGGCCCAGACATGGATTGGAGTCAGGCTGCAAAGTGCACAGAGTTATAAGCACAGATAAAAAAATGCCCACTTTCTAAAAGTGGGCATTTTTAAAATAGTGATAAAAAATCCACCCACACCAGTAAGTATGAGTTTTCACTACCATTCTAAACATACCAAACATGGCAGCGCTACTCCTTTCAGATCTTAAACATATATAAGGGAATTCCCAATGCTAGCCTATGAGAGGACTAGGCCTCACAGTAGTGATAGACAAAATAGGGTGTTTGTCACTACCAGGACATGCCACACAATAAAGGCACTTGTCCTACCTTTTACAGACACAGCACCCTGCCTACAGGGCTACCTAGGGCCTGCCTTAGGGGTGATCTATATGTAGCAAAGAAGGGAGTTTAAGGCTTGGAAAGTAGTTGTCAAGTCAATATAGCAGTAAACTGCACATGGAAGCTCTGCAATGGCAGGCTTGAGACAGGTTTGAAAGGCTACTTCTGTGGGTGGTTTCAAGCAGTGCTGCAGGCCCACTAGTAGCATTTAATTTACATGCCCTGGGTGTATGGAATACCACTGTACAAGGGACTTACAAGTAAATTAAATGTGCCAAACAGGTGTAAACCAATCATACCACGTTTCAAGGAGAGAGCATGTGCACTTTAGCACTGATTAGCAGTGGTAAAATGCCCGGAGTCCTAAAGCCAACAGAAAGAGGGTCAGAAAATAGGAGAAGACCAGGTTGTTCTACTGGGGTATTAAGAATTATCTATTCGCTAAAAGATGCACAATTGGCATCAGGTGGTGAGTTCAAAAGAGACATGTCAGAACGTGGCTTATCCATACATATTACTGTATTGGGTTACTGTGATTAACACTTGTAAGCACATTTGTGTTGGGCATGAAAAAGGATGGTGATCTTTGGGAAACCCTTCCAGTTGCCTCAAACCTTGTCTGATTTTATGTATGGTCTGCACTTGTAGCACATGGGGTATTCCCTTGTGTCGGAACCAAAAGAATTTAAGGAATTGGTCTCATTGTTGAGCTCACAGGATTCCTAGCTGAGGTACTCATCCCAGTGGGAACAGTCAAAGTATGTGTAATATTTCCGGCCAATTCAGGTTTATATAAAGGAACTACAGGACCAATTGTAATGGGAGCGATCAGTACAACTGGGGCATTAAGAGCAGGTGAATTTGGAAGGGTTGTCATCCCTGAACTGTCTCCCATTGAATTCTAACGGTATGTGCATTACATGCTCCTCCTGCTTGGGCCACATTTTATGGAGGTGGATGATTTAACAATAATTTGTTTATAAATTCTTCACTTGAATCAGTATCACTATCCTCAGCTGCATTCTCTGCCTCATCTGTCTCCTTCTTCTTTTTCTTATCCTTTAGTTTACCTTTCCCTTCTTCCTCACTACTTAATGCAGGGCAAAGTCTAGCTCCTTCAATCATGTCAGTTCTCCATGTTTTCTGTTCTGCATCCCATTTAGCATTCGCACAAGTGTGCATGGCTTTCTTGACCCTTCTTTGAAATCACTCTCTCTGCCTAAGGTGAGCTGTATGTTCCCAGGCATTAAGTTCTTCACATTGTGTGGGTCTAGGAGGCAGGTTCATGTTATGCAACAGCCTCCTTAAATGCTCACTGATTCTCCAATGAAATGTGCCATAACGGGGAAACGTCAAAGGACCATCCTTTTCAGTGATCTTTTGCCACTGTTCAAGCCAAATACACCTAGGAAGACACACTTTTATTGCCATATAATAACCTGGTGTATCTTCGGGTGGTGCCTCTTCCCCATTTCTAACAGGTACAGTCACATCTCCTCTCATTCGACTTTGTAGTGTGTTATAGAATTTCATTTTCGATCAAAAATATGCAATTATCTGTTCAGTGTTCACAACCAATACCAGCAAGACTCTCTTATGAAGTAGCCAACCAATACCAGCATGGCTCTACACCAACTGACCAATATCCACGTAGCACTCTGTGATGTCAATCTCCCTCCTTACAGCAGGTCACGCTCCTTTTCAAATTCCACCAACGTGCTCTCTCAGCAATTTACACTCAAACAAATGCAAGCAATTTCACCAACTAACTTTGTCTGCTTTTCTGAAAAAATTAAAGTATTCAATCATGCAAGAAATGGTCCGGAGTAGCACTTTCCGACCTATGCTCACATTCACTTCAAATAAAACCTCGACCAGGGGTCTCTCTCGGATTGATACAGTTCTTCTCTGTGCACTGAGATTCACTATGCCAACCACACCTCACATTCACGGAATGATAAAAGCCCTATCTCAATAGTTCTGTTGACATCTCACGACGGAATCTGGCTCTGGGTCACCCCCTCGGCCGTCACCTACCCAGCCGGACATCGGACATTGTTTATCACGGTTCTTTTTGGTTTTATCTGTCTCTCTCCTCAACTGCTTTGACCGCTTTTTCCCCCCTGAGTACTTTCCCCCTTCAGATCTACCCAACTCTGTCTACTTTCCTCTCCCCTGTTTACCTTTCCCCCACTACCTTCCATACCCCATATGACATGTAATCTGTAACTGTAGCTGATGTAACTATGTAACAATGTTCTGAAACAATGTTTTATCTCATGTAAAGCGCTCTGATACCTCCGGGTCTAGCCAGCGCTATATAAAATTTTTCAAATAAATAAAAATAAGATGCAATTATATTTAATGCATATTCATTACATATTCATATTTAATGATGATTGTTTGCTTTAATTGATTTATAGTACTGTAATATGCTACATTTTGATTCTCGAGTTAACTTAGCTTGACGTTACGCCTTTGCAGAAATGTTTGCTTTAATTCTGTGCAGCACGCTGTTTTTTCTCCTCTGCAGGTGCAATATTGTGAGATCCTTGCTAACAAGAGAAAGGCTTATTGTTATGTATTAGACTGCTTATAGTGAGGCCTGAGAAGAAAAGTTGACAATAAAAATGGCAAGCTGATGGTCAGAGAAAGCCTCCTGTCCACAGTGTACTAGGAGGCTGCAACATCCAAGAACAACAGATGCGTGTCTCATTGTATGGAGATGGGAACCTAGGGAGTAAGTTGACTCTCCTCAAATGCAGCTACGTGATTGGCTTTCAGTGCTGGAAATGAGATGTGGATGTTTTGGACACTGTTGGTTGTATTTTCAATTGATGTTTCATAGTTAGTTAGCAGACCCCCATCCTGACTCAAGAGGGAGCAGATCTCTCCCTCTGCTGGGCTTTCTGAGTTTAAGGCTTTATGCTGAACACTTCTTCACTTTCCTTTGAACTTCTTCTGGAGATTCAAACTATTCTGACACCTTCTAAGCTCCCCCCTTTAGAGGACCTTCAAAATTTCTATGTCTTAACTTATGTTTAGACTAGAAAGGGAAAGTTCCTTTATGGAACACCTGTTCGTATCAATCTGTTTCCTTTGCATTGTGACTGTTACTATTCTGTATCTCTTTTTATTGCAACTTAACTTACTGGCACGTTTCATTCTTCAGAATGTGTTACTGTATCTTTTAAATCTGTTTTTGCTTTCAATATATATGGGTTGGATGAATGTTTTAAAATAAACCTTTATGGTTGAGATAACTGATTCTTAGTCTCTATTATGAAGCCACATTGGTTTCACAAAGATTTAAATGTATTTCTGATGCTAGCTACCTCACAACACTTCAAGCCGACTGATAAATGTCCATACAACCAATGGGGAAATTAGTTTGATGATTTCACTAAGGGATTGAGGTTCAGATATCCACACTCCATCACTCCCATCCTGCCTCATAATCTTGCCTTCTTCTTCTCCCTTCAGAATCTGTACAGCTTCCTCCTGCACCAGAAAGAAAAACAATGAGTAGTTAACAAATCCTTGCACCCTAAAGTATATGAGTGAACAAGAGAAAAAGGTTAGTGTGCAATGACGCTACTCCATGTGAATACATAACATTGCACATGGAAACCATTAACAACTGAGTACCTATTGTACATTAACACTGAGCTCTTCTGAATTGTCTCAAACTTACTTTGAACTCAAGCTAATTGTCAGTGCTACTAAATGTGAAACTTGAAGTTTGTGCTGTTGAGACACTTGCTTCAACCAAAAGAAATCTAAACTGTGAATCATCAATATGCCTAAGTGCTGCCACACCTCACAGAAGTAATATGGATTGTGGTATTCAAAAATCTAACTTGGGAACCTTAGGGAACTCTTCATTAAAGAACAGATTATGATGGCTGAAGAGTAGAGCAATGCATGTATTTTGAAAGTGTGCTGCTGTTTAGTTGTATTAATTTCATTTTACACATGACCATTTAGCATGTCACATATCAGAAGCCCAGCAACTTCTACACAAAAACCCTCCTATATTCTCCTGCCAGGGAAAGAGTTTCAGCTTTGTGGGATTCATTTCAGCCTCGAAGTAGAAGAATGGTAAAATCGACATTTTCGAAATGAAATAAATTAAAAGAAAAACTAATCTATAGAGCGCATTAAAGCCAAGGGTATCTAAGCGCTATGCCAGAAAACAGAGCTCATTAAGCACAGATAAGTCTGAGAGCCTAAAAAGAGAAAAGTCAGGTTTTCAAAGATTTTTTAAACAAAGCAAAGGAGTCAAGTCTAGCAATGTGGCCGGGCAGAGAATTCCATAATTTGGCAGCAGCCCAAGAAGAGGACTGGCTGCCCCATCTGACTTTCCAAAACCTGGGAATGGTGTCTTTCCTAGCTGACGAAGATCTGAGTGACCTGCCTGGAATGTACCAGTTGAAAGAGGGCAGAGAGATGTTTAGACCCTTTGTGATGGAGAGCTAGGAAGGCGAGGTAATTAGCCTTGAAGACAATGTGCTTCCCAACAGGGATCCAATGCAGCACTCTAATGCCGTCTCTGACAGACACTTGTTTGGGAGTGTTAAGAATAAGGTGCGCAGGCGGGTTTTGCACTACTTGCAACTTATTCAATGAGGCGGCATTAATAATCAAATAAAGCACATTACAATAATCGAGTCTGGAGGACACTAAAACAATGACCACCTAGTGACGCAGTTCAACTGGAATAAATGTAAAGATTTTCCTAAGAGTCCTAATTGTGTAGAAGCAGGTACTCATGGTGCGATTGACCTGTAATCCAAAATTCAAGGAGATATCGAAGATCACCCCAAGATTAACAGCTGCTTTAACAGGAGTGGATGAAGGGCCCTATTCCTCTGGCCACCAACTGCAAGACCAAATTGATTCTTGTGCATCAAACACCTGCACCTCAGTTTTTTCCATATTCAGTTTAAGAAAATGTTCTTTCATCCAGATGTACATCTTGGTCAAGCAAAAATTAAACTTGTCAGAGATGGATACTATAATCTGTCTGTCTTCCTGAATTTCTTCTTGCAGGTTCAAAATGTTTAAATCACAAATCCAAGGTTCCAGAGTGTCTGAGTTGATCCTAGGAAGTTGGGACTACAGTTCCCACAATGCACATGGCCAAATCCTTTAAAGTCCAGCTGAAGGCGGTCAGCTGGGTTCCTCTTGCTGGAGATGATGCAGGTGAAGCTCTTTTAACCTGTTTTTTAAAAGTAAAAAATAAAGGGTACCCACAGACCAAGATTTTTCTTGAAAACGACTTTGTGTTATTGAAATAACTTATTATAAACCATGACAAATATTACAAAAATAAAAACATATAACATGGTGCTCACGGGGCTACACATAATGAACATACAAGAGACACATATGACAGCGTATACAACCAAACACAATGGCAGACGAATAATATACAAAATTGTCTGATATATCACAAGATCAACAACACAGTGACTTCGTCCTCTTTAGTTGCCAAAGGGAACGCCGACTACATTTCAACCTAATTGCTTAGAAGGGCATCATCAGGACACAAAATGTTTTGAAAGCAACCATCAAAACAGAATCAATGACGAATGAATTAAGCGCATCATAGGTATCAAGAATTCAATCAAAGAAAGAGTCTTGCCAAAATTATACAGCTCAAAAGGTTCCATAAATTAAGTCAGGACTTAAGTCTCTGGTATAGCACGATAATTCCATGAGGCTGCATCCAAAGGAACACGTCCGAAATGAGCGCAGTGATTCACAATGGAAATTCAATGAAAGTAGGGCAAGTTACCAAAACAGATCACAGTGCTCTCTCTCAATTCTTGATACCTTTTATGCGATTAATTAATTCACCATTGATTCTGTTTTGATGGTTGCTTTTAAACCGTTTTGTGTCCTGATGACGACCTTCTAAGCAATTAAGTGGAAACGCATTCGACGTTACCTTTGGCAACTAAAGAGGACGCAGTGACTGTGCTGTTATCTTGTGATATATCAGACAAATTTGTATATTATTCCTCTGCCATTATGTTTGGTTGTATACACTGTAATTTGTGTCTCTAATAAGTTCATTATGTGTAACCCCGTGAGCACCATGTTATATTTGTGATATTTGTCATGTTTTAATTTCAATAGCACAAAGTCATTTTCAAGAAAAATCTTTGTCTGTGGGTACCCTTTAGTTTTTATTTTTATATTTCATTTGTATTTTATGTACACTTTTTTTGTGGTTAAACACAAAAAAATCTAAGAATATTTTTTCCCTGAACCACTGTAGCTACTATATTAGTGTGCAGCAGGCGCAGCCATTAAGAGTGCAGTCCTCATGGTGCAGGACAGTGTTCCAGCAGGGCAGTCCTTCTTCTAGTAGTTTCAGGCAGCAGATCTGAGTTGCTTTGCAGCTCTCGCATATTTATCAAATGTGCTGGGGCAACAAGTAGGGGGGGCACCCCTGTCCAATGGAGTGTAGGGTGCCACCCAAAAGCATGACAGCTTCCTCCAAAGAGTGGCATTTTCTTGTCCCACAAAGCACTACACTTTAAAACTCAAAATGAAGAATCTTTCTCTGTCTAGTGAAGGCCTGGCTAAGCCAACCTGGCTCATTTCCCTTAACAATCCCCCTTCCAGACCCTTTGCAAATTCCACTCCTGGGGTTCCCATTTGGCTAGGATGTACATGACGTAGGGGTAGGCCTGGCTTGCATTCTTACTCTCTTGCTCTCTTTGAAGACTAGTTTGATTACCCAGCTCCCTTCCTGGTCTATTCTCTGCAGTGGCAGATTTCCCCCCACCAGATAATTTTTGCTTCTATGCAGGCCACTTATCACCTCATCAAAGCAGTTTGGCTAAGCCTGTTAAGGACTGGCCAATCAGGAGAGGCTGCTAGAAGGCTGGATTTTTACTCACAGGTAGAAGGTTTCATAAATTATTTTCTGTACTAGTTATGT
The DNA here is from genome assembly GCA_963921515.1 of Calotriton arnoldi. NCBI lineage: Eukaryota > Metazoa > Chordata > Amphibia > Caudata > Salamandridae > Calotriton > Calotriton arnoldi. The sequence goes on from CAWUFW010004840.1 coordinate 398,679, forward strand.
TAAATTCAACAGTGGCAAGTTGTTGGAGTCATCATTACCAATCTTTCAAGTCCTTGAAATATTATTTTAGCTCACTTCTATCAATAGTTATTGTTATGATTCGTAATGTACCCCAATATAGGCTTGGGTAGTCAGCTAACCTTTCACCTACATTTACCGTACCATTGTACTACATAACGGGGTTGTGCTGACCTTTTACCTAGTTAGGTACTGCATAAATGTTGTGTGGTTTTCTCCGAAAACTAGCCTCATTTATTATGCATGAGGATTCTCAGAATCACAGCAGGACTACCATCTTCTGCATAATAACTATGTATAAGGGTCATCCCTTTCGTCATCCTCGGCCGACATGACACAGCAAGGTTGAACCCCTGAGGGTACCTTTTGGGTATATAAACACCATATCTTTGCTGGGGCGGGCAGAGGAGAAAGACTTCCATGCTGACACACTGACGCGAGATGCTGAGGTTCCTGCATGCAGACACTCCAGCACGCAGTGGTCTGACATCCCTCGCGGGTCTCCATCTCAAGACCAAGACGGGGTCTTACAGTTTCTCACTTCAGGTAATGGGGTTGACTTATCCTAGGGGGATTCTTGGCTATACACCTACATACATGCTAGGTACATTTAGGAACATCTAGGTAGGGTTAGCATCGTAGGAGTACGTATTTTTCCAGTCATGTATATATATATATATATATATATATATATATATCGGCATATATCTATTGTTTTATCACAATGGTGGAAATCTACCATCCATTTACTCTGTTGGTGCTTCTAATCATTTATATCTGTTTCTGTTTCGTGGTTGTTGCAGCACACATATTTTACACTAGAATGACGCTGGCTCAATAAATGCTTATTGAAAACGTCCTTATCGCTTATTCTGTGTATCTCTCTGAGACAAAGTGAGCACGAGAGACTGAGCGGAAAGTACTGTACTGTTTCCATGATCCCGGAGGGGTCAGGGTTGTCATGTTCGATAGTTGCCAAAAACTATTCTCTACTTGGTAAGAGGGGTTCATAGTGGCACTATGAGCTAGCTGGTATACAGGCGAACATATCCAGTAGGGGTGTCTGGAATCAGTCTGGACACCAGTCCCACAGTTTATGTTGTCTAAATGCACAGATCCGATATAGATTTATAGGAACTACGGGACACTATACTTTATTAAAATATTCCCATGTAAGCCTATGGAGCTAAAAGGGTACAATGGGGGGGGACTAAATTGGTAGTTTGTCCCTCACCAGGGCATATAAAACAGCTTTTAGAAGGTCCCTGCTTATTTTTACATGGCACACTACAGTGGGGGCGCATAGGGTAGACCTTAGGAGTGACCTGCATATACAAAGAAGGTAGTTTCATTCTTTGGAAGTACCGTTAAATCCAAAGTCAAATTTGCATATAATTTCAGTTTACAAGCAACTTGCAATGCAGGGCTGACTTTTAAAATGACAACGGGCCACACAGCAGTGCACACTTAAGTGCCTCAAAACTGCTGGGCCTCTAAACCTACATGCCCTACCATATACGAGGCACTTACATGTAGGTTGTCAGTACCAATTGTAATTACACCTAATTACCATCTACCTTTTTAATCAGAGGAATGGCCTTGACCTGGTTAGCAGAGCCCGGGGTGCAGTCAGAATCAGTTACCACCAGTATCAGTCAAAAACTGGGGGTGATCAGGGCAAAAAGGATGACTCTCTCAAATTTTTAAAAAGGAAGGTTGGGCAGTGCATGAACGAGTTTCCCACTCTGCCCATAAAAATGAAAAAAGGCAGAGCCAGAATGGACTTCCCACACCGCCTTATGAAAATATAAAAAACCAGGCAGCACGGAAGTGGGTCCACGCACTACCTATTATTAAAATATTTCTGAAAAGGCAGCACAGGAGCACGGCACCCACACTGCCTATATTAACCAATTGCGCAGAAGTGGAAGGTGTAGCAGTGAATATGAAATGAATGGAGTAGCCGCTCATTCCATATTCACTGCTTCTGCTGGGGGAGCGCCGGATAATGCCAGGCCTTTGCATAGTTATTTTTTTATACCTGGCTGTGCCCCAAAAAGGGGCTTTGGCACCATCAATCATTTTTTTTATCTTGCTGGTGTGCTGCAGGAAGTGCAGCAGTCCCCCAGCATTAGTGGAAAAAAACAAAAACTAGTAAGTCTCCTGGGTCATTAAATCTATGACTCCTGGAGAGCTTACCATTTTTTAGAGCACTCCTAGCTGGAGCTCTATGCTCTTCAGCTGATTTGCAGAGTCCCGTTGTGGTTGGTTCTCTAGCTGCATTTCTTTAAAAAAACACTCAAAGACATGTTAATTTGTTTGGTAAAACTTCATTGCATTTTTTAATGAAAATCACTTTTATTACATGTTACGTTGTGTGAATTCATAAAACATACATTTGATTATATTTTTGGTGATTTTTTCACAAAGACAATAGGTGTGCTTTATATATGTTGATAAGCTAACCCTTTTGTAAAGTCAATAGGCCCACTTTTTATAATTTGGTGTTTTGGCCCATTGACAAAGTCAGTAGGTCTGCCTTATTTAAAATGGTTCAGTTTATATTGTAACATCACATAGTCAGCTGTGAGCACCTGTAAGGGGTTTGGGTGCCAGACCCTGCACCTAATCCCCCACCAGCCCCAACAACCCATCAGAGCCCAGGCCCTGCGGCTAACCCCACGCTGCATACAGCCAAAGGCAGTGCGTGACTGGGTAGACTGCCCATGGGGGAGTTGAATACAGGGCTTGGCCATAAGTAATTACAACCTTTGGCCATAAGCAGTGTGGGGTTGGTTTTATGTATGGTCATAAAATATTACTTTAAATCACACAAAAATCCAGAAAAGTTGTTGAAAAAACAAGGTGAAAGGGACGTTATAGTTAGGAAATGTATTTATATCTTACTTTACATTTAAAAAGCCATAGAAATTCACTGAAAAATACACAAATATTAAAGGGATGACATTGTTAGGTGAACATATCATTAAAACATACTGCTTTAAACTAACAAAAGCCCTGAAATTCACCAGTTATAGTTATCTCTATCCTATAGTAACTATAACTCACACCCTTGCCATGCACTGCTTGTGACCTCGCATATTACAACACTCATGACGTGTTCTGTAACATCTTTGATAATATTACTGATGACAACTGAACTGTCATAATTGATTACAGTACTGCATGGCTGGGACATGAGTTATAATTTCTTTAGGGCATCAGTTATAGTTACTTGTGATAATTTTATCTAGTGAATTTCAGTGGTTAGGAAAATCAAAGGAGGGAGTTAGGGAGGGACATGACAATATAAAAACAAATCCACAAGTGAGTAAAACAATTACAATTCAGAAATACACATGATCATATATTTCAGTTGTACTGTTCATAAAACAGACTTACATCTACTCCAACCAAAAGTTAAAGTAAGTCAAGCACCATACATGGCCAACCAATTGTACTGTAGCACACTGCTATAAAAATTAATGGAGGCATCGAATAACAGTAACAGAATACATAGAAGCAAATGAAAGTATTAACGATTTATATTACATTGTTTAAATATGTTCAATGTTAGAGTAATATATTATATTCATTTTTATTTTTAATCAAAATATTCAATGCCATTGAATTTTAATGTAACTGAATATAAATAGTAACTTAAATGAAAATAACTTTCACATATTTACAAAAACATAACTTGTAACTAAGCTTATAATGCATTCTTACCAACTGTCAGTGTAAGGGGGGACTAATATTTTAATTCTCTTGTCATGCCTAGAAAAAATTGCCATACTCATTCAATTTTATCATATGTTGTCTTTTGGACAGACCCACTGTGGCCACTGATTCATACGAGTCTGATATTTTCATCTTTTTCAGTTTTTTCTTATTAGGAGCATAACTGGATAACCTGCTGTCCTAATCTAGCTGAAATAAAACACATTTCAAATGTTTATCAAACAGCTACTGATGGAACCTCCTCATTCATATTATTACACAAAACCCTAATTTCTGATACTTTGACTTCCCCTTTGGGCTCATAGGCCAATCCCCACTTGTATGCTTTCAATACTAATAGAGCCAGGCAGACCAAATGTTTTCTTAAACGTTAGCCAAGGACCTGACTAGCAGATCTATATGTGACCATTGGTGTGCATTTTTTAATGCGTGCTGTTATCATGAGGTGCAGTGACAATCTGCCAAAATTAAAATTATGACATATGCTACCTATTACACTCATCATGTCGGCATATAACATATTCTTATGCCCTTGTTAATTTAACATATCATCCTCAACCACACCAGGGTTATTTTTATAAGTTAAAACCTTGCAGTTTTGCATCGCCAATATACCTTCAACACTACCTTAACCAAAACATTCTTTGGGTTTTTCATGAATTACAGTAGACATTCAGAGAATTTAGCTGCCTATTTCAGTCTACTGGCTTAGTGTCAATAATGAGGTCATTGGCATACAGTGAAATATGTCCACCATACTTTTCTGGTAGGTAACCCTGTGCTTTGCTCGAAACTATTGGAGGTTATACTAAAAAATGGGTACATAATTGGGGAAAGGAGGCATCCTTGCTTGTGGCCATTTGGGGTAGATATTTGTCCAATAACTTTTCCATTTTTTCCAGCCTGGACTTTTGCCTATGGATTAGAGTGGAGTAAAATAGCAATTGCAAAGGGCCACAAGATATACCTGGAGAATCTACTTTTTTCCATAAGTTATTTCCATCAGTCAAACTCAGACTTCAAGACTGCAAGTCTTATTTGCTCTATCAGTAATCTTTTAGTTCCTTTAGCTATATAAAATAAAACAGTTTCAGAAAATAGCTTAGAGCCTTAGAAGTAGCATCCAGAAAACAGAGTTTATCAATTGGAGGTTGGGTCTCTCATTTGTATCTTGGTTTTATTATTGAACCTGTCCATGTATTTGATCTTTTTCAGTATTACGAAAGAAAATGGTGATTCAGGTTTATAACCACATCCAGAATCCATTCAGTCCCAGTGTCTTGGTTCTTTGCAATTCTACCAATACCTTCAGCTATTATCGAACCACTAAATTTATCTAACAGCCATTCTATATTTGTGTTTGTTTAATGCATACCTCACATAGATGTTTAGACCACTGTGCCTCTGTTATATAAAGGCCAACTTGCTTTTGCTCAGAAGTCACCCCAAGAGTGATCATACTCCAGTATATAATATTCTTGGCTTTAATAGTTGTCTCTGTTCTCTATTTATTCTTGTTTTTCCATATTTAAATGCTTTATATCCTTTTGGTTTATTCTACATTGCTACTGCAAATTATGTCTGCCACATTTTAGTACCAACTTTTTCCTCAGTACTGTGTCCTTGTAATTGCACTTCTTGTCAAACCAAGTGTTACTAAAATCATTTCACTTGTTTCCATAAGTTATGGTTAAAATATCATAAACAATCGTACTGTCTCTTCATAACATTCAATTACATTACATACTTCAGTAAAGAGGTACTTCAGTATTCGTGTTGGAAAATGGCTCTCTCTGAAGAGTCACCGCAAATATTTTGCCTTCCTGCTCCTATTTTTCTGACCTTGTTTTTGTTGGCCGTAGGACTCTGGGCACTTTACCACTGCTGACCAGTGCTAAAGTGCACGTGCTCTCTTCTCTATGCATGATATAATTGGTTTACACCTGTTTGGCATATTTGATTTACAAGTAAGTCCCTTGTAAAGTGGTATGCCATATACCCAGGGCCTGTACCTCAAATGCAACTAGTGAGCCTGCAGCACTGAATGTGCCACCCACAGAAGTAGCCTTTCAAACCTGTCTCAGGCCTACCACTGAAGGGTCTGTGTGTGCAGTTTACTGTGCAGTTTTAAACTTGGCATTTAAAACTATTAGCCAAGCCTAAAACTCCACATATATTACATCAAAGTCACCCCTAAGGTAGGCCCTAAATAACCCTAAGGGCAGGGTGCTATGTAAGTAATAGGTAGGATATGTACCTTTATGTTTTGCATGTCCTGGTAGTGACAAACAGCCTATTTAATTTTTCACTACTGTAAGGCCTACCCCTTTCAGAGGCCAGCATTGGGAATTCCTTAATATACTTTCATAGCTGTAATTTCTGATCAGGGAGGAGTAGCTTTTTCATGTTTGCTATGTTTGGAATGGTAATGATAAATCCTCCTTACTGGTGAAGTTGGATTTAACATTACTGTTTTAGGAATGCCACTTTTAGAAAGTGGACGTTTCTCTGTACTTACTGCTCTTTGTGCCTGACAGTCTGTCTCCAATACACGTCTGGACTGGGCAACAGCTACACTTGTTCATTCCCTCTAACCAGCCACAAACACAGGAAGGGCTGGGTGTGACTGAGCACTCATCTACATTCTGATGGCCTTCCTGGGTGGGAAGGGGGAGAGGTGGTTCACACTTACATCTGAATAGGCTGTGTCCTTTCTTCACACAAAGAACTGATTTACCCCGCAGGGCCAGCCTGGCAGACAGTACTGGGTTGAAAGGGATCCTTGTGCACTTCAGAGAGTTCCATTGATGTCACCCCCTACATCAAAGTCACTTTTGGGTACAATTACTGAGTTTCTGATCCCCTAAAATCAGACACTTCTGGATCTTGAACTGAACCCCTGTCAGAAGGGATGCTGTGCTGCTTAAAGGACTCAACTGGACTGCTTTTCTGGAAGGACTGCTTTTCTGCTTGTTGCCCTGCTGCTCTCTGACTCTGCTGGTAGGAGAGCTGGATTCTGCATTTCCTCCTAGTGATCTCCAAGGTCTTGCTGGCTTACCTCCTTTTTCTGAACTCTCAGGGACACAAAAGACTTCCTACAATTCTGGTGGTGCTGCTGGACTCTGCCTTCTGTGAGTCCTACCCTTACCTGAAGTGCCCCCTCCAAGTTCTGGGCCTCAGAAGAGGGCTCTGCAACTGCTTTCATCACCTAGAAGCTCCTGGCCCCCTGAAATCATCTTTTGGGCTCTTCACGACTGCATCCTGGCCCATTCACACTGGCACTGCGCCGCTTGCTCGAAGGCTCAGCACGAGCCTAGCAAGCATCGCCACCCACAACCGCGAGGCCCTGTCAGCCATCTGCAAAGCCAGGCTGAATCTTTGCTTCACAGGATCATCACTGGCGACGCTCTACTTGCTCACGATGACCGTCTCCCCCGCGAATAGGGCACTTCGCTCAGCTTGAGAAGGCAAAACTTCAGCGGGACCTGCTTGGAAATGTATCTGACCCATGCTCCATCGCTGTCGGCCTGAACTTTAGATTTACCCCAGTCTAGCGCAACCTAATGTAACCTTTTAGTGGTATTGATTTCTAAGCACTGTTTTTGGTTTATTCTTTGAAAATTCATAACTCTGGTTCTACTTATTGGATTTTTGTCGTTTAGGTCTTATTTTATTCATAAAAATATAATCTATATTTTGAACCTTTTGTGGAGTATGTTTGCGGAGTATTCATTTTGTTACTCTGTGTGTGTGTGTGTGAGTGTGTTGCACAAACAGTTTACACATTGCCTTTGTAGATAAGCTTGAATGCTCTTTGCCAAGCTAACAGAGGGTGACCACAGGGTATCTTATTGTGTATCTAGCTTACCCTGACTAGAGTGGTTGTTACTGCCTGGCCTGGGTGCATACCGCAGCCAACAAGGCGCCCCATTTCTACCAATTAGTATTGCTACTTCCCAAGTAACCGCATTTTCTTCATATTAATTCTTTGTGAGCTGCCATGCAACAGTTTTCTTTCCTTCTACAAGTTTTTTTCTATTAAAAAATACTGCAATATCAAAATAAAAGGGGCAGTGATCACTACCCAACCAGGGGAGAGCCACAACGTCATTATCTACTGTATTACTAATGGGCAACCTATCAGCAAAATGTAATCTTTAGGGTACAGCATCTCCCCCTACTGTAGGAATGTCTGAAAGGATGACATTTTAAGGCAAATGCTCATGCATATGCTCAGACCCATTGAAGTGAGCAGATGTCTCATTAATTGTCCTCGCCTACACTATCAAGGAGGAAAGTAAACATTGAAACATGCCATCGAGCCGATATTTGACGCTGTCTGAAGGTGTATTAAATATACTAATATATAGGGGTAGATATTGAAATCTCAAGTTTTTAAGTCATGCTTTAGCCTGTCTCTCTTGCCAGGTATTGCAACTTAGAGATAAGAAAACGGTTTATAGTTTGGTTCCAACTAGCCAAGTTTTGTTCATTTAGTTCCTGTAGACTTTTTCCTCAGGAGCTAATGTTTAACCCCAGACATTTTCTAAGGGAAGAGTTTTTGACTTACAATTTAGCTCTCTAAATCAGGCTGATTTGGTGCACCTCATGTAGACAAAAACCCTCCAGACACTAGAGAGTCTCTGATAACCCAAACAAAGAACAGTGATTCTGATTCTGAAAAAACCCAGCCATTGCAGGTGGTGTGTTAAACAAGGTAGACCTGAAGAAACAAGACGTGACGTTTGGAGAAAAATGGATTTGCATGATCCCAGATCTGAGTCATGAAACTCCGTTACTGAGTCAATCGTTGTTGAGTTGAGTTTAGGTAAAGTACTCTTTCGACCTGAACGTCCTTTTCGACCAACTTAGCCAATGGTTGTATTTGAAGGCAACTCTTTCATGCTTACCTATAATCATGTCCTCCTGATATACCTCTGTAAAAAAATTGTTGTCCAGAAATTTTCATTTTTGGTTTGTGTTTTTGGATCATTAGAGAAGTAATTTAGCTTAGGTAAATATTGCTGATCCGGGCCAAATGTGTTGCAGCAATGATATAATATTTCAGGAACCATGAGATCTATATACTTCATTTTGGCATCAAAACATAGGTTTTGGGGTCAAGTAGTCTTATAGAGACAGAAAATAACTCCTTGGAGCAACCGTTCCGCCATATTCTAAATGGACATATATAGAAATAAAACAAATAAAAATGGTTTCTAATCCTTTTATATATACACCAAACAATGTTTATGTTCTGAATATGAAAAATGAATAATGTTTATAACTCCTGTTTTAGATACATTTTCATAGTTCACTTTATTTATTTGTTTCGGCAATCACTTGTGGTACATTTGCAGAATGTTGAGCATTTGAGAAGAGCATATTGACAGGGACAACATTTCGTAGCACAGGTTTTGCAAGTACATATACGTCTAAGTTCTGTGGGATGAGGCTTTAGAAATTTCATAGATTTTAGCACCCAATCAATATCTTCCCAAACAAATTCACACAGATCTTTCTCTACATATGCATGATCCAAAACATTTACACATCTTCTGATGAAGTGCTCTTTTAATGTGTCCATGCACAGAATATGACGTCGATAGAAGGTCACTTAGCGGGACTGATCTCTTGAACTTACTGTACCGAAGATCATCAAATGTATGACAGTCAGAACTCGTTTTCCACACACTCACAAGTTATTTTTCTACGTCCTCAAAGTCACAATCTTCTTCTGTCTCAGCAAATATTTTTAGAAACTTCACACGTTCAGAAGTTAATGCTCCAAGCTTTGTTCCAATTATGCTGATAGTGTCATCACCCATAAGAATATGTGCCTTGATAAGAACACTGGCCAGCTCTGGGTCAGATTTCTTGTACAGAATATGAAGCAGGATAGTGGGCCAGATGTACGACGCGCAAAATAGCGCCTCACAAATTGCGAGTCTTTTGCGACTCGCAATTTGCGAGGTGCTATTTTGCATGTACAACAGTGTGTTTAACACTGTTTGCGATTCCCGATGGGGTCGCAAATTGTGAGGCTCATGAATATTAATGAGCCTCTCGCAATTTGCGAGCCCATTGGGAATGACACACCCTCCCAGGGATGGTGGCCTGCTGGGCTCAGCAGACCACCATGTCTGGGATTGCTTTTAAATAAAGCAGCTTTTTAAAAAAAAAATGCAGCCTGTTTTCCTTAGAGGAAAACGGGATGCATTTAAAAAAAAAAAAAATGAAACGTTTTTGTTTCATTTTTTAAGGGCAGGCAGTGGTCCCTGGGACCACTGCCTGCCCTTAAAAATATTTTGGAAGCCAGTCACAAAGGCGAAGGGGTCCCCTGGGGACCGCTTCTCATTTGCGACTTCATTACCACCCTCTTGAAGAGGGCGGTAATTTGCAGGTGTTTTGCAACCGCAATTGCGGTCGCAAAACATTCATACATGTCTCTGCGGTCGCTATTAGGAAGGGAACGCCCCTTCCTAATAGCGAGTCGCAATACACTATTTTGTGAGTCGCAAATTATTTGCGACTCGCAAAATAGTGTAAGTACATGGCCCAGACTAAAATTGCATGCGCAAACGGGTCACAAACCCGTTTGCGCATGCACTTTTACGTCGTACATCTGGCCCTAAGTGTCTTTTTTTGCCTGTTCCATTAGGTATCCATTACTCTGACTATCCTTGACTTATGAACATTGCAACAAAACTAAGTAGCACAATAACAACATCTGTGTCATTTGACAGTGCAATGACTCGATTGGAACCATTTCGAACAGCCCACTCAACATGTTGCACAACACGAAGGTCAGCTTCCTCCAATTTGCTGTTAAGGACTTAAACAATATGGCCCATACCTTTTGAATATATCTCTTCAGGCACCAACTCCTCATTGACAATCATTCCTCTTGCAATAATTGGAAATTCAGTGTTCACTGAAGCACCAGAAATGTTTTGGTGAGTTAACATATCCAGGTTCATCTTGCTCGATCTTTGGTGACCAGAATTTATCTAGTTGCACAGGTATTGATGTCAAATTGTTGATGCAGGCAAGGTCAATTGTTCCACTTGTAGACATTCTTCTGATTCTCTCATATTCTTTGACAGATAGTTCAAGGTAACTGACAAAGACAATGTGTAGTTCTAGCAAGCTGCACACTGACTTTGGTATCCGTAGAACAGTCAGAACAACCTCTCCGAAGTTTTGCATAGATGAAATCTTGACGATTCGCAATTGTGGCATATAGCCCACAACAACAGCAGTTTTCAATGAGGACACCTTTATGAATTGAAATACTTCAGTTGAAAAAATGAAACTCTTGTACAAGTTTGTGCTTCACTGGCTTGGTTGCAGCATCTCCATTAAATAATGTGTTTGTTTGAAGAAGATCATGCGAAAGAATGTCCTTGGAAAAATTCACCCCTTTATTTTGCTACATCCATCTCTTTATGTGCTTGCAAATGTTGTTTTTTTGTAACCTGTTTTGTAGTGGCTGCTTGGACGAAATGAGTTTAGCTTTAATGATTATGTCAAACAGCTTTTTATCTTTCAATACAAATCTCTCCTGCTTCAGTTCTGCGTATAGTTTCAATCCATGTTCCAGGACATCTAGTAGACGTGTCTTTTTCAACTCTTTGAAGCAGGCGCATTGACGGACTGACGAATTTTCTGTTATCAAGCCGCGTAAAATAGACATTAACCTTACATAAAATATGCATCTACAGAACATACGTCTTCTTGTAAAGAAACTCGGAATTGGATGCACTTCCTTTATACTGTAGAGCCCTGAAGAAGTCCCCCAGGGATGAAACGCGTTGGCTACTGGATCTTATCTGCCTGATTTATTTTTAACACCTTCGCCGCGATCGGAATTTCACCCAGGTGCTGGACATTCCGATCGCGGGCGTGGTCGTGACGAGCTCAGCTCGTCATGCGCACACGCCGACCGCGCAGCCTGACGAGCTGAGCTCGTCATGAGCATCGAAGGGGTTTAATGCAAAAAGCACAATAAAGAACTCCTTCTGAAAAGAAACAACGTGGAATTGCAGAATTCTTCCATGTGTATATAAAGATTGTTCTACATTTGAACTTTACAGACTTTATTATTGAGTGCGGAACCACTTTGTGTTTTGTGTCTTTATGTGTTATCCACATATTGTTTGTTCTTGAAGTTGTGTAGTCGCACAGGCTCAGTTATTTCAAAGGGGTTTCCCTGCTTGCATGAAATGAAGAAGGCTGTCAACATGTTTATTAAAACGTTCCCCTCTCTTTCCTACAAGTTTGTTGTGAGGAACAGTTTCACAATGGTCCATTAATTTTGAATTTGTCATCTCTCTGAACACATTGCAAATAGAAAGAACTTCATGGTAAACTAGCTACCATTGAGCAACATATTCACTTTTACTTGTCTGACCACCAATTCCCTTGGAGCTATTCTCTGATCTCTGGATTGTCTGTTTCAGTTTCATATCTGGAGCCACAGCATTGACCATTCCCTCTCTGTCTTACATCACAAAATGTCATTGGATGAATTTTCTGTAGAGGTATGGTTTTTCCACCGATAGCTTCTCCCCTCTTTCCAAATAGCAGAATCCGTATCACAGGTAGTTTATGCAATCGAATCCGTAAAACACAGTAATCAGTGACGTCACAGTCTTCATGTACAGCTCCCAATCACCTTCCAGGTCAGCATGTACCAACTTTTTCACAGGAGCTATCATGTGTAAAACATTTCCCCAGTACTTGCAAAGTTCTGATTTTTCTTTGCATTCTTTCACAAACTCTATGAATTTGGTTTTCAGGTTTTCTGATTTTGAACTGTATTGAACATTGCCTGGCTTTACATGATGTCTTTTGAATGAAGTGCACCCTGTGCCTTGTGAGATAAGATATGAAAAATCTAATTTATCATTCTTGTTCCAGAAAGCATTCCAATGCAAAGTTTCTATTACCTCAGATATGATGAGCATACATTGTAACGAATAAGCATAATGAGTTCTGCTCAATACTGACTGGACAGTTTAGCTTCCAAAGATTTCAGCCTCAATAAGTGCATCGTCTATGCCACATCCAGTGAGATAACCTCATGCACACTGCAGCGCAAATTTTGGCATGTGAAAAACGCCCATCATTGGCTGAAGATCATAAAATTCTACTGGTTTGCTCATAAAAATGTCAGCTCCAATATGGAAAACACCTTCATAGCTGAAAATTGGCAGGGTCGGCTGATCTTCAAGCTGAGCACGCACATTTTGGAATTTGTTTTAGAGCTGTGTATACTGTTGTGTAGTTTGTGAATGGAGATGGTATTACTGGTAAAAACCAAACCTTCTTCAGTGGGACGGTATTCTGGGAGATCAGATCATAAATTCCAGCCCACAGAGGAACTGCTTTTCTTCATCCTTCAGTCAGCACCGAATAAGCGATATGATAAACTCAGTTAAATCAGCTTTGCGGACCTCAGCATCAGGTAGAAGAAGAACCATGTCCTCAGCCACTTTGAAACTTTCCGGTAGACTGGGACGTGTTGATGGCTTGTAGTGATTTTGCACACATTGGCAAGGCAGTTGGGTTATTAGTTTGCAGGTTCGTTAATTTATGCCTACAGCTGACACAGCTTGTTTTCCAGCAGCTACTTCATTTGTACAATCTTAAAAAAGCACCATAGCAGTATCATATGTGCTGGATGTTCCAGACAAAGAAGCGGTAGCTTCAAAATAAAAATTATCAAGAGCAGCAATTGTAAATCCTTTCCTGGTAAAGTGACTTGGAAGTGGTGTGCTGTCGGATTCACAAGATTTTACAGCATGAGCTGCTACTAAGTTCCTGCTCCATACTATGTCATTATAACTTGTTGATACACCAATCCTAAACATTGAAGTGATTAGCTCTCTACTTTTGCACTTTCCACAGTTTGCATGGGTGGTCATCATGTGTAGAGGAGTTTTCTTTTTCCCGTGATGTGATTCATAAAACATAATTTGGAAGAGACAGTACATTTGCGCAGCATAAGTCTGTCGGTTCATGGGATTGTCTTCCACTTCTTCCCTTATATCTTCAAACCCATCATCAACGTTGTCGGCTTCTGCTCCGAACTCAAGAACTTTAGTTTGTAACAGTTTTGCTTTGCTGATATCATCATCATATAATCTTTATTCGAGTTTAAAAAATAAAATCATAAAAGACAAGTCAGTTAAAAACAAGAGATTGACATCACCATAATCACAGCTTTAAAACAGTACAGTAGGGCTGGCCCAACTTGCATAAAATTCAGAGATTTTAAAATCAGTCGCAAAAACTTGTATCGTAGGGTATTATATTTTGAACAAATCATAACAATGTGTAGTGCGTCATTGACCGAGACATTGTCACAGTCACATAGGGGCAGCTCTGAGTCCTTAAAACACCCATGATTAAAAAAAACTAAAGGCGGAAATAGATTCAGTATAAAATAAGTCAATAAGCAACGCTGATGACGAGTCATGTTCCAAGTCAAATAAGGTTCTAAATTACTAACAGTTTTTACTAGAATCGCATGTCTGACTGAACGTTTCAATTTTGCAGAGTCCTCCCGGTCTGCTGCCATCTTGCCCGTGAATGCCGCTGCAACCCATTTATGATCAAACCTTACTAAGCAGCTGGGATTAGCGTATAAATCAGGCCTCCCTATAGACGTCATATTATGGGTGATCTAAGCCAACCACAGAATCAGGAGGGGCTTATCCAATTTTAAACAATATTAATCTGTTAACACCAAGCTCCTCCTTTTTTCAAATTGATAACCAAAGTTTTAAGGAGTAAAATCGAATCTGGTCAATAATGTAACCTAATCGCAGGTCTTTGTGGATGATTTCATAAGGTACACTTTGTGGGACTCCCAGAAGGCCCCTTAAAAATGTATTATCTGCTATTTGAATCGGGCGGCTGGGCCATAGCCCCATATTCCACTGCCATAGCTCGCTAAAGGGACGCACTTAGCCCTGAAAATTTCCAAGACGGATTTAATATGAGTGTGCCTAAACCGACGTGAAAAATCACCAATAGTAAACATGGCTCTGTTTAAGGACATCACATTCTGGGTTATAAGTGAGCGCCAGTTTAGACCAGAGTCCAACTGAACCCCTAAGTATTAAAACTTATCTACCTGACTGACGTGGTGTCTATCTACCACAAATTTCATCGTTTTCGTGGTGGGCGGACCAAACTTCATAACATGCGGTTTTGAGAAGTTAGTAGAAAGGTTGAGGCTGTTAATAAAATCAATAAAAAGGTTAAGAAGTTTTTGTAAACCCTTGGCTGTCCAAGCAATTAAGACTGTGTCATCTGCATAAAGCAGGGCCAGAATAGAAAGGCCTCCTACTTTGAGACATCCACACCAGGGTCTGACAAAACTTGTTCTATTTGATTGATATAAAAAGGAATAAGAATATAGCTAAGATACAGCCTAGGCGCACCCCACGTCGCAATTTAAAGTGCTCAGTGCATTCCCTGTTAGGGCCAAACCTAACACTTGCTGATATATCTTTGTGCAAATCATGCAGAAAATTAATTAATACAGAGTCCACTCCCATCTGAGCCATCATGGACCATAGTTTGGAACGGTTGACAAATCAGTAAGTAAAGGTTCAGGTTTTGCTCAATGGTACCCCGACCTGGCCTAAACCCATACTGTAGGTCAGATAAAAAGCCTCTTTCCTCCGCCCAATCTGAGAGACAATCCAGTAAAATCCGACCATTAATTTTCACCTCTGAATCAATCAGAGAGATGGGCCTGAAACAAGCGGGGTCTGACCTATTGCCCTTTTTAAAAACAGGGTCTATTATTGATTGAGACCAGGTTAAAGGGAGACGTCCACTGACTGCTGTGTTTAAGTGCAATGTAAGCAAGGGGACTCACAAGTCTATATCCATTTTAGAAAGATCCCCAGGCACCCCATCGGGCTGGGTGCTTTGTTTGATGGTAGTCCAGAAATGGCAGCTATAACCTCAGGTAATTGAAAAACAATTTGCCGATTACTCCTAGTGTCATTCAATTCCCCATCCTCAACTTCAAAGCTTTAGATAGCCTTAAAGTGGTGTCACATGCAAAAGATTCCAAAGGTCTTCATGGGCTTTGGAGAAACGTCCAAAAAAAATCTTACTTCACGGATCACGGGGCATACACCTGCTTTGCAAAGCGCTGTTTTGATGAACCTGCTAATGTTTAAAAAGGACTTCATGATACCCTGAACCGGCTTTTCTTCAGATAAACAAGAATAAAAATTGTCTCAGCAAGTGGAAACCAAATTTTGCACAAAAACTGAGGGAACGATAGAGGCCCATCTCACCCTTCGAACCTGATCAATCAGAGTGATTGGCTCCCTATACAGAGATACTTCTCCAATGGGTTTTTTGTCCCAATGAAAAACAGCCGTCATGGGATTATGATCCCTCAGGTTATGCCTTAATACTTTGATTTCTAGGAGAGCTGAGAATAAGCAGAAAGAGACAAAAATATAATCTGTTACAGAGCTATGCCTCAACCCTTGAATGTTGGTATTCTCTCAGTCAGGTTCTCCTGGTTAAGATCCATAAAATTCATCAGGTTAAACTCGGACATTAACTGTTAGCAGTATCACCTTGGCGTGTGTGTTTAAAATGCACCTGATTAATAAGAGAGTGCTCATGGTCTAGGTCAATATTATTTGGGCATGAATGACAAGGATGCAAATTGAAGTCCCCAGCTAGCATGGTCACAGTGAATGAGGGTTCAGATTGAAAAAAGTCATCCATAAATACTTTGAGGTTAATGACAGCATCCGACTCTTTTATAACTTCAGCATGACTGCGTTATAAAAATTCCTAAGAAGCAATCTACACGTATTAGTAAAAAATAAAGGAATTCCCAGAATGGTCTTTAAATTGGACTTCAGAACCTCAACTTTACAGCTAAGACCTAGATTTACCAAAGTAGTGAGGCCACCACTGGCATGACCACTGGCGGAATGAGTTGCTGGAACTGAATATGAAATAAAACCATCCAAATGAAAACATCCCTTTACATACCAAGTTTCCTGCAAACAAATAATATCAAAAATCATCAGCATGCTCAACCATCCAGCGTCTGAAAGCTAACTCTCAATCCCAGCTGTGTTCCAACTAAGAACTCTAAGGGCCCCATATCTGTAGATCTCAGGTGTCATATTCAGGGTATCAGCATTAGTGGCAGGGACAAGTCAATCAGGATCATCCAACTCACTCAAAGGTGAGAAGCGATTGCTGAGATGAAGGGTTGCGGTACTGTTGTAGCGAGGGAAATTAACCGGGTTGCAGCGCGAATTGTTCTGGATCGTATGCCAACCTCTCCTATCAGGTGCTTCGGCGTTGGGTGGTGGATAGAAAAAACCCAGAGGAAGAACAGATATACGATCCATTGATGCGCCTTTTCTCCCCAGTTTGCGTAAGATAAGGACAGCTCACGAAGCATTGTTAAAATTGACTATTATACAGTCACCCAGAGACGTTTTATGAAACTGACCAATCCAGTCCACCCTACGAACCATTATAATCTCTTCTGCCAGGGTGTGAGATGGAGGGTAGTAAGCATTCACCCTGGTTGCCAACCAATGAACTACTTTGTTCTTAAGTTGTGCATATTTTTCATATGAGTTCTTCCTTATAGGGGGGAAGTCGACCAATATAAGGATGTATGGGGTTACAGCAGTAGGCAGCTGGATATTACAAGGGAGATCCACCATGGATTTTGTTGGGGATGTATGGGAAGATGCCACTACAGGGATGATGTGATTGCTATGACCTGGTGGCTGAGAAGAAACAGGGGCAGGCCTGTAAGAGATGTCACCATTATCAGATGAAGGAATGATTTGTTGAAATGAACAAGCATTTGAAGGGACGGGTAATGAGATACTGCGTGTGTCCTGGGACTGAGCCTGGGGGGGCACTCCACTACCCAAATTGCCAGTAGGGTCATTTGTAGAGATTCTATCTCCTAACATAGGTGTAAGTCTCGAGGGAAGGTTACTGAGACGGTTTTGAATAAACAATTGTAGATTATCCACAGGCCCTTTGAGAGTTCCCACTGTTTGCTGCAGTGCAGTGATGCGGGTGCCAAAAGCCTTTAAGGCTGAGGAAATCTTAAGTTCCAGTTTATCAATAAGTTCCGCAAAGAGACTCTCCATTTTGTCTAGCAGCGGGGCAGCGTTAATGTCATGCACTGATTTAGCTGGGGTCTTCCTAGGGCCGACTGTAGGCTTCCTGGTTGACTTGATAGAATGAGGCTGTCCAGAATTTGTTGTTTTCTGCCGGACATCCATTTTTAAAATATTTTCAAAACACTTATTTATAATATCGCTTGCATTGGTGTGGTGAGCCTTGGTGTTTAGAGGATTGAACATTGGGTCTTGAGAGAGCGATGATGGCGTAATAGAAACACTGGTGGGGGCCCTAACAGAACCAGCAGCCCCCTCACTTGCTACAGCTATGTCTTGGATAGTGGCATGATAATTGACCGCTAGCTCTATCTCAGCTATGGTGATCTGGTCCGAAAGCACCCCAACAGCCTGATTTGAAAAGGACAGTATGGTCTTGCCAGCTCTAGGTCTTTTCTCTGTCCCACAAGAGGTTTCTGCTTTTCTCTTCCCCATGCTCAGAGATCTAGTTTTCAATGGGAGTACAAGATCACACAGGGAAATGCCACTCTAATTTGAGAAAGGCCACGGAGATACGAAATAAGTTTAAAATTAGTGCCAACTCACTTCCTCCAGGATGGCGCTGAAATCCAAAAATAGGCTTTGGTGATATTAAACAATGATGTAAAAAAGTTAAGACAATCAGGCATTCTTGTTGACTCCCATGATTTGTGGATCTCTAGGACATCACAAAATTTGTCATTAAGTCCAAAATCTAAATCCTTCAGGATGTTTCTTAAAATGGTTCCTGCTAATTTTACTGCATCCTATGATTTTATTTTGGCAGCCTGAACTTCAGGAGTCAAATCAGCTGAGAACACCATAAGTGGCTCATTCTTTTTGTTAGACTGTGAAAACCAAATTCTGTCATTGTACATTCTCACCAGAAAAATCTTAATTTTATTATTATTGATCAGTTCAGTTTCATCAATGTTACCCATTATTTCTCTGATCTCACTGAGTGTGAACCCGTAGCCAGCACTCAAGAGTGGCTTTAAAACTTCATTTGCTTTTTCAAAGAGTGCAAATTTAACTGAAGACTGGCAGTTACGTTGCTGCTGGGAACTCATTGTACATTCAGATTATCAAATGTATGCACGCATGCAGTTCGGGTGAGCATACAAATCCACTGCAAATATGTTCACCTAGCTGTTTATGTCAGCTACTCGGCTGAGAACTTCATCTTGGAAGAAACTAGCTGTAGATAACAAAATGTTTGCCCTTTGAGACTCACATACTCTGTACTTTATTCTTTCGTCAATCCTTTTTAGCTGTTGTTCTGGCCAAACCACAGATAACACTTTGAAGATTCTCTGCTTTCTGATCAGTTGTTTGAGGTGGAGAAGCGGTAGTCATCAATCTTCTAAGTGAATGGGCACTGGGTTTGGTTGTTGTCGCTTTCTCAGAAGACTCAAATTCTTGTTGTGATTCACTGCTTTCGGTTATTTGTTTGACAGTTTTTTTCCAGGCTTTTTTCCATTGCATGAAACTTGTAGCACTCATTGTTGCAATGATAAAATATGTGTTCCTCTTCACCCATCAGTTTCAATCTTATGTGAAATTCATCTTGCGATTTTTCAGTAGCATATCAAACTCTCTTCTGTCGACAGCAGTTGATGTTAGCTTTTCTTTCGGGTTAGTTTGGCATATGACACAATTTTCTTTGTTGAAGGAGTCCTCAGATTTTGTAGTTAGGAATACTCAGTCAGGAGGTAAAGATCCTCTGCTACCATCTGCGGCCACAGGCTGGGTCTGGTGGCTCAGTGGACTAATGCATCCACTGCAGGGGCCTGTGTTCGACCTCATGGTCACAGGTTCAAATCCCAGCGGGTCCACTCAGCCTTTCATCCATTTGAGGTTGATAAAATGAGTACCATTGAGGTGGGTAACAATAAACATCTGTTATTCAGCACCAAGATGCCCCGTTGCTGGGGTGAGCGTGCGCTTTACAAATACACGTTATGTTATCTGCTTCGCTCATGTTTACAAATTTGAATCAACGGAAAACTGGAAACAAAAACAATATTGAAATTAATTAGCAATACGATGGCTAAAACACATCATTATAGAGCTGCCATTTTGGAAAATATTGGAAGGGTTGCTCTGAGGAGTTATTTTCTGTCTCTATAAGACTATTTGACTCCCAAAACCTATGTTTTGACACCAAAAGGAAGTATATAGGTCTCATGGTTCCTGAAATATTACATCATCACTGCAACACACCTGCCATTTTAAAAAATGGAGTCCAGAAGAATTTGACTCCGATTTGAAATGTCTACCCAAGCTAAATGTAATGTAATGTAAGCTGAACTTATATAGCGCACTGTCACCCTACGGGTATCCTGGCGCTGAAATTACCATACAACCCCATATGCGCAAATCCAACCATATCAGATGAACGTAGTTAGAACTGCAGCTGAGTTACACTATTCCCTAGGGAAAAGCCAAGTTTTCAGCTTTTTTCTAAAATACAACAGATTCTCAGTCTGTCTGAGAACAGTCGGAAGTTCATTCCAAAGCCGCGAAGCTACAGAACTGAATGCTCTGCCACCCATCCTGGTTTTTTTTAAATCTGGTAGTACTCACCAATTTTGCTGTTGCTGAGTGGAGATTTCTATATGGAGTATACCAGGTGAATTTGCTCTGCAGTGGTCTAGGTCCCATTCCGTGTACTGCCTTAAAGACAATGCAGCATGATTTGAATTGTATTCTCTGCAGAATCGTTAACCAATGGAGATCCTTCAGAGATAAGGACGTAGAGGACCTCCGCTGTCTTTCTAAAGCTAACTTGGCAGCCATTATTTGAATTCTCTGAAGTTTCTTTATCAGAGAATTTGGTGCTCCAAGTAGCAGAGCGTTGCAGTAGTCTAACCTGCTCAAAATGACACTCCTCACCACCTGTGCCCTGGCGGCAGTTGGCAGTAATGGCAGTATTTTGCGAAGGGCTCTGAGCAAAGATAAACAAGTGCCAACTGTTTTATTTCCTTGGACGTCTAGCTGTAGACTATTATCAACCAACACCCCCAGATTGCGCACTAATTTGGATGGAATTAGTGGTTTTTCTGTAGGGGTGGGTCAGAAGTTGACTGGGAGTGGGCGAGATATTCTGTTTGCTGTAGAATACACAATTTCTGTTTTGTCTGCATTAAATTGTAAGGAGTTGTCCCTAAGCCAATTAGCAGTTCTCTGCATACACTCATGGAATCTGTCCAATGATACCGCTTGATTCCTTCTCTAATGAAACAAAAACACAAATCAAAAATGAAAATCTCTGGACAACAATTTTTTTATGATGGTATGTCAAGGGGCCTGGGCTACAACGTGGAGGTGGCTAAGGACTATAGGAACAAACTAAGGATAGGTTTTGGTATAGACTGCTTACTCTACTAAGTTATAAAGAGCTGAGTATGCCGCCTGATGCATGGTTGCTGGATGTAAACTATGTCTCACCAGACAAGTGACAAGGGTATGGTAGTGGGTAACAGAGAGGTGTTTGTATATATTGATTGAGTGCTGGTGGACCCAAAGCCGTTTTGTGTACTTAAGCCCACTCTTATTCTTTCTTTGCCTACATAGCATACTTAAAATGAAACAGGCAGAAATACACGCTACACGCATGCCGTATTGATCTCAAACATGTTGTTTCAGTCTATCGTGATCTGGGTTAATATCAACTTTTTATTACAAATGATATATATGTTGAGCGTTTAACGTAAGTGCATTTTGAAAACTCAAGTTTGCAGTGCCATGGTTACAGTTTAATCTAATTTTTAGTGATGTAAAACGTGTGTTCTTTCCATAAAGAAAATATTGAGTAATATTTCCGAAATAAGGTTTCTGAACAGTGATATAATGGCATTGCTGGTAGTGGCTCTTTCACAGATACAGATGCAAAGAAATGTAATCAGCGTCCAAATGAACCAGAAAAAAATAAAATGAATGCAACCCAGGGTGAAAAATTGAATGAGAATAAGATAGGCAGTAAAACAGCAGGATGCAGCTGCACAGTTGGCAGACCAGAGTAACGGCAATCCGAGAAGTAAATGAAAAAAAGAGCTATAGGTTGTGAATCTATTTGCTAAAGATGAACGTGTACAACATATATTTGGTGTCTTTCAATACAGCAACATCTGCAGATACGACACAGAAGCGTGACTGACTACGAGCGACTGGTGGGGAGAGAAGGAGGCAGAGTAGCTGTAATAAAACAAATATGTTATAATTATGCCTTTCCAGCAATATGTTGCTTAGTATTGTTTAGCACAGGATCCTGGGAATTTTTCATTTCTGGTTACGAAATCACTGTCCTTCCTTTTGTTTTAAGAAAGCCATCCCATTTACACGTATGACTGCCTAGGAGAAGAGCAGGATGATTTTCCTGAAAACTGAACACGCCAATTGTGTTAGAACTAAATACTCCGCACGTTATGAAGGGGTAAGTGGGTTCTCGTGAGAGAAATGCAACTGATGCTTTATGCTTTTCGAAATAAGTGCCTTTAATTAGGAAATGAAACATAAAACCCAAACGATATGTTTTAGATTTATGGATTGTGGAAATTACACAGCATAAACATAAGACATGCACTGGAGGCGAGATTCTTTCTCTCAAGCTCTATAGCATCTGTGTTTTTGCCACACCATATTTTAGTCTGGAAATTTTACTTTGTGTTAAATCATGCCATATTGATATATTTTATACTAGAATTTTACTACTATGTTCAGCCGCGCTTCGCACAGGTAAATTCTGTGGGCCGGTGGGGCAGGGTGGGGTGTAGTGGAATCTGCCATACGACGGCAATGTGAAAACTAACTAAATAAATAAATATAAGCACTTACCTTGCGCTCGCCGCATCGTAGTGATGCGGAGAGCGCAAGGTAAGTGCTTTTATTTATGTGCCCCGCCTCACCGCCCCATAGCATTTACCTGTGTGAGCCGCGGCTGCTATCGTTGCCATGGCTATTATCACTCACTACTGCACTGCAGTTTGCTATCAATATTATGACATTTGAGGTTGTATTATTGCTGCGTCTTTCACAAGAAATATGGAATGAGTATATGGTATTGAGAACAGTACATATTGCCACTGTAATTCCAATGGAGCTAGTAGCGGGAGGGACGTTCAGAATAAACAAGATCTGCGGAAATTCCACAGACTGAGAGACTTTCAGTGGCAGAAATCTCCTATTGCAATACTGGGGAGAAATGAAGACTAACCAGGAGGTATGTTATTTCTAATTTCCTTAGTAATTGCTCTTTTAAAGTGGACCCTTATGGTTGCTCTCACCAAACTAACAACTCCAACCCTCCAACCCCCGATATCATAGATCCAGGAGTGGAGTTCTCCAGCCAAACTCTGGGGCAGCTAAACAATTTTTATCAACCATCTGCAGGAAATCGACATGCAGGGGATTGCATTCAGAATATGCATTACAGAAATATTGTCTGACATAAATACTCTTGTCTTAAATATCATTAAAACACATTGGGTATAGATTTTCTTAACCTCTTCGGTGCTCATGCCGAGACCAGCTCGTCATGAGTCACAGTGGAGCTGTGCTCATGACGAGCTGGTCTCGTCATAACGGCTGCGCTCCGCCCATGCGTGATTAATTCCCCGCCTGTGCGGGCGAATTAATTAGTGGGCGGGGTCGTGACGAGACCAGCTCGTCATGAGCACAGCTCCACCGTGACTCATGACGAGCTGGTCTCGTCACGAGCACCGCGGCGCTGCGCTCACCCCCCCCCGCCTCCCCGCACCCGTGTGGGAATTACCCCCGCAGGGAAGGGGTTAAATGAGGAAATATTATTGAAGATGATATTTAGAACACAATATGTGTGTCAGGTGATAATCGGACAATGATATTCACAGCCCAGCAGGGCTCTGGACTTGAGAGGGATCAATTATAGTTTATCAGTTCCCAAACACTACCAGACAGGCAAACTATAAAAGAAAGGAAGTTTTGCCACAATTTACCTTCTGTTCACCTTTGGTAATATGATGTAAGCAGCAAGTCAGTTTGGTACAAGGAAGTGCATGTGGTGAATGTTTTACAATTTACAACAGTACAATCTACAACAGTTTCATGGAAATGTAGTATAAATGTTTTAGTTCTCAAGTGCCATAATTCCACCAATTGACCAATGCCATATTACATATTTCACGTAACTCCAAATATCCTTGGACATCAGGAGTGTCCCATAATGGTTATTGGATTTCTGTTGCCATCCAGCAAACATTTGTGTTGTTATCATGTTTTTGGAACAAATCTATGCGGCCTTTTCAGTGTGATCAAACATTCGGCAATGCATTAATATGCATGTGTTACAATATACAACAGTACATACAAAAGAAATGAAGAACATCAACATGTGATTCAAGATAAAAAGAGAAAGATATAGAATTAATTAAGGAGCAAAAATCATCAAAACTGCATTATTGGATCAATAGGTGTTAATCATTGAAAATGGTCCCAATAAAAATAGAATACACAGCTAGGTAAGCTTCATTAAGTAGTGGCAATGGTACCTGTTTGAAAAAGTTAGAGCCACCTCAAATGATTGTTGACCCGCATCCCCTGTTGGAATAGGTAGGTGCAGCTAGCGAGCCATGGTTGTGCCAGTCAATGAAGGCTTCAGTCTCTGAAGGTGATGAACTGTTGAAGAGGATGGATGCTAGTACTTGAGTAAAGCTATGAAAACCACAAACTGTCTTTAATTTTTAAGAAATTCTTAACATTCGCAAGAAGTTAAGTCAAATATGAGAGCTGATTTTAAATGGAGTGTCATCAAGCCTCACTGAAGATAACTTCAGGCAACATTAGCTCCTGGGAGTACTCAAAGATGATTTAAGTTCATTGATTTAACATAGCACTGAAAGTGGAACAGTATATGCCATTTGCTGGTGCTTGCGCTGGAAATTGAGGTAGAAAAATTTCCAGTTTTTTAGATGCATGAAAGCGCGGAGTTGGGGCAAAATTTAAAAAATATGGTTCAACCTTTCCGTACCATCCCTTACAGGGTTAAGCCCCATTTGTGTGCTGGCTTCCAAGTAAAACTCGCTTTGCCACCGTGTTTTGAGTCAGGAGCTACATAATCATAATAAGTTAAATCACAAATACATTCCTACATAGAGTCAATGATAAGAGTTTGAATTAGTTTAAAAAAAGTTTATTTCTCATTAAGAGATTAGTAAAATGATGTTTAATCTTTTTATTCAGATTAGTTAACAAAGGCAAGTAAGCTTACAGAAACCTCATAAAAGTATGGTTAGAACAATATTAGAACAAATCATCAAATAATGCATCAAGCGTGTTCTATAAAGAAAGAAATCCCTATTCTAAAGAGCAGGACCAGAATTTTGTTAGTAGAACTCATGAAGAGTTCAAACTCAAAAGCAAAGATTGGGGTAAAAAAGAACATAAAGCTCAAAATTCAATCAAAGCAGCACAACTTCCCATTAAGAATAGTTCATGAGACAATTCTCAATAAGTCGAGCAAATAGGCAAACAATTGTAGTAGCAAGTTATAAAAATCGAGCATCAATATTAAGGCAAAGGATGAAGAGCAGCAGCTGTAGCCACACCTGTCAGTTGAGGACAAAGAAAAAGGAATGGGTGTCTGGGAATAGCTGTGTAGAGTGAGTGTGTGTGTCTACACTAGTAACACACACTAATATAAAATGCAAAAATAATGTTGCAAAATGTGTAGCAGGTCTCTGCTCTTCAGATCCAATCAGGCAGCAGCATTCATTTGAGAGAGAAATAACATGCAGCTTGTAAAGTTTTATCACAAAGTTTGTTACAGACATCTTACTTATGTGGCTTCTCGATTCATAAGCCTCTGATCCCATAGGCATCGAACACAGTTTAACCTTCTAATGTTAAATGTTTCATTGCGTAAACAAAGAACTATGCTAAAGAAGAAAAACATCAACTTGCGAAAATATTGTTTAGTAATGCATTTCATTAACACGAACAAGAAATGCTGTTTAAAATATACAAATAATCTATTCAAACATTATGTAAAATATTGGGAAAATAGAAAGCTTGGTTATCACAATAAGATGTGTGTTATCAATATTTAATGCATTTGTTAAACCGAAACATTCTGCAGTTATGACAAACATTTTTAAGCATGTCACATTAAGGTCAAGCCTCTAAATTCCATTGTACACATTTCAGCATTGTCAAGTTCACTCCTAGTAAACTTGCATTCAAGCATTTTGTGGCCAATACTTATAATTATACCTGCATAGTGCAGTTTGCACATTAAAAATGAAGTAATTTCATCTTTAAATCGCACGATAATTATTGCACATACTGCTGTTATTTTAAATTATTTCTACCTTAATTAGTTAGCTTCTTCAATTCCCCTATATGATGGTTATCTTAACCATCGCATTATCTTGATTTCATATGTGAGTTCGGCTAAAAGGGCACCTTTATCGTCATGACTTTCTGTAATAATCATTCATGGGATTATTTAATTCTAGTTCTTTTTTAAAACTTGTATTTCTTTCTCTGCCCATCCTATGGTGTGAGTAATATCGACAGCCTTTAAATAAAGATAATAAAAATAATAAACAAAGCCCTATGATTGGTATTGCCATAAATATAGCTTTCAAAATACCTCCTCCTGCTGTTGTAATCCAATTTCCTATTTTACAAATCAGTTTCCAAACTTTTCTAAAATGCTAGGTGTTTCCAACTCTTCTAATTCGGATTTTTAGTTGGAAATGTTCTTTTTAAATTCTTCTATTTTCTTACTCTCATCAGGTATGGATGAACAACAGTGGGTTAAACAGTGGGGAGAGCCCCACCCACACCTAGGACCTACTTAGGGAGGCCGCAGCGCAGCTCCAATAGCAGGTCCCCGTGGCAGCTTCATGTCACTGCTGCAACTTCACTCCAGCCTTGTGTTGTCATATACATTGTAATTTGTGCTGTTTATTTTATTTTTTTCATTGCTGTTTGCCTTCAGTGCTCTATCCGCTCGCCTTCCTGCCGTTTTGGTTTCCCTGCTCTTTCCCTCCCCCTTCCGCCTCTCACAGAGTCCCGCCCACCTCCTAGGACCTACTTATGGAGTCCGCATCTGGGCACGCGCAGTAGGTGCACCACCAGAGCACCGAAGGTGCACCAACAGCAAGCCCATCTGTGCCTGGTCATGCCTGGACTGCGGCCAGTGCCAGGAACCCTGGCCCTACCACCCCGCACAGCTACACTGCCAGAAACCTCTGAGTCCTGCATCCCGGATGCATCGACAACTACTGCTGCCGCACATCTCCACACACCACAAGCGGGCCGTTCTCCTGCTAGCACTATCACTTCACCTGCAGCACCGAAGCAACCAACAACAATGGACTCACCGCAAGCACAACTGCGCCCGCCACGCACACCGAGACCACGACGGCACAACTCCAGTGCATTCTACTAAATGCACGATCACTCTGCAAACACTCCACAGAGATCTGGGACATTTTCTCATCCCTCATCCCAGATGTCATCTTCCTCACAAAGACCTGGCTGAAATCCTGGCTCCTCACCGGACATCCCCATCGCCACCCCCGAAGGCTAAAAGATAACACACCGGGACCAAACCAACAAAAGCAGAGGTGGAATTGTCATCATCTACAGGGACACTATCTGCTGTACATCCTGCCCAGTCAACTCCACCCTTATAATGGAGCACCTCAATTTCCAACTTCACACAGATGGAAAAAGCACCATCCTAGGCACCTTCAACTACAGACCACCAGGACCACGCCCCAGCTTCTGCAACGCCATCCCGGACCTCATCGCCCCGATCACTATTGACTCTGAGCACTACATCTTCCTAGGTGATCTCAACTTTCACCTCGACGACCCCAGTGACACCAGCACAACCGACCGCCTGGAAAACACTAGTAACATCGGCCTCAAGCAACTTGTCACCGACCCGACCCACATTGCAGGACACACGTTCAACCCCATTTTCACATACAGCAACAGAGTCAAATACAAAAATGTCATGCAGCTCACCTAGACTGACTACTACAGCATCCACTTCACCATCTCAGGACCCACCACCAGTGGCACCATGCCCCCCAACTCCATGCACAGAGAGTGGAAAAATAAATCAAAAGACCAGTGGAACAACACTCTCAACTACCATCTCGCAGATACAACATCCAACCCAGCACAGGCTGCGAAGAATTTCTCCCAGTGGATCACAGAATGTGCCAATACAATCTCGTCTGCCAAGCCAGCCAAGTCCAAAGGACACACCAGAAGAGCCAGCTGGTTCAATGCAGAGCTGAAATCCATCAATTGCAACTACCGGCCACAAGCAAGGAAGTGGCGCACCATCAAAGAGACAGGAGACCATACCGGCTTCAGGATAGCACTCAACCAGTACCACAGCCTACTGAAAGAAACAAAGAAGAATGCACCACATAGAAACCAGCACAAACTACAGCAATGAGCTCTTCACCATCGTTAAGGAGTTCTCCAGCCCAGCAGCCGCTGAGAACGACATCACCCCCTCCCAAGAACTATGTGACACACTGGCGGACTTCTTCCATGACAAGATCTCAATCATTAGGAAAACTTTTAACCCCAACTCCCCTGCCATCGACAGCATCAGCCTGCTCACACCCACAAACACAAAACGCGAACACCTCCTCATCTACTTTGACCCTCTCACAACCCAAGCTACAATCACCATCATGAACTCCATACACTCTGGAGCACCCACAGATCCCTGCTCTCACCTGTCTTCAACTTCTGGAGCAGGATGATTGGTGATGACCTCAAGAAAGGCCTGAACACTTCCATCACCTCGGCCTCCTTCCTGGAGGATTGTAAACCCACTGAAGAAACCAGCTGCTGACCCAGCAGAATCAAAGAACTACTTGCCAATCTCCCTGCTCCACTTTCCAGCGAGGTTCTTGTGAAGGCAATCAACCAGAAATTCACCAACCACCTGGAACACTACAACCTCCTAGACCCCTTTTAATCTGGATTCCGAGACAACCACTGCACGAGACAGCCCTGATTGCAGCCACCGACAACGTCAGGGCCTCCTGGACCAAAGTGGAATGGAAGCCCTCATCCTCCTGGACCTATCAGCTGCTTTCAACACCTTCTCCCATCACATCTTGATCAACAGACTGCACCACATCGGAATCCAGGGAGACGATCTCAAATGGATCGCCTCGTACCTCACCAGAAGAACTTAGAGAATCCGTCTCCTACCATTCACCTCGGAATCCAAGAAGATCATCTGCAGTGTCCCCCATGGATCATTTCTCTGTCTCACCCTCTTAAACACATACATGACCCCCCTGGCGAACACTGTCAAATCGCACAGACTCAACATTTCCTAGACCGATGACACCCTGTTCATCCTCTCACTGTCAAAAGACCCTTCCACCACCAGAGCCAATTTCCATAGATGTATGATAAACATCACTGACTGGATGAAGGACAACTGCCTCAAACTCAACACCGACAATGCAGGAGTCCTCATCTTTGGGAACAACACCTCACCATGGAAAAACACATGGAGGCCTTCAGAACTCGGACCACCACCACCCCAACAGACCACCCCCGCAACCTCTACATCATCTTGGACAGTAAGCTATCTATAAAGAAACAGGTAAACACAGTCTCGTCCACCTGCTTCCACACCCTACACATGCTCCGCAAGATCTTCAGGTGGCTCCCAGTCAACACCAGTAGGACTGTCACGCTGGCCCACATCACCAGCAGGCTGGGTTGTGGGAACACACTACACAGGAATCACCATATGCCTCATGAAGAGAATACAAAACTCAGCGGCAAGACTCATTCTCAACCTCCCCAGATGGACCCACATCACATCCTACCTCAAGAAGCTACAGCATCTCTGAGATGCCAGATCAATGTGTTGACCCACCCATACAAAGTCCTGCACAACAAAGGACCAGCATACAACAACACATGCCTTTTCACCAACCAACCAGACACCCATCATCCACCTCTCTCTTCCTCGCAGACACCCCCTGGATCCGCCGCGCTAACAGCGGAGGATGCTTTTTTTCACACCTGGCAGCCAAAGCCTGGAACAGCCTTCCCCTGCACCTCAGGACTGCCTCATTGCTCCAGCAATTCATGAAAGGACTCAAGACCTGGCTGTTCAAATGAACAGATCACAATGCAGCAGCTAACTGGAAATAAGCATCCTGTCCACAAATGAAATAAACTCCTGTAATTGCGGATTCTTTGCCCTGTAGAATTTGCCATGTCCCTCCCATTAATTCAAATGTATGTTCACACCTACTAATCCCTACATGTCAGGCTAAATTGTATGGTTTTCTCTTATAAACGCACATTTTTCCTTTATGTTGACTGTCTAATCTTAATTTTGGGTAAGCCAGTTTCTTTCTAAATTCATCTTCTTTCTTCCAAACCTTTTTCAAAACATCACTATTTTTATCTTTACTACGCGATATGCAAGTGTTCCTTTCCTCTAGAGCCACAATGAAAACTTTCTCTAGTGGTCTCATTAAGCAGGTTAAATTGATTTGATAAGCCTTAAACCTATCTATAGGTCTATGTGGCATAAAGTAATACCAGGTTGTTTCCATTTCTTTTGCTTGTAGGTGTAAATTCATGCTTTCCATTAGAGACACTCTAGAAAGTATTAGATCATAGTTGGAAGAGAAATATTCATAATGTTCTGGTCTATATACAAGTGAAAGCAGTATGCTACAGGAAATTGCATATGATAATGGTATGTGATAATATGTGACTTCTTCAGTTGCTGATGATGGTACATGAGCACAAACATAATAGTTTTTTGCACCCATGGCATGTGTATATTCCTATACTAATCTAGAATAATCGTTTAAAATCGAAAATCGATGATAAGGCAAAGTATGACAGCAGCAGCGGTAGCCACAGCTGTCAGTTGAGAACAAGGGAAATGGAATGAGTGTCTGGGAATAGCTGTGTGGAATGAGTGTTTGTGTCTACACTTGAACATACACTAATATGAAAGGCAAACATGTGCAGCAGGTCTCTCCTCTTCAGATCATATCAGGCAGCAGCATTCGTTTGAGAACGAGTTCAGCTTTTCCTTTCTTGCGAAATAGCATGCAGCTTGTAAAGTTTTATCACCAAGTTTGTAGCAGACATCTTATACTATGCTAAAGAAGAGAAACATCAACTTGCAAAAATACTGTTTAGTAATGCATTTTTTTAACAAAAACAAGAAATACTGTTCTAAAATATACAACTATCCTATTCAACCATTATGAGAAATATGAGGAAAATAGGAAGTTTCGTTATCACAATAGTATGTTTCTTAGCAAAATGTAATACATTTGTTAAACTGAACATCTTGCAGTTATGACAAATATTTCTAGTTAAAAGAAAACTTGCATTTAAATGTTTCTGTGGCCTATAGTCATAAATATGTTTGCATTGTGCAATTAAGACATTAAAAGTTTGTGTCATTCATCTTAAAATTGTAGGATCTGAGTTGCTTTGCATCAAAAGGGTGTTCTATGGGTAGTACATCAGCATTGCCAAACAACCATCAATGGTTTTTGACAAAAAGTCCTATCCACTAAAAATTGTAGATAGAGGTGAGTGTGCACTGTCTTGCATAGGATTTGTATTGGAAGCATGTACCACCAGAACAACTTCCTATGCCTAATCACATTTTAGAAGGCTCACATGCATCGGATGTGTTCTGTGTACTTCACCGCACATGCAATGCATTGGACTTTTAGACAAATGAAAATATTTCCCCTGTTAACGCATGCTTCAAAGAGGCATTAGGTTTTGAAGTAAAGCCCAGTCTGGCGATCTTAGTAGATTGAGCTTTATGTTAAAATATCTATGGGTGTTTGCGCTGATTTGGCCAAATAACACCCCTTGATGCAAAGCAAGACTAAGCAGTTCAAAGCTTGCTTGCTTTGAGAAAAAGGCACCTTTCCAGCTCAAAATTCGTTTTACTCTGGAAAGGTAATAACAATGCTTCGCTTTGTGACATCACAAAGCCTTAGTAAATCTGGGCCTACGTGTTTCTATGCTAGCAGTTTCTGAGCTTCTCATCTTCGGTACCATCATAAATAGGGTAATTCTATAAAATCATTGCAAAATCATTGTTATATTTTTAGGGAACATGGCTGCAATTGGGATCTCAATGTCTTATTAAGTGGCATTTTCAATGGACAGGACACTTTTCCCATTTCACCATGTCATAACTGAGATATTACTTTTAAGAGGCGCAGACAGGCGTATGGAATAGGTGATATTTATTAAGATGAGAGGAACAACCTCTGGACAAGTCCACCCAGCAGCAACCGTCTCCAACTCTCTCCAGCTTCCAGAACCTCTGGAAGCTGGTAACCAAGATTGGAATGTATACACAGTTACTAGGATACAACACATCTCCCCTCCAATAACAACAAAAAAATAAGAATAATAAGCAATGAATAACAATTACACATTATATGAATAAAGATTACAACTAACAATGAATAAAAATTACGCATACAAATGAATAAAAATTGCCATTCATATGACATCAAGCAAGAATTGTATTAAATACATGGAATGCAAATGTAGCACCATATTAATGACACACATAATCCTTGTGCCATTTTGGACTTTGCCTGACACGTTTGGTGCTATTAGATGCAACAGACATGTTATGATTTGGCTCATTGCACAAAGCCTTTTCCACCTTTTCTTGGTCACTTCCCACCTTTTTCAACCACATTTCTCGTTACACAGCATTACACATAGTGATACTGCGAATATTCCATTTTTTGCCATCAGTTAATCACACATTGTTGCCGGCAATCTTGGTGATACATTTGGGCACTGACCATTTTGACAGTCCCCTTTTTTTAATACTAAGGGTGTTAGTTCTTACCCAATCACCAACTGCAAACACACGTCTTCCCTTTTTTAATCTGTCATTATGTCTGCACACATATTTGTCCTGGTACATTTTGACCTTGCAATCTAAACTCTTCTTACTCACTTTTCGTGAACAACTCTTAAGCATCCAGGCAGGGGAAACTCTGGTACCTGGTTGCCTGCCCTTAAGGAGGATAAACGGAGACTCCTCCGTGACAGGAAGGGGAGAGGTGCGGTAACTCCACAACATTTCTTTTACCGCTTGCTTACAATCCCTGCCACTATTTTCAGATAATTGAATACATTCCTTTAAAACACGTTGAATCTCTCGACTAAACCGTTTTCCCTGGGGTTATATACCGCAGTGGTATGGTGGGAAATTCCCATCTTGGACGGATAGGATTTGAATTCCTCTGCTACAAATTGGGGCCCATTGTCCGTAACTAAAGTATTAGGACATCCCTCCCTGCGGAAAATTTGGTCGCAAAACTCAATTATGTTAGCCGCTTTGATTTCACCAGAGAATGCCACCTCTGGCCATTTAGAATAGTAATCAATTAATACCAAAGCAAATTTATTGGTTATACCTTTGGCAGAAAAATGTCTACATATATCCATTGCCACCCTTTTCCATGGTTTTCTCAGAAAATTGGTGGAAACAATAGGAGATTCCTCTACACAATGAGACTTGTCACTACACATGCACTCTACACATCCCCGTACATGCTCTTCCACATTCCTATCCATCCCAGGCCACCAAAAGGTCTCCCTAGCCTTGCTTTTCATACCGGATATACCAATGTGTCCTTCATGCAGTAATTTTAGGAGTCTGGAATGTAAACCTTCTGGCACTACCAACCTACAATTTCTGCGAAACATGCCGTCCACAACCGAAAGTTCTGTCCAAACTGTCCAGAACTCACCACATTTTTTCTTGAGAACAAAACTGGAACTAGAGGGATTGGATAATTCAATCATTAAATCCTTGAATGTGGGATCTACCGCCACCGCAGATTTCCACTCATCAACAGTAATGGCACCCTCGCATGATTCAGACACGCTCGCCACCACACAGTCATCATTGGAATCTTCTTCTTCATCATCACAAACTAGGGGTAACCGTGATAAACCATCTGCATTAACATTGCGAATGCCTGGAACATACTTCAGGGAAAAATCATACCCCTGGAGTCTGTACAGCCATTTTGCAATCCTAGGAGTCGCTCTTCCGGCTCTCTTGGTGGTGAGCAAGTCTTTTAGTGGTTTGTGATCTGACCTGACCTCAAAATGGGTTCCCCAGATGAAAGTTTTAAAATAATTTACACCCCACCAGCATGCAAGGGCTTCTTTATCAATAACGGAATAAGTAGCTTCCGCCCCCTTAAGGGGGCGGTATGCGAAGGCCACTACTCGTTCCTGCCCTAGATGTTTCTACATAAGTACCGCTCCCAAACCGTATGCACTGGCATCCACCACAATCATACTATGATCTGATGGATTGAAGGATTTTAACGCCACAGCCTTCACAATCTGTTTTGTAATGGATAGGAAAGCTTCCTGACACTCATCTGACCATTCAAACTTGTTGCCTTTTTTCATTAGTACTCTCAGGACATGTACTTTGTCAGCAAAATGTTGAACAAACTTGGAATAGAATTCCGCAAGACCAAGGAATGAACGCAATTGCTCTTTGTCACTTGGTGACGGTGCATCTGCAATGGCATCCAACAATTTCTTTTTAGGTTTTACTCCATCCCTTGACAAAGTGTGCCCAAGGTAATCAATTTGTTCCACACCAAATTTGCATTTGTTAACCCCCACAGACAAACCTGCATCTTGTAAATTGTTTAAAGTCTGCTCCAAAATCAAATCATGTTCACTTCGATTTGCTCCCCACACCAGCATGTCATCTTGGAATACAAACACCTTTGACAACCCATCTAAAATCTTGCACATTACCCTTTGAAAAACCACAGAAGCGGACGCTAATCCAAATGGCATCCGGATAAATTGGAAGGCCCCCTCTGGTGTAATGAATGAAGTAAGGTGCCTAGATGTTGGATGTAACCTGATCTGATGGTATGCATTGGACAGATCGATTAATGAAAAATAAGATTTGGTGACGGAGGACACCATCTCATTGATGTGCGGTAAAGGGTAACAGTCAACCAGAATATTGCGATTCAGATCACTCAAGTCAATACACATGCGTATATTTCCCTCAGGTTGGCGTGCTAAAACGATGGGACTGAGCCATTCTGATGACTCTAGGGCTCCGATTAGCGCCGGGACACTCTTCTGAGTAGCCGAGCGCTCTACAAGTACGTTATAACATAACATAACATAACATAACTCTATTGGTTCAATGACTTGTGCTTCACATAACCTTTGCAGTTCTTTCTTCAATTTTTCCCTAAGAGTAAACGGTACATTTCTCGCCTTGTGTACACATGGGACATTGTTGGATTTAAGTACAATACGATGCTCAAATTTTTCTAAACATCCCAGCTAACCCCCAAACAATTTGGGAAATGTGGTACCCATCTGGCTTTTTCTGCATCTTCCGTGACCAGTACTTGCTGCGGATGGTTGGGGTCTAGTGTGATACTTAGCGTTTTTTGTTCGCACCACCCCAACAACGCTCTTCCTTTTTCTACCACATATACTTTGCTGGTAGCCTCCTTACCTTTGTGAGATAAGATACAATTAAAGAAACCCAAAAATGGAAGCTTGATACCACAGTAACCCACTGGCTCAATGTCAGGAGAATTCAATTTGTAACCACCCACCTTCTCCCATGTACTTTTATCAATAATAGTGTATGGGGAGCAAGAGTCTGCCCAAACTGTTATTTTTGTACCTTTTATACCTAAATCACACTTAGGTGGATTATAGCTTTCGCAAATATCATTGACAGCGTTATCACAAATAACCATGACTTCGACTTCCCCTTCATCGGCAGAATTGTCATTCTCATAACATTCTCTAATAGTATGCTTCCACTTTTCAGCTGATGAAGATCCAGCTTTACACATACGTGCAAAATGACCTATCTTTTTGCATTAATAGCATTTTTCCTTGATGGCAAAACATTTATCAGACTCTGAAGTGTGTCTTGTGCTACCACATCTGTAACAAACCCGGTTGTTTTTAGGCACAGTAGTTTTGATGCTATTTTCCCTTTTTTTAGATGAATTTTTTTCTACAACACAATCCTTAGCCGCATCATATTTCTCCTTCATTTGATCCGTGCTCAATTCTTTAACATATCTGGAGGTGTTTTCAATACGTCTAGCTACTTCTATGGCTTTCTGTAGAGACGGGTCCTTCATATCTAACAACCTTTCCTGGATTTTAACATTGTTTGTCCTATTTATGAATTGATCCCTTATAATCTCCTCATGTAAATCCCTGAATCTACATGTAGACGCAAAAGTTCTTAATACAGAAATGTATTGTTCCACTGATTCCCCAGGTAACTGTGACCTTGAACAAAATGTGTGCCTCTCTACCACTATACTAATTTTCTTACCATAGTTTTCCTCCAATACTTTGAC
Source organism: Calotriton arnoldi (assembly GCA_963921515.1). Lineage (NCBI taxonomy): Eukaryota > Metazoa > Chordata > Amphibia > Caudata > Salamandridae > Calotriton > Calotriton arnoldi. The sequence goes on from CAWUFW010004840.1 coordinate 435,073, forward strand.
AACTTCAAAATATTCATCAACTGGTACTTCTTCGTCGCATTGCACTTCTACATCTTCACCACTTTGCCCACCCTCCCTATCACTTGCTTTATCTCCAAGATTAATATAATTTCTTTCTGTAGTAGTGGGTAATGTTTTCAGTACCTTTCTACCTTCTATCCCCAGATTATGCTTCAATAATGCTACTTTCCGGGAAGCTACAAAATCCTCACCACCAATTGCCTCTAAGTAGGTTTCAAAGGATTCTAACCAATCCTCCCATGGCATGGTAGGCTCTCCAGGATTTTGTGGAAATTTGGGAGGGGCTAAAATAGCAGACATGTCCATACTTGTTAATGTTGCACTAGTACTGAATTGGTGTAATGAGAGAGCTTAAATCCTCAATGAGAACAACAATGCTTACTGCATTGAACGGAAAAGTGGTAGAACAAGTATCACAAGAAAATATGTACTGTGGTCTAAATAGAAAAAAAACAAATTAAAGCAAGTAAAGTAGTCACCGTGGTCACGTTGTTCAGGTCGCTCGTAAACTGATGACAGTTTCAAACCATTCCTCCTCCTCCGTAGAACACGTGTGTCAGTTCCTCTCTATTTTTGTTTTTTTGTAGAGGTGCACAGGAATTAACAATAATATCTGGAATGAGCACCTCAAACACCGAGGTATCGTCGCTTCCCGTTGCTAAATAAGATCAGCTGAGGCCCGTAACAACAGCAGAGTCAGCGTTGACAATCACCGGCAGTTGCAAGGCAACGTCGTCAATTACAGAGTCCACGTAGCTTGGTAGCCCGATGATGTGTCATTGAAGCTGTGACATCACGCCGCTACTCACGCACACGCTGAAAGCTCATGTCATCTTTGTGGTGCGCATCGCACACCGAAGCAGAATGAAGGGACGCGGAACACGCCAGAGTCTGTCAGCCACAACACGCCAAAGTTATCGGGTAAACCCTTTTTTTCAAATGCTAACAACTTGCAGGCCGTTCATCGCATCTGAGTTCCAAGTTGAACACAAGGCGCACTTCGCTCAGCACCCGATCGCACACTTAGCGTGATGCACACCTGACACACGGCTACATCAATAGTTAGATGGTGGTTAACATGCTCACACCGCCTAGGTCGACACACAATTGGTTGAGTCAACTCACCAGACGGTCGCTCCGTACTCATGTTCTCCAGGACTTCCAGGCACAGATATGCTCAATTCAGTCCTTGCTCTTCCACGTTGCATGAAACAATTGGGCTTGACCACCGGTAGTGTTCTCCGTCAAGTACAGCCAGTTGTACCTTAAGCAAGTGACAATTGGGACATCAGGTAGCCCAGGGGTTGTAAAGTCAGCACAAAATCTGGGTCAGGATCTTCCTATCCAGTCTGCCCTCTGGGAAACAACGTCCCATCCTCGTCGCCACTTTTAAGAGGCGCAGACAGGCGTATGGAATAAGTGATCTTTATTAAGATGAGAGCAACAACCCCTGGACAAGTCCACCCAGCAGCAACCGTCTCCAACTCTCTCCAGCTTCCAGAACCTCTGGAAGCTGGTAACCAAGATTGGAATGTATACACAGTTACTAGGATACAACAATTATGAACTTGGATATCTCCACTTCAAAAGATAATTTACAATATGTTAATTAAGGAAGATTGTATTTTTCAGTGGCAACTTCCAATTCCAAAACAATGCAGGTCTGTCCCAAGGTATGCAAAAAAGTGATGGATTGAGGATGTGGCGCGAGTGATTACCAGTGGCTACGATTAAGTCAAGCTTTCCATCTATCACTGTTTTGTATACTTAGTGTGTCACCCTGATTGGGACGGGTATGCCAAGACGTGGGTCACACTGTGTCACTGGAACCAAGCTGTACTTGGCTGATGAGCCCATAACTAGGGCAAAACCGATCCTGGGCTGCTTGTATTCTGGTTCAGGGAGGACCTGGCTTGGCAGTTTGGGCTGGGCTGTTCCTATTGGAGCTGGGGCAAGAATAATTTTCATGTAGCTGGGTCCAAACTGAGGTGGCATAGTGTGCAAAATAACACACTTGGATTGGGATGCGGCCCAAATGATTACCAGTGACTGAGATTAATTCAGGCCTTCCATCCATCACTGTTTCTATACTTACTGTGTCACCCTAAGTGAGACAGGTATGCCTAGACATGGGTCCCATATGCACACTGTGTCACTGGAACCAAGCTGTACCAGGCTGATGAACTAGGGCAAAACTGGTCCTGGGTTGCTTCTGTTCCAGTTCAGGGAGGTCCTGTCTTGGCAGCTCGGACTGGACTAGGCACCTTTCCAGCTCAAAATACATTTTGCTCTGGAAAGGTAACAACAATGTGTCACTTTGTGACGGCAAAAAGCCTTAGTAAATCTGGGCCTGTGTGTTTCTATGCTAGCAGTTTCTCATCTGCTGAACCGTTATAAATAGAGTAAATCTATAAAAATCATTGCATGTTTTATTTTCAGGGAACATGGCTGTATTTGTGCTCCTAGCTTTGTGATGTCAATGTCTTATTACATAACATTTTCCATAGAGAGAACACTTTTCCTATTTCACCATGCCATAACTGAGACATTACTAACTTGGATGACTCCACTTGGAAAGTTACATTACAATATGTCAATTAAGGAAGATTTGTATTTTTCAGTGGCAACTTCCAGTTCCAAAACATGGCAAGTCTGTCCCTTGTTAATGAAAATGCAATCAATGTAGAAGGGAAACTATTTTAAAATCTATCTGAAAAATGGAAAACTCCAAACCACCTTACCAGTGAATCAATAGGAACTGCCCAAATAGGGTTTACACTAGCTCTGCTATTCTCTTTTTGCTTTAAGACCCCTAGTATCTCATGTATTGTCCTGCCAATCAGATCATAACTATTATTTTTTATTTGTAATCCAGCCCATGATGTAGTTATTGCTTTATTTTTTCCGATTCAGTCCTGAGCTGTAATAAATAACCTTTCTCATCTGTTGTCTAATATGACTCTTAGTCCTGTTTGCGGAATTGGTGCGACGTGAGCTGTGGTGCTTGGCCCTGAAAGAGTCCTTTTTATTCTCCACTTCAGATAAGTTGTAAACATCAGCTTTACTTGACATTTGTATCTATCACAAAGTGTAGATCCATCTTCACTTAGGCTGTTAATGAAATCTCGTAGCACACATAGGTGATGGGGAAGCCATACTACCTGGATCAGAACTTATACTAAGTGCTAGGGTCCCTGATCTGTGCTATGCTCCATTTAGTCATTTAAGATACACCATACCGAGGGTATGCTGTTTTCAGTGTTTTTGTTTTGTGAAGTTCAGTAACTTTTTTCAGTGTTTTTACAACTTCTGAAAATCAGTGGTTATCAGTGTTTATATATTTTAACACACATTTTTTTTTCTGGAGGCGGTGTTTTTCCACTCTTTACATATTATAATAGTAGAAAATCTTTTCTTTGTAGCAGGACCTTCAGTAGCAACATGTAGTGTGTGAATGAGTGTACACTTCTTTAACGTTTTCATAAGACACTTGGAGGTTCATTAAAAAAAGCAAAACATCATTGCTGTTATGAGTTGACTGGACGGTTGTAAATCATTGCATTTAACATGTAGATCATGTCATGTATTTGTAGTTTATGTAAAATAGTTCAGTGGGCCTCTGCTTTTGCTACAAAGATCATTGCTTAATCTGAAGGCCGCATATTGCAATTAGGCCTGAGTGGAAATATAGTTCAATTAGGCCTGGGTGGAAATATAGTTCTGCTTGTGGAGTTGGCGGAATTTGAGAACTCCGTTCTGCTCACATAATGAGGAGTTCCCGCTAAATTCCTCCATATGAGATTTGCTGGCTGCTTGCATGGCTTCTGGTCACAGAATAGCCTTCTGATACCAAATTTGTGATGCTGGCGAGCGTGAGCAGCTGCAGCTGCATTTCGAGCAGATTCTCTACTAGAGAAGCAGCTGACTCTACTGCCCTTCTTGAGAAATCTCGCTGTTTTTGGGAACTCCGTGCTCTACGCGGAGTGGTAAAAACTCTGCAAACACCACTAGCGGAGTGGAGTTTACTGCCCAGGTCTGATATATACCATTGGATTTAAGGATTTCACTTTTGGGATATCACAGGCAAATTAAAAAACCTTTGTATAAGGCTGTGGTTTGTTTGATCGAGGGCATGCACCAGTATGTATTTGTACTTTTATTTGATTTTTAAATCTGATTGTGGTGGGTGGCCTGGAGTTTCAATAGGGGTCTAGTTATTTTATTGCATTTCATTTTTTATCTTTCGTAAGGGAAAAAGGTTGCACAGTTCACTACATTTTCTCCATGTTTGTTAAATTTACACTATTCATTTATTTTACTATGTGGCCTAGTCTGCCCACGGGCCATCCAGCCAGTAGGCCCAGCTCTAGTCATGGGTACATGAACCAACTGCTTCTGTGGTATGTGTTGTTTCAAAACATAATTTAGGGCAAGAATGGCATTGGATTAAATTAAAAATGTAGGTTGTTTGTATTTCACATATGTTTTCTGCAAAAAGTGTATTTTGGTGGGTTAATATTTGATGCCTTGAGGGGATATGTGTTGTTATAAACTTTTTATAGCTCACTTAATTTTCTTTTTTGGACGTGTTGAATTAATGGCAGTGCTTTCTTCAGCGTTACCATGCCTCCTTTGTCCTGCCAGTGTGAGTGTGTGTGTGTTTGCCATAGGCCACCATTTGTCTTTGTTCGCTATGCCATGTGGACAGGGGCCGTTTTTTGTAGTCAGTGTCCATAGGCCTGAATGTATTCTTTGTTGTCCATGCCTCCTTGCTTTTTGTTTGACCATGTGGCCGGCGTCCATTATGTGAAGGCAGCCAGTGAGCTTTTGCCATAGGAGTCTGTGTGTTCTTTGTTGTGTCCATGCCTCCTTGCTTGTTGTTGTTTTGACCATGGGGCTGGTGGCCATTTTGTGTATCCAGCCAGTGTGCTTTTGCCATAGGCCTGCATGTGTTCTTTGTTGGGGCAATGCTTCCTTGCTTGCTGTTATTGTTTGTCCATAAGGCTGGTGACCATTTTGTATAGCCAGCCAGTGTGCTTTTGCCACAGGTCTGCATGTGCTCTTTGCTGTGTCCATGCCTATTTGCTTGTTGTTGTTGATTGACCATGTGGCTGGTGGCCATCTTGCTGGGACCCCTCACTACTTGAGGATACGGACTACTTGACAGCCGTGTACAAGGTGGGCTACCTATTAGTTTGAAGAGAGGTAGTGATAATCGCCAATCAGATGCAACGGGGTAACCTGGTAACAACAACCCTGGGGCCATTGATCGCAAAGACTGGCGATTGTTCTGTAATGGCCAGTATACATTGATACACATTTTATACTATTGTAATGATTTGATTGCAGAGTGACTAACCCTTTTGGTCCTGAAGAATGCCTTTGAACCCCAGTTGAGGGTCACTTATAGGCAGAAACATGTTGACCTAATTTAGGCGTATGTTTGTTGATAACCCCTAGTCCTCTATTCTTTTAATCCTGTCCTGGGAGGCCACATATTAAAGAATTTGGTCTCCAAGAGCCAGTTTTATTCTAAAAAGATTTCTTTTTGCACTCTGCCCCTTACTCTCCCCATCTTCGGTCCCTTCTCCATAGAAAACACCTCAGCTCCTCTTGTAAACCAGAAGAGATATAGCCCACACCAGGGACCTTGCGGCCCTGGTGTGAGGAGGGAACCCTTTGATAAAGCATGTCACCCTTGGGTGAGTGAGGGTTCTCGTCCTAAGAAAAGATCTTTCCCACCTCACCCTACCTTCCCTATGCTCTAGACGCATATACACTTCTTGGCTCCAATGTGGATAATACTTCACAATGGTGACCCTTCTTCTTTCTGTGTCTATGTTTTGGTTGAGAACGTACTTTTAGTGAGTACACATGGCCATTTTGTACCGCCAGTCAGAGTTCTTTTGCCATAGACCTGCATGTGTTCTTTGTTGTCCATGCCTCCTTGCTTGTTGTTGTTGTTTGAGTATGTGGCTTTTGGCCATTTTGTGTAGCCAGCCAGTGTGCATTTGTCATAGGCCTGCATGTGTTCTTTGTTGTCCATGCCTCCTTACTTGTTGTTGTTAGTTAACCATGTGGCCAGCGGCCATTTTGTGTAGACAGCCACTATGCAAATCCTTTCTTTCCAGTTTTAAAAGCCATTTTCTAGGGAGATTGATTGGAGAGGGATATGCCTTTTTGTTTTGGTTCATTTATTTTACTTTTCCCTGATATTAGTTTATTATGCTTGAGGATCATTGTAGCATATTCATATATGAGCAGTGTTTAAAATTATACGTATTTTCCTCCATTTTTCCCAGCACTTTCTTGCCTCCCAATAGGCTTCTCATAGTCCCTTAGTATACCAGCAATTTATTGTTTGTTTATTTAATTGTTTTTTATTTGTTTATTTTTTTAATCGTATTTGTGTTTCATATTTTCCCTCCTTCCACCCCCTGACTGCCAGAGGAAGCTGCCACACACCAGCATTCATTTTTTAAGGATTGTCATACTATTTTCCCCTAGACCCCCTGCCTACCATAGGCGCACAGCTGCACACCAGCATTAATTTTTTAAGGATTATTAAATTCTCCTTTGGACCCCCTGCCTACTATAGGTGCACACCAGCATGCATTTTTTAAGGAGTATTCAATTTTCCCCTGGACCCCCCTGCCTGTCCATGGGCACACAAAAGCATTAATTTTGTAAGGATTATTCCACTTTCCCCTGCACCGCCCTGACAGGCACAGGTGTCTCCCGTTAGATGCACATAGAGCAAACAGTTACATTTATATGCTGTTATCCTGATTGAAAAGGAAATATTATGTTATGGTGGTGTGGTTTGACTTTGGAATGGATACACTATTGTTGTTAATTGTGTAGGATAATAAGTGACGACACTAAATTATATTGTCTGTACTATGAATACTTCAAACTGCAAAAATGCCACCTTTCACTACATGTTTTTCTTGCTTGTTTGCTTTCAGGTACACAAAAGCCATCAATCACAGGATTGCCAGATAGAAGGCTGGCGCAAAGGGACGTGACCACAAAACGTGAGTCGTGCATGCTATTCCGCTTGTGCAGCTAAGTGCCACTGCCAACTGACAGAGCTTCAAGATGGCCCCAAAGAAAGGTGCTGCCAAGAAAGTGGCCAGTGAGGAGGAGAAGAACAGGAAGATTTCCACCACTGGAGTGCTACCCCAAACCTCTTTCAGGAGATGTGTGCATGCTGCACAGTTCTCTGGGCAGGAAGTTGGGAGCAGCACTGTCGCATCAATGGCACCACCCCAACCTATGCCCAAGGCCATGTCTCTCAGTGAGGCAGCCACTGCAATCATGGGGATGAACAGTGCTTTTGAATTGGATTTGTCTCAGCCGCATACTAGTACCCAGTCCTCTCAGGAAACTGAGCAAAGTGGACAACAGGAGCAGCAGCCCACAATAGTAGATCTTCCTGAAGTAGGAGCAGAACAAGAAGCTGAGCTTCCTGCTGAGCAAGATGTACCTCTTTTTGAAGCATTGACTTCCACATCTCCAGCAAGAAAAAGGAAGGGCACTCCACCATCTTCTCCAAGCCCCCTTCTGATGATCTGGACATGGATTGGACCCCGGCTCAGTCCGAGACCCGCCAGGAGAGGCATGGGAAAAGGAAACTTCCTGAAAGTCTTATTATTATAGAAGGAGATGAGGAGTACGAGTCAGTCATTGTCATAGAACTGGCTCAGAGGACACCGACATTATCATCCCTATTCAATCTGCTCTGAGGGATGTGACACTAGTTTCACCACCACCACCACCTCCACCAGCTTTCATATTTGTAAGGCCCATGGCTGAGACCTGCATCCACCACTACCTCAGTTGAAGTACTCACTGCAGAGAGACAATGGACGACAGACCCACCTGCCTCCACTCCTTCTTCAGGCATTGACACACTAAGAAAGTTCTCCTCCTCAGTTTAGGACTACTTTAGCATTACCAAGCAGGAGAATAACTTTGCAATGTGCTCCATTTGCCACACCAGTGTTTTTCAAGGTAAAACTGGTACACACTATGGTACTGGAGGCCAAATGACCCATATGAAAAACACTACGCAATCCGGTGGGAGGCGCACCTTAACAAAATTACTTTAGGTGGTGGTGATGAGAGAGGGGAATCAGCTCTGATCATGGTGGGAGGTGAAGGGGATGAAGAAGAAAAGGGTAACAGATTTACACAAAGCAGCCTTGTCTGTAGTAGTGCACTAGTATCACAAACCTCAGCAACCTTGAAATGGCACAAGAGACAGATGGAGATACCACAGCATACAGTGACTGCCCAAAGATGCACATTGAGCCTACTACCTCCTACTTCCTCTCTCCAATGTCGCCTGCATCTGTGGCACCAGAAAAGAAAAAATCCAGGCTACTATTACAAGCATGTTTAGGCAGGAGGGGCGCTAAGAATGTAACCACCCACCTGCACGTTTGTGTAATGGGAACCTGGCTAAAATGTTAATAATGGACCTCCTCCCTTTTTCTTTTGCAGATGGTGTGGGATTTTTAGATTTTGTGGCGTCCATCTGCCCCAAATGGAAAGTTCCCAGCTGAACCTATTTTTCCAGAGTTGCTGTTCCAGAGCTCCATCATGATGTGCTGCAATTGGTTGGACACGTTTTGCAGCAGAGTGCTGTTAATACTATCCACTTGACAACAGGCATGTGGACCAGTTGTCAAAGCCATGGATTACATGTGTATCACTGCACACTGAATCTCTTTTGTGGGGGTTAGGCAACAGCTCTCTACAGGTTTAAGGACTGAAGAAACTTTTAAGGGCATTCGGAGGCATACAACAGTAGCCATGTTCGCCATGGAGAAATTCAATACAGCTTCAAACATCTTAGAAGACTTTAACAGCAAGGTGTTTGAATGGCTGCGACCCAGAGGTCTCAGAATAGAATCTGTTGCTAAGGGCAATGGCAGTAACACAGTTAATGGCATGGCAGATAGTGGCTATTTTTCGGTCCTGTGTTTGGCACATTACACCAACCTGATTGTGCAGGACACTCTCAAAAAAGAAGACATAGTCAGCAACATACTGACCACCTGCAGAAGGATCTGCACTCATTTCAGCCATTCTTTTAAAGTCTGGAGGCAGTTGAGGATCATGCAGCCTGCTAATAGAGTACCAGTGGAAGCCCTCATACAGGAAGTGCTAACACGCTGAAACTCGGCCTATTACATGTTGCAACATCTATTTGAGCAGTTAAAACCGATCAATGACTATGTCATTCAAAAAGCAGGGGATGCAACTGGGAAAAGAATGACCATGGAGGTGGACAAATGGTGCCTAGTTAAATATCTGGCACAGATGCTACTTCTTTTTTAGGTTTACACATGAGAAATCAGCAAGGAGGACTGTACGATGAGCCAAGATATCCAATTGTTGCATCTGCTACAGGACCAGTTAAAAAAGGTGTCGCAAAGGTTCACAGGTGTGAACGGCAACGGAGAAGAAACAATAAAAACCAACTTGACTTCAAAAGTGCATGGCTTGGTTAAGAGCTTAATCCTTCACTTGGCTGTTAATCCCATATATCGTGTCATCCAAAGAGTACATCTGTGCCACAATACTCGATCCACTGTACAAAAAAAGGCTGCCCACTTTTATTCCTTTTTCAGAAATGGTTGTTTCGCTATACAAGAAGTGGATTGTTGATCAAGCGAGAGACCTGGAAGAAGAACAGTTGGGAATTAGAGTCCCGAACAGAAGTTCTGGGATGCATCCTTCAACTTCCATAGAGGGCAGTAATTTTGTCTCACAGCTAGCAACACCAGCAACAATAGAAACAGGAGAATCAGACCCAACCTCTGCATTGGCTTAGTTTCAAGTGGCAGGGCTTAAGTCAAGTGCAGAAGCAAAGGCAAAAGAGGTCGAGCAAGTGGCAGCACCAATGACCATTCAGAGGATGATTCAGGACTATCTGGATGACCCAAAAGAGGTCTACGTAGATCAAAACTCATTGGTGTATTGGTATGGGAAGATGTGACAAAGTCTAGAGCTTAGCAGGTTGGCAATAAAGTATCTGGCTTGTCTGATAGCCACGGTGTCTGCTGAGCATGTATTCAGTGCAACTGACCTAATTATCACAGTGAGAAGGACCAGTCTCTTGCCTCACAATTTGGAGAGATTGACCATGATCAAAATGAACCAACACTTCATACCACATAATTACACTGTTCCTGAAATATCACTGAAGGAGGAGGAGAATGAGGGTGATTGGTCAGATTCAAGTGTGTTAGCTGACCAACTTCTGGGCAACCCACCTGAGTTTGAGGACGAACTCTACTTCCCTGACTGAGTAGGCCACCATAGAACTTTTTAATTATTTATCGTTGAATTGCTTTGTCAAAGGAAAAGGGATACAGCTAGAGGAACATTATATATTTTGTTTGTGCCTGACTTATGCAGCCCCAACATTTTTAGGCATATGTATGGCTGCATTGGAGTTGGACCAGTGTGCAGTGAAGAAGTCTCCCCATTCCCTCCAAAGACATTGGCGACAATGCCTGCCTCAATCCTATGCCTATCCTTCTTTTTTCATCCCCTGGCAGGTCTGCCCCAGTAAATATCATTTGATTTACAACACTGCCAATGCATTGCTTCCAACAAAGAGGAGATACAGTTGTGTACCACCCTGCTTGGATTGGAACAGGTAACTATTGCACCAATAAGTGATATATTATTGAGTGATTGTGCGTGTTGATTAATTAATCCTGTGGTGGCAGACCATGAGGGAAGATGTTCAACTACTTTGTAAACTTGATTTTGATGATTTGCAATGTTTGGGGCCTGATGGGTGATTTTTCCTGAAGGTAATTGGCCCTTTCACACTTAGCGAGATTTACTTGCAGAGTCCAATCCTTGCTCCTTGCTGTACTTTTTTTTAGTTCTTCAGAGACCAGACCAGTCAGTTTTGTTAACAAACACAAATCTACACTAAATACTCCAAATTGTTCTCTTCTCATTCACCAACATCAGTGAACTACAGGTCTATCTCTCACACTTGGGTCGGGATGGAGTCAGCGTGATTTGTTTTTCTGAGTCAGGATGGAAGGACTCAGGACGGGACTACTTCAACAGCCAGAAGAAGGAAGTTATCGACTTCAAAGGGGAAACAACATGATGATGATTCTAAGAGGCCTACTCAGCTCTGAGGACTGGAGAGAGGTGCGTTGGTTAGGAAATGCTGCTGAGCGTGTGTGCTGGCTCAAATGTAAAACTCCTCTATTATGAGTTTGTGGTTGGGGGGCTATTGTAACTGGAGACAGACATGTGATGTGACATCATTACATGATGCACGCACTCTACTAAATGTTATGATGACAGTTGTGACATTGATCACCCCGATACATGCAGCTACTTGTCTGTGATTGGTTGTACAATTGCTCTAATTTCTCAGTTAATTGCACAAGAGGCATAATGAATGATTGCAGCAGCCTAGGCTACTGCTATGCCTCTGAATCTTGGTACATTCCTCATGAAGCTTACCTTCTGCCCTTCTCCTTGACTCTACAATATCATTTCTGTTTTACAATCCCCAGGCCTTCTCTTCTCCTGCATGAAAGGTGAAAGCTCCATAACACTCCTACTTACCTTACTGAACCGGATCAGCCAAGGACCCAAGACGGACATTCAGAGAAGAATGAAGATGCACCGCCCAATAAAGAATCATTTTTCTTTTAACAATCATAATTTTTAGAACTTTGTGGGTTCACTGGATTATAATTTGTATTTTTCAAGCATAGATGACAGAAAATTTAGATATATAATAACAAGGATCTCTGGGGCTGAAGGACTGTTTGAAATGCATTTAATTGGACTGTCATTCCTTCATTTCCTTCCACAACAGATTTAATTATGATGATGTGCTGCTCATCTGCATGATGAATATTTTGGTGTGTAGTGTTTGTCTTTGTCACACCTTTCCCCAACTCTCCTTTCCCATCCATTCTTCAAACCCAAACCCTCTTTCCCCAGGCTGTGTGATTTATTTAGGTGTGATTTAATTTACACCATAAATGGATCAAACACTTGGTGGGGTGGATGTGGTGAAAGCAACACCAACTCACTGCAGGATCTTCTATTACCTGAGCAATAATCCACACCAGCCCCACTTACCCACTCACGCATAAAAGGGATCCATAATTTAGATATATAGCATCATTAGTCAACTTTATCATTCAGGCCTTCTGTTGCGTAAATGCTTAACATTGTCCATTCCTGAGTCCTCTTCTCCTGACTCAAGGATTTAGTAAGTTTAATTTTAATTAAATACTAGCTCCCCACTGCTCAGAAGAAGTTGTTATTGCTAGTTTTTCAGGTCATTGTGTCAAGGTGTAGCCTGGTCTGTGTCTTTGTAATGTTATGATATAAATAAATAACCCACTAATTCTGTGTTTTATTTTCATCTACTTGCCTGTGATGGATAATCTTTAGGATTAATCCTACAATTTGAGTTCACCTACGTGGTAGTGGGACTTCCCTTGTGATGTCTTCCCTGTTAGCGCGCTAGCCTGCTACTACTACCACCACCATTAAGATTAAGAAAGCTTCTTGGGAGACCCTGCAGTAAGGTTTTGGAAGATTGAGAGAGGTAGCAGCCATCGCTTCATCTATTCAGATAGGAGAACTATGGAGTGAAGTGAATTAATTTAGTTAGTAACTAACTTCTACTAAAGATTAGGATCTTATTTATTTAGGTTGTTGTAGGCAATATAGACATTGGAATACCCCCCTAGTGGTCAATATAGTTACAGAGGGTAGTAGGACAAGGGTATAACTAGCTGGTTTACACTTTGATAAGCGGATTAAAAAACAGGCTGGCAGTACAAAGTAAAACTCAAAAACAAGATTTCAGGCATAAAGTAACAGAATAATTTCCCTTAAATGTTTCTTAACAATCATTACAACCCACCCTCTTCACCCACAACAGGCCCATTCCTATCCCCAAACAAATACCACCCTATCCCCAACCAATGTCCAAATGAATGTCCAAAACGCAGTGCACCTTCCCGTTCCCTTATTAATCCAGCAAAAAATAAAAAGGGCATCAGAGGGCAGCATCAATGTGGGCACGAAGGCTTGCCACCTCCAGGCAAAGCTAAACAATCCAGGGGTTCGCCCTATTAATACCATCTCAACCTGGGCATGAGGAACGGCATATACAAAATGGTAATTTGTGGGAACTGATAGAATTAAGACTATGCTTGACAAATTATTTGGAAGAGAAACTAAGCACATTTATATGTCTTTGATATGTGTTGTACCATGTTATTGAAGGATGTGTAAAATAATAACAAGTGTTGTTGTGTTGTGTATGTACCTGTTTTTTGTTTGATAAATACACTCTTGGCCTGTGCTTGTGATTGAAATTCATACAAACAAATGCTGTCTTGTATAGTGACATATGGTACTAGTGATTAATTCATATTTTCACTAGCATAGTCATAATTCTATCCATTCACGGCGACCTTCCGGTGAAACAGCACCAGCTCGCAAAGCATGCAGCATTGAAAGCAGTCTGAGTAGGAAAGGAGGCAGCAGTGGTGGATTGGGAGGATCCCAGCTTCCGGCAGCGCTGCCGATGTTGTGGCCTGAATGGAGGCGCTAGCGGCTGGCTGGAGGAACTGGGGCCCGGGAGAGTGGCATTTGCCTAAGCCTCTTCCAGGGCCACGAGCTGATGATATTCTGTCTGGATGGCTTCCATCTGGTGCTGCCACAGGCGGGCTGCTATCTCCTGCTGAGATGGTGGACCAGCAGGAGGAGCTATATCAAGAAATAAAAATAGATAGAAAAGACAAATTGTAAACAGTGCTCTGTGCAAACATGTGGGTAATATAGTAGCACAGTAGCAGTACATTGCTGGTCCCCTATGGCCATTGGAATTTTTGATGTGATTAGTCACACGGCCAGGTTTACCCCACACATGCCTCACCTAAAATCACTGACTGGTAAAAAAAATAAACAGGCACTTTGTGTGTAAAACGAAAAATCAATTACCTCTCTTTAATGAGTAAGGTATTAAGCACTATGCAGAACAATCATTAGTATTCTTGTTGTGCTAAGTTAATGGAGGCATGCTAGCATGTCAGGTACTTTGCTACGCTCTACAGTCTGCAGCTGGGGCAGCTTTAATGGACAATTTAATATCTTCCTATAATTCCAATGGCCCAGCTTTTCTCTGACTGCCTTTCATTTCTACACTGACTCCAAAGAGGTAGATAAATAATATTAATACTACATCACACACGTGAAGTATAAAACGTGGTTATCCTGTCTGCCATAAGTAGACAGTGAGAAAAACGATGCACAGCAGTACAGGGAAAGAAACAGGATATGGATTTTGTTTGCCATGTTCGTCACAGAGTATCCCATCCACAAAACTCTAAATCTGGCACTTAGTTCCACTTTACTCCCCGGCCACACCCTCCACTACAAATTATTTTCAACAAATACCTTTGTTTGACAATAAGGAAACTTAGTCTACTGCAGGGTAATTTAGAGGGATTAGGGTAGGTAGAAGTTATGCTATAGAATAGTGGGGTGTCACTGATCATTATGTGCTAAACTTTAGCTTAGTCAGTCACTGTAGTTGATGAATAACGAATGGGAAAAAAGAGGTTTTTACATGGTTAGCCCTCCACTTTTTGCCTGGAAAATGATGTGGTTTCGATTGTAGTGCCCTGGGTCCCTGCCAACCAGGTCCCCTGTGCCAGTGCTTCTTCCCTAAAACTGTTCCACAATTGGCCCTTCAGGCCCCCTGTAAGTCCCTAGTAAATGGTACCTGTGTACCAACAGCATTGGGACTGAAGAGGGCCCCTTAGAGACTCCTCACCTAGGTCATGGAAACTGCCAGTGCAACATGCAGGCCCTGATGCAAACAAAAACGACAAAGTCAACATAGCACACTGCCTGTGTGCCATGCCAAACAGTACTGCCTAAGGTAAGGTATAAGTAAGTCACCCCTCTCGTAGGCCTTACAAGCCCTAAGGCAGGGTGCACTATATCTCAGGTGTGGGCATATATTTAGGTCTATTCCCTTATATTGTATGTGCCAAGGAAGCCATAGAGAGTACATGGGCTGGAAACCTGACAACTCGAGTTCCACGGTGCCATGAAGGCGTCTCTGAACACAGGAGTGTTTGGCATCAACTACTCCTCTCGATAAACTCATACTGATGCCAGTGTTGGATTTATTGAACCATGTAGTCGGAGGGCACCTCAGAGGTGCTCTCTGAAAACCTACCAATCCTGGTGTGGTCACAGATTGGCTTAAGGCAGCCAGCCACCACCAGACATGTTTCTGACCCTTGGGTCGAGAAACCCCATTCTCTGGAACCAGAAACAAAGCACATCCTGGGCGGAGGTGTGACACCTCCTACCCCAGGATGGGCACAGTGCTCGAGCGGGGAGCTTCAAAGGCCTGCCACCTTTGTAATGCAGCCCCCAGCCTCTACTGCTAGCAGCAGATGGCAGTCCCCAGTTCAAACTCCCACTTTGGGCAGGTGAACCAGTGGGAAAACTTAGTCAGAATAGGAGGTATACCATCCTTCACCAACTCCATCCCTCAGGTGGGGGAGGCAAAGTAAAGCACATTTTCAGTGCTTACCATCTTGAAGATGGTGGGACTTATCCAATCAGGGCTAGGGCTATGCCCCCTCTCACAGGAGGGTGACATAGTAGTGGGTGTAGACAACCCAGGTAAGGAGCCCAGCGGTCCCTACCTGCTACTCCCCTAAAATGCCCCTAAATCTAGTATTTAGGTGGCTCCCCAGACCCTGAAACTAATTCCTGCTGACATTAGAAGAGGATGAAAAAGACGCCATGCAGAGAAGACTGAAGACAACTACTGACTTGGCCCCAGCCCTACTGGCCTTACTGCAGCTTCAAAGACCCTGCAAAGAAAACGATGCCTGTTCTGCAGCCAGAGACCTCCAAAACCCTGAGGAGGACTGCCTGCTTTTGAAAAAGACCAGAACTACTGAGGACAGCGGACCTGTCCCCAAGAAACCAAGACAAAGGTCTCTGGTGCCCTCCGGTTCCACGATCCCTGACCACTCTGCACCTGACTTCGCCTCTGGCCTGAGTCCAGGTAGCCTACCGGTCCAGAAAAGGCTCCCCAGCAATCCTGAGTCTTAGTCCAGCATTGACTGACCCCTCCTGGACTCCACAACAACGCCTGCAGTGTGAATCCGAAGGCTCCCCCCTACCGGCTCCGGTTAGAGAAACTCAACATCAAAGGACACCCTCGCACCCGAAGCCCCTGGGCATTGAGGAGCTCACCTGATGATTTCCCTGTGACCTACAGCATCCCAGCTGTCACTGGTGTTCTTCGTGAAGCATCCAGCTCGACGTCTGCAGCCTGTTTTCAAAACCATGTTCCTCCATTCACTTGCATTGGGGGCTTGACCTCGAGTTTGCACCCTGCACCCAGGTGCCACTGTGCTGCTGGTGGTGTATGTTTGGTGCTGCCTTGTGGCCCCACCTGTGCTTGCCTAAACCTCCAAAGCTTGACCCCAGCAGCCGCTTTACCTACCTGCAAGCACTGTGCCTTCAAGCACTCCCAGTCTCCATTGGGTAACATTGGGCCCGACCTCCAGATTTGACCTCTGCACCTGGCCACCCCTGTGCCTCTGGCAGTGCAGTGTTTGTGTTTACCTGAACCTTGCCCTCTCCTGATCCTGAACCCGAAGCCTGGAATTGTAAGAGCCTTCTTACCCGTAAAACCGCATTATTTTTTTCCTCAATAAGTTAACATTGCAAAGACTGAAAATTGCATTGTGTCCACTATTGAAACTGGAAAGTATTTCTATTTAAAAATGTATTTACCTTTTGACGAAGATCGTGGTCTTAAAATAATTCTTAAGAATATCTTATTTTTATAAAAATTGGTGTAGATTTCCTTTTTGAGTCGTGTGTCATTTATTGGTCAGTGTGTGCAAAACAAATGTCTTACACTCCTCTGTGTTGGGCCTAAGGCGGCTCACCCACAATATCACAAATAGAGCACTTTGGGTTTGTATTGAGCCCTGTACACTTCTGGGGGAATCACTGTACTCTGTGCACAATATAACCACCTACTGGTATACCATATGCTGAGCCAACTTCCTACAAGGCATAAATTTGTTATGGAAGCCATGAAATATATATATATATACATAAATTACTTGTCCAGAAAAATTTGACACATGCCAAGAATTGATTTTTCTATTTTTTTGGTAGGCTGGGACAGAACTTAGGAAAGAATAAAGGAGTGAAGTACTAGTAGGATGGGAAACACACCTTATTTTCGGCTTGTAATGCATTGAAAACTTCATAAATGCTGCGTTAACTGAAGCAGACACACATTGCACAGCCAACACTGCAGTACCGAATTCAACTATGATGCAGTTAGTTCATGGGTGGTGAAATGCTATGGGCAGGGAGGTGATGAATGATGATGGGTGGGATGTCTGCCTCGCTTAACAAATACAGTGACTATATTTAATTTGTCAATAAGCAGGCAATGTGACTTACCACCAACCATCCCTGCCACCACTGGGACTTCCCCTCCAACTGCCTCCTCTGCTGCCTCTGGTGCACTGGTACTGCCGCTGGCCCCAGCACTGGTGGTCTGTGCAGCTAGAAACAAAATTACACATTTTAG
This sequence comes from Calotriton arnoldi, assembly GCA_963921515.1. NCBI lineage: Eukaryota > Metazoa > Chordata > Amphibia > Caudata > Salamandridae > Calotriton > Calotriton arnoldi. Next base: position 452,762 of record CAWUFW010004840.1, read on the forward strand.
ATGCCAGATACACCTCCCCATATTATTTATTTCAAACAAAACACAACTTCAATACCTCCTTACAGTTCAGCTAGCAGTAACTTTTATCAAAATTATCACTTTGCGCGGTTTATTGCTGTTGGTTGATAATGTTAGAAAAGCCAGGTAGTCAAGCCAACCAAAAACGTTTCATAATGGAGGGGCAGAGCTATGATGACTCTGAGTCATTGAAGCGCAATGAAGGGGTGGAATAATAGTCAATGAAGGTCATATTGTCTTGGTTGGCAAATTAAATGGGACCTCATACTTTCCTGCCATGCTGCACTGTCATGGAAACTACTGGCATACTGTAAAAATTAATGATAACACAATATGATGACGATTCATCTGACTCAGGATCCAGTGGATCGACTCAGGAAAAGGTAGATACCAACCATATCGGGGCAGGAGGGGCAATTTCAAACGTCCTTGGTTCCATGGTCAAAGAGGATGGGGACCCTATCAAGACCCTCCCCAATATTTACCATACCCCTAGGACCTCCAATGTACCCACATCAACAAGGTACTTACCCACAATGAAACTATCCAGCGCAAGACCATCCCTACTATGAACAGCCAAATTTTTTAGGGCTACGTCAAGGGAGAAACAGAGGAAAAAACCGGAGAGGGAACAATGTCCACTGGGCCCCACAAAACGAAGAACAAATTCAGATGGCAACAAGAAGCATGACAGGGGCTTCAACCAGCAAGAAATGAATCTGGTGGTGAACCTCTCGGATCACATTTTAACATCAGCACAGATCAAAGTCCTGGAAAAGGGACTAGGCTTTGTGCCCACAGCTAAATTGGACAATTTCTAATTATGCAAAGAGATGAAGGAATTCATGAGGAGACTCAAATTGCAAATCTTTTTCAAAGACAAACAAAGAGATGACCAGCAAGATGGGGGCACAAGGTTAAGACCAAAATCTACCTTCACCCCACCTGAGGCCAACCTACCAGTAGAACTGCTCGCCTTCGAAAAGGCTGTGATGAAAGACCTAGAGAAAATGGATTCATAAACCAAGAAAGTCTTTCACAACACAACCAGAGAAGAAAACGAGGCTCTCAGAGAACTAGCGAACAATTCTGAATTGGTAATAAAACCAGCAGACAAAGGAGGGGCCATTGTAATACAATCTGCCCAAAAATACGACCAAGAGTGCAAACGTCTCCTTCGGGATGAAAAGAACTATGAAATCCTCAACCAAGACCCCACCGAAAAAATAAGAGTAAAAATAGCAAGCATGGTGGAAGAGGCACGATCACATGGGTGGATATCCAAAAAGGAAGGTGATTTTTAACCACAAGTTCACCAAAAACACCCTATCTATACACTATACCTAAAATTCACAAAAACCAGATCTCACCGCCGGGCTGCCCAATAGTATCTGGGATTGGGTCAATCCTGGAACCGGTCTCAAAATTTGCAGACGCTTTCCTAAGGCCGCTAGTACAACAAACATCTACATACCTAAAAGATACTAAAGACGTCCTACAACTGCTAGAAGGTCTACCTTTCAATCCTGAAAGAGAACTATTGATAAGCTGCGATGTGGAGAGCTTATATACAAGCCTTCCCCACAATGAGACTTTGAATATCATAGAAGACGTCCTTTTTGATACTGATTGGGATTACCAAACACCAAGAAATATGGTCATGGAGTGCTGTCAATTGGCACTCAAAGAGAATTTTTTTGAGTACCAGGATACAATTTACCTGCAAAAACATGGGACCAGCATGGGGAGCACCTTTGCTCCCAGTATAGCTGGTCTCTATGTCCATCAACTAGAGAATCTTGAATCCCAGAAACCCATTCCGTGACCATATACATGTATGGAAACGATACATAGACGACATATTGATCATCTGGGAGGGAGATGAGACGACCGCAAAACGTTTCTTGACATGGCTGAACTGCCAAGATGAATTTTTGAATTTCACAAGTACCATCTCAAATGAAAAACTAGTTTTCCTTGATCTAAATATTTATGCAACAGACGGAAAATTGACAACTACCACCCATTTCAAAGAGACCTCTAAAAACTGTCTTTTACTGTATAACAGCTTCCACCCCCGACATCTCCGCGACAATCTCCTCTATGGGCAATTTCTCCGGCTTAGAAGAAATTGCACGGAAATTGAGGATTTCAAAAACAATCTAATGACCTGAAAAAGAAATTGGAGACACGTCAATACCCTAAAAAAGTGATTGATAAAGCATACAAAAGGGCGCGTAACAACAGCAGACAAGGCCTTTTAGAACCAAAAATCCGCAAGGAAGAGGAAAACCGCCCAGTGTGTATAACAACCTTCAACACCAATTCCAATGGGATTACAAAAATTGTAAACAAACATTGGCGAATCCTCAATAGTGGAGGCATCAATTTACCAAAACCTATCTTCTCACACAAAAGAGCGAAGAGTATCCGAGATTTTGTCGTACACACCAGACCAAAAGAGACAAAAGATGGACACAGCACACAAACTAGCCTATTGCCACCGGTCTCTGGCCATTATCCCTGTGGCATGTGTCATGCATGTAAACTAACAAAGAAGAGCAAAGAGATATGGTTCCAAGATGGAACCAGATGGGACCAAAGGAGGTTTACAACATGTAACTCAAAAAATGTGGTTTACCTTATTTCCTGCCCGTGCCTCTTGGAGTACGTAGGAATGACCACACGCCCAGTGAAACTAAGGATAGGCGAACACAAAAGCAACATAAAATGTAAAGAAAGCACAACAAAAATGGCAGCTCATTTTTTGGAAAAAGGTCATAAATGGGAGGATCTCTCTTGGACGATAATCGAACAAATCGATAATGAAAGGTATTTATTTGAGAAGGAACAGCGTTGGGTGTTCCGTCTGAGAACCAATGAAAGAGGGTTAAATGATGATATTCCTTGGAATCTACTCTGACATTGAGGATACTACAAATATACACTACATAACAAATTGAGAACCTGCCATATGGCAAAATCTGTAACCTAAGGCACACCTACACATGCTTTTCCAAATGACCGGTCTGTAATCGACCTAGTGACTCCACTTGAAAACAGCCGATTAGAATATTCATAAGTTCCGCCATTATATATATATATATATATATATATATATATATATATATATTCATATTTTTCAAATATCTCAATATAAATATATAATTTTTTTGAAACATTTTTTGGCGTCCCTGCCAGTTTTATAATCATCGTAACACAAAAAAGAAGGATCCCAGAATTTTTCATCAAAAACTTCAAACAGGAAGTGGACCTGAATATAGCTCCTTTTTGTGCCATTCAGTGGCGGCCATTTTTGTTTCTTCTCAGTCTAGTTGTCGTAACACCAGCTGCATCTAATCGAGGGCATTTCTAAGCAAGGCACACCCTTTATAAACCGGGCTTGTGAATACATCATTCTGTTCCCGGAGAGCCACGAGAAGGTATTCCCAGGTGTTCTAGCAGCCGGCAGCATGTAAGTAAGACAAGGGCGTGTCTTTAAAAAGCCCGAGAGATCACATTCAGCATAAAGAAAATAACTACTTTAGTATGAACTTGGCTTTTTCAATCTGTTTTCCTAAAATCTACAGTGTCTGTATGAAGGCGCCCCTATACCCCTCGTGACATCTCATGGAGAGGACACATTAATATACGAATGTATGTATATATAAACATCTTTAACGGCACGTCTCTCTGAGAGCTTGGATTTTGAATCCCATGTTTAACTGCATGCTAGGGGAGCACTTATTTATAAGTGAGTGAATGCACATACATGCTGAAAACTTACCATTCTAAAGCGCTAGGCAAGAAAAACGAAGGCACATGCGCTTTTTCACAGAACTAGGACAATTCTAAATTATTTTACTTTTGTAAATATGAATGTATGAATGTTTAAAAACAGTGTATGAATGAATGAATGCTTTAAAATAAAAAACATAAAAAAACTTTTTTACCACCCATCTGGATGTTTGAAAGTTCTGAATGTATGTAAAACTGGGTACTAATACTATCAGGAGTGTTGTAGCAATTGATATATGAGTAAAAAACACCCATATCCGGGTGAGAAAAATATATCACAGTGATGATAAGTTTTTTCCTTTACACATGATGGTGATGTGAATATATAAAGTGATAAATGATACAAGCAACTATTTATCCACCTTGTTCTCTTTTTCATAGGATATATTAATGATATAATTTTCAAATGCGCAATTGGGGAGCAGAGAAGAGTACTTGTGATCAGTAGGCCTATGTACATTTATACAGCCCAGTGAGGCGTTATAGGGATCGTTTCGGTCCTGAAGAAGAAAGCCTAGGGGATGGCTTCTGAAACATGTCGACCTTGTAGAAAGTGACCCATTATAGTACACCATCTACTTTTTTTCCCCCCTTTTTTTCCCATTCTCAGCTAGGGAAGCTAATAAAGTGTATTCTTTTCCACTAGCCAGGGAATTTTTAAACCATCACATATATTTATATTTCACGATCCCACGCACTACACATATACACTAATCACTAAAGTAAGTGCTCCCGCGTCCACGTAGGTAGTAGCACGCCCCGTCCCGTAGAGGGACGGGAAGACTCCAATGATGAAACATGACACTGAATCAGGTTTCAGTGTGTGAGGGTATTTTACAACTTTTTGAACACTGTCCTTCCTACAAACATGAGAAGGTATTCCTTTTTTCTAATCACCACCGTTTTTTAAAAACACTGCAAGTAAGATTAAGCACACACTTACGTGCGTTTATATGTTTTTATAGTAGAATCTCTAGGTTGAATTGCGATACTGAGAGGAGGACGATTCTACCTTTTTCCTCTTCACTCCCACTCATGATATTTTTGTGGGGTGGAATAATAGTCAATGAAGGTCATATTGTCTTGGTTGGCAAATTAAATGGGACCTCATACTTTCCTGCCATGCTGCACTGTCATGGAAACTACTGGCATACTGTAAAAATTAATGATAACACAATATGATGGTGGCCACTGTCTCTTGTTTTAACTGTTTGGGCATGAGCAAGAAAAAAAAGCCTTCTCAGAAAACATGCATGGTGAATATTAGCTTATTGGGCCTGCAATCTTCACACTAGAGTACCCAAAATCTGTTCTCTTAGTCTTGCAGTACCGCAAGATATATAAGGGCAGAGGGAAAGCTTACTAACAAAGCAGAAGGAAGCTACTGACAAGTACAGCCAGGAGGAAGTCAGCTACAGTACCATGAAAATAGAAAAAAAGGATAAAGCAGAGATAGCAAGAATTTAAGAAACATTAGATAGTGGAGTTGAAAAACAGGAGACAGTATGAAAAAATAAACAAGGCAAAATTAAATTATGCTAATAGTGGGGAGGGGTAAAAGTTAAGGAAATAATGGTAATAACAGGACTTACTGGGGCCAGCAGAATCATCGGCCGTGTTGCTGGTGGTTGCACCCACAGCAGAACTGGTGGTGGCAGCCTCTACTTCACCGCCTTAGATGTCCTCTTGCTCTTGGGTGCTGATGTAAGAAATAAAGAAGATCAAAAAATAGATTAGTGGTACAATTAATACCCCAAAAATATTTTGACAGGAAACGCAGTAGCATTGTACTTTTCTAAATCAGTTTGCCTATAGTACTAGTATTGAGTTGACCTATTTCTAATTTCCTAAAACTAAGCCATGTTTCTAATTTCCTAAATCTAAAATACATTTGGAACTACTAATGCATTGCAACGAACAATGTTTGCTTTTCAACCCCCTTTGATGGGCCAACTCAGTCTGTCTTTTCAATGCATAGATGCATACTACACATCACTGGGAGATTGGGACTGTATGAGCTCCATAAAAAAAGGTACAGAGAATGCTAACTCACTGATATTACTATCACTAGCTTATTGGCAGGACAGAGGATTCTGCATGACTTCTTAAATAATCAGCCCAAGCGAGCGCCAACTAGTACGATTAGGTAGTACCCAGCACCTGTCTTGCTCAATCTGGATCATAAAATATTCATTACTTAAACTTAAATTACCTCTGAGTGTGAGCAGCATGCTATTTGAGAAAAAAATATTAGCAGCAGGTCGGCCCACCGATGCATCAATGGCTGTCTCTTGCGCTGAGCCCCAGTGCTCCCGCGCATGCACTGGCGCACTCTCCCCCACAGCAGCTGACTGTTGCGCAGTGTGTACCCCCTCCCAGGCCTTCCCACTGCTGCCAGCATGGATAGGAGGTGGCACTGCCCATAAAAAACAAGTGCAGTCACCTACACCTCCGGAAAAATGGGCCTGGCTGCACCCATTGGTAGCGCTGGCAAACGCAAGGTGTGTGGCTTGTAGCAGCCGCACTGGCACTGTTGCTTGTTGCCGTTTGCTCCACCGACTTGGCACTGGGGTGGTAAAAAGTAGAAAGTAAGAAAAAGAAGCAGAAAGTAAGAAGTAAAGGGCATAGAACAGAAAAACTAAAAAAGTACAAAAAGTCACAGAAAAAGTAAAAAAAAAGACAAAAACAAATTTCACAAAGACAAACACTGATAAAAAAAGGTAAATGAGGGGTGGACCAGTGGGATAGGAGGAGGATTGAAAAAGATTTTAAATGGATACACAACATCAGGCCCAGCACAATGCAGTGAACGGAAAGCAGGAAAAACAAAATGGCTGCACCCATGCGGACCGCGTGGTGACGTTCGTGCTGATTTTTCTGCCCGGTACGTGCTACTGGCCTGAAAAAGCAGACGAGCATTCTTCTGCCCGCTCGCTGAGTTCTGTGGATTCTCATAGAGTTTTTTGGGAACTGCACGGAATTCTGCCAAGCATACTCTGCAAGTTCCGCCCAGGCCTAATTGCAATATTTGCCAGTGGTTTTCCCCTTCGTGAATGTTGCAGTTAGGAGGCTGAGCGTAATGAAAACTAATAAAACCTCACCCTTTCATGGTGTGCTCTCTGAAAATCAAATATCTCAAATTGGCTTTCTTCTATAATAGGCTGTAGTCGACGGGTTCAAGATGTTTTGGATGCATTGGGGAAGAGAATGGGGCTTAGAGCCAAAGAATATTCCAATTTTTGTTCTGTCTGAGGTGGAGTTGAACCTCTCACAGATGGTTCTGCCCCTGTGCATTGCAGTCATGGGATCCATTTAAGCACTTATCTTTCTCTGCTAAGGCATGGTACTGACTCTTCCTCCGTAGGATTAAAGTGACTGTGAGGGTGGTAAAGAGAGTTCTCAACAGGGCAGAAACAAAGACATAAGTAGAAATGCATAATAAATAAACCTTAGCAGAACGGCCCCTCCTGTAATGGGGCAGACCCATCTCAGACTGTGAAGCGGTGCTTTAGGCCCCGGGTTCTTGAACTTTTTTCCTACTTCAAATGCTTAATTGACCATAAAATGTAAAGTGTCTCTGGTAGGTCATTCTTTGCCCACAATCTCAATTACAATTTCCAATCTGTCTTGCTTAGTCTTCATGTTTCCCAGCTGTGAGAATAAAGTGTATTTAGGCCTCTGTTGTGTTTTTGTTACATCCTGGTTTATAGAAAAATGTAAAGTAAAACAGGCACATGCTCCTGCATTGCTTGTTTATTTTTTTTTATTTTCTAAAATAGGTATCACTTCGATGAAGTCCCAGTGGATTAGCAGACAGTGACTCCTCACATAGTGTTGAAACCTCTGCCTAGACTGGGATCATTAAAGAGACTTAAGTAACTCTGTATCAGCATTGCACATTTTCACAATCAGATTTATTTTACTATTATCAGCCTCTGGTGTAGAATCTCACCTACGACCCTTATTGTTTTTGAGTGCACAGGGGATGGACTGGTGGATAATCAATGACATGTTTACAGGTATGCAGAGAGCCGGATGGGCTAATTCTACCTTAAAATTGCTTTATTGTGCCTGATGGGTGAAGCTATATATAGTGTTTGTGCTATGGAGTTTTTGAATAACTCCTTTGCACTCAGCTACCCCTCCTCAAATGGCTCACTGGATCTCTAGGGGTGATCCAGCAGACGTTAAGCATGCACACTGGTATTCTGATAAAATGTCTACGTCCGAGACAGTGGTCAAGAGGCTTTCATCTCAACTAACTTCACTGAACAAGTCAAATGTGAGGAAATCAACATCTGTTGAACTCCTTTGCATTCTCATAAAAGTCTTGGTTATGAATTGGACGACACTGATGACGAGCTATCCGAGGCTAGGCAGAGATTGTGAGAATGAAGAACCAATGTCTGAATGAAAATGATCATAGGCTGACTGTCATGGAAATGTGGTTTTAACATTTTAGTTTCTAACTGCCATAGTTCCACCACTTGACCAATGCCATATCACATATTTCTCATCACTCCAAATATTCTTGGATAGCAGGAGTGTCCATTAATGGTTGCTGGATTTTTGTTGCCGTCTAGCAAACTTTTGCCTTTAGCTTGCTTTTGGAACAGATCTATGCTGCCTTTTTCAGTGTGATCAAACATTCTGCAATGCATTAATAAATAAAAAACTAAAGACATTTTTCCAGGTATAAAAATAGAAGATCTAGGAGAGAGATATACTGTACAAACATGAGGTTGTCTGATACCTCAATGGGTGATTTACGTTGAAAACATGGGGCAGTATTATAGAATGATTTGCGCCCGGCGCATACAAATGTGCGCTGTGTCATCTGCGCTGCGCCCCTTTGAATGTTTATTTATGTGCCGTATTATGTTGCTGCAGTGCAAAACCTATCTATAATAGGAAACCATTAGTGCGCCCACACACACTGGAATTTTGCAGCCAAAAAATGCATTTAGAACAGCAAAAATACAATATGCGCACACACGCAAACGGACATAAACACAGAGCGCAAAGTCTGCGCCAACATCGCGACGCATTACAAACCGATCCTCCATAATGCCAACAGGCGCATACTCCGGCGCACAGCGACAACTAGCGCCGGAGTAGTCATGTGTAATACGGCCCCTGGAGTACAGATTTAGTTTGATCTCTGCTGCTCTGTGGCAAAAGGCAGGTGATTTGGCTGGATGAGTTAGGCATGTGCATGCTTTTCAGTTTGTGCACACTCAGTGGCTCATTTACACAGCATCTCTCTGACAGATGATGCTGATAAAGGAGCAAACTGGTGAATGTTAAGAGTCTTGACAACCTACAGAAGTTTAGAAAAATATCCTATTCTAAGGCTATGCAGGCCTTCCGCAATTCTCTACTAGGTCGATAAAGAGGAACAGAGGATTAGTGGTTGTGTTTTTGTCAAAAAAGCATCAAGGATACACTGGTTCCTCAAGAGGCTAGATGGATAAGTGTTGTCTTGTATATTAGGATGATTGTATACATCGTTCTAAACATATATACGTCTAGCAATTGTTAATGCCAATTCTGGGAATTGTCAAGGAAAAAGATATGTGTTATGATTCAGATCCTTTTATGCTTAGGTTGAGTGAAACTTCTAATACAATGTACTGTTACACATGGCATATTTGTCTCCCTCTCTAATTCACACCACGAAATTCAACATGACCTGAAACAGTCTGTCCTATGCAGCTTTTTCTAATAGGGAATAAAATATTTATTTGATCAATCATGCCACAATGTACCCTATTCTAGAATAATTACACTTTATTTTGTGTCCACCTTTAGTAGTGTTTTTGCTGCAATGATTTTCGTATCTTGGAGCGCTCCCTTGTTATGACAGATATCCAGCATCATTCTATTTATATGGAGGGCCATGAAAAAACATGTGGGAAATCCACTGATGTAATTCCCAAGTAACCACTTTGAAAACTGAGTACTAAAATCTGCTAGGAGAAAGCTTTTCCAGTAGTATATACAGAAAATAAATACCATCAGGGAAAAGGATACTGTTTGTTGACACCTCCTATGTGAAAAGCTGATAGGCATTCTTGGTTGGAAGCATGCACGTCTACTCAAGGTCAAGTACGAGTGCTTCTGGTGTTTCTTCATTTATTACAGAGCTTCAGCAAAAGCTCTAAATGGCTGAATCTACCTTGTCAAACCAGCCAAGTAACACTACGGTCCAGGCATGAGTGTTCAAATGCAGACTGAATGTGTTTCTGCTATTGGAATGGCATGCTTAACACTATGTAAGTCAGTTTTAACTGTGAGACATATAGCTTAGGCTACGCTGCATAAGCTTTCAATTTGAAATTGAACTAGATCACTCCTCTACATTTCAAACCGAGTAATACTGGCTATGAGCTGTGTTATTATGTCAAATGAAGCTGCATGTTTCAAAACACTATTAATCTCAAACTTTGGCTTGGGGAATTTTCTCATGAGACATATATATCTAATTACTAAACATAAAAGTCGTTAATAAACATGGGGTTTCTACTTTATATGTTGCAACATCGACTTATATGGAAGTTATCCTGCCAGTGAAACATCCACTTTGGCAAGGTGGCCTAATTTCCTTCTTCTGATTTCTTCACTGTTCACTGGCAGTGATATGCCTTCATGACTCCTTCCTATCTGGGCAAGGTGCTTTACCCCCTACTGTTTGAACGCTTTCTCTAAAGAAACAGCATTCTACCTGACATCACAATTTCAGCTTAGACAAAGGACTTCCTGAAGGTCACTACCTTCTGTTTTAGTTATCACCTGTCAAAGAAGAAAGTGCATCTCCTACAAAGTCTAACCTACCTGCCATCGCTCTTCTGTTTTGGCAACTATCAGTCAAAACGAATCCACAATACAGCCCCTCCGTATGAAACAGAGAAGTCGAGAGTGCTTCCTTTGAACCTAGAGGGTCTAAGGTGGGCTTTCAGAAACTCTAGGAAATGAAGGAGAGAGGTTTAAACATTTATATTATACTGCAAGTAGCCTTTTCAATGCAGTTGATGAACAATGCCCTCAAACCTAGGATTGTTTACACACAAAGTCATAATCTTCCACCTCAAGAATATTAATGAGGCGGGAATCAGATGGCAACTGCTTGTGAAATCTAGAGACTTATGGCATGAAGGCTACATAGGACAGTATACATTCAGTCTGGCATTTGTATGAATATAGTGAGAGCACTGCAAACACGGTCCTTTAAAGAGACTGATCTTCTGTTCTTTTCCTTTCACAGTGTCAGCAGAAGTGTTGAGCGGGAGGTCTGCTGTCCATAAACATCACCTTCTCCGCATTTACAACTCTCCACAAGGAGTTAGAGTTTCAGGCCCATTAATATGGTTGAGCAGTGTATGTGGTGTTTTGTGAACAGTCCCCTTCCACAGCAAAGGATTTGAATATCTTTCTCACCACAAGGGGGGGAGCTGCTCTTTATCTTGTTACCACTTCTCTGTAGGTTTTTGTGCCTGCTCAAAGTGATTTTGCAGTTCACAAATGATTTTCACAAAATAATAATCTTTGCACTGTGACTCCTTTTGCTACTATGCAGTCCTTTCTACAGTGCAAATTCAGATGTTTGTATTGCATTGTATTGTAACATTCGTATAGAGCTCCATAGACCTGACAAAGCCTTAAAGTGCTCCAAGTCCTGACAAGGCCTTAATGCGCTGGTATCCTTGTGGACTGCATAGTTAGAATTGCGTGGGACATGTAAATTATGGTGCATGAATTTCAAATAGATGCTTTCAATATGGTGCAGTGAAGATTGCAGCACTTAAACATGTAGTCCTGCAGAGTGCATGAGCACAGATGCATCGATGCATACCTGCCTAATAAGTTATATAATTGGATCATATTCTGATTCTTGTGATTATGTCATTTGAACAAGCCATTTTAATCTTTTGATGACATTGATATGGTTACCACATCTCCTTATGCGAGCAGTCATTGAATTCCAAATTTTGTCAGACTGTGTGGAGAAGAGGGCCTCCAGTTTTGAGTTTTTTTCATCAAGATACAGACATTTAAGGGTCACCCCTTGATGCAAAGGTCCAGCTTGAAGATAAATATGGAGCTTTGTTGTAGGAAGTGTAGTGTAGGCCTGTGGATTGCTTGGCTTTAAACATGATTTATCTGCCATTGGGAGCACATACAGGATGATGATAATGGGGGTGTTCTCGCTGGAAGGATGTCTAGCTGTTGTGTGGCTGCATTTTGTATACTCTTCAATTTCTAAAGAATTACTAGGGGTTCTTCAAGATATATTCCTTTGGCATGTTGAAGATTGAACATAACTAGTTGGAGGCAGAGACCTTCTGTAGAAACACAATATACGGGAACATTTAACAAAGGTATCTCACCATGTGGAAGCATCATTTGGTTACTTGATTAGTGCCAAGAGACCGCTGGAGAACACGTGCTTTAGCAAGTACTATTAACATAATATAACATAACATTAACTGATATAAGAGAACGACTGGACTTCATGATCAATCTTAAATTCATGACTTTTTGGAGTTCGGTGTTAGAGGCCCTAGTACCTGAGGACATATGGTTGAGGGATGATGATTCATCCTTTTGCCACATGCTAGAATCTCCAATGTCGAAGTGTTGAGATTGAGTTTGTTGGCAAACATGCAGTGATAACATGCTTCTGGCCTTTTCCCCATAATACAGAAGTCAAGATCAGATGAACCTTCAAGCTTTACAATGATTTGTATTTCATCAGTGTACTTATAACTGCTGTGATTTAAGGATGAAATGATATTTGGAAGAGGTCTAAAGTAGAAGTTGAAAAAGAGGAAAACAATGATTGGGTTTTGAGTTACTACACAAAAAGGTGATTGGAGAAATGCAGGCAAATAGTCTAACCACTGGCAACCAATAGGGAGAGCTTTACAACTCATTGTTTTTCAACCACTGTGCCACTCTAGACAAAGACCCATCTTTTTTTTTTTTTTCTCTTTTTTCTCCTCATTCGCCTCCAACCCCAGACAACTAGGAAACTGGGAGGCCGCCACTGTTACTCAGTTATGAGACGTAGGCCCACGAGGTACAAACCCCGCATCTCTGTCGCACGCCTACCAGTGGCAGACAAACCCCCTTCCTGTTGCTGACCTCTCGTTGTCAAGGAGAGGGTGGTCGTGCTCTCTTCTGATTACTTGAAACCGGCGACTGTTGCTGTGAGCCCTTTCAAAATCGAACCTGGGGACCAAAAGAAGCAGCACAGCCCAGCACAGTCTGAGAGCTTCCCGTGAGGCTTAATCATAGGATCAAAGATTATGTGGATGATCTTATCAACACAAGACAAGTAGTTGCTGTTTAACCAGGAGACCAATTTATCAGGCAATCCCAAATGGCTTTCTTCCTACTATTTCCCAATCTGACCAAATCAATTCTAGAGGTTTTATACAAGGAGGACAGCCAGTCTGAATGCGTGGGGGTATGGCCTCAGCCCATCTCTTACATATTTCTCGTCTAGCCAGCAGAATGGCATAGAATAAAAAGCCTCTGCTCGAGCCTGTAGTTTCACTTAGTATGCCAAAGATGATGAGTCTGAGGGAAATACGTACTGGGCACCCTAGAATGTCCGTAAGAGTGTTCCCTACTCTCTCCCAGAATTCAGCATTAGCTGGACAGTCCCAAAACATATGTGTGTCTGGGGCATTTTCCATATGGCATTTTTTGCAGCTGACAGGGGGGCCCTTGGACATTTTGGAAAGTCTCGCCGGGGATAAATAGGCCCTATGTGTGGTAAAATAATGGTTTCTTCTAAACCAGGCTGGTTTCACAACTGTAAACAAAGTGTTAAAGGAGGTTTGCCACAGGTCTACCCAGTCTATATCCGGAATAGAATCTCCCCATAATTCTTCGGCTAATCTGAAATCTCCATCTATGGTCTCTTCAATAGACCAATAGAAGAACGATACTTCTTTCTTTCCTACTGACTTCCGTAGCAAGTGTTCTTCCAAAATGTTCTCCATACCTATAGGTTTTTTAAGGTTCTGGGACCAACTCTTTAGTTGTAGATATTTAAATCTAGACATGCCCCCCCTCCAATTTATCGTCAAATGATGCCCAAGGCAAGAGTGATCCCTCAGTGACCAGATCTCCCCATACCAGGAACCCAGCTGTTTTAAGAGGGGCTGCCAATTTATCCTTTAAACAACTTGGTGCCCCCGGGCTATCCCACAATGGAGCCAGACTTGGGTAATACTCTAGGCCCGTTGATTTTTTAATTCTGGCCCATATTCGAGCAGCGCACAATAATACCTTCAGCCTTACTTTCTTGAAGAACTTCTGGTCTCCATATTTAAAAAGAAAGCCCTCATGAGATAAACCTACTTGATCTAACATAGCTGAAAACATTTTCCCCCTTTCTGATGAATCCGGAGATTTTAGCAGCATTCTTGAATGTGTTAACTGAAAGGCCCAAGCGTAATACTGTATATCTGGGAGTGCAAGACCACCTTTTTCTCTCCTGCATCTCAGCTTTTTCCACGCTATCCTTGTCGCTTTATAGGCCCACACAAATGAGTTAATAGATTGCTGAAATGTATCTATTACCTGCTTCTCAAAGTGTAAAGGGATGGTATTGAAAAGAAAGGTGGCTTTTGGTAAAATTACCATCTTAATCAGATTGGTTCTACCTAAGATGGTCAAAGGAAGATGGGCCCAGGACTTCATGAGTTTTTGACACTCTCTTAAGATGTTCAAGAGATTGGTCTCCGCAATCTTATCTATATCCTGGACAATCTTCACTCCCAGATATCGCATCTCATTCTTAACTTGATGTCGACACCCCAGTAGATTCCATGTCATAATTTCGGTTTTGTCTGCATTGATTTCGTACCCCGAGACCCGACCAAAATCCTGCGCTAGACGGATGACATGAGGAAAAGATGACTCCAGATCCGATGATAGAATATATCATCCGCATACAGGGCTACCTTCCTCTCCCATACTCCACTTTTAAATGGTGTAATATCTGTCTCCTCCCTGAGACGTTGAGCAAATGGTTCTATATATATGTCGAATAGGAGGGGGGAGAGGGGGCAGCCCTGTCTGGTTCCTCTTTTGATTTTAAAGGGTCTGGTTAATTTTCCATTGACCACGAGCCTCGCTGAGGGGTCACTATATATAAGACTAATAGTGCGGCAGAATTTTGGCCCAAAATTAAATTCTCAAGCACGTCCGCTAGATAGTTCCAATTGACCCTATCGAATGCCTTAGTGGCATCCAGTGTCATTGCTGCCAAAGGGAGTGAAAAAGTGGAGGCAAAGTCAATGGCACCTATAAAATGATGGGTAAGGTCATAGAGATTCCTGCCTCTCAAAAACCCCTTTTGGTCTGCATGTAACAAACCTCCCGCTACCGCACCCAACCTGTCTGCCAATATTCTAGAAAAAATCTTATAATCGTTGTTTAAAAGTGACATGGGTCTGTATGACCCGCATTTAGTTGAAGATTTACCTGGTTTTAAAATCAGTGTTATATTGGCTTCACCCCATGAGGTGGGGGGTCTAACTCCTTCGACCAAAATTTTGTTGAAAAGAGCTGTCATGAATGGAATTATCGCCTCTCCTAGACTTCTATATAATTCCATAGGAAGGCCATCCGGCCCGGCAGCCTTACCTGTCTTACAGGCTGAAAAAGCCTTCCTGACCTCCTGTTGTGAAATCTCAAGCTCTAAGTTCTCTCGCTGAGCGGCATCTAAGGGGGTGAGATTGATCTGGTTTAGCCATTCGCGTGCACATGTGCTGTCTACATCATTATCTTCGTTATATAGATCTTTAAAAACTGTTGGACCTGTGGCTCCCCTAGTGCCGACCTTCTTCATCTTCTTTTTCTCTGCCCTTCAGTCTCCTCTTTTTGGAAGAAAGTTTGGTCTTGTGTGTCTCGCCTATTTAATATCTCTATTCCCTATTCCCTTCCCCTACTTTTCTCTGGAAGTCTCTCTGATTCCATAGACCTTCTCTCTCATAAAAATGGTCTCTTTGACCTTATGCTCGCTTTGGCTTTCCAACACATTACTCTCAATTGGAAAACACTAACAAAACTCTCCATTCAACACTGGTGGAACAGCCTCTGTCATATGCATCGACTTGATATTGCTTTCGCCTCCTCTTGTAAACCTGTGCTCAATAGAGATCTCTTTTGGCTACCTCTTGTCACTTATTTAGATCATTTAGTATTAACTGATAACACTCGTTTAAATGCTGAAAATTTCAAGCCTCCTTGAACGTTTATTTTCTTCATTCCTTACCTTTTACAGTTCTTTGATCACCATGTACATTAACTTGATTAGTTTTATCTTTTTTATCCTGATGTAAGATGCAATTTTCTTAAATTTTAATTTATTAGCTTTGAAATGTTTACCCTCCTTCTCCCCCTTCTCCTTCCCTCCCCTTATTCCCTCCCCTTATTCCCTTCAAAATTTAAAATAGCTTTCTTTTCTTCTTTACATAAACCTCTTATTTGATATGTTTTTTTCTCTCAGATTGCAGTAAATTTGTATCATTGGTTTCTTGTTATTTGTACTACCTTTATTCGAAATAAAGCTTTTTAAACATGAAAAAAAGTGAAAAAGGCTTCTCCTATCTCTTCATCGTTAGTTATCGACGAGTTAGTATGCACATCATCAATTTGTTTAATAAGGTTACGAACCCTATCGGTTTTAGCCTTCCATGCCAATAATTTGCCGGCCCCCTCACCATATTCAAAATGGGCAAGCTTACTGGCTTCCCATCGTTTAGAAATCCTGGCCTGAATAATATTCTCTAGCAGTTCTTTTAGAGTTTTCAATTTCTCCTCTAGTGCTTGACGAATAGCTTGGTCGACTTCGTTGTTAAACTTCCTTTCCACCTCCTTCATTTCCCACTCGATAGATGCCACTTCCTCCCTATACTGCCTGTTCTTATAGGAGGTCCTATTTGTTACTAAGCCTCTCAGGTACGACTTCAGGGCGTCCCATACCACTGAAGGCTCTGCCGAGCCTATATTTATGTTTAGGAAGAACTCTGTCTCCTGAGATAAGTACCCGGTCTCAGCCTCATCTAGGAGGAGTGTGCGGTCAAATGTCCACACCCTCCGTTGTTCTTTATCTAATAAAGTTAAATCCATCCATACAGCCGCGTGGTCCGAAAGGTGAGGGGTCAAATAGCCTATATCTTCAACTTTACCCCTTAGATCATTACTGATCAAGATGTAGTCGATCCTTGATTTATGTCTGTATTTTTTGTTGTAGAAAGACACACCTAGTTGAGCACCTGATCTTTCTCTCCAGATGTCAGATAAGGCATTCTGCCTCATCATCATCTTTAGGTATGTCCTGGATTTAGACAAGACATTTGCCCTACTACTAGAGGATTTATCCCTTTGAGGATCCAAAACTATATTAAAATCCCCGGCTAAAATAATCGAATCGGGAAACCCCAAAAGATTTGCAAAGATGGTTTTTAGTATGGAAGGGTCATCCTGATTAGGACCATAATAACCTACTACTGTTATAAGTGCGTTTTTAACGGACAGCTTGGCAATGACCCACCTGCCACTTGGGTCAGTCATAGCCCCTAGAAGACAGGCATTGGCTTGTTTTTTGACTAAGATGGCTACACCCCTAATGTTAGCATTTTGACAGGAACTGACGCAGTGCTCCACCCACCTGAGCTTTCCACAGATACCGCTAATCTCTTCTCTCAAGAGGTGTGTTTCCTGCAGGATTATTATCTGTGCAGGTGAGTCTTTGAGATATTGAAGGATTTTTTCCCTCCTACTTTTGACCCGAAGACCATTTACATTCCAAGATAAACATTGTAACGTTCTCATGGGGGATTAAAAACGGAACCCTAAATATACACCATCTCCTCTCTCTGGGTGTCGACACCAAGCCAAAAATAATAACCAATAAATGACAACAGGGTCGGAAAGCGAATGAGAATTTTCCTTCTTTACTTTTTTACCCCTATGCTCCCCCAACCGTGATTCCCCATCCCCATCCCTGATCCCCTCCCTGGAGAACCCAACCCCCATTTACCTGGACTTGGTCCAGATTCTGCCTGCCGGTGTGCCCCACTCTACCCTATATTTAACTATTACCAATTGTTAGAGACCGCATGCAGCTAAGACTCCCACTAAAACTCCCGCTATTTCTAATGCTATTTCCAGTGTCGTGTTTTCATATTTCCTACTGTAACCTCCACGTGTTTTAAATAGGTTTAGATTATAACCTTAGTTATTTACAGATATGTACGGGTGTATGTGGGTCTATAAATGCTTCCCATCGTAATCCAATTAACCACCTCTCAGACTCCCAGAGGTATATGGAGTAGTTTCCCAGCTAAGGTATTCTTCCAGGAATTATTTTAAGTTTCTCAAGAGCTCTTCTGCCTCCTGCACTGTTTTCAGGTTGTACATTTTATTATTGTACATGATTTTTAATTGTGCCGGAAACTTTAATTGGGCGATGGCCCCCAGTTTCTTAAAATCATCCATTTTCCTGCCCAGCTCCCATTGTCGATCCAAAGTGACACGAGAGAGATCTGATCGGATCTCAAAAGCAAAGTCTCTGGGTTTCAATGATTTCTGCTTTAGGGCAGCTGTTAGTATTCTTTCTTTCAAGGAAAAGGTCAGAAAATTGATTAAGATCTTCCTGGGCTTTGTTCGATTGGAGTGCCTCCTGAAGGGGTCCCTATGAATCCTTTGTATGTCCCTCATCAAGTCTTCTTCCGAATCATCGATCTGAACTGATTCTTTTATGAGGGTTACAATGTAAGCTCTAAGGTCCTCTCCCTCCTTACCCTCTGGTACATTCAAAAGGCGTAGATTGTTGCGCCGGGAGTTATTCTCCAGCGATTCTAACCTGTCTCGGAGCATGGCCTCTTCCTTCTTAAGAGTTATAATATCGGCTTTAGCTGCTCCCAGGTCTTCTTTAAGCCCCTCCACTGAGTCTTTTAAAACCACCATCCTAGAGTCTAAGAGGTCAAATTTTTCTCAAGAGATTCACAAAAAGTCTGATCTCTCCTTGGTTAGACTCCGAAACAGCAAACCCTTTCCTAATATCTGAAGACAGAGTGGAAAATAAAGTCTCCAGAGGAGTCACAGGAGGGCCTTCCCTCCCTGGAGTCTTCTCCGTTTCTGTGCTACTCCTACTCAGCCCATTGCTGTTACCATTACCATTTTCACTGCCACTAGCCCCTGCACTTCCCACCGCTGAATTTTCTCCTCCATCATGCTCGATAGTTAACACTGCACTCATAACTGTACCTACTCCTGGGGTCTCAGGACTACTTAGTGGTTCAGGTTGCTTGGTAGATTGCTTGGTGGAATTGGGGGAGGGAGCTGGTATAGATGTAAGTACCGTGGTGAGGGTGGGGGTAGAGGAGGAGATATTTCCTAGCTCAATATCCTCCATAAGTCCCAAAGGAGGCTGTCTTGCTGTCTCTGTCGGCCCGGAAACTTTCCTAAGGGCTTTTCCCTGTTTAACCACGTCCAAAACCTGTGGAAGGACCTTAAAATAGGACCTTAACGATGGAGTAATTTTTATTTTAGCATCCGCCGGATGGCCCTTCTTTCTGTTTGTTTTGGAACCCTTGCCTTTATTCTCCCAAAAGTGTGGGAAACTGTTTTCAGGGCTACCTTCAGGCCCTATTGCCAAAGTATTACCCCCCTTCTCATGTATGTTTGAGGCAGTTTTACCTTCAAGGGGCGGCTTAGTGATATCTTCACAGGGTTTCTCTTTTCCAAACCCCTGCACTATGGGCCCCTGTGCTGCGCCTCTTTTCCTGCCTCTCCTTACAGTTTTCGTTTTTGGGGTTTTGCCTTCTTTAAATTTAATTACCTGCGTGGCTTTTTTAGGCTGTACCGGACTGGTTACCAGGGAACCCCCTTCCCGGCTCATCGGTCTGGGGGAGCAAGGGGAGAAAAGCTTACCGGCTTCCGATGCCTCACATATGCCCCCGTCCTTCTGGCGCCCTGATACCTCACGCTCCTCTGACTCCTGCCTTGAGACCACCGAGGCCGATCTACACCTCACCGCCGTCGATACACAATCCGGCATCTCCTTCTCCGTCTCTCTCCCTGTCCCCTCTGTGATGGTGTTCTTCTCCAGCGTGGACGCAGCGGCAGCAGCCACTCTCCCTGTGCTGCCTCTGCCCCTGGCTCCTCCGGAATCACCTTGGAAGAGGCTGCCTCGGAGGAGACCGCGCGCCGCTAACCTTCGGCCCCTCCTCAACTCCAGGGCCGCTAGGAACCAGCGCGGGAGGTCCACCGACGCTCCAACACACATCCCCCAAGTGAGTCCCAAGGGGATAAAGAGGGCAAAAACGCTTTGCTAATCCCCACTACAGCATGCCTTCATTGAGCAGAGCGGGAGCACAACCGGCGGCAAGCGACCGCTTAGCTCACGGCCGCCATGTTCCCCACCGACAAAGACCCATCTTGTGCACATCAGTACTGACCCTCCTCCTCAGACGGACAGTTCATTACCAAGTGAGACCCCCTACAGAAAAGACTACAAGCAACTCCAAACTACTTTCAGCCTAATTAGGCCTTGTCAATAAAGTATGGCTTGTGCCTTGTGGCACAGCAGGCAAGTAACCCACATCAGGGCATACACTTGGCTGTTTAGGTTGTTGCATAATACACACAAAAGGTGATGGGAATAAGTCTTGCAAATAGTCTAACCACTGGAAACTGCTTGGGTTAACAGTCTAACCCATCATTATTCACACAATGTTTCCTTATAGACAAAGCCTTACCTTATGCTGTCAGTACTGACCCTGCTCTTCATGGAAACGGTCAATCATGAACTGCCCATCTAGGGCCTCATCAGAAGAGGACACAAGCACCCCCAGATGGGTTTCAACCCTTTAAGGTTTCATCAGTAAGGTATAACTTGTATTCTGTGGCAGAGTGAGCACAGGACCCACGCTTGGGCATACCCTTGGCCAATTGGGACATTACATAATACATGCAAAAGGTGATGGGAGCAATGCTTGCCAAGAATCTAACCGCCCTCCATTGCTCCGGATAGCTTTCCAACCCATCGTTTCTTGCCCACTTTGCCATTCCAGACAAAGTCCTGCCTTATGCACATCAATACTGAATCTGCTCCTCATAGAGACTAGGGCTGATTTGCATATGGCTGGATCTAATCTGAGGTGGTATTGTGGGCAAACGAAGTCCGTATGCCTTACGCCATGGAAAGGCTGCTCTCCGCATCCATCCGAATATGGATGGCGGTGTCTTGCAGACACCGCCACCATATTACTGCCCTTTGCCGCCTGGTCACCTGTGTGACCAGCGGAAAACCGGCGGACGGTCTTTCCGTCCGCCGGGCTCCCCCCGCCATCGTAATGTGGCGGGGGAAATGGCATGCGGGCGGAGGGGAATGGTGGGCGGATCGCCACTGCCATACCGGCGGTGGCGATCCGCCAGTCATCGTAATGACCCCCATAGTTTGGCAAAAAGTATCCTGAGCCAATAACACTTCTCACTCTTGATGCAGCTAAATCTTAAAGTCATAGTAGAACATTTAATTCAGACAATAACGCTATTCACTTGTACAAACCGACTCCCAAACAATACAGTCAGCAAAGCTATGCCACCCTAATAGCACATATCACATATGAGACACTCATCCCTCACAGATCCAACATAACATGTTAATCAAACCATACCATATTCTCACAGCCAGGTCACAGCACCACATCCATATGGTTGATAAATCGATTTTACCCAAATAGCACATCTCTTTCTTTCTAGTGCAATCCCTCAAGAAGGAAACCAAACATGTTAGTAAACCATACCTTAAAGTACATAACATGGGACCGAAGCCAGATAGTTGTCTCTTTCTTTCTTTATTCGGATGCAAACGCGTCCATAAAAGATACAGTCATACATTCGTGCAATAAAAAGGATAGTACACCGCATAATATAAAAAAGAGACATTTCTTGCAATTAAAACATCACAAAAAATTTTAAAAGTACAAATTGATAAAACTCTGGGGGTCAAAACTGTACACACCATCGCACTAAAAGTAACTTTACGAATGCAGGCCACACAGGTTCAATCAATTCTAGAGAGCCTAGATCTGTAAGGTGCCCGCAAAACACTTATCACTGCACAAAGCGTAGAGGGGTTTGGTAACAACTATAAATGCAAAAGTGCCATTTTAGCCTGCCTAAACTTCAGGCTTTTTAACAAGGGCAGGAGAAAACGATTTCTTGGCAATTAAAAAAATTTGCACTATAAAACAAAATGTAGCGTGTCCTGAGGAGATCAAAGATCGCAGCCACAGGAACCTATTTGGTTTGGCGGAAGAAAAAATCCAGCCGGAGATGCTAAAAAATAATGAAGCTGATTGAATCTAAAACGTGTGATTAAAAATGTATCATGGGTGCTAGTTAGAGCCGAAAGGTATGGTTAAAAACCCGAAACCAACTTTAACATTACATAGGCCCTCATTGAGGCTTTACTAAGCTTAATGTTTTCGTGATGCGCAGTAAAAACTTTATGATGTAAATCTTTTATAATATTAACATCCCCGGGGCTTAAAGTGTCATGTGCAAAGAAAATGTCTGGCCTTCCCATAGCCTGGAAAGACTCCTTTCCATATCGTATCCATAGAATTTGGTACCATGTTCCAAAGCCAGACAATCCGATAGGATCATGCAGTTTAAACCCTTATTCTCACGTGTCTATATCTTTATCCAGCACACTAAAGGTTTGATTGCCCCTTGATCCGCCAAATAACCAACCCCTAGCTCTTCATGCACAGACCAAGCTGGCGTGCCTTGGGGGACTCGCAGGATCTGGCGCAAAAACATATTTTCTGCCGCCTGTAACCTGTGAGAGGGCACATACCCCAAGATTTCACTGCTGTATAAAACTTTAGAAATACCTTTAGACTTGTACAGTTTTAGGATAACCTCCGGGCCCATGAACCCAATCTATTTGCAAAGCTAGTGATAGCTCCCAAGAATGTATTCAGCTCGCTCAGCTTTCCTTCTAAGAGGGCTCTCCTCTGTAATTGGTCATCAAATAACACTCCCAGGTAGGGAAAAGCCGGGATCTTAGCAACGGTATGGTTACCAGCTTTAAAACCTTTTGTCCTGAGCCCCCGGGGACCCGCCACTAAAACATAGGACTTGGTAAAATTAACAGACAGGTCCAGCCTGTCCATAAAAGCTACAAAACATCTAATAAAACCTGCAGGCCCATACCGGCCATAAGCACGGCGTCGTCTGCATAAAGTAGACCTTGCAAAGGTCTCCTACCCACTCTAGGGTAGTCTAACTCAAATGCCAAAAGGGCAGCCTCGAGACCATTAATATAAACCGAGAATAAAAATAGAGCTAAGATACAGCCTTGGCACACTCCCAGTATACAATTAAAATGATTGGTAAGGGCTCCCTCATGAGAAAATCTCACTGCTGCTGTCGTGTGGGCATGGAGTGATATGAGTGGGTGGACAATGCAAGGGTCCACTCCCAAAGAAATGAATATGTCCCACAACTTGGTCCGATTCACTCAGTCGAAGGCGGACGTAAGGTCCATAAAAGCTAAATACAGGGCGCCCGGTTGAGCCACTGTGTATTTAGATATCAGAAGATAAAGGTTAAGACATTGGTCAGTAGTTGACAAACCTTGCTGGAAACTGCATTGGACATCCAATAAAATCTGATTATCTATGGCCCACAAGGACAATCTAGATAATAGTACCCGACCCAGAACATTGAATACAGCATCAATGAGGGAGATCGGGTGGTAGGATTGCGGTTTATCCTTATCTCCTTTTTTAAAGATTGGTACTATAATAGCAGTAGACCAGGAGGGCAACATCCCCTTCGAGGCCCTCCGCATTTAGGATTTGGGTCAATATAGGGGCCCAGACCTCGATGTTATCGCGGAAGAGGTCCGGAGGTATTCCATCAGGGCCCGGGGCCTTATTTAATGCCAACACTCGATGCTCGAATATACCTCGTCCAAAGAAAAGCTAATGCGGGTCCCAGGACCAGGCTCCGACAGTCAGTTTAACTTTACCAGGCTCATAGGGCCTGGGTGAAGATTTGTCCTGGCAGTCCCTGGTGGTGAAGCGGGAGCTGTGGGTTTCCTGGTTTTACCGCTTAGACGTTGCTGGTAAAGAAATAGATCCAAAAACTTGACAACGGGACTGGTGAGGCATTAGGTTGAAGGGTTGCGGGGTTCCCTTGAGGCACAGTGTCAAACAAGGTAGTGGCAGCTGGACTTGTCACCAACAAGCCTTGGCAGCGGCAAGCTCAGCTTTGAGTTAATTAGATGTCCTGGAGTCTGGAAGAAAATGGTAGCCACCTGAAACTTGCTGGAGGTCAGGACTACGTTTCCCATTATAAACTAGCAATTTACTTTTGGAAGATCCCTCGACGGGCCCAATGGCCAGTGGTTCTTTGGTTCTCTGAGCGTGCTTTACCTGCAGGCTGCAAGGGAATAGTACCTCTAGTCCAAGGAAGTTCTGGTGTTGCCTTTGGCTCCCAGCTCTCTTCCCTTTGGAACTGGTCTCTGCTCTGGGATGGGTTGCAGTTGTGCAGTTGCAGGGTGGTAGCCACAGGTGCAGGTCATCACACCTTTGCTTTGTGCAGGTCCTGAAGTCACAGAATTGGGTCTCTTCGTTGTCCTTGGTTGCAAGATGACCGGAACTGAGGTTCTGGTGCCAGGGGAGCCCCTTCTTCCCTAGATTTAGGGGTGTTAGGAGTGTGAGTGCTAGTAGCCAATGTGCTACTAGCCCCAGCGGCTATTTTGCTCCTGAGGTGACCTCACCCGGGGGTGTATGACAACTTTTCTAGCCAGAACCCTCTGTTCTGCCACTTTTAAACATGGCAGAGCCCATCATCGGTCGTACAAACCTGGTAGCCCACTCTAGGGGTGTGGTTAGCCTTCTGGGGGTGTATGCCTCCTGACTTCCTCATTGTCCCACCTGCTGGTTGCAAATGTGCCTGGGGCAGGGAGTTGGCTGTTTCCTCCTTTGGGAGGCAGCCTGGTTGCATATTGGAGGCAGTGAGAGTTTTGAAGCTCACCACCTTGATGTGCCACTTCACTAGCCATCCTCTCAGTGCGGGTGGGGACACCTCTTGCCCAGGCAGTTCTTTTTTTCTGACTCCTGGGACTCCTGGGAGTGTTCACACCTCCTTGCAGGGGGTCAGATTCCTGGCCTGGTGGCAGCAGCTGCAGGATGTCAGCCAGGGTACAGGAAAGGCTGTGGCAACCAGGTGGGCAACCTCTAAGGTAGCCACCTGGATGCATGCCACATCAGATCCGACATGGGAATCATGTCAGGTTTGATGAGACAAGTCGTTTGATACGAAACATGACACTTTTCAGTGGGACCATAATGGGGCTGACAACCTTGGGGTGCCCGGGTGCCAGCCCATGTTCCCTGTGGCCCCCTGGCCACTTATAGTAGCCCTTAATGGAAAGATGCTACTTTAGGGATGTATAAGCTTGCATGTATAGGTCCATACCTTCAACATAATGCATCCTGCCTCGTGTGCTTAGTAGGCCTACCTTAGAGGTGACTGGCATATATTAGAGCTTTGTCCTTGCGCTCATGCAAAGTCGAGTTTGAGCAGTGTGCACAGCTCCTGCAGTCTGCAATGGCAGGCCTGCTCTCATCTGTTTACTTGGGTCAATCAGGGAGACACAATTAGTGCTTCAGACCCTGGGGAAGCCTTTAACTCCCATGCCCTGGGTACCACTGTTACCGCTTACCAGGGGCTTATAAGGGGTTAAAGTATTTGCCAATTGGGGTTACCAATTCAAATGCATCATATTTTTAGGGAGAGAGCACTGGCACTGGGGCCTGGATAGCAGGCTCCAGTGCACTTTCAGAGTCATAACCATCAGCAGTGGGGAAAAAAGTGCAGGGGTGCCATACAAAAATGGCTCCCTGGAAAATGCAATGTTCTTGATGTCATGGGTTTAAATCCTGGAAACCTTGCATCCTTTTGCGGTGGGCAAATTGAGCACCCTATATTGGTAATCCTAACATGTTCTTTCGAAGCACTTAGAAATGGCTGAAGTGTGGCATTTAACACTATATATAAACTGATGGTACTAGTCGACCACGACATCAGTTACCATAAAATCCCAGTGTCATGTGGAAAGGCACCCCCGACCAGTCCCCAATTTCTGAGAGTACTGTGAGGTTATTCATATAGCAGATGTGCACTATGCAAAGGCTCATATCTTAACAAACAAAATAATGGCAGCATGCCTCTTAACTCTTTCAATGAACAAAAAAGCAGAGCATTCATATTCAAGGCAAAGTTATACATAATGATGAACACCAAATGTGCCTACTTTAGAGCAAGAGGATGAGTTAGTATCAGTTTGTTAATGCTTGGTTCCTTAAATACACATATTTGTCCCTTCGAACATACGCTTCCTCCAGTATAGTCACACCATGTCTTAAGATCTCGAATAAACTAGTGCTAACACCCTCTAAGCAAAATTTCAAGCTCACTAACACCTTTTTAATTGCAAAAGTAAAACAATTTTTGTTTTAGGTTATACCCAATAACATTTAAGATAAATAATATTAAAAGGATGCAAACTAAAGTCTACCCCATCCCTCTTCTATTTTCAGCTAGAACTGAACGCTGTACGGATGTACTTACAAGAGGGTAGTAAATCAATCAACAAAAGTCAGCGTGGCAGTCTGAGACTTGATCAAAGGAGGCTGTATTCCTTGGACGTTGGCTGTCTGTGTGAAATGCATACTGCACTTTGCCGAAGTCCATTTATAGACAGGACCCACATGGAAACGACAAACATAAAATGTAATCATCAATATGCTAGGATACGAGTCCTGTTCGGAAGATTTAACATGACAGGAGTGAAACGTGGCTTTTTGCAGCTTAGTGTATGCCTGCTGAATTCCCTCCCTGCTTGAATTATTGCTCCCTCCCTGCCTCATTCTTTTTCTACGTTTACTTTGTAAACATGTAGGTCGTCATTATTAAAATCTTTGCATGTGTGAGTCAGGTCTACATATACAAATAGTCTGCGTTATGAGTACACAACTGCCTTTCCACTTCAGGAAAGTTGGTTTTGCACTTGTAAATAGATTTACTCACACACAGGGGGTCTATGTAAATCAGTGTCCTCCTGTAAGGCGGGACTAAGCCTTTCAGGGTGTAAAACCCCTTGAAGTTTGTGCACACCCGCCAATTCACATGGTCCCTTCTGATCATCGAAAAGGTCATATATTTATATCTGGGAACTGGTAGGAGTAAATCCCTTTCTATAGTGGGAAGGGAACGTCCACAAAACTGGTCGAAGAAATAAGGGAAAGGCGTTTTTTTCCCGCAGGAAACATATTTTCATTGTGGTGTAAAAAATATAAATGATCATGTGCATTTGCAGTTACAATGATTGTTTCTTCTCGTGCATGAATATACATGCGCATTTAAATCGAAAAACGGAATTCACAAAAAAGATCCTCAATTACATGTAACAGCTGCGTGAACTCGTGAAATGAGTAAATCCGCATCCAGGCATGGTTGTAAACCTCTCGGTGCAGATGTATTTATTTAATTAAGAGTGAGGCCGATAGCATGTTTGTGAAGCTTGCACTGCAGTTTCTTTATTGTATATGATCTCTTTTCGTGTTGCTGTGTTTAAATGTGGCACCATGCCCGTGCATAAATCACTCAGGGGCATATTAACAAGGGCTTTATCTCCGTTTTTTTGGCTTTAAAAGCCAAAAAAGCGGAGATAATATTATCGCCCTATCTGCAAGGGGATGCTAACATGCATTAGCGCATGTTAGCACCCGTTTTCCCGACGCCTCGCTTTGCATCTCTAATGAGATGCAAAGTGGGCGTCACTGGGCAGTACTCCCTGTAAATTATCGCTGATGTGCACATCAAGCCCCCCCCCAAGCCCACGCACGTGTACAACACATCTTGAGATTCGTAGTAAGTTGGATGACACTCAATTCACTAAAGGTCAACCCCGATAAAACGGAGGTGTTGGCCATTACTACGGATATTAACCCATGGTCCTATCAATTTTGGCCACAGGAGCTGGGAGACACTCCGTCTCTCCAGCACCAGTGGTAAAAAGCCTGGGTATAAAAATCGACGCTAATCTCTCTTTGTCTAATCAAGTCTCCACCGTCTTTGGGACATGTGTGGGCCTACTAAGGCAATAGAGGAAACTTTCACCTATTCTCTCTTTTTCCACCATGCGAACGGTGGTGACAGCATTGATCTTGTCTCGTTTAGACTATGGCAATGCGCTTTACATTGGGCTACCGGATATTTTGTTAAGCAAACTTCAGGTGGTAATGAATGACGCAGCCAGGTTGATTTTTAAACTACCCAGATATACAAGGGCTGCCCCCCTGCTGCAGAAACTTCATTGGCTTCCTATCAAGCAAAGGACCAAATTTAAGGGACTTTGTATCGCCCATAAGGCCCTATATGGTAAAGCCCCAAGCTACATCAAAGAGCGCCTTACGAAATATGTCCCAAGCCGCTCTCTAAGATCCTCCGCGGGGAACCAACTATCCTGCCCGCGGTTTAACCTTACGAAAAAAGGAGGGCGGGCCTTCTCTGTCTTCATCCCACAACTATGGAATAGGCTTCCATTCCATCTTCGATCCGAGAAGGCCCTCCTACCATTAAGGAAGAACCTGAAGACCCTCCTCTTCATTGAAGCCTGGGCTTAATTCTATTCAGGTAGGGGCCATATTCACCTGGGGGCACTGTAGCTTTCTTCTCACAGCGCTTAGAGACCTGCCGGTATTAAGCGCTTTATAAGTCACAATTAACATACCAATTAACATAACATAACATCGCGATATTTACAAGGAGGCCCACGTATTTTAGCAGACGTTAGTTTTTGGCGAAAACCGCGGTTTTCGCCAAAAACTAAAGTCTGCTAAAATGCTGACTTAGCCATACTTACCATTGGGGGTGGATTATGCT
Organism: Calotriton arnoldi; assembly: GCA_963921515.1. NCBI lineage: Eukaryota > Metazoa > Chordata > Amphibia > Caudata > Salamandridae > Calotriton > Calotriton arnoldi. The sequence goes on from CAWUFW010004840.1 coordinate 481,574, forward strand.
GATACGACCACAGGGTCGTATCAGCAAGGTTATCGCCGTTTTCAATGGAACATCGCTGAAAAACCAGCGATGTTCCATGGAAAACATCGCTATCGCTGGGATAATTATCGCCATTGCGCTATGCGTTGTTAATACAGCACTAGCATGGCGATAATTATCTGCGATAGCCGGCGATAAACATTTTCACGCTGAGGGCGGCCAGCGATAATTATCGCTGCCGCTTGATAATATGCCCCCAAATACCTAAGTAAAACTGTGAAAAACAGTACTTCCTAGAGAAAATTCCCAATTCGCATTTTACTGTAGGGCCACTGCGTCTAAAAGAGAGAAAATGTATGTGTAAGTCCGCATCCCTTCTTAAGAGACATTTCATTTTGACATTGATTGACCTCATTTGTTAAGAGAAAGGCCTCTGCGATATAAACTCGTGATGCAGAACAAAGGTTGCTCTCTGCTGCAGCCTCCTATGTCCACTGTACCTTTGTAAAAGATAAAATAGCATGAGTGTTCTGTTGGCAGACACCCAACACTTGACAGATCTCCTCCACGAGATAGTATGACTAAGACAAATGACGAATCGGGTACCCAGAAAGGCATTTTCTCAGCGTGTAGTCCCTTCGAATCTAAATTCTTACTTTCTCAACGAACTTAATATTATTGCTAAAAAAAAGAAATGCCTTCACAATCTTTCCTTTATTTAAACTTAGATTTGTCTTGCCCCAATGCCTTTTTAAGAAGGTGAACCTGGGTATTCCTTCAGAAACAGTTCACCGGGATAGTGATGGTCATAATAATTTTACAAGCCAAGGTTATAAGACCAAGCCAAGGTTGCAAAATTATAGTTGAGTGTGAGTTTATTATGAGTACGGCAAGCTGTATTAAAATGATTTAATTTCGCTGAGTGAATCAGTGAGCCACAAAATGGAGGGATTATGCCAAACAGATGAAGAAAGATAGGCAATTAAACAGAGCAGGAAAACAAGAGAAAATTAAAGATCGAGAAAATGTACAATGTCTAATATATATTTATCACATTGTAGGTTCTTCGTTTTGAAACAAGCATTCAGAGTTGAATTCAAGTGATAAGGATACTTACTTGAATGATGCTCAACTTCCTCAGGCAAATTATCCATTGCTATTTAATAGTATTATTAACTCTAGCAACGTGGGTGAAGTGACAATGTTCTGGGCCAACTGTTTTTTTCTTGTAGTGATATCTTTCAGAAGTGGTTTAACAGTCAAAAGAAACTGATATAAGCAGTGGAAACAAGGAAACAGTTAATCATTACCTTTTCAATCTTGAATTTCTGCATAGATGTACCATATGTAACAATGACATTTAGCAAAAAAACGATTTTCTTTTGCTCCAAACATTCCGATTGCTGTGATTTTTCAAAGCTATTTTCATTCAAAATTAATGATGGAAAGCAAAATTTTATGCAATTTAACTGGTCACTAAATGTAACTTTCATATTTATTAGAACTGACCTGCTGCAGAGGCCTTTTTAGGTCTGATCTTGAGACAGATCTTGATGTCTTCTAGAGGTTTTGTAAATAACACAAAAACATAAGAAACAACAAGCATTGGCAATGCCAACAGGTCTGGATTAGGAAGGAAAATGCCTTTTGTGTTACTAATAATAATAATAATTCCACATTTGTAAAGCACAAACTTATCACCTCTAAGGGTACCAAGGCGCTGGGGGGCTGTCGGGGAGATTAAGTGAGCTATTGTCCATAGTCACATAATGCTGAGCTGCCGCTGGCGATCGAACCATGAGCACACGCTCCGGAGTCAACCGCTCTGGCCACTGCCCCACACCACTCACACCTGACCAGTGTAGAAACTCAATATGCCATCATGCACACAGTCTGTAGGCTCATCTTTGCACTCACGCATCCATTCATCAATCCTCTGACTCATCATTCCATTCACCCTCTGACACAACCACAAAAAATCACACACAAAATCAGCAGCATATGTAAAATAAGTTAAAAGTAAACAGGTAGAAAAAAGAAAGCTTGCTGCCTTATAACCACTGCAGACATATGTTTGCAATACCAAAACTGAACATAGCAGTATGTGTCCATCTTCCAAATGTATGGGGAATAGTTGTTTTAAAGTACAAGCATGGCTGCCACATATAGAACCAATGTATTGGCCATCTTGAAATGGTCAGACAATGATACGCTATGGACAACAGCATTCCATAATGATCTCCTGGTTTAAAGGAAGTAGCCAAGTGGAATGCGGCGCAATGCAGATGAAATCAGCGGCAAGCAAACAACCCACTAGCACTGCCTTAGATAGCTGTAGTTTCTTCTTAAGAAACATTAAAATAAAAAGTGGAGAAGCAAAAAAATGAAAGGAGAACTGTAAAAGGAGAAAATTAAAAACAGAAGAACAGCAAAAAAACAATAACTGATGCAGACTAAACCATTATTCCATGCAGTTTGCTTGACTCATGCAGACTAAACCATTATCCCATGCAGTTTGCTGTCATGAATTGGTCATTTACACTCAGACATATCAATGGCAGACCAGAGGGGGCCAAAAGGCCTTCTATATATCTACATGTATATATATATTTATATAAATAGAATTATGAATTATTTAGTGACAGTTTTATTGCAATATCCTGGCAGACGTCTATGAAGAGATTCTAGCAAGAATAATTACAGTGCTAATCTTCTCCCCCTAAGTTTAGTCATAGGCAGTAACCAACACAAAAATTATTATCTGCGGCAGTAATTTAATATTTTGTGTAACAAATTAAATTTTTGTATGCTTTAATACAGAGAACTAGCAATCCACCCTTAAATGCCCATTGATTTTAACATATATTATTGTCAATCAAAATGTTGAGCCTAATGTGTTTAGCATAACTTTTCATAATACACAGATCAGACCTATGGCAACAGAAACATTTTTATTAGTGAAACAATCAGTCCTGTAGCTGTTTGTAGTTGTTATCAATGGCTTATCACCATAACCAACTGAGGCCTCCTGTACTGACCATAAGCTTTCCCACAAGGCAACCATCAGGCATACAGTCTTAAAATTCCATTGTATACAACATTACAGTTCTCAAAGCAAAATACTACCTCTTCTAAAAGGACCAAATAAGGATTTTGACAATGCAAATCTTCTATGCCCACAGTTTGTCAGAGAGGGTAAGCAGCACCAAAATGCTTGCCTGCAATTGTTATCTGTGATACAACAAAATATATATCTGTGGGCTTTTATACAGAGTCATAACAATGTACCCCAAAATGCCTATTGTCTTTACTGTATGCTTTTCACAATCAATATAGCAGGCCTACTGCATATATTGAAACTTTTCATTATAAATAATCAAGCCTATAAACTTTATGGTTGGGTTGTTACCATAAGCAACTCAGACCTACACTGTTCATAAGACTTCCCACCAGACAACCATCAGGAATACCGTAAAAGAATTACAAATATTTATAGAATACAGTAGTCAAGTCAGTCAGTATAAACTTTATTCGAATTGTCTTATAAAAATCATAAATGTACACACACAAATAAACATTTCATAGCACAAAATCTAGAAGCATTTCGTAAAATTGCAACAGCAAAAAGAATCACATCATCATCAATTTCCCTTTAACTGATCAATATAAATGGTAAGGAAAGGTAAAAAAAAAAAAAAAAAAAAAAATAAGATACAGATGGGACAAAAAATGTAATTCTCAATGCGCCTGATAAAAACCAAGGTAAAAAGAAGCAAGCTTTAGGTGTTGATAAAAGTTGTAAAAACAGTAACGCGTGTTTCACCTATCTAAAGTTCAAGGTTAACAGGAGAGGCCATATATTTGTGGCGTAAATTGCTAAACCTAAGACAAATCATAACAATGTGCAAAGTGTCAAGGATTTATGTATCATCACAGACATACACTGGAAGATCTAATTCCTTTAACCAGCAACCATCAGAAACCATCAAGCAATGGATCAAGTTTAACCTAAAATAGTTCAACAGCCTTCAGTTGCGACTGAACATATTCAGGCTCAAGTATGGTTCCATTCTGCTCACTGATTTGACCACAATAAACCTATACATTGAACGCTTGGTCAAAGCAGAGGCCTGTCACTCGGCTGTCCCCCTGGAGGTGAAGGCCAGATTAACCCAAGCAATTTCAGCTTTAAAAATGCTGCCAGGATTATAAAAAAGGTTCCAGTCTCCCTAGATCTCTCAAGTTGCGCAGGATGTACCGCAGCCATGGAATGTGTAGTATGTTGCCCAAACCCATACAGTCACGCACAATTAATTTATTAAGGTTCAGCTCGTCCTTTAACCAGATTGAGAGCCATAATAAAAGAGGATGAAGTTGAATGAAATCTGATATATATCCCATACCCAACTCTTCATGTACAATCTTGGAGGGTTCACTTTGTGGGATATTTGAAAGTCCTCTTAAAAACTTATTTTCCACCACCTGTATGGACACAGTTGACGCGCATCCCCAGATCTCACAGCCAAAACTAGCTAAGGGAATACATTTGGATTGAAAAATATCTAACATTGCCTTTATTGGTTTGTGCCCCAAACGTCGTGAAAAATCACCAATGCTCTAAATGGCCCTTTTAAAGATCATTATATTGTTGTTTAGCAACAGTTGCCAGTTAAGGTGGGAATCAAGCAAAATGCCCAGGTAAGAAAACTTTTCTACCCTACTAATATGTTGACCACTTACCACAAATTTTCGGGTTTTAGTGCTTTAGGGTCCCACCACCATAACATGGGATTTTTTATAATTAGTCCTCAAAACAATACAACAGACCTACTGATAATGACTAATAAGGATTACCATAGGGCACATTTTCCAGCCTCATGGTTTGTTCAGATGGGTCACCATCACCAAAAGCCCTGACTGCTACAGTAATCTACAAGAGTCTGTGTATCAAAATCAAAATGCTTGCCTACAGGCTTTAGCACAGTGTTATAACAATCCACCCTTAAAAGGTATTTGCCTGTAACATATACTTTTCACAATAAGTAAGGTCTAGTTGCTTTGTCATACTTTTCATTATAACTAGATCACAACTAAGAAATCTGACATTACTTTTCCCAGTGAACTGATAAGGCCTCTACCCTTTACCAGGGGCTCAACGTTATACACAACCCAGGGCTACAGAAGTGTGCAGAAACTGGAAACCATCAGACATACATTTTTAAAAATACAAATATGTACAAAATTACAGTATTCAAAACAATAAACAGCCCATCTCCATAGTGCCTAACAAGAATCATCATAATGAATTTCTACTCACAGGGTTTGTAGAGTGGGTTCCCAATACCACTACCATTGCCTCTGATGGTAATCAGTGAAATTACATGCAACTAAATACATTTCTATGGCCTGTAAGATAATGTGATAAAAACACTGTTAGAGGCCTGCTGACTTTACTATATGGGTTTCACAACAAGAAAGCTAAGCCTACTGCATTTGTAATAACTTTTCATAATAAACAGACCAGACCAGTGGTATTAAGTATAAAATGTCTCTACACACCAATGAAGCTTATAGCTGTTATTATTGGTTGTCCCTATAACCAACTCAGGCCTACTGTACTTTCCCACAAGGCAACCATCAGGACTCCAGTCATAAAATTGCAATTGTATACAAAATTACAGTTGGCAAAGTAAAAAAGGTGTCTCTCCTAACAGGGCTTAACAAGGATTCTCACAGTGAAACTTTTCTATAGTCATGGTTTGTCAGAGAGGATAACCAACCCAAAACCCTTGCCTACTGAGGTAATCCATAAGATGCCATGTAACAAAAAAACAGTTTGTAGGCTTTAATTCAGAGTAATACCAATCCACCCTTAAATGCCTATTGACTGTAACATATGCTTTTCACAATCAGTATGTCTAGCCTACTGCCTTTATTATTACTTTTTATAATAAACAATCAGACATACAGCCTGCAGCAAAATTTAGCTTGTGAAAACATATTCAACGGCACTTAACAGAACCTTAAAAGAATCATCACCGTGAACTACCCCCACACCTCCCCTTAGGTTCATCAGAGTGGGTGGTCAACGTCAGAACCCTTGTCTACTACAGTAATCTGTGAGATTTCATGAAACAAAATACCCATCTGAAGGCTTTATTATAGAATAATAACAATCCACACATAAATGCCCATTTACATATGCTTTTCACAAAATAAACATCTGGCCTAGTGTTTTTATCATACAATTTCATATTAAACAGATCAGGCCTATAGACATTATCATTGGCTTGCCACCATAACTTTGTCACAAGCCAAAGAGTGCAATACATGCAGTCTTTTTAGTGGAAGCACACAAATTAAACCTCATCATGTTCTGAACTCAGGAGGACCAACATGTGGGCGGAGCCTTAACACCTCAGACGGACTTTGAAAGCTCTTTTTTTATTGAAAACGTAAGGTCAGGTGACAGTTGCATTGTCACATCAGACATAAAAGTCCATGTAGATTAACAACTGCTTCCTCCCATCTGTGCTGCTGCCAGAGGAAAACATCACAAATTATCTAGTCTTCGAACAGCACTCTAATAGTGTTACAATGTCATGTGTGCATCCCTAAAGGTTCAAGCTCAGACAGCTGGATAAACAAACAAAATGATCACAGCTGCGTGAAGGGCAAGCACTTTATGTGGAAGCACACAACTTCTGCCCAATCAATACATATACTGCTGGCTCCCAACATGTGGGCCGAGCCAAAGCCCCTCTCTTGGTCATTCTCCCATAATTGTTTGATGACAACTGCATTGTCAAGCCATACCATAAAAAGGAAAATATAGTTGGGTCAGTCTCTTCAAGTCATTGCTTTCTTGGGATATCATTTCTATTTTGGAGCAGCCTAGAGAACAAGACAGGAAGAGTGGAATAAAGGGTCAGACACATTCACACATAGTTTTGATAACAGAGTCCTTCAAATTTTAGATCCACACAGAGTACGGTCATTTGATGTTTATGGCATTAGGGAGTATGAGTGATGACATTTTGCCTCTGATGGGGGCATGAACAAACCAAGATGTGGATTGATTGTTGCCACTGGCAGACTGTAATGTAGCTATTCATTTATTTATTTGTAAGTTTAATTTTAATATAGTCACATAAACTTTACTAATTGTAGTTAGAAATACAAATTGGTAAAATTATCTAGAAAATATATGGTTGGCATACAAACGCAGCAGCTTTTTGGGTTAATGAATCATTACAACTAAGGGACCGATTCACAAAAATATTTAAGAATAAACAAAAGAGTACTCCTTTTATACTATTTTACTTATTCTTCCTTCCCTTTATTTATCAGCTCCAGAAAAGTTTAAATGGGAATAAAATGTGATTATTTTGGTCAAACACCTATAGAGTTAGTATAAATAGAAAAAACTATGCACTTTTTCACTTTTAATAGTAAGGAGTTAAATGTTTTGGGGATGATTCACAAATGCATTTAAGGGTACGTCAATGAGTAACACTGTAGTATTGATTCCTATACTCTAAAATGCTTTTGTGACTAAACCCCATATTGTTTCCCTTAAATTCTTGGAATTGGGGACCTATTGAAGGGTTGGAGGCCCCGTAAGCCGCATGTGCTTCAGAACCATGCATCATGCCTCTGCCTAGATGAGTACTTATAATTCATTAGTGAAGGCTAAGGCACATATGACGCTTTTGTAAAAATATGGGGCATATTAGCAAGAAGAGGCGATAATCATCGCTAACCCTGCTTAGCGTGATTTTTTATCGCCGGCTATCGCTGGAATATATCGCCACGCTAACGCTGTATTAGCAGCGATTAGCGCTATGGCGATGAATATTCCAGCGATAGTGGGGAAATGGGCCAACATCACTGAAAAACCAGCGATGTTGCATGGAGAAGGAGAACACCTTGCTGATACGACCCTGTGGTCGTATCAGCATAATCCACCCCCATGTTAGGTATGGCTAACACCTGCTAATTGCAGGTGTTAAATAAATGGCGATGACCCCGGTTAGCGCGACTTTTCACGTCGCTAACTGGGGCCATGGCCACCTTGCTAATAGGCGATAGGCCTGTTAGCGAGTGTTTCCCAGGTTTGTTCGTTGGGAACGCCCACTTTGCATGTCATTAGCGATAAATATCGCTGACATGCAAAGCGGTAAAAAAACGGGCGCTAATGCCCGCAAACTGTCTCTAACTGCTGTTAGAGACAGTTTGCTGATAGGGCGATATAAATATCGCCGCTTTAGCGGCAAAAAGTGCCGCTAAAGCGGCGATAGTGCCCTTGCTAATATGCCCCTATATTCTTTGCCTATTTTACATGATCATTCCCTCATGCGCTTTTTGAGCTTTACTTCAGTAAAGGGAGCGGGCATCACTGTGTCCTCAAGGCCAGCTCTGAATCCTAAGATGGCTATCCATTGCTCACAATCCAATTTTTAACAGCTGTACGATGATGGTTTCCTACCTGTCAGATCTTTAAAATTCTAGTTGAAAAAGTGTCCGCTGCAGACCAAGGTGGAAATCAGTTTTTACCCAAACTGGATTGCTTCAAGTGGGGCACTTTTGTTTAAAATTAGCAATCTACGCTATATCAGAGCCTCCCTATAATATATTGCTTTTCTATCAAGGTTAGGAACCAGACATGGGATCCATACATTACAACGCAGGTGATTTTCGCTACATAGGCTCTCACCGGAGGAGCTACAACGTATCCAGCAATATTGTGAGTGAATCTTAGTAGTCTGTTGGACAAGTTCCTTACTGATGCTATTTTGCTATAAATGATGGGCTCCATCGAACCATATGGTAAAAAATGTCTGTACTCGTTTGCGCTGTATCAGCACTTTCTTTATCTGAAAGAAAAGAAATTCCTGTTTTTTTAATAGACCTTGTAATCCCCATATAGTGAACGAAGCAGCATAAAAGAAAACCATTGAAAGAGATACAGTGTTTTTTAAAGCTGCCAACAGATGAATCAGGACTTGCCAAAACAAATAGATTTATATTTTAACAGGCAAGTGCTTGACATATTGCTAATGCTTTTATTTTACCATTCTAACATAGCTCTCAGCCATGTTAGAGTGGTTAAATAAAATTGCCAAATTAGCCGCTGTGCATCAAGACACATGTATCATGCATGGAGAGACATACAGACATATGCATGGTGTGCGCACTTATGCATGAACACAGTAAACTTTTTTAAATGGTTTAATTACAAATTGTGTATCCAACTGAGGAAGAGCTAGCAAGAGAAAATCACTGTGATTTAAAAGAACCCTCATTCACCAACCTAGTTGGTGACATGCTTCATCGTTGGGTTCCCACCAGAGAGGCCGAGTGCCTCTCTGGTGTGCTACGACGCCTGATTACAGCGGAGCAGGTTTTTTGTGTGACGTGAGTGCAAGTCGTGAGTGTGAAAAGTGGTTTTAAAAAATGGTTTAAAAAAATGCCTCAGTTTTATCCCAGAACAATTTTAATGGTGGAAAACTGGGCACTGTTAAAAACATGTGCGTAGGATGTTTCAATATCTGGTTTTAGTTGACCAGATGCATCCTAAAGTGAAAAGAAACAATTAGTCAACATGTTTCTGCTTCTAGTTATATTAAGTGAAGCATTCGTCAGGACCTACACACAACGGCGGTATGCGCACGCTAAGGCGCACCCTAACCTGTGGTGGAATAAACCGCGTAAACTCACGGTTAATGTGCAGCCTTCAGGACTTCTGAAAGCCGTTGATATCTGTTGAGACAAAGAGACATACAGACAAAACAAATCACGAGGCACATAATACATAGAAATACGCGAACTTGGAAATATACTATTAAAAACTTATGAACATGACTAGCCACACAGAACACGAGAAGTGTTCTGTGTTTCTCGTGTTCTGTGTGGCTAGTTATGTTCATAAGTTTTTAATAGTATATTGCCGGTAATACCCGTGCAAACAAGCAAGAAGAGATGCCTGCTCTTCTGACTTCAGGGTCTGGTGCCATATATTTAAATGAGCCCACCATTGAAACTCCTGAATAGCAAGACGTGATAGTACTGAAACAACACATGTCACTATCACTACTGTTTCACTGTAACCTGCTAGCAACTAATTCTTATTGCTGCACTTTGAAGAGCACAATCGACGGCATGCGTTGGATCACTCAGCATACATTTCCAAGTTCGCGTATTTCTATGTATTATGTGCCTCGTGATTTGTTTTGTCTGTATGTCTCTTTGTCTCAACAGATATCAACGGCTTTCATAAATCCTGAAGGCTGCACATTAACCGTGAGTTTACGCAGTTTATTCCACCACAGGTTAGGGTGCGCCTTAGCGTGCGCATACCGCCGTGGTATGTAGGTCCTGACGAATGCTTCACTTAATATAACTAGAAGCAGAAACATGTTAACCAATCGTTTCTTTTCACTTTAGGATGTATCTGGTCAACTAAAACCAGATATTGAAACATCCGATGCACCTGTTTTTAACAGTGCCCAGTTTTCCACCATTAAATTGTTCTGGGATGAAACTGAGGCATTTTTTAAAACCATTTTTTTAAAACCACTTTTCACACTCACGACTTGCACTCACGTCACACAAAAAACCTGCTCCGCTGTAATCAGGCGTCGTAGCACACCAGAGAGGCACTCGGCCTCTCTGGTGGGAACCCAATGATGAAGCATGTCACCAACTAGGTTGATGAGTGAGGGTTCTTTTAAATCACAGTGATTTTCTCTTGCTAGCGCTTCCTCAGTTGGATACACTCTTTTGTTGTTTATACATTATTGTTCAGGGGGACTAAGAGTGGCTTCAGTTGCTTTCCCTCTCTCTCCTGTTGTTTATCTATACTTTAATTACAAATTGGTCACTGTGCACTTGAACATGTTTGATTGCATCACAATGCATGTGTCTGTTTGTGTTGCCATACATGCGCAAAATTAATGCATCAGGATGTATGGCAGTCAAATTTGACTTTTCTTTTTAATAACATGTTACTGTTCCAACATGGCTAATGGCAAAATAAATAGAACTAGCAAATCTTGGGAGTGCAAAAAAAGAAAGCAAGTGGCATGGTAGCACTTAACAGCTGCTAGGCCCTCCTAAAGAAAAATAATTTAAATTTGTTTTTAAAAAACAGCGTGCTGGACGGGGACAGATAGGGGAAGTATAAGAGCTGGGAGTGCAGGAAAATTAGGGATATCAACACAGCTTAGTGGATGAAACCTTCCACTTAAATAATCATAATGGGAAAACATTGAAAATACTTTATTGGCATTGTCAGTGAACTATTTTTAAAAGTAGTTAACATAAACAAAGCGGCATGAGCTGATTCAAACTCTGATGGCAACACCTAAAACTAGTGCCCAAAGCCAGCTTATCCACAGTAACCAATGACTGGAAGAAGCTGTTCAAACTCCATTTCAGTTTGTGTATTTGTATGTGCTTGTTGTGTGAAGTATGTGGTGTGGTGGGAGGACATACGCTTCCAACAGACTGAAACTGTCTATAGGTAAGACCTAAAACAAAGATACAGTTAGGTTGGTGATGCAATTCAATTTTTAGCACTTAGAAATGAAAAGAATACTCAACAAACATTGACCTCTGAAATGAGCAGCTAAAGTTGGATCTTGATGAAAGTATTAGTATTACATACAACAAGCCCCAAGTCTAGCCAGTGTTTTGACAAGGAGCCACTTTGAGCCATTGAGAGAAACAAAGCAAATTTGATTACCTGTCTGAATGTTTTTTACAATTGAGGGCACTACAAAATGTGTCATTTTGCCCTTAGTCATATTTTGGAATTTAATCATGAAAACTTGATGACCGAAGTTTGCCTGTCATGTATACAATGAAAAGTGACCAGTGGGACAATAACGTATAGATGCGATCTAGGAGGATACTTTACAAATAGAGAGGTCCTTCATGTATCTGCCCACGAAGGGGAGAACCATCTTTGAAGGTCAAGGGATATATCTCTTTAAGATGGGGGTGCAGGAAAATTAAGCATATCAACACAGCTTAGTGGATGAAACCTTCCACTTAAATAATCAAAATGGGAAAAAAATTAAAATACTTTATTGGCCTTGTGAGTGAACTATTTTTAAAAGTAGTTAAGATAAACAAAGTGGCATGAGCTGATACAAACTCTGATGACAACACCTAAAACTAGTGCCCAAAGCCAGCTTATCCACAGTAACCAATGGCTGGAAGAAGCTGTTCAAACTCCATTTCAGTTTGTGTATTTGTATGTGCTTGTTGTGTGAATTGTGTAGTGTGGTGGGAGGACATAAGCTTCCACCAGACTGAAACTGTCTGTGGGTAAGACCTAAAACAAAGATACAGTTAGGTTGGTAGTGCAATTCAATTTTTAGCGCTTAGAAATTAAAAGAATACTCAACAAATAGTGACCTCTGAAATGAACAGCTAAAGTTGGATCTTGATGAAAGTATTAGTATTACATACAACAAGCCCCAAGTCTAGCCAGTATTTTGACAAGGAGCCACTTTGAGCCATTGAGAGAAACAGAGCAAATTTCATCACCTGTCTGAATGTTTTTTACAATTGAGGGCACTTCAAAATGTGTCATTTTGCCCTTAGTCATATTTTGGAATTTAATCATGATTAGAACATTGGAATGTGGAGCACTCCGTGCAAGATGCGGTCTGCCTTGGGACTGAATAGGTCGTATTGACGGAGGGTTGCTGAGCACAGGTTTCTACAGGCCCCTCCACCCAGACAGACCATGAGGCGCACTTTTGCCAAAAAATAATTACTACGTGTTCAGAAGCAACCGTATGTATATATGTTTCCCAATGCTCACACAATAGGTGTGCATTAATAATTTTTCACTTCACTTTATTATAGGTCCGACGCAGATGGTACACAAAGGGCTGGTCCCTTTGTTGTCCTGAAGAAAAGGTTTAGGGGATACCTTGAAACATGTTGACATAATACAAGGGATTATAATTACATAACAGTTACATTTCCCTTTTATTAACCCCCTTTTATCCCTACCAACTAGGAGCAGGAATAAAACAATAGCTCACTAGTTAGGTAATTTTTTAAAACATCACTTACACCACTCCCCCTACACTGCACGACACATAGCCTCACAAGGTAAGTGCTCCTACGTAAATCCGTAAGTCGCAGCACGCCCCAATCAGTAGATGTTTGGGATGGCCCCAATGATGAAGCATGTCACCTAGGGGCAACCCTGGGTGAGTGAGGGGACACAAGAAAAGAAATTTTTCTTTTCTACCAGTAGAGGGCCCTTCACCCCAATTGGTGAACCCGCCCTTGTTTCTTGGCTAGGTTCTTTTGATCCGTCACCTACGGATTCTTTTTGATGTATTCTGATCACACAGTAGGGTGAACCTAGCCCAATCCTCCTCCTCCCCCTTTTTCTGATTGATTATTAAGACATATAAACATCCGGAGGTAATTGCGTCAAACCACCGTAATACAATTTTTTTGTTGAGAGGGGTCCAACATCTCTCAATCAAGTACACTGATTATATGAAACAATTTTTTTTATATAAATATGTCCTGAAGAAGGCGGGAGATCTACCTTGAGCACCGCCGAAATTCCCCATCGACGTTTCTTAAATGGAATAAGGACTTATGGTGGAATATTTCATGCATTAGTGATCTATTGTTGTTGTTCTCTTGGGATGTGAATAATTTGTGTTGAAAAAGTGGAATACATGAAGAGTGTTAACAAAGTGAAGAGTGTTTGTTAATGTAGGGTTATAAATAAACAGGATAATATGATGCATACAGTATATATTTTGAATTGAAATCTATACATAAAATATATAGATATGCATTAAGATTATAACATGTTTAAATGTGTACAGCACATTGAATATGTCATAACTGTAAAACAGAGTCATATATGGTTCGTAGTATTGTGAATATATATACAATTGAGTGTTTAGTGCATCCTTACTGGGTTACAGAGATATAACTACGGTGTATATATATAAATAGGTTTTGCACAAAAGGGAGTCTCTTGTTATATTATGGTATAAGTACAGAAATACATAAGCTAGACGATCAATCAATTGCGCATATAAGCATTTAATCGCCAATACATGGAGAACTCACTAAAGTTCTGCAGAAAATCCAGCATAGATTTGCCTTCTAAGAAAGGGAAAAGGTGGACATCCTTGGCAGAGAAAAGCAGGTCCTTAATAGGGCTTTAGACAAACAATTTCATACATTCACTACACAAGTACATGGTTCACAGGATATGCACCAATGGGGAACCAGCAATTAGAAACTTTTTTCTACAGAATACATTTGAGGCTTTTATGGCATGACAGGAGGCTAGCATTATGCATTAATCTTTAATTTTACCACTTCTAAGCAGCAACTCTTCAAAGAATCTCAAATAGAACACTCAAAACCAAACAAAAAAAATAGAACTCCACAGTCCAATATAAGCCTCCTGTCAACCAACTTCTTTGTCATTTGTCTGCTGTTGCTGAGCAGACAAGTATATAAGCTTTAATTTAAATTTTAAATATATTTATTATGGCTTGTTTAAAGATATTTAGAAATATATATATAGATATATATATATATATATATATATATATATATATATATAACCTACTTGCGGTCGCCATTAGGTAGTTATAATTAGGATCTCGTTTCTATTCAAAAAGCGTTTTTTTTTTTTCCAACATCTTTGGCGTCGTTTGACGAATCTTCGCAAAATTTTCAAAACTAATGGCCCGCTCAGGTCAGCTCCTGTCTTGAAAGTTTCAGCGTGATTCGTCAAGCGGGGGCCGAGAAAAAAGGGGGTTCCCAAAACGCATTTTCCCCATGTTAATTTCCATAGGAAAAATTGGAACAGGCTACAGCCCGAACTGCTGAACGGAATTACACCAAATTTGGCAAAAAGGTGGCCCTTCGTTCAGAAAGAGACCTTTTTTTAAATGGTGTAAATCTGTTCAGTAGTTCCTGAGAAATTAGAAAAAGAAAAGTTTCGATATCTGAGCACCGAGGAGGGTTCGCGAACCCTCCCGGGAACGAGCTTCACTCTGATTGGCTGCCAACACTCTAATCCAGAGTCTGTTGGCAGCCATCTTGTGACTTCGGTAACCGAGTCACAAGAAAAAAGTAAAGAAAAGGTGAAAAACAAGAAAAGGGGGCAGGGTAGAAACACCCTGAGCTCCTAGGCCTGCTCAGGGGGTCCCACAAGGACCCCCAGGGCCAAAAAAAGCATTTATTTTTTTTAAAACGGCAGAATTCGCGTTGGGGTCGCGAATCCTGCCGCGAAAATAAAAAAAGACGAAGCGCGGGCTTCCACGCTTTGTTTTTGAAAGCCCCCGGGTGCGCCACCTCCCCGGGGCTTATTTAATAAACTGCGGGGGA
Source organism: Calotriton arnoldi (assembly GCA_963921515.1). NCBI lineage: Eukaryota > Metazoa > Chordata > Amphibia > Caudata > Salamandridae > Calotriton > Calotriton arnoldi. Next base: position 496,949 of record CAWUFW010004840.1, read on the forward strand.
CACTGCGGACCACCACCTTCCCGGGGCTGTAAAAATAAATGCGTGGGGGGGTCCCAACTCCCCCCACGCTGCCCCGGGATCGCCACCTCCCTGGGGCTAAATTAATTAAGGGTGGGGGGGCCTCGCGGGCCCCCCAAACCCAGGGAACCACCACGTCCCCGGGCTATAATCAAAAATTAGTGTGGGGGGGCTTCAGCCCCCCCACACTGCCCCGGGGACCACCACCTCCCCGGGGCTAAATTAATTAAGGGGGGGGCCTCGCGGGCCCCCCCAAGCCCCGGGGATGGCCACCTCCCCGGGGCCATAATCAATAATTAGTGTGGGGGGGCTTGAGCCCCCCCACACTGCCCCGGGGACCACCACCTCCCCGGAGCACTCTGTAATGAAATGCGGTGGTCCGTTACGGACCCCCGGGGACCACCACCTCCCCGGGGCTTAAAACATTGGGAGGGGGGGCCGCATGGCCCCCCTCCTGGAGCCCTTTATGGCCCTGGCGACCGTCACCCCCCAGGGCCGGCTCCTGCAGTGTCCCGGGATGCCCACCCCCGGGACACTGCTGTTTGTTATGGCAGGGCTCCCGCTCCCGCCCTGTCATAGCAAACTCTGCTTCGCTTCATGGAAGCGAGAGCTTGAAACCTGCCCTCGCTTCTATGAAGCGACGCCGAATTGCTTTTGAGCAAGGGGAGCTGCATGTCAGGAGCTACGCTTGCTCAAAAGCAATGCCAGCTCCCGCAGGAGGCGGGACTGTGGGGGCATTGGGGCTCCCCCCCGGTCCCCAATGGAGAGGCCAAGCCCTGGGGTATGGGGTCCCCGGGGCCAGAAGTGGCCAGGGAGGGGGGCCACGCGGCCCCCCTCCCCTATAATATATATTTATTTTTTTAAACAGCGAAAAGGCCGGCCACGGGGGATGGGGTCCCCTGGGCCATAATTGGCCTGAGGAGGGGGGCCACGTGGCCCCACTCCCAAAACAAAAATTAAAAAAAAAAGGCTGGCCAGGCCCCGGGGGATGGGGTCCCCGGGGCCATAATTGGCCTCTGGAGGGTGGCCACCACCTCCCCGGGGCACTCTGTAATGAAATGCCGTAACAGACCCCCGGGCCCCGGGGACCTCCACCTCCCCAGGGCTAAATTAATTAAGGGGGGGCCTCATGGGCCCCCCCCAAGCCCCGGTGACTGCCACCTCCCCGGGGCCATAATCAATAATTAGTGTGGGGGGGCTTATCCCCCCACACTGCCCCGGGGACCACCACCTCCCCGGGGCACTCTGTAATGAAATGCGGGGGTCCGTTATGGACCCCCGGGGACCACCACCTCCCCGGGGCTTAAAACATTGGGAGGGGGACCGCTTGGCCCCCCTTCTGGAGCCCTTTATGGCCCTGGGGACTGCCACCCCCCAGGGCCGGCTCTTGCAGTGTCCCGGGGTGCCCACCCCCGGGACACTGCTGTTTGTTATGGCAGGGCTCCCGCCCTGTAATAGCAAACTCTGCTTTGCTTCATGGAAGCGAGAGCTTGAAACCAGCCCTCGCTTCTATGAAGCAACGCAGAATTGCTTTTGAGCAAGGGGAGCTGCAAGTCAGCAGCTACGCTTGCTCAAAAGCAATGCCGGCTCCCGCAGGAGGCGGGACTGTGGGGGCATTGGGGCTCCCCCCACGGTCCCCAACGGAGAGGCCAAGCCCCGGGGTATGGGGTCCCCGGGGCCAGAAGTGGCCCGGGATGGAGGCCTCGTGGCCCCCCTCCCCTATAATATATATTTTTTTTTTAAACAGCGAAAAGGCCGGCCACGGGGGATGGGGTCCCCGGGGCCATAATTGGCCTGAGGAGGGGGGCCACGTGGCCCCACTCCCAAAACAAAAATTAAAATAAAAGGCTGGCCAGGCCCCAGGGGATGGGGTCCCTGGGGCCATAATTGGCCTCTGGAGGGTGGCCACCACCTCCCCGGGGCACTCTGTAATGAAATGCCGTAACGGACCCCCGGGCCCCGGGGACCTCCACCTCCCCAGGGCTAAATTAATTAAGGGGGGGACCTCACGGGCCCCCCCAATGCCCGGGGACCCCCACCTCCCCGGGGCTATAATCAATAATTAGTGTGGGGGGGCTTCAGCCCCCCCACAGTGCCCTGGGGACCACCACCTCCCTGGGGCACTCTGTAATGAAATGCGGGTGTCCGTTACAGACCCCCAGGCCCCGGGGACCACCACCTCCCCGGGGCTTAAAATATTGGGAGAGGGGCTGCACTGCCCTCCTCCTGGAGCCCTTGATGGCCCTGGGGACCGCCACCCCCAGGGCCGGATCCTGCAGTGTCCCGGGGTGCCCACCCCCACGACACTGCTGTTTGCTATGGCAGGGTGGGAACCGTGCGGCTCCCACCCTGTCATAGCAAACTCTGCTTCGCTTCATGGAAGCGAGAGCTTGAAACCTGCCCTCGCTTCCATGAAGCGAAGCAGAATTGCTTTTGAGCTACCCTTGCTCAAAAGCAATGCCAGCTCCCGCAGGAGGCGGGGAGCTGGCGGGACCGTGGGGGCATTGGGGCTCCCCCCCATGGTCCCCAAACGGAGAGGCCAGGCCCCGGGGTATGGGGTCCCTGGGGCCAGAAGTGGCCCAGGAGGGGGGCCACGCGGCCCCTCTCCCAAAACAAAAATTAAAATAAAAGGCTGGCCAGGCCCCGGGAGATGGGGTCCCCGGGGCCATAATTGGCCTCTAGAGGGTGGCCACGCGGTCCCCCTCCCCAAAATTATTTTAAAAAAAGAAACAAGGCTGCCAGGCCCCGGGGGATGGGGTCCCCGGGGCCAAAAGAACACCTCTCTGCAACGCAGCTGTGTGGCGCTTACTGGAGGTACCTGGTGAGCTAGTTGGCCCCCAGGGACCCTCAGGATTCAAGGGGACTTAATCCCCCAACTTACAACGCGCCAGGGGGCACGTTTGCACAGTGGTGCAAGGAGGGGGCGGGCATGATATAACATGTTAGCAATCCTGCTGTGTGGTACTTACTGGAGGTAATAGGAAGGGTAGTTGGCCAGCCCCCAAGGTTGACGTTGGGGGCTAACTACCCCTCCTGTTACCTCCAGTAAATCTCAGACAGTGGGATTGCTAAGAGGTGTTCGGAGGCCACGCTCACCTTTCTCCACCACTCTGCAAACGTGACTGCTATGTTATAGTTAGTAATTAGCTTTTAAAAAACCTTTGAAATTCACTGAAAAAACCATAGGTTTCAGGGACGTTATAGTTAGAAATTAGAATTTAAAAAACCTTTGAAATTCACTGAAAAAAACATAGGTTTCAGGGACGTTATAGTTAGAAATTAGCATTTAAAAAACCTTGGAAATTCCCTGAAAAAACCACAGGTATCAGGCAACAACTTGAACAGTGATCACAATTAAAGCGGAAACAGAAAACACCAGCATAACAGGAACGACTGTGAAGCATCATGGTGGTAGCCGGAGAAAGTACAGTGTTCACCCAACATGCAAGTAGAATGGTCCATGATTTGTGGTGCACTGAGTTAGTGGCACCTGAAGAGTTGAGCAGGGTATCAAGCTGATGATGGCACCCACGACAGGTGTGAGCAACTCTGATAGTCTGGCAGTAAGACACTACCGACTCTGGCACCTGTTGTTTGGAGTTGGTCCTGGCGGTGGTGGCGTGTGCATCCTGCGGTGATGCGACGTCCGGGCAGGTCAGGACTCAATTTGATGTGTGAGCCCAGGTGGACCGCAGTTGAGGCTGTAGGCAGCGGACAGCACAGGGCCACAGACACATGGCCTTGATAACCCCCAGTCCATTGACCCAGAGGCCATCCAATATGCTATCAGACAGGGGCCATGACATGTTCTGCACAGAGTTAGTGGCCCCGGATGCACTGCGGCTGGCACAGGCACACCGCCACGGGACGGTGACTTGCGGTGCAGTGAGATAGGGCCACGCAAGGTGAGCGGGTCCTGGTCAATGTCGAAGGTGAATGTAGCGGAGGTTTGTGGGGGACAGTGGAAGGTGTCCTCCAGGGCATGATGCAGAGGGCAGAAGCCGGCCGGAAGCGGCAAATGGAGGAGTGGAATGCAACAGCCTCGTTTCTGCCACAAAGTCAGTATCACCGACATGATGATGAAGACAACCCCCAGGCCATAGACTCAGTCGCCACCAAAGTCCAACCAGAAAGTGTCCATGGATGTCGTGGAACAGACTTAGTGGCACCGGAGCTGAAAGGGGATGCAGTCTGCGATGAGGCCAGTACAATGATATCAAGTCTGCCATTAATGAATCATGACTGAATTCCCAATGTGTGACCTACTAGACCGCAGTGTAGGCCGAAGGCGTAGTCATCAAGGGCCCACAGACACGTGTCGTTGGCCCGAGATGCACAGAGTTAGTGACACCAGAGCAGTTGTCGGCAGTGTCCGATCACCTCCATAACGATGATCCTTTTCTCCTCCGGACTGAACCGCGTCTTCCTCTTACTCGTCTCCTTGTGTACAATGATATGAACTCCGCCATGCAGAAATCAAGACTCAGTTCCACATGTGTGACCTACTCGACCACAGAGTAGGCCGAAGGCAGTAGTCGATACAAAAGGGGATGATGGACGGAACGTTTGAGCCAATCAAACACTCACCCCCAGTCAACTGATCTGGGTTTAATCCATCATCATTCTTTAGCTCACTCCACCACCCCAGTTCAGACATGGCCATATGCAAATCAGTCTGACCCTGTGCCTCATGGGAACAGTCCAGCCCGAACTGCCAAGCCATGTCTTCCCTGGACCGGAAACAAGCATCCTAGGACCGGTTTCTGGCATTCCAGCCGTCATCAGCCAGGCTTGCTTGAATCCAGTGGCAAAGTGAGCAAGGGACCCACGTCTGGGCATACCCCCGCCAACTTAGGGCGAACAAAGCGATACAAAAGGGGATGATGGACGGAACGTTTGAGCCAATCAAACACTCACCCCCAGTCAACTGATCTGGGTTTAATCCATCATCATTCTTTAGCTCACTCCACCACCCCAGTTCAGACATGGCCATATGCAAATCAGTCTGACCCTGTGCCTCATGGGAACAGTCCAGCCCGAACTGCCAAGCCATGTCTTCCCTGGACCGGAAACAAGCATCCTAGGACTGGTTTCTAGCATTCCAGCCGTCATCAGCCAGGCTTGCTTGAATCCAGTGGCAAAGTGAGCAAGGGACCCACGTCTGGGCATACCCCCGCCAACTTAGGGCGAACAAAGCGATACAAAAGGGGATGATGGACGGAACGTTTGAGCCAATCAAACACTCACCCCCAGTCAACTGATCTGGGTGTAATCCATCATCATTCTTTAGCTCCACTGAAGGCAGTAGTCAGCAAGGGACCACAGACAGGTGTAGTTCAAATGCTATGCACAGAGTTGGTGGCACCACATCGAAGGGAGTACAGTGATATAAACTCAGTCATGAAGTGTGTACTCTGCCATTGCATAATCAAGACTCAGTTCCAAATGTGTGACCTACTTGACCGTAGTGTAGGCCGGAGGCAGCGGTGGAGTACGTCAACGAGAAAGGAGTAAAGCGGGCCTGTGTCGTGGAGGCAGTGATGGTCTGAGGAGGCTGCCAAGGTTGCGGGCTTTGGGCTTGGAGCTTGCGCCGGCACGTGGTGGGCCCTCTTTGACACATGCCGGTGTCGGCAGGTGAGCAGTGAGGCCTGGCTGCGCAGGGGCGGGCATGACGGGTTCGGGTACCAGCGGCGCGGGGTGCAGCAGGCGCACAGGATCGCAGGCCACACCGCTCACGGCGACGGCGTCGGCCTCGTGGCGGGGTGGGAGGCGCCACCCTGGCAGACACGTTGGGCATTCCGGAAGAGAACCAAGCCCAGATCTACGTGCTTTTTATTCACACCCCTACGCTGGCCTGGCGTACGCCGGGCCAGCCCACTCCACACACGCTTACAGAGGGGGATGTCACAAGCTACATTTCCGCAATCTTCCCCACTGGCTGGGGTGACATGGTGGCGTTCACTGTCCACTACACTCCAAACACCAGCAGTGCATGTAGACATGGATATGTCTGCATACTGCAGTCTGTCCGGCACATCTCCACCACACTTGGCATTCTGTACATTCTCATTCATGGGTCACTTGCCTCCTTCACACATGCCTGGTTCCCACCTCTACCCACATTCCGCTATTGTGTGGCTGAGGTGCCATGCCGTTGATGGCTCATGTACATGGCTAACCAAGGTTGCCACAGTAAGTTGTGCTGTCGTGTCTGGTGGTTGGGCATGTTGTTTGACATGTTGTATGTGATTTTGTGACGTGTGCAGTGCCAGAGTTGTGGGTTGCATGATTGTGGAGTTGAGGTGTGTGGTGTGTTCATTTGGTACTTGCCAACGAGCAGTGCATTCCCATAGGTGCCATCCTGGAAGCGCTGGTTGATGTTGGACTGTCGGAAGATGAAGGAATCATGCACACTGCCTGGGTAGTTGGCTACGACATTGGTGAAGAGTCCCCTGTGGTCCACTATTGCCTGCATATTGATGGAATGCGTGTGCTTCCTGTTGCTGTAATTGTGTGCAGTGTCGGCAGGGGGCACAAGTAGGACATGTGTGCAGTCGATTGCCCCCAACACGTGCAGGAATCCAGCTATGGCGTATAGTCCTTGCTTGGCCTCCAGCTGTTCCTGCGCATTGTGGGGGACGTATAGGTACTGGGGTACCTAGCTGATGATGGCATCCAGGACAGGTGTGAGGAACTTGGATGGGGCTGACTCTGGTGGTTGTTGGTTGGGAGGTACCAGAGGCCAACAGGTGCAGCACAGCCAGCAGCTTTGTCTGCAGAGGGATGTTGGTTGTCCGCTGTGTTGGTACCGTCAGCCTGTGGGCAATAATGTTCAGGATGCGGAGGATGGTTGTCCTTTTGAGCCTGTAGTGGGCATTGACATTGTCTGGTGTTAGGTCTGTGAGGCTGGTGCATTTCCTGAAGGTCCGCTGTCTTTGTCTGCGCTGCCTCTGTGGTGGTCTGGGGGGGTGAGGGGGGTCCGGGGGGGGTGGCGATCCTGGGGGTGGTGGCGGTGGGTGTTGTTGCCCTCTCGGGGCTCCGGGCTGCATGGTGTGTGGCTCCATGGCATCTGTTGTTCTTCATGTGTGGCTCTGGGCTGGGCTCCCTTGTCTGGTGCAGGTTGTCGTCCGACTTTACACCAGGTCAGAGCAGGTGTTAATTTCCTGCTGCTAACGCGCCTTATCGCCTGTTTTGTGGTCTTATCGCCGATGTGGCTGGTCATTGAGAATGTTGAGGTGTGGTGTTGTCGCGGCTTTTTGCTCGGGAATGCCTACTCTGCATCTCATTAGCTATAGTTGCCGGGGTGATCTGTGGCGATGTTTTTTGCGGTTGCTTTCGCAAGTAAACTGGTGGTATCGGCTGTTAGCACCAGCTTGTGAATGGGGTGAAAAAAATGATCGCGACTTTGGCTGCGATAAAGTGCCGATAACTCGGCGATAGCTCCTTGAGAATATGCCCCAGGGTGTACTGGTAACTGTCAATACAGAGTTTTGGCAGAGTACTCAGGAGAAAGGTGAAACGATAATGTTTCTTAGATTTTGAGGATTATTTTTGTTGAGAGTTAATTATAGAACAGTTTTTTTTATTGAACAGGACTGAGCAAGGCAGTAGTGAGACTAGCTAGGAGGATAGGTTTAAATGTTTTATTATGCAGGAGTTAAAGGACTTTGCACAGGACTCTGTAAGGACAGTGTTAAAAGAATAGAAAAGTGGTCCTTATGAGGAAAAGATGAATGCTTTTCTATTACAGAAGGGGAATAAAGATGTTTTATAAGATCTGGGGTAAATGTTCAAAAAAGTGAAACATTTGGCTGAGCCATATGAAAAGAGAGGAATCCCAAGCGGCTCACACAGTGTTGGTGTCCGAAGTGACATAATGGATGGGCAGGATAACCCTGCATATGATGAGGATGTAAATAAATACATTTTGGATTGGAATTATAAGGATACCTTGGATGATTCATTTGGAGGGAGTATGACTAGTAGGGATGCTGATAAGAAATCAATAGTGGATCCAAAGGATATGAGGCATCCTCATGGATCAGATTGGTGGCCATTTGCTTATGTAACCAATTATGTAAAAAAAAAGTGGATCAAAAGAGCCTTAGAGGAGGAAGAATGGAAAATTATGAGGGCAGAATGTTTGCGCCCTGTCATTGGCAAGAAGGAGACATTAACCCCTGATTTACATCCAGAGCTAATAACTTATCTATTTAAATTAGGACGGGATCCAGGAAAAGGTTTGGAAGGATCTTTAAAGCAGTGTGAAGATACGCTTTTGGATACTTTAGGCCCTCTGGCAAGGATGTTTGATATGGTAGAGGAAGCATACTTGAAAAGGACAGATTCAGATATACACACCCTGCAACTATAGGCTCTGACATGAAAGTTCTCATAATAAAAACCTATTGGGACTTTGTAATGACTCAATGGCATCTCTACTCTAGATTGGGATCCCGTTCTGATCTAGTTCACATAATCCTTATATCAGCTACCTCAAGGAGTATTGTGTTTTCTATTAGTGAATACGTGTTCTCAGCATGGATTACATTACCTAGATCCCTTTAACCCTGTTGCTGCTGTACCTTATGCACTTTATCTTTGATTACTAGGTCATTGACTTCTGCAATTGCACTTTATGATCACAATTGTATGTAAGAGTTGCTTATCAAGTGAGTAAGTTCATTGCTAAGGAGTCCTGATTTACAAATAGCAAACAATTGCTTCCAGCACGATTTACATGCCCCAGAACTCCTCAAATTTACTGTTTTATACTAGTTTGTACCTTATGTGTCCATAAGCCTGCTGCTGTTGTACCCTATGCACTTTAGCTGTGATTACTGGGCCATAGATCTTTGCCATTGCAGTTTATGATTATGTTTGTATGTAGTAGTTGCTTTTTAAGTGAGTAAGGTTATTTTCAGGGAGCCATGGTTTGCTAATAATAAATAATTTCTTCTAGCTAGATTTCCATGCCACAGAACTCCTCACATTTACTGTGTTATACTAGTATGCACCTTACTTATCCATATTTGGCCATTGATTTTTGTTATCTGTATTAGAGAGTATGATGGTTTTTAAGTAGCTCTTTATAAATTGTTGATTTGTAAGGCTAAAATTGTTGACTATTGTTAAATCTTTTTGTTTCCCATATGGTGCCTCCTATTTGTCTAGGATGTGACTGAGATTTCTTGTGTTATAGAGAACCAGAAATCTATATCCTAATCTGATAACATTTTCCTGTTGTTGCATTTTTTTGTACTGTATTTTCAGTCTTTAGATTTGTAATGTATATTTATTATATGCTCTAAAGACTGTGGATTACGTACTTTGAACTATGCACCTTTATGGTCGAATGGCCAAAATAAAGTTTTTACTACTAGTACTATTTATTGATGGGTTGGTGTCAGATAGCTATATGTTTTTAGGAAATGCAAATGCAGGATTAATCGCTGAGAGACAAACAGCAGTCCTTCTATGAATAAACCTTAAATTGGAGGAGTTAGCCAAAAAGGTGTCTAGCGAAGAAGCTAAAGGATTACTATTTGGTGAAGGAATGATAAAAACAATAGGGAAATATGTTCAGATTTTCACAGCCTTGCATAATTTGTATTTGTATACATTTCTTATAGAGCGTATGAAACCATAAGGCATCAAAGAGCTAAGGTCAGACTCATCAGAACCTAGGGAAAAGCCAGCTGGCCGCCCACCCAAAAATAAAAAAGCTCCTCCCCGCTAAGAGGACATAAAGAGCCAAGTTTTAACATGCCTACGAAACAGAAGATATGACTCAACCATCCTAATCGGCATAGGAAGGCTGTTCCACAGCCTTGCGGTTGCCACCGAGAAGGCGTTCCCCCATCTGGTTTTGCGAAATCTGGTGATAACAACTTTTCTTTGCCCCACAGATCTTAATAACCTGCTAGGGATATATCAGTTAAAGGCAGACCTGAGGTATTCTGCACCCCTCTGGTGGAGAGCCTTCTGTACTAGACATACTAATTTAAAGGTTACTCTCTTCATAACTGGCAGCCAGTGGAGGGACATCAAGCCCTCCATGATGGAGCATGCTTTCAGCAGGCCCAGAACCAATCTGGCAGCCACAGTTTGAATCATCTGCAGCTTGTTCAAGGAATATTGATTTACATTCAAATAGAGGGCATTGCAGTAGTCCAGGTGAGATGTGATAAGTGCTATGTCCACTGCAGCCCTCAGCTCCTGGGGTAAGAAAAGAAAAATTTTCTTCAGGATCTTGATAATACAGAAGCATGTGCTTACCATTTTATTTACCTGGGTGTCAAAGGTCAATGCATTATCAAAGACCACCCCTGATTTTTTGCCGTGTTAACTGGCACTGGAACCATCCCACAGTTTTTAGGCCACCAAGAGTTTTACCAGATGGAATTCTCTGCTCCAAAACATGATTTCTATTTTTTCTCCATTCATTTTCAGCCATTTTGCCTTCATCCAACTGCTGACCGTGACCATACACAAGCTAATTTTCTTGGCCACATCTTATAAATCATCAGAGATAGAAACAATGATTTGGGTATCATCTGCATAGCTGGAAACTAGAAAGCCAAAGGAGTGCACTAGCTTGGCCAGCGGGGCAACGTACAAATTCAAAAGCATGGGGCTCAGCAAGGAACCATGCGGGACCCCGCAGGGCAGCTGAAATGGGTGAGCCCTAAACTCACCACAGCTGACCGTTCGAGTTCTATCAGTCAGGAAGGATTCTAGCAGTTTTAATGCAACATTGCTCACTCCCACTTGTCTCAGTCTTTGCACAAAGATGGATGGAGATATGGTGTCAAAGGCTGCCCACAGATCAAGCAAGACCAAAATAGCAGCTCAACCCGCATCAAACTGATGGCGAATGTGATCTGCCACCATTAGTAAGGCAAATTCTGTGCTGTGAGTACTTCTGTATCCATTTTGTGACAGATCCAGATGTTCGTGAGCACTGAGAAACTGTGCCAATTCCTGGTTAATGTGTTTCTCCAAACTTTTGGAAGGAGCGGGCAGCAGGGAGATCGGACATAAATTCTTAAGATCTCCAGCATCTCCAATTGGCTTCTTCTTTAGTGTAATGACATACACATCCTTCCAACATTGGGAGAAAATGTCAGATTCCAACACCTGTCAATAAATTTTCTCCAAAAGCACTCAGATATTTTCCAGGACCAATTGCAGCACCTTAGGCCAGTAAGGATCATTCGGAGAGCCAGAAGTGGTTTGTGCCAGAAGAGCTTTAATTCTAGCTGATGGAAGAGGAGAGAACTTTACTAATGAAGCCTCAGCAGTGAAATCCTGGGAGGCAACTTCAAGCACAGGGGTTAGCTGGTTATCCTCCTGTACAAATTCAACATGGATCTGCAAAATCTTTTCTCTGAAAAACTCCACTACCCTATTACAAAAATCCTGGGAGTTTTCCAGGGCTTGTGGCATAGGGGGGAGGAAAGATTTGTGACCACCTTAAATAGTTCCTTCGATGTGTTAATGGCTACCCTTATTTTCTGTGAAAAGTAGGAAGATTTAGCCTCAATATTTGCACTTTTATATTCTTTCACGGATTCCTTGTGCTTAGTCTTATCCTCTGGGAGCAACATGAGTCTCCATCTGTGTTCTAGTCTCCTGTATTTCCTTTGTGAGTTTTTCAGATCTTCTGAAAACCCAGGGGCCGAGGTAATCCTCCTGCCTACCTCTGTGGGTTGAGCTGGGGCCAGTTCTTCAATAGCAGAAGAAAGCCATTTATTGAAATTCACTGCTAGGGACCTGAGGTGTCAATCTGAGATTTTATGAGGGCCTCTCATAACTCCCCACTAGTCAGTTTACTCAATTTCTTTACACTAATAGCTTTATATTGGGTTCTTTTAACAGCCTGCTCCTTGGATACTTTGAATAGCATTGTGTAACGATCTAACCAGCTAAGCTGGCTACACTCTTCTACCACTAGTTGTTCGTGATTGGAAAAAAATACCGTCAAGTGTATGGCCCACTAAACGTGTGGCCCAAATGACTCTAAGAACTAAAAAGACACAGGTATCCTTATCATCCTGTTTCTCCATATGAAAATTAAAATCCCTTAGAATCGCAGAACTATTGCTTGTAATGAAAGGTTCAAGCACCTGACTCCAGTCATTAAGAACTGTGCTCTAGGACATGGGGAGAGATACACTAGTAGTCCTGCCAATAACTGCAAGCTGTTGGATTGTATCCTAAAGTGCCCTACTTTACATACTTCAGTAGGCAGCGATGAAGGCGGTACAAGGGAGCACGCCAACCTGTCCCTATAAAAAATTACCAGACCCCCTCCTTTACGAGTACATCTATCCATCCTAGCAATAGCATAACCCGGCAGGGTAACAGTTGCCAAGTCTGGCCCTGAATCCTCTCTAGCCCGGGTTTTAGTAATAAACAAACAACCAACCTGGGTTGCATCAATCAATTCAGAAATTTCCAAACAGTCTTTCGACATAGAATGAGCGCTGATCAGAGCGTATTTGAAGATATTCTTCTCTAAGTTGACATCCTCATTCGGCCTAATCCTGTCGTCAGCCCTCCTCAAAGATCAATTGCAGACAGGGCATGCCCAATTATCCCCTTTGTCATGTTCTATCCACTCGCAAGTTACCCCTTAAACATTGCAGTCTACGTTGAGCAGAGCCAGCCTCAAATATGTCAACCTAGGTTTACAAGATTGCCGTTGGCGCGCCTTGAGTGCACCAGCGGTGCATCCGCGCATCGTGTGATTAAAAGTGGTGCCTACACACATAGGAAGAGCACCAGAGTGCTACCTAATCCTCCCGGTGTCGTATCCAAAGTGGCTGTCAAACTGAAGTAAAACTGGGCTCTAACAGGCCCAACAGTCCACTTCCTGATTGCAGCAAAAAACAAAGAGATAAAAGCCCCCCAACCAAGTCCTAAAATATGGCACAGTTTAGTTAAAAATGTGGGTAATCTGCAAAAAAGGTTCCGCTGGGTACAATTACCCAGCAATACCTGTCTGTCAGCCAGATCGCGTCCGCGTATTGGCACGCTTAAAAGTGGTGCTGACGTACATAGGAGGAGCACTAGAGCGCTACCTAATCCTCCCGGTGTTGCATAAGTTGTCGGATAAGGCAAACTATTTAAAAGTGCAAGGTTTTACAGGTGCAAGTAGTCTTTATAGTAGGGCTGGGTGGAGAGGGCAACCTTTGAGCCATAGCTTCTACAAGTCCCAAGGTACAGGAAGAGGAACTTATAGAGGGAGCCAAGGAAATGAGGGTTTTCACCCTCAAAGAGGAAGAGTGTCCAGAGCAACATCATTTAGGGGTAGAGGACAGTCATCTACCACAGAAACAGGTGAGTATGAGCAGTATTTCTTATTCTATTCACGAAAAGCTGGGAGGAAGGTTAAAATTTCATGTAGAGAAAATGAAGCAAATCACAAACAACGCTAGGGTTCTGGCTGTTTTAACAGGCTATCAGATAGAGTTCAATTCAAATCCACTGCAATCGCAAGAGCCAAGCGAACTTTGCTTCAACGAAGCATTAGAGGAAGTGGTGAGGAGCGAAATAGAGTCCATGCTAGAAAAGGGAGCAATAATGAAAGTGAGCATCAAAGAAGTTGCGTATGTAAGCACGCTTTCCTTGTAGAAAAGAAAGACAAAGGTCCAACTTTTATTGGCAGAGAAAAAGATGAAGAAAAAGAAGTGAGGTTGGTCATGAAGAGAGACCAATTCAAGTTGAGAGACATTGCCTGGGTGATAGGTCTATTGTCTTCTTCGATTCAAGCAGTGTTCCCAGGTCCTTTGCACAAAGGGGCGTTGCAGCATCTGAAAACTTTGTAACTTTCCAAAGGACAGTGGTGCAGGGACATCGTGATGATAACGAAAGAAGCAAGCGAGGAGTTGAAATGGTGGCTAGAGAATTTGGAGGCATGGAATGGTTGAGCTATTTTTGGAACAAAACCAGAGTTTGTATTAGAGACAGATGCAAGCAATTTCGGATGCGGAGCCATGTGTTCAGCTCAGGAGACAGGTGGAGTTTGGAGTTTGAAAGAAAGGAAATTGTTTAGAGATGAAAGCAGAAATTTTTACATTGCAAAGTTTTAGATCAGAGTTCAGGGAACTTCTGTGTTGTTGAACATGGACAAAGTAACAGCTGTCACTTACATACACAAGATTGGATTGAGAGCCCAGTACTTACCAGGAATGGAACATTTGATAGAAGATGGGAATTCAAGGAATTTGATAGATTTCAGCGATTGGAAGCTGAAAGAGACTTTCTTTCGGAAAATAGTGAGGTGCCTAGGCCAATCTATGTTAAAGGAGAATAGAAGTGATGAAATGGATCAATTATTGATTTCTTATGTGAAACCTTTTAAAGGTGTCACATTGGCCACAATAGCAAGCTGGGTAAAGCCAGTTATGAAAGAGGCAGGAGTCGATTTATCACAGTTTACAGCATATTCAGCTAGAGGTGCAATGGCCAGCAAAGCATTTATGGAGGAAATTTGAAGGTGGCTGATTGGAGTAATGTGGAGGTGTTTACAAAATGTTATTTCAAACCAGTAGAACATGTTTCAAACAATGGGGTTGCAAAGCTTTGAACATGCATAATGCGTGTCTCCTGTCTTGCCATAAAATGTCGATACTCAGAAGTTTCAGAGCATAGAGAATCGTGATTTTATTAAAGACAAGGAGGCTAGCATTATCCCTCCCACCCGCCCAGAGGGTTGGAGGTTTATGGGTATTAGAAGAACACTTGTTGAAGCTTATATGAATGTGAGATATTTGTAATAATAACATTAAAAAGGAGATGATTTTAAATGTTAATAAGAAGATGTATTAGTAAAATTATGATGTAGATATACTGGTACATTTATTTAATTTTTGCAGAAACTTAAAATTTGGATTTGCGCTAAAACATAAGAAGTTGGATAATTTGGAAGAATCACAACAAAAGAGGAAGAAGATGGCTGACAGAATACTTATATTGGACTGTGGGGTTCAATTTCTATTGTTTGTTTTGTTTTAAGAGTTCTATTTGATGTTCTTTGTTGAATTGCTGATTAGAAGTGGTAAAATAAAAGATTAATATATAATGCTAGCCACCGTGTCTTTAAAAAAAAATCACAATTCTCTTTGCAGTGAAACCTCTGAGAATCGACATTCTCTCACAATTCTACTACATTAGATTCAGATGTTCCCAGGGTCTATTCAGGTGACATGACTTGATGCATAATATGTAATTAGTTTTGGGAAAGGTGGGTGATCCTCGGCTAGGTACATTGCATTTGGTGTGCAAGCCCACACTTCTTTATTACAGCAGGAAATAACAACAACAATGATCATGTAACAGATCCAAAATGGAAGAAAGCACAAAATTGACTTAAGTTTGCATAAGCCTAATTTTATGTACATTAAACGCTACAAATCAAAAACAGATTCCACAACCCAACATCTTATGATTCTAAATCATCACATCTATGTCTTTATTGCAATACAGCATTCATCAATTTAGGATTCGTTGCTTTGGACCCTCAATTCCTGCTAGTCTCATCGAATTCGCTCTGCATCTCTTCGACCTTTGCATTGACTCTCTCTTTCTTCCTCTCCTTGATGACAGCTTCATGATCTCACATTTTAACCCACTGTGTGATGAAATTTCTTTGCAAAGTTCTAGGAAGAAAATCACACATGCAATGCCGATTAGTACGACCTAAAGAGAGGTCAACATTTTTTTAGTATTCCTCCACCTACACTTCCTGACCATTCCCCTGTCTTGGCAAATCCTTTTCCAATAGAACCGAATATGGAGCCTATTCATTCCCAGGCACCTTTCTCTTACAGTTCAGTTAGTTCAGGGGCAATGCTCAAACATAACTATTAAGGTGGTTATGTATTTTGGGGATGTAAGTACAACATTCTCTAGTGTGAATTACCTTGCAGACTCCTTTGCAAGATGCATGTCGAAAGCAAGCCTATTTTCTATTATCATGGCTCTCATAGTAAGCTATTCCTTATTGATAACAGTTAAGGAAACTGCAGTTAGTGGCAAGCCTATTCTCTTGGTTTGATCATTTTCTAATCTTCATATCATTTAGCACTACTCCCAGTCCGGGTATTAAACCTCCAAATATATAGCAGAATATCTGTTTAGAGCTGCACCTAATGCATTGCACATAGCAATCAAGTTGTGACTCTGTTTCATTAGTGTGATGGATTCTTGGAAAGGCTAAAACTGCATAACAACTACTTACCAAATTGTGCAGTAACTGAATGTAAGCTGACTTACCACACATGTAATATATACCTTTAATACTTACCTCTAATTCAACAAAAACTCTTCTAAATAACTCCGCTCACATTTGCTCCAAACCACTACTTTGACAGTCTCATTCCCTTCTTGTTTTCTTATCATGCATAATGTGCCCTTCTTGACAAAATCAACACTTAATGTTGGGGGATTTTTGTTAGCCTTTCCTCTAATGTGTTCTGCATTACATTCTTGTTTTCCTTCTCTTCATCTTGCCAAATTCTTTTGTTTAGTTTATCTACAAAAAATCTCTACAAATATAAGAGCATACAAAAAGTCCTCTATCTCAATCACCTTAACATGCTCGACTAACATCTGGAAGTATACATTATAACTATAAACTTCTTCGAAATGGAGGCATGTGAGATTTTATGCATTTTCTTACTAACGACAGGCTTATCAGTTTGATTAGTTGGCATCTGAGTAACATCTCCCGCCAGGAAATGGACATCTAACATCCACTCAACTACCGAAACAGAAATGGCAACTACCAAACTACAAGCACAGTTTTGAAGCATTGCTGCACCAAGTGAGCTTAAATCAGATCAAAGGAATAAAGCTGTTATTTTCGAGTGAGGAGATTAGTCCTTATGCAGCTGACCTATCATCTCTACCTTATCTCGGAATCTATAGTTATTTCTATTCTGTGTCAACTGGATGCCTAAGGCTCTGTAGTCCTCTGACCATTACCCACACTACCAATTTGTCCTTTTTGACTTTGTCAACAGTTTGCACAAGTTGAGCCCCTTTTATTTTGTCTTTGATGCAAGGAGGTTTGTCAATGTCAATCAGATATTCATCATATTCCATGTCAATTCTGGAGAAGTATGTCCTGTCAGGACCTGAATATTTGCAAATTATCTTTCTCACTCATCTGGGTCATTTAGGGATCATCAAGTCTACACTCTTGTTGCCAGTATCTTGTCATTCTGGAAGTTCTTATTCCCCTAACTCTCTAACTTTTCTTATCGTCTCTGGTCTCCTTGTACCTGCAACAGTCTTTTTCATCTGGTATTAGTCTTTGGCCAACTTTCTTATGTCAATGCCCGATTCTTAGAGGTACTTGTGATTTCTGGCTCAGATGACACTTTCAGAGGTGGGATATTCTCTGTCAGCGTCACTCTCTGGTTAGGGTGCAACCATTCCTAGCAGATTTGATTCAATTCTCCATGAGGTCTCACTGCCTCTGCAAATGCATGGTTTTAATCCAGAGTCTGGAAGGCCTGTCGTAACTGGAATAGTGGTACTGTCATTCTGCCCCGTCACTGTTGGGGTTCTGCTACAGGGGACTGAGAATTCTCGTACTGGTCTCCCTCTCCCTCTTTTGATGCTGCGGATATCTCAAACCTGGGTGGACTCGAGGAGTTTGTGGATGTGGGCTCCTCTTCTTCCTCTTCCTTTGTCTCACCATCTTGGTGTGGGAGGCATGTATCCAGTTTGGCAGTCTAGTGCACTCACAGCTGTGTTGATGATCAGAATTACCTGGTATGGGCCTCTCCAACTCTCCTCCAACCATGACTTACGAACGTCCTTATTTACATGAACACAGTAGCCGGGGCACAGGTCATGACATGGAGTTTCTCACCCAGCTGAAGTAGTGGCATCAACCTGATGAGAGATGGAATGTACCACATCAGCCAGTCCATTGCAGTATTTGAGGACCAGTTCATCTGTGGTATTCACAGGCACAGTGGCTGGAGCAAAGGGAATTCTATAGATCTCCCCATCAACGCCTCATTAGCAGATAGACTTGTTTGCTTGCACAGCGTGCTTTGAATGCTCATTAGTACCAGAGGAAGTGTGTCGGGCCATTTGAGAGCTGTGAAAACACAAGTTTTGGCCATTTTTGGATTAATAGTCCTGTTTAGTCTTTTGACAATGCCTGAAGCTTCTGGTCTGTAGCTACAATGGAATCTTTGGGTTATTCCTAACGTGGTACATAACAACCGCATCACTTCGTTTTTGAAGTCACTTCTTTGATCTGATGATTCAAGATGAACTGGCATCCCAAAACACAGAATCAACTCCCACAATAGTAGTTTAGCAACTGTCAGACTGTCACATCTCCTGGTGGGGTATGCCTCCACCCAACAATAGAACAGACATACAATCACAAGGATACACCTCAACTGGTTACTTCAGGGCATCTTCACGAAGTCAATCTGGAGACGGTTGAAGGTACCTTTGGACTTTCCTACTTGGCTCATAATCACCACAACCTTTTTGCCCACATTTTCTTTTTGGTGAAAATAGGGTTGAGCCTATATCACCCTCTAGCGCCTGGGCTACACAGAAACAAAATTAAATAAGACAAAAGCTCTAGCAAGATAAATTAACTCAAAATTTCTCAAAGATAACTTATGACTAGTTATCTATAAATCATATAATTTGAACAGGAGATTAAATCATTAGCTTCTTTTAATAGTTTATAAGATAAACCAACAAGGCATCATTGTTGTGTAGTCAAGAAAGCAACTGACAAAACAAAGTAGACAAAGGAATGGTTTTACATTTGTTTAGGATTTCAATGCGAACAGTATAAAACATTACATAAATCCCATACACAAAAATTGCTTCTGACAGTCGAAAAACTATTTCAAATCTATATGTTATACAATGATCGCATATTTGGATAGTAAGCACAATCCTCACTGGGTGTATAAGATACAAAAAATGACAGACAAGCACATTCTTCAAGGTAAACGTACTGCCACCAGGTAAAAGCGCCTAAACAAAAGAGACCTGCTCATCAAATAAACAAATCAATTGTCACTGGCTGATTTAAGCAATGGTCTAAAGTAAAGTTAGGAATTTGTTTTTATTCTTTGTAGTGCGAAATTCCTGGGGATAGATGGTCGATGAGTTTCGGCCTTACAACTTTAGGCCTCTTCAGGACAATGCAAAAAAGTGCACCGCAGCTTTGAATAAATGAGTAAAATACATAAATCAAAACATAAACATATATGCCTAATTTTTGCTTAAAAAGGGATTATATATTGTGCAAAAGCACTCCACTGCACATGCCCCACATAACCCAGCGTCATGCTGGCAAAGTGAATTGGGAAGGTCACTTATTAATGTGGTATCTGATGCAATTACATAATATTTAATTTGAAAACCAGATGCAGTAAGTGGGACAGAATATTTTAGCAGAGGCCCCGCAAACTGTGCAAAAAATAGGAACCTGCTCCAACACTCGAGCATGTGGCATTTTACCAAAAGATTAAAGTGTGCAGGCAAACAAATGCTTGCTGGTATTATGTGTTTGGATGAAAAATGCTCCACTTACCATAAAGAAGAGGTAATAAATCCCAATGTTATCAGTTATGTACAAATCTTCGCTGATAATTGTGGCAACTATCATTCTATATAGAAGGCAAATGCAAAATAAATGAAAGAGAAAGCGTATCAAGGCACAAGAAACACTCTTGTGAGACAGGCTAAGTCAGGCTTTCTGAAACTTATGTTTTGAGATGAAATGCCAAGAGTGGTGTTATGAAGCCACAGCTCAAAGGAAAATACCTTGTGTCGCGTCTGCGATCCATGAGGTAGTGTGGTCAAGTTCTGAAGTCCACGAATGATTTTGACATGCACAGAACCGGGGATAACCTCTTCTGAACTAAGGCTGTGCTGCTTCTGTTTGTGAAAACGCTGGCTGGTGCATGAACAATGTCTGCGCAGTCCCGTCAAAGCACAGGTGCCATTCTAGAGACAGTAGAGCACGCAAGCAATCTATAATGAGCCCATTGCATGAAGGAATAATTGCGGGAACCTAATAAGGTGTCAAATAAACAACATGGGATTATATTCGAAAATGTTAAAAAGAGTACTAATGTCTTCATTCTGATACGGGGGCTTAAACTACTTCCGTGAGTGAAGAAGGGTATGTCAGCAGACACGGAGCAACATGCATGCACATTGCCGCAACCTGAAGAAGAGATCAGCCATCTTACAGTAGGTCTACCCTCCCATCATATAGGGTAAAAACTCATTGGTAAAAGACATGATGTTAATTGCGGGCTCAAAAAAGGGGGTATTACTCAATAGAGCACCACTAGGCCTCCTGTCACATGCTAATTGTGTAAAACAATTGCCAAAAGAAGGAGGATAAATGCTTGTGTGCTGAAGGTGCCATTAAACTTGTAAAAGACATGGGGGCATATTCACAAGGACTTATCTCCGATTTATCGCCACCTTAACTCATCAAAAGTTGAGATAGATTTAACACCCCATTCACAAGCGGGTGCAAACTGCAGACATCGCCAGTATTCCCGAGATAACTGCCCCAAAATGTATCTCCACGGTGGACACCACCAACTAACCCTAATGAGATGCAGAGTAGGCGTTCCCGTGCAAAAACATACGAAAAAACCACAACACCACTTTCACAACAAACTGCCAGATCCACGATGCGAACCAAAAACAGGCGATAAGCGCGGTAGCACCAGGGATTTAACACCTGCCTTTTGCTGGTGCTAAGCAGGACGACTACCCGCGGCATGAAAGGGAGCCCAGCCAAGAGCCACACCTGAAGAACCACAGATGCCATGGAGACAATCATCATGCAGCTCCGAAACCCATGAGGGCCACAACACCCACTTCCACCACCCCCAGGCCCGCCACCACCCCCAGGACCCGTCCTGCCCCCCCCCGGAACACCACAGAGGCAGGGTACACAAAGACAGCGGACCCACCTGAAACGCACCTGCCGCCCAGACCCAACGCCAGAGTAGGACATTGCCCACTACAGGCCCAAAAGGACAACAAACCCCCGCATCCTGACACACATTCCCCACCTGCTGACGGTACCAACCCAGCGGACAACCAACATCCCTCCGCAGACAAAGCTGCCGGCTGCGCAGCACAAGTCCGCCTCTGGTACCATCCAACCCACAACTGCCAGAGTCGGAGGAGTCACACAGCCAGCCCCATACAAGGGCATCACACCTGTCCTGGATGCCAACATCAGCCTGGTACACCAACCCCTCCACTTCACCCACACTGCGCAGGAGCAGCTGGAGGCCAAGCAAGGCCCCTACGCCATAGCTGGATTCTCTCAGGTGTCAGGGCCAACTGCACACATGTACCCCTCGTGCCCCCTGCCCACACTGCACACAACTACCACAACTGAAAGCACACGCATCCCATGAATGTGCAGGCAATAGTGGACCGCCCGGGACCCCTCAACAATGTTGTGGCCAACTCCCCAGGCAGAGTGCCTGATTCACACATCTCCCGACAGTCCATCATCGCCCAGCGCACCCAGGATGGCACCCATGGCAATGCAGTGCTCGTTGGTAAGTACCAAATGAACACACCACACAACTCCAGTCCAGAGTCATGCAACACACGACACTGGCAATGGGCACGCAGCACAACTACACTCAACATGCCACACAACATGCCAACCTACCAGACACGACAACACGACTCCATTAGGAACTTGGCCTTGCCATGTCCACAACCCAGCCACGGCATGGCACAGACACACAATAGCAGGATGTGAGGAGAGGCATGGAGCAGGCATGTGCGAGAGCGGCAAGTGACTAAGGAATGTGAACCTACCCAATGCCAGATGTGGCGTGCAGATGCCGGACAGACAACAGCGTCAAAACCACGGAAATGGCCATGTGGAGATCAACTGCTGGAGCATGGAGTGTAGTGGCCAGTGGACGCTACCATGTCCCCACAGGCTGTGGGGCAGAAAGCGGAAATGTCACACGTTATGTCCCCCCCTGCATGCGCGGGCAGAGTGGGTTGGCCCTGCGTATGCCAGGCCTGCGTAGGGGTGTGAATAAAAAGCCTGTTGCACTGGGCGTGGTTCTCTTTCGGAATGGGCAATGCATCTGCCAGGATGGCACCTCCCAGCCTGCCCCGAGTCCGGCACCGAGCGCGGCGGTGCCTGCGTCCCTGTGAGCCTGCTGCACCCCGGGCCACTGGGCCCCCAACCTGTCATGCCTGCACCAGCGCACCAACGAGGCTCCGCTCACCTGCCGACACCGGCGTGTGTCAAAGAGGGCCCACCACGTGCCGGTGCAAGCTCCAGGCCCCAGGCCCACGACCTTTGCAGCCTCCGCAGCACCTCCCTGGCCTCCACGGCGCAGGCCCACAGTACTCCTTTTACATTCACACACTCCACCGGCGTCCTCCTCGGCCCAGTGGGTCCCACATGTGGAACTGTGTCCTGAGTCATGAATGGCAGTGACCCCAAGTCCGTGGCAGCGGCCACAGCACCAGACTCCCTTCGATCAGTGAGGCATAATTCCATATCGCAGGCCGGCGACACGTGGTGCCACTAACCCTGTTCAACGCAAGCCGGAGACACGTGGTGCCACTAACCCTGTTCAACGCAAGCCGGCGACACGTGGATGAGGGCACAGGCCTACACAGCGGCCCAGTGGACCCACAATTGGAACTGTGTCCTGAGTCATGAATGGCAGTGACCAGATGTCTACTGCAGGGGTGAGATCACTAAACTCCCTGCTATCAGAGAAGCAAACAAAATCATCACAAGCACACGACACGTGTCTGTGGGCCCGTGCTGACCGATGCCCCCGGCCTACACTGCGGTCCGGTAGGCCCCACATTCAGCACCCAGTCGTGATTTGTGGATGGCAGAGTCCATACCAGTGACCGCACGGAGAGGAGTAAGAGGAAGATGCGGTTCAGTCCGGATGAAAGCCAGATCCTCGTTATGGAGGTGACCGAACACTAGCAACAACGGACCTGGTGCCACTAACCCTGTGCAACGCAAGTCCGCGTCCCATGGTGCAGGCGGCATCCCCTATCAGCACAGGTGCCACTAACTCTATGCCCAATGACTCATGGGCACTCTCTGGTTGAACTTTGGTGTCGTCTGAATCCATGGCCTGGGGGTTGTCTGCATCATCATCTGGCTGGGACGGACTTGGTGTCCGACATGTGTTTGCTCCACTCATCTCCACCATAGTGACTGTTTCTGCGTGGTTCTGCCCTCGGCATCATGCCCTGGGGGTACACCTTCCACTGTCCACCGAGACACTCCGCGACAACCCCCCTAGTCATCTGCAGGAACCTGCTCTGCCCTCGTGACCCTGCCCGAGTGCACCGCAAGTCAGCGGCCCGTGGCGGTAGGCCCGTGCAGAACGCTGTGCATCCGGGGCCACTAACTCTGTGCAGCTCAGGTCATGGGTCCTTTACGGTTGAATGGTTGTGTCCTTTGTGATGTACACTGTTGTCGATTTCTGACTGCATCAGGCAGCCCTTGCCGGCTGGTGTGCACACACCCCACACACATCCAACACAGGTGTCACTCGATATGTGTGCCTGTTAATAAATGTGGCCGGGCGCACGTGCTCGTAGCCATTCACACCATCTGACCAAGTGTGTCCGTGTGGTCATTGTGTCAGCATGATGGGCACGGCACTGCAACATCACAGTGTGCTATCCTCAGCGGACGATACCATGTCACCTCAGCGTTGCCAATGACCTTGGACATGTAGCTTCGCCCGGCCCCCCCTGCATGCACAAGTGGCGTGTGCTGGTCCGGCGTACGTCAGTTCAGCGCAGGGGTCTGCTGCATTGGCAGGGGGAGCAGGGCGTGGCTCGGACCTGGCCTTGGGCAGGATGTGCGTTAAGTGTGTCTCTGTGTTGGGGTGTTGTCGCCACCAGGGCCACAGTAGACAATGTTGCAATGTAGCATGCACCAGGAGGGCGGACCCGCACGGACAGGGAAATGTAGGAGCGCAAGTCCGCTCGGGGTCTTGGCACATGCATGCCAAGTGTTATGTGTATCGGTCCTGCGGCTGCATGAGTCAGTTGCCTAGCCTCATTCGCTGCGTGATCACAGCCAGCCATGGACTGTACACTTGTGTCCGCCCTCTCCGGACCATTGGCCTGCACTCACTTGGCCGCACACCTTCAAAGGCCAGCGTCACGGTGTTGGTGGCATGCCGCTGGACATGCGCGGACAGGCATCTCAATGGTGTGCCGTAGGAGTGCACGTGATACAACCACGCAGGGCACACAAATGTGGGGGCTCGTGAGAGGGTGGAGCAGCTGTGAGCCAACGTAACACACAGTGAGGCCGCACATGTGCCATGTGCTGGGCATATCATCCATGATTCCCAGGGTCGCAGACATCCCACCACACCCACGGCCGGCCTCTGTGCATCTCCTGGATGCATGCAGATGGTGTAGTTACTGTAGGGATGAATGGTCCTTTGTCTGCACTATCTGGGGGTAGCATATCTGCAGCTCTTGGATGTGACTTGCATGTGCCCAGCACCCCCTGACAGATAGGATAGCATTTCCAGGCGACTCCCACACTACGCACTGCCAGACGTGAGGCCAACGTGTACACATCCCACACGCAGAAGTCCTTGATCGTAGTTTGCGTGCGTGAAATGGCCTTCACTCGTACTCCCACCACACCCCAGGCCTTCACCCATTGCACACAGACACTGCTCATTGCTCCGAGCTGTGGCGTTTCATCCACAGGACTGGCGCAGGTCCTTACAGTGTCGCTTCAAGCAGAGCCACTGACGCAATGGTAGACCATCCCGGACACATGCTCTACTCCAGTCACGTGGACCTGTACCGTGCACGTCTGCTGCATGTACTGGGGGCACTGCCATTGGCAGTGCTGTGGATCAGTTACAGGCTGAGCTTCCGCCTTGCCAACGTCACCTGCGTTCAGCCTGTGTTGCACTGTCGCTCGTGCATATTTGAGTGGTCCATGGATGTCTGCCTCTCCAATGTGACTGTAGCGGACCTGGATTTTGACGTGTGTGTGCGCCCGCTGTTAGACCACGACTAGGAGTGTCACCGTGATGCCCGTTTATGGCATGCCTGGATGTTTGGCATGCATGCTGGGGACTGGACCTGGGAGATTGCAGGAGTCGTCGTGTGCAGTGACCACATAGAGCCGCTCCCTGATTGGGATTTCATGCATATGTGGGCCAGGGGTTGGAGTGAGCACATCTGTCCGGGACAGCTGATGGGTTACGTCGCCGACATGTCAGATGTGGTGGACAACGATCTCGCATTGGAAATGTTGGCCTACGATGCTGCACTTGCGTTCATGGACGAGTGACAAGGTAACTGCAGCCAGGACTGCATGTGACCCATTGCACGTGTCCCGACGCCTGGTTGCATGTTGGGGATCTGGTCACTTGTCCCTGGGAGACAGTGGACATGGCTGCATTGGCCTGGACTCCTGGTCCATGCGGGGACAACATACGCGGGTTGGCAATGACTTGTGTTGGTGATGGACTCCCCCGGGGTGGACATGGGCGCTTTCCAACATTCCTCATTCAGACATGCTGCTGCATTGGTCTGCATGTCATGGCACTTCCCTTGGCCGTACTGACACGCAATTGTTGATAAAGTTTCCGCACGTTCACTTGTCTCCAACTGTGTTGAGTGTTTATTTGTATGCCAATGTGTGTGTCACGGCCTATCTGGGTCCCTGCCTTACATGCATTGCTGCCCCATCAGGGCTGTGGGTTGGTACTTGTGCATTATCATGTCCCTGTTTCGTGCTTTGCCAGATGCGTATGGCCATTTCCCGGCCACAAGCGGGTGCACTTGTGTCCTGTGTTCGGTTGTGCTGATGTTGGTGTTTGTACCACATTGTGTTGGATGTTGGGGTGCTCTGCTTCCTATGTGTGTGTGCTGCATTGTGTGTGGGATGTCCCTTCGGCTCTGATTTGGCTCACCCTTCTCCCTTTCAGGCAGTGTGGTTTTCACTTCTGTGCTTGTTCAGTGGTGTGATATTGCCGAGTTGTGTGACTTGTGCTCTTGGTTGGTGTTGTTCCTCTTGGGCATGGTTTGTCTGCAGTCGTGCTGTGCTTACTTGTGCATGTGTGCCATTGTGCCCATCTCCCCCGTCCCCCCAGTCCCTGGTCGTTCCTCTCCCTGTTGCTGTTGTCTCCCCGACTCCTGCCACCATCTCCAGACTGATGTGGTGGACACCATTTCCTCCATGTCATCCAGCTCCTGGTGTGGTGCTGGACTCCCACCTCCGGTGTGCATTGCTGCCTTGTGGTTGTTGGCGTGTTTGTGCTTGTTTGTGCGTTTCGCATCATTCCAGCTGTTCGGGTTTTCTGCCATTGTCCTCCTCCGCTCTCCGGCTGCATTCACCTTGTCCACGATGGCCTGCCATGTCTAATGTTTTGTTGCCAATAGTGCTTGTGGGGTTGTGTGCTAGCTCCGACAGCCTCCATTGTGCTTGGCTGTTTTCTGTTTGGTTTGTCTTTCTTTTCCCTGCTTTTGTTGTGCTTATTCCCGCATGCCGTATATGTGTCGTGGGCCTTGCGCTGCTTATCGCTGCTTTCCTCCTCGCGAATGGGCTCGTCGCATGTTTTTTGGTGTTGGGGTTTGTGTTTTTATCTCCGTCGAGGTGGTTGTATCGCAGACATTGGCCGTGGTTTCGGGAGACTGTCGCATGGTACCGCCGTGTTGTGAATTCCACGTTAACACAGGGTTGTTTTCCCGCGATAGGCTGCGATGTGTAAAGTTGCGTTAACATTTTTTGGAGATGTTTAGCACACGTTCTTGTGAATATACCCCTCGATGTTAATTGCGGGCTCAAAAAAGGGGGTATTACTCAATAGAGCACCACTAGGCCTCCTGTCACATGCTAATTGTGTAAAACAATTGCCAAAAGAAGGAGGATAAATGCTTGTGTGCTGAAGGTGCCATTGAACTTGTAAACTGCAATTTGGCAAATCACACAGCACTGGCACAGACTCTCTGACATCACACAAAAGTGTTGATTATGCCAATGTTGTGTGAACGTTAACGTCATCTTATCTCGTCTGACGTGCTGGTCCATGCATGTGGCTCACCATAACAGAAAATCCAGCATAGATTCGCCAGGAAAATGTGAGCTTCCTTGGCAGAGACAAGCATGTCCTTTTATAGGACTTTAGAGAAATTATTTCATATGTTCACTACTCAAGTACATGGTTCACAGAATATTCACCAATGGGAAACAAGCAATAAGAAACATTTTACTACAGAATACATTTGAGGATTCTCTCACAATTCTACTACATTAGATTCAGATGTTTACAGACTCTGTTCAGGTGACATGACTTGATACATAATATGTAATTTAGTCTGAGACAGCTAGGTTATCCTTGAGTAGGTATGTTGCGTTCAGTGTGACTGGGAATGTCTCAGGTTCTCATTGTAAGCCTGCAATTCTTTATTACAGCAGGAAATAACAAAAACAATGATCATGTGACATCCAAAATGGGAGAAAGCACGAAATTGACTTAAGTTAGCAGAATCTTGATTTCTCAAATATTAAACACTACAAATCAAAAACAGATTCCGCTGGGGTATGGCAACTGTTGGTAGACTGTGAATGTCTCTTCTTTTGAGGAGAATATTTACTTTGTTCATTTAGGATTATTAAAAGTGTAGGCATATTTAAAATATAATGCTCATTGTTTGTTCCTTCCATTTAAAATAATATTAGTGTTAAAAATGAGATAGCAACCTCTGTACAAAAACGTTTACAGAATTAAACATAGCAGAAATACTTTGTTATTACTCTATACAATCTAGGGTTCAAAGCATGCAGATGATTTGTGAAAAAGAAAGCTTTCTTCTTCCAATATGTATTATATCTCCTATTATATCTATCTACCTGACAACTATTGTGAATGGAAGAATGCTCAGGAAGAGGTATTAAAGGGGCATATATTTTATTGTCTGTGAGCATATATTAGCACTTTCAGTGGTTACCAAAGGTAAAATAACATTTGTTATTATAAGTATGAGAATTTCAAACAGCATATATTCTAAAGGGTAATTGCCATTCCTTTTACCTCTTCATTTTATGTTTTGAATCTCATTGCTGGATTATAAACTACTACAGTCATTGGAAATGTCATTTTTATTTTGCATTAATAAAAGCATTGATGTTGCAGACCAGCAAGGTCTGTGGGACTCACCCAGCGAGGGTAAGTCAGGGCACGCCTGGAGCAACCAGGGAGCCCAAGCAGAAGAAGATTGGCCTTTGGGGGGGCCTACTAGCCAACGGACTAGCGACCGTGAAGGAGCCTCGAGTCGATGCACGTGGAGCTGGCTCACAGGACACTCGTGGAGTGGAGGTCAGTGATCTTCGGTGCAGTTGGTGCTGGAGGCTGGGGCTACTCGGAGCCCAAAGCATGACTTTGTGGGAGACCCAGAAGAGGATGCACTTGCAAATGCAATCAGTGTCCAGGGGTCACGGTTCCACGTTACCCACGACAGCTACGGGCCTCAGCTTTGCTGGGGACTCAGGGCAGTCTCGGGGAAGTCTGGAAATCCACCTCTGGTGATGCAAAGACTTCGGCGTCCGGCGGGAGCTTCAGCGATGCAGACCGGACAATTGCTTCTTTGGTGCCTGCCAAGCAGGGGAGTCACTCCTTGACCCCAAGGGAGATTCTTCAGTCCTCTAATCTTGAAGTAGAGCGTCGAAGGTCCAGGATTCTGTGTCAGAGTTTCGTCCAGGTTAATCTAAAGTCCTAAGGACTGGGGTCCCATACTTATACTAAGGTAGGGGGTTGGACATACTCTGTGTACCCACCTATGGGAGGGTCAGGGCAGAGGGGTGGTTACACCCCTTTCCCTTTGTCCAGTTTCGCGCCAGAGCAGGGGCTGGAAGCCCCTGAGCCGGTTTGAACTGGGGTATGCACAGGGACACCAAATGTGCCCCCAGTGCAGGACTTCAAAGCACCAGAGAGTGCTCCCGCCCAGCCCCAATTCACACTATCCTGTCTGGGGAGGTGGTTACACCTCCCTGGGATAGGAAACCTATTGTCCAGGCCTCCCCTGCCGGAGTTCCGGTCAGCAGCAGGAGGCCAGACTCGTGTCTGTGGCAGCGGCATCCATTTTGTGATGCCAGGGCTCTGGAAAGTCAGTACCGGGTATACCGGTGTGTACATGTCTCTCCCTCTAGAAGGGTGGAATGCTACCCCCGCCTCCAGAACTGGCGGGGGGTAGTATTCCAAGATGTTTGACACCAAACACGACATGTTTCCGTGCAGCCATCCCAAAGTTAGCATTTAACGCGAGGTTATAATGCGCTTAAGAGTATATGGTCGGGCTGCACTACAAACAGCATCAGAGAAGAGTCTCCGAACGCTGCAGAGGGGCCCAGCTCATGCAGGGGCACCCTCTCACATAGGAACCACGCACTCTGCCTTCAGGATTGATAAGGCCTGCCATAGGAGTGACTTATAGGTTTATATGTGTGTAGGTATGTAGTGATATAGGTAGCCTATATCACAGTAAGGGGTGCATGCACCACCTTACCCAGGCTGCAGTAGCAGACCTGTGGTGTCATTTTGGATGGCCTTCCAGGGGTGGCACAATACATGCTGCAGCCCCTGGTAGGCCTCTGAGGTACCTATGCCCTGGGTACATAGTATACCATATACTAGGGACTTATAAGGGCACTCCAGATTCCAATCAGAGATGTGCCTAAGGCACATGGAAACCATTTTAGAGAGGAAGCAGCTAGGCTGGGGTTCTGATTAGCAGGGCCCCAGCCAGACTAAGGTCGAAAAACAGTGAAGCATCAGCAAAAAGTGGGGGTACCCATGTGAAGCAGATCCTACTCTCCTACAACCCTGCCAAGTGGGACCCAGAATAAAGTATAGAAGGGTACCCTATTAGACAGTTTTATGATTTTTATTTTCAGCAACAGGGATCCCTATGTTTGGAATTTTCTTCTGCGCTCCACCCTGTACGTTGGTCTGCGCCAAGGTGTGTTAGCGGCCCTATGATGAAGCATGCCACTATTTAGTGGGTGAGGGCAGTATTTACAAGCTTTTGGGTTTTCCCAATTACATTTCCTCTCTTATTTTCCTCTGCTTTTTCCTTTCCCTTTATCCGCTTGGCAATATCCGGCCCAAACTTATTTTGGCACCTGTCTCTCTTTCCCCATGTCCGGAGTCCTTCTGGTATAGTGAGTGATATAGATTTCTTGGGAGATAGAGGGAAGGCGGAATCTCTTGTCCCTTCTGTTTGTGTGATTATTGTGGGTAATATCCCATCCCAGCACCCCGGTTAGCTCTGTGATTATGGTAGTCCAATATCTATTTATTACTGCACATGACCACACCATATTATAAAGTCTGCGGGGGACTCCGCACAACGGGGGCAGTCAGGGTTCAAAAGAAAACCAGCCTGGTGTAGTCTGGCCGGGGTAAAATAAGCACAGTATAGATAGTATGTTTGGATTAATCTCAGTCTGGAGAAAATAGTTATAACCTGAGGGGCCATAAGGGAATTCTGACAGTCATCATCTTCCAAGGGGCCCAGCCATCGCTCCAAGCACATCCTGAAGTGGTCTAGCACAGGGGATACGTTGATGACAAGTGTGCGATAGATCTGGGAGATCCCTCCCTTCCCCAAAGCCCCCATCTGAAGTCCGGGATAGGGGTATCAGTGGGGACGTAGGTGGTGAGCGCGTGCCTAAGCTGCAAATATTTGTACGTTTCCTGCAGTTCTAGGAACGTGCGTATGTGGGTGGCAGACCAAATATCTCCCAAGTGTGATTTACTGATGAGGTCCCACCTCCCGAACCCCTCCAGCGTGGCCACTTCCTTCAACCAGGTGCCATGCCATAGGGTTGTCTGTAATGTCAACTTTGGGTTCCAATGTGTCTGTCAAGGTGCAGATCTCCATGCAAGTAAAACCACTCGGGTCACTACTGGAATGGTGTTGGGGATTGGGGACCCATACAGCATCACTTGGATCTTGGAATACCCCAGGGAAGCTAGCTCCAGTTGGTACGATGGGTCAGACCACCCTCCCAAGAACCAATCATTAATTATCAGGAGTTAGGTGGCTAGGTAATAGTAGTAAAGACTGGACATTCCTAGGCCACCAACATAGGGAGCCTGCTGACAGTGAGCAAGGGCCATGCGGGGCCTGGATCCACCCCAGAGGAACGAAGCGGCCAGCATGTCCAGGGTCAAGAACCAATGACGTGGCAGGAAGAGAGGAAGGTTTTGAAAGACATAAAGGAATCAGGGAAGGATCATAATTTTATATAAGGCTATTCTGCCCATTGGATTTAACTGTAGCGTCTTCCCTCTGCATAGGTCTTCTTTAGCCCTTCTAGTCAATGGGGTAAGGTTCAGGGTCCAAGTGAGCTCCGGGTGAAGCGCCACCCAGATTCCAAGGTATAGGAAAATGAAGAATCGAATTGGGATGATGGACTGCCATGTGGTACAGTCCTGGGAATCAGTTAGGGGTACTAAGATAGATTTAGCTGAGTGGACCCTTATTCCAGAAGCCTCACCAAAGAGCTGGAGTATCAGAAGGCATTGAGGACTCATTGTCACAGGGTCCGCCATGACGTGCAGAACATCATCCGCACAGAGTGCAATGCGGTCTTTCCAGGCATCCCCCAATCGCCAGTCACTGATCTGGGCATAGCACCTGACAAGACGAGCCAAAGGTTCGATTGTCAAGGCAAAGAGGAGGGGAGACAGAGGACAGCCCTGACGTGTCCACCTGCGGATGGGAAAAGGGTCTGAAAGGACACAATTTACCTGGACTCGAGTTGTGGGGTTGGAATAGAGCACACGATGGAGTCTGCGAAAGCGCGGCCCTACACCAACTCTTGCTAGCACCTCCTCTGAATATCTCCAATCCACAGCATCGAATGCCTTCTCAAAATCTATAAGGAGCAGGGCCAGGATAGACAGTAGGAGGTGTCGATGAGCTAATGCGATGTGAAGGCATCGGAGACAGTGCCTCATGCTTCTGTGGGGCATGAAGCTGAATTGGTCAGGGAGAATAAAAGTACTAAGCACTGGTCTAAGGCAGGTAGCCGGTATCGTTGCATAGATCTTTACTTCGGTATTGATAAGCAAAATTCTGAACAGGAGGATGACGGAGGCTGCATCTTTGGGGTTTCACTGCAATCGTGGCCATATCAATGTCTTAGGCGAAGGTACCCATTTTTGCTGCCTCCTCAACAAATATCTAAATCTTATTTTTTCAATACAAAATATTATTTGTTTTGTAAAAGGGAATGCAACAGTGGGCAACATGTTTTTGCCAATCATGTCAATTATGGTGCTCCTAATGAGTTTCTTTTTTCTGCATGTCACTTTCAGTGAGCAGAACATGATGTTCAGGTTTGACCACTATGACTATATTAACACCTTCAAGAATATTGCTTTGGCGTTTGAAACTATGTGTGTTGGGAGAGTCATGGTTTGGTTTTTGTTATTGTAGGAAGGTGCTTTTTTTTTGTGGTCCCCCATTTTATTAGACTAGATTTACTGGGAGTTTTGGACACTTATAGGGAAGTATAGTACCCATCTTTATGAATTGGGCAAACACATCACCCAAAAAACTATAAACTTTTAGCTACTCAATTCTGCGGGAAAGTTATTCTGTAGGTTTTTACTAAGGCATCTTCACCAATGGGTGGAATGGCATGAAAACCCACCGAATTAACATTAACAGGATTCAGAGATAATTCCACAGGTTTAGATATCATACAGACACTTCAGGTTAAAAGGGAGGTATATGTCATTATAAAGGCAGTGGCATAATGTAAAATGATGCCCCCTGTTAGACCTGGCATCTTTGGCATGTTTTTCCCCTGTATTTTTTTATTCTGACCTCCTGTTTTTGACTGTGTGCTGCATTTTGTTTTAGCTCGTTTTAGGACTCCGGGCACTTTATCACTGTTGACCAGTGCTAAAGTGCAAGTTCTCCCTGTGTAAATAGTATCTGTATTGGTTATCCATGATTAGCATATTTGATTTACTGGTAAGTTCCAAGTAAAAAGTGCACTGCATGTGCCCAGGGTCTGTAAATCAAATGCTACTAGTGGGCCTGCAGCACTGATTGCGCCACCCACATGAGAAGTCCTGCAACCATGTCTCAGACCTGGCACAGCAGTGTCTGTGTGTGAAGTTCTGAACTGCCATGTCAACCTGGGAAGTGCACCCACTTGCCAGGCCCAAACCTTCCTTTTACTATATGTAAGGCACCCCTAAGGTAGGCCCAAGGTAGCCCCATGGACAGGGTGCAGTGTATTTAAAAGGTAGGACATGTACTGGTGTGTTTTACATTTCCTGATAGTGAAATACTTCTAAATTTGTTTTTCTCTATTGCAAGGGCTATCTCTCCCATAGGTTATCATTGGAGCTGCCTTGTAACCTCTTACAAGAGTAACTTCCACTCTGGAAGAGATAGAGAAGTGAAGTTTGGGGTCCCTGACCTCATAATTTAAAAATGCATCTTTTAGTGAAGTTATTTTTTTAATTGCATGTTTGAAAATGCGACTTTTAGAAAGTGCAAAAACAAAATTGATGGACAGAATGCTGAAACAATGTCAAACATTCACCTCCAGTGCCGAGATCTGTGCCTATATCCATCGTTTTTTTGCACACCATGCATTTCCAGTTTAGACCCAGCCATATGGAAATCAGCTTTGACCCTGCTCCCCATGGGAACAGTCCAGCCCGAACTGCCAGGCCAGGTCCTCGATGGACCGGAAACAAGCATCCTGGGACCGTTTTTAGGGTATCCAACCTCATCAGCCAGGCTAGCTTGACTCTAGTGGTATGGTGAGCATGGGACCCACGTCTGGGCATACCCTCCCCACTTAGGGTGACAAATGCAAAAAGAACAATTGATGGATGGAATGCTGAAACTTTTAAAAAGTGGTCTTTTTCATGCTTTACCATTCTGTGCCTCTGCCTGCCTGCCTGTGGAATCCATGTCTGAGGGACGGTGACAGTTTTGCTGTGTGTGCATTCACTCTAGACAGTCACACCAAGGGAGCTGAGGTGTTCCCTGCATATCCTGATGGCCCATCACCAGGCTGATGAGTCTTCCTGAGCTAGAGTGATGGTAGGAGTTGTCACTGACACCTGAATAGGGCTGAGCCTGTCCTCACACAAAGCTGTCTCCACCTCCCAGTAGTGTGTCTGGAGCCAGGTCAAGGAAAGGCAGGGTCTTGTACACTACAAAGACTTTCCTTTGAAGTTTGCCAACTTCAACGACCGAAACTGAAGCTGTGACACCATAACTTTGGAACAATTCTGGACTAAGAGGACATTCTGCCAGGAAGAAGACCTGGATGCTGTAGGAGGAAACTGACACTTTACGGGTTGCTTTGTTGTGCTGGCCTACTGCTTGCTGGTTCTGTCATGGGAGTGAAAGAACTGGACTTTGCTTTCTGCATCCTGCTTTCCAAGGTTCTCCAAGGGCTTGTGCTTGCTTGACTCCTGTTAGGAAGTCTCAGGGCCATAAAAGACTTTACCTACCAGTGCCTGGGCTCTTCTGCTGAGAGTCCTGACTTGCCGAGTGGTGCCAAATCCAGTTCCTGGGCCCTTGGAAGTGGAATCTGGTAGCCTAAGAAGAAAATCCACGCATCAACTCTTTGCGCCTGCTGTGCAGCTGAAAGATCACTGCAGCCGAGTCCTGAGCCCTGTGCCACTGACTCCTGTGGCACCCGCTCCAACTCCGATTCAGGCCCTGCGGTGCGGCTGAAGAATCAATGCATCGCCTGCTTTGCTGCTGGGAAATCAACGCAGCGCCTGTTCCGCTGCATCGACCTAGTGTCTCCAGATGTTTGCTGCATCGTCCCTGTGCACCAAGTTTTTCATTGACGTTGGCCCGCAGGAAGGAACTGAGGCTGCGTGTCCGGAGATCGACGCATCACCTCCCTTCACAGTAAGGAACCTACGTATCACCTCCCCTGACAGTACGGAACCTACACATCACCTCCCCTGACAGTAAGGAACCAACGCATTACCTTCTCTGTGCTGCAGTAAGGAACCGACACATCACCTCCTCTGGCAGTAAGGAACCAACACATCACCTCCATTGGGAGTAAGGAATCGACACATCACTTTGATTTTCTGGCGCCTCACCTCCCCTGTGCCTGTTTTCGTCTTTGAACTTTGGCGCATCCATGGTACTTTGTGCTAAGAGTGACACTTCTATAGATTTTTTAGGACTTAACTGACTTAACCTTTGAAAAGTGATATCTTTACTTGTGTATGTTGGATTTTTTTTGTTTTGGTCTTGTTTTATTCAAATAAATATTGGTTATTTTTCTAAACTGGGTTGGTGTCCTTTTGTAGTGTTTTCACTGTGTCACTGTGTGTGTTTCGCTGGGTCTGAACTGGGGTGGCGAAGTGAGGTAAAGAACAATGATGGATTTCACCCAGATCTGTGACTGGGGGTGAGTATCTGAAACGTTTCAGCGATCCGTCCATCATCTCCTTGTGTTTGCTTTGTTTAGCCTAAGTTGGCAGGGTATGCCCAGACGTGGGTCCCTTGCTCACTTTGCCACTGGATTCAAGCTAGCCTGGCTGATGAGGGGTGTTTACCCGAAACTGGCCCCAGGATGCTTGTTTCTGGTCCAGGGAAGACCTGGCGTGGCAGTTCGGGCTGGACTGTTCCCAATTGGCTGGGACTGAACTGGGGTGGTGAAGTCAGCTAAAGAACAATGATGGGTTCAACCAGATCTGTGACTGGGGGTGAGCGTCTGAGACGTTTCAGCACTCCGTCCATCATCTCCTTGTGTCTGCCTGGTTTACGAACTCTGTTTTAAGATGACTATATACATTGGTTTGGATGTAACAATTTAGAGGGTGACCTTCACACTCTGCATGATTACTCCATTGTTCTTTGTCTAAAAAAAGCAATGTGTATCTACCTAGGCACGGTTGTCTTTCAGATTATGTCTAGCAACCGTGTATAGAGTATAAACATTGTGGGCACTGTGGCATGATAGAGAGTTACATAGCGTCTACAATACTACAGAGAAAAGATTGCTCTTTCCTCAATCAAAGTTCATAAAACAAAGGTCTTGTGTTATAAAAATTCACACGTATTTGTTAATATTTCATATTAAATTATCAAAATATGATCACAACAAGAATTAAAAAGCGGAAGTTAAACTTTGAGAAGTAATAAAGAGAATTGGGCAATACTCATTTGTATCTGCCTCTTATGTATTTTAAGAGTGCAGGATTTAGAGCATGTTCCATAGAAGATTTATTTGATGAATGGTTGTCAATAATAATACTAATAAACAAACTCGGAATTTTGTTTTTGAGCCTCCCATTGTGTTTGATTGTCACAGACAGGTTTAAATATTTGTTTTATGTTTTTTGGGATTTGTTGCACATAGGTTGTTTTAATACTAATTTATTTCATGAAAATGCTTTATAGTATGGTTTGGAGAAGTTGTTTTGCCCTCCTTGTCAAGTCCTTAGCGAATAAATAAAATGTCAGTATTTACTGGTAGCTGATATTAAAGCCTGCAAAGGTTTGCATGATTCTCAAAACCACTTTTTGCTATTTACTAACCCCTTTTGTGATTCAGAAAAGCCTTTCCAAATCCCAACATGGGTTTTGCTACTCATTCTGAACAGCAATTAAGAGAGGATGTGAAAGGGGCATTCTCTCCTATTTGCAGTGATATGTACCAATGAGTTGTGACCACAAGTCACAACCCATTCAAATGTTACTGATACCTCAAAAGAGATGGTAACTCACTCACAAAGGAGAAGCGTTGTATTCAGAAGGCAGTAATCCACGGGATCACTGCCTGCTCTCCGAAATATACTCCTGATAAGGAAACATTTTCTTAAGCAGCCAGTATTTCTTAAAAGAACACAGGCTGCCTAAAAAAAGAATAATAAAAAAAAAAAAAAGCTACACGTTTGGGCCTGCAAATGCAGGGATGGTAGTATGCTGTTCCTTTTTTGTAGTCAGTAGCAGGGGGTTGCAAATAGTGACGTGCCTACTTTAGGCAGCTTTTTTTCTGTGACCCATGCAAAGGAGAATGTTGCAATGTGACCTATTAGATTTTTTGTCACATCGTAAAATTGATCCAGAGCACAACTTGCACACACTATTAGCGACTTACCTCTTAAAATATCTGGCCCGTACTTAATTAGACTTACCTTACGATGTAGTGGTTAAATCGATGCAACGGATACAAAAGCTTTTTCATTCGATATAATCCTTGCAATATAGTGATGAATGCCAAGTATGTTTATAGATGTTTAGGCAATAATACCTTGCTCATAATTTTTCTTTGAATACTATTTTTTGGTTGTGCGTTTTCCAATTGCTTAACATGCGATTATGCCATGATTGTTTGTCTATTATGAAAGATGTTGCATTCATAATTTCTTGTCCATTTATCCCTGTGCAACATTAATTAACATACACTTAAATGTAAAGTGCAAAGCTCAATTTTGGGGTTCATGGGAGAATCCATGCGGAATACGCTACTTTAATAATTTAGGTTACAAACGTGCATTTCCCCTTTTGTTCTCAATTGCCAGAAAACAGAAAGCTTTGTAAAACCCAACAGAAGACATGCTTGTTAAGAGAGCCTGCTCAGGCCTTGAACACACGAGGCAAAGATCTATTACTCATTTAATACTGCCAGCTGGTCCCCGCTACTTAGATCATCCAGGTTTGAATCCACAGCAGTCCGAGTCACATCTGCAGATCACTCAGGCACGATTCGCTTGCTAACTAGGAAATTAGATTAGAATTCCAGGCTGTTGTTTCTTATTTTAGTTGTTCAGTATTCTGTACAGTGTTATGTTGTATTTGCATCTGCACACCTAAAAGAGCATAGGAATAAAAGGATGATAAATTATGTTGATACAATTCCCTTTTTATCTGAGACAAAAAAAGAGGTTTTGCGGTGTACTTGTTAATTCTGCATGACCCATTGTGAATTAAGTGTTATTGCTCTATGTTGAGGGCACTAAAAATGGTTTATGACATCTATGGTGGTCACTAAACGTTACTAAATGACTTCTACAATTAAGTAAAGGAGACAATCATGGAGTCCATAAAGAGAGTATAGGACAATGAATAGTTAGTAACTCCCAAAAGTATGTTTGCAATGGCTAATTACCATCCTTGCTCTTAAGGAAATTCTGCTGTATAGAAATAGGCTGCTGCAAAGAAGAATAGACGTTAAACATAAGCGCAGCACTTTTTTTGCAGGCTGTATTCAGTGGTTTTCCTTTATTCAGTGAATTTTAATTCAGTACTTCAGTTATTTAGCAAAAAACAATCTCTCAGTGCACATGTGACCGTATGGTTTATATATCAATAAATATTTGCGACCAATGGATTATCTCACATTAACAACAGAAGTGTAGGTAAGATTATTGTGCCAAGTTGACACAATCACAGCATAGTGTTCCCATTTATGTTTGCGAACATCAGGGGGGCCACAAATAAATAAAAGAGAACCTACAACAAACTCAGCATGGAAGAAGACCAAATTCAATGCTGAAAGTTTCCGCTTCATTTAATTTGATGCTTGTGACTAATATGTAAAAGACCCTCAAAATACACAAGGTGTTACACACCTACATGGATTTGCAAACCATGCCTAATATACGTACATTGAACAAGACACGGGTGGAGGGCCAGGCCATAGGTGAAGTGATATGTGATGTTACTTGTCGTGGCAAAGATTATGTCCATGGCGGCGTGATAATTGGTTTAACCACTGATGTTTTTGCTGATGTGATTTGTGATGTGGTATGTAATATCATGCAGGAGTTCATGCTCATTTCATAGGGCAATTTTTCATTGCATTACAAATGTCAGCGCTCTTAGGGGGATATTCACAAGAACGTGCGCTAAACATCTCCAAAAAATGTAAACGCAACTTTACACATCGCAGTCTATCGCAGGAAAATAACCCTGTGTTAACGTGGAATTCACAACATGCGATAGTCTCCCGAAACAATGTCCGCGATGCAACAACCGCGACGGTGATAAAAACCCAAACCCCAACGCAAAAAAACATGCGATGGGCCAAAACGCGATGAGAAAATCAGCGATAAGCAGCGCCAGGCCTGCAATACACACAGGGCAGGCGGGAAAATCACTAAAAAAGTACAAAAAACACACAAACACAAAATAACCAACCCCGAAGCACCATGGAGGCAGCCGGAGCAGCCATAGAGGACGAGCGGAACCCCACAAGCACCCCGGTCGACCAGCCTGGGACCTCGGGGACAGGGAAGGGCAAGGACAAGAAGAAGAGGAAGATGAAGTTCAGTCCGCAGGAGAATAGGATCCTGGTCACGGAGGTGATGAAACACCATCAAGAACTGTTCGTCACCTCCAACGTGTCATTGGGCACCAAAAATGGAATATGGCGGTCCATCGTGGACAAGGTGAATGCCGTCGGAGAGCACAAGAGGTCAATGGACGAGGTCAAGAGGCGATGGATTGACATCAAGCGCAAAACCAAGGAGAAACTCGCAGGCAACCAGAAGGCAGCAATGCAGACTGGAGGTGGGAGTCCAGCGCCACAGCTGGAGCTGGATGACATGGAGGAGCTGGTGTCGACAGTCATCAGTGTGGAGACCGTGGCAGGAGTCGGGGGACCGGACACTGCTCGACATGACACAACACAACAGCAACAGGGTGAGTAACCACCAGGTACTGGGGGACGGGGGAGATGGGCACAATAGCACACATGCACAATCAAGCAGAGCACAGTGCACACCCACAATGACTCTGGATCATGGCCCTGATCTACAGACTGTCACAATGTACATTGCCATGCTGTCTGAATGTGAACATGTACCATGCGGCTACATACATGTGGACACATTGTAACACAGCATCTCCCCTTCACATTGCAGGGGCACCGTCAAAACCTCCTGCAGTGAAGTCCCAGCCACTCTTCACTGATGACGAGGAGGACACCACCAGCATCGACACCCAAGCCCTCCAAGACATCATTGAACTCATCCGCCAATCACCTCCAGGGCAGCCCAGCTGCATCGAGGAGACCCCACCCACTCCACAAACCACCCAGCAGGAGACACCCACAACCCCGGCTGTCTCCCAAGACCCCCCCGAACAACACATGGCCTTCCAATGCCGTGTGTTGGAGGGCCAGAGGGAGATGGCTGAGCAGGTGAGGGTGGGGTTCGACCTCATGGCTACCAAACTTGACGCCATCCATGGGTGTCTGAGTCCCATCAGGGACCACCTCCAGTCCCTAACGGACACCCACAGGCCGCTCCATGGTCTACAACTAGCCCTGGCTGACATTGCTGGAGTCATGACTCGGAGACAAGAACACCTGTCCACTCAGAGTGGCTCCAGCGATCTCAGCCGTGAGCTGGCATACATGCTGAGGCTCATGGAGGACATGGTGCGGATGGAGGCGGAAAGGATGGCAGCCACCGCTGCACATCAGCAAAATGTAGCTGGGATCTACCATGCCCTGCGTATCCTCATCATGGCATTGCTGCCCCAAGGCGTGGCGCACATGAATGCTGCTGCCCCTACACCATCCACATATCCGCCCCCTGGTGTGTCGGTGCCTCACAGTGCGGCAGGCATTTCCACTCCGGCACCTGATGTGTCACTGCCACACAGTGCGGCCGACAATCCACCCCGGCCCCTGATGTGTCAGTGGCACACAGTGCCGCAGCCGGAACTGCACCACCCACAGGTGGGGCAGAGCACACATCCGAGGACGAGGACGAGGACGTGGATGGGCTTGAGATCAGGAGGAGGCACTAGCATTCATGTCCGCCACCTGACCTGTTGCAGCTTGGTGCCACACATGGCCCCATGACCTTCCACTGACCCCTATACACTCTGCTGCACTCACCTTGGACCGCGACATGGAATGCCATATCCTGTTTGGTGACCAATGACACGGCGACCAGACTGTGGACTGTACCCTTCCTCTTCCGCTGTACTTGTCATTCCCCGATGAACTCTGGCTGGCCCTCCACGGGCCCATATTGTGAAGTGGGGTTGGCATGGCCCTGTACTGCTCCAGCTGCAAAACTCCACTGGATGTGCATTAAACATTCAGAAACGCACTGCTGTGTCATGTCTTTCATCATTCAGGTATGAATGTAGGGTCAGTGATTCCCCATAACGTCAATGATGCTCATCTCGTGGGATTCCAGTCACAGGGTGCTACATTGCCGATTGCGTTCCGGGGCCG
This sequence comes from Calotriton arnoldi, assembly GCA_963921515.1. NCBI lineage: Eukaryota > Metazoa > Chordata > Amphibia > Caudata > Salamandridae > Calotriton > Calotriton arnoldi. The sequence goes on from CAWUFW010004840.1 coordinate 538,260, forward strand.
TAGACACTATAACAGGAACACATGCATTAGTCACTTCCTTGTCCGGACATGGACTGAACCATGCCCAGAGCCCCCGAGGCATTGTTGCAAGCCCTGCGCTGGTCCGGCGTACGCCAGGCCAGACCACTCCGCTTACGCTCCGAGGGGGGGGGCCACATAGCTACATGTCGCAGGTTTACACGCTAGTGGTCTGCAGGTCACTGGTCTAGTTGTCAGCATGTCACGGCCACTCCCATCCGGCAGGTTTGCACACACACCACACCCATCCGGCACAGGCGTCACAGGCCATGTGACCCCGCCAATATAAGGGGACGACAACGTCACATTCCCCACTGCCGGTGGGGACTGGATGACGGACGTTCCACGAGTCTCAATCATAAAGGGCCCATGAGTTGTTGCGCACAGGGTTAGTGGCACCCGAAGCCATGCGGCCGTCACGGGCCTACCACCACGTGGTGCTGACTGGGGTTGCACAGGGTTAGTGGCACCCAAAGCCTTGCGGCCATCAAGGGCCTACCACCACGTGGCGCTGACTGGAGTTGCACAGGGTTAGTGGCACCGAAATTGCTGAGCGGGTGTGCAGCCTGCGATGATGACGTGTGCACTGATGTGGTCTCTGCCATTGATGCCTCAGGACTCAGCGTCATGTGTGAGACCTGATGGGCCGTGGTGCGGGTCCGCATGATGTGGAGCATGCCATGGTGGCGGGACCGGAGCCTGGAGCTTGCACGGGCACATGGTGTGCCCACTGGTGGACACACCATTGGCGGCAGGTGAGCAGTGGGGCCTGGGTGCGCAAGTGTGGACAGCCAGCGCTGGCTGGCGGGAGGGGGTAGGGTGCGACTGCATGTGTGCGCAGGGACGGACATGCGTTGTTGCCGTATGCAGTGAGATGGACTCTGCCATGATTGACTCTGGCCTCGATTACAGATTGCAGTCCTGGAGGCTTGCAGTGTGTACCGGCACGTGGTTTGAGACACACCGGTGGCAGCAGGTGAGCAGTGGTGCCTGGATGCGCGGGGGCGGCAGTGTCCCTCCCTCTCTCTCTCTCTCCCTTCCTTTCCTTCTCTCTCTCTCTTTCTCCCTTCCTTTCCTTCTCTCTCTCTCTCTCTCTCTCCCTTCCTTTCCTTCTCTCTCTCTCTCTCTCTCTCCCTTCCTTTCCTACTCTCTCTCTCTCTCTCTCCCTTCCTTTCCTTCTCTCTCTCTCTCTCCCTTCCTTTCCTTCTCTCTCGCTCTCTCCCTTCCTTTCCTTCTCTCTCTCTCTGCCTTTCTTTCCTTCTCTGTTTCTCTGTGTCTCGCTCCTTTGATGTGCGCATGACACACGTTCTGATTTGGTGCTTTATTTTCCAGGCTGTGACATCGAGATTTTCCCGGACGGACCCGACATGAGTCTTCCGCATTGGTGTTTTGTGTTGTATTTCAATAAAGTTTTTGGTTGTTACTTCAATGATGAGTGACTGTTTCTCGTTCTTCTGACCACATATGTGTGTTTCTTGTTGTCGTTGTGCGGCATCATGCGCTTTTTGTGGCTCTTGTGTCGTGCACGGTATGTGTTTGTCCGGGGGGAGGGTCCGGGTGGGGGTTCCGGGGGGGGGGGGCTGGGAGTGGTGGCGGTGGGTGTTTTGGCCCTCATGGGTCTCCGAGCTGCATGATCATTTTCTCCATGGCATCTGTGGGTCTTCAGGTGTGGCTCTGGCCTGGGCTCCCTTTCATGCTGCAGGTAGACGTCCTGCTCAACACCAGCAGAAGCCAGGTGTTAAATCCCTGCTGCTACAGCGGCTTATTGCCTTTTTTTGGTTCGCATCGCAGATCTGGCAGTTCGTTGTGAATGTGGAGTAGTGGTGTTTTCGTGTGTTTTTGCACGGGAACGCCTACTCTGCATCTCATTAGGGTTAGTTGATGGTGTCACCCGTGGAGGTAAATTTTGCGGCAGTTATCGCGGGAATACTGGCGTTGTCTGCAGTTTGCACCCGCTTGTGAATGGGGCATTACATCTATCTCCACTTTTGATGTGTTAAGGTGGCAATAACTCGGCGATAAGTCCTTGTGAATATGCCCCTTAGACTGAAAATCGTAGTTATAAAATCCCTCCAATTGATGTTTTCTTTGGAATTTATTTTTTTAACAAGGGTTTTTTAACTTATGAGTAATTAACTATATCTCTGAATTAATCTATACATATAAAAGAATGTATATTTTTGGGACAATAGTCTAGATTCATCCCCTTAGCTATGAAATCCTTGTTATGGTCTATTTCTCCCTAGATGTTCACCTTTTTGGAAAAACTGCTGGTATCCTTGATCCTTAGGGATACATAAGACTGATCTTTCTAAGCGGCATCTTTGCTGTGCCCTGAGAAGGAGAGAAACTCAAATGATGTCCTTGCCTATGGTTTCAAGGAATTACACTTCCCTCTTTACCTTGGCCCACTCCCACAAACTCTTGCGGGCAGCAGTTTCTTCATTGTTTTCGTGGTCCATAGTTGCACCTAGTACAGTTGTCAGCTGGTCTTCCCATCTAAACTGAGCCCAGAAACTTGAGGTAGATAGGCTCCTTTTCTGTTAGGCTATCTGTGAGAATTCCTTAAACCACGTTTAAGCTGTAATTCCTGATTAGAAAGGAATAGCTAAATAATTTTCACATCTTTGGAATGGTAATGATAAATCATATATTTAGTAGTAAAGTTCTATTTGACATTACTATTTTAGAAATGCCACTCACAGATGAATATATTAGTGATTTAGGATGCCTATGCATGGCATCGAAGCTTTAGATGAAAGTTGTACACTCAGTTCTTCAGGAAAATGAACTTCAATGCACAGTGTATGTCTTCATATCAAGTTTATATTAGAATTCAAACTTCAGAAAATTTAAATTTAATAGGGGTTCACAAAGCATTCTTCACATGCATTGACAATGAACACTGCAATTCCTTTTTACATTGGAAGGGTATTCGCCATTATATGTTCAAGCCCACTTTCAAATGTATAGTACAAAAGTCTGTCTCTCACAGAAGCACTAGACTTGGAACATAAATGACTAAAAAAAAAGTTGGGTTAGGCAGCGACGTTTGGGTCTTGGTATTTTTGCATTTGTGAGACCATCTTCAAGACTGTGTAGTTGTATGAAGATTAAAGACCCCCTGGTCGGTGAATCAACTAGTGACTCCAGTTTATCAATTGCCCCTTGTCGAAAGATTAGGCACAATAAAAAATCTGAAAATCGCACCATGCAATTATTATGTAGTCCGCCTTCAATTTGTGAGATTGAGTCAACACTTGGCTTTAACCCTTTGTTGATTGACGACTGAGACTAACGGTTTCTGCTGTGGCTTTTTGAGTAACGAGACAATTTTGAAGTACTGAATCAATAGTGATTTCCGGAAAGAAAGACAACAATGCAGCAGCTGGACCACACTAGCAGAAGAGACACATTTTTGCAAGGAACCAAACTGCCCCAGCCACAAACAGGTCTAGAGCCCACCTAGGATCATAGGGCAAAGAATGTTATCAGACTCCACCAATAAAAGGTAGGGGAGACAGTGCCCAAAGCTCTAATGAAGTGGCCCATAACATCACACAAAACATGCTCACAGCAAGGTCTGGGTGAATTTTTAATAACAACAATTAATTTTGGGTAACTCCCGCATTTGGCATAATTCAAAGTTTGCAACATGTTTTAAAACTCTGCATTATGTCATTTTGCATGATTTTTTTGCACATAGGAAACATGTTAAAGCAAAAAATCTCACAGAGACAAACCAACCTCCTTCCAGTACCTTGCAAGACTTTTTTACATGAAGTGTGCCCTGGCTTATAAAATGTCACACAAGGTACCAGAAAGCCCCGATTTATTCTAAAGTGAAATTTCCATAACTTGTATGGAATTTTCCAATCTTTAGTGAAAACAATTGGATCATATTGCACACCCTTAATCTCCAAATCAATGAAGACATAAAGGAAGGGCCAGCGTGAGTCAATATCTTTATCTGTGTGAATGTGAATTTTCCACTGATTATATCAGCTTGGCCCGCACACGCTGGGAACGGTCTTTGCTGTTTCGCTTTTGATCCGAAACTGTGTAATACTTGCATTGTTTCCCTCTAGTTATGTATCTAATCTTGAATCAAGGCCCTGTCCCTGCGATGAATCATCTGGCCAGCCTCTGCTTCATTTTATCTTCTTCTGTAAATTTTATATTAAGTACACCAGGTTGTTTTTGATCCCATCTTCAAAAAAACATTGTCTTAATATCACTCAGTGTAGACCTGCTTTAAGATATTTATTGTTGCTTTGAAATGAGGAACCTGTTTTGTGTGTATGTTCATTTTTAAAACATGCTGTTCGCACACGCAGGTCCCTCTTGTTTTGAAATAATGTGCATTGTCTTTTTAATATGGTATGGTGCTTTTGTGCTGTTTTATTGTGTCTACTTTTTTGGATGTTGAAATGCATCCGAATAATGTTATATTGGTTGAGTGATTGACATATAGGAAGTGTCTGCCATGAAAACCCAGGTCAAAACGGACAACCCAAAAAATGTACACTAACCAAGAGAAGCATGCCTAGATCAGGTCATGGACTAATCTTCAAGGTCTGACAGATAGACAGGCATACATCATCCCAGAGGAGCTAACAAAGGGCCTTGCTAGAGGACACAACAGAGGGCCAGAAGACTGTACCATCATAGGAAGCCACTGTCTACAACAAGAACCAAGCAAGGACAATGGAGAAGGAAAGAGGGCCATCACTAAAAGCACAAATACAACAACCTCAGTACTCTGTAGGAGTAGGGAGAAACATGAAGCACAAGCACCAGACATGAGGTAACCCCAGTCAAAACCTCATACGTCTGGTGATAGACCGCTAATACAAAAAAGGGAGTGCATCAGGGGCAAGCAGAAAAAGACCATGTAATTGCTCAGCATATTACCCACAAGCATAGCATCTGGTTTCAATCCTCAATGGGAGAAGGATGAGCACTAGGAAAGAAGCAAGAACCAGGACAAAGGGCCAATCACCCAAGTCCCAAGTCCAGCATGCTGCAAGGGTGCAAGGGTTCACAAAAAACAGAAACAAGAATTAAACATACAAAGGATAGAAGTTGCTTAGTTGTAAGAACAAGGTCACCGGGTGTGAGATCGATTAGAGAGCAAAAATGCAGATGAAGCAGGAAACACACAGCATAGAAACAGATGGCGCTGAGCAAGGCTGAGAGGATCATGTAACAATGCCTCATTACCACCTGTGAGTCAGGGGTGTGGTGCAGAGAACAATACAAATAAAAGAAACCAAAGGGAGCACAAGTTTAGAAAGCTCAGCAAGGAATATGTACTGTCAATAGGAAAAAGGTACCCTACCCTGAGATAGTCAAGTTCTAACATGAAGCATATGAGAAAGCACACCACTAGCTTACTTTCCAGAAAAATGGGAGAGGGGAAACCTACTAGAGAAAAGACATGATCCACCCAAATAATCAAATGAATAATTGGCGGTCACATGCCCCTAAGTACCACAACACCTAGAATCAATACAAAACTGTGGTGAAGGGCAAGGGAGTAGACAGAAAATGTACATACCACCCAATTCGAACCAAAGCTCTAAGTGATGTGAACTAATTAAGCCCGGCCCTTCCTAGAGTAGATCCCGACACTCTTACATCCACTCATCTAACCATCTACCCTGCTACGCTTCCACCTATCTATTATCCTTTTATCTTTCCATCCTTCAACTCTCCTACATTTTCCTAACAGTGCATTCAGATTCCATCGACCTATCTGTTTCACATCAATCCATCCTTTCATCTTTACAGGTTTTCATTTATTTATTGGTCGATCCATCCAATGACCATTTTCCTCACACATAAATAAATGTATGCCTACTTTCACTCTTCTATCCATTCATCCTTTCACTTTTAACACTTTCAACCAACAGTTCCTGCTTTCATCCTTCCTTTTTTCTTTCACCCACTCTTCCTTCCATGTTACCTTTCAGTTTTCCTTCCTCCTTTTCATATTTCCTTTCCACCTTTCCTTTCTTTCATCCTTCTTGCCTTCTCTTTCCCCTTTGTAGATTCTATAGCAATGTTTTATTTTCTGTCATTATTTTTTCTTACTTGTCTTTCTCTCTCCTACTATTTGTTGCTCTATCTGTCAGATTTTTCCTCGTTTGCATCACTTTCTTCAGCTATACTGAACCTGGCTTACATAACACTTTATGTAACTACGAGCTATCTGTCATACCCTGCTATTCTCTAAGATCATTTTGTCTGCAGCCATGCAAACGGAGGAGGCAAATATATAATTAACTAACTTTTAGTGATTACCCCCCACTAAAGCTGCTAAAGCAGGGGATTCATGACGCCAATGATGAAGGGGAAAGAAGAGGCATCAAAGAACACATGGTAAGTAACCACTAACTCCAAAATAAACAGGGAGCTAGAGAAGCACCCCCAAACAGCAAGACACATGGAAACCCAAACTGAACAGGACAAAGATGCCAAATGATACAAACCTTAATCCCTATCCCAGAAGACAAAAAAAGACGGGGTGCAAGCGGGGCCACCCACAACATCCCAAACATGGGTAGGGAGAGCTACATGCCTAATCAAAAAAATAGAAAAGGCACCTCGGCAATCTTAAAATGCTCTACTCCAGGTGCAAACAAGAGGTACATGGATTGACAAAGCCATTAGGTCTAGCTTTAATGTACAGTTAAGAAGGTAAAAAGAGGAGTTCACAAATGCTGTCTACCTGCATTGTATGCACAAATGTTGCTTATCACATTAAAACCTGCTCCATTGACTTCACCAGTGTACGTTTCAGATGCAAAATAGTCTCTGAAATAGTTGAATAAAAGCATTTTTTGAGAGGCAGAATGATACACCAAATAACCAAAAGCATTAAGTGAGAGAGTAATGCACCTCTGGTAGGAACCAAACCCCAATATGTATATTTTAAATGTAGGCAACAATAGGTTTCCTTATAGCTGAACCCTTAAGCCAGATCTAAAAACAAGGCAACAACCACTAGCTGCAAAATCAAAAGGGCGCAAGGAAAGACTGCAACAGAAGGCCAGCCCCTCACTTTGGTCCACAATAGGACAAACCAAGCTCCAGCTGAAAGCACAAACAGTAGGACAACACAAAATACCACCAATAGAAAAATTGGATGCAGAAATTACACTGCAGAAGGAATCCATTTCAGACAACAAAGGGACACGTCCAGCAAATCATAGCCAGGGGCCAAAGAGGATAAGCAACAATGAGAAAAGGTCTAGAGAATGAAAGATAAGCAGCAACTTGCACCTGGAGACAGGAGGCACAGGATGACTGCCTCCAAGATAAAACAGTCAAAACAGGTTTCTAAATAGAGGAAATTATTTGCAGGTACACCTGTAAGAGAAACATCCTTTCTTTTAGGTAGGTATTAGACCTGGCATATTTTGGTGTGTTCTGTCTTTTTGCTTTCTGACCTCCTGTTTTTTAAGGTATGCTGGACTTCAATTTTGCTGGTTTGGTGTCTCTGCACACTTTTCACTGCTATTCACTGCTAAAGTGCAAGTGCTCCTTCTATAAATTGTGTTATGATTGGTTTTCCATGATTGGAATACTTGATTTACTAGTAAGTCCTTAGTACAGTGCACTGTGTGTGCCCAGGGCCTGTAAATCAAATGCTACTAGAGGGCCTGCAGCGCTGGTTGTGCCACCAACACAAGTAGCCTTTCAGAGGTGTCTCAGACCTGCCACTGCAGTGTCTGCACGCAGTTTTTACTGCCATGTCGACCTGGCAAAAGCATCCATTTGCCTGGCCCTAACCTTCCCTTTTCTTACATGTAAGTCACCCCTGAGGTAGGCCCAAGGTAGCCGCATGGACAGGGTACAGTGTATGTGAATGGTAGGACATGTAGTAATGTGTGTAACATGTCTTGATAGTGAAATTCTGTGCATTTTGTTTTTTCCCCATTGAAAGGCTGTCTTTCACATAAGTTATCACTGGAACTTCCTTGTAACATTTTACAAGTGTAACTTTCAATTGGGAAAGGATAGAGAAATGGAGTTTAGGCTCTATGAACTCAGAATTTAATAACCCATATTTTAGTAAAGGTGGTTTTTAAATTGTATGTTTAAAAATGGCACTTTTAGAAAGTGGGCATTTTCTTACTTAACCATCTCGTGTGCCTCTACCTGTATGAGTATTCACCCTCTGGATTTGGAGTGACAGGAGCTGGGGATAGGCATTCACACTAGACAGTCACACAGGGGTTTGAGGTGTGTCCCGCCTTTCCTGGGTGACTCATAGCCAGGTTGAATAGACTTTTCTGGATATAGAGTGGTGGGAAGAAGTTTTTACTAGCAGCTGACAGAAAGTGTCTGATCTGCACAATGCTGTCTACACCTCCTGCAGTGAAGCTGGACCAGAGAGGACAGAACTGTTTTTACTGAGCTCAGAGACTTTCTGCCTAAAACTTCATATGGAAAAGTGGTATAAATATTGAGGCCCTGACCCTAGAACTTTAGAACTCGTTTGGACTAAGGAACCTGCCAAGAAAAAGAGCTGGAGAAGCTGTGAGAAGGAACTACCACTTTGCTGTGTGCTTTGTTGCGTTGGCCTGCATGCTGCTTCTAACTTGGGCAGTGAAAGGAGTGGATTGGACTTTCTGCAACTTATTTTCCTGAGTTTTTCCGTAGGCTTGAAATAGAGCTTGCCCCCTGTTCAAGAAGTCTCAGTAACAGCAAAGACTTCAAGATCATCTGCTACCAGCACTGGGAAGTGTGTGTTTTGTGCTGCAACAGAAGAAAAAGCAACCAGACGTCATCAATGATGCCGCTGCCAGCTCCGTCACATGTAGGCACCGCAGAGAGCACCGCCCCACTTCGCATTGCAACCCTGGTCTCACTGATGACACCGAGAGATGACGCCACTGAGCCGCTGCTTGCACCGTGACCAGAGGGCACTGCACTTTGTATCGCTGCACTTCACATCGCCACCCTGGTATCTCCAACTATGACGTTCCATGCCAACATCGATGCCGCTGCCTGCACCGTGGCCTGTGGACACTGCTTGTGAGGTACACGAAGCATCATCTCATCCCACAACGCAGCCCTGGTCCACCGCTGCCGGCACTCTCAACTCCTGCCTCATCAACTGAAGCCGCTGCCTGCACCGTGATCTGTGGAGACCGCATGCCACATCGCCCCGCTTCACACCGCAGCCCTGGTCTCACTGATGACACCAGATGGCATCACTGAGCCACTGCCTGCACCGTGACCTGTGGGAACTGCACATCGCATCATCCCACTTCACACCACAACCCCGATGCCATCGATGCCAGTGTGCCTGACTTCAACTTCAGGGAGTTCAATCTGCAATGTCAATGTGTGTGACTTCTAGGACCCAACGACTTCTGCACCGATCTCCGCAACTGACACCAACAACTTTGTCTCTTCAGAGCTCACCGCAGGGTCCATGATGCCCTGCATTTACAAGGTACTATTTGTGGGTCTTCCCGACACCGTAGCTGGCCCACGATGCCGTGGTCGGCCTGAACTGTTGGATTTGTTGGTTCACGACTTCAAGGAACTGTATTTCAAGGTTATCCTTGCAATATTCATATTTTGATTACTGCATGGTGTATTTTATCGTTTTGGTCTTGTTTTACACAGATAAACATTGGCTATTTTTCTAAAACTGGTGTGGTGTCCTTTTGAAGTGTTTTCACTGTATTCTCCTATATTATGTGCAAATGCTTTACACATTGTGTAGGAAAGGAGGATTTGCTTTCATGGTTACCCCCACTTTTTGCTGGTGTTTTCTGACCAGTCTGACTGGGATCCTGCTAATCAGGACCCCAGTCACTGTGCTTCCTCCTTAAATTGGTTATGGTAAGTATCTTGGTACATTTCTATTTGGGTACTGGGGCACCCTGGAAAGTACCTAGTATATGGTACTAAGGTACCTAGGGCATGATTGTTATAGGGTGGGTATTTTTAAACATGATTGGGGGGTTGGAGTGGGTGGGGGGTTGCGAGGGGGGATTGTTTCTAAATGTTATGCCGGTATATTTGCTCTATATTGGAGGATGTACACAACCAGACTCGAGAACCAAATATGTTGCCCTAGACGCCCTTACATTATATATGTTGCCTTCTTGTACACCAAATGACCAGCCTAAATTGTCTGACATGGAACATAAGAGGTCTAAATGATGGCAGGAAGTCAAGACTAGTACATGCATATCTAACGAGACATAATATAGATCTGTGTCTGCTACAGGAGACTCATCTACATATTACACCATCCCCCAAACTCAAACATAAAAGATGGGGGTTCACATACTCCGCAGTTTATTCCAATTACTCTTGTGGGGTGGCGGTGCTGATTAAGCGGGGCGTTGAATGGAGGGAGAGGGAAATCCACACAGATCCTGCGGGCAGATACGTAATACTGGTGGGCTCGTTGGGAGGGGTTTCCCTGACCGTCGTAGCTGTATACGGACCCAATGTCGACTCCCCGGACTTTTTCCAAGATATTTGGACCAAAATTAAAGCAACTGGCTGCTCCACGATCTTATGGGGAGGAGACTTCAATGCTGTATTAAACGATGAGCTGGATAGACAGGGCACGGCGAGGACACTCCAGCCGGCTGCTTGTAAAGCACTAAATGCAATACTTGACGATGGGTATCTTGTTGACGTCTGGCGCTTGCGACACCCGCTGGTTAGGGAGGGGACCTGTTTCTCTGAACACCATAAAGCCTGGTCCAGATTGGACTTCTGGCTGGCGTCTCGGGATGTGTCAAGCTGGGTAGAGGAGATATCCCACCTGCCGAGAACGTTGTCAGACCATTCTCCATGCCTCGTGCGGCTGTCGCTCCCTGACTGCAAGCGGCAGGCGTTTTCCTGGAGACTCCCTCCACATGCCTTATTGGATGAGGCGTTTAAGGCAGAAATACGTACAGACATAACAGAGTATTTTACTCTTAATGCAGGCTCCGTCGACACTGACGCATCCTTGTGGGAAGCATTTAAGGTGGTTATACGAGGACAATGTATAGCTAGGCAGGCGGGGGTACTTAAGGCGATTAGGAACACGCTGTCATCCATTGAGACAAAAATCAAAGATCTTGAAGCGCAATTTTATGTGGATGGTACGACCGCTACACTGGCGGAGTTGAAATCCAAATTGCTAGATTATGACGCAGAGGCACAAAGGGAGGTGAAGTTTCTTGGGAAACATGCAGAGGCGAGGAGATATGGAGAGGGAGACAGACCGGGACGCACACTTGCCAACATGATTCACACCCCGAGCTCCTCTGCCTTTATTCCCGAGCTGGTGGGCAGGGACAGTGATTTGATCAGAGGCCCAGAGGCTATACTTAAGGAGTTTGCTTCGTTCTATTCTCAGCTATATACAGCTACACAATCTAGGTGCCCGGAGGGCATGCCAGCCTTTCTCGACTCCCTTGAACTGATCTGGTTTAATAATAGACATTGGGAATACATGGATTTGCCATTCACAGTGGAGGACGTGACTAACGTGATCAGGGGTTTGCCCCTAGACAAAGCCCCCGGATCGGATGGGTTGACAACAGCCTTTTATAAGACATATGTTGAAGAGCTAGCGCCCAGACTTTTGGCAGTTTATGAAGAAGCTCAGGAGATGGGGATGTTGCCCCAATCGATACAAGAGGCGATCATTATTACTTTGCTTAAACCTGGGAAGCCTGACACTGGATTAGATTCATACCGGCCTCTATCGCTAATTAATGTCGATGTAAAGATATTGGCGAAACTAATAGCCAATCGGCTACAACCAATGGTCCCCCTCATTGCTCGTCCAGACCAATCGGGCTTTATATCGGGGAGGTCTACCTCTCATAATCTTCGCACCGTCTTTTCGGTTCTACATTATTTACACCCGGACGTGCAGGCGGCGGCGGTATTCTTGGACGCAACCAAAGCCTTCGATTCACTTGAATGGCCATATCTGTTTGCAATACTAGAAAGGATCGGATTTAGCCCTCTTTTTATTAACTGGATCAGATTATTATACACTGAGCCAACAGCTAGGTTACGTACTAACGGACTCGTCTCAGAGTCATTCCCGATATTGCGTGGCACGCGCCAGGGGTGCCCTCTATCCCCTTTACTATTCGCCATCGCGATGGAGCCGTTAGCCGCGCGCATTAGACAACATCACACAGCGAGGGGAATAGGGTTTAGTACTAGAAGTCTCCTCATATCACTCTATGCGGATGATGTGACTCTGTATATTCAGGACCCGGCGCAGAACTTGGATGTAGTTCTACGAGAATTTATTAAATTTGGAGGGCTGGCCGGGATATCTATCAACTGGACTAAATCAGTTATATTCCCCCTGACTGACAACACAAAGGCTGTGGTCTCTGAGTTCCCGCTTAAATGGGAAGATGAGAAGGTAAAATATTTGGGGGTCTGGATAAGTCGGGACCTGCAAGAGGTGTGGAACCTGAATTTTGGCCCCACTATGCATTGGCTGGAAGAGAAAGTTGCTCTCTGGGCTAAACTTCCGCTATCCCTGGCAGGGAAGATCGCGCTGACGAAAATGGTTATATTACCTAAATTTTTGTACCTTTTTGTAAATTTGCCGCTCATACTAACACAGCCTTTTTTCCGAACACTACGTTCACTGTTAACATCTTTAGTTTGGGCGGGTGGACAGGCTCGAGTATCGTGGGAGTTGTTGTCTCTGCCGTTAAAACAGGGAGGTCTGGGCGCCCCGGATATGCAACTATACGCACTCTGTGCGCAAGCACAATTTTTGCACTATTGGGTCCATCCAACACCATTTCAGCCACATGTGGCGGTGGAGTCGGACGCGGTGGCACCGGTTCCTCTCCAAGTAGCCCTGTATCAAAAATATAGACGTCCCACAGACAGCATTGACACCTCCGAAACCCTGCGCTGGGCTTGGGATGGGTTGAGGAAGCGTGCAGGAGCCCAGATCTTGTATGCCCCATCGATTCCCTTGGCGCAAAACCCAATGTTGCCAAATATAAAGGATGAGATAAGTAAAAAGGTAGCGCAGACAATGAAGCTCCATACGTTTGCGGATCTATACCCAGATAACACATTTAGGGACCCCCCAGCTGCAGAAGAGGGTCAGAGGGTACCATTCGGAGAATTGTTCCTTTACCACAAGATTCGAACTGCCTGCCGGGCATTAAATAGCGAATTCCCAGCCCCCCCGATCCCTTTGTTGGCACTAGAAAACTTATTGACATCGCCATCACCACGAAAACTTATCACCAGACTCTATACACAAATGCAAAGCACGGCCCCTGTGACAAGACCTAATGCATTGCAGAGGTGGAACGAGGAGCTCCCACACCCACTGACTGAAGATCAATGGCAATATTGTTGCAGTCAACTCACTGAGCTCTCCCCTAACTACAGACTTCGGTTGATTCATTTCAAATTCCTCCACAGATATTACAGAACACCTATAAGTTTGCACCGCATGGGACTGAGAGATGATGAGTGCTGCTGGCGGTGTGGGGTAACCCCCGTTTCTTTCATACATATGGCATGGGAGTGCTCTGCACTGGCTGACTACTGGTCCAAGATATTTCAGCAAATTAATCAGATCCTGAGTCTGTCTCTTTCCCCATTCCCAGTGTTGGGCCTGCTAGGTTATGTAAAGGACACACATGTTAAGAAGCGTAAACTACATGCACTCCTATTGCTATTTGCCAAACGTCAAGTTGCGGTTCACTGGGGGAGGGGAGGAGGCCTACGACCATGGAATGGCTTAGAGAGGTTACATACGGCCACTCCCAGCTCACTACTTTTTGGGAATTGATGCCTCCCACCTCCAGACCAAGGGAAATATGGGAACCGTTTGTGGAATGGGCTAGGAAGCAGACAAATGGGGAGGAGGATGTTGCGCCAGACGATGCCCGTACTGCGGGTGTGGGATAAAGGTGGAATGATTTTATGAAATGTCTCAATGATAGACGCTGCCAGATGGTGACTGACATCTGCTATTATATTATTGTATTACTATCTCTCCTGGTTTTAGATTTCATGGCTAATGGTCCTGGTGGCACTGAAGCGCAACGTTTTGGAAGACATATGTAGATGGCAGATGATTGTGTGTATACTGCGATATTGTAAGACTAGAAAATGTATACCTGGCATATTGGTTTGTTGCATCAAAACGTACATTGTATGTAATTAAAAATACCAATAAAAAAAAAAAAATGTACCTAGGGCATGGGTACCCCAGAGGTCCTCTATGGGCTACAGCATGTATTATGCCACCCAGGGGTGACCCTCCAAACTAGCACTACAGGCCTGCCATTGCAGCCTGTGTGAGTTGGTGCATGCACCACTCATGAGAGATATACTTTTCCTTATATCTTCCACTCACTGCACTTGAGACCCATAAGTCACCCCTCTAGCAGGCCTTCTAGTCCTGAAGGCACGGTGCTCAGTTCTAAGTGTGAGGGTGCCCCTGCATGAGCAGGACACCCCTACAGCCTAGGAGTCCATTCTCTTGAGTTGTAATTGCATCAGCCATATAACATAAAGAGAGGCATCACGTCATTACGCGATGACCATCTCTAAACTGGCTGGAACGAGCCTGGGCATGTTTGGTATCAAACATGTTGGAATCATATCTGGTGTTGGAGGTATGATTCCATCCATGGTAGGGCCTCTCCGGGAGGCCCTCCATGCTCCCAGGACCGATCTAACAGAGCCTGACAGCAACCTAGGGCTGCTGCTGACCACAGACACGATTCTGCCCTCCTGCTGCTGGGCCAAGGCAGAGCAGGGGAAAGTAGGGCAATAGGTTTCCTGTCACAGGGAGGTGTGACCAACTCCCAGACAGGACTTAGAGGGTCATTATGATGTCTGGCGGATCGCTGCCGCCCGTATGGCGGTGGACATCCGCCTGCCATTCCCGTCCGCCCGCAGAACATTTCCCCCCACCATATTACGATGGCGGTGGGGACCCAGGCGGACGGAAAGACCGTCCGCCGCTTTTCCGCCAGTCGACTCGTCGACCGGGCAGAAAAGGGCTCTAACATGGTGGCGGTGTCTGCAAGACACCGCCATCCATATTAGGATGCTGGCGGAAAGCAGCCTTTCCATGGCGGTGTTGCAGCCATGGAAAGGCATGTGGTCTTTGCCTTTGGGGGCCCGTAGCGGGCCCCCAGGATTTGGGGGGATGGGGGGTGCACATGGGGGGTACCCATGGTACCCCCCTACATTTGAATGCACAGGGTGGCAGGCACCGCACGTTGCCTGTCACGTTGTGCATACAAATGCACAACATGCGTTTTTCGCATTGCGGCGGGTGCTGGTGATAGCACCGCCCGCCGCAATGCAAACAATACGGGATGCCCATGGTGGGACCGCCGCACCCCTTGTGGACGGTCCCACATTCCATTGCGGTGGCGGGCAGACTTTGTCCGCCCGCCATCGTAATGTGCCCCTTAGTGTATTGGGCTGGGGCGGGAGCGCTTGCCAGCACCACATAGTCTGCTCGAAGGGCACATTTGGTGCCCTCCTTACATACTCCAGTTCAAACCAGATCAGGGAGCCGAAACTGGACAATGGACATGGGAGTATACTCCCCACTGTCCGACCCCTCCTCTGGGAGGGACTCCTGAATCGTCCCAACCCTCACCTTAGGGTACTTAAGGGCTTGCCTGTGGGTGGGTCCCTAGATTCGTCGTGGGACTCAATTCAGATCCAACTCCACTTCTTCTTTGACCATCTGGACATCTTGGCCGAGTCGTGCTGATTGGGCCGAACTGATCGCATTGTCCTCTTGCTTCCGGACCAAGACTGAAACGGAGAAGACTCTGTCGACTCCTGACCTTGTAGTCCTGCAAGCTCGCTGCAACATCAGTGTCCATGCTCCATACAGGTCCCGTCCTGGGCCTGTGGACATCTGAAGACATCCAAAGGAATCTCCCTTGGAGTGAAGGAGTCACTCCCCTGCATACGCAGGCACCGCAACAAGATCGAATGGTTTGACGAACCTGGGCTCCACAAGGCTCTGCAACACAGGTGGTGGTTCTGCGTTCCCTCGAGGCCAGATCTGTCCTCTTGTCGAGTTGAGGCCAGCATCCTTTGTAGAACACCCTGAAACCAAGTCCCTATGCATCGCTTTAATCATCCGGTGACCGACAGAGTAGGACGCATCAAGAGTTTCTGTCGACGAGTCTGTCCCTGCTGTAACCGACCCGTGCCGACGCGGTTGGTTGGATGGACACATTCTGTTGTCTTCAGCATCTGGGTGGCTCGGGCAGAGCTACCGCTTCGGTGTACCCCAGCTTAAAGCCCCTTCACTTAACTTGTCTTCCTAAACTCCAGTGGCCTTTGTCCTCCGTGCCTCCTGGACGTCCCGGTGTGACATAGACTCTGTCCCCTCTGCTTTAGGTACTCTTCGTTACAAATTTGCTTCTGAGTTCCAACTGACCCGCTGAACAGTATTGAGTGTATGGTCAAGTATCCCTTCTCACCTGACCGTTGGGGGGTTCCACGACTCTCACCTGGGGTGGTTCCTTGGGTCACCAACTCTTCTACATCTCCTGGGTCCAGTCTCAACTTAGGTCGTGGTTCACTTCCTACTTATTTGATATTTGGTCTGTCTCCCCTCTGGGTACCACTGTGTTTTGGTGCTTACTCCAGTTCTATGTCCAAAGTATTGTGTGCCTTGTGAATATCTCCGGGTAGGAGATACTGTAACGTGTTATTGAGTGATTGTAACAAACATCTATTTTTATAAGTACACTGTGTGGTTCTTTTTCATTTAGTCTACACTAAACGATTAGATACTGGTGAACCGAGCTGCTTTGCAATCCTCCTAGATTAAGCCTGATGGCTGCTCTCCACAGCTACCACTTAGACAGCTTTCTATGGATATCTAAACCCCTAAAATCACCATAAGGGTCGCCCAGGTTGGAGCAGGGTTCTACACTTACATAAGTGGCAAGCAGTGCCTTGGTATGAAGATTCAGTAATCAATAGGCACAAAAGTTTAATAAGTTCTCTGCCGCAAGCTCGTGTAATAAGAAAATAACAGTATTTATCAAATCACATAACAAAAAAGGGGGATACTCAATTGGAGTGGGAAACATGAGACAACAGAGGAGGGGAACAGTAAGACTCAGACATTTAAGAAAAAGTGATGAGTAAATAATACACAGTTTACGTCACAATTTGTGGTACCAATGCTAGTAAATCTATAAATCAATGATATATGCAATAGTCATGGTACTGTGTGTCAACAACGTTCAATCCCGTTCATTGCTATAGGGATCATCATCAGGACTTAGATTATGCCTGAGATTGGACAATTAGTCTGTGAAGAGAGCGGGGGCATTGGAAGGAAGGGGAAAATGAGAGGAAACATTAGGAAAAATGAAGCAATATTGAAATGACAGGGGAGATAAGGGGATCCACGCTTTCAAACCATGCACGTACGAGATCAGGTGTCGTGCATCCATAGCATTTAGGCCAATGTCAAAAAACATGATGCCAGCACTAGGGAAGGTAGAAACAAATTAACTTAACAGGAGAGATAAGGAGACACTATCAAACCATGCATGTGCGTGATCAGGTGTTGTCCAGCCAAATACATACAGATAATTGTCACACTGCATGCTGCCATGGACATTGCTAACCAAAGTGATATGGTTTGTACTAGTGAACAGAAAACGTTACCCGGTAAAGTGAAGATCCTGAGCCAGTCCAGAGGAATAATAAATGCTGGGGAAGGGGAGGTACCCAAACGAGGGGCTGGCTAGCCAAGAAACGGTAGCTGGGGGAAAAAAAGGGGGGTATCTGGGTCAATGGATGCCAAGGAGGGGACGGAATGGAGCAGAAGATTGTGGGAATTAGTCCAGGGACGTGGGTGCGTCGGCAATTGCCGAGTAGGAGAGATGGTGGGCCTGATTCACAAAACTAAACTTAGACCAAAAGTCTAAGTTTACACCTAAAGTCTAGCTTTACCACTACTAAAGTTAGACTTTTGGTCTAAGTTTAGACCAAAAGTCTAACTTAGACCAAAAGTCTAACTTTACTACTACTAAAGTTAGACTTTTGGTCTAAGTTAGACTTTTTGTCTAAACTTGGAGCAAAAGTTTATCTTTAGTAGTAGTAAAGTTAGACCTTTGGTCTAAGTTAGACTTTTGGTCTAAACTTAGACCTAAAGTCTAACTTTAGTAGTAGTAAAGTTAAACTTTAGGTCTAAGTTAGTCTTTTGGTCTAAACATAGACCTAAAGTCTAACTTTACTAGTAGTAAAGTTAGACTTTTGGTCAAAGTTAGACTTTTGGTCTAAACTTAGACCAAAAGTTTAACTTTAGTAGTAGTAAAGTTAGACTTTTGGTCTAAGTTAGTCTTTTGGTCTAAACTTAGACCAAAAGTCTAACTTAAGTAGTAGTAAAGTGAGACTTTTGGTCTAAGTTTGGACCCAAAGTCTAACTTAGACCAAAAGTCTAACTTTACTAGTGGTAAAGTTAGAAATTTGGTCTAAATTAGACTTTTGGTCCAAACTTAGACCAAAAGTCTAACTTTAGTAGTAGTAAACTTAGACTTCAGGTCTAAACTTAGACTTTTGGTCTAAGTTTACTTTTGTGAATCAGGCCCGACGGGTAGAGGCTGATGGGCTGTATTGAAAAGGGAAAACCAAGTTGGTAAGGAAGCCAGTCGGGGCAATGCACAATGGGAGGAATCTCGGAAAAACCATGGGACTTATCGCGATGGTAGATGGGATCTGCGGCGAGAGTCAGCCGTGATCGAAAACCGCCCAGAGAGTGCGTCAGTGGAGCACAGCGACGGGACTACATAAGTGCTCGAGGAATAAATGGGCTCTGCGCATGCGTGTGGTGACTTGTGGTCGGCAGTGTTATTAGTTGGAAAACGGGAGTACGTGGTGGCCATTTTGGAATGGGGAGGCAAAAGTGAAGTTAGATGTAGTCAAAGTAGTAGAGGAAAAAAAGGAGCAGTGAAAAAAAAGAAAAACGAGAAGGGGGGCATTGATAGTTTAAAAGTTGGACCACCCACAATATGTAAATGAATAACTAAAAGGAAGACGTAGTGCTAGTAATATTTCAGCATTGGAATACCAGTAAATGAGTTTCTGGTTGCATAGCAAAAGATATAAATGCGTACAGTGATAACATTATTAATAAAGCATAAATGGGTGAATGTATAAAAGTACAAACGATCATAATGCAGCCACAATGTACAGTATTGAGCAGAGGTGAGATAATTATTCAAGTACAATTATCCAGAATTAGTGGATGAGTATACATAGGATCAAGGGATATATGAAGAGTATATACAAGGGAGGGGTACCATACTACATTCCTATGATACAGCCTGAGAAGTATCTTTGAGATATGAAGTTGCTTCCAATTGGGACCTATAAGAGGGACATTATGAAATAAATGAAATACCAGCATTTGTAAAGCGCACAGCTACCTCCGGAGAGGTGTCCCGGCGCTGGGGGCCGTCGGGAAGATTAAGCAAGCTATTGCCCAGAGTCACATGGTGCTGGGCTAACCTGCCGCCGGCCCCGGGGATCGAACCGTGAACCCCGTGGTCCTGAGTCAGGCACCCTGGCTGCTGCGTATGTATACGAAACAACATATTACAATTGATCCAGTTACAAAAGAGTGGTCCAGTCCTCTGCTCTGTTGAGGCCTGTGTGTACGCTGTTGGTGCGTAGTATCCATTTCAGTTCTTCTTTGTTCAGCAGTGCATTCAGGTCAGCACCTCTCGGGGGTGGTTTGATCACTTGCCATCGTAAATCATTCTCATTATGTCCTTTAAGTTCAAAATGTTCAACAAGTGGTACATTGCTGACTTTGCAGCGGATGCGGCTCCTATGCTGACAAATTTCAATACATACTTTTTGGGTGGTCTGTCCAATGTAGATCTGTACACAAGGACAGGTAATAGCATATATAACATTCATAGTGTTACAATTCAAGAATTGATTCAGTACAATGTTCACATTATTATGCACAAAGTTTTTCGTTTCAATCGTGAATTGCCAGACGCTGTAATGTTCACATTTAGAGTGTCCTACCAGGGGGCTCATCCCTCAAAGTGCTGGTAGAGTTGAGGTAACTGTGACAGTAGGGAGTTTGGCCCTGACCAAGTGATCTTTAATACTCTTATTTTTGCGGAATGCAAATAATGGTCTTTCTAGATTGAGTAACCCAGCATTTCACACTAACCAGTGTTTTAAAATGCATTTTTTAACCAGATTGGTCACAGGAGACAAAGTGGTAACACAGATCATGCGGTCATTGTTGCTTGGGCTTAGGAGTTAGAAGTGCCTCCCTCTGGCAATACCATGCCCGCTTCATCGAGTGCTTCACAACTCTGCGAGGATAACCTCTGGATTGCAGTTTATCACATTAACTTTAGCTTCTGAGAAAAAATCCTCTTTGTAAGAACAGTTGCATCGAAGACGAAGGAATTGTGAGAAGGGTAGGGAGTCCCGGAAAGCCCGTGGGTGATTGCTGCTGTAGGAGAGTAAGGTGTTTCTTTCTGTGGGTTTGCGGAATAGTGATAGTCATGGAAAGGCTGGCAGGGATTGGTTTCGGGGGCCTGTTGCGGGCCCCCCCTGTGTTGGGGGGAGGTGTGGGTGCACTGGGGGGGTAGCCATGGTACCCCCCTGCATTACACTGCACCATGTGGCAAGCACAGTGTAGTGCCTGCCACGTTGTGCAGTGCAATGCATTACATGCTCTTTTCGGCATCGCGGAGGTGCTGCTGTTGGCAGCCACCGCCGCAATGTTAACGGTGCGGGTGCTGACCGCAGCGGTAGCAGGCCCATCCTAATAGGGTAGGTTGGACCGCCGCACGCATGGCGGTCGGTCCCAAACACCGCTACGATGGCGGGCGGACCAGGTCCGCCCGCCATCGTAATGAGCCCCTTAGTCTTATTTTACACCTTAAACCAAAAACAATAAGGAACCCAAAACTCTGCCGGATTTCTACCAGAAGCAAGAACTTCATTAAAGAAAAAGCTATTGCATCCTTCAAAAAGTAAGTAAATTACCATCTATAAAATAACAATAATGCTAATCGTGAAAAACAAGTATTTGTCTTACCTCAAATAATTAATATATATCTTTTTCTAATTTTTGACTCCTCTACAGATTTTTCTCAAAGCATCAACAAAATTACACACTACCTCCTAAAACCAGCTAACAAATAATGTAAGTATTTTGCAAAATGCCTTTTAAAAATCATATAAAACGCCCAACGAAACCCCAAGTCCATCCCAAACACCCACCCCAGCCCATCAACAAATGTAACAAAATAAGTAAAAATGTATTTTACTTTTCCAACAGAAAAATCAACAACTTAACAGGATTCAACAAACAAAGAAAGAACATCTCCATTGAAAAGCAGCTAAAAACCAACATTGTAAGTATATTAATAACAATGTGTATTTATTAAGAAAAAAACATGTATAATATTCATTTTAATAATTTTGATATACATTTGTTGTAGAACTTAACACATCACAATGACAGAAGGCGCCCAATTTATAGCATCCCAAAAAGGAAAATTTTTGCTTTGTTACATGGGGTAGTCTATACCCAGGAAAAGCAAATTGGACTAAAAGTCAATTGGAAATGCAGCAAGTACTATTCAAATAAATGTTATGGTCGAGCAAAAACTAGAGAAACAACTGTTTTATATACAAGAGAGCATAACCACCCTCCAAATGTTACTCAAATAGATGTTAGAGGTGCCCTTGATGACATTAAAGAAGCTAGCACTAGCTCACAAAAACCTACCAGTCAAATACTTAAAGAAATGCTGCCTAGAGTACCCAAACATGCTACTGGGCAAATGCCCTCTATTTCTTCATTAAAAAGAACTGTAGCTCGCACAAAAAAGCCACAATTACCACACCTACTCCCAAAACATTTGAAGAGGTGGTAATTACCCCAGAACTATCTATAACTCATAATGAAGAACCCTTTATTCTCTATGACAACAAATGCAAAGACAAAAGAATTATAATGTTTGCTACTGCAAACAATTTAATAAAGCTTCAACAATCAGAAACATGGATGATGGACGGGACTTTTAAAATCTGTCCCAAGCCATTCTATCAACTATACACTATCCATGCCCTATACCAGAATACCAACATACCTTTATCTACGCCTTGCTACCCAATAAACAAAACTCCACATATATGGAAGTACTAACTAAAATTAAACAAGAAACAATGTTACTATCATTTCAATCAGTGTCTATGGAGACACCTACAGAAGTCAACACTAAGGGCCCGATTCCGATCTCGCTCGGAAAGCCCTATGACCGACTCCGTCCCGTAGAGCTTTCCGCCCGACTCGTGCTCCGGGGCTCCGAGCGACAGAGTACGATGCGCTACAGCGCTGACGGACTCGGGTCGCTCGGAGCCCCATTGAAGTAAATGGGAGCCTGTTGTACGTCGCGTACATAGGCTTCCATCGTGAAAAATGTACGTCTTGGAAAAGGGCACCCCCTGTCGCGTGTTCACGTCGGTGCCCCCCGCAACGTACATGCATGGGTGAGGGGGACCCCTGGGTCCCCCTGCTGTCTGAGTCGTAGGGCCCTGGGTGAAGGGGGGTCCGGCGCGGACCCCCAAAGTACGCTTCCCGGAGCTTTTTCGAGCCGGAGGCTCGAATGCGCATCGTACTTGGCCGGCCGGAAACTGTACGCATTGCACTGTACGCGTCGGACAGATTTGAGTCGCTCGGGAGGCATTGCTGAAGGGTACGAGTCGGTCGTAGCGCAAGGCTTGAAGCGCATCGTACTTGCTCGCTCGTACAGCTGTACGAGTCGCACGGAAATCACGCGTACGACTCGGACTCGCTACTGACGGATGCCGCTAGGAGCCCTTCCGAGCGAGATCGGAATCGGGCCTTAAGTGTTGAATATGCGACAAACAGTTCATTCGCATACCAAATAAAAAAGCTTATTGCACTGGCCTACGTCCCAGTTACTGACGTGGCTGAACATTACAACTTTTAATAGAAAGTCCTTACTACCAGCAACACAAACAAAAATTAAGTCCCCTCCTAGACTATTTTGAAGATACCTGGGTGGGAAGACTCCATAGATCAGGACATAGAAGACAACCAAAATACCAAATACCATGGTGGAATGTCTACCTTAACACACTAAACCAAGAGGCAAAAACAAACAATGCTGTTGAAGGTTGGCATAATGCCTTCCAAGCATCAACAGGACGAGGTACACCTACTCTACACAAACTTCTACTCTCCCTACAAAAAGAACAGAGCTACCAACAGCTAAAAATAGAGCAATCTGTTACACAAATTAGGCCTAAACTATCCAAACAAACTAAACAAATGTTTGAATACCTACAACAACAAGTCAGACTATACCCTACAACAAAAGGCCTAGAATACTTAGCAATAATTGCAAAAAGCCTACTCTAAACTGTCAAAACAGTGTAAAATGTATAATTCATTTCTGTTTCAAATATTAAAATGCATACTAAATAATTTTATTTTTTCACAATACTAATTAATTTGTCTAATATATTTTTATTAATAAATATAAATATATATAGACACATTAATTACATATTTGAAAAAATAAACAACAATAGTAAATTTCATTGCATTTCCCTCCCACAATAAATAACTTAAATAACTTACCATTCCGTAGCTGTACACAGAAAATTCCACATCTTGCAAAACAATCCAGGTAGATCATAATCCAAATAGAATAAAAAGTTTCCCCCAAAAAATGAAAAAATACAACTGTTTCAAAAAGTAATCCTCGATCCATAAATCCACAATCCGTCAACCATAAAAATCCCGAAAAATTGTTTTAAAAAAGAAACGCTCCATGAAAACCCGAAAAATTAAGAAAGTGTAAAATAACCATTAGTTACTAAAACTAATGTACACTTCCTTAATTGAAAAAAACACAATCTTCCGGTAACGGCAACTTTTTTCGAACAAAACCTGTAAAAAACACAAACATTCCCACCCACACAAAGATACACATATTACACCATATAACAGTCTTACAAACATTACACACACAATAATAACACATATTGTACCATACTTTAACATTTCTAAACTAGGCCTGAAAACCTAACGATACATAAATCATTAAAACCTAACGTACACATAAAAAACGCCAAAACTCCACAAACCTAACTCTAGACATACTAACTACAACTTAACTACCTTCAAATGTAATTAAAAATGTAGTTTAAATAAATAAAATTAATCTTACCTTCCTCGACGCGAAGCAGCTCCCGACCGCTACCTTCTCCCCTTCGAATTAACCCAAAACAACGGCGACCGGTTACACAGTACAAGTTCCAAAACAAATATGGCAGCTTTAAACTTAGAAAATAAATGCAATTTATTTAAAAAAAGGTTATAACATTATGTCAAAATTAATTACATGTTTAATTAAAAGTACTACAATTGTTATATGATTTGTTTAAATGTATTATTCATTTTTTTTGTATTGTAAAATTATAATAATAAATATTATTAAACAAATAATATTTAATATTATAATTCCATATATTTAAATGTTACGTACATGTATTTAAAAATTGTTTTATTTTTTATTAAAAACTGTTTACTTTATAAAAGAAATGTATACAAATGAAACAATGTAATAATTATTAATATTAATATTTCATATATTAATATTATTAATTAAAAGGTATTATAATTTCTTTAAAAAATGTAACTAAATGTATATATAAAAATGATATTATAAAATTGTTTAAACTGGTATATTTGTAAAATGTTACGAATATATGATATATATTAAAAAAATTAACAATACCAAACTAAAATTAACAACTGTTATTAATAAATATTTTATTTTTCAAATGTATATTAAAAAATGTGAAACTACATTATCTGATATTCAAAGTCAAAGTCAAAAGATACTTTATTTCGGCCTGACAAGGCCATAAAAGCACAGTTAAAAAACAAGTACGACACAATTCAGCAATTCAAGTTTTGCATTAGTGAAAACCATGTACATTGTAATATTATTTAAAAATTCCTAAAAAGTTTAAAAGTATAATAAATATTTTTAAAAAGTGTACATTTATGACACATAATTATAATAAAATCAGATTTGTAAACGATTCAATCACAATGGTGGAGTCGGTGAGTTAATTTGGCAAGCCCTGTCTTTAAAAAAGCTCGGCGTGCGCACCACATCGAAAACAGATAGCGAGAAACTGAGTACGCAATAGGCATACTAGTGTCGTATTTTAATATCCTGAAAACCTGTGCGCAATGAGATGTTCCGAGGTTTCTGCACAACTGCAGTAACTATCGGTGTCTCGCTTTCTTGTATGCCGGGCAAAAAAATAATACATGTTGGTCCGTCTCCGGTATATTATTACATATCGGGCAACCCTCGGTTGCAGTGCCCCCCCAATTGTTTGTGAAAGCACGTAGGGGGAGTGTACCATGCCTAAATTGAAGATATAGCTTTTTGGCAAGGACTGGCTGTATATCGTCGATGACAGATTCTAACCTATATTGGAGTTTTACTTCCAAGAAGGTTGCTGTCAATATGCCAGTCGCGGAACTCCCCTGTAATAAGGTGAGATTGTATTCCTTATAGTTCTTTAACAGGGCCTTCCTAGATGTTGTCGGGCAACTGTCTTCTGCACCAGCCCATAAATCACCCATTCCCAAAGCACTTGCTCCATGCAAATTTACCACTTCCCTAAGTTCCTCTCTGTAAGCAGATAGTTCTAGGGTGCTCCATAGGCGACGTCAATATAACCAGGGTCTAAGGGCAACCTCTACTGCAATCGGGCCAACTCCAAAATCCATTTGAAGCTGAGTGAGCGGTGTACTTTTGGGGAGACCCAGGAGTTGTCTGGCAAAGGAATTCTCAATCTTAGAGAGATGGTCAGATGGCCGATGGCCCCAGATTTCCGCCCCATACAAAGCAGCCCCTCTGGCTTGTGCCTTATAAATTTCTAACACCGGCCCAATCGTTTTATATGTACACTTCCTCTGCATCTTTGCTAACCCCCCCCCCCCGTTGTCTGGGCCAATTTTAAGCTTGCCTTCTTTATTTGTACACCCCACTCCATTTTCTCGGTGAGTGACAATCCCAAATATTCACAAACAGAAACTTTCTCTAAAACTTCCCCATCTAACTGGGGATTGGGTCGTGTAGAGTTCCCTGCATTGAAAACCATATATTTAGTTTTCTGAGTATTTATCTCCAGGCCCCTACTCTTGCAGAATAAGTGGAAAGTGTCCAAAGCCCTCTGTATTCCCATGGGGGACTTTGCCAGCAGGAGGGTATCGTCGGCGAACATCAAGGCTGGTACCTTGCGGTTCGGCAACCTTGGAGCATCTATATCCCCCCCTGCTGTCAAGGCCTCCACTAGGCCGTTGATAAATAAACAAAAAAGGGTCGGGCCAATACGCATCATTGTCGTACGCCTCTATCTATAGGTATGCGATCAGTAAGCTCTCCATTTTTTACATACCTAATTTGGGCAAAATTATGTTCATGAAGTTCTTTCAAATGGTGGCAAAGATTCGGGGGGGGCACCCAGGTCTAGTAAGATGGCCCATAATTTCTCCCTAGGTACTAAATCGAATGCCGATTATCTGATATTACAAAGTTTACACAACTGCTTAAATAAAAAGTACAAATGTTATAAAATGTTTTTTCAGTAATTACTACATGTAAAAATTTACATATGTACAAACTATGTGGTCTATTAGGATGGCGGTCGGAAAGCCACCCCGACCACCATGGTAGCGGAAATCAACCGCCCGCTGGTACAGCGGCAAAACCGGCGGACAGATTAGGAACAACCACCATTAAAACCCGACCGCGGCGGAAAGAGGCAACGAAAATCTGCCCACAGCGGGCGGAGCCAGTGATAAACCGTCCGCAGCGGTCGGATTCGCAGCGGAAACACCCAAAACCGCCGCCTGGCACACGGAGTAACCGCCCGTGAAATTAGGATTCCCCCGATGTGACAGCGGTACGTTCCGCAGTTCCCGACCGCCGCGTCGAAAACAGTGAGGAATGGGAGAGCCGGCGGAAGCGGCCACCGCTGCGGACGCTCCGTAACAAAAATGGCGGTCGACAAAAAAAAAACACAACAAGGCCAGCAAGTGCACACAGGAAACTAGCCCTGCCCCCAAAAACACATAACACACCCCAATGACCCACCCCCATGGCAACTCCTAAACTACAAATCCCAGGACAACCCACCCAACACACCTGACAGCAATACCCCATTCTGACACACCCACATAGCTGAGTATAAAACCAGCCCCTTCCCTGACAACAATCCTTTGCAATACTCCATAAGTGAAGGGCCAAACACCACAGCTGAAAGGAGAGGCAAATCAACACACCATCACTACACACACACACCACACACATCACCACCACCACTCCCACACCTGCACCTCCAACCCCTTTGCACATCAAACACCATACACATCACCACCACCACTTACACACCTGCACCTCTAACCCCTTTGCACATCACACACCATGTCACCACAGAAAATGCCCAAATTCACAGACAGTGAGTTGACAGTCATGGTAGATGAGATAATCCGAGTAGAGCCAAAATTGTTTGGTAACCTCGTCCAACAGACACCATTAGCCACCAGAACGCAAATGTGGGTAAGGATAGTTGACAAGATCAATGCAGTAGGGACCACCCCACGCAACAAACAGGAAATCATGAAGCGGTGGCATGACCTGAAGAGTGTCATCAAAAAGAAGAGGAACAAGAACCATCAGCTGGCTCAGAGGACTGGTGGTGGCCCTCCCATTCCACCAAGAACATTCACTGCATGGGAGGAGAAGGTGCTTGCCATACTGCATCCAGAGAGTCTCACAGGAATAGCCGGGGGAGTGGAGGCTGGTAAGTACCAACAAATGTCTCTCATTACACTGCTATATACTGTCTTGCACAACTACTAAGCAACACCTCCCAGGCCCAAATGCATTTATGTGCACCACAATACCCAACACAGCTCTCACAGATGTAACATGCACTCCATCTTAATTTACCCCAAAGGCAGCCAACATTAACAGGATTGTATGTGACCAGGCAACCAGCACAACAACTCCCACAAGGTCTCCCTTACCCACCCCTGAGCAGGATGCAGCACACACCCCCACACCAAGCATGTGGCAGCCATTGCATTGTTCACCTTGATCTAACAGGTAGGTAGCCATCTTCCCAGGGAGGGCTGTTTGGGGGTGTGAGGCCTGCACTACAACTCCCACCAGGCACCCCTGTCCTACCCCTGAGCAGGATGTAGCACTCCCCCCCACACCCAGAAGCATGTGGCAGCCATTGCATTGTTCACCTTGACCTAACAGGTAGGTAGCCATCTTCCCAGAGAGGGCTGTTTGGGGATGTGAAGCCTGCACTACAACTCCCACCAGGCACCTTTGTCCCACCCGTGAGCAGGATGTAGCACTCCCCCCCACACCCAGAAGCATCTGGCAGTCATTGTAAGGTTCCCCCTCACATAACAGGTAGGTAGCCATCTTCCCAGGGAGGGCTGTTTGGCGGTGGGAGGCCTGCACAACAACTCCCACCAGGCCCCCCTGTCCCACCCCTGAGCAGGATGTACCACTCCACACCCACCCAGAAGCATGTTGCAGCCATCGTATTACAACAACCAAACTTACAGGTAGGTAGCCATCTTCTCAGGGAGGGCTGTTTGGGGGTGTGAGGCCTGCACAACAACTCCCACCAGGCACCCCTGTCCCACCCCTGAGCAGGAAGTAGCACTTAAACATACAGCCAGAGAGATGTGTTACAAACTCCACCCCAATGTGACAACAGAACAGGTAAGTAGACAGTGCATGCACAACACCATTCCTTCCCAAAAGCATGGAGCCATATGACAACCCCAGCCCTCACATCCCAACAAAATTGACACAGATACAATATCAAATTACAGTGTGCAGACAGCTAAGCGTATGTAACTGTCACAGAAACAAAAGTTTGACTCACCATATACCATGTTGAAGTGAATCAGGACCCAGACATGTACAGCACTGAATGCTACCTGTAAGATCCATGTGGGCTGAGCTTGAAGGACCATATGAAAACAAAGCAAGCATGGTCTGTAGAAAAAACAAATCAAAGCACAGGACATGACAAAGGTATGCATGAGATGACAATGGCTAGTTCATGTGCAGATGTAACGCATGCCAGGCAGAGTAATCATCAAAGATGCTGCACATCAAGTCGTAGAGCCGCCAGTTGACAGATGACAACATGTCCTCGTAATCACAAAATTTGCACGTGAGGCATGGTATCCATTGACATGTCACACTGTTGAATATTGATGTATGTACCTCCACATCATGTCAAGATGCACCTTCCTGTGCAGACATGCAATGTGCAAACTAGTAAACTGTGTGTTGCATGACCTGTAAATAAGATACATTGAACAAGAAGCCTGAGGGGTGCCTGTCAGTTACCATTCCCCTCTGTCCCACAGGTGACCAAGGACTGACTTCAGAGGATGACAACACCAACCTGCAGAGCCAGCCTCCACCCCCGGAACATGGACTCACTGATGATGACTCCCTGGATTTCGAGGATGCGGAGCTTGAAGCCGGCCCATCTGGCATGCCAGGGCGCAACAGGTCCCAGGTCCCCACTGTGCCCCCCACCACCACATCAGCAACAACAACAACCACGCTGACCCCTGCTGGAACGACCTGTGCGGCCTCCACCACCACAACCACCAGTGCTGCCTGCAACACTCGCCCTGCACCAGAGGATGACCACCCCACCCCAACAACAGAGGAGGGCAGGGAGAGTATGCGGGTGCGTGCAGTGGTGAGGCAACAGGTCCGTCACAGCAGGGCAGATGGGAGGGCACGGAGGAGTTTGAGCCAAACAGACACTGGTACCGAAGCCCTGGACAACATCACCAGAGTCATTGGGGCCTATGAACGGGCCCAGGGACAAACGGGCCAGGCACAGGAAGATTCCCGCAAGCTCCGCCTGCTGCTGAGGTCCATAGACACCCGCATGGGCCAAATCGTGGACCTCTTGGGCCAGCTAGTGGCGGTACTGAGGGCAAGGCCTGTGGCACAAACAACACTCCACCTCCCTCTGGTGGCCCGCAGGATGACAGTTCCATACCCTCCACTGCCGCCACGGAGAGGGGGACTCCTCAGACACCACTGGCCCTGCAGCAGAGGCCCCCCCTGCCAAACGATCAAGGGGCCGTCCTAAGAAATCCCTGGGAGTATCCTGTGGCAAAGCACCTGCCAAACGCCAGTCAAGGAGCCAGCCATGATGGCACCCCTCTTCACCCTGCCATAGACTTCGTAGACTGTCCTTCCCCACACTGCCATGTGAATGTCATCCGTCTGTTGGACTGGGTCACCACATCTATGTGGTGACTACTTGATTGTCTCACCTTCCATCACTGACAACTCATTGCTTCACCATTCACCTTTTGGTAAATATACACTCCACTGTCACATGTACCCATTGTAAATAAACACTCCTTACACACCAATGTTGTTGTGTCAGCTCCGTGTTTTAATCACAGGATGTGCAACGTTCACCATGAGTACAATGTACCAGGAGCACGGATTGTTTGTAGGCAAGGAGAGGCTGATGGGACCTGGAAAAACACAACATAACAATATTCACTAGTCACGCGGTGGTATCACAGCCATCACACAACACCTGTCATCAAGGCCCTCCAACATGCACACATCACAATGGGCAACAGTACCGACAGAGACATCCTGGAACTGTGGCAAACTACCCTGTCCAAGAAATGTTGGCAGCCAGCAATGAGTCAACAACAGGCTGCAGTCACAAAGCTCACATAGACCTTTTCACCAACAACAACATCAGCAGACAATTGGTCTGTTGTACATTGTCACTCACCTTCAAGTGAAGTAGCAGTTGATGAGCTGTTGACGCAGGTCGACACCTTCCTCCTCTCCACTATCCTCGTCACTGGACATGGGTTGCTTTGCAGGCGGGGGCCTCGGCTGCTCATCAGCGTCCAGGAGCAGGGGGATCTCCTTGCGCAAGGCCAGGTTGTGGAGCATGCAGCATGCAACTACAATCTGACACACCTTTTTGGGCGAGTACATCAATGCACCTCCGGTCCTGTCCAGGCAGCAACACCTTGACTTCAGGAGACCAAAAGTACGTTCCACCACACGACATGTCCTCCCATGGGCATCATTGTAGCGGACTCCACTTGGGGTCCTGGGATTTCGCAGTTGGCTCAGCAACCAAGGACGGTTGGGATATGCAGAATCACCTAGGTGGGAGATACACAGACCAACTTTGTAATACAACTGTGGCAGAGGGCAGCATATCACACACACAGCACGCTACTTGACACTGCGTACTCACCCACAATCCATGCACGCTCCGGACGCAGATTATCCATCAGCTGTGGCACAATGCTGTTACGCATGATGTAGGAGTCATGGGCGGAGCCAGGAAATTTGGCACAGACGTGTGAGATGATCATATCGGCCTGGCACACCACCTGCACATTGATGGAATGGAAATGTTTCCTATTCCTGTAGATGTGTTCCCATGCCTGTGGTGGAACCAGGCCAACATGTGTGCAGTCAATGGCACCAACAACATTGGGGATGTGCCCAAGTGCATAAAAATCACCCTTCACAGCCGCCAATTCATGCCTCCTGGGGAAATGGATATATCTGTCCTTGTAGATCATCATAGCGGACAGGACATCCCGTAGCACCATACTGAACATAGGTTGTGACATCCCACCTGCGCTGGACACATTGTGTGCTGGAAAGATCCAGAAGCAAAAAAATGTAGGGCCGCCATCACCTTCGACGTTGCTGTGAAAGCACCCGGATATGTCCTGCGAGGCTGTAGGTGGGGCTCCAACATAGCGCATAGGTCTTGGAGGGTGTCTCGATCCAGCCGGAATTTCCGTATTACCTCCTCATCCTCCATGTCTGCCAGCACTGTGAAGGGACGATGCAGATTTGGTATCCTCCTAGGTGAGATGAAAGAGGACACATGTCAACGCAATACACCAGGAGATGTGTCTGACATCTTACGTTTTGACTGACACAATGGAAACAATGACTAGCACCACAGTACACCTTACACAACAACTTACTTGTAGGGACACCTTCAGATACACCATCTGTACACCTGTCCACTTTTCACACAGCTAGCATTTCACAAACAATATCCGACTATGTAAATGCACAAAGGGACATGGCCACATCTTGCATGGGCAGCCCAGAGAGTAGTACCAAAAGCATATGTGTGAAACTGCAACACTACTGTCTCCTACATAGCTGCTGTAACTGCCACACCTTCTTGTGTAAGTCACACAGGGCACACATCAACCACACAATGACCCAACACTGTGCGTT
This sequence comes from Calotriton arnoldi, assembly GCA_963921515.1. Classification (NCBI taxonomy): domain Eukaryota; kingdom Metazoa; phylum Chordata; class Amphibia; order Caudata; family Salamandridae; genus Calotriton; species Calotriton arnoldi. The sequence goes on from CAWUFW010004840.1 coordinate 570,722, forward strand.
TATTGCCAAGTATGTGCATGAGCCAGGAAAAGTAGACAGTCAAATCTGCACATTCTGTAGTGATACATTCATCACTGTAAGTTGCTCAGCCCTTTCACACATTGACATGTGTACCCATTGTAGAGTCCATCACAACACTGTTCTGTGTACAGGCCCAGAAAACCACAAGTGACATGTGAGTGAGTACATGCCAATGTTCTTAATCATATACAACAACATGGCATGAGCAGTCAGCAGTGGGGTAAAGGTCAAATTGGCATTGAGTGCACAATCTTGTGCCATGAATCATGTGTCTACTGTCCAGTGTGGAGGACTTGCCTTTGGCCATTCACACTGCATGCCGTGTCCATAAGTTCTGTCAAGGTGATCTGATACCCAAATCACGGTCACTGCCTCAAATGCATGGCACACATATCATGGTGGCTACCGCCTGTCCCCTGCGGTGTGTCACCGCCAATGCCCCCGCCACAACCGCGGTAGTGTCTGGCATATACACATGGCCAAATGGCGGTTGGCATGCTCCGCCACCCCAATCCTGGTCATTCTCAGCAAGGCATGGCACACATATCACGGTGGCTACCGTCTGTCCCCTTCGGTGTGTCACCGCCAATGCCCCCGCCACAATCGCGGTAGTGTCTGGCATATACACATGGCCAAATGGCGGTTGGCATGCTCCGCCACCTCAATCCCGGTCATTCTCAGCAAGGCATGGCACACATATCGTGGTGGCTACTGCCTGTCCCCTGCGGTGTGTCACCGCCATGGACCATGCCCTTACAGCCAATGGGAACCGCAATCACGGTAGCCTAATGCTATTTTGAAAAACGCGGTAGACGTGCTCCACCACCCCGGAGCCGGTCATTGGATGCAATTGAAAGATACACGACCGCGGTAGCGCCAGCCTGTCCCCTTGCGGTGTGTCACCGCCATGGACCATGCCCTTACAGCCAATGGGAACCACAATTGCGGTAGCCTAATGCTATTTTAAAAATCGCGGTAGGCGTGCTCCACCACCCCGGAGCCGGTCATTGGATGCAATTGAAAGATACACGACCGCGGTAGCGCCAGCCTGTCCCCTGCGGTGTGTCCCCGCCATGGACCATGCCCTTACAGCCAATGGGAACCGCAATCACGGTAGCCTAATGCTATTTTGAAAATCGCGGTAGACGTGCTCCGCCACCCCGGAGCCGGTCTTTGGATGCATTTGAAAAAGGCTGATCTGAAACACCAATTGCAGCAGCTTAGAACCACTGAAACTACCCCAGGGGGCTATATATGTGTGGCTGAGAGCCTCACATTTCCACAGCTTTCAGAGCCTGCTGCCTGCCACTCCTCACCACCAACTGCTGCTGCTCCTGTCTCCAGAGCCTGCTGCCTGCCAACCCTCACCACCAACTGCTGATGTTCCTGTCTCCTGGACACAGTGATGTCGAGGACTGAGAAGATCCGTGCCAGTCCCTTCACCACCGAGGAGCTGGAGGTCCTGGTGGACGAGGTGCTCACACAGTACGAGAGGCTATATGGTGCTCCAAATGTCGTGGTAAGTGTTTCAGAGAAGAAGTGAGAGTGCAGGGGGTGCACACATGACGTTGATGTGGTGCAGTATGTGCCTGAAAGTGGGGGTTTGTGTCATGCACTGCCTAGCATGCTCTCACCAGGTGAATGGGGTGTGTAGCCTATTTCACACGTTTCCCTGCCTGAACATCTGAACTGGAGGGACATGTATTGTCTTGTCAGCCATACAGTGACGCAGCAAGTTGGTAATGCAGGAGTCAGGACAGTAGTTGCTTGTGTGACTGGCTGTGTGTGTCCCTGATGCCCATCACAGGCTCATCTGTGGCCTTAGCAAGGCTTTTTGTCCAGAGGGTAGTGATGGAATTGTGTCTGACTCACAATTGGCATCATCTATAGTTCAGCACTATGCTCAGGACGTCAATACCCAAGGGTGACACTCTTGGTGGTCATTCACCTATGACACAGCTGATTGCCGTACTATTGTGCACAGCCCCTTCCATCTCCACCAGCATGTGTACAGACTGGCTTGTGTATGCAATGTTCACGCTCTCAAATTGTCCCTTCATGTGACATTGCTGATACCCCAAGTTTGACCTCAGTATGATCACACCTGGCCTGCACAGTCACTGCCCAAGCAGACAAGGACACATCACTGAATGTACAGAGTGTCACATGTGTGTTTTTTCAAGGACTCTCCATCAAAGAGCCAACTCAGCCCTATAGATTGCACACGACAGGCCCTGTGAGAGTGTGTGGGTTTGTAGGATCATGTCCCTCAATGTGACCTCCATGACACAGTGAGCCATTCACTGGGCAAGGACATTGAGGGCTGCGCAGTGTTGGACACAGTGAGTCTTCCCCCGAACATATATTGAAATGTCATGTATGTCTTGCTCACCCTCAAAATGGACAGTAGATGTGGGCAGCCTACACATAGCTTTCTGTGTTGGCATCCTGCATGTGTATGAGATGGGCAGGTACTGTGTCCACCCTCATACCTGCATGCATTTGTGTATGATTCTTCCATGCTAGTGTACCATGTGAGATGCATTATTGTCTCTGCTACACATATCTGTGAAGTTGGGATGAGTTAGTATCATGCTCCTGTACTGTGAGATAGTGGTACATAACACTGTGGCAATGATTTTTCCCCCCTCTTGTCTCCCAGGCCTGCAGCTCAAAGTCCACCAGCGTAAGGCCGTATGGCGGGCCATTGCATGCAAGGTGCGGGCTCTGGGTGTCTCCAACCGATGGCGCACGCACTGTCACAAGAGGTGGGATGACATCTGCCGGCTGAGCAAGAACATGGCGGAGATGACGCTGCGGCCGATCCCTCGGACTGGCAGGTTGGCGCGCAGGAGCATGACACCACTGATGGCCCGCATCTTAGCTGTGACACAGCCTGAGCTGGATGCACGTTTGAAGGAGCATCAGCAGCAAGCTGGGGGTGAGTATTCTGGGAAGGGTGACTTTGGTTGTGAGTGGCTGCATGTGTTCACAGCCTGGGCCAGCGCTGGGCCCGGTGATGTTGGTAGTGTGATGCAGTGGCTTGTCAGTGGCCTCTGTGTTGGGTGCAGCTGTCATGCATTTTCCCTACCTGTACTTTCTCATGTCATTGGGGTAATGTCCCTTGACATTGCATTCTGAGTCGTGGCCTTCTGGCATCGTCTGCATTGGGGTAGTCATGGAAAACCCATGTAAGGGAACGGCAGTGTGCATCATCTGAGTGTTCTTTCATCAATGTGTGCATTGCCTGACCTCAGAATTGTGAGGACTAGACATCTGACACAAATGTGCAACTGTATTTGGACCCCAAAGTACGACATGGTGGATGGCATGTGCTCATGGCCATTGTGGACTGTTATGTTGTAGTCTATATCTGTGTTGTCCCGTTCTGCTCCCGCCAGATGTGACAGTGGCAACATGTTGGGAGGTACATATTTGCCCCACTCAGGGCCCGAGCTGTGCTCAGAGGTATTTGTGTGTCTGGGTAAACGGAGCCACCGGCAGGCAATTTGGCTGTGTGGTCATCACATGGCTCACTTATGACACGTTTGCTTGATGGCACGCAAAAATCAAATAAAGAATTGAGGTTGCACAATGTTACTGCACAGGGTGGTGTGCAACATGGAGATATCATTATCTTGTTTAGTGCTTTGCTTGCATATGATGGTTGTGTTGATGCCAATGAACTGAGCCTACATCTCTCTCTCTCTCATGCAGCATCTCCCATGGGCACGGAAGGACAGGGGACGGACACAAGTGGTGAGGCATCAAGCACGACTGCTACACATGAGCACAGTGACACTGATGTAACCACCGCGTCGGAGGGGGACAGGAGTCTGCTTGAGGAATCACAGCCAGAGACACCAACCTCAACTTCATCTGACGCCAGCAGTGACACATCTCTGTTGGCGGGCACAGGGAGCGGGAACTCTGCCTCCTCTTCCACCACACAGCGTCCAGCGCCCACCCTCCCAACTACTTCCACTTGTGCTGGCCGTGTTCACACCAGTAAGATTAGATTAGATTAGATTAGAATACTTGTAAAGCGCATGGCTGCCTCGGCAATGAGGCGTCCCAGCGCTGAGCAAGACAGAGAGAGGCATAGAGGAGATTAGGGTTGAGGAAAAAGCCATGTCTTCACATGCCGTCTGAAGGTCTGATGATCGGAGATGTTACGAATAAAGAGAGGAAGAGAGTTCCAGAGGGCAGGGGCCAATCGCCTGAAAGAGCGACCACCAGATCTAGTCCTTCGTACGCGTGGAATGCATGCGAGGGCAAGATTAGCCGATCTCAATGCTCGAGGAGGATGATAGAGAGTACACAGGTCACTCAGAGTGTCCGGACCAATACCGGTCAGAATCTTGTGCACAGTGCAGAGCGCCTTAAAATGCACACGATGTGCAAAGGGCAGCCAATGCAGACGGAGAAGGAGGTTGGAAACATGGCTGTACTTAGGAAGAGCAAAAATAGCGCGTGCTGCAGCGTTCTGAACCCGTTGCAGTCGAGTCAGCACCGACTTATTGGAGCCAAGCAAGAGCACATTGCAGTAGTCCAAATGGGCCAACACAGAGGCCTGAATAATCAGCTGCCGCGTTTGGGCATCAAAAAGACCAAGTATTGGTCTGAGGCCACGTAGAACCCCAAAGCATTTCCCTGCAACAGATTTGGAGTGCATCTCAAAGGTGAGGTCTTTATCAACCATAAAGCCGAGATTTTTCACTACGGACTTGGGGGCAGGAGGGGTTCCAAGGGCCAAAGGCCACCATTCGTTGGTCCAGAGGTGGGATGCTTTGCCTAGCAGAAGGATCTCGGATTTCGCGGAGTTCAGCTGCAGAAAGTTCGCTGACATCCACTCTGCAACAGCCAGTAAGTCTTCCCTAAATTTTGTTCTGTCCTGGCTGGGATTGTCAGACATGGTGTCTTGTGGTTTGTTGCCTGCCTTGTTATGTTGGCCTAGGCCTGGCTGCCATGCTGCTTTTCTTTGCGCACGTTACACTGAGCCAGGGCTCCCTCGCCCTTTGCTCTTGCCAAGATCTTTTGCGCTGTCTGCATTTTCTGTCTTTCACCTTTTCTCCTGTTCGATTTGGGCTCAGACTGCACAACATGTACAAGGTCGCATAACAATGTATTTCGGTTCTTCCTGATATGGCCAGTCTCGCGCACCCAGACATAACATTAGGTGCAACTGCCATGAAGAATTTTGTGTGCTTTTAATACTGCAGTTTAAGGGCGTTTAACACACTTGGAGGAATCCTTTCCAGGGAGAAGAGCTGTGATTGTCTGCCGATGTAATTCTGCATCTAGAGACCGAGGTATGAGGGTTCGCTAGTCAAAGCCCAGAGGTCTTCTATTTTTATAATAAATTATCTTACTGCAAGGGGAGGGTGGTAATGTTATTTATACATTTATCCACTGAGTTATGAGATGCTTTCCCGTTTGTATTCTATGGAATTGTAACCATGCTGCTTATATTATTCATATGCATTATTCTATTAGTACTGACACGTGTACTGTACCTTAGAGCACGTAAGTTGAAATAAACATTTTAATCTACCCAGTGTCTCTTCCTACGCACATTGTGGACAAGTACGAGTGAGTGACGAAAGAGTGTTCTTGCTTCTGCGAGTCCTGAGATAAAGATACCGTGTTCTGGGTTGTCCAATCATTGGTACTTGGGTGCTAATGGGATGGTAAGCTAGTTGGGTTGGGGTTTTGGGTGCTACGGTATATGGTAGGCAAACCACTGTATTCCGGGGTCCTATTATCCTGTGCATAGCTCTGTGTATGTGCAGAAACCCTATGACATGGCGCGACCACCGTGGGGCAGCTTATCTGCGAGACGCTTGAGTAGTACTTGTGCTTGTCCACAAACCCCTCGCGTACGCTTCCGGAGGCGTATGTGACGGTGATACCTCCTATATTGAACGTTTTATAGGTTCTTTCAAGCTTGATGTTATTAAAAAGGTTAGTTAACTGACCCATTTTGTGCTCCCTGTTAGGTTGTTGACTATAACTGTTTAGTCATGGCTGGTGTGGCGATAGCTGCACATAGTCGAGGAGCGCTCCGAGACCACTTAGCTGTGTATGGAGTGCCCGATACTGGGGTCGAGTTGGTCTTTGTGGTTCAAGCCGATGCGGCTTATCACTTTGAAGTGTTTTACACTTGGATCACTTTTGCTGCGGTGGATGCAGGTGATAAACTGTTTCATGAATATAAACCCACCGCTATTCCTGCTGTCTATCGACCCTATACTAATCTTGAAGTGCCTCTCACGGCTTGGCAGCACCGTGTTTGGTTTAATGGCGCCCTCCCACAACCAACTACTACAGTTCGTTTAGGCCCCTTATCCATTGAGGGGGCCACTTGGCCTGTATTGGCCGGGTATACCCCGCATCCAAATTATCTGGCATTACCGATTACGGAACTGCGCACTATGCATACCGAATTAGTGCGAGTGCATCGAGCCTTAGTGACATACGTTACAGGTAGCCTCCATGGAGCTGCTCCTGTAGTCGCAGGCCAACCAGCTATTGCAGCTGGAGTGACCATAAGTCCTGTCATGGTAAATTCTGTGATGGGCAAACGTCCACCAAATAAGGACGATTATCCTTACTGGCTTGCAGAAAAGTTCGATCAGATAGAAGCAGTGTTTCCACATACATCCCCAGTAGATAAACACCGCATCCTAACGATTAGTTTGCCAAAAGACTTAATCCCCGATTTGACATCATGTGAAAACTGGGGTAAAGTATTCGCAGCAGTTTATTCAAAATGTTTTGGTACTCCTTCCATGACGGTTCTACCTTCTGTAATTAAAAAAGTACAGGACGAACATGGCCCTGAAGCGGCTGTGGAATTAGGGATGAGACTAGTGGGAGTGTTTGATGTAGTAGCTGAACTGATCCTTGGAAATGTCAAGGGCGATGCTATGAACTTTCAAGTAGCGAATGCTTTGGCTTTGGTCCCAGAGTTGGACAGGCCCCGCGAATTACCGAAAATTATTGCCCGGGCTTATAAAACAATTGGAAGAAATAGCCTAGGCAACAAGCCTTTTGTAAAAATGCAAACTCAATCGCAAACACAAGTTACACAAACAAAAAGTACATCTGAGAAAGATGATAAACCAGTCTTCACTAAAAAGAGCTGGAGACAGAAAAAACAGGGTAAGCAACAAAAGAAGCCGGGATCGAGAGGCGCTTCCCCAGTTTCGGTTTCTTCTGAACGTACTTATGATTTACGTGATAGGTCGAGAATTAAATCACCAGAAAGGTTTCAGAGCTCTGATACGCGTTCTCCTCGTTCTTCACAGGCCCAGACGTCGTCACAGGCTGGTGGAGGAGGACGGCAAGATAGAGGAAGGGGCCGAGAGGCTCCCCAGGAGCGAGACCAACCTCGACAACAAGTCAGAGGGAAAGCAGAAGACTTTCACCTTCCTCGACCACAATTTCAGAAGAAAAAGTTGCCGCTGTAACAGCGAAATATGCCACAGACCGTGAGAACGACACTCCAGAATTGGACGTGGGCAGTGACCCTCCTAGACAGCGCCGCGGAAGTTACCATAGTGCGGGAGGCGCTACGTCCTCATATGGAGGCGACAGCAACTGAAACATTCGTTACTGTAGAGACAGCTGACACGAGAGTGGCACCCCCTGACAGACTTTACAACATAGTCATCCAAATTGAAGGTGACATACCGCGTGAAATAAAAGGGATTTTTTGGGAAAATCTAACCTCTTCATATGACATTTTGTTAGCAGAGGTGGATTGGCCACCCCCATTCGTTTTAGCTGCACATAAAGGAGAGGAGGTAATCCTTCCAAGCTTTTCACGGCATGTCCCCAAAGACAAAGCTGAAGCACTTGCAGCTGAGTGGGCTGTGTACCTGGCACCAGCGTTATACCGCAACCATGTGGGATGGGATGAAGAATCACCTCCCCATGCAATACCTTTGCGGTCACTACCGCAGCCACAACCCCAATATCCCATCAAACGGCAGGCAAAAGGCCCCGTCTCCGAAATTCTGACACAGTTGGAATATCAGGGAGTAATCGAACCATGCGTATCACCTATGAACAATCCCCTATTCGTGGTTTCTAAACCCGATGGATCCTACCGCTTAGTTTTGGATTACCGGCATTTAAATTCCCATTGTCGGAACTTTGCGGTACAGAATACACATAGTTCTGCGCTTGTAGACAGTCTTGTTCGTAAAAAATATAAAACGACACTTGACCTTTCAAACGGTTTCTACACGCACAACCTAGCCCCGGAGAGTGGCCAATGGACCGCATTCACTTCCGGTGGCAAATTATTCGAGTTCCGGCGTTTACCCATGGGCTACAAAAATAGTCCGGGTATATTCGCCGCCCGTGTTGTTTCTTTGTTAAATGACATTGATCAAGATGCATGTTCGTACGTTGATGACATTTATCTGACGGACGACGAATTATTTCCGCATCTGTCCCGTGTGGACCGCATTATTCTTGAATTTGCGGAGCAGGGTTACAAATTTAACTTTGCTAAATCACACATTGCTGAGTTTACCGTTCTGTTTTTGGGCTATGAGCTCAATAACGAGGGTAAAGGCTTAGCCCCCCATTTCTTGGAAAAATGTGCACATTTGTGCCCCCCGAATACTCTGAAGAAACTTCAGTCTTTGCTGGGTTTCCTGAATTTCGGGCGTACCTATATTCCCGAATATGCCCAGCGTATCAAGCCTTTGTATGCTTTGATACAACCTACTTATTCAAGGTCTTGCTGGCTGCCTGAGCATACCTCAATTCTGCAGTCGTTGCAGACAGACCTATTGGAGTCTAAATATCTTTTGACTCGTGATAACCACACAAACCTGGTGATTAGAATAATTCCGGGGCGGTGGGATTCACATACTTAACCTTTAATGAAGGTGATACAGTACCCATCGCATACAAGTCACATCTGTACACTTCCGCTGAATTGCGCTTTACATCTGTCGAAAAAGTTCTAACTGCGGTGCAAATGGCGATTCTAAAAGAACGCGCACTGGCACAGGGAAAGCGGATTCTAGTGGTCACACCCTGTCCTGCCCTAGAGGCAGTAACGAAGGCAAGTGTACCAAACTCAAAAGCAATGCATCCCCGTTGGATACAATGGGCTACATCCTTGACGTCATCAGACGTCACCTTTATTTTCGATTCTTCTCTTCAGACTCAGGAGTTCTTACAGTATGAATTTGTTCATCCTCCTCCTCTGTTTTTACTGCCGCTTGAGGATTACAAATGTGTGATCTACACCGATGGTTCGGCGCAACCGGCCACTGGGTCCAAGCACGCTTATTCAGCTGCATGTGCTATTGTTGCGGGTTCCTTTGTCAATGGAACGTTTAAATCCTCTGTAGTGCACACCGCACAATTGGCCGAGCTGCATGCATTGCTACTTGCACTTGAGTTCGCTTCTCAGGATGAGACCACTCTTATTGTATGTGATTCTTTTTACTGTGTACAATCTTACAATGACAATCTGTTTTTCTGGTCGAAAAACGACTACAAGGACGCAAAAGGGAGCACAATTAAGCATAAAATGCTTTGGGTTCGAGTGGCAGAATTGCAACAACGTCTGCCCCTCACACAGGTGGTTCACACCTTAGGCCATCAGCGGGTGGGCGCACACGCTATTGGTAACGATCTGGCAGATGAAGCTGCCCGTTCAGCAGTAGTCACGTGTTCAGTAGCAGCGGTTACCAGGTCCATGTCTAAAATAGACCCTGTTATTTTAGCAGCTATTGCTGCAACCAAGGAAGGTGATAATTACCCTACAGGTTTCCCTTCCAAGTATTCTTACAAATTAAGTCCCGATCAGGTTCCTTATGTAACTATACCTGACGTTGGAGATCGGCTGATCCCCAACGCGGACCGCAGGAGTGCCTTGATATCTGCTGCACACGAAGGCATGGCTTCTGCTCATGCCGGTGTGTCAGCTACGGTTTCAATCTTGCAGCAGCGTTATTGGTGGCGTGGGTTGTATAAAGACACCCGTGCTTTTGTGCTTTCTTGCGATGTTTGTCAACAGATTAAGCCTTCCACAGTAACACGCCCACCACAGACCCCGCTCTGCATTGCTAACAGACCCTTTGGGTGTGTTTACTTGGATCACTGCGGTCCATTCTCATCAGACACTGCCTATAAATACATTTTAGTAGCAGTGGACTCGTGCACACGGTTCCTCTGGGTCTGGCCACAACGTAGTGCTGACGCTCGAAATGTAATCAGGGATTTGCGTGTCTTTGTGGGAATTTTCGCATGCGGCACCTTCCATTCGGACCAAGGTCCAGCGTTTGCCTCTAGGGCTTACAAGGATGCAATGGCTTCGCTTGGGGTGCGGGTGAAATTTTCGTCTCCGTATAGGCCTGAGGGCAACTCTATCGTTGAACGAATGAACCGTGACTTAAAGCAATCCTTAACAGCTAGAGTTATAGGTACTGGCAGGAACTGGCTGGCCCACTTGTATACCGTTCAGCGTGCACTTGATAATCTCCCTAGAAGACCTCTGGGTGGGCGGACCCCATACGAAATGCTCTTTGGCATAAGAATGTTTGTGCCTGACCTTGAGGGTCCAGACATCGTGGCGCAATCCGCCAAGTTTGATGTAGATAACCATTCTGCTATGTTACAGGACTTACAAGAAGCCCGAGACAAACTTGCAACTACACATTTGCCTTCAGCCACAGATCCTGCGTTGCAGATTCCGGTAGCCGGCTGGCTTCCAAAGGTTGGAGAACTGGTTCGAGAGAAGGTTGAAAACAAAAAAGAATTCGGCCCCTCGTTTCGTGCACCGGTTCCAGTTCTGGGCTTGAAGGGAACACGTACAGTCATTTTACCACCGCTTCCTGGTCGCAAGGAGAACAGATACATCTCAGTGGAAAATGTCAAGCTACAGCGCCTGGCCGATCCTGAATAGTGTGACACCAGCGGTCTCTTGTCCTGCCATTTATCGGACATATGTTCGTGGACCATCTGCATGAACGGTCGCTGATGCTGTAATTGAGATGGTTGATTTGCCTGAATCCTCTCCTTTGCCTGAAACTATAATTGATCCCCAACTCTCCACCAATATCGACGAGGACGAGTATACTTATCCTGCATCTGAATCGGTGGCACATCAACCAATAACGCCACTGAGCCCGACTCGTTATTCCTTTGATTCGGATTCCACATCTTCAAAAGTCCCATCCAAGTTCAGTCTTTTTGTATCCTGGTTTAGAGACAATTTTTTGATTCCACCCTGGACATACCTCTGGTTGGTACTTTTCTTGATTTTTTTGTTCATGTCCATTGGCTTTGTCACAGTGTTTTTTCTACTAATCAATGGTCATTATTTACCTGAACGCTCTGCTGTGGACTATGTTGCTGGAACTTTGGCCCCTCATTCCTCGTCTCACATCATGAAGCGTGACCACACATTTGTGAACATATCAGCTTTTCCAGTTGCTGATGGCATCGTATGGGATGCAGTGAATTATCAAATCCATGGTCCGACAGAAATTATTAATGTACCTAATGTCCTTCGTGTTTCTATGGGTGATGTAGTAAAAAATAATATTCATTCTGATGATTGGGATGTGCATGCCGTTGAAGCATTGTTTGCCGATTTAAAATATTATGCATCTTTTAATGCTGAAGATTTATATATGAATTCTGCGAATTATGCCGATTTGTATTGTTACCAACATTGGGGTAATCATTTTCTCCATAAGCCAAGTGCCCTGCGTAGTTCTGTTAATTTCACCCAATGGGAACATTGTCCAAACCCCTTGCCAGGTAGCTCACAAACTCTTCGAAATAAGTTTACCTATTTTACTGATTTTAATCGGTCGAACCCTGCATCCTATTATTTTAGACTTAATACCACATCAACTCAGAAAATTATGTTAACACACACCAAATTGCTTTATTCAGGTTCCTTTTTAAGTGCCCTAGCTGTGGGTGGTTATGAGTACTGGGAGAATACAGTGGATTTGAAATCTATTTGGGGCTCCAAACCTTGGCAGGTACAGGGAACCGAGGCATTGCATCGTGCTTGCCTCATCCCTACCCAAATTATGTTCCTCAATGCTTCTATCTATCAGACTACATGTTGGGGCTTAGCAACCACTAAACAATTGAATTCGCCATCAATACCATCCCTGTCGAGTTTTCCCAATGAAAGCTCTCGATTCAATCTGTCCCTCGTGTCCCTGCAGGCTCTGTTACAGAATAATTCGTTTAATGTTTCTGAGCTGGATCAGTCACCCTGGTTGGTATGGCCTATATCATCTAATGCATGCCAAATGCGTTTTCACGACTCAGGTACTAGCTACACACAGGATAGGCCTGATCCGAGGTTTACTGATTCCCGTACTGTCACTACATATTCTGTTGGTAAATTATGCAAACAATGGCTGCAACATTCGTCCCTTGATTCTGTTAAACAACATTTGTCCCTCCTTTCAGGCAATATTGATCTGTCCGACTTTGTTTTGGGACCTCGTGGTCCCCGACCGAAGAGATTCATTTATGAAACGTATAATGAACTCTGGAAGCTATCACAAATTGAAGCTGCTTCCCGTCTTCGGGAAATAGATCAAGCAAATTTGGAAAAAGTGCTTGCTGTTGTTGACAATAGTATTAATACCCTGTCTTCTCGCATTTACACTTTAGAGAATATTGTGTCCTCTGTTGTCGATATTGTACAAGATGATGTTTCTGTGTTATATCATGGTCAGAATCAATTGCGCTCAGTTATGCAGTTTGCATGGACTTTACAAACGCTTAAGTTAGGTAAAGTTCCTTGGCATTTTTTGAACACCTCTGCCTTGTTTCTACCTTTTAATTTAACTGACAAACAGCAATTCATGTCCATGAAAGATGCAACTTACACTTTATTACATATCGAAAAGATGGATCCTTTACCGTTCTCTGTTGCAGAACTCGATTCTGCTGTGTGGCTAGTTCATGGGGTTATCGCTTTACCTTTTTCCTTATTTGAATTTGACTCGTGCATGAAACATTACCCTGTGGGCCGTTACCAGCCCTTGGGCAGTGCTTTCCTGCATGAACTCTGGTCCTTGCCTTTCATGTATAAATGCCTTCGGGACGGCAAGGAAGTTTTTCTCACGGGGAGTCTTGTGACTCGACTATGGGTCATTCGCTTATTTGTAAACACATTAAATTGCATGGCTCATGTAGCGTTTCCGCTCCTAATCTTGCTTGTGTGCTGAAAGGTATTCCTGCTCCTGTTATTTCTCCTACTTTCACTCTTCTTTCCAATGGCAGTTATTTACTTTTAAATAACGAAAACTGTTGTGGCCTGCAGGCTGGCATTCCTTACATTGTAACAGTTTCGCACAGGGTTGTCTGCTGCAAAAATGTGCTTTTTCCTCCCCCTCATGGCAAGGTTGATATCTCTATTTGGCCTTCCATCCCTACCATGGAGGCGGATTTCAATAGATTGAGCAGAATAAAGGCACTATTATTGAACGAGGAAGTTATGCTCACGTCCGCCCGGGAGACATTCATTCTCCAGGTGGCGAGTACCCACAGTGAAATACAGGCCCTATTGAACACTAATCATCGTATTTTTAACGCATCTAACACTGAGGGTCTAGTACACTTTTTTAAAGTCGTAGGGTCTGGTTTGGTGTCCTCCTTCCAAACTATTTTTGGTGTCATCCCGGCATTCATTCATTCTATTTTTTCCAGCGTCTTTGGCGGTTTCCCGTTGATCCTCGCTTTGGCGGCTGGTGTCTTACTATTAATTTGTTTTCTGCGCAATGGCTGCTCCCCGATGGGACCTGCTCGATCCAGAACACCTCCAGCTGCTCCGTGAGCGCCTTTTGGCTGGTTTTGGTGTCTTGCCATTGGCGACACTGAGTGTGTCATATACCCTTTCATTTCGCTTTGCGTATTTCACTTGCGTGCAACCTGTGATGACTTGTATCCGCTGTCCTTTCACCTGGACTCTGGATTATTGCCTCTCCAATTCGTCATTGTCTGTTCCGGATTTTGTTCAGTTGATGGGTCCCTTAGAGGCCCATGAGCAGGACTGTTCCGTTGCTGGCTGTATGGCGCGTGCGGCTGCACTGGGGATTTTGGCGCAATGGGATATCTGGGCGGCTGCCCAGGATCTCCTACAACGAAGCTGTTTCAATTATCACGCAAGCTGTCCCGCATTGCTTTTGGATGCTCCCTTTGCTGAGGAGCATTCCTGCTCTTTGATCTCATGGATTGGATGGCATCTATGTTTTTTGACGATTCCAATGATGTACTCTTGGAGGGTATGGCTTTCTTCTGCACTTACACATTCATGGATTAACCTGCCCTTCGCCGTTTGGGCGCTCCCTGTGCTCCAACGGCTGTGTTTTTCCTCTGATGGGCCTCTGTCCTGGCCGCCGGACTGTCCAGGGGAGGGTGTCTTGTGGTTTGTTGCCTGCCTTGTTATGTTGGCCTAGGCCTGGCTGCCATGCTGCTTTTCTTTGCGCACGTTACACTGAGCCAGGGCTCCCTCGCCCTTTGCTCTTGCCAAGATCTTTTGCGCTGTCTGCATTTTCTGTCTTTCACCTTTTCTCCTGTTCGATTTGGGCTCAGACTGCACAACATGTACAAGGTCGCATAACAATGTATTTCGGTTCTTCCTGATATGGCCAGTCTCGCGCACCCAGACATAACATTAGGTGCAACTGCCATGAAGAATTTTGTGTGCTTTTAATACTGCAGTTTAAGGGCGTTTAACACACTTGGAGGAATCCTTTCCAGGGAGAAGAGCTGTGATTGTCTGCCGATGTAATTCTGCATCTAGAGACCGAGGTATGAGGGTTCGCTAGTCAAAGCCCAGAGGTCTTCTATTTTTATAATAAATTATCTTACTGCAAGGGGAGGGTGGTAATGTTATTTATACATTTATCCACTGAGTTATGAGATGCTTTCCCCGTTTGTATTCTATGGAATTGTAACCATGCTGCTTATATTATTCATATGCATTATGCTATTAGTACTGACACGTGTACTGTACCTTAGAGCACGTAAGTTGAAATAAACATTTTAATCTACCCAGTGTCTCTTCCTACGCACATTGTGGACAAGTACGAGTGAGTGACGAAAGAGTGTTCTTGCTTCTGCGAGTCCTGAGATAAAGATACCGTGTTCTGGGTTGTCCAATCATTGGTACTTGGGTGCTAATGGGATGCTAAGCTAGTTGGGTTGGGGTTTTGGGTGCTACGGTATATGGTAGGCAAACCACTGTATTCCGGGGTCCTATTATCCTGTGCATAGCTCTGTGTATGTGCAGAAACCCTATGACAATGGTGATCACCAACTGGGTGTCGTCAGCGTACGACACCAAGGAGATTCCTCTTGCTTTGGCCATCCGGGCCAGTGGACTCATATATATATTGAAGAGCGTAGGGCTCAGTGCCGAGCCCTGAGGGACGCCACAGCGCAGAGGATGAACCTGAGAAGTAAAGGGGGGCAATCACTTGAAAGGTCCGATCAGCCAGAAAGGAGGAGAACCACAACAGGGCATTATTACTGATCCCTATCTCCTCCAAACGGTGGAGCAAGATTTCGTGGGAAACCGTATCAAATGCCGCACTCAGGTCCAGCAGGACCAGAGCAGAGGTCCTGCCGGCATCCGAGGCGGATCTAAGTTGTTCTACCACCGTCAACAGTGCAGATTCGGTACTGTGACGTGGTCGGAACCCATTCTGGGATCTATCAAGAATGTGATTAACTTCCAAAAAGTGGATTAACGTCGAATTCACGTGAGCTTCCAAGATTTTAGATAAAAATGGGAGCAGTGATATTGGACGATAGTTTTCTGGCTTGGCGGTATCCAATGACGGGTTTTTCAGCAGGGGGACCACTTTAGCGTGTTTCCAAGATTTTGGGACTGCCGCCAAGGTAAGAGATAAATTAAGCAAGTCCAGGCACTCTGGTAGGAGGCCCTGTTGAACTTTCCTAAAGGCGTCTGGTCTTAAGGGGTCATCTGGGGACCCTGATTTAATTTTGATCGCTAAATCCTCCAGGTCTTTAAGGAGAATGATAGGGAATGATGTGAGAGAAACAGTCTCCACATCCATGTAAGCGTTCTTCCAGCTAGCGCCCAGAGCACCAGTGTGAGCAAAGTTATGGTAAATGCCTTCCACTTTCTCCAAGAAGAAGTTCGCCAGCTCCTCACATTGTTGGCTAGATGATATAATGCTACCTGAAGCTGAGGGAGGGGAGACCAAATCCTTCAGGAGAGAGAAAATGGTTTTGCTACGATTGGTACTCATGGAAATCAAGCTGGAAAAGTGAGCTGCCCTAGTCTTACGCACTAGTTTGTGGTAGGATTTTATAGTTAATCTATACAGTACTTTAGCCTGGGGATCGTAAGCACGTCTCCACATTCTTTCTAGAACTTTGCAGTTCTTCCGGGCTAGGGTCAGATCCTCATTAAACCAGGCGTTAGCCCGCGTACCTTTGGAGTAGGTAAGTTTGAGAGGAATGCAGGTATCCAAAGCTTGGATTACCCACCTATGGAAAAGAGCATCAGCCTCTTCTATATTAGTAGCTTTGCCTGGTGGATTAGTGCACAAGGCTGCGAGGAAGGCCTCTTGATCAAATTTGTGCCAAGGCCGTTTCAGTGAAGGGTGCTGGGTTAGCTGGGGCTGGAGATCGGCCAGTGTTAGCCGCATAGGGATAAGAAAGTGATCCGTCCAGATCATAGGAAGGGGTGTTAGGACTTCCAGTGACTCAAGATTGGAAAAGACCGGATCTAAGAGATGCCCAGCGCTGTGTGTGGCGCCAGGGACCAACTGTATCAGTTGGCAAGCTGCCAAGTCCCCTAAAAAGCAAAGAGTATCCGGGGAATCTAGCATTTCGAGATGAAGATTTAGATCACCAATAATATTAAAATTGGCGGTCTGAAGAGCTAGTACCGAAGTAGTATTTGCCAAGGCTTCTCTAAAATTTTTCGATGGACCAGGTGGGCGATAAATTAAAAGGCCGGAGAAGGTAAAATTAGCACTCAGTGCAATTTTAAAGAGCGCGTCTCACAGTCTGGCAGAGCTTGTGAAATAAAACTACAGGCGTGGGCTGTTTTATACACAATCGCAATACCCCCGCCTCTCCCCCTGTTCTATTAAGACTGCTAATGGCATAACCTGCGGGAAGGGCTAGTGCCGGTATAGCCACTGAGGCATCGGATAGCCAAGTTTCCGTTAGAAAGAGGGCCTCAGGAGAGTAATCCTGGAGAAGATCAAATACCTCGGCATGGTGTTTGGACAATGAACGGCAATTAATACTTAAAATCGAGTATGTTGAGGTCCTGGGGCCTGAGAGTATAGAGCACTCAGAGGGCAGCCGCCTAAGGGTACATTCTCTACAGAGGGTAGGGCAATCATCTGGGTCCCAACTATGAGTCCCGTAGGCACCCACTTTTTGTAGGTCGAGTAGTGCTCTGCGCGAGTAGACTAATCTTTGTGCCCTGGCTTCTGGCGACGTCCAGGGAATAGTGTCATTCACCCCAGGCACCGCTGCCCCTGCCCCTGTCTCCCATGCTGCCCTCAGTGTTCAGTCTGTGGACCTTTTGCGCCAGCTGTGTGTGGGCCAGACAACTCTCATCAACGCCTTCCTAGACAACGACAAAAAATTGGCACAGGTCGTTGCTTTTATGGAGGGCATTCATTCAGACGTGGGTGGGCTACACCGGACTGTCCAAGCTTTGTCCTCCGTAGTGACGACAGCCATGCAGCTGGCACAGTCACAGAGTCCAGCTCCAGTCCCTTTGGCCACCCCCCTGCCAGTGGCTACATCTGACGATAGTGACCACACACCACAGAGCTCAAGGGCAAGATACAGCACACGCAGCACACAGCAGCAGCAGCCCAAGTGGTCCAGGGTGCAGACACCATCCCCACAGAAAACTAAAGCCACCCCAGAGCGCAAAGGCAAAAGCCCGTCAGGCGACACACAGGGCCATAAAGCCAAGAAGCAGGCCTCAGGCTCACATGCCTCAGAGGCATCCCCAGCCAAGGGCTGTCCTGTCCCAAAAGCGTCTCGCAAAGATAAGCAGACAGTTTCCGTGCCCTGCTGAGAAGCTGGTGCCTGCTAAGAGTACACATAAGAAGAGCTCCAAGGCAGATTCACCCACAACCTCAACTCCCATCCAGAGCCCTGTGAAGTAGGGAAAGGAGGGCACTGTAGGGGGGACACCTGGTAAACAGGGGATGGAGGGGAAAAGGCAAGGCCAGGCTGCGTACCGCTGGATCCAGCATGTCCCCAGAGGGAGGGCCACCATCTGCACCTGATGCAGCTTTGGTGGTGAGTGTGCCTGTTGTGTCCGCCCCACTTACCACTAATACCAAGAAAGGGAAGCCATTTAGAATCCCCAAAAAGTGGAAAGGCACCCCACCACAATCTCCCACCCACACTGTGTCTCACGGCAGCATAACTCCACCTGCACGTGCCACCACACCACCTGGTCTAAGCAGCCCTCCGGCTTCAAAAGCCACTGATGGCTCTACCTCAGCTGTGCCTCTCTCTCTCCGGTCCAGTCCTCCAACTGTCTCTGACACTCAGCCACCTCCCAGTCCGACTGACAGCCAAGTCTGAGTGGAAGTCCCCCTCACACACCTGTCTCTCCCACAGCGGTGCCTGGACTGCACATTGTTAGCCCCCTGACTGTGTTGCTGACCATGGCAGGGTACGGTCACACACATTCCCTGTGCAGCTTCTCATGTACCTCATCTGTACCTTGGACTGGCCACTGGCCTTGATGTTCACTGCTGTTTGCCCCTTTCCTGTGCAGCTTCTCATGTACCTCATCTGCACCTTGGACTGGCCACTGGCCTTGATGTTCACTGCTGTTTGCCCCTTCCCTGTGCAGCTTCTCATGTACCTCATCTGCACCTTGGACTGGCCACTGGCCTTGATGTTCACTGCTGTTTGCCCCTTCCCTGTGCAGCTTCTCATGTACCTCATCTGCACCTTGGACTGGCCACTGGCCTTGATGTTCACTGGTGTTTGCCCCTTCCCTGTGCAGCTTCTCATGTACCTCAACTGCACCTTGGACTGGCCACTGGCCTTGATGTTCACTGCTGTTTGCCCCTTCCCTGTGCAGCTTCTCATGTACCTCATCTGCACCTTGGACTGGCCACTGGCCTTGATGTTCACTGCTGTTTGCCCCTTCTCTGTGCAGCTTCTCATGTATCTCATCTGCACCTTGGACTGGCCACTGGCCTTGATGTTCAGTGCTGTGTGCCTCTTCCCTGTGCAGCTTCTCATGTACCTCATCTGCACCTTGGACTGGCCACTGGCCTTGATGTTCACTGCTGTTTGCCCCTTCCCTGTGCAGCTTCTCATGTACCGCATCTGCACCTTGGACTGGCCACTGGCCTTGCTCTTGTCTACTATTGGTGCCTATCTGTGTAATATGTGAATAAAGACAGTTACTCCTGTTGTCTGTTTTGTCAGTGTCCTTGCTGAATAAAGGGTTTTCTGTGTGGGTATGGTTTACTGTGACACATGCTCTGTATGCCACTTCAACATTGCCAATGGCTTGTCTCACTTTTTAAGGGTTTTACAGGGGTGACAGGCACTTCAGTTCTTGTTGACTCTGAGGCTTGGGGGTGCAATGATGGTGGTTTGTGATGGACTACTGATATCATAATCATTCTTTTGTCAGGTTAGCTATGTTGTACACATGTCATGTTTGTATGCACTGCCAGCACAAGGTGGGATTCTATCCACAGGATTGCAGGCAGGCTGGCCGGGGTCATCATTTATGTGTGATCTTACTTGATGTGTGCACAGCAGTGTTGATGTATGGTCATCTTGTGATGGCCAGTCATCCTAGTCACATGGGTTGATTTCTATGTGTGCATTTGGGTGGTCAAGAAGTGTGCAGTATGAAGGGGGTGACTTTGTCTGTAGTGTTGATGTGTGTGTGCCCCTGCAATGTCATCTACACACGTGTCAGCCAGGATTTGAGTGCCTGTTTGTTTAATTGGTCAGCCCTGTGCTTGTGATTGTGTGCACATGTGGGAGTTGTAGGTTGTGCACCGTGCAGTGTGTTGGTGTGTCCTTGCACTTCTGGGGGACTCCAACTTGTTGTTGGTGGCAATTGTGGGTATGCAGAGTGTGTGACTGGCAATTCAGTGTTGTGTTTTGTTGATCAGCCATGTGTCTTGATACTCTTTGTGGTCACTGTGCAGACCTGCTCGGCCACACTGACATTGTGGGTGTGTTTTCTCATGCCTTGCGGTCACTTGGTGCTTTTTTGCCTCCAGTATGGCTTGTGGGGTCTGGAGTCATACCATCCCCTATCTGTGCTTCCGATGCCTACCCATTGTGAGTCTGCACTACATCTCTTTGTGTATGGTGCACTCCTGCCATGTCCACTACTGACGTACACAACACTTCACTCTCAGGTCAGCTGTCCCCTTGTGTTGACAGTGTGTGTGCCTTCCCATCACTTCATTTGTTACACTATGGTTTGTGGTGCTGATCTGTGCACAGGACCAATGTGCCACTCATGACAGTTTCCCTATTGGTTACATGTGATTTTCTGATACTGTTTTGCAGCCATGGTTGCTCAGATGCAGTTCAACTGTTTGTGCTGCACAGTCCTCTGGTCATGTTGTTTTCACCTAGGTGTCCCAGACTTCTGCATCTGTGGGTGTTGGGTTAGCTGTATGTGTGTTTGCTAAGGTACTGCTTGACTTCCTGAGTGTGATGTTGTCTGTGTGCTGTGCTGATTTGCGTTGTGGGTGTTCATGGTGTGTCACTCATGTCTGTGTGGAACTGGTATGTTTAGTGTGCACACACTGCTTGTCGTGCATGCAGTGCTGTGAGTGTATGTTGCCTTGTCCTTGCCTGGTGTGCGTCCCCTGATGTCCTGCTGTGTTTGCAATGTGATGTATTGGCATGTGCATCTGTTGTGTGTTTGATGTGGATGTGGGCAGTGTTTGGGCTGTGTTGTGTCTTGCAGCTGACAGATGCTCTGTGTGTGTTGTTGTATTTGCATGTCAGTGTGTGTGTTTTGTTGGTGTGTTGTGTTTCAGTCACTTGTGTCTTGCCAGTGTAGTGTGCATTACTTGTGTGTCTGTCACATGCACTTAGGGCTATTCTTGTTCCTGTGCTTGTTTTGGGTGCGTCCTGGGTGTTTTCTCATCTCATATTTGAGCTGTCAGTTGTCATTATTGTGCATGTGCAAGCATGTGGTACATTATGACACCATGTTGACTTTATGGGTGGTGTGGTATGTCTGTATGTGTATCATTGTAGGCCCATTTCTCCCAGTTCGTGTCCATGATTGTTTTGTGGTGATGCACTTCTTGTCTGTGTTGTGGTATGTTGTCTGTGCATTGTTCCTGACTGATGAGGTTGTGCACTCCTGTTCTGTCTGGGCTCCCATTGCCTTCCCACAGTTTTGCTGCACAGGTCAGGTCTGGTCTGGTTGTACCTCTGTGTGTGTTGTGATAGAGTTTTGTGTTTGGCTGTTGGTTTTGTGCAAGCATTGGTTCAGGCATCCCTGGGTGTGGGTGTGTGATGTTTGTGGATACCCCCCAGGGAGTGTGGTTGTTTGTCAGTGTGTTGACTGGACATTATTGGCACCCTTCTGTGTGTTGGACACTGGTGTTGTGTGCTGCAGGTGTGAGGGGAGCTGGGGGGTGGGGTATGTGTGAAGGTTCCTACTTGTGTTTGACAGTCATGGGGTGTTACAATGGGCCCTGTGTGTTGTGCTGCTGACATACACCTGTCAGGTAGTTGGATGCAGATATGTGGCTGTTCACTGTTGGACTTCAGACCCTTCCTTTCATCCCTGTGCCTGTCCATGGGTTGCCTTGCTGTCTCCATGAGTTGTTGCACTGAGGTGACTGTGGTTTGACTTCACTCACTGTGCCAGCCATGTGTGATTTGATGGGCTGAGGGTGTTGTTATATGTTCCTTCTCTTGCATGTGGTGTACACATGCTTAGTGGTTAGCTCCTTGGCCTAATAGTTGTGTGCACCTCACTTTAGATTTCCTATTTGTTGTCCTCCATTGCTGCTGACATCTGGTTTGTGTATGTGGCTGTGTGTCAGTGTGGGGTATGTCTGTGTGGCTTGGCAGGCTGTGTGTCCAGTTGAGTGATTGTTCCTTATCTGTATGAGTGTTCATTTTGTGCTTGGACTCAGTTTTCTTGCTATGAGTGTGGTGTAGGTGTGGTGTGTGGGTTGCCCTGGCACTGTGCTTCTGTGCTGTGTGTTCCTCTGCAGCCCCACCTGCTGTACTGTCTCCCTAGTTGTTTTGTGTGTGGTGCAGGGTGTGGGTTCACCTGGCTGGTTATTGTGCATGGTGGAGCAAAGGAGAAGCACATGGCATGTCCCTTCATGTTTGGGGTGGGGGACTGTTGTGTGGAGGGTGGAGGTGTGGCCCTATGATCTTTGTGCACTGCCCATGCCTGTCGCTGGCCCTGCCTTCTGCATTGTGCGCATGTTTTCAGGCGTCTTCACAGCTGCGGTGACGTGACCGGGATATTACATCACGATCGCGGTTGGTGGGAGACCTGGATGCGGAGGGGTGATTTCGTGAGAGGTAGGACATGTGTGGGTACTATTGTGGATGTGTTCCTGTCCCCACCAGGGTATCTGGTGTGGACAGGAACCCTGTCTCTGCCTATGCATTGTGTGTTGTTGTTGTGTGCGGAGTTGTCTTGTTGCGTACCTGCGGCGACGTCCGCGACGGTGCATGAGTTGCTGGTGGTGTATCAGGTACAGCGCCGGGAAGACATATAAAGCTGGGTCCATTGCGCTCGGGACCGGGGATCAGGTTTCGCGATCCGCTGTCGTGCTTCCGCCGTCTCTGGTTGGCCGGTTTCTCCGCTGCGGTGCAACTGGCTGTTTGGGGCATCCTAATTTGTACGGCGGTCGGGACGTCATTCTGCACGGTGGTGGGTCTCCATTGGCTCCCACCGCCGCACTGGCGGGCGCATTTTTCTGGCGGTTCGCGTCGCACCGCGGCAGACGGGAAATGGGCTGTGTTTGACCATACTAATATGGCGGGCGTGGAGACCGCAGCCGGCATACGGAAAATGGCATTTTCCGCCACCGCCAGCACTGCGGTGGTGCCTCCGCCTGCCATCGTAATAGGCCCCTATGTTATTTTTATAAAATAAATATAATTTCCTACCTCTATGTATTTGTTTATCTTACATATTGTTAATAAAAAATATATTTCTTATTCATTTCAAATATTTTACAATAAATAAACATCAGTAAAGAAATTATAATGCCTAATTTATTGTCTACCATTTTATTAATGTTACATTTAACATAACATATTAATTTTATTTTTAATAAATATACTGTGTAAAATATTATTTTTTCATTAAGTATATATACAATGTTAATTTTTTACATGCACAACTCTCTTTTAAAAATATTACACTTCTTTAAATTATAAAAAACAGGATGGGTGCTGGACAGTAATCTTAATTAATTTACTATTCCTACTCCACTTAATCTTAATTCAGGGTAGGTGCTGGACACTATACTTAATTAATTTACTATTCCCACTCCAGTCAGTATTAATTATGAGTAGGTGCTGGACACTAAATTTAAATAATTTACTATTCCCACTCCAGTTAGTATTTATTAGGGGTAGGTGCTGGACACTAAACTTAATTAATTTACTAGTCCCACGCCAGTTAGTATTAATTAGGGGTAGGTGCTGGACACTAAACTTAAATAATTTACTATTACCAATCCAGTTAGTATTAATTAAGGGTAGGTGCTGGACACTAAACTTAATTAATTTACTATTCCCACTCCAGTTAGTATTAATTAGGGGTAGGTGCTGGACACTAAACTTAAATAATTTACTATTCCCACTGCAGTTAATATTTATTAGGGGTAGGTGCTGAACACTAAACTTAATTAATTTACTATTCCCAATCCAGTTAGTATTAATTAAGGGTAGGTGCTGGCCACTAAACTTAATTAATTTACTATTCCCACTCCAGTTAGTATTAATTCAGGGTAGGTGCAGGACACTAAACTTAATTAATTTACTATTCCCACTCCAGTTAGTATTAATTTGGGGTAGGTGCTGGACACTAAACTAAAATAATTTGCCATTCCCACTCCAGTTAATATTAATTAAGGGTAGGTGCTGGACACTAAACTTAATTAATTTACTATTCCCACTGCAGGTAATATTAATTAGGGGTAGATGCTGGACACTAAACTTAATTATTTTACTATTCCCACTCCAGTTACTATTAATTCAGGGTAGGTGCTGGACACTAAAATGTATTTAATTTACTATTCCCACTAGAATTAGTGTTAATTAGGGGTAGGTGCTGGACACTAAACTTAATTAATTTACTATTCCCACTCCAGTTAGTATTAATTAAGGGTAGGTGCAGGACACTAAACTTAATTAATTTACTATTCCCACTCCAGTTAGTATTAATTTGGGGTAGGTGCTGGACACTAAACTAAAATAATTTACCATTCCCACTCCAGTTAGTATTAATTAAGGGTAGGTGCTGGACACTAAACTTAATTAATTTACTATTCCCACTGCAGGTAATATTAATTAGGGGTAGATGCTGGACACTAAAGTTAATTATTTTACTATTCCCACTCCAGTTACTATTAATTCAGGGTAGGTGCTGGACACTAAAATTTATTTAATTTACTATTCCCACTACAATTAGTTTTAATTAGGGGTAGGTGCTGGACACTAAACTTAATTAATTTACTATTCCCACTCCAGTTAGTATTTATTAGGGGAAGATGCTGGACACTAAACTTAATTATTTTACTATTCCCACTCCAGTTACTATTAATTCAGGGTAGGTGCTGGACACTAAACTTAATTAATTTAATATTCCAACTCTAGTTAATATTAATTTAGGGTAAGTGCTGGATACTAAAATTATTTAATTTACTATTCCCACTCCAGTTAGTATTAATTAGGGGTAGGTGCTGAACACTAAACTTAATTAATTTACTATTCCCACTCCAGTTAGTATTAATTAAGGGTAGGTGCTGGACACTAAACTTAATTAATTTACTATTCCCACTGCAGGTAATATTAATTAGGGGTAGATGCTGGACACTAAACCTAATTATTTTACTATTCCCACTCCAGTTACTATTAATTCAGGGTAGGTGCTGGACACTAACATTATTTAATTTACTATTCCCACTCTAGTTAGTATTAATTAGGGGTAGGTGCTGGACACTAAACTTAATTATTTTACTATTCCCATTCCAGTTAGTATTAATTAGGGGTAGGTGCTGGACACTAAACTTAAATAATTTACTATTCCCACTCCAGTTAGTATTTATTAGGGGTAGGTGCTGGACACTAAACTTAATTAATTTTCTATTCCCACTCCAGTTAGTATTAATTAAAGGTAGGTGCTGGACGCTAAACTTAATTAATTTACTATTCCCACTCCAGTTAGTATTAATTCAGGGTAGGTGCAGGACACTAAACTTAATTAATTTACTATTCCCGCTCCAGTTAGTATTAATTTGGGGTAGGTGCTGGACACTAAACTAAAATAATTTACTATTCCCACTCCAGTTAGTATTAATTAAGGGTAGGTGCTGGACACTAAACTTAATTAATTTACTATTCCCACTGCAGGTAATATTAACTAGGGGTAGATGCTGGACACTAAACTTAATTATTTTACTATTCCCACTCCAGTTACTATTAATTCAGGGTAGGTGCTGGACACTAAAATTTATTTAATTTACTATTCCCACTATAATTAGTGTTAATTAGGGGTAGGTGCTGGACACTAAACTTAATTAATTTACTATTCCCACTCCAGTTAGTATTTATTAGGGGTAGATGCTGGACACTAAACTTAATTAATTGAATATTCCAACTCTAGTTAATATTAATTCAGGGTAAGTTCTGGATACTAAAATTATTTAATTTACTATTCCCACTCCAGTTAGTATTAATTAGGGGTAGGTGCTGAACACTAAACTTAATTAATTTACTATTCCCACTCCAGTTAGTATTAATTAAAGGTAGGTGCTGGACACTAAACTTAATTAATTTACTATTCCCACTCCAGTTACTATTAATTCAGGGTAGGTGCTGGACACTAAAATGTATTTAATTTACTATTCCCACTAGAATTAGTGTTAATTAGGGGTAGGTGCTGGACACTAAACTTAATTAATTTACTATTCCCACTCCAGTTAGTATTAATTAAGGGTAGGTGCAGGACACTAAACTTAATTAATTTACTATTCCCACTCCAGTTAGTATTAATTTGGGGTAGGTGCTGGACACTAAACTAAAATAATTTACCATTCCCACTCCAGTTAGTATTAATTAAGGGTAGGTGCTGGACACTAAACTTAATTAATTTACTATTCCCACTGCAGGTAATATTAATTAGGGGTAGATGCTGGACACTAAAGTTAATTATTTTACTATTCCCACTCCAGTTACTATTAATTCAGGGTAGGTGCTGGACACTAAAATTTATTTAATTTACTATTCCCACTACAATTAGTTTTAATTAGGGGTAGGTGCTGGACACTAAACTTAATTAATTTACTATTCCCACTCCAGTTAGTATTTATTAGGGGAAGATGCTGGACACTAAACTTAATTATTTTACTATTCCCACTCCAGTTACTATTAATTCAGGGTAGGTGCTGGACACTAAACTTAATTAATTTAATATTCCAACTCTAGTTAATATTAATTTAGGGTAAGTGCTGGATACTAAAATTATTTAATTTACTATTCCCACTCCAGTTAGTATTAATTAGGGGTAGGTGCTGAACACTAAACTTAATTAATTTACTATTCCCACTCCAGTTAGTATTAATTAAGGGTAGGTGCTGGACACTAAACTTAATTAATTTACTATTCCCACTGCAGGTAATATTAATTAGGGGTAGATGCTGGACACTAAACCTAATTATTTTACTATTCCCACTCCAGTTACTATTAATTCAGGGTAGGTGCTGGACACTAACATTATTTAATTTACTATTCCCACTCTAGTTAGTATTAATTAGGGGTAGGTGCTGGACACTAAACTTAATTATTTTACTATTCCCATTCCAGTTAGTATTAATTAGGGGTAGGTGCTGGACACTAAACTTAAATAATTTACTATTCCCACTCCAGTTAGTATTTATTAGGGGTAGGTGCTGGACACTAAACTTAATTAATTTTCTATTCCCACTCCAGTTAGTATTAATTAAAGGTAGGTGCTGGACGCTAAACTTAATTAATTTACTATTCCCACTCCAGTTAGTATTAATTCAGGGTAGGTGCAGGACACTAAACTTAATTAATTTACTATTCCCGCTCCAGTTAGTATTAATTTGGGGTAGGTGCTGGACACTAAACTAAAATAATTTACTATTCCCACTCCAGTTAGTATTAATTAAGGGTAGGTGCTGGACACTAAACTTAATTAATTTACTATTCCCACTGCAGGTAATATTAACTAGGGGTAGATGCTGGACACTAAACTTAATTATTTTACTATTCCCACTCCAGTTACTATTAATTCAGGGTAGGTGCTGGACACTAAAATTTATTTAATTTACTATTCCCACTATAATTAGTGTTAATTAGGGGTAGGTGCTGGACACTAAACTTAATTAATTTACTATTCCCACTCCAGTTAGTATTTATTAGGGGTAGATGCTGGACACTAAACTTAATTAATTGAATATTCCAACTCTAGTTAATATTAATTCAGGGTAAGTTCTGGATACTAAAATTATTTAATTTACTATTCCCACTCCAGTTAGTATTAATTAGGGGTAGGTGCTGAACACTAAACTTAATTAATTTACTATTCCCACTCCAGTTAGTATTAATTAAAGGTAGGTGCTGGACACTAAACTTAATTAATTTACTATTCCCACTCTAGTTAGTATTAATTCAGGGTAGGTGCAGGACACTAAACTTAATTAATTACCTATTCCCACTCCAGTTAGTATTAATTAGGGGTAGGTGCTGGACACTAAACTTAATTAATTTACTATTCCCACTGCAGGTAATATTAATTAGGGGTAGATGCTGGACACTAAACCTAATTATTTTACTATTCCCACTCCAGTTACTATTATTCAGGGTAGGTGCTGGACACTAACATTATTTAATTTCCTATTCCCACTCTAGTTAGTATTAATTAGGGGTAGGTGCTGGACACGAAACTTAATTATTTTACTATTCCGACTCCAGTTAGTATTAATTAGGGGTAGGTGCTGGACACTAAACGTAAATAATTTACTATTCCCACTCCAGTTAGTATTCATTAGGGGTAGGTGCTGGACACTAAACTTAATTAATTTACTATTCCCACTCCAGTTAGTATTAATTAAAGGTAATCGCTGGACACTAAACTTAATTAATTTACTATTCCCACTCCAGTTAGTATTAATTCAGGGTAGGTGCAGGACACTAAACTTAATTAATTTACTATTCCCACTCCAGTTAGTATTAATGTGGGGTAGGTGCTGGACACTAAACTAAAATAATGTACTATTCCCACTCCAGTTAGTATTAATTAAGGGTAGGTGCTGGACACTAAACTTAATTAATTTACTATTCCCACTGCAGGTAATATTAATTAGGGGTAGATGCTGGACACTAAACTTAATTATTTTACTATTCCCACTCCAGTTACTATTAATTCAGGGTAGGTGCTGGACACTAAAATGTATTGAATTTATTATTCCCAATACAATTAGTGTTAATTAGGGGTAGGTGCTTGACACTAAACCTAAATAATTTACTATTCCCACTCCAGTTAGTATTTATTAGGGGTAGATGCTGGACATTAAACTTAATTAATTTAATATTCCAACTCTAGTTAATATTAATTCAGGGTAAGTGCTAGATACTAAAATTATTTAATTTACTATTCCCACTCCAGTTAGTATTAATAAGGGGTAGGTGCTGGACACTAAACTTAATTAATCTTCAATTCCCACTCCAGTTAGTATTAATTAGGTGTAGGTGCTGCACGCTAAACTTTATTACTTTACTATTCCCACTCCATTTATTATTAATTACAGGTAGGTGATGGACACTAAAATTAATTAATTAACTATAGCCACAGAAATTACTGTAAATTAAAAGAAATTGCCAGACCTTTCACATATATATTTTTGTTTTAATATTAAAATTAATATAATATGACTAACTACACTATACATAAAATTCTAAATATTTAACAACACCTATAATAAATTACTACACTATATAATTAATTCAATTTTATATTTTTTATATGGTATAAATATAAAATATTTTTTTAAGTGATTTTTAAATATTAATATATTTTACTTACTTTTTAATTCCACATATAAATAATATAATATCTACATTGAATACCTAAATAAAAATATTTCAATTTTCAATTATAATTTTTTTTTTAATTATATTTTTGATCGAAAATTACAATCATTTTCACTTTATTTTTAATATAAAATTTTACATTCTTAAATGAAATATTAAATCATTTTTAATTATAATACTACATTTTTTAACTTCTTAAAATTTATTAATTATTAATATTTAAATAAAAATAAATAATAATGTATTTAAAATTTACACTGTAAACACATTATTTTTCAAAAGTTTTGTGAATAATTATTTATTCTAAATGTTTTAAATATTTTTAATAAATGTATAAAGCATTAACCAACATTACATCCTATAAACACAACTCCAAAATTATACAACAATACATGCAATATACAAATAAATTATAACCAAATTTGATTATATAAACTGCAAATATTTTTTACATTTCATTTAATAATTTATAAAAACACTCCCCACTCTTATCCCCTATAAACCCAACATCCCACTCCTAATCATTTTTTATCAAAATTCGAAATTATATTTTCTAAATTATAAAATTTAATTTCAAATTTATTAAAAATTTAAATGAACTATTTTAAAACACTCCCCACCCATTTCCCCTATAAACCCAACATCCCGCTCCTAAAAAGTATTTTTAAAAATTCGTAATTATACTTTCTAAATTATAAAATACATTTTCAAATTTATTATAAATTTAAATGAATTACTTTAAAACACTCCCTACCCTTATCCCCTATAAACCCAACATCTGGCTCCTAAAAATTATTTTTCTAAATTTGAAATTAATATTTATAAATTATAAATTTAAATTTCGAATTTATTTCAATTAAAATCAATGATTTTAAAACACTCCCCACCCTTATCCCCTATAAACCCAACATCCCACTCCTAAAAATATTTTACAAATTACATTTTTTATAACATTGACTAGCTATAATTCAACTCCAAACAAAGTACAAAAACATTAAAAAATATTACAAAAACGATATTTTAACATAACGATATTTTAACAGTCGATATTACATATTTCGATATTTTAAACAACACTTAAAATCGATATTTTTAACATCGATATACACAACATCGATATTTAGTACTATGGATATACTAAAGTCGATATTTATGTATGTCGATATAAAAAATTCGATTTTATGTCTACTTACCGTTCCTGACGTGTAGGCCAACTGGAATGGTGTCTGCCTTTAAATACTCTGTGAGCATTCATGTCATCCACTGTAATCTAGCGTGTTTCTTTTTACATTTTTCTAGTTAATCAGTCAAGCTGGAGGTGACTGGTTGTGCTGCGTCTGATGTATCTGAAAAGAGTGATGGACTCTCTAATATTTTTTTGATATAATCATCCGAGTAAAGGGGTGTATGGTCTGTCATACTATGAAAGTGCTGAAAATGAGAGAAGGGGAAAGAAGAGGTTTGAGAAGGGGAGTGGGAATTTTAGGGAAAGGTAGAGGGGACCCACTAAGGACTAGTAGGAGGAATTAATCAATTAATCCCTTCCAATCTACTGATTGCGCAAACTATGTTTTCAAGGACAAGGGAACCCAAAGGTATGCTAGGGACCATGGGTAAGGATTGTTTATCGAGGAACAAGCGGTCCCTTGGTATGAAGATTCAGTAATCAATAGGCACAAAAGTTTAATAAGTTCTATGCCGCAAGCTTGTGTAATAAGAAAATAACAGTATTTATTAAATCACATAACAAAAAAAGGGGATACTCAATTGGAGTGGGAAACATGAGACAACAGAGGAGGGGAACAGTAAGACTCAGACATTTAAGAAAAAGTGACGAGTAAATAATACACAGTTTACGTCACAATTTGTGGTACCAATGCTAGGAAATCTATAAATCAATAATATATGCAATAGTCATGGTACTGTGTGTCAACAACGTTCAATTCCGTTCATTGATATAGGGATCATCATCAGGACTTAGATTATGCCTGAGATTGGACAATTAGTCTGTGAGGAGAGCGTGGGGGCAATAGAAGGAAGGGGAAATGGAGAGGACTCCTCCCTGAGCCCTACCCTCTTCAACATCTACAGTGGTCTTCCCTACCAACTTTTTGCCTTCATTATCTATTTATCTGACCTCGTTTTTGATGGCCTTAGGACTCTGAGCCTTTTACTACTGCTAACCAGTGCTAAAGTTCATGTGCTCTCTCCTCTAATCATGGTATTACTGGCTTATACCCA
Source organism: Calotriton arnoldi (assembly GCA_963921515.1). NCBI lineage: Eukaryota > Metazoa > Chordata > Amphibia > Caudata > Salamandridae > Calotriton > Calotriton arnoldi. The sequence continues at coordinate 602,327 of CAWUFW010004840.1, forward strand.
ATTGGCATATTTAATTTACTCCTAAGTCCCTAGCAAAGTTGTGCTATATGTACCCAGGGCCTGTAAATTAAATGCTACTAGCAGGCCTGCAGAACTGAGTGTGCCACCCACTTAAGTAGCCCTTTAAACATGTCTGAGGCCTGCCATTGCAGAGCGTGTGTCTGCAGTTTAAACTGCCATGTCCACCTGGCAAAATAAACCAATGCAGACCTTCCTTTTTGATACATATAAGCCACCCTTAGGTTAGGCCCTGGACAGCCCAGTGGGCAAAGTGCAATGTATTTAAAAAGTTTGTTTCTCACTACTAAAAGGCCTATCCCTCCCATAGGCTAACATTGGAGTTACCTTATTACATTTTATAAGTGCAATTCCCAAATTGGAAGAGATACCTGGATCATGTATGATGTCTCTGGAATCCTAATTTAAAACCCTAACTCATGGTGAAGTCAGATTTAAAATTAAAATTCTGAAAATGCCTCTTTTAGGGCATTTGCATTTTCTTCCTTTAGCCATTTGGTTCTTGCAGCCTCTCTCTGGTCACAGGAATGGGTGTAGCTGGCAGTTGGGCCTTTTCTATTCCTCCTAGACAGCCCCACACAATGGAAGCTTAGGTGTGCCTGGGGAGGCCATCACTAGCAAGATGGAAGGGAGGAGCTGGGCAGACCCCATTTGCACTTGAATAGGCTGTATCCTGCCTTTACACAAAGGGCCTAACAACCCTGCATTGTTACTTCAGACAGCTTGGAGCCAGGACAGGGGATGTAGGAAATCCATGCCCTTCAAAGACACTCTCTAGAAGTTTCTCCCACCTTCCAGAGCCATTTACCAGAGTATAAACATTGAACCACAGACACCAACTCTTCAGTAGACTTCTGGAACTGTGGATACTCTGCCAGGAAGAAGGATCGCTGTACGGCTGAATGACTGCCACTCTGCTGGACTGCATTCTGCTGGACTCCTGCTTTGCTGTGCTGACCTACTGCCTGCTGCCCTCTTGCCTGGCTGAAAAGGACTAGACCTGCATCTCTTGAACCCATAACCCAGAGTGGCTCTAATGGCTAGTTGACTGGCCTCCTGATTTGAAGCCTCAGGGACATAACAGGCTTCCAACAACCTTGCAGCTGCACCTTGTCTCTGCCATCAGTGAGTCTTCCCCGCCATGTGGTGCCACCCCAGTCCTGGACCCTTGGAAGTGTGCCAAAGTTGCTTGCCACCCTCTGTGGATCCAGCAGACCAATGCATCTTCTCTGCTGCGTGGCACACCCCTGAGAAGTACCAACGCATTTTCTCTGCTCAGTGGTGCATCCCAGAGCAGAACCAAAGCAGCACAACTACTGCATGGATTGGATCCATTGCAAAGACCTGCATTGGCTCTGCAGTCCTTGGAACCGGCTCATTGCTCCGATGGTGCTGTGAATCCAGAGCACAGGCCCTCACATCTCTTGTTGATGGCAGCATCGACGGTGATGCCGGCCTCTGCATCGCAGGATCGCAGCTCCTCGGAAACGGCATATCGGCCGGACTGCACGCCGCACCCCAACGACGGACTTTCTATCGCAAGCCCCATTGATGGGATCCTCGACGACGATGCAACAGGACCTCTCACCGCATACTTGCCGCATCTCAGAACCGACGCATCACTTTGTCTGCACAGCACATCTTCAACACAGATCCACGCAATGCTCTGCAACCAGGATTTAAGGTACTTTGTTCAGTACTTGGTCCCTGTAGCCGGCCCACGCTCCATCGCGGTCAGCCTGAACTTGTGACTTTGTTCTGGTCTGGTGCGACCAGATATGCACAGTTGGCTCTTTGTGCTTTTTAGTGCTATTTTCTCTAAAACCTTTCAAATTCAGTAACTCCGGTTCTGCTGATTGCATTTTTGTCATTTTGATCTTGTTCTATTTATTAAAAATTACCATATTTCTTTCAAAATCTGTTGTAGGCTCTTTTAGTGGTGTGTTTTGACTGTTTTACCATTTGCAGTGTTGCACGAATACTTTTCACATTGCCTCTGGGATAAGCCTGACTGCTCTGTGCCAAGCCTTCCAAGGGGGTTAGAACAGGTTAATTTGAGGTTTGCTTGTGCCTTACCCTGACAAGGATTGTGGTTGCTGCTTGACCAGGGCTCAAAACCCAGTCAACCAATAACCCAGTTTCTTGTATGGATTTATCATGAGTGATACTGCACCAGGAATTTCATCCCCTGATTTTCTTGGCAGGAAATACAATGTGTGGTTTTACCAGCCGGTAAATCCAGGCATGCACAAAAAAGCATATATCAGCAGAAACTTACACATATAAAAAGGGAATATGTTATGTCTTGGTGCCATGCTCCATACCAGAGCTAAAGAGAGACATCAGACGGCCTCCTACAGCTCTCTCAGCACTTTCACAGTCTGCAACACCTTGTTTTCTTGAAGCCTATCACAGGAAGAAGTATATCTGATAGCCAGTGTTACACAACTCAATCAATTTACTTCCTGACATCCTGAAAAACATTTATGCCTCAAAATAAAGAGATCTGCAAGCATGAGCTGTGGGTGCTTCAGGAAGGTGACAGAGTGAACTCCAAGTACCAACTGATGATATGAAAAAAGAACCCAGGCTCTTTGTCCACCTCATACAAAACAAATGCAAAGGTTACAGCCAAGATTTGCCAAGGTATTATTAAAAAGTGCTTGAAGTTTCCTCACACCCACATACTAGGGAAGACTAACGGAATAGGTTCCAACACCTGAAACACCTTTTCATTAGCAAACACTAGTGTCACAGTCATCCAAGCAGGACTCCCCTAACGCTCTTCGCTGGAGGTCTAGCCATTCTACTTACCTCACAAAGTCTGCACCACACAAAAAACGTGGTCCATAAACCTGCTGAGATGTACTTCTATTAAATATTTGCAGTTGTGGGGGCACTTGTGGTTTTCTGGTGTAGTTCAATGGGTTGTGCTTGTATTGTATGGGTTTAATTGGGGAGCGGATGGGAGTAAGATCTAGTAGTCGAGTGTCAAGAAATGCTAGTTATATGTTTATTGTAAGGGATTGTTAGACCTGTCATCCTTAGGGTGGGCTTCACCAAACTTTTTGCCTGCTTACCCTCTTTTTTTGCTGTATCTTTTTGTTGACCTAAGGACTCTAAGCACTTTACCGCTGCTGACCAGTGCTAAAGTGCATGTGCCTCTCCCCTAAACATGGTAACATTGGTGTATACACAATTGGCATACTTAATTTACTTGTAAGTCCCTTGTAAAGTGGTATATGGTGTATACCAGGGACTGCAGGTTAAATACTACTAGTGGTCCTGCAACACTCATTGTGCCACCCACACAAGTAGCCTTTCAAACCTCTCTCAGGCCTGCAACTCCCCATTTGGTGCTTTATGACTCTAAGCACTATATTTTGATTTCATCTTTCAAAATTAATTATTCTAGTTCTACTTATGGGATTTTTATTGTTCTGGTCTTGTTTTACTCATAACAATATTATCTATTTTAGCCCTGTGTGGAGTATTTTTGTGGTGTTTTCATTGTGTTACTGTGTGTTTGTATTACACAAATACTTTACACATTGCCTCTTTGGGTAAGCCTGACTGCTCTGTGTCAAGCTACAGAGGGTGAGCACAGGTTATCTTTTCGCGTGTATCTAGCTTACCCTGACTAGAGTGGTGGTCCCTACTTGGACAAGGTGCATACCTCTGCCAACTAGAGACACCATTACTAACAGGGGTAAATTAGTATTTGGGTGTGAGTAGAGGTATTGGTGTATGAGGCAGAGGGTGGATTCCATTCAATAAATCGTTTTGCAGCTTACATTTGTGTGGACATCCCGTTTATTTATGGTCAACTGCTGTATGGGTGGATTCAGTGGTATTGTGGCTTTTGAGACCCCATGCATCACCCTACCACAGGTGTGAACGTGTTTGAGTCTCTCCTGCAGTCATGCTAGATCCTTCATCAGACATTTTATTGTAGTATTTCATGATGCATCAGTTGCTCTCCTTCGTCCATCTGCACGTGTGCAATTTACAAATAAATATTTTTAGCAAAAACATCAGATTTGCCTAGTACTAATCTCTCATTTGTTCGCCTCCCAACCCCTAACCTCCCCCCACCCCCACCCCGACCAATGTGACCACATGCCTTTGCATTGTGAAGAGGCCACGCTGTACCTCAGAGGATATATTATTTTTCTAAAGCTTTGACTTTTAAAAAAATGTTAGAATAAGACATCACCGATTCCATTAAACATTTTTCTCTTTTAATGTAAAAGGCTCAGCGCAAAGTGAACAGAAAAGAAAGAAGGATCGTTACATTTCAAGTTGTTCTCTTCCCCCGTCCTAAGACTAGATACTCACAGATACCCACAGGGACCAATTTGCCTATAAAAAGTTTTGCGGAGCAGAAGGAGAAGTGATGAATGTGAAGTTACACACCTCCAAAACTTTTGAGCTGAAGTTTCAGTTGCTAATAGCTGCACTAGGTAGCTGCACCAGCATGGTAATTTTCTAGTAAGCAGCATAATTAGGAGTTATATTGAGAGAACGCCCAACCCCCTCCCCCACCCCGCACACCCCCTGTTCACTAAGGAAAAGACACGGAGGCTGATAAGGCAACGCAAATTCCAATATTCACAGGAAATTGGGCACATTTTTGTATAACTGTATTTCATCAGGAAAATACCATTTACCTTCTCTCCTCAGAGCTACTGGAGACAGTGTTCCTTTTGGTATGTTCGCTTACTCAGCAGACAAGGAGCTGTATTAAATCTATTTTTAGGCCTCTGACTTGAGTCAAAGGATGCAGTTTGTGACAGTATTCAGTACAACTCTCTTCCACCAGGATTTCCTCTTGTGCCACTAAGGAGACAAAACAGTAGTATAGAGCAGTTCCAGTCAGGAAGATAAGTCGTGTTTTTGTTGCTTGGCATGAATACAAATTCCTTCAGAGAACACTTCGTTTTCCGCAGCACGGGGGCATGTAATGGATTGAATTGCATGTAAGACGTCTTTTGTTGTCAACGAGAAAGCCCCGTATGCACACGGGCTATATTTTGCCCAGCCTCCTTTTCAAAAGCAGGACTGGAAGCTACCTGATTGACAGATAACTTTTTTTTTTATTCTCATCAGATAGATCTAATTAAAAAAGTACCGAGCACCGACAGCCCCCAGTAAAATCATAACAGCCATAGCTACTTGGAAAGCCGTCTTTTGTACTGCAGCACAGCTATTTTTAATGGATTCGGAAAAAAATGCGATCTTATCGGGATCTTAATAGATGTGTGTTTTGGGGGGATAGATAGTAAGACAGATGCAGCTTTAAAGTAAAAGCAGAGACGGATTTGCATATTTAGTTCTGGCTTGTAGCGTTCTTCAGAGAGTGGAATTAATTACCGGACATGTTATCACTGCAGCTCTTGCATATATACAAGGTAGCTAGTGCCTTGCTCCGACTCTGTCTATCTAAACTAAAGTTCAGTTGAAGGGCAAAACACAAGCACCGCGGCAGAAAGTCATGTGCCTCTCATACGGGTTACTGTGTCACTGAGCAGCCCTTATCTGATACCCGTGTGCCTAACCCAGCGCTGACAGCATGGAACAGGTTACAGAAGCCGTGTGAGGATTATTTAGGGCACCATTGAGTACAAGACGCAACTGATATTAATCCGGCCTTTCAGAGATATCTCTGCGTCCATCAGAGGCGCGCCGCCTGACGAGGGCAGGGCAGAGGAGAGGAGAGGAGGGCGGGGGAGAAGGGGAGAGACAACATGGCTGACATAGAACGCTCGCCTTGAGTTTGTTTTTCGCTAGCACAATTTTTGTAGCCAAAATAACACTGGGATTCTTGGACATGCTGCCCCACATCAAAACAAAAGTAACAAATTGAGCTCCTGCAGAAAAAAAATCCAAATTGCACCTACTGTAAAATTTAAAGGTTGCGTGCCAAAACAAAATGTGTCCCACATTTGGGTCCTCATCCTCAAAATAACGATACAACACTGATATGCTTTACCTCCCGATTCTGAGTTTCTGGCTCAGAATGAGGAACAATATGTAGGATCAGAGTATATACGCAAAAAGGGTTAACTCGCTATCTCCAGCCTTCCCCATGCAAAGGTTTTTACCGGCAAAATGTTCACAGGGAAAATGCGATGAGGCGTGGCAATAATGCACACTTTGCAATAATGGCAGATTAGGTGCAAAAACCCATTTACACCTCATTCAGAATTACAGGCTCAGTCATAATTAGAGCCTTGGTTTTCAAATCATTTCGTTGAATTGTTACAGTAAAGATGATCTTTAAATCTCTCTTTACCTGTTGTGAGGTATTTACCTCCATGACCTGGACCCTCCATCTTGCGGCTGCAACTGACACTCGGACTGATCCTCACTGTTGGTCAGCGCCTTCCTTCCAACACCACCTGAACACCTGGCTGAACGATGGCAAGAATTTCCTGCTCTGTAAATATGTAATATATAATTGTCCAAGCCTAATCGCTGTTAAAATGTAATCCTGAATGAATTTGTAATTTGTATATATATAACTCTAACCACTAGTATATGTAGTAGACCATTGTACTTACTACCACTTCTATGTGATTTTAGAGTTTATCTGTTTGTATCTCTTCCTTGAGTGACTTTACAACTTGTACATTTGCAATTTTTTTCTGTTTGTATCTCTTATGTAACTCTTGTAATCCAAAATCCTTATGTAACGCAACTGGTTCTTTTGTAAAGCGCTCTGACACTTTCGGGTAATGTTTGCGCTATATAAAATCGCATTAAGTAAATAAATAAAAACCTCTGCAGAGAGCTGCGGTGTTTCTTAGTCAAGGCAGCTATTGATCTAGCTATGGATCTAGAGAATGGGCAAGCCATGGGAATGATCCTGAGGGCAAAGTTGAGCTGGCATACCAGTCCTTGGAGCTGGTGCAGCATTACGTTTTTGTGGGACAGTAACATGGCAATTGACTCATTGAATGCCCTCACCTTCTCCTGTGGTAGATGACACTTGCTCGCCACAATCGCGTTCAATGCCTGGAAAGGTAATGCAAGTGGAAGACTCCACTGTTCTGTCAGTAGCGAGCAGGATCTGAAGAAGTGCAGAAGTGCAGTGAATGCCCCCAATGCTTGCTCACATTCCGAAGAACCCTGTGAGCCTATGAATTGGAAATTGTCCAGGTAATTGAATCCACCTTGACACTCACTCTGCTCAGTGAATTCCCACTCTAGAAGGGAACATAACTGCTCAAAATAGATGCAGAATACTGAACAGTCCATTAGCATACACATGTCATAGTAGAATTTGTCTTTAAAATGAAAACACAGGAGGTGATGATCATCAGGATGTATGGGGAGGAGACAGAATGCAGACTCAATATCCGTCTTGGCTAGGAGGGTACCCTGCCTCGTAAGCCATAACCGTGCGAGTGTCTGATCAACATAAGTGTAATTAACTGAACACCCAGAGAGTCAATAGCATCATTGACAGATGCTCCTTTTGGGGCAGACAGGTTGTGGATCAGCCTGCACTGGCCAGGCTCCTCTGTGGGTATCATACCCAATGGGGGACACACAAAGGCATGCAGGGGAGGGTCAGGGAATGGGCCCGCTACTCTACCAAAGGATGTTTTCTTTAAGGAGTTTTTTGGCCAACACAGCAGTAGGAGCCTGGGCAGAAATCTGGTTACTGCAGGGAGGGATGGGGGCAACCCCCACAAACCAGAACACAGAAACCAAAGAAAAATCCAAGATATAAAGTCTGTGCTGCCTTTTTGTTTGGGTACCAGTTATGGCAGGTAACAGCCTGTCACCCCTAACTGGCGTAGGTAACAGGTGCTCAATTGGAGGCCTTAGAGTCCTTACCATTCTTTATTGACTTCTTGAAACATTTAAATTCTGGAAGTGAAGCAATTCCACAGAAGGAACAAACATGTTTGAATTTGCACGTCCCAGCTAAGCGTATGCACACATTTCTTTTGAACATGATTCATTTTTGTGTCTGCCAGAGAAGTTCTGGACAAAGGGCTGCTTCAATGAAGTCTTACTGTTGACTGACTCCATCAATACATTTACCTCCATCTGACTTGTCCTACCCAATGCCGGTGTCCTCAAACTTGGCCTACCTGTGACCCCATTCATTGTCAAGCCAAGCTGTCCCCCCATACAGATGATGAGTGTTAAGGATCATGTTGGCATAAAATATCATCGATGTAGCCAATTCAGGATTCTTCTCTAGCATAACTTCAGACATTTGGTTATTGGAGGAGGGCGGGTTTAACCCTATTGACACAACAACCACAATCCCTGTCAGGGTGAACCACAAAAAGTCACTAAATTAACCTGTGCTTAACCCTCTGGTAGCTGGGCACAAAACAGATCCAGTTGCAGGTGGTCAGCTGGGAAGTTGCAGTGAGGCCTCTAGACCTTATTGTATCCCTGTAGTTCAGAACAGGAAGTCAGCCAGTTGACCCTTGGAGTCACTATGCTGATGATGAAGGGAGCTGGTTCAGTCTTCCTTCTCAGAGAGCAGGACGGGCTTCAAGCAGCAGGCAGTCCTTTGATGGGGCAGAGGGCCAGCCCTTCTTCTGTAGAATCCACAGGCCGAGGAAGGCACTGAAGACTGGCCTGAGGGTCCTTTTTAAGTCTCGCATAGGCAGCGCATGCGCTGCCTCTCCGAGGCATCAAGTAATCAATATTAGTGGTGAAACTCCACCCATTGCGTTTCTATTTGTTTTGTCGCTTGCCATTGGTTAAATTGCTCTTCTTATCTCGCTCATTGATTTATTCTAAGCAGAAACATTGTCGCTAAGGTGAATATAAAACTTTAATGCTAGCCAGCGCTCACCTAAAATATCACTTATTCCCAGAGCGTCTTAGCCAAGTCACATGAAATGATTAACAGGGGCTTCAACCCAATGTCAGTATCAGTAGTATGGCCTGTATTGGAAAGGATATTTCCAGTGTTTCATGTAGCGTTTGTAGGCAGATTCGAAGTGCGCACTATTGTCCATCAGCTAATGGACCCAAGGCACAGTCACATGCTGTGATGTGCCCAGGACCCCTCCTTGCTAGCTGTTGATGTTTTTTAAGAATGCAATTCACATAACAGCCATTGTGATCCCCTTTTCAATTATGTGCACCGGTGCTCTCTTTTCTGACTCCTCGTGTTCGAAGAAACTGGGGTGTTTGCCGTGCTTCTTTCAGTAGCCTCTTTTTTGTCTTGCTTTGGCAGAGAGGGCTGGTCACCTCTGCAGCGCTGTTTCTCATTCAGTCCACTCTTAAAAAGCCAGCTTGCTGTATGCAGGGTTTCTAATGTCCTATGCAATGCAATGCAATCTGTGTTGCTTTTAGTATAGTAAATAACAATGCTTTTTAAGTTTTTAAAACGCATTGCCATTTACAATGCCAATAGCTCCAAAACTCACAGTTGCGAGACCTATTGCATTGTAAATGCTTGTTCTATACCTGGTGCCTGCTTTGAAGTGGAAGGCATTTCTAGGATGTTCCCTCCAAAGATGGCCCTGGAATTTCCTGCTTCCATGCCCAGACTCCACTGGGTCAGAGGTCACAAAAGGCCAGTGTGAAGTTATGTGTGTGTGTGCTAAGGTAGCTCCTTTTACATGTAAGTGGGGCTGTGCACAGCTTTTCCCCTCACATCCTGTCAAGATGACCCATCCTGCCAACATCTAGTCCCCCTTTGTGTTGTTGTTTGGGGGTCATACACAAAGCCCAATGGCCAACTACACCTAGTCATGTGATGTAGCATACAGGACACAGGCACCAAATAGGATAAGAAAAGGCTAACTTTCTAAAAGTGGCATTTTCAGAATTGTGACTTAAAATCCGACTTCACTATTAAAGAGGATTTAAAATTGCAATACCTTAAACACCAAAAAAAGCATTTCTACCTCCCTCCCCCAACCACAATTGACACTTATTAAATGTAATAAGGTAAGCCAATATTATCCTATGGGAGAAGTTGGCCTCACAGCAATGAAAAGCATGTTTGTGAGTTTTTCACTGCCCTAGTGCATGTAAAACTTAAAATTCATGTCCACATTTTTAAATACAATGCATTCTGCCCTGTGCTGTTTAAGGCCTACTCTGGGGTGACTTTTATGTATTAAAAAAGGGTGTTTTAGGCCTGGCAAACATGTTTCCTTTGCCTAGTTGACTTGGCAGTTTAAAACTGCACACAGTCTGCAATGGCAGGCCTGAGGAATGTTTTAAAGGGCTACTTAAGTGGGTGGCACAATAACTGCTGTAGGCCGACAAGTAGCATTTAATGTACCGGCCCTGGGTACATGGTATACTACTTTACTAGGGACCTATAAGTAAATATGCCAATTAGGTGTAAGACAATTTTGCTATGTGCACAGATTCCTAAGGCCAACAAAATAACTTCAGCAAAATAGGAGTGAGTAAGTAAGTAAGGGGCAGATGTATCAAGGATTGCATTTGCGATTCCTTAATAGCGAATTTTAGCGAATTGCTATTAAGGAATCGCAAAATGCTATGTATGTAGGAATCGCAATAATAATTGCGATTCCTTAATATTCCTTAATTGCGAATTGCAAATTGCGATTCGCAATTAAGGAATACCTTCCCATTCATTCCTATGGGCGTAGAGGCCCATAGGAATGAATGGGAAGACATTCTCAATTTGCGAATCGCAATTAGAGAATCGCAAATTGAGAATGCAATTTCAAGGGTGCCAGGGTGTCCTTTTGACACCCTGTTGCACCCCTGAAATATGTATGTGTGCACATGTGGCGCACATACTTGCCCTACGGGCATGTATGTGCGCCACATGGCACTTTGAAAAATGCTAAAAAGTGCATTTTTCAAAGAAATCGCATATTACCACCAACTTGAAGTTGGTGGTAATTTGCGATTCCTTAAGGCCAAATTGCACTTTTTTGGTGCTTCTTACATTGGATTTAAGGAATCGCAATTTGCGATTCCTTAAATGCAATCGCAAAATTGGGAATCGCAAATTTTGCGATTCCTTATTTTGCGAGGCAGTTTTGCCTTAATACATACCACTAAGCAAAATTGCGTTCGCAAACGCCAAAATTCGCAGAATTTCGGCGTTTGCGAACGCAATTTTGCTTGATACATCTGGCCCTAAGTAAGTAATATATTTATTTGCAGATTAATTAAAATCATTGCAATTTACATAAAATGTCTGGATAAGAAAGCATTTACAAGTTAAAATAATTAATTCATTATTAAGATTTCATTACTTTACAAAAATACGGTAGTCTAAAAGAGGCGGTAGTCCATCAAGTGCTCTAAGAATTTTGACGAGGGTTTTTTATTTAGCAATAAAAGGAAATTGACGCTCGGTTCAACTGGCAGCTTTCAAGATCCTCATTTCGAGGTTCCCTGCCCTAGGCTGCTATTAAAATAGGAGTGAAGAAAGCAAAAATCAAAACCTACTGGGAGTTCTCATCACCCGGAGTGACCATCAGCATTGGAGTAGTCTGACCCAGCACAGTGTTCCACCATAAAATCAATTCCCTGTGGGGAGATGGACCACCTCAACAATTTGGGATTCTCACCCCTCATCTACTTGAGGCATCTGAGGGGACTGTGCTCTAACTGAACTCAGAAATGAGTCCTAAACAGGTATGGTCTCAGCTTCTTCAGTTCCCAGACAACAGCAAAAGCTTCTCTTTCAATAGCACACAACCTCTGTTACCTGGGAAGTAACCTCTTACTGAGGAAGGCTACAGGTCGGTATAGACCCTTCTCATTTAACTGTGATAGTACTGCCCCTATGCCATGCTCTGAAGAATCTGTCTGCACTATAAATTCCTGAGAGAAGTCAGGGGCCTCAAATACAGGTGATGCGCACATGGCCTCCTTAGTGGTGTCAAAGGCTTTCTGGCAGGCCTCTGCCCAGATCACTTTCTTGGGCTGCTTCTTCAAAGTCAGCTCAGTTAATGGTGCAACAATGGTACCATAGCCCTTAACAAGCATCCTAAAGCATCCAATGAGGCATAGGAAGGACCTCACTTGAGTTTGGGTTTTGCGAGGGTCCCAGGCCAACAAAGTTTCTATATTGACTTGAAGAGACTGTACCTTACCCCCACCCACAAGATGTCCCATATACACCACAGAGCCCTGCTCTATCTGGCACTTGCTGACCTTGATAGTTAGGCCTGCCTGTTGGAGAGCCTGAAGCACTTCCTGGAGGTGGAACAGGTGAGATCAAAGGGTCTAAGAAACTCAGCCGCTCCCAGTCTGTTGATGAGCTCATAAACTAGAGGAATGGGGTGAGCATCAGTTTTGGTAGCTGAGTTGAGCCTCCTATAATCTACACAGACCCTGAGTTGTGGTGTGTCCCCTGGTGGAGCGGCATGTATACCAGCACCATTGGACTGGACCAGTGACTACTGGAGTGGTCAATCATCCCCAATTCAAGCATTTTGGAAACCTCCACATTAATCCTTATCCTCACCTTGTATGGCAGCCTGTATAGTTTATTCTTCAGAGGTTTCCTATCTAAAATATCAGTGTCATGGGTACATAAGTGTCTGAGCTTAGGGATAAAGAAAAACAGAGAGGCAAAGTGCCCCAACAACTGGTGACAGTCCCTCTGCTGCTCTGGCATCAGGATAGGGAAGAGGTTGACACTTTCACTTGACCCATGTTGCTCCTTATAGGATAGGAGGTCGAGGAGAGGGTCACTCTTCTCTTCCACTCCATCATCTGTCACTAGAAGCATGGTGACTTCAGACCTCTCATTGTGTTGCTTGAGACGATTTACATGGAGTAACCTTAAGGCATTCCTGGGGGTTCTGAGGTTCACCAGGTAGGTGACCTTCTATAATCTCTGCTGCACTTTATAAGGCCCTGACCAACAGTCTTAAAGGCCCCCAGGCTCCACTGGCTCCACTTGCTCCACTACCCACACTTTCTGTCAATGCTTAAACTCCACCAGAGTGGCCTTCTGGTCATAGTAGAGTTTCATTACTTTTTGTTTGGCTCTAGGTTCTCAGAAGCTTCCTTCCAGAACTTGTGCACCTGGTTTCTGAGAACCAGCATACAGCTGACTACATCTTGGTTGGGGGGAATTTCTGAGAGATTGCTCCCACCCCTGCTTCACAAGATTGAGAGGTCCCCTAACAGGGTGACCATAGAGGAGCTCACTTGGGCTAAACCCAACTCTTTTCTGTGGCACCTCCATCTAGGCAAACAGCTGGTATGGTAAGAGGATGTCCCACTTCTGCCTCATATTCATGCATTTGCGGGTCTTGTTGAATCTTTTAACAAGTCAATTTGTTTGTGGGTGATAGGGTGTGGAGAACTTGTAGGTTACCAAACACTCATCCTACATGGGCTTAATGTAGGCAAACATGTAGGCAGATATGGAGTTGGTGCCCCTTTCAGACACCACTTCTTTGGGGAATGCCACTTGGGTAAATAACCACACCAGGGCCCTAGCCACTGCAGGTAGAGTCACAGATCTCAGAGGTATGGCCTCTGGATATCTGATGGCATGGTCCACCAAACCAGGATAGACCTGTTGCCTAAGGCAGTTTTGGGGTCCAGTGGCCAAATAATGTTGATGTCCACCCATTAAAAGGGGGTGTCAATGACAGGTAAGTAAACCAGGGGAGGCTTGAGCTTTTTCCCTGTTTTCGCCATGGCCTGCAGGTGGGACAGGACCTTCAGAATGCATCGGAGGCTGTCTTCATTTGGGGCCAATAAAAGTAAGTGATAAGCCTGGCAAACTCTTGTTCTGCCCCAGATGTCCTGCAAGGGTATCTCATGAGCCAGTCCCAGTAGGAAGGCTCTGGAGCACTGGGAGATCACCAACACATGAGTTTCTCCAAGATCAGGAACCTTAGGCCCACTATATAGGAGGTCATTCTCCTAATAAATCAGGGGATCTCCAGAGGTGTCACTAGCTTCCTGGGCTAGATATTGCTGCCTCTGGCCCTCCAGAGTTGGGCACTCCTTCTGTGCTTTACAGAACTCCTCCCGGGGGGGCCCACCCTCAACTTGCCAATCAGCAATCTCAGGCAGGTCTCCCAGGGTAGTAATGTCCTCCCCAGAAGGCTCCAGGGTGCCCCCTCATGCGCCCCTTCAACCTGGAGTTTCAAAGGATGGTTTCCCATGCCTCTTATCCTTTCTCTTTTTGGCAGTAGCCTGGGACATTCTTCCAGGCTTCAGGCCTCCTTCCCTCCCCTGTTGGGCAATCATGGACCATGTGGTCATGCACACCCAGACAGGCAAACCTATCATCGACAGGTGCAATCTAAGCATCACTTCCTACCAGAGAGTGTGCTCCAGATCATTGACTAACAGACAACCTGCAGGCATGAGAGGGCTCACAGCTACATTTAGAGAACTGGAAACCCAACCACCACCAAAGGGTACCAGAGCCACTGGGTAGTGACTCACATGGTTGTCTGCCAATACAACCTGGTGGAATGTATTGGGGATAACTTGGTCTGATATGACCAGATGGCACCTTGCACTAGACATACTGGCTCCTGTGTCCCTCTGAACGTCTATCCTCTGCCCACTGATGGTGACCCACTGTACTTGGAAGGCATGTGAGCTTAGGAGCACCATCTCTTTGTCGCTCAGGAACACTAGTGCAACCTCTGGTCTTGCCCTCACACTAACTGGGGGAATGTCCTCCCCAAGCACTACACTGGCCAACTCTTGGGTCTGCCCACCAGTGGGAGGCTGTGTCCTCTTGGGATACTTGGCATCCCTTTTCACATGGCCTTTCTTATAGCACTCCTGGCACTTGAGGAACAAACTTACCTGTTTTCTTATCAAGGAAGCAATTTTTCTTTTGGTCAGATTGGGGCTGGATCGTCTTCCCCTGAGAACTATTTTGGGGACCTTGAGGTAATTCCTTGTTTTTAGGTCTCGCCTAGCGTTGCAGCGCGCATGCGCTGCACGCTTTGCGAGGCATGCAGTATACACTATAGCGTGGAAGCTTTGTGGAAGCTCCGCCCACTCTCCGCCCATCTTTTTGATTGGCTCAGGACCTAAATGCTGCCTCCCCATTGGTTTTAGCCTTGTTAGTCCCGCCTTATGACGAGCATGTCATCATTTGTGTCCTTCCATGGCTACTGGTCCCTTTACTGCACAGACTACTTCCCCCCCCCTCCCGCAGTCCAATGTCTTCTCGCCGGCCCCCCCCATCCCCCCGTGTGAGTCATATTGCATTGCCAATGCTTGTTTATACAGTTGCCGCCCAACCTCTCTGAAGCAGAAAATCACTTCAACTTTATTTCCGGTTCGAAAAGTGCGCAAGGAACGCTCCAGTAGTCGGATAGAACATCGCTGGGCATTGATAGAAAAACAAAGTTTAAACAAACAATTCTTTTTTCCTCACTGATCGGATTTGCGGTAGCCGTGTACTTTGATTCATTTTAAAAAACTTGCTGCTATTGTTTTAAATGAGTGTTGCCCAAACTACTACTTTGCTATTTTAAAAGAAAGAACTTGCTGCTATTGCGTCAAAAAACGAACTTGCTACTACTTTTTAAAAACGAGTGTTGTTTTGAATTGTCTTGAGTCCGAGGAGAGCTGTGTTAAAGCTCTTGGGTAGAGGGGTCTTTTTGATTAATTCACACTTGCACGTAGGCGACGGGTCAGCATCCTAGTTGCTGAATCCCGACGCATATCGGACGCTACAAAAGCGCCAGATGACGCGACCGCGCAGCGTTAATTAGAGGCACCGATCGGATTTGCGGTAGCCGTGGACTTTGATTCATTTAAAAAAACTTGCTGCTATTGTTTTAAATGAGTGTTGCTCAAACTACTACTTTGCTATTTTAAAAGAAAGAACTTGCTGCTATTGCGTCAAAAAACGAACTTGCTGCTACTTTTTAAAAACGAGTGTTGTTTTGAATTGTCTCAAGTCCAGGGAGAGCTGTGTTAAAGCTCTTGGGTAGAAGGGTCTTTTTAATTAATTCACACTTGCACGTAGGCGACGGGTCAGCATCCTAGTTGCTGAATCCCGACGCATATCGGACGCTACAAAAGCGCCAGATGACGCGACCGCGAAGCGGTAATTAGAGGCACCGATCGGATTTGCGGTTGCCGTGCACTTTGATTCATTTTAAAAAACTTGCTGCTATTGTTTTAAATGAGTGTTGCTCAAACTACTACTTTGCTATTTTAAAAGAAAGAACTTGCTGCTATTGCGTCAAAAAACGAACTTGCTGCTACTTTTTAAAAACGAGTGTTGTTTTGAATTGTCTCGAGTCCGGGGAGAGCTGTGTTAAAGCTCTTGGGTAGAGGGGTCTTTTTAATTAATTCACACTTGCACGTAGGCGATGGGTCAGCATCTTAGTTGCTGAATCCCGACGCATATCGGACGCTACAAAAGCGCCAGATGACGCGACCGCGCAGCGGTAATTAGAGGCACCGATCGGATTTGCGGTAGCCGTGCACTTTGATTCATTTAAAAAAACTTGCTGCTATTGTTTTAAATGAGTGTTGCTCAAACTACTACTTTGCTATTTTAAAAGAAAGAACTTGCTGCTATTGCGTCAAAAAACGAACTTACTGCTACTTTTTAAAAACGAGTGTTGTTTTGAATTGTCTCGAGTCCGAGGAGAGCTGTGTTAAAGCTCTTGGGTAGAGGGGTCTTTTTAATTAATTCACACTTGCACGTAGGCGACGGGTCAGCATCTTAGTTGCTGAATCCTGACGCATATCGGACGCTACAAAAGCGCCAGATGACGCGACCGCGCAGCGGTAATTAGAGGCACCGATTGGATTTGCGATAGCTGTGCACTTTGATTCATTTTAAAAAACTTGCTGCTATTGTTTTAAATGAGTGTTGCTCAAACTACTACTTTGCTATTTTAAAAGAAAGAACTTGCTGCTATTGCGTCAAAAAACGAACTTGCTGCTACTTTTTAAAAACGAGTGTTGTTTTGAATTGTCTCGAGTCCGGGGAGAGCTGTGTTAAAGCTCTTGGGTAGAGGGGTCTTTTTAATTAATTCACACTTGCACATAGGCGACTGGTCAACATCCTAGTTGCTGAATCCCGACGCATATCGGACGCAACAAAAGCGACAGATGACGCGACCGCGCAGCGGACGCGTCTCTGGCGTGCCAGTGGCGGGCCCGTCTGCGCCCGTCCACGCCCGGCCAGGTCCGGGGGCCAGTACCCCTGCCTCCCCTCCCCCAGGTCAGTACCATTATACTAGCGCGCAGCTTAAATTACTGAATTGTATCCTTGAGCCAAAATGTACACATTCTATTTCGATTCAGACATCCCAAGATAAGTGCCCCCAGTGCCAGTTCAAACTTTCCGTACCTATGGACCCCCACCATTCCTTGGGAAAGTATATACACTATTTCTACTTAATTGCAGATCCCTGCCCAAGCACACAACTGAAATTTCTATATTTCTAAACGACGCAGACCCTGAAGTCTTATTCCTCACAGAAACTTGGCTCAATACCAGCTCAGAGCCGGATATTGTCCAAGCTCTTCCCCCAGGGTATTTGATTCAGAGGATGGACAGAGTGACAGGTAAGGGCGGGGGTATCGCCATTATCTGTAAGGATCACCTGACCTGCCGCTTGATAGGCAGCCCATTGTTAGACTGCGAGAACTCCCACTTTGCGATCGAATTTACACCCACCCTTACATTCTCTGGCATCCTCATTTATCGTCCACCTGGGGCGATAGGCCAATTTGGTAAAACTTTGCTAGAAACAGCGGCCAATCTTGCTAGTCTCGCTGCAAATTTTACTCTCCTCAGAGATTTTAATCTGCATTTTAATGACCCCTCAGCTTCACTAGCAACAGAACTAGCCCAAGACCTTTTGACCTACCAACTGACTCAGAAGGTCTCGCTAGCAACCCATGAAAAAGGACAACTCCTTGATCCCATCTTTTCAAATTTGGAAAACTTGGAAGGGGAAAAAACCCATCCCCCTCCCGTGGTCAGACCACTTTATGATCCCCTTTCTTTGGGCACAACCTAGCACGGTGCCACTTACCACGCCCATACGTACCCAAATCCGACCTTGGTCCAAACTCCCTTTGGAGAAGTGGACTTTAGAACTGGAAAGGACTTTACCAAGTCCCGTCACCGACCCAACTACAGCTAATAAAAAATGTTGCAACTGGATTGAGGGGTCACTCAATTTGGTGCTCCTGAAAGTTTTAACCCAGAAGAAAACTGGTCCAAACAAGGCCCCCTGGTATACCCCCAAATTACGCACTTTACGACAACAGTGCAAAAAAGTAGAAAGAATGTGGAGGAAAGACTTCTCCCCCGAGAAAAAATTGGAAGATAGGACAGCCATACAACAATACAAAGCAGAAATAAAAACTGCTCAAGCCTCTTATTATGAGGGAAAGATCGTATCGGCTGTTAATTCCCCCAGAGAAATCTTCCACATTGCTACAAATCTACTGAAAGTCCCCGGCCCGGCGGCCCCACCGGATACCTCAGGTCTCCGCTGCACCGAATTGGCCAAATATTTCTCCACCAAAGTCCAGAATATTCTTAAGCACCTCCCCCAAGAAGACAGGAACACTTCAATTATGTACATGAATGATGGTGGGCATTCAAAAAAACATGAACTGGAGATCTTCCCCATGTTAACTCAGGAACTTTTCCTGGCCATATTATCATCATTAAAAAGCTGATCGCTTGACTTTGGTCTGATCAACCATCGCCCCTATGGCCACCTGTTTGATCAATGCTTCATTTGCTATGGGCGTGGTACCTCCTGAGTGGAAAAGGGCGATGGTACGAGCACTGTTAAAAAAAGCTAACCTGGATCCAGCTGATCTAGGTAATTACCGCCCTATCTCGCTCCTGCCTGAAATCAGCAAAATAGCGGAGAAACATGCTCATCGCACTCTCTCTCTGCCTTTCTTCAAACCAACTGTGTTCTCCACCCCTCCCAAATGGGTTTCCGCCCCGGCCAAGGGATGGAAACCGCTATATTATCAGTGGTGGAAGAAACGAGAAAAATTCTGGATGCAGGAGGAGCAGAAGCAATAATCCTCCTCGACCTGAGTGCGGCCTTCGACACGGTTAACCACCGTGTCTTGATTCACCGCCTCAGGAGAGTAGGAGTGACGGGAACAGCCTTACTATGGCTGCAATCCTTCCTAGAGGGAGATCCTTCCAGGTCTTTGAGGGCAATACCAACTCACTGCCCATGCCTTTACAGTGCGGAGTCTCACAGGGCTCATCTCTGAGTCCTACCCTTTTTAATGCTTACATGGCCCCACTGGCAGATGTGGTATCCCCCTTTGGGATCCACATGGTGACATACGCCGACGATACACAGTTGGTCGTATCTTTGAGCCACCCTAGCCAACGGGCCAATGATCTCCTTTCCTGCCTGGAGGAAGTCGCAAAGTGGATGAGCCTCTCCCACTTGAAACTCAACGGTGATAAGACCTAGCTCATGATCCTTGGCAACTCACTAAGTTTCTTTCCAAAAACCTTGTGGCCTACCTCTATGGGCCTGGTGCCGACCCCCAAAACAGAGATTAAAAGTCTTGGAATTTGGCTCGATCAGAACCTCACTTTCAAAGTACAGGCGAGGAAGACGGCTGCTTCATGCTATGGCCTAGTGAGAATTATTCGTAAAATTTTCCCTCTGCTACCCCTGCAAGCAAAAAGACTAGTGATCCAGGCCCTCATTTTGTCCAGATTAGATTATGGAAATGCCCTTTATTTAGGTGCCCCAAAAGAGGTGATCTCAAAATTGCAGGTCGTACAGAATTGTGCGGCGAGGCTACTTACAGAGACCCCCAACCGTTGTTCAGCAAGACCTGCACTACGCTCTCTCCATTGGCTCCCGGTACAGGAGAGAATAGACTTCAAGGCTCTTTGCATAGCCCATAAGTCGCTGGATGGGAGCGGACCCCTAATCAATAATGCCATGATTCGCCCCTACATGGTGAACAGAAAACTCCGATCAAACGAACTCCATCTGGCGGTGGTCCCTAGGATCAAGAAGGCCAGAAGTGACGGAAGGCTTTTCTCACTTAATGCCTCCAGACTCTGGAATGCCCTCCCGTTACATCTCCGGAGGGAACCGAACCATCTGACGTTCCGAAAACAATTAAAGACTTGGCTTTTTCCATAAGAGATCGGTCCTCTAAATTATGACCTCAGCGCTGGGATGCTTCCGGGTAGCCATGCGCTATACAAGTGTCAATTCAATACAATTCAATTCACCTTATTATTGTCTTATATGAGACCTCTGTTTTTCTTTACATATATTTCAGTTAAGTGAACGGTTATGTGCTATTTATTGCCTTACCGTGTGCTGCGGTATCTGATTTGAAAGACTAAGGTGTTCAAAGATGGCTACCAGTTTAACTTCCTGTCACTTGTCGGCTTCCTAGTGGTGTCTCACCCGCACTCCTACCTGTACTTACTGTCGGTAGGGCAAGGAGGGGAAGTGACATGCCTGCTGCATGGGACTGGGAGAGAGAGGCCGGAGACCTAGAAACCCCGCCAGTGGGTTGAGTGTGATACAGAATATGGCTTTTACTAGGTTGCTAATTTTATTAGCGGAGTGATCCTCGCGCCTGGGGATAGCAACAGCGCGAGCCTTCAACGGACAGCAAAGCAGGGTATGGGAGGAGGCGCGCGCCTAAGAAGAAGCCGCGTGTGAAGAGCCGTCTTGCCCAGTGTACGCCCGAACCGCTGCCATGGAGGCCAAACCAAACCTTCAGTTGGTCTACCAGGCCGTGCAGGTGCTGTACCACGACCCCGAACTCAGTGGCAAGGAGTGCGCCTCCTTTTGGTTGGGGGAGCTTCAAAAATCGGTGAGCGCTGGGGGTTTGGGACCCGGGTACAAGGGTTTTAAAGGAAAGGACACTGTTCTGTAGAGTTTTTACGAGCATGTCACATCCCATATGTTGACAGCGCATTGAGTTAAGAGAGAACCATGTGAAACTGGGCAAGCGATTAGGGTCCGTTTTGGGTGTCAAGTTGCACGCATCTGCGTCTTGGATAGTTTTAGTGGGAGGGTTCGGGAAGTTCGTCAGGACAGGCCCTAAAGAGCTGACTCTAGGGAAAATAAAGTCGAGGTCGCAGGCAAGGCACAAGGATCAGGAGGCTGAGGCTCTTAAGCCAATCATATTACTTTATTGTAAGATATGGACTTGAATCAGCCAATAAGTTAATGTCAGTTCTGAAGGGGCGGCAGTCACAGGGCGGTGTAGGAGGAGAGTCGCATGTCTAATGAATGGTTTATTTTTCCCCGTTGTTTCGGTTTTCATAGTTGGTCAGAAAGGCATCTTATAATGCCATTGATAATGGACAAAAATGGACATGATCTAGAAATCGCGTACGATGATTCTTCCTAAAACACTGCCTTGTTAAAAAATCTTGAGATTCTCTGCATGACTGATTCAGAAATGCCATATTTATTTTAGCTTCATTTAGAGTAGAGGTGGGCGCGGCAACAAATTAACAGAGACAGCCGAGGTTCGGATCTTAGAGCCAGTGCACGAGCCGGGCCCTGAAATAAATTGCTATGTTAAATCATACAACAAACACCAGCCAGAAGCCTGACTAAACAGTACTGTGTAAATACTTTGTTGTCTTTTCTCCTATAAGTAACTGCAAATTAAATGATTGATCTAACTACACACTTAGTTGAGAAACATAGTTGATTTCTTAGATAACCATTGTTTACATTCAAACACGTTTTAATCGCTGGTCAAAGAATGTTCCACTTTTATCAGTGCATTGCAGGGTTAGAGCTATCATACTAGAAAAGATACGTGTGAGAAACAATTAACACACAGATCTCTGTAGTAAGTGCATTAACCTACAGGTCTATTCTTGTGCCTAGAATCTGTAGTCAGTATGTCTCATATGCATTCCCCATTGAGCTGTCTTATTGGGATTGGAATTTGTGTCCTGCAGGATACGCCGAAATTTCTGAAGAAGGTGCATTCACTCACCACAGTTTTCTGAGTGGGCTAACAACAGGGTCATATTGGGATCACCAATAGGCCCGGCAGTCCTTAAAAAAGTGGCCCAATTTCCCGGATCGTGCCATGTTAAAGAACAGTAGATGTTTCAGCACCCAGGCTAATGTGCTGCATAGCTAAATACATATAAGGTCCCAAAGGCGAGACCGATGGCATTGCAAATGCTTGTTATTTTTCTCTCCCCCTCTTTCTTCTGGTGGGAAATTTGACCGCCCTTTTGGGAATCCCCCCAGATACCTTTTTCGACACTCTGGGGTTGACCCAGAGGTCCGCCTCCTTTGCCAGCTCCCTCAGGTCAGTGGGCTTACTATTAATCAGGTGTTGGCACAGATCTGTAAAATGGGTCCTGAGCATGTGCTCCCTCAAAATTATGTTGTAAAGCACAGCAAAATCACTTACTTTTCTGCCCTTACCCAACCTCTCAGTGCCTTGCTGAAGTACTCCAGGCAATCCACCCAAGACTGGTTTGGTAGTTTCTGGCTGTCCCTGAGCCTGATGTGATATTTCTGAGGGGTCAACACAAACATGGTGAGTAAAATGGCTTTCATGGGAGTGTACCTCATCTGGTCCCCCATCTATATTGTAAGAAGGGTATCCCTTCCCAATGGGGACCAGTGATCCAGAGGCTGGCTCCCCAATCAACCTATGGGACCCTGTGCATCCCCAGAGCTTTTAAATATGCAAAAAAATCATTTTCCAAATCCCCCCCACCACATAGATGGGCACCAGGTCTTGTGGTATGTGGGCCGTCACCTCTCCATGGGACACTGGGTTGCTGCCACCATTGCAGCTGGACTCTGAGACTTGTTTTGCTTTAATGTCCAGCTGCTTCAGGCTCATCTCATGAGCCATTTTCCCTTCTTCCCGGATAGTTTCTTTTTCCTCCAGGGCACTCTGGGCTGCTGCCTCCTCCATCTTGAGTTTGGCTAGCTGCTGCCTGAGCTCTCTCTTAGCCTTCCTGTCCACCAACTCTTCAGGGGACAGGCCGTGGAAGGACACACTGCTCCCTGAATTTGCAGGGTCTGCATACTAGTGAATCCATTGTCCTCCTCACCCTCAGGCAGCTGCGGCTCACGGTCTGTGCCCAGGCCCTCCTTCTCCTCCTCCAAGTCCAGCTCCTTATCCTCCTCCTGCTCTGGGGCTATTTCCTGCAACTGGGGAGCCTCCTCCCAGGCTCTCAGAAGCCTCTGGAGCTCATGCTTCTTGGAACCCTTGGTTACTGGCAGCCCCCTCTCCCTTCCGAATGCCTTGAGCTTAGCCACAGTACAGAGCTTTAGGTCGTTGAACTCAAACTCCATCTTTTCATTAGGTAGAGTCATACAAATTCAGATGGAATGGAAGTGAATATGGAAAAAGTTAAAAGAGGGCAATCAAGGAGATTTTACATAAGATGTTAATAAAATAACTGGATGGTACTACACAAACACAAGTACTGGATCCCACCACTGAACACTGAGAAATTGGGTTATTGGTTGAGGGGGGTATTAACAATACTCAAGCAACAACCACAATCCTGTCAGAGTGAACCACAAAAAAGTCACCAAATTAATCTGTGCTTAACCCTCTGGTAGCTTTGAACAAAGCAAGTTCAGTTGCAGCAGGTCAGCTGGGCAGTTGCAGAGAGGAGTTTGGAGGTTCTTGTGTCCAAGTAGCTCAGAACAGGAGGTGAGCCAGCTGACCCTTGGAGTCACTATGCCTGTGATGAAGGGAACAGGTCCAATCATCCTTCGCAGAGAGCAGGGCAGGCGTTAAACAGCAGGGCAGTCCTCTGGCAGCAGGGCAGTCCTTCTGTAGTATCCACAGGTCCAGAAATGCACTGAAGAGTGGGTCTAAGGGTCATATTTTTATACCTGGTACCAGCTTTGAAGAGGAAGAAATATCTGAAGTTTTCTCCCTACAAATGGCCCTGGAATTTCCTGCCTCCCTGCCCAGGCTCCACGGGGTCTGAGGTCTCAAGAGGCTAGTGTGAATTTCGTTGTGTGTGTGCTGAGGCAACTCGTTTGAAATGTAAGTGGGGCTGTGCAAAGCTCCACTCCTCCCATTCCCTAGTGAGCTCCATCACCAAGGACACATAATTCCCCTTTGTGTTACTGTCTCTGAGAAATACACAAAGGCCAAGTGCCAACTACATCTAGTCATGTGGCCCAGGATACACGCTGCAGGCACCAAATGGTTAGAAAAAGAAAATGGCAACTTTCTAAAAGTCACTGAAAAGAGTATGGAGAAAACTCAAATACCCGATAGAAGCGCACGCCAACCATTAATTGAAGAACTTTCTAAAAGTGTCATTTTCAGAATTGTGACAAAATATCCAACTTTACCATAAAAGAGGATTTTAAGATTTTAAACTTCTTTAGACACCAAACATGACATGTCTACCTCTTACCGAACAAAAGTTATCACTTATTAAATGAAATAGGGTAACTCCATGTTATCCAATGGGAGAGGTAGGCCTCACATCCATAAAAAAAGAAATTTGTGAGGTTTTTTATCACCAGGGCATGTAAAACTAAACAGTACATGTCCAGCTTTTTGAATACAATGCACCCTGTCCTACGGACTGTTTAGGGCCTATCCTAGGAATGATGTATATATTAAAAAGGAAGTTTTAGGCTTGGCAAAAGGTTTATTTTGCCAAGTCAACCTGGCAGTTTAAAACTGCACACAGGCTACAGTAACAGGCCTGAAACATGTTTTAAGGGCTGCTTAAGTGGGTGGCAGAATAATTAATGCAGGCTTACTAGCAGAATATAATTTCCCGGCCCTGAGTATATGCTTTCCCACTTACCAAGTGACTTCAAAGTAAATTAAATGTGCCAATCAGGTGTAAGCCAATTATACCATGTGTTAAGGAGTGAGCACAACTACTTTAGCACTGGTTATCAGTGGTAAAGTGCACAGAGTCCTAACACCAACAATAACATATTCATCAAAACAGGAGGGGAAAATACAAAGGTTTTTGGGGGGAGACCACCATAGGGTTGACAGATCAAACAGCCTTTATATAAACAAAACAAAACAGCCAGTTAGTTATGTTCTCTTCAACCTTGGGACTTTTATCTTTTGTTGGCCCCTTACCCTCCTGCTTACCAACCCAGAGTTCCCTTTTTTTGCATGGATTAGCAAGAAGATTTCAACAAAATCCCTCTTTCAGATCTCTTCTCCTTCACTTCAATTGGCACATGTTTGGCCAATTTTCCAGGTTTGGAAAGGGATGTTTCTAGCCCATCAACCATCTTTTTGCCCCTCCCCTCACCTTCCTTTGCTATGTCTAATGGCATTGACACCTCTTTCCTCACCTCCACTGTGAGAAGTTGGCCTGGTATATGATGTCCACTAATAAAAGTGGGCACCTTGCACCAGTCCAAACAACTCTTATGGTGATTTAAGACGTCAAAGATGACCTTAGAAAGCTATCCAAATGGTAGCTGTGGAGAGCAGCCTTCAGGCTTAGTCTTGAAGGAATGTTAAGCAGCTTGTTTTACCAGAATGCAACCTTATAGTATTGGTTAAATGAAAGGAGAACCACACAGTAGTTATAAAAATATGTAATGATTATTATAACACACCTTAAATACCTCACAGTATCTGCTACATGCAGATAAACACAAAGCACACAATACTGTAGCACAGAAACAATCGTAAGTAGCACTATTACACAGTGGGCTCCAGGGGGAGACCAAACCATATACTAAAATAGTGGTATAAGAACCACGACTCGAGACAAGACAGTGTCTAGAGGTTGTAGAATCGCTGGGACCCCAAAGAACCATGCAAGGTGAGTAAGTAGTGACCCCTCGGAGAACGGGTGCAGTGTGAGAACATGACTGCAAGCTACGTACAATTCAATGGGAGAGTTGCAGTTTTACAGTTTAAGGACCCTTACCAGTGGATTACGAGGAAACCCTTTGGAACATAGAAAGTTGGAGAGCCACCCCACCCGTGGATACCAGACTACCAGAGTTACCTATCCCAGGGAAGCTGGGTGCATAGGGCTGAAGTGACGTCAGAAACCGCAGTCGTTCTCAATGGGAGTCTTCAAAGAAATGTCACTGCTGGAAAGAAGAAAAGTGTCCGGTGGAATCCACAGGTGGATTCTTGATGGAAGGAACCTGAAAGCAGAGGGGACAGAGTCTGGGTCACTCAGGAGTGACCAGGGGCTCAGTAGATGAATGCCCACCGATGTCGGGTGCTTCAGGTGTGAAGAAGGAGACCTTGACTCTACAGCTGCAGGGACCAGGAGATGTTGAGGACAACCAGGAGCTGGATATGAGCTGTCCCACAAAGGATGTCGAGTGCTGAGGGGTCGGTGTCCGGTGGAAGCACCAACAAGCCTTGGCAGCAGCAAACCACGAAGAAGGTCAAGGAAGGTTGCAGTCTGGCCCAGCAAGGACCAGAGGACTCACCTCGAGCAGACCAGCTGGATTCCCCCGGGCTGTGCGAAGATGATTCATTGAGACGCCGTGGGCGATTTTTCTCACCCATTGATTGAAGACAAACTGCTGATATCAAGCCGCAATTCTATTGCGGACCTTTATATCCATGCCTAGGGGCGGCACCTTAACTGTGCATCACCCATGATTAGTTGCTCCCCCATCCCTCCTTTCTGTCCTGAGGAAGACCCGCTTGCAGAGGATACAAACTGCCCTCATTGCACTAGGGTCGAAACGTCGACACTCTCTCCCGCTCGGGGCCTGTACTTGATATTATCCCAGTCCTACCCGCTTACAGACAAATATTGTTTGTTAACTTTTTGAAAAAGAACAGAAAGAACAACCATGAATTAACTAATGGACAGGCCCCAATGTAGAACTGGTGTCATCATGAATCACGACCAGTTTTGCTAATGAGATTGTAATGTATATAAAATGATGAACCATTGTTTTGCTTGATTGGATCCCTCTCTCGTATATTCTATCTTACTTCACAAGCACTTTCTTTCTTCACATTCTCCCTTGGAGCAACCACCTTTTATCTTGAACATTGAATATGATAATATGTTATGAAAAGTGACCGAATAAAATAAGAGTCACATATAAAGCAATAGTGTGTGCCGTTTTTGGATTCTGAGGATATATATATTTGAATGCCCTTTAAATGAATTAATGGTACATTATTGATTTAAACTATACATGTACCGTATGCTGCTTATGAATGCTTCAGACAACTAAGCTTTAATATAAGTCTAGGACCATTGTTTTCCTATACCAATTAGTACCCAGGTCCATTGACTTCTATGGGTTACCCCATTATATCTTAACAGAGGACTCACCTCAGCAAGGGGAGTCAGGGCAGGCCTGGAGCAACCAGGGGAGCCCAAGAAAAGCAGTGTTGTTCCTCAAATGGACCCACAGGCCGAAGGCACAGGAGTCACAAGGGGACCTCTAGCAGTTTCACAAAGCCACAGCATGCAGGGCACAGAGTGCGAGGAGGCCAAAGTACAAAATGTGCGCAGAGGTTGGGGCTATCGATAGCCCAACGCACTTAGTTGGAGAACACCAACAAGCATATGCACTTGCAAAAGTACGCGGTGCACAGGGGTTCGGGTTATACAGTCCACACGATGGATACTGGCCTCAAACTCGGTGAGAGGGCAGCTCGATCTCAAGGAATGTAGGAACCCACCTCCTGTTTTGCTGGAGCCTTCGGAGTCCGCAGGAGCTCAGGATCAGCCAACTGGTCAGTTGCGTTATGGTCCTTGCAAATGCAGGGGAGTGACTTGTTCACCCCAAGGGAGATACTTCATTTGTCCTTGATGCTCCACAGGTCCTGCATGGAGCCTGTATGGTGCACGGGCACAGGCGATGCTTTGGACGGAGAGGGAGACGAAGTCGGGCCCAGTCGAAGTCCAGCAAAGTCCAGAGTGTCCAGATGGTCGGAGGTCATTGGTTTCTTGATGAGAATCTTGTCCACGTTGAATCTAGGGTCCTACAGCCAGGTATGCACTTTTGTACCCAGGGGAGAGGGTTGGACAGATTCAGGGGACCCTCCCAGGGGAGGATCAGGACAGTCGGGAGGTTACTCCCATGTCCTTTGTCAAGTTTTCCACCAGAGCAGGAGCCAATGGCTCCCAGGACTGGTTTGAACTGGACTATGCAAAGGGACACCAAATGTGCCCCTCGTGCAGACTTTCAGGCACTTTGGAAGTGCACCCACCTAGCCACAATACACTAAATCCTGTCTGGGAGGTGGTCACACCTCCCTGTGACAGGATGCCTATTGTGCTGCCTTCCTCTGCTCAAGCTTGGCTCAGCAGCAGGAGGGCAGAAATGTGTCTCTGGTCGGCAGCATCCATTTGGTGCTGTCCGGGTCGAGAAGGCTGGTACCGGGAAGACTAGGAATCCACGAAGCTTGCTTCTGAGGGGTGGAATCATACCTCCCACACCGGTTACCGGTGTGGAGGTATGATTCCAAGGTGTTTGATACCAAACACGACATGGTTAGTTGCAGCCGTTTTCAAGAAAGCATGTTACATGAGCATATAATGCACTTCTACCTATATGTCTGGCTGCGTCACCGACAACCCGGGAGAATGGTCTCCGAAGGCTGCAGGGGGGCTCTGCCCATGGAAAACCCAGCAGCCAGCCTTCAGGATTGTCAAGGCCTGCTATAGGGGTGACATAGCTTTTAAGTGTAGTGACCTATAGATATAGTAAACCTATATGTAAAGTAAGTGGTGCATGCACCATCTTACACAGGCTGCAATGGCAGGCCTGTAGTTCAATTTTGCATGGCCTCTCATGGGTGGCATAATACTGCCTTCAGCCCATGGGAGGCCTCTGGGGTACCTATGCCCTGGGTACATGTGTACCATATACTAGGGACTGATAAGGGTACCCCAGTATCCAATCTGGAGTGTACCTAAGTACATGACATAACATTTTAGGGAGAAAGCAGATAGACTGGGGTCCTGATTAGCAGGATCCCAGTCAGACTAGTCAAAAACAGTGTAACATCAAGCAAAAAGTGGGGGTAACCATAAGAAGCAGATCCTACTTTCCTACACAACCCCCCTCCAAATGTAAGGAGATGAGACTAACCTTGCCCAGTTGAGTCTTCATTCTCTAAGTGGAAATATCTGGAGAGTCCATCTGCATTGGCATGGTTACTCCCAGGTCTTTGTTCCACTGTATAGTCCACCCCCTGTAGGGAAACGGACCACCTCAAAAGTTTGGGGTTTTCACCCTTCATCTGTTTTAGCCATAAGAGGGGCTTATGGTCTGTCTGAACAATGAAGTGAGTGCCAAACAAGTATGGCCTCAACTTCTTCAGAGCCCATACCACAGCAAGGGCTTCCCTGTCTATAGCTGACCAACGTTTCTCTCTGGGTGTTTTAGACAGGACCTTCCTGCAATCAATCTGCTGTTGTTCAGCCTCATTGAGGCTGCCTGCCAAGGTTACACCATCAACTGAGCCATCATCAGGTTTCTGTGAGAGGAGATCAGGGAGTGGGTCACTCTCTTCCTCCTGTCCCTCATCAGTAGCCATGAGCAAGTCCATGTCTGCCCTGTCCATATAGGGTTTGAGCCTGTTTACATGGAGCACCCTATGGGGGCTCCTGGGAGTCCCAAGGTCCACCAATTAGGTGACCTCTCCCTTCTGCTCAAGAATAGTATGGGGCCCACTCCACTTGTCTTGGAGGGCTGCTGGGGCCACAGGCTCCAACACCCATACTTTCTATCCTGGCTGATAAACAGTCAGTACAGCCTTTTGGTCATGCCAAGCTTTTTGCAATTCTTGACTTGCCTCAAGGTTTTTGCTGGCCTTCTTCATGTACTCAGCCATCCTGGAGCGGAGACCAAGTACATAGTCCACTATGTCTTCCTTGGGGGGTTTGAGAGGTAACTCCCATCCCTCCTTCACCAAACACAAGGGACCCCTAACTGGATTCCCAAACAAAAGTTCAAAAGAGCTGTAGCCACCCCCCCTTTTGTGGGACCTCTCTGTAGGCAAAGAGAAGGCAGGGCAACAGGACATCCCATTTTCTCCTAAGCTTTTCTGGGAGGCCCATGATCATGCCCTTTAGGGTTTTGTTGAAACTTTCAACCAACCCATTGCATTGTGGGTGAAAGGGTGTGGTGAACTCGTAGTTCACTCCACACTCCTTCCACATTGCAGTGATATAACTGGACATGAAGTTTGTACCTCTGTCAGTTAAGACCTCCTTAAGAAAAGCCACTGTGGAAAAAATTCCCAGGAGGGCCCTGGCCACCACAGGAGCTGTGATGGTTCTAAGGGGTATTGCCTCTGGATACCTAGTGGCATGGTCCACCACAACTAGAATATAACTGTGCCCAGATGCAGTTCAAGGGTTCATGGGACCAACCATGTCAATCCCAACCCTCTCAAAGGGAACCCCCACCACAGGTAGTGGTATGAGGGGGGCCTTTGTTGTACCACCTGATTTATCACTGGCTTGACAGGTAATACAGGAGCGACAAAACTCCTTGGTGTCCTCTGACATATGAGGCCAGTGAAAGTGAGGGACAAGCCTTTCCCAAGTCTTACTTTGGCCTAGGTGTCCTACCAAGGGAATGCCATGTGCCAAGGTGAGTAGGAAGCCCCTAAACGTCAGAGGTATGACCAACCTCCTGGTGGCACCAGGCTTGGGGTCTCTACCTTCTGAGTAAAGGAGTCCCTCATCCCAATAGATCCTGTGGGATCCACTGACACTCCCAGCAGAATCAGCAGCAGCTAGCTGTCTGAGGGGTTCAAGAGAGGGGCAGGCTTGCTGCTCCTGACTCAGTTCTGCCCTAGAAGGGCTCCCTGTCCCCAAGAACTCAACCCGATCAGGTTCCAGTTCATCTGAGACAATTCCTTCACAGGGACTGGGATCATCTCCCTCAAGAGGCTGATCCTCTCTCTGAGCCTGGGGGGAAGACACAGCCTTACCCCTCCTGCTCCTTCTCTTGGAAGCCACCTGGTCCATTCTTTCAGAATCCAGGGCCTGTTCAGTAGACATCAGTTTGGCCTGTGACCTGGTCACAGCAAACACATCTGCAGAGATGACCAGCATTGCTGCACGAGTCCTTAGTTCCACTTCAGCCCAGGCTGAAATCTCCAAATCATTGCCCAATAAGCATTCTACTGGAAGGTATGAGCTAACCGCAACTTTCTTTGGGCCAGTTACCCCTCCCCAGCTGAAATTAACAACTGCCAAGGAATGATCAGTCCTGACATTGTTAGCATTGGTCACTTGGTACATCTCACCAAGTATGATCTGTTCAGAGTCCACAAGATCTTTTGTCACCATAGTGACACTTGCACCTGTGTCCCTGTATGCCATGGCCTCCTTATCATTAATCAATGGCTGCTGTCTGTATTTGCCCAGGTTACTGGGACTGACAAATAAGGTGGCAATATCCATGCCACCATCACAGACAAGTACAGCCTGAGCTGGAGTTCTGACTAAGCCAGAACCCATCTCAGAGCCCAAGTTTAACCCTGCTATTCCCTTGTTCCCTGTACCACCACTTGAAACTGTACTAGGGGGAGCAGTTGCCTTAGGGGCAGTGGTGGTTGGAGTTGAATCCTTGGCCTTTGGAAAATTGACATCTTTTGTCCAATGGGTCTTTTCTTTACATAAGTAACACCAAGGTTTCTTTTTGCCTTTTCCCTTGTTGGATTTTGACTCCTCCCCAGATGCAGGTTTTTGGGGCCCTGATGAAGACTTGTCAGGGCATATTATCTAGGAAGTGGCGGTAAGAGGCGTTAGCCCCCTTGGCTTAATGCCTCTCATCGCCACTTCGGAAACACAAGGCTGCACCATATTACCAAGGATATGGTGCAGCCTGGCGTTTCCCCCTGCGATGGCGCTAAGTCTCACAACTTAACGCCAACGCAGGCACCCTTGCACCAGAGTGCAAGGGTGTCTGGGAGCAGGGAGGTTTGTTTATGTACAGGAAGGTGTCCCTTCCTGTACATAAACAAACCTAAAATGCCATTTTGTAACTTACATGTGTGCTGCTTCATGCAGCACACATGTAAGTTACAAAATGGCATTTTAAAAGGTCTGTTTATGTTCAGGAAGGGACACCTTCCTGTACATAAACATACCTTGGCATTTTGCTTTCTCCATGTGTGCTGCACAAGGCAGCACACATAGAAAAAGCAAAAACGAGGAGAAATGAAGCATTTCTCCTCGTATCGCCACCTTAAGAATTATTAAGGATCTGCACCCTCATAATCAAATTGTACAATCCCTTGAAATCATTCACTTTGCTGCCAAACAACCAACATTCCAGAGCTTTAATGGCACAATCCACAAAGCCTACCCAGTCCTGATTCTGTGCCTTCTGGGTGTGTCTGAACTTAATCCTATACTGTTCAGTGGTTAAGCCAAACCCATCAATGAGAGCACTCTTTAGGACTGAATAATTGTCAGCATCCTCTTCTCTGACAGTGAAGAGCTTATCTCTACCTTTGTCAGCAAAGTAGAGCCACATGATAGCTGCCCACTGCTCTTGAGGGACCCTCTGAACTTTACAGGCCCTCTCTAAAGCAGTTATTCATTTATGGATGTCATCCCCAACATGGTAGGGATGGACAATCTTGCTCAGGTTCCTATTGTCAAAAGAATGTTCCTTAACTCTAGGGGCACTGTTGCTGCCACCATGGGACTCTAGTCCCAATCTTTTTATAGCTCTCTGGACTTCTAGGGACTCTTTGTCCAGGGCCAATTGCTGTTGCCTGAGCCTAAGCTTAGCTTTCTCAAGTTCCAGAAATTGGTACTCCCTGTCATAAGAGTGCTCCCTCTTGCTAGATACAGAGGTCCCTGCAGACTGTCCTGAGTGATGAGATTCTGCAGAGGGAGATCTAGATCTCCTTGGTAAACTCTGCACTCTTCCAGGAGGGGTGAAGAGGGGGCCATCTTGGCCCTCTTCTTCAGCATCTCCCTGAAGATATGAGTTGTCCAGGTGGGAACCATCTTGTTCCTCCTGGCCAGGGTTTGAGTCTAGGTCATAAAAGGTGTCACCTCCTGACCTGTCCTCATTCCCTGCCCCACCCACTTTCTCCTGTTTATCTGACCCAGGAGTCTTCCTAAGGTCATCAAGCAGTAAGGACTCTATGAGGCGTTGGGTGTTGGCACTTCTCCCTGTCTTCAGCTTTCTAGAGGCACACAGGGCTTTCAATTCTTGGAATGAAAGCTCACTGTACCTAGAGGGCAAAGAGCCACTGACATCTCCTTTAGAAGACATACTAAGTGTGGTGAGGTGTTGCACCTACCTAATCTAGTGGGAACTAAACTCTCTGAGGTTGGAGAAAGGGTGTGCTAAACCCTTGACTTACCCAACCCTAAGTTCAGTAGAACTTACTTATTCTAAGCTAGTATTATATGTACCTAGTACTTAGTGGTTTTCAGTTAATCAATACAAAGATTTATCTGGTAAAACAATGCAGGCTTGAATCCCAACCGCTGCACACCAATGTGAGAAGTTGTCCTGGTATATGATGTCCACTAATTAAAAGTGGGCACCTTGCACCAGTCCAAACAACCCTTATGATGATTTAAGAGGTCAAAGATAACCTTAGAAAGCTATCCAAATGGTAGCTGTGGAGAGCAGCCTTCAGGCTTAGTCTTGAAGGAATGTTAAGCAGCTTTTTTTTACCAGAATGCAACCTTATAGTATTGGTTAAATGAAAGGAGAACCACACAGTAGTTATAAAAATATGTAATGATTATTATAACACACCTTAAATACCTCACAGTATCTGCTACATGCAGATAAACACAAAGCACACAATACTGTAGTACAGAAACAATTGTATGTAGCACTAAAACACAGTGGGCTCCAGGGGGAGACCAAACCATATACTAAAATAGTGGTATAAGAAGCACTACTCGAGTCAAGACAGTCTCTAGAGGTTGTAGAATCGCTGGGACCCCAAGGAACCACCCAAGGTGAGTAAGTAGGGACCCCGCGGAGGACGGGTGCAGTGTGAGAACACGACCGCGTGCTACGTACAATTCAATGGGAGAGTCGCGGTTGCAGTTTTACAGTTTAAGGACCCTTCACAGTGGTTTACGAGGAAACCCTATGGAACATAGAAGGTTGGAGAGCCACCCCACCCGTGGATACCGAAGTACCAGAGTTACCTATCCCAGGGAAGCCGGGTGCATAGGGCTGAAGTTGCGTCGGAAACCGCAGTCGTTCTCAACGGGAGTCTTCAAAGAAATGCCACTGCTGGAAAGAAGAAAAGTGTCCGGTGGAATCTACAGGTGGATTCTTGATGGAAGGAACCTGAAAGCAGAGGGGACAGAGTTTGGGTCACTCAGGAGTGACCAGGGGCTCGGTAGACGAAAGCCCACCGATGTCGGGTGCTTCAGGTGTGAAGAAGGAGACTTTCACTCTACAACTGCAGGGACCAGGAGATGTCGAGAATGACCAGGAGCTGGATACAAGCTGTCCCACGAAGGATGTCGAGTGCTGAGGGGTCGGTGTCCGGTAGGAGCACCAACAAGCCTTGGCAGCGGCAACCCATGAAGAAGGTCAAGGAAGGTTATGGTCTGGCCTAGCAAGGACCAGAGGACTCACCTCAGCAAGGGGAGTCAGGGCAGGCCTGGAGCAACCAGGGGAGCCCAAGAAAATCAGTGTTGTCCCTCAAATGGACTCACAGGTCGAAGGCACAGGAGTCGCGGGAGGACCTCTAGCAGTTTCACAAAGCCAGAGCTTGAAGTGCACAGAGTGCGAGGAGGCCAAAGTCCTTTGTATGAAATGTGCGCAGAGGTTGAGGCTATCGATAGCCCAATGCACTCAGTTGGGGAACACCAACAAGTATATGCACTTGCAAAACTACGTGGTGCACAGGGGTTCAGGTTATGCGATCCCCACGAGGGATGCTGGCCTCAAACTCAATGAGAGGGCAGCTCGACATCAAGGAACATAGGAACCCACCTCCTGTGTTGCTGGAGCCTTTGGAGTCCGCAGGAGCTCAGGATCAGCCAACCAGTCAGTTGCATTACGGTGCCTGCAAATGCAGGGGGGTGACTCCTTCACCCCAAGGGAGATACTTCAGTTGTCCTTGATGCTCCACAGGTCCTGCATGGAGCCTGTATGGTGCATGGGTGCAGACAATGCTTTGTACGGAGAGGGAGACGAAGTCGGGCCCAGTCGAAGTCCAGCAAAGTCCAGAGTGTCCAGACAGTCGAAGGTCAGTGATTTGTTGATCAGAATCTTGTCCACGTCGAATCTAGGGTCCTACAGCCAGGTAAGCCCTTTTTGTACCCAAGGGAGAGGGTTGGACAGATTTAGGGGACCCTCCCAGGGGAGGGTCAGGACAGTGGGGAGGTTACTCCCATGTCCTTTGTCCAGTTTCACGCCAAAGCAGGAGCCAACGGCTCCCAGGACTGGGTTGAACTGGACTATGCACAGGGACACCAAATGTGTCCCTCGTGCAGACTTTCAGGCACTTTGGAAGTGCACCCACCCAGCCCCAATACACTAAATCCTGTCTGGGAGGTGGTCACACCTCCCTGTGACAGGATGCCTATTGTGCTGCCTTCCTCTGCTCGAGAGTGGCTCAGCAGCAGGAGGGCAGAAATGTGCCTCTGGTCGGCAGCATCCATTTTGTGCTGTCTGGGTCGAGAAGGCCGGTACCGGGAAGACCAGGGACCCACGAAGCTTGCTTCTGAGGGGTGGAATCATATCTCCCACACCGGTTACCGGTGTGGAGGTATGATTCCAAGGTGATTGATACCAAACACAACATGGTTTGTTGCAGCCGTTTTCGAGATAGCATTTTACGCAAGCATATAATGCACCTCTACCTATATGTCTGGCTGCGTCACCGACAACCTGGGAGAATGGTCTCCGAAGGCTGCAGGGCTGCTCTGCTAATACAGGGGCACCCTCTCACGTAAAACCCAGCACCCTGCCTTCAGGATTGTCAAGGCCTGCTATAGGGGTGACTTATAGGTTTTAAGTGTAGTGACCTATAGATATAGTAAACCTATATCTAAAGTAAGTGGTGCATGCACCATCTTACACGGGCTGCAATGGCAGGCCTGTAGTTCCATTTTGCAAGGCCTCTCATGGGTGGCATAATACATGCTTCAGCCCATGGGAGGCCTCTGGGGTACCTATGCCCTGGGTACATGTGTACCATATACTAGGGACTGATAAGGGTACCCCAGTATCCAATCTGGAGTGTACCTAAGTACATGACATAACATTTTAGGGAGAAAGCAGATAGACTGGGGTCCTGATTAGCAGGATCCCAGTCAGACTATTCAAAAACAGTGTAACATTAAGCAAAAAGTGGGGGTAACCATAAGAAGCAGATCCTACTTTCCTACATCCACTGACCCAGTCTCAGCTTCCTTGTCTTTCTTACTGGCCACTTCCCTTTACCTCTCTGCTGCTATGGCCTCCACCTGGGCCTACAAGAACTGCGTTCAAAAGGGCCCAAAATAAAATTCACTGGGAACTAGTGAAGGGGTTCCCCAACAACTGGGACAGTAACTGGACAATGGATGACAATGCCCCTGCAGAGGGATCTGAGGTATTGCTCAATGGGGAGGTTGGAACACTGAAGGACAAGACAGAACCGACCGAAACTTGCCCGGCACTTAAGCAGATGTAGCAGACGAGGATGGGGTCTCCAGCAAGTGATTCGTACAAGTGTCTGTAGGGCATGGGGTGAGAACCTTCAGGGATTGCCTAATCTCCCCTAGGAGCATTAAAGGTCTGACTGGACCCGTTGTCCTGCACCGGCAGTACAGGAGTTGGGGGCTGAGAAGAGACTAAGAGGAACTGCTGACTGATGTCAGAAACTGGGGGAGTCCCTTGAGGGTTAGAAAAAAAAGTCGCTGGCTGTCCGCTCGTTCTTGACCCCTCAAGAGACACCCCCTGACTAGGTGGGATTATTCTCCCTACAGCATCAATCCTTTGTGTTTTTTTCCTGGCTCTCTTCTTGAGTGGGGGAAAAGCAGTGGGTGGTAGGATGTGAGACTTCCTGGGGCACTCTGCTGCCTGAACCTTGGGTTCCAAATCTGAATCTGGTGAGGACTCTAAAGATCCGTCCTCATCTCCTAACTTAGTAAGCACTAGCTTAAGCAACTGGGTGAGTTCAGGGTCCTTGCCCTTTCTTTTATTCACCTGCCCGTGCACCCCAGCCATCCTGCAGATCACGCAGTTGGAAAGCAATAGGCACAAGAAATTGTATAAGATAAATATCAACACAATGAGTGAATCCTAAAGACAAGACAATGTAGCAACAAGGGCCCCATTAATGATTGAAATAGGAAGTCCACCAAACTAAAAGGTGACCATTCACCTTACCTGCACACCGATAATCGCTGTTCCTAGCCCTAGGCAGCTGCCCAGCCTGGAGATCAACCCCTCTTCTACACGGAGCACCTCACAGCCTGGGAGTAACAGCCACCTCAAGCCAGGAAGGGGAGGTAGCAGGAGGGCACAGAACAGATGCATGCAACGACCAGTGCTTACAAATTCTGGTCTAAATTTAATGCGCTGATGCAGGCATAAAGGGCAAATAAAATATGTTGCCAAGGAATAACGTTTGCTATATTAGCGACCATGCAGACGTAGACCCTCCAAAATTAAAGGGAATTACTCTGTCGATACCAGGAAGAAAAATGGGACTAGGTAGCAGCCACACTGATGCAGAGTCGCTGCGCCAACCGCCGATAAATACTGGAGGAAAACACCAAGAATGAAAATTTGGGGCTATTGCGTATCTACCACCCTGAGAGGAATGTGAAATTGAAAAGAATACTCCATCGGGTCCGAGGAAATGGAGCACCTAGGACAGATAAGGAACTGGCAGCTGCTCCGAAGCGGCACCAGTTGCATTTGCCACAAAGATCAGAATGCCTGAGGGGGGCAATGCTGGGTCAGGGGACCATGACTGGGGCCTCTGATTGCTATGGATATACTCCATCAGGGCTGAGGATGAGGCCCCCTGGTACCCGGTGGCTAAGTCCAGGAGCCACAATGTGAGCTGTGTGCAGGATCCTTCTGGTGGCTGGGGCTCTTCCTAATCTTGGCATCACAATGGTCCAATAAAGAGGAGGAGGCAGTGATTCAGCCCCCTGAAATAGCTTCTCACCATCATGACAAGGACCAAGAAGTGACCCACTATTCACATCGGTGACTTCCTGTCCGAAGTCCCGCGACTCGCAAGGCAAGTGACAGGAAGCACTTCCTGCACCAATGGTGCATCTCCTGCCTCAGTTCAGTGGGTCATGAGAGCAGGGAAGGGGCGTGGCTCCACAGGTGTCCATCCCACTATTGCCATGCTCACTTACGAGTGTGCACTCTGACTACACTTGCTAAATCTGGAGCAGAACTATTTTCTGCCTTTTGGTAAATGCAGCGCTGCAATAGTTCATTCAGTGCTCCATTAGGTAAAGAACAGTCTATCTAGGCCATTGCTTCCTGTATCCCATCTGTCCCTTCACATTTGCAAATCAGGGCAGTTTTGAACTTGTAAAGACACGCTATATAGGTGTTGTGCAAGGTAAAGGAGGCTGCAAGCATTTGTGCTTGCTGATGGCTATGTTTGTGGGAATAGAATATGAGGGAAATAAACAGTAAAAACGGTCCACTAGACCATAAAACAGGCATACAATCGGCCGAAAAATTGGTCAACAGACTGACATGTCAGACCAGCCTTTCTGGCACAGCCAAATTGCCCCACGTGCCAGTCTGACCCTGACTCCTCCCCTTTCTCACACATCATATCTGACCTGGGAGATCATTGAGGGAATTGTGGCTTCATCACTTGCTTTTATTAATGTTGGCTGCTAGATATGCGTAAATCAGGGAAAGGATGCATTCTTTTTTATAGAGATACAAGCAAACTCTAAATATATAGGACATGTGCGTAGTACAGACACTCAATTAAATAATTTACAATGCAAGAGAAACACAATTGTTCTGCTTTATATTTGAAAGTATGGCTGGGTAAGTTTTAAATGTAATTAGAAATTTAAAGTGTAGTAGCGGGTTGCTGGGTTTGTAGAAGCATAGGGTGGGAAGTTAACTAAATTGTACATATTTGAAATTGAATGGTACTTGGTTTTTTATCATGAATTTTAATCGATATTTCATTTTATTGTTAGTAACACTAAATTATATTTTAGTAGCAGGTTGTTGGGTTTATAAGGGATAGATAGGATGGGAACTTTATTAAAATAAACTGCATTTAAACTTAATATTAACTTATTTATTTTGTATGTTAATTAGATATTTCATTGAATATTACATGCTTACATTACTTATGTTTTGTTAACTGTTGTTTAATGTTGTAGTGTTTTATTTCTTTTAATGTATATTTTAATTTTTCTATTTTTATTACGCATGTATATTTTGAAATACTCTGCTATTTTTTGTTGGGGAATATGGTGGAAACACATTGAAGACAATATGTTTTATATTAATTGTTATGTATATGTAATTGACTTTTTGATAATTATTTAGAATGTTACTGTTGTACCTACTATGTTAATTGTTTGCTGTATTTGAATTCTTAATTAAATGTTATGTTTTTGAAAATTTGGCTGTGGAATGATTTTGTTTTAAATTGCATTTTTTGTATTTTCTATAGTTATGCAAGTGAATGCTATTATAAGTAAATGATACGTATATAAGTGAATATATTTCTTAACTTTTTTAATTTTAATTTGATATTTTAAACAGTTATTGTATTTATCATAAATATTATGCTATTTATTTACTTGTCAATTTTAGGGGATCACTGAACAGCTGGCCCTGCACACTCCACCCACTAGACCAGTTTCCCCTCTTGTCTGAAAAATGAATAGCAAAATTATGATGGTGTGGGGAGTAGTATTGTATTCAACACATCCAACCAGGCCGTTCCTCTTAACCTGAATTAATATTTATTCTTCTTATTTAATAAAAGAAAATCTTTTGACACAAATTACATTAAATCACATTGCAAAAAAGTCGTAATGTACAATTTATCACAAATGGTTCACAAGATCTAAGACTCCAAGTAGTGTTTAAACAAAATCATACTTGCTATTCATAGTTCAGAAGAAAACAGCGAATGTACAGCCAACACGTGTTTCGTGGTAAGAACACCGCTTCTTTAGGGCTGAAAAATAACAAGATAACAACTTCAATTATAGAACATAATTCTACAAAATTTAAAAACACTATTCACAGTCACATTGAACATTATAATAAATGATGAAATTTGATTTACAAAATAATCCATGTAGAGAGACAACTTTATTCTATACAAATATTGTATGCCCTCACAACATAATTGGGACATGTAGGGATTCATTCCTCAAATGATAGAAAACAAACTTTGGGCCTGATTTAGATCTTGGCTTAATGTTCCTGCCGTCACTGTTTCACCTGCTTACTTTGCGTTCTGCCCGCTCGATTTATACGTTGGCGGGTCCATTGACAAAAGACCAACAGAGTCCCACTGACTATACCACGAATTCTCTCCCGGGTCGACGGCCCCATAGGCAGTGGCGGCTGTTGGCAGGATTCCAGCCAAGATGACCAGCGACCTAATCACGATTTGGCTTTCCAACGAGGCAACTGTGGCGGAAATACCTCCTACTTTGTGTTGGTGGAATCGAAGGAAATGAGGTAAGAACTTACCTTTTTTAATGTTTACCACTTCCGTTTCTGACTTGAACCCCATCGTACAGGTCCCTTCTTTGCTGCTTCGACTCCACCACGACGCCAAACAACTTTGTTGTCACCGGGATCTATGGTAGTCAATGTTTACAATTGTCTTACTATGAATCGTGTGTGTTGACAATTGATGTAGCCTCGTGTATTTTTGCACTGCTCTTACATACAATTTTTTCTTATGTGTAATGCAGTAGTGTTAATTTTACTACTTATCAAAGTAAGATGAACACACCTGTATTGACACTTAAAAAAATTGTTGCTGTGTTGGTTGGGGATGCTGTGCTTGTGCTGCCTGTGGGTGTGCATTCAATAGTTTGTGTATGTTGTGTGTGTGGCATGTGTTATGTAACACTAAGGGGCATAACACATTACCTACATATGTTTTTGAGGTACACACAACATATATGTGTATTGACATGAAATAAAGCTGTACCTACCAAACTCCACTACACCTGGGACTCACTTCATCAGCAAACTGTCACTGGGACTACACCAGCATAATGGGGACATCTAAATAGGCTCGACTGAATACCGCCAGTCTGACGGCGGAGGAGCCAGCAGAGAGAGCATGCATCTAAATACAGTGGGCAGAACCCCACCAACTTGCCAGAGTACTTGAAACCGCTGCCACGGAGGGACGACGCGAGTACTGCCAAGATCTAAATCGGGCCCTAATAATAAGAAGACCTAGAAAAGACTGGAATGTAAAGTTACACTGAAATTAAGGTCAGTTTCCCCAAACCGCTTACCTCTAAAATTGTATTTGATTGTATAATTGTTCATCATTACTAAACAGGAATTAGAAGGTAAACTATGTCATCTCCAGTAAGATTTCTGATGATATCTGCACATCACTGGCTACAGTTCACCCCATGCTCACATTGTAAAATCTACAAATCAAACAACACAAGATTTCCAAAATCATCATGCTCTCAATTGAGACAAAAGGTATACATGTAACAATTAAAAAAATGTCAAGTCCAAAATACAGTCTCCTAAAGTGCCTTTTTACCCAGGCATATCACATCTAGTCATTAAACACCATGGCACTACGAATGTGCTCACAGTCACTCTAACTTCTAATAACCGCAGTCAGGATTATAGGTATGCCAAGTCTTAAAAACAAATCATACCTTGTTTTTAAAACAGTAAGGGAGAGACCAATAAGAATAGATAAAGAAACAAAATATTCCACCCCATGAATGTAAAACCCGATTAATTGTCAATCCATTTACCTGAATTTATAGAGCACAAAAGCGCCGTAGAACTGAAGATGCAAAATTGCCTCAGAAAACCGAGGGGCATATTCTCAAGAACGTGTGATAACCACTGCAAGTTTAGCTTAACGCAACTTTGCATATCGCAGTCTATCGCGGGAAAACAATGCTGTGTTAACGTAGTATTCCCAACCTGGCGGCACCATGCGATAGTCCCACGATAACGCGCCAAATGACCGCGTTAAAATTAACGCGATGCTGCAAAAATGCGAAACACGAACGCGAATAAAGTTGCGATGAGGCCAACCGCGATACAAAAACCAGCGATAACCAGCGACAGGCCTGCAATTCCCACGCGTCATGCGGGAAACGCACTATAAAAGCTGAACAAGAAAAACACACCATAAACAAAATAAACTGCGTAGCAACATGGATGCACCCGGAGCGAGTGCCCAGGTCAACGCGAACCCCACAAGCCCCACAGACCACCAGCAAGGAACCTCGGGGTCGGGGAAGGCCAAGGAGAAGAGGAAGAGGAAGACGGGGTACAGTCCGCATGCCAACCGGATCGTCGTCAGAAAGGTGACAGAGCACTAACAACAACTGTCCGTCACCTCCACCGTGTCATTGGCAACACAGACGGAAAAATGGCATTCCATCGTGAATGCAGCCGGAGTGTCGAGGAGGCCAAGATGCGCTGGCACGATGTGAAACGCCAAACCAAGCAGAAACCGCTGCCAACAGGAAGTCAGCAACGGCGAAAGGAGGTGGGAGTCCTGCGCCACAGGAGGAGCTGGAGGAAATGGTGGCCACAGTCATCAGTGTGGAGACGGTGCAAGGAGTCGGGAGTCCGGACACTGCTCGACATGACCTGACGCAACATCAACAGGGTGAGTAACGAATAGGGACTGTGGGGACGGGGGAGACGGGCACAATGGCACACATGCACAATGACGTGTAGCACACCGCACACCCAAAATGACCCTGGGCCATGTCCCTGATCCCCGTGGCACACTGCAGCACACATACAAACATCAAGTAGGCCCCCGTCCACCATGTGCCCAAAGGGGTCCCACCCCACACATCACCAATTACACAACACACACATGCACCCGTGCGAAACACAGCAAAGATGCGTATGTGAGAGCCACACTGACAATGCAAGTGACACCACATGACGAGCAGCATGGCTGGAGTACAATTACCATGACATTGTGCACGCAACGAGACTGAGGTGGCTGAGTGTGGACCACATCCGGAAAGGAGCAGGTCACACTCTGACACATCCATGTGCACAAACAACCACTGACGTCAACAATACATCTGCAGACAAACAATGCACAAGAGCACAAAAACCGTCCAAGAGCACAAATGACCCAAGTCGCCAACATCACAGCACCTTAAAAGTACAAAAGCCAAAGGCACACCGCTTCCAAGGGATAAGGGGCAGCAAAATCACAGCTGCAGGTGCGACTCTCACACAATGCAGCACACACACATAGCAATGACGTCGACGTCCAGTTCGACGTCGAGTGGACTTTAAGGCCCTCTGCTTGGTGCACAAAGCTCTGCTTGGAGGAGGAGCGGCGGATCTCAGGCCCCTCTTCCCTCGGTACGTGCCAGCACGCGCTCTTAGGTCCACAAATATGGGGTTGGTATGTCTCCCCAAGTCAAGAAGAGTCAGATGGGGGAGGAAAGGGCTTTTCATTCCAAGCGGCTAAGCTCTGGAACTCCCTCCCTACACAGATGCGACAACAACCCAACAGGACTCTATTCAGAAAAATGTTGAAAACCTGGCTTTTTGCAAAGACCTAGATCTTCTAACGCTGCACCATTCGTACACACCTCAGCGCAAAGACGCCTCGGCAATAGTGCGCTTAATAAATAATTCAGTCAGTCAATGACAGCACATCCACATGGACGACAATGTGGTACACAGTGCAACACTTACACTGCAGAACAGAGGACACAACTGGGTCCGCCTGTGCGTAGAAAATGGCCAATCATAGCAGGAAACTGTGAGATGCAAATGTACGTGTACAACCTCACCTACGTCATGTAGTCCAAATGTCCACTGTCCCGCATCAAATAGTCCGCCCCTCCCAAACAATCGCAATGTACATTGTCATGCAGTCTGTATGTAAACATGAACAATGCGGCAACATACATGCCAACACAATGTCAACAAGCATCTCCCCTTCACATTGCAGAGGGACAAACAACACCTCCAGCAGAGCAGACCAGACAACTCTACAGTGATGCTGAAGAGGACCTCCACACTTCCGACACCAACGCCCTACAACAGTCCATAGACATCTTAGGCAATCGACCTCCAGGAGCAGGGCAGCACCGCTGCATCGAGGATACCCCACCCCCTGCACAGACAACACAGCTGGACACACCCACCACCCCGGCTGGCTCCCAGCAGCCCACCGAAGCACACATCACATTCCAAGGCCAGGTGTCAGACTGCCAGAAGGGGGTGGCCGAACATGTGTGGGTGGGGTACTACCTCATGGAAGCCGAACTAGATCACATACGTGGGTGTCTAAGTCCCATCAGGGACCACCTACACTCCCCAATGGAGACCCACACTGCGACAGAGACACATGCCTTTGCACATTTCCAGTACTGAACCACACCCAGAGCCACGGGATAATCATCAACACTCCCACGCTGGACTGGC
Organism: Calotriton arnoldi; assembly: GCA_963921515.1. NCBI lineage: Eukaryota > Metazoa > Chordata > Amphibia > Caudata > Salamandridae > Calotriton > Calotriton arnoldi. The sequence goes on from CAWUFW010004840.1 coordinate 646,849, forward strand.
GTACGCCGGCCCAGTTCACTCCTCTTACGTATTCTGTGGGGGACGACAAAGCTACATGTGCAATGTCTCACCTGCTGCCTGCGGTGGCATGGCTGCGTCCGCTGTACACGGCACAATGTAATGTTGTAGGGCCCGGGGCCCTAATGCATACATCATGAGCACACGGACACACTCAGATAGTTCGTTGAACTGGCTGCGGGCACGTGCGCTCGACACCTTTATTGGCATGGTCACATGTACAGTGACGCATGTGCTGGATGTGTGTGGGGTGAGTGTAAGCCAGCCCTCATGGAGTCGTTGGTGCTGGCAACAGCTTGAACAGTGATCACAATTAAAGCGGAAACAGAAAACACCAGCATAACAGGAACAACTGAAGCATCATGGTGGTAGCCGGAGAAAGTACAGTGTTCACCCAACATGCAAGCAGAATGGTCCATGATTTGTGGTGCACTGAGTTAGTGGCAACTGAAGAGCTGAGCAGGGTATCAAGCTGATGATGGCACCCACGACAGGTGTGAGCAACTCTGATAGTCTGGCAGTAAGACACTTCCGACTCTGGCACCTGTTGTTTGGAGTTGGTCCTGGCGGTGGTGGCGTGTGCATCCTGCGGTGATGCGACGTCCGGGCAGGTCAGGAATCGATTTGATGTGTGAGCCCAGGTGGACCACAGTTGAGGCTGGAGGCAGCGGAAAGCGCAGGGTCACAGACACATTGCCTTGATGACCCCAGTCCATCGACCCAGAGGCCATCCAATATGCTATCAGACAGGGGCCATGACTTGAGCTGCACAGAGTTAGTGGCCCCGGATGCACTGCGGCCGGCACAGGCACACCGCCACGGGACAGTGACTTGCGGTGCAGTGAGATAGGGCCACGCGAGGTGAGCGGGTCCTCGTCGATGTCGAAGGTGAATGTAGCGGAGGTTTGCGGGGGACAGTGGAAGGTGTCCTCCAGGGCATGATGCAGAGGGCAGAAGCCGGCCGGAAGCGGCAAATGGAGGAGTGGAATGCTACAGCCTCGTTTTGCCACAAAGTCAGTATCACCGACATGATGATGAAGACAACCCCCAGTCCATAGACTCAGTCGCCACCAAAGTTCAACCAGAAAGTGTCCATGGATGTCGGGGAACAGACTTAGTGGCACCGGAGCTGAAAGGGGATGCAGTCTGCGATGAGGCCAGTACAATGATATCAAGTCTGCCATTAATGAATCATGACTGAATTCCCAATGTGTGACCTACTCGACCGCAGCGTAGGCCGAAGGTCTAGTCATCAAGGGCCCACAGACACGTTTGGTTGGGATGCCATGTACATACTTTGTGTCACCACATCGAAGGGAGTATTGTGATTTGAACTCTGCATTGATAAGTGTACTCGCCCATTGTATAATCAAGACTCAGTTCCAAATGTACAGAGTTAGTGACACCAGAGCAGTTGTCGGCAGTGTCCGATCACCTCCGTAACGATGATCCTTTTCTCCTCCGGACTGAACTGCGTCTTCCTCTTATTCGTCTCCTTGCGTACAATGATATGAACTCCGCCACGCAGAAATCAAGACTCATTTCCACATGTGTGACCTACTCGACCGCAGTGTAGGCCGAAGGGACCACCGAAAGGTGTAGTTCGAATGCTATGCACAGAGTTGGTGGCACCAGAAGGGAGTACAGTGATATAAACTCAGCCATAAAGTGTGTACTCTGCCATTGCATAATCAAGACTCAGTTCCAAATGTGTGACCTACTTGACAGTAGTGTAGGCCGGAGGCAGCGGTAGAGTACGTCAACGAGAAAGGAGTAAAGCGGGCCTGTGTTGCGGAGGCCGTGATGGTCTGAGGAGGCTGCCAAGGTGGCGGGCTTCGGGCTTGGAGCTTGCGCCGGCACGTGGTGGGCCCTCTTTGACACACGCCGGTGTTGGCAGGTGAGCAGTGAGGCCTGGCTGCGCAGGGGCGGGCATGACGGGTTCGGGGACCAGCGGCCCGGGGTGCAGCAAGTGCACAGGATCGCAGGCCACACCGCTCACGGCGACGGCGTCGGCCTCGTGGCGGGGTGGGAGGCGCCACCCTGGCAGACACGTTGGGCATTCCGGAAGTCAACCACGCCCAGAGCAACGTGCTTTTTATTCACACCCCTACGCTGGCCTGGCGTACGCCGGGCCAGCACACTCCGCACACGCTTACAGGGGAGGACGTCACAAGCTACATTTCTGCGATCTTCCCCACTGGCTGGGGTGACATGGTTGCGTCCACTGTCCACTACACTCCAAACACCAGCAGTGCATGTAGACATGGATATGTCTGTGGTATGCATACTGCAGTCTGTCTAGCACATCTCCACCACACTTGGCATTGTGTACATTCTCATTCATGGGTCACTTGCCTCCTTCGCACATGCCTGGTTCCCACCTCTCCCCACATTCCGCTATTGTGTGGCTGAGGTGCCATGCCATTGATGGCTCATGTACATGGCTAACCAAGGTTGCCACAGTAAGTTGTACTGTCGCGTCTGGTGGTTGGGCATGTTGTTTGGCATGTTGTATGTGATTTTGTGAAGTGTGCAGTGCCAAAGTTGTGGGTTGCATGATTGTGGAGTTGAGGTGTGTGATGTGTTCATTTGGTACTTGCCAACGAGCAGTGCATTCCCATAGGTGCTATCCTGGAAGCGCTGGTTGATGTTGGACTGTCGGAAGATGAAGAAATCATGCACACTGCCTGGGTAGTTGGCTACAACATTGGTGAAGAGTCCTCTGTGGTCCACTATTGCCTGCACATTGATGGAATGCGTGTGCTTTCTGTTGCGGTAATTGTGTGCAGTGTCGGCAGGGGGCACAAGTAGGACATGTGTGCAGTCGATTGCCCCCAACACGTGCGGGAATCCAGCTATGGCGTATAGTCCTTGCTTGGTCTCCAGCTGTTCCTGCACATTGTGGGGGACGGATAGGTACTGGGGTACCTAGCTGATGATGGCATCCAGGACAGGTGTGAGGAACTTGGATGGGGCTGGCTGTGAGACTCCTCCGACTCTGGCGGTTTTTGGTTGGGAGGTACCAGAGGCCAACAGGTGCAGCACAGCCAGCAGCTTTGTCTGCGGAGGGATGTTGGTTGTCCGCTGTGTTGGTACCATCAGCCTGTGGGCAATGATGTTCAGGATGCGGAGGATGGTTGTCCTTTTGAGCCTGTAGTGGGCATTGACTTTGTCTGGTGTTAGGTCTGTGAGGCTGGTGCATTTCCTGAAGGTCCGCTGTCTTTGTCTGCGCTGCCTCTGTTGTGGTCCGGGGGGGTGTGGGGGAGGTCCGGGGGGGGTGGCGGTCCTGGGGGTGGTGGCGGTGGGTTTTGTTGCCCTCTCGGGGCTCCGGGATGCATGGTGAGTGGCTCCATGGCATCTGCTGTTCTTCATGTGTGGCTCTGGGCTGGGCTCCCTTTGATGGTGCAGCTTGTCGTCGGACTTTACACCAGGTCAGAGCAGGTGTTAATTTCCTGCTGCTAACTCGCCTTATCGCCTGTTTTGTGGTCTTATCGCCGATGTGGCTGGTCGTTGAGAATGTTGCGGTGTGGTGTTGTCGCGGAGTTTTGCTCGGGAACGCCTACTCTGCATCTCATTAGCGATAGTTGCCGGGGTCATCTGTGGCGAAGATTTTTGCGGATGCTTTCGCACGTAAACTGGTGGTATCGGCTGTTAGCACCAGCTTGTGAATGGGGCGATAAATTTATCGCGACTTTGGCTGCGATAAAGTGCCAATAACTCGGCAATAGCTCCTTGAGAATATGCCCCAGAGTCTCTTAACTAGCAGTGTCCTGCATTAAGCGTATGACATCACTTCCTGTCATTTACTTTAACAGTTAATCAAAATTGACCCATACCCATTCGCATTGTCATTTGACCATCCTTGCTATGGACTGAGTATCCAAACAATCAAAAATAGGAACCCAACCTTGATATGACTAGTAATTTCAACCAATTACATCAAATATAACATTAATATTGGGAAAAAATAAGGTACAAAAAAATAATTTGAATTCCTTGCAACGAATACAAACAATATCTAAAATATCTGTCAAATAGCGCTCACAAAAGAGAAAGGATCCAAAATCGTGGTCTCGTCCTTTACCATATGACCTCCTTATCAACTAGCTCCATGTTCACAGATGTATTTCACAGCGTGCATAATAATGTATCAATTGACTACAAAGTCATTATTATAACAGAGACCTAAAACATCTAGAATCCACTAACCTTATTGTGTCCAGAGATGAAAATATAAGGCATCTAAATTATAAATACAAATACTGGCAATATTTAAAAACCTCTACTGTGGAGGGGTCAGGTCTCATACCGTGGTCCCATCCCTTGCCGTATCATCTCCTCTTCGACCCAGTCTATGCTCACATATTTAGCACAATGACTTCTAAATTCCCACTATCTAAACCACCATTCAAAAAAGTATAGTACAAAATCATTAATATAATAGAGACCTAAAACAACTAGAATCCAAATATGTTCAGAAATTAAAATAAAAAACATCCAAAATATAAATACAAATACTAGCAAAATGTGAAAACCTCAACTGTGGAAAGGCTAAAACTCGAACCATGGCCCCATCCCTTAGTGTATCATCTCCACATCAACCAAGTCTATGTTCACAGTTTTAGTGAAGTGACATCTACAATCCTACTATCTAAACCACTATTCAAACAGGTTACATACAATCTTCATGTCCCCAAACAAGCAGTACCAGTGACTTGTCATACTGTGAGAAAGGACTGCAATATAGTGAGCTGTTCCAAAACTAGCAATCACAATTGACACACCACATAATTCTCAATGTGGAAGGGTATGAAACTCCTTGTTCATGTTTAAACCATGTTTGGCAGTCCTCAAAGTCTTTATCCACCATGTCTCTTTATATCTGAGTCTAAGTTCTCGATCTTCCCCTCTATAATAATTACGAACATGATCAATCCCAAATAACGCAATCTGACTAATTTCCATGTAGCTGTGTTGTTCAGAAAAATGTCTGCGGATTGGAGATCTCAGGTCATTATTTCTAATAGAATTTTAAATGTTCTTTCAATATTTCCTTTAATGGCCTAATTGTAGATCCTACATACCTCAAAGAACAAACACATTCTATCATATACACACAAAAAGTCATACTACAAATAATACATTCCTTCATTCTGAAAGTCTTGGTGCGGTTATGGGTAGAAAAAAACAGACACAATTGTTCCATTTGAAACACCCGCTAGGTTTACTGCCCATCCAAGTTAATGACTTCTTTTGTACATATTTGTGTGTGTCATAAAGACTCAATAACTTCTTGATAGTGTCTGCTTTTTTATATGTGATCAAGGCATTCCTAGTGACATGACCTGTCAATTCCTGATTTATTGTAAAAATGGCCCAATGTTTTTTGAAGATGTTAACAATTTGTTGATTCTCCACACAGAAACTAGTTACAACTCTCACCAAATTCATTTGTTTCAATGTACATTGGCATTTCTCCTCATCCTTAAGTAAGGCCATTCGATTCATAATCCTCTCCTTCGTAGCTGCCATATTCAACACCTTTTCCGGATATCCACGTTCAATAAATCTAGATACTGTTTCCTTTTCTTGTGTCATATATTCAATATCCTCACGCCAGTTACGTTTGTGTCTTAATAATTCACCATAAGGGATGTTGTCTTCTGTTTATATGGATGTCCAGAATCAAAATGGAAAATGTTATTACAGTAAGTCAGTTTCCTGTATGATCAACTATGTAGAGTTTGAGTAATCCATCCATCAAAAGCTTTCTTTCGACAATACATGTCATAAAAAAATGTACTATATAAATAGTTAAGACCATAAAATATCAGTAAACATATGTACATATAAATGGAGCACCGACACAGCATGGATTAAGCAAGATAAGATCCTAAACATACCTCAATCAGTCAAGATGGATCCAACTGAATTCTGGTACAATTTTCTTAATGATACAATGAACTAAGGTTTCATCTTTGATCTTATGATCCACATCCATCATCTTTGATCTTATGATCCACATCCATCCCAGGAACTTGTCAACAGAAATTGCATATTGTAAAGATGAATCTGAGCGCAGTATTCTCAAAGCAACACTGCTGTATCTGGTGCCCAGGTTCTTACCGGTCAGTTTGAGCCATTTCATTCCCGGGCCCGCGTAGACAGGGCAGACAAATAGTACATGGGAGTACCTTTCGATTTGGTCTGCACAGTTGGGGCATTTATTATCGACAGCAGAGGACCACTTGCAAGTAAAAGATTTTAGTGGGAGCGAACCCACATGGAATTGAAAATATAGTCTCCTATCAAAGGGCTTCGATATTGTATCCCAGTAAGGCTCATACCGGGGGAAAGGTTTGAATTATAAAAACCTCCCTGTCAATGAGGTACTCTTGGTTGCTCTGATGTTGTTTAGCCTAATCTTTTCCCAATAGTGTTCTTTCATATTTTCTCTTATAGGGAACTGAGCACCCGTTGGGTTCTCCCATAGTTGCTGCATTCCCATGTTGGACAATACACCCTGTATGTCACAGAGCCAGCCGATCTTGAGTGAGCGGTCAGCATAATTGGCCAGCTCGGGAGTGGACCATCTTCTGTGCCAATATAAGATAGGGCGGAATCTTGCTGTGACTTCCAAAGGTTTTCGACCTAGATCGTTAAGCAGGGGTATTAGGGGAGTGCTTTGTGGGAGACTAGTGATCGTTCAAAATAACTTATTCTCTGCTATGACAAGAGGAGTCGAAATCTCATAACCCCAGAGTTCTGACCCATATTGGAAAGAACTCGCTACTTTGGTATCGTTAATCTGCAGTGCCGGGCTGATCGGTTTTGTCAGTGATGTTTTAAATTCTTTTGTTAATGCACCTGCTAACTGGCGGTGTTCTAGAGCCATGATTTCTAAATGGAGCTTCCAGCTCAATCTTTTTGCTAGTGTGATTCCTAGATAAGTGAATACATCTGTATGTTTTAAGGGCTCCCCATCGAGTTTAATTCAATTAGGGGTTTGTTAAAGCGCGACTACTCACCCATAAGGGTCTCAAGGTGCTAGGGGTGGGGGGGGTGCAGGTTCCGTCCATCAAGGAGGGGGTCTGTCGAAGAGCCAGGTTTTGAGATTTCTTGCGAAGATGGGGAGCGATGTTGTCTGTCTGAGGTGGAGCGGAAGGGCGTTCCATGCTTTGGCCGCGAGGAAGGAGAAGGAGCAGCCTCCCGATCTGGTCTTTCTGGTGCCGGGGACCACAGCGTAGGAGAGCTGGGCTGATCGTAGGGTCCTTTGGGGTGCGTGGAATTTGAGTCGGCTGCTCAGGTATGCTGGTCCGGTGCCGTAGAGGGCCTTGTGTGCGTGGGTGAGCATCTTGAAGGTGATTCTCGCCTCGACAGGGAGCCAGTGGAGTGTGCGCAGGTGCTGGGAGATGTGGCAGTGTTTTGGCAGGTTGAGGACCAGTCTTGCGGCGGCGTTCGGGATGTTCTGTAGCTTGCGTGTGAGGTTTTTGTTTATTCCGGCGTAGAGTGCGATGCCGTAGTCGAGTCTGCTGGTGACCAGAGCGTGAGTGACGGTCTTTCGGTGTTCGAGGGGGATCCATTTGAAGGTCTTACGAAGGAGGCGGAGGGTGTGGAAGCAGGAAGACGAGACAGAGTTGATCTGGCGGTCCATTTTGAGCTCAAAGTCCAGGATGATTCCCAGGTTGCGTGCGTGGTCCGTGGGGGTTGGCGGGTTTCCGAGGGTGGGGGCCACCAGGTGTCGCTCCAGGCATCGGGGTTTGGGCCCATGATGAGTACTTCTGTTTTGTTGGTGTTTAGTTGTAGGCAGCTGTTTTTCATCCATTTGGCGACGGCTTCCATGCCTTCTCGAAAGTTGCGTCTGGCGGTGTTGGGCTCGTTGGATAGGGAGAGGATGAGCTGGGTGTCGTCTGCGTATGACACGATGTTGAGTCCGTAGGTTCTGACGATGGGGCGAGTGGAGCCATGTAGATGTTGAAGAGCGTCGGGCTGAGGGAGGAGCCCTGGGGGACTCCGCAGGTGGTAGGTGTGGGGTCCGAGAGGAAAGGGGGAGTCTGACCCGCTGCGTCCTGCCGGAGAGGAAGGAGCGGATCCAGTCGAGGGCCTTGTCCTGGATTCCTGCGTCGTAGAGTCTGCGTATTAGGGTGCGGTGGGAGACTGTGTCGAACGCCGCTGATAGGTCGAGGAGGATGAGGGCTACTGTTTCTCCTTTGTCCAGTAGGGTGCGGATGTCGTCTGTTGCGGCGAGGAGGGCGGTTTCCGTACTGTGGTTTTTTCTGATGCCGGATTGGGAGGAGTCGAGGATGTTGTGTTCTTCAATGAATGTGGAGAGTTGGCTGTTGATGGCTTTCTCGATGACTTTCGCTGGGAACGGGAGCAGGGAGATGGGTCTGTAGTTTTTGAGGTCGGTGGGGTCCGCTGAGGGTTTCTTTAGGAGGGGGTTGACCTCGGCGTGTTTCCAGTCGTCGGGGAGCGAGGCGGTCGCCAGGGAGTGGTTGATGGTGTGGCGGAGCATGGGTGCGATGGTGTCGGCGGCTCTGTTGAAGATGTGGTGGGGGCAGGGGTCCGTGGGGGCCCCTGAGTGGATTGACTTCATTGTCTTCAGTGTGTCTTCGGTGGTGAGGGCTGTCCAGTCGTTAATCGCTGGTTTCCGGGTGTCGGGGTGGTTGGTGAGGGTTCAGTGTGTTGGTTGTCTTCGTCGAAGTTGTCGTAGATGCTCTTGATTTTGTGGTGGAAAAAGGTGCTGAGTTTGTCGCAGAGGTCTTGTGAGGGAGGGATGTCGATAGACTCGCTAGTGGGTTGGGCGAACTCCTTGATGATGCTGAAGAGTTCCTTGCTGTTGTGCGCGTGGGTGGAGATTCTGTCTTCAATCGCTTTTTCCTCGTTTCTCTGATGAGTTGATGGTGGGCATTGGTGGCGGCTCTGAAGTTGTTGTGGGCTTCTGTGGATTTGGTGTTCCTCCAGGCCTTTTCGAGGCGGCGGCATGTGCTTCTGGACTCTCGAAGTTCGGTGGTAAACCATCTGGCTTTCTTGGCGCGGGTATTGTTGTTTTTCTTGAGGGGGGCTATGGTGTTGGTGCTGTCCGAGATCCATCTATGCAGGGTTCGGGCTGCGGTGTTGGGGCCGTTGTTTTCCGCGATGGTTGGGGTGGAGTTGTTGAGTGAGGAGGTGAGCTGGTCATCGGTGATTTTGGTCCAGTTTCTTCGTGGAAGCAGGTGCTGGTGTCTGTGGATGGTGGGTGTTCTGAAGGTGAAGTGGACGCAACGATGGTCGGTCCATGGGAGTTCGGTGGTGTGGCTGAAGGTGATGGAGTTTCCTGTAGTGAAGAGGGGTCGAGGGTGTGTCCTGCTGAGTGCGTGGGCTTGGTCACGATCTGGCGCAGTCCAATGTTGTGGAGGTTGCCCAGAAGGGATGTGGTGTTGGGGTCCAGTTGGTTGTCGAGGTGGAAGTTGAGGTCTCCCAGCAGGGTGTAGTTGGTGGATGCGATGGCCTGCGGGAGATAATGTCCGTGATGGAGTTGGCGAAGGGTCCGCGGGGTCCAGGGGGTCGGTAGATGAGGGTTCCTCGGAGGGTGGCGGTGGGGCTGGCCAGTATCTTGAAGTGAAGGTGTTCCATCAGTTCTGTGGGCTCGTCAGGGAGTGTGCTCAGGCAGAGGCTGGATTTGTGGACGATGGCGATTCCTCCTCCTGGGCGGGTGGGGCGGTCCTTCCTGGAGATCTTGTATCCTTGGGGGATGGCGATGGCGATGTCCGGTCCCGAGGTGGTGTTGGTCCAGGTTTCGGTGAAGAACGCTACATCCGGGGTGGTGCTGTCGAGGAGGTCCCAGATTTCTGTGGCGTGTTTGTGGAGGGATCGGACGTTGAGGAGGATGCATTGCAGGGTCTTCGGTTCGGTTGTGTTCTTGTGGGCGGGTTGTGCTGGATCCGTGTTCTTGGCGGTGCTGCAGGTGTGCCGGCAGCGGTGACAGCTGAAGGGTCCGTGGGAGTCGGCTGGTGATGCTAGCTTGTAGTTGTTGTTGCAGCCTGGGTTGAGTGCGTGGAGTGCTGCTGGGTCATAGCGTTGGCGGGGCGGAGGTCCAGGGTTCCTGGCGCTGGTCGCGGTCGGGTCGCGAACGGGCGCAGACGGGCGCAGACAGGCTTGCCTTTGACGCGCCTTCGGCAGTAGCCACCATTAAGTAGGGGTCGGGGAGGGCTGGACAGCTGGGAGGCGGGAGGGGAGCTGGATTGGGCCGGTCGCGCTGGGGGGGAGGGGCCACGGGGGCAGCAGCGGCGGTGAAAGGTAAAGGGAGGAAATAAGGGATAAAGAAAAAAGGGAAAATAGGCAGAAATAAGGCACAAAAGAGCAGAGATGCAGAAAAGTGCAGAAAGGTGAAAGATGAAAGAGGGTAGAAAAACGAGTGAAAACAAGTGAAAGGGCAGAGCGAGAGGAAGGGAAAATGAGCAGAAATAAGGCACAAAAGAGCAGAGATGCAGAAAAGTGCAGAAAGGTGAAAGATAAAAGAGGGTAGAAAAACGAGTGAAAACAAGTGAAAGGGCAGAGCGAGAGGAAGGGAAAATGAGCAGAAATAAGGCACAAAAGAGCAGAGATGCAGAAAAGTGCAGAAAGGTGAAAGATAAAAAAGGGTAGAAAAACGAGTGAAAGTGCAGAGTGAGAGGAAGGAGACAGAGGTCCACTGGACCACCAGGGATGAGGCGCAGGGAAACCTGCGGGTGGAGGAGGGCCTCGATCACCAACACTCGAGAGTGCAGGGGCAGGGGCAGGCCTCACTTAATGGTGGAGCTGCGATAGTGGGAGAGCAATTTCACTGACAATGAGTCAGTGGTCTTGCTCGCCTGTCCCCGCAGTGGCCGCCATTAAGTAATTAAGTAATTGTGCCCCCGAATGATTGAGGCTGGTTAAAGACCATACATTTTGGTTTAGCTGTATTGATTACTAGCCCTTGTATGCTGCAGAAATCTTCAAAGTGGGAAAGTGCACGCTGCAAACCACTCGGGGTTTTAGAAATTATGAGCGTGTTGTCTGCAAACATTAAGATGGGAATCTTTGTGCCTGATAAGACTGGGGCATCTGATGGATATGTAGCTAGGAATTGAGAGACTGCATTTAAAAAGAGGGAAAATAACTTTGGAGCCAAGACACACCCTTGGGAATCGATCAGTGACATTACCCTGTGTGCCCCAACAAAGTTGTCCTCATGAAGCCTGGCAATTAGAGACAACAAGTCCGTGGGCATTCCCAAATCCTGTAGCTCTAACTACAGCTTTTTATGTGAGACTAAGTCAAAGGCTGACTTAAGGTCGACAAAGGCAGCATACCTGCTGCCCTTTCCTATCACAACTATCTGCCAATATATTAGCAGGAAGCGGAATGGTTGATCAATAGTGCTAATGTGTGTTCGAAAGCCTCCCTGTAAAGGAGATAGGATGTTGTTGATAGTGATCCATTCCTGAACCTTTGCCAATACTAAGCAAGCCACCACCTTTTGAATTGAATCTATTAGGCTTATAACATAGCAAAACATGTGTATTTGTAAAGCGCACGTTCACCCGTAGGCATCTTGGCGCTGAATAACAGATGTTTCTTGTTACCCAACCGTACTCATTTTATCGACCTCAGATGGATGAAAGGCTGAGTGGACCCGCCGGGATTTGAACCTGTGACCATGAAGTAAAACACAGGCCCCTGCAGTGGATGCCTTAGTCCACTGAGCCACCAGACCACGCTTATGGGCCTATAGTTTCCTGGCGAGGACCTATCACCCTTTTTATAGATAGGTATTATCTCAGCGCCCCACCAGGAATCTGGAATAGGGGTACCGTGGGCTATAGCATTAGCTAGTAGTAATATGTACCTTGCCCACATGTTCTTATCGTGCAGAAATACATCAGCAGGAATGCTATTGAGACCGGGGGCTATCCCCCGCAATTGCCCTCAGGGCAGCTCTTATATCTGCTGGTACAAAGGTCAATTTGACTGTATGCGAGGGAATTGCACAAGGCTAGCTTTGCTGTTCATCTTCCTTAGAATATTGTCTTGCAAATTGTTCAGTCCATGCATCAGGTGCTATATGAATTTCCGGGGGGTGTTGGTCGCCCTCCCTTCCCCATTTTACTAATTGCCAAAAGTGTTGGAGGTTTTTCATAGAGCATGCCAATTTCAGGTCCTGCCATCTATTTTCGTCCCAATCTTTTTTGCCACTGCCCTGAGCGGTCTTATACGATCTCCTCCTTGTTGGATACAGATTGGGTTTTTAGATTTTATGGCCTCTGCTAGGAGCTTTCGTGCTTGCCTCCATTCTTTATTGTACCAATGTTGCTGACTTGGAAGGATTGCACTTGATATGGGAAGGTCTAAGATAGTGGGTTCGTAGATTGTCAAATAGTTTATTATTAGCATTTGTTGTGGCATCACATGCCACTGTGTTTGGCGTATACGCCTCTATCTCCACTATCGCGAGTGACACGTCTCTACTTATGATGGACAATGTATCTGGCTTTCCCACTACCTTAGTCCACTTAACTCGTCTCATGTTATTAGAAATTAGCAGGTCTCTGGTTGAAGTCAAAGTTGGAGGGGTTATTCCCTTGATAGTTTTCAAAAATTCAATTGCAAAGCTTAGTGGATTGTGGTCACTCTGGACTCTCTCTATTATTGCCATATCAATTGGAAAAGACCACAGTTTCAGGTCGATTAAGAGATAGTCTATACAACTTGCATGGTGTCCATTATTATAGGCATTGGCCCCCTGTCTGTCAGATATAGTTCTCCCATTAGCTGCCCTAACGCCCCTTTCTAGGCAGAAAGGTTTGAGTTGTAGGGCTGCTTCTGTCCATCTTTTGATAGGTGCTAATTCTAAGCTTGGGATACCCCAAAGTGCATCTTCCTCTCTGGTTGGATTATTGTCATCTGGATCAAGTGGCTTGAAGGTTGTCTTAAAGTTCCCAGCTATTACTAGGGAAGATGTACCTGAGGAGTTATCTAATAGTTTGTCAAGGGCCATCACAGTCATGGACCTCTGTCCGCCTCTTAATCCTCTCGCATACAGATTATAGATGTCAATGTTGGCATGAGTGCTGCTCTGCAGACGAATACCAAGAATGTCAGAGCAATGTGTATGGAGGGCCTGTATCGTATAGCCTATATTTTCCCTTATCCATATTGTTAACCCCCGCAATGGCCTACCCATCATACCACAGGTCGCAGAAGCGTAGTAATTCAGGTACCCAAGATGAAATAATGGATCTACAGACCATGCTTCTTGAAATAAGCAAATATCATACAATTCAACTAGGCCATTCCAATTTGGGGAGGCACCCATGGATCTTAGACCGGCTATGTTCCAAGACAAGAAATATATCTGGGATACTGCGGGGGACAGGAATGAAAATGTACTATCACCAAGAACTGCAATGCTAGATTTACCATTCCATTGACTCATTGATTCAGAGATGGAAGTGATTTACAAGGGGAGACTTGCGGTTGGCTGCTGCTCAGAGACCCTTCCAGTGCATACATGGAGCAATACCTGATTATGCACTTGGGAGGGTTTCCAAGAACATCAATCTAGTTCTCATGATGGAGTTGCCAAAGTAGATGGAAGAGGTAAGTTTTGCATACCAGGCTGTGATGTTATTTCTGGGAGCTTATATTTAAATCGGATGCTTGTGTTGACTAGGTGGGAAGTGTGAGCATCAAAAGCCTCTAAGTTATCTGCAAGATCGCAATGTGACAGTGTCAATGCAATGCAATCCAGGTGAGTACCTTGGTAAGAATATCGTTTGGCCCCTATTATGTCCTCCCTTATTATCAAACGACACCCCCTCACATGTCGAATCCATTGGGTGCATTTGTTTATTAATGAGCCCTCATCTTCTTTGATTAGGCTAGGCGGTGGTTTCGGTACATTTATCAAATGCACTGTGCATTATTTATCTAATGCCCGCACTGTCTCTCATAGGATTTGTGTGGCCTTGTCGCATAGGGAAGTGATCTTGGTATGAGCCCAGGAGTAGCAAAGGATTTGGCCGACTGAGGTTGTCCTAAAGATATTTGTACTGGCTTATTGGGAATGTAACTAGCCGTCGATCTGTGTATCGATGCATGGAGAAAGAGTCTATACGTGGTGCATTCGGGAGCTGCCCAAGGGAACCCCCTGTAAACCCGTCAACCTGTCTTTCGTGGCACGTCTGACTTCGCTCGGAAGGTGTACAATCTTTTAACTGATTTTTAATATGTAGTGCATCGAGTAATATGTTGTTAAGAGTTTCCGATAAACTGCTGAATGTTGCCCTAAGGGCACAAGCTTCCTAATTTAAGTCCCTAATCTGTTGTTTAAGATGATTTAGAGGCACTTCTTCATATGTTGCTATGGTAGATGGTGCTGTGGCAAGCTTATCATGCTCTTTGTTTATTAATGAATCGACTCGAAAATTCGGAATGAGGATTGCTTGGCGCCATTGTGTTGATCTCTGGGCAGCAAAGATATGGATTTGGTAGATTTTGATGGACTTGCACTATTTTGAATTTCCTTGGGCCTGGATTTGTATGTAGCATGCCCAGTTAGGTAGCTAGTTATTGTGTTGGATATTTTGCCCTGGTTTGTTTGCAACCCCATTGCCCCATGTGGATCCCCTTGAACACCATTGTTACTTTCTAATGTTGCCGCAGCTTCTAGGCACTGGTCTGTGCCTTGTATTGCAGATATTGGTCAAATTTGAGTCCAGCAAAGGTTTTGGAGACCGTAGGCACCATCAATCGTGAACCTACGACTCGATTTGAGTCAGCTGCTGAATGGACGTCTGATTGCTCACATAGTCTAAGAACTCCATTTTCAATTGGTCATATTCCAAAGATAACTCAACAGTAACAGTATTAGAATTAAGAAATTCATAATATCTATGTCATTCCTTTTCTGTGCCATTCCATATTACAAATATTTCATCAATATATCTATACAATGTAGCCACATGATTGTAAGCAACATGGAGATTCTCATTCCAGGCATGCTCCCTCTTATACCACCCCTTAAAGAGGTTGGCATAGGAATAAGCAAACCTGGCTCTCATTGCTGTACCTCTAATTTGTTGGTATAGGTCACCCAGATACATAAAAAGTTGTTGCTCAAAACAAAGTTTGTCATATCTATAAGCATATACATGTGTTTCAAAAAGCTAGCAGATTTAGATCAGAAGAAATACATCATAACTTTCACACCATCCTCATGTTGTATATCCGCATATAAACTCTTGACATCCATGGAGACCACATAATATGCATCCTCCAATGGGATTCAAAACAACTTTTTTAATAAATCTTTTAAATCTTGAATGTATGAAGCTAAATTGATAGCCATAGGTGTTAGGAACAAACCGATATACTAAGATAATCTTTCTTTATGTGAAATAATGCCAGATATGATAGGTCTACAAGGTGGCATAGAGCCACCTTTATGAATTTTCGGTAAAAAATAAGTGATAAGAATGGTAAGATTTTTGACATCTAGGTACTTTACCTCCTCATGATCCAACATTCCCTCCTGAAAACCACTTTTTGAGAAGACTATGACATTTCCTTTGAGTGACTACATAGGTATTATTCTTATATTTCACATAATCACTGGACACCGTGAAGGAAGTGACCCGTAAAGGGTCACTCGGGTTACTACACCACCTCTCGGCCTTACCTATATCAATGAAGAGTCGGTCAACCAGTAGAGAATACAAACAAGCAGTTTATTATCTATACTCTGCAGAGGAGCCCAAATACAACATGCACCATGCAATGCTTGCTAATGGACTGACTCAATAATCATGCGCAGCTAGTATGATACATCAAACACGTCATAAACATCTAGAGCACGCCTACAAGGGAAAGTTACAGGTTTAGGGATGCGTACTTTAGGGAGGCAGAGGGGCGTACATCACCAGCCCGAGGCAGGCACACGGTATCTCTTAGCCAAGGTCAGCCAGCTGCATCCCTGCTCCTCCCAACGTAGGAGAGGTGCTGCAAATAGAATATTACTTACGCACACAGAAAGACTTATTCATAAGCGAGGCAGCGCCCCTTATTGGATAAAGAAACGAAACTGGGCGTATACTTATCAGGTGAACAACAAGTGTCATGGCGCAGCTGCCTGGGCCTACCTCGTTCGCAGTTTAGAGCTCACCGCGTGCTTAAACATAGCCATAATGTAAGATGGCGGCCAGTATACAAAATGGCTACCACCTGTCCAAGACTAACCTATTCTGTAAAACATCATCTTTCTTAATATAGATCAGTGGGTTGTCAATATAGATGACTACCACTGCTATATTTAGCTATATAAGGCTAATCTAATAGCGTAACATAAGGGGCATAGCCCTATGATTATTTTGAAACCTACAGACCCTCCTTTTAGCGTTATAAGCTAAATATAGAAGTACAGAGGCCATCAGGCAGGGTCTTTATCAGTCGTCAGCATGAGGAAACCGGGGGGGGTATGCAACTGTGCAGAACTAAGGCGAGATTCTGCTGAATTCGAATCTTTAGTCCTCAAAAATGCCTTCGTCGATATCCATCAGTTCTTGAAGTTCTTTCAGCATCATAATTGCATCCCTGGCTTTAGACTCACTTATTGGAACAGAGGGGGTGAGTTTAGCCATGCAATAAGTGCAACAGGATGGAAGACAATTCACACAAAGGCAACAAGTGAAGATGATCCCTGCAACTACTACTAAACCCATGAGAATCTTCCATCCCCATGCGGACATTAGGCCCCAGAACCACTGTGTCAGAGACCCTGTACCGTTATCTTCATGTATTTCAGAGGCTAACCTATGGAGTTTCTGAATAGCTGAATAAACGGTAGGGGAGTGGTCTGGTATGTAAACGCAGCAGCTGCTACCAATCACACGACAGGCTCCACCCCTGTCTGCAAGAATGACGTCAAGGACAATCCGGTTTTGAAGAGCAACGAGCCTGGTTGCCTGAAGCTCAGCTGTAATATTTGTGAGTATACCAGCAGTAGTGTTAATGACCGCTTCCACTACTCTAGTAAGATGGTGAATTCGCCTACTATTATACATAGGTCCCTATAGAGGCAACAATCCCTTCATAGCATCAGCAAATTACTGCATCGTGGTATCTGTCTGATCAACATCTTCAGTGTTGATAATCCTCTTTACTCGTGACAATGAGGTACCCCTTTGCTGCAACTTATGATCCTTATGATAATTGGATGGGGCTAAGTACTCTGGGGGTAGAAGGAAAGAAACATAACAGCGTCCTGCCCACCCCCTAGGGAGCCATACATGAGCATGTGCCCCACAGATAAAATATACATTTGGGGGTGTAAGCAAGGGTGGACTACTTGTCGTGGTCAATGTAAACGTATAATTACAATGACTCTTCCCCCACAGGAACACTCCCAAATCCTTCTACACAAAATGGGGCTGGTGTATCAATTATTGGAATGGGTAGGACCTCACTATCTGGGATATTTCTCTCATGAAAGGATCTAAAATACTCTGTTATATTAAACCCTTGGAACTCCATCATCTCATCTTTTACCCAAGAAATGTTTGCACTTTGCTCATAAACATTCATGCAGGCATCTGGATGCAAAGTACCTGACTTCCCTCCTTTTCCGGGAGTGTATCCCTGGTGCATCACTATGTATTCCAACACTGCTTCATAATCTTCTTTAGTCAGTTGGGCAGTATCTGCTTGTGAGTGGGTATACATTACAGTAAGGAGCTGGAACCATGCTTCACAACTCCCTAGATATGACAGAGGCAAGGATATAAGAAGATCATTCTTATGAGTCATAGAAGGAAGTAAACCACAGATCCAACACTTTGTCGCATTAGTCGTTTGGTGTACTTCATGGAGCATCTGAAGAAAAGTATTTCCAAAATACGTCTGCCTATGTCTTTCTTTATGTGGAGCTAGGGAAACAAACGAATGCTCAGGTGGATCAGGAGTAGTCCCTATCAGAACATGCATTGGATGCTTAATTTCTAAATATAATATCACACCAAACAATATAATCATAACAACAAAAATGCAGAATAAAACCACAACTTTGGTTTTAGTGGTCCAACTAGGCCATCCAGGATCATTTTGACCTAAGGGCGGGGCCGCCAGAGGCTGCTCCTCTTGCGCGACAACTCGCCCAAACGGGAACATATCTAACACCTACTTTCTACAATAATGATGGAGTCACTTGCGACCTTCTTCAATCAATGATCAACTACGCCAAAGTCCGTTCTAAGCCTCTTTGGTAGGCTTCTATTGTCCATCATACTGTAACAGGTGGCTTCCTCCGCGTGGGGCCTCACATCCTAGGCCTACTCAGTAATCCAATCCTTCTTTGTGTCGGTTGGGGTGCCCTCCTGGCAAACACCCACACCTCACTCGAAAGTCTAAATGTTTCAAAGCAGTGCACCAGTGTCTCTCTTTTGTGGCAGGCACTACAGATACTGTGCTCTTACCATAAACTCAAATCCATAACTCTCTATTTCCCTCTGGTGCTCTTCTTTTGTCGTGGGCGTAGATCATATCTTACAGACCCAGGCACTGTTTGATCAGAAAAAAGCAACGAAGGCTCAGGCTCAACAAAGCTCCCAGACTCCAACACTCGTTGTTCAGTGTCCGAGGACTCTCGTGCTGCCCTTATTTCGGGAGGGACAGCTTCCAATAACACATCTTCGTTCTCTTTTTCTGTCTCCGTCCAAGTTAGCCGAGCATCCGAAAATGGGATGAACCTTGGTACGTGCTCACATTCATGATTCCGATTCCTTCTTGGACCCATCGGTCATAAGGGAGTGGCAGCGGTATTCTTTTGGTATGGTGAGCATGTATCCAATTTTTTCTCCCATCCACCTTCACCGCAGTCCTCGTTGCAAGGAGGACTTGCTTCGGTTCATGCCAACGGGGCTCCAGAGCCTTTGTCCTCGCAAAGTTTCAGACCAGAACCCAGTCACCGGGCTGCAACTTATGTCCGGGACTCTCTGGAAGTGGTCGCAGTGACTCTCCGATCTGCTGATGAATAGAACAAAGATTTTTGGTTAACTCTTACAGGTAATCTATCATCATCGGATACTTGATCTCACTAAATCGTTTTGGCCTAGGGACACCCCATATATTGGCAGGGTGCCCGAAAACTACCTCATAGGGTGATAGACCAGTCCTCATGTGTGCGGTCATTCTTGTGGACAAAAGGGCTAATGGTAACACATCCGGCCACTTCAGGCCTGTGCTCTCCTGGATCTTAGCTAGCTTCAACTTGAGCGTTCCATTATATTTCTCCACAAGACCTGCAGATTGGGGGTGATTTGCTGCATGAAACTTCTGATTTATGTGTAACCCTTCACACACCAACTGCATGACTCGGGCATTAAAATGGCTGCCGTTGTCACTCCAGATCACCCGAGGCAAACCGAAACGAGGGAAGAACTCTTTTATGAGTGCTTTCGCCGTTGCGTTAGCAGTATTTTCCTTCACAGGGTACGCCTCCACCTACTTACTGAAAGCACACACGACCACTAGAATGTACTTCAAATTATTCACTCGTTCTAGCTCAATGAAGTCCATTTGGAGAACCTCAAAGGAAAATGAGGGTGGTGCGAAATTCCCAGAAGGCACAGGAGTACCTTTCCCAGGATTATACTTTAAGCAAATCATACAATGTTTCACTAAATGGGCAGCTACCTTGGGAATGAGATCATTTCGCCACACTGGGTCTAACAATTTACAAATCCCTTTTGCACTAATATGAGCGGGACCATGAGCCATAGTGACGACTGGGAAAACATATGCATTGGGCAGCAGCCATCTCCGGCTGTCAGACAAATCAGTCCAGCACCCATCCTCATCTAGAGAACCTGTCCTTTCCTGCCATACAGCCACTTCATCTGTTGTGGCCTCATTCTGTATGTCCTTAACACTACTTACAGTGTTCTCATACATCACATTATCAGGTACCCACCTAGCAAGTCCTGCCACAAACATCTTACTCATCTTTGATCTAGCAGTTTCTCTAGCTGTTTGATCTGCAAATGCATTGCCCCTACCCACGTCATCTGTAACTACCTTGTGGGCACTGCATTTTATTATTGTCAGCTTTTTGGGTAACATCAAAGCCGACAGCAATCTATGGATCAACGGGCCATGCTGTATCTTCAACCCATGTTATGTCAGGAACCCCCTTTCCGCCCAGAGCCGCCCAAAATTATGAGCGACTCCAAACGTGTACTGGCTGTCGGTGTAAATATTAACAACCATCTTCTCACTTTACTCACAAGCTCTCAACAAGGCCACTAACTCAGCAGCCTGGGCAGAATGATATGGGACACGGGAAGTCTCTACGACTGTGCGCAATGTGGTTATTGCATATGCAGCAGAAGTAGTGCCATCTGGTAGCTTAAGGCAGGAGCCATCGACATATAGTTCCCCTGGGGGCTCAGATAAGGGAACATCAGTCAGGTCTACACGTCCCTTCGTTTCTTCCTCTGTTCTGTACATACAGTCATGCGCATCTGTATAATGACTCGTCGAAGGGAGGGGTAGTAATGTGGCTGGATTCAGAGTGACACATCGTTTAATGGTGACATGTGGAGCGAACAAAGTTAGCTCATATCCAGTCAGATGCGCACTAGTAAGGTACTGCGTCTGCGTTCTATTCAATAGAGTGTCTACAGAATGGGGTAACATGACCGTTATGTCAGTGTCAAGAACGAGCCCTGCTGATTGTCTGATTGCAATTGCCACTGCAGCAGCGGCTCTCAGACAGCTCGGGAGCGCTCTAGCCACATTGTCAAGGACTGCAGAAAAATAAGCACAGGGCCGATACTTACCACCGAAAGCCTGTGTCAAGACACTGAACACACAACCATCCACTTCATGTACATACAATACAAAGGGCTTCCTATAGTCAGGAGTACCAAGGACAGGAGCAGAACAAAGCGCATGCTTCAGTTGCTCGAAGGCATGCTGACACTCAAGCGTCCACGGCAAGGGTTCACACACACCTTTCGTAGTTAAATAAAGGAGGGGTTTCATAATCGGAAAATAGTTGGGGATCCAATGTCGACAGTATGAGGTAATTCCAATGAAACCTCGCACTTCTCTCTGTGTCTTTGGCACGCCCATTTTATTGATTACAGAAATACGTTCAGGTGTCAATCTTCTACCCTCCTTCGATAGGAGGTGACCTAAATAGGTAACCTCCTGTCGACAATACTGAAACTTAGAGAGGGACGCTTTATGTCCATTTTGTGCCAGATGCATTAACAATTTGACCGTGGCTTCCTTACATCCTTCTTCAGTATCAGAAGCCACGAGGAGATCGTCAACATATTGCAACAATACATTACCAACCGGAAGCACTAGCGAGTCCAATTGCGCTTTCAAGGCTTGACTATATATACTAGGACTTTCAGTATACCCTTGACGAGCGCGACAGAACACAAAGCTTCTGCCAGATAAATTGAACCCGAAAAGATACCTGGAATCTGGATGAATCGGAATACTAAAAAACGCATTCTTCAAGTCAATCACAGAGAAATACTGAGCTGTAGGAGGGATCATAGTCAAAATCGAAGTGATATCAGGAACAACAGGAAATTGTGGTACCACTATTTTATTAATTTCCCTAAGATCAATAATAAATCGGTACACATCAGAATGGGCATCAGGTGAATCTGTCGGGCCTTTTTAAGAATCGGAAGAATAGGACTGTTGCACACATTAAAAACTGTTTCCTCAACCACACCAGACGCAATGTCCTTAACCTGAATAGACACTGGCGGTACCTGCAACAGTCCTACGTCCGTGTCACCTGTAGCCCACAGCATACTAGGCACGTCCTTGAACTCATTGGGGAGAGGGGCGTCTTTGGCAAAGTGTTGCTTTGCCCGTGCCACATCAGGTCCAATCGTCATGTAAACACCGTCTGGGGAACAGAAAATGGTTGCATGCAGCCGTTTCAACAGATCAAGCCCCATTAAAGTTTCCCCACAATTTGAAGTCAAAAGGAACAAGGATTTCACTGAAAACGGACCAATTGTCAAAGCAAGGGGCTTAGAGATGGGACTAACAACCGGCGTACCTAAAAAACCCACCGAAACATTATTCTTGCCAGACAGAGCTGCCCCAGGGACCAGCGAACGGGAAACGGAGCTGTTCATAGCACCCGTGTCAATGAAAAACTTTTGAAAGGTACCAAGCAAACCCGCAGCAACATAGGGTCTGCGTTGATCTATATTCACCGAAACTGGTCCCCCACCCTGTACGTCGCTGTCCTAGCTGTGGATGGACATCCCTGTTCCTTCATCTACATCGTAATCCTCGCGACAATACTGTCGTCCTCTAGGATCATCAAAGTAATTCTGATCCTTTTCAACATTCTCAGTTCGTTCTGGTCTTCTCTCACCCTGACTTCCTGTTCCTCTACCACGTCCCCGAAAACCCCCTCTTCTAGGGATCCCACCAGCCTGTAGCAATTCAGGGCACTCATTTCACCAATGCCCCTCCTTCCGACAATATGCACATTGATTGGGTCCCACAGGTACATATGGAGCACTTGTTCCACCACCTCGCGGTACGGACCATCGCTGCTGCACTTGCAGCTGACCCCTTCCTCTTCCACTACTTCCCTGCACTTGCTGCAACAACACCTTTGTCTTCAATTCCTTCCCTTTCTTCTCTACAACATGCCTCTGTTCGTTCTCTCGATGTTCATAATATTGCGCCATACTCAATATTCCAGAGGGAGTGGACGTGGACCAGGTACTTTCCGCTGCCTTCATCCGGGCTGCAATCTCAGGAAGCAAATTATTAACAAACCTGTCGATGAACAGCCGGACTCCACCATCCACTGACAAATCCTGACCACTGAAATCCAAAAACACCCCCTCATACCTAGTAAAGAAATCTGACACACTCTCCTCTTTCTTTTGACAACATGCTGCAAGTTTATCACAATCCACTTTCTTGGGAGCAATAAACGAATGCATGTACGTAATAATTCGGCCAGGTAAAGCTAACACTTCCGTTCTTGGCTTCTCACCTGGCTTACGTTCTTGATCCCACAGCTTTATCTGATCCCATGTTGCTCCTAATTTTACCACGTGATCCACCAAGTGCACCTGCCTCCATATATCAATCGGCACCAGGAACCCAAAAAACAACATAATGTCAGCTAACGTCATAACTGCCGAATCGGCCGCTTCTGTCAGTTCTTTATAATAAGCAATCGGATTCTTTCTGGGATCTGGAAACTGATTTTTAAGAGAAAGTACTTCGCTTCTCTTCCAGGGGGTATAAACCCATTGTTCTTGAAACCGTGCCCCCTCCCGGGGCCGAACAACGTCACCCACTGCATTTATTTCTGCTGGTGTCTCGGGATGATTTATGGGGTGAACTTCTCTCATAGGGAACTGCGTTAATGCTGTGGAACCCTCTTTAAGCATCCTAACTCGATATTTTAACAAAGTAGTAACTTTATTCAACACAGCAGCAGGATCCATACCGGAACCATACACTTCATCTCGTATCTCAGAAACCTCCCTAGGGACCTCCGCATTAAAGCGCTGCTCCCACAAACTCATCAGCATTGTACACATATGCTTAAGCGCAAGTTGTTGCATAAGCGGTTCATACTGTCTCATCACACTCCATACATCCTCAACCATATAGTGAGGATTTCGAATCCACTGCACAGCCTGATTCGCCACCATCTCCTTTTCTTGATTACTTACTGCAGAATGCACCAACACCCTACTCACGCTGTCTTGCACTTTCGCTCGACTTCCCGGGGACATTCCACTCACAGGCGTTCTGTCAAATTGCATCATGGGAAGTGAAACATCCGCCGGTGAAAGAGTGGATGAAGAGACAGGTACCATCAATGAACGATCTTGACTAGAGGGAGTAAAGAAAGTCGAACCAGAAAATGCAGAAACAGGTGCCACAGACGGAGAGCTATTACCCTCCAACCCGGACATCGATAAAGCAGTATAATACCCAGAAGGCGTCAAATGTAGACCCAGAATGTTAGGAGGAGGAGGAGGACTAGTGGGGCCAAGAACCGAAGCCAGAGCCCTTGAAGCCGGGGCCTGGGAAGCTGGAACAATAGGATATATCTGTAAAGGAGCATAAGGTGGTGGGGGTTGGGTGTCTAACAAATCTTCAACAAAAGCATCACCTTCATTTTGAACGACATAGCTCTTCTCAGCTTGCAACCGAAACGCACTATCTGCGCACTCAACACCTTTGTTTACTGTCGCTTTATCATAAGCCATGGCTTTCTGCGCGATCATCAGCGCCTGTCTTTTCCTTGTATTGTTTTCCTCTCTAATTCGCCGCTGCTTTGCCTCCTTCTGCCAAACCCTCAACATATCAAACATTGACTGCCTACTCTTCTTAGCAAACAGCTTTCCTTCTAGAAAATTCAATTTTTGTTCATCGAACGAGCCAACAAGTGGCCACTGCAAATCAGCATTGTCCTTCTTATATTTATGCCATAAGGTGTTAAACATAATAAGGCCAATACCGTGCTTTATGCACATATCAAAATTCGGGGTATCCTCTGGAGGGGCAGGTTGTCTTTCCTCCAGTCGATCACTTGAACAACAACATCGACATAAAAAACATCCAAGTTTACTAAAACACGGCATCTTAATATAAAATACTTACACAATTCTCACTGCGCAAGCACAAAGCAAATCCACTTCTCTGTCCGAAAATCGTACACAAAATACACTCAAAAATCAGCACGAACAGACCTCTTAAGGTATGCGATACAACACGGCCCAAACAGCCTTTCACTAAGCACCACTTAAGAATCTCTGTTACGTGTATGGATAGCCCAGCTCGACCCTGTTGTGATTAGACACGATCTAAAGCATATCCTGCATCTTGTAGCTCGTAGAGCCGTTTACGACACTCAAACCACCACGAGATTCAGCCCCAGCACTCGTTCACACAATATAGTTCAAACTCGCTATTAAAGCACAGCCCAAGTAGCTTGTCCACAATACTTAAGGGTACAACTCAAGGTTCTGCCTTGTCAAATGCGGTCCGGCACTGCCCATGAGGTTCGCCACTAAGGCTCATCTCATCTGTGGCTCAAGACCACTGAGATACAGCTCGACGTGCGACCTCACCCTCACAGTCCGGTACCACTTATGGAGCACAGACCGATTGGTTCTGTCTCCCTCAAGTCGGTAGTGTGGCTCCATCCACGAAACACGCCCCGAAGGCCCTGCCCCTCCCGGTGCTACCCGAGAACCACTATGAGATGAGTCTCAAAAACCCGAATCATCCGGAGCAGTTCAAGTTCACACCGAAAGGCGGTCAACGGTCTGCCTCGCACGGTTCAGTCCAACACCACCTCAGGACGGACGCCAGTACATTTTCAAGTACTAAAACGTTCACAAAGTCACTCACCTGTCAAACGCAGGTTTCACATGTGATTCTCTACCGCCGACTCTCCAGACCAATCTGGTCAGTTCCAAGGTCTCGCCGTCTCTGGACCCCGGCGTATCACCACTAGGCAGGGCACCCTCGATCAAACGGGCGGGGAAAGCCACAGAAACAGAGCTCTAACTTGTGGGGGCTCCCGATCCGCCCGCTAGACCAGCCTGCACCCCGACCTCACAACCCATTTGCGGGTGTGATGGGTGATTAATCGCGGGGTCCCTGTTCGGGCGCCAACTGAAGGAAGTGACCCGTATAGGGTCACTCGGGTTACTACACCACCTCTCGGCCTTACCTATATCAATGAAGAGTCGGCCAACCAGTAGAGAATACAAACAAGCAGTTTATTATCTATACTCTGCAGAGGAGCCCAAATACAACATGCACCATGCAATGCTTGCTAATGGACTGACTCAATAATCATGCGCAGCATAGTATGATACATCAAACACGTCATAAACATCTAGAGCACGCCTACAAGGGAAAGTTACAGGTTTAGGGATGCGTACTTTAGGGAGGCAGAGGGGCGTACATCACCAGCCCGAGGCAGGCACACGGTATCTCTTAGCCAAGGTCAGCCAGCTGCATCCCTGCTCCTCCCAATGTAGGAGAGGTGCTGCAAATAGAATATTACTTACGCACACAGAAAGGCTTATTCATAAGCGAGGCAGCGCCCCTTATCGGATAAAGAAACTAAACTGGGCGTATACTTATCAGGTGAACAACAAGTGTCATGGCGCAGCTGTCTGGGCCTACCTCGTTCGCAGTTTAGAGCTCACCGCATGCTTAAACATAGCCATAATGTAAGATGGCAGCCAGTATACAAAATGGCTACCACCTGTCCAAGACTAATCTATTCTGTAAAACATCATCTTTCTTAATATAGCTCAGTGGGTTGTCAATATAGATGACTACCACTGCTATATTTAGCTATATAAGGCTAATCTAATAGCGTAACATAAGGGGCATAGCCCTATGAAAAAACCCTGTTTTTTGGCTTCCAAATCATAATTTTTGCAGTCTAAAACAACTCCATTCCCACTTGTATCAGCCTGACGAATAATGATGTGCAAGTCATTTGTTTTGTGTAATTTTCTTATTATTATCAGAATTAGACATTACCAGTTTGCAAAAAATATCAATGACATTGCCTTTTGAAATTTTTTGAAAAAAGATAGGTCTTTCTCGTAGACCACTGTTCTTAATAGCATGGTCCTCAATGTCCAGATCTCTGGCCAGATCCTCTATATAACGGATGTCCCATCTTCTATGCGCCTCAATACTTGTAAGTCATACAGATCCTTAATAGTTGTCTCAGAAATAACCGGAGTATATTCTACCACCATGTGCCTTGCAGCTAATGTCGAGAAATATTTATTAAGTTTCAAAATTCTAATGAACTTAAAAAGATCTGTCTTCAGTTCAAATATATCACAATGACAAGTAGGAGCAAAAGAAAACCCTTTGGCTAATACATTCAACTCCTCCTGAGTCACATTGCACTCTTGTGCTTTAGAAATTCAGGTAAATGATTTGATCATTAATTGGGCTCTACATTCATGGGGCAGAATATTTTGTTTGTTTATACATTCTTATTGGTCTCTCTCTCACTGTTTTAGAAAACAGGGATAAATATTTTTGAAGACTTGGCAAACCTATATTCCTGACTGGGGTTATTAGAATTTGGTGTGACTGTGAGCACATTCATAGCAACATGGTGTTGAATGACTAGATATGGATATGTCCAGGTAAGCAGGCACATTAAGAGACTGTATTTTGAACTTGACATTGTTTTAATTTTTGCATGTATACATTTTGTCTCAATTGAGAGCATGATGATTATGGAAATCTTGTGTTGTTTGATCTGTAGATTTTACAATGTTTGTGTGGTGTAAACTATAGCCAGTGATATGAAGATCAGAAATCTTACTGGGGATGAAGTAGTTGACCTTCTAATTGCTGTTTAGTAATGATGAACAATTGTACTATAAAAGACTATTTCAGAAATAAGTGGTTTAGGGCAATTAACCTTAATTTCAGTGTATCTTTATAGTCCTCTCTTCTCTAGGTTTTCTTATTACTTAGTTTCTTTTCTATCTTTTGAGAAGTAAATCCCTACGTGTTCTAATTATTTTGTGTGGACATACAGTATTTGTGTAGAAGAGTAGTCTTTCTATATGGTTTATTTCAAAAATTGAATTTCATCATTTATTATGTTCAATCTGACTGTGAATAGTGTTTTGAAATTTTGAACAATTATGTCATATAATTGAAGTTGTAAACTTGTTAATTTACAATCCTGAAGAATCTGTGCTCCTACAGTGAAACACATGTTGGGTGTACATGCGCTGTTTTCTTATGAACTATGAATAACAAGAATCATGCTTTTTAAAGACTACATAGAGTATGAGATCTTGTAAACCATTTGTGATAAATTGTACATTGTGACTTTTTTGCAATATGATTTAATGTAAATTGTGTCAAATGATTTTCTCTCATTAAATAAGAAGAATAAATGTTAATTCAGGTTAAGAGGAATTACCTTGTTGAATACAATGCTACCCCCACACCTTTATAATTATGCTATTTACTTGTTCCGTGCACTATAATTTAATATTTTTATTAGGTATTTCAATATTTTTAGTAAATGATTAGGACTTCAATCCTAACTCCTTCAAAGTCCAACATTTTACTTCTGTTGCATGGACTGGAGCGGGAATAGTAAATCTAAAAGCTGCGAAGTTCAAAACTTTACCTACTATTGCTTATATTGGAGTGGGAATAATAATTCTAACCCCTCCAAAGTCCAACATATTCCCTACTGTTGCTTAAACTGGAGTTGAAATAGTAAATATAACCCCTCTGAAGTGCAACACTTTCCCCACTGTTGCTCAGACTGGAGTGGGAATAGTAAAGCTAACCTCTACAATGTCCAACACTTTCCCTACAGTTGCTTTGACTGGAGTTGGAATAATAAAGCCAATGCCTGCGAAGTGAAACACTTTCCCTAGTTTTGATTAGAGTGAGGTGGGAATAGTAAATCTTACCCTTCCGAAGTCCAACACTTTCTCTACTATACACCATATGATTTAAAGGGAGTTCATTTCTGGAGCATCATGCTGTACCAAAGAGGAGTCCTTGTACATTACAACAAATAGGCCATAAAGTGCTCCATGCACGGATGTTCCCATGATGATTTTCTGATTTCTACTTCGGGGACATCAAGTCATTTGCAGATTTGGCGGTATGAGTTTGACCGGGCTAGAATGGGCACTAGGGCCTCCTGATTAATGACTAAATAATTAAGTAATAATGGAGTGTAGGCACACAGTTCAGCTAACAAGTGCCAGAAACTTTGTCTAAAGATTCCCTGCCCCACGACGGCCGTTATTTGTCTGAAATGATCAAGTTGACTATTAATAGTTTGTTCACTTGTAGTAGGAACTTGGTGGCACTGCAAGAGAGCTGACTTGATTTGCTATTCAATGATGTAAGCAGTGATGTAATATGTGAGGTCATAAGCAGTGCCATACAGGGGCGTAAGTTATAGTTAGCTCAGGTAACTATAACTGATGAATTTCACTGATTTTGTACGGATAAAATCTGAGCTTAACTATAACGCCCCTATAGCCTTTGTTTTTTTCTGTGAATTTCTAAGGTTTTTTAAATTCTATTTCCTAACTGTGATGTCCCGGTAATCTTTGTTTTTTCAGTGAATTTCTAAATTTGTTTTTACATTTAAATCATAAATGTAACCTGTCACCTTTGAGAGAAGGTGTATGAGTGGCTGTGTGGGTCTGTGTGCCTGTGTGTGTGTGAGTGGGTTTGTGAGTTTGTGCATCTGTGAATGGGTATATGAGTGCCTGTGTGTGTCTATGAGTGGGTCTGTGAATGCCTGTGTGGGTCTGTGAGTGGATCTTTGAGTGTCTGAATAGGTGTGTGAGTACCTGTGTGGCTCTGTGAGTGGGTCTGTGAGTCACTGTGTGGGTCTGTGAGTGGGTGTGTGAGTGCCTGTGTGGGCCTGTGAGTATCTGTGTGGGTCTGTGAGTGTGTGTGTGAGTCCCTGTGTGGGTCTGTGAGTGGGTCTGTGAGTGCCTGTGTGAGTGTCTGAGGAGGGCTGTGAGTGCCTGTGTTGGTCTGTGAGTGAGTGTCTGAGTGCCTGTGTATGTCTGTGAGAAGGTGTGTGAGTGGTGCTCTGCATTTTGGGCATTTGCATAGTTAGGGTATTTAAAAGGGAGAATCATGGACTCTGCTCTCACCAGGAGACAGATGACAAGAAAGACACACCTCATCACAGTCACTACCCATCAGATTGTGCTCCAATAGATCAATGATTAATTCACCTCCATTAAGCATTTCACTTCGTTTTTGGAATACGATAGGAAACACACTTGCTTTGCCTTTTCCAAGTCCAAGAAGTTAGGATTGTTTGGGTTTTACAGAAGTGGAGCTTCTACTAGGGCACCTGCTATGTTTGTATTTGTAAGTGCTTCCCGTCGAGGTTTCATTTCTGTGAAATCTGAACCAGGGCCAGAATCGAATTTCATTTTTGCCAAGAAGAGTCCCCAGTTTTGCCAAAAACATCAACCCAACTGGAGTACTTTAGTCTGGTTAATCAGTAAGTGCTACTTAGTTGGGTAAATGTCCAGTGCGTATTTTGTATTACAGCTGGCTGTGTAAAAGACTACGAGGTAATGCTTTTTTAATTTTTTTTATTAATACCCTGTGAACCACAATACAATAATATTAACAATTCATTATTCATTATTAATCATATCATACAATGTAAAACCAGGTAGAGCCAAGCACAATATATAATACAATAGATAATACACAATAATTAAATAATTAAATAAAAACATACGCGTCTAGGACATCGTTCAAATCATGTAACCATTAGTAGTGAAATTCATTAAGCAAGGAATTTAAAACTCATGATTGTTAACGGTAGATAAAACAAATATATATATTCTGTGAGAGATAAAAAGATAAAATATCCATCACCTCTTATAGTCTACCCCACTCCCACTCTTCTAGTATAACCTTGGCTTTGGATTCTCTCCCTCCATCTAGCAAGGGGTGCCCAGATTGCCAACCCAAGCTCTCTCGTCTCCCTGCCACGAGATGCATATAATGCCGATTCCTGGTTATGAACCCCTAAGAGACCTGCTAACCACATTTGAAAGGAAGGTGGTTCCACATCCTTCCATCTCGAGGCTAGGAGTAACCTTAAAACCGCTACACACATAAATAGAAAATATCCTTTCTCCCTTGTTAATTCTAATCTATTATCGTGACCCAATATCAACAGGGTAGAGGATAGGTTGATCTTTTGCCCTAGCAGCCCCTCCCAAAATCTTACCAACTCATTTTTTATTAAAAGTAGCCTATCACAGTAGGAAAACATGTGAATCAAGGTTGCTGGTCCTTTCCCGCACCGTGGGCACTTATCGTCCTCTCTTTTACCCCATTTAAAAAGTTTAGCGGGGTAAAATACACATCAAATAAGGTTTTGTAGTGCTGTGCCCTTAGGCTAGTAGAGCGAAATGTTTTCTCTGCTAGATGCAAGGCCTTATATAGATCAACATCCGGGTCATATAATTTTAATGCCCACCTTGACTCATATTTCTCCAAATCATCCTGTATACTTTGTAGCAAGGTACCATATATACTCTTAATCCTTCTGCCACTCCCTCCTAATTGCTCTATTAGAGGGATCTTACCTCCAGGAGAAACTAGAGGCTTGCGACCACCTAAACTCTTACGAATTTGTGCATATTTGAAGTATTGTCCAGCTGGAATCCCATACTTCAGTTGCAACATATCAAAAGAGAGTAACTGATCACCTTCATATATATCTCCTATCGTTATTAATCCTGATTGTTCCCAATACCTACCCATCCTATCATAAAATACCTGTGGCAGTGCATGTGATCGCCATAATGGGGTATAGTAATTTATTTTCAGGATTGACATGGTTTTTAAGACTTTCTTCCATACCTCCCAAGCACACTGCATAACCTTAAAACGCACCTTCCTATAATAACTCCCATCTGTTTTACGCAACAGCAACCCTCGAGCCTCTCTCCCCATCATAAGTTCAAAAATCGAGGGAAGGGAATCCTGACATACTTCCTCCACAGCTCCCCTACGAACCGGTGCGAGCAGTATTGCCATCTGACACAATAAGCAGGCCCAGTAATAGAATCTAATATTCGGGAACGCCAACCCTCCCCTTGCTTGTGGGAGTGATAGATATTTCAGAGAGCACCTAATTTTCCCGTATTGCCATGTAAAATTCACAAAAGCAGCCTCAAGTGCTTTCATAATATATTCATCAATCCAGAGTGGAATAGATCGAAAGAGGTACATAATTTTTTGGAGCATTGTCATTTTTAACACATTTCCCCTCCCAATAATAGATAAGTGCAAACCATCAATTCTTTTGAGGTCTGAGGAGATTGTCTTCAATACGGGATCAAAATTGATTTTGGCAATTGTATTTACTGTTGAGCTAATTCGCACCCCAAGATAGATAGCGCTTTCTGTGCGCCTTGAATCACTCATCTTAATGTTTTCAGTGCACACTATAAGAGTTTTATTTTCGTTCAACAGATACCCTGAATCCCTTCCAAATTCCCTGGTAATCCTCGTAACAGCTCTAATCGCGCTAAGCGGGTCTGTAGTTAGAATAGCCAAATCATCTGCGTAAGCTAGCAGTTTGGTCTCAAAGCCTTTTGTACTAATAGGCTTGATATCTTGAGATCCCAACAAATCTTCAACCAGGGGGTTTATATATAAAGCGAACAATAATGGTGAGCAGGGACAACCTTGCCTCGTCCCTCTTGATATAGAAATATTGTCCGAGCTGTCCCCCATTAATTGTATCCGTGCCTTTGGTCCTGAGTACATTGCCTTTAATGCTCTAATCATCCTAGGCCCAAACCCTTTTTGCTCTAATAACCCCCATAAATAGCCCCAAGCAACTCGATCAAACGCTTTTTCCGCGTCGAGGAGGATCATGGCCATCTGGCCCCCCATAGCAGCCTGTATGTCAAACAGCGTGATGGTTCGTCTTATATGATCTGTTGTCCCGCGTCCCGGGATAAACCTGTGCTGCCATGGTGAGACCAGACTACCAATGACCCTCCCCAACCTCTTTGCTAATAATTTGGAGTATATTTTCGTATCAGCGTCTATAAGAGAGATCGGTCTATAAGAGGCGGGGTTATCTTTTGGTTTACCTTTTTTATGAAATACTATAATGTTCGTTTCTTTCCATGATTCAGGAACTATGCCATTATATTGTATTCCTGCAAATAGATCTAATAATATGGGGGCAATTACTGTTTGTATATACCTATACACATCCGATGGTATACTATCCGGGCCGGCTGCTTTTCCTGCTGGGAGTTCATGTAGAACTTGCGTCACTTCCTCTAATGAGAAATCCTTATCCAATTCCTGTCTTGTCTGGCTATCTAACTTGGGACCTAGTATCGCCTCCTCTAGCCTAGGCAGCACTACATACTGTTCTTTGTTATAGAGTACTTGATAGTACTCCTTAAATACTCTGAGTATATCCTTCGACTCCGTATAGATTCGATCTTCCTTTTGTATCGCTGAGATTAGGTTTCTAGAATTTCTTTGCTTTATTCGGAGCGCTAAGAGTCTCCCTGCTTGTTCACCAGTCTCATATGATTTACCCAATTGGATTTGTTGTTCATCCGCTATTTTCTGTGATAAGCATTTATTTAGCTCAGCTTTTATAGCCACTATCTTGAGTTGTAAATCTACTGCCTGCTCCCCCTGGGAAATGGCTGTTGTATGTAATTCTTCTGCCCTTGATAGCTCCCCTAAAAGCCTATCGTTCTTGACCCTAGCCTCTTTTCTTTGCCTTGCCACAAAACTAATCGTCTCCCCTCTAAGGGCTGCTTGAATGCATCCCAAACTGAATTACGACAAGCACTATATCGATTGTTGTCATAAAAATCCTGCGCCCATTTTTTCAGGTGCTCTATATACACTGTATTAGCCAATAACTTCCTGTCGAATGTCCAGTTAGAATTAGACTTTTTAGGGATCTCCGTATCAATACTCAATAATAATGAATTGTGATCAGAGATCACTTTAGGTAGTTTTTCAATCCCCACTTTATTGATCACACTTGAGGATGCCAAAAAATAATCCAATTTTGTATATTTTTTATGTGGACAGGAGTAATACGTGTACCCTACTTTGTTCGGTTCCTTGGACCCCCAGATATCTACCAGCCCATGACTCACCATAAGCGAGTTCAACGCTCTGTATACTTTGGGCTTACGCCCAGGCTAGCTATTCTGATTACATAAATCGGCTGCTATATTAAAATCGCCACATATAATTAAAGGGCATGGCCATGCTGCAAGCTCAACTTCTAGATGCTCAAAAATCTCGGGGTCATCTTGATTTGAACCATAAATTGTACATACTGTATATCCAATTTCGAGTTCCACCACCGCCCATCGCCCCAATGCATCCGTTATTTTACGTTTAGCCCCGCCAAGGAAAGTCTTTACAAAAATCGCAACTCCCCGAATGTTCGAGGTTTGTGACGTGCAGGCCAATAGATTATACCCCTTAAATACAGCAGACCTCTTTTCCCCAAGGAATATGCGTCTCCTGTACACAAATCACGTCAAAGCTATACATTCTAACGAATTCATCCAACCGTTTCCTCTTTCTCCAATCATTTAGACCTCCTACATTTAATGTACAAAAATTAAGTTTCCCCATCCTTTTTTAATTCTATGTAACATCTTATTCCACTAGCAGAAATAAACGGCCCTTTTTTCGTACGCTTCTGGGTATTACTTTTCTCCCCTTTATCCCACCCCCCCTTCCCGCCTCCCCCCTTCCCTCCCCCTTCCCTCATCCCCACCCCATCTCCCCCCCACTTCCTCCCCCCCAACCCTCTACCCTGCCCCACCACCACCCCTGTGAGACGCTCGGACCTTAGTCTGAGCATAGGATGAGCGCAGCATGCGTGATCGGCAGGGCCGGACTGGGAACAGAAACCGGCCCTGGCAAACTGCTCAGCCGGCCCCCCCTGGGGTGAGGGGCAGTGCAGCCGAGCAGTTTGCGAGGGCCGGTTTCGGCCGATTTTGTTACAGGGGGCCGATATTGCCCACCCCGTAACAAAAACGGCCCCCGGGGGCCCAAAACGGCCCCCCACCCTAGAGGCCTACCGGGGAAACGCCCGGTGCCCGCTATGGCCAGTCCGGCCCTGGTGATCGGGCTGATAAATTACCATCAATTAATATCTTACAATGCGAGGTCCCCATGGGGCCCAATTAACTTACAGAGCTTAATAACTTAATAACCTGAAAATCCTAAAGCTCTACTTAAAACCCTTGCCAAGCTGTCTTCTCGTGAATGCCTTTTTTTTTTTTTTTACATTATTGTTTACCACCCTTTACCTTCTGTGTCCTCACAGTTACCACATTAAATCAACCTTATTTAGCATTATTTGCCTACACCATCCAGAAATTCCCTTGCTTTAATTTCGGACGAAAAATATCGCGTCTGCCCCTCATGTAACACCTTCAGCTGGGCTGGATTGATCAGATAGATTTATATGTTTTTGTCCTGGAAGGGTTTTAACAACTGCCTCAATCTCCAGCGTCTTTCCACAGTGGCGTGACAGAAATCCGGACGTACAAAGAACGAGACCTCGCCACTTGATCTTTTAGATTCCGGTCTTGCCTTCTCTGAAATTATTTGGTGCAACAAAAAATTACCGAAATAAACTAAAATCGCACGGGGCTTAGCTCCTTCTTTCGCCTGGGGTCTAAGTTTAAAGGGAGTCCAATGAGCTCTCTGTATTTCTATTGCCCAGTTCCAATCTGTTATCTCTGGAAACGCGGATTTCATCAGCTCAATAACGTATGCCCGGGCATCGGACCCTTCCACCCCTTCCGGAATCCCTAGGATCCTCAAGTTATTCCTCCTTTGCCGATTCTCAGCGTCTTCTAGCTTCCACTGTATGTCCTTGATTTGCGATCCATACTCTTCAGACAGTTTTACTGCACTTGCCGCCTCTGCCTCTGTCGATACGATTCTTGACTCAAGGTCCGTCATTCTTTCACCTATATTTACACATGATTTCGATAGTTTCCTCACTACCCCTGCATTTTCCGCATTGCTGACTGGGCCTTACGACTGTCCTGCCGTGTCTCCTCCCTGTGCAACAATATTGCCTGATATATAGCATCTAATGTAGGGGGAGTCGGGCTTATATCGATTGCAGATCCAGCCAACTGGGACGCATCTATGTAATCCCATTTAAGGTCTTTTCTATCCCTGCGTTGCACTGAAGGCCGATGACCCATTTTTTTAGCCGTAAGGAATTGCACTTTATCACCATCATCATCATCAGGATCTGTTTCTAAATTGCTAGCCTCAGAGGAGGTACTAAAGCCATCCACTGACCATTCAGCTCCCTCTGAAACGGAGAAGAAACAATCTCTTAGCTCTCTTTCCGGCTCCCCCTTATTAGTTTTATCTCTCTCTACCAAGCCAGGTTCCACAAGGTTATGCCGGGCTCCGAGCACCGCACTTCCACCATTGTGGACGCCACCTGCACATTGTGGGTCTGTTAGTTCCGATACCGCTGGTGATTCACGTTCTTTTCCCCGCTCGTCACTCTCCTCCAGCGGATCCCCTGATTTCTTTTCCTTAGCTCGACACCCCTCTAGCGACAAAATGTTTGTATTTCCTGCTTGCAGGTGCCTACCTTCATTGATCACCTCGGGTACGTCCACCCCTGCCGGCTGCAGCGAGGAAACCTCCAGTCTCTCACTCTGGCTCTGCTCCAGCCCCTTCTTGCCTGGTTCTCCTGGCTGGGCTTCCCTCGTACGTTGAAACAGCTCAGCCACCGAGGGGCCGGCAGGACGTAGTTTCCCCGTTCCCCCGCCTCTTCCTTTCTTCTCCGCTAGGGTCTCGTTGCCGGAGATCTGTGTCTGCAATCGCCGTCCGCGTCCAGATGCCTGCTCCGTCTGATTCGGTGCGTCAAGTTCCGCAGTATTACCTCCTCGTGTCTGTCGGGTGGCTCCAGCCTTGGCACCAGTGTTAGCCGCTGCTTTCGGCCCCATCTCTCGGCAACGCTTCAGCTCCGCACAATCTGTGCAGGGGGTTAGCCCGAGTGCGGCTTTTTTCAGAATCAGTACTCCGAGATTAATCCACTCTATCCAGGCATTACAGCTACATTTATGGGCTCTCCTCAATGGCACACCGTGCGGCATTCTCCATGGTGCCCCAATTTCCTCTTATGTGATTCCGCCCGCCGTCACTAGTGCTGCTACCGGCCTCCTAAGCGGCCGCCATCTTGCCTCGTCTGCTGATCCATCCGAGGTAATGTTTCCAGTGACTTTGTGTGCATGTAATGTTGGCAATGTGATTGTTCCTCAAGCATCTTTATCCACAAATATGTGATAACATGAATCCTCTTCAAGAGAAGGCGACGAGACTACAAAGAGAGGAATCTCCACCAAATAGGGGTACTTTGTCTTAACTAAATGAAGTAAGTGCTTCTTTGTTTGGTGGAGATGTCCTTGTATTCCTCTGAATCAATAACGTGTCACCAAAATCGGCTGGAAATATGCTAGGGGGCCTTTCTTTAAGCTGTCCATCAACGTGGGAAAAGGCGAGAAGACCTGTGCATACTACTAAGGAAAACGGGGTATGGTCAAGCAGGCGGAGCTTGCAGATGATTTTGGCATTTGCATACTCAGGGTAATTAAATGTGAGAATCATGGACTCTGCTCTCACCAGGAGACAATGAGAAAGAAATCACTCATCCCAGTCACTCCAGATCCGATTGCGCTCCAATAGATCAATGATGCATTCATCTCCATTAAGGATTTTAAATTCTTTTTCAACATGGAATACGAGAGGAAACACACTTGCTTTGCCTTCCCCAAGCCCAATATGTTAGATTTTTTAAACAAAAGGAGGGGGCCACATGGACCCCCTCTCTGGGCCGATTTCAGCCCCACGGTTCCTATCCCCCGGGGCCCGGCCATAATTCAATAGGGGAGGGGGGCTCTGCAGCACCTCTCTCCGGGCTGTTGGACGGTTTCTGTTGGACTTGGCTGAAGCTGAGTCCCAAGATAGGTGCCAACACTTTCTGGTTGAAGTGTTGGCAGCCAATCAGATTTCAGCATGGAGACTGTAGGATCCGTACTCCTAGATACACAAAGTTTGTTTTTCAATTAATATCTCTAAAACTAGTGCCTGTTGGGACTCCCAGTGGAGCAGAATTTTCAGGCACTAGGCCATGATTAACACTAATCTGCTTTCTTTTGAGTTCCTGTATCCATATGAACCCACACTTTTTGTTCTAGAACTAGCCCACACTTTTTTTCTAGAACCAACCATTTTGAGAGGAGTGAAGTTCATTTGAGTGGTGCAGTGGTTAAGACACATTTGGAGCCACACCCCAGTTGCATTGTGGTTTTACTTTGTGCGGTTAGTCTACCTTTCTATTGTTTATATTTTGTATATTGTATCCACCAATAGCAATGACATTATACCCTGGCACTTGCCTTATTATTTTCTCATACCTGTGACATGATTTCCCCTCCCCCCACGGGCAATGCCCGCAATCACAGACGGCCATGAGCTACATGACCACTGGCCTCACGTGGCCTTTGACTACATGGCAGGTTGGTTTAGGGAACTTTTTATTATTATCATTGGATTATACCTTCATTATTTCATACTACACCCAATGCACCAGGCATCATTTTGGTGCAATCCAGATCAACCGAATCTACATTCATACATGGCAATGTCAGTTGAACATTCATAGGAATAGTGGGAGACATATTTGACATTAGTCAAAATAAACAATTTGGACAGTTCTATCCTTCTCCCTCACTATGATGGATTGTGCGGTCAGCACTGCCACATTCCACTAGATCCTCTCCTGTGCCAGTTACTGGGTATTGATATGTATGCATATTCTATATGATTGTTATGTATGCCATAATACATTGCATCCATTATAACATGGCTGCTGGGATTTACGTTTTCATATCTAGTATGTCCCTTGTTGATGTTCATTTTAATAGATATTTATATGCACTGCATTGATGGAAAATCTCATGTGATTAAAACTGCTGGGTAGTCGAAACGCATAATGAGATGATTGAATAAATCAACACATACTGCAAATAATTTGTGTCCTGAGAGTGCATTTTTGTTTTGTTTTCGGGGAAAAATATGTCTATATTTACTGAAAAAACAAAGGTTAAAGGGATGTTAGGGTTAGGCTCTGATTTCACTCATACAAAACCATAGAAATTCAGCAGTTATAGGTACCTGAAACTAATTTTAACTTACGCCCCTGCAATGCACCTCACATATTACATCACTCATGGCATGGTCAGTGACATCACTGATGACATCACTGATGACATCTCAAATGAAATCACTGATGACACCATCAAGTGAGTGATTTAATTGGTATTAAGCATATATAATAACCTACTACCAATATTAGATTAGTAGACTGGTTGTACTACTAATGAGTGATACCATCTCTAACATGTGTGATCTGAGTGGGTATGTGACTGTCTGTATCAGTGTGTGAGTGGGTGTGTGAGTGGGTATATGGGTGTATACGTAGGTATGTGAGTTGCTGTGCGGGTGAGTGACTTGGTGTATGAGTGACTATGTTGGTGAGTGAGTGGGTGTGTCAGTGGCTCTATGGGTGAGTGAGTGGCTGTGTGAGTGACTGTATGGGTGAGGAATTGGGTGTCTGAATGGCTGTATGAGTGAGTGACTGGGTGGTGTGTAACCGGCTGTATGGGTGAGTGAGTGGAAGTTTGAGTGAGTGTTTGGTTAAGTCGGTTAGTGTGTGAGTGGTTATATTGGAGAGTGAGTGTCTGTGTTAAAGTCTGTATGGGTGAGTGAGCAGATATGAGAGTACTTGTATGGATGTGTGAATGGGTATGTAAGTTGTTGTGTGGGTGTTTGAGTGTGTGAGTGCTTGTATGGATGAGTGAGTGGCTGTGTTGAGAGGCTGTATGGGTGTGTGAGTAGGTGTGTGAGTGGCTGTACAGGTTAATAAGTCTGTGAGTCAGTAGCTGTATGGGTGAGTGTATGGCTGTGTGAGTGTCTGTGTGGGTGAGTAAATGGTTGTGTAAGTGGCTGTATGAGTGAGTGAGTAGGTGTGTGAGTGGCTCCATGGAGGAGCGAGTGGGTGTGTGCGTACTTTTATGGTCTGTGAATGGGTATATGAGTGGTTGTGCGGGTGTGTGGGTTGGTGTACGAGAGGTTGTATGGGAGTGTGAGTAGGTGTGTGAGTGGTTCTGTGGATGATGTCATCAGTGATATTATTTGAGATATCATGAGTGATGTCACTGACCATGTCATAAGTGATGTAATATGTGAGTTCATGAGCAGTGCATTGCGGGGGCGTAAGTTATAGTTAGCCCAGGTAACTATAACTGCTGAATTTCTATGGTTTTGTATGAATGAAATCTGAGCCTAAGTATGACGTTCCTATAACTTCTGTTTTTTTCTGTGAATTTCTAAGTTTTTTTTAAATTCTATTTCCTAGCTATAATATCCCTGTAACCTTTGATTTTTTTAGTGAATTTCTAAGGTTTTTTAAATTCTATTTCCTAACTATAGCGGCCCTGTAACCTTTGTTTTTTTAAGTGAATTTCTATGTTTTTTTTACTACTAGGCATGTTTGCAGAATGGTGGAGAAAGGGGACAGGGCCTCCGACTAGCTCTCAGCAATCCCGCTGTGAGAGACTTACTGCTGGTAACACAAGGGATTCTCGGCCCCCAAAGACCTTCAGCAGCCAAGGAGATTTCATCCCCCAACCTGCAGTGCGCCAGGAGTTGCGTTTGCAGAGTGGTGGAGAAAGGGGGCAAGGCCTTGGATGACCTCTGAGCAATCCTGCTGTGCGGGAATTACTGGAGGTAACAAAAATGGTTCATTGGCCCCCAAGGACCCTCACTAGCCAAGGGGACTTCATTCCCCAAGTTGCGCACCAAGAGGGCCCCTTGCATAGTGTTTGAGAAAGGGGGCAGGACCTCTGGCGGTGGGGACTGGCCTTTGTTTATTACGTGTATATTTATAAGGAGAGAAGGGCCATGCAGCCCTCCCCCCTGGGCTAATTTCGACTCCAGGGACCCCATTCCCCGGGGCCCAACCTGTACACTATGGGGAGGGGACCCGGCCTCTTTATTCTGGCTGCCTGTGTGGGGAACATGGGGGGAGTTTCAAGGCCCCTGTGGCCCTTGCCCGTTCCCTGCCTTCTACTGGAGCCAACATTGCTGTGACAGACAGGGGGCTGCTGAAAGGCAGAACCCTGTCTGTCAGAGCAATATTTTCATCTGTTTTTCTGCACACATATTTGCGTGCAGAGAAACAGATGAAATCTCTGCTTTCTGCAAGCCTGAGCTGTTTGACAGCTCTGGCTTGCAGAAAGTGGAGTTATGTTTGCTTTTGCTTGGTGGGAGCTGTCTTGCCCCTCTGATCTTTACCTTCTCAGACATTTTTCTTTGAAATTCGAATATAAGCCAAGATCGGGTGCAATCCACTACTTGTATGCAAACTGCGCTCCATCGCAGTTGGCCATAACTTTCGACTTTGCCCTGGTCTCATGCGATTATATGTCCGTGATTGGTGCTTTGATCTTTTAGGTGCGAAATTGCACTCTAAACTTTAGAAATTCATAACTCCAGTTCTACTGATTGGAATTTTGTTGTTTTAGTGTTAAATAATTTATTACATTTTACTCTATTTTTCTAACTTGGTGTTGTGTTTTCACTTCATTATTGTTTGAGTGATGCATAAATAGTTTACCCATTGTCTCTAAGTTCAGCCTGCCTCCTTTTCTTCAAAGCTACCAGAGGGTTAAGAACATGTTAATTTGGTGACTTTTGTGGTTCACCTTGAAAAGGATTGTGTATGTTGCTTGAGAAGGGCTCACACCCTCCTCAACCAACACCCCAATTTCTCACAGATACCAAATGGTATTTTTGGTGAGACAAGGTCTATGGTGGCTTGACTCAGAAGCCCATACCAGGAGAATGGCTTACAATTGAAATTAACCTACTAAACCCATTGATCCTCAGTGCATCCCTAACAATCAACCACATTAGTCAAAAAAAGCTTGACCATTCACACAACATAATTTATAGCACTTTAGAAGTGCTCAAAGAGCTTGATGAGAAACTCACGGTACAAATGCCCAAGCCAAATAATGTAACACTCTGGTATACCAAATATATCAAGATTGACGGCTAAACAGTATACTGGGAAAAGCAGGCAATAACCATTTGAGGGATCTTGGCCTTGAAGGTGACCCAAAAACTTTCACAGTACTCCAAAACAAACATAACCTATCTAACATAGATATTTATATATTTTTTTAACTTAAAGGCCCTTCTGAAAATTGGAAAAATCTATAACCCAGAACTTTCAGTTTTACTGAGGAAACTAGCACGGGTAGGACATGTGACAACCAAATCTTACAAGATACTATCCCCATCTGGAGCATACCTTATTGGAAAACTTACAACCAACTGGAATACATACCACAAAGAAAAAACTTGATACCCCATATCAATGGCAGCATGGCACAAGATCTGCATCTCTTCTGTCAAGGAAACAATCACTCCTGCCCTAGCATAAACAAGACTATGGGCATTATATAATTAATTTTGGGTTTCAGACAAGCTTGACAATTTAGGCCTCCTCGATTCCAGGCTCTGCAGGAACTGCAAGGTGGAAAAAGGCAATTTACAGCACATGCAATTTTACTGCAAATGTGGCAATGTTCTCTGGCTTAAAATACAAGATTTCAAACAAAAAATATTCAATATCCACTTACTCCTTGACGTCGCTTCAGTATCTTCACTTACGAACCAACTCCTCCTCTCAAAGAACCACCACCACTAAACTGATTCTAGCAGAATGATAAAGCTTGGTGAACTTATCTTTCTATACATAGTAGGCTTGGCTGTGCTTCATTAGATGCACAGACAACAATATCTATTCAAAGTCGCACTCACTACACTCATCACGGAAACTATTCAATAGCATTGATGTACACTTACATAAAAAAACCTTCTTAGATTTAGTCCAATAAGATAACCACATCCACTAAAACAATATACCTAGCTGCTACAGGAACTATGCAGAACCACATTAATAGAGGTTTAGAGAGGCTTAAGTAAGCCTGACCTATTAACTAACCGAATCTGTGCATAGTAGGATTTTACCATCCATTCACTAAGTAGCGCTCACAAAAGCCCACAGGATTTCTGCCTTTATAACTGAATATGATGTTATACACTTTCACATCTTGCCCTGCCAGATATACTTCATATTCCAGTACAGGCTTCCACACTACTATCTTGATGCATCATGGTCCCTGTAGTCCTGTCTCCAAACCCTGCCCCGTTCACGCCTTGCTGGTGGTATTTTATTCTCTACCTTGATTCCTGGATCCCATTCTGGACTTTTCACTTCTTTGGCTCCGGCCCATACTCCGTTCCTGGCTTTTCTGTGTCCTGTCCTGTGTCTGCTGTTTTCTCTGGTTTTTCCATTTCCACATTCCAGTTCTGCCTTTCCTTCATTGGTGTTTCCCTGATTTCTACTATCTGGTTGATTGCTTGCACCTGGCTCTCTCCCTGCACCTGTGCTCCTCCGTTGAGCCTCCAGC
Source organism: Calotriton arnoldi (assembly GCA_963921515.1). Classification (NCBI taxonomy): domain Eukaryota; kingdom Metazoa; phylum Chordata; class Amphibia; order Caudata; family Salamandridae; genus Calotriton; species Calotriton arnoldi. Next base: position 690,054 of record CAWUFW010004840.1, read on the forward strand.
TATTTCAGCTCTGTGAACGCAGAGTGTAGCGGCTCACATTTCACTCTGCTGCTGTGTCTCCTTGCTCTCTGTGTGATCTTATAGTTATATTCCAGGTTTGCCAATCATTTCAGTTTTCATTGTTGTTTAATCCTATGTTCCTGTTCTGATAAGCTATTTGTCACTGTTGCTTGTCTCTTGTTTATCTTGCTTCTTTGTTTCTGTGTTTGCCTAGTCCCTGATCCTGACTGCACACATCCTGTCCTGTCCTAGTTGGTGTGCAGATTTCCAGTATGCTCAGTTTTGTGTACTCCAGTCCTGTTGCTGAGCCTTATTCCAGTCCAGATTTTCCCATCGCTCAGTTTCTGTTTCTATGTTCCTTCCACTGTTCTCCTTCGTCTTCTTGTGTGTTTATGTTATATCCTGATTTTCATTACTTCCAATGCTGCCAGTTAGATTACAAGGCTTGTGCCTTTGGCACAGAGAACCACCCAGCACTCTTTCTCCATAGGAGCTGCTCGGTGTCTCCCTTAACTCTATGAGATTAATCTGCTCCTTGCCTTCTTGTAAGATCTTTTTCACCTCACAGAGTAATGACTTCCAAGGAACAGACAAACTATATGATAGATTGTCTATCATTTCCCTGCTTTTACCTTCCTGTTTGTACTTGTGTTATCTTGATAGTTTACCCTGCATACTGCCAGTTCCCTCTTCACTGCCTGTTCCAACATGCTTCTGTCCTGCTTCCCTCCAAGCATTCAGGTACTCTCTAGTTTATATTTTACCCATTCTCGAGAAATCTTTTTGTCCCTGCACAGAGCAAGCACCCCCATTGAGGGAGTGTCTTGTCCTGAAATCAGTTAGTGTCCCTGACAGTTTGTCCAAAACTAGCTAAACTTCTGCCAGTGCAACACTTTCACCTTTGCCCTCCATCCTTCCCTCTCTTGGACAACAGTCCCCTTTCCAAGATTCCCTATGTCTTTCTTTCAGTGTAACCCATTTCTATTTCCAGGTATGAAATACCCTTTATTCATGCAACATCACATCAAACAAAGGAGTAATAAGACAATGTGCTGCTGATCCAAACGAGTCAACAGTTCAACATTGCCCACTCAAACATGTAACCAGAGCCCATCTTGCTCCACCATGAATCTGTAGCTTTAGGATTATAATTGTTTACAGTACTATAATTAAACTCAAAGTTCATTGCCTGATGGATCACTTCCTGGTACTATGTTGTGATGACCTCATCTACGAGGTTCAATTTGTGTATTTCATACCTTTGTTGTTATTTTTTTAAATTGCAATACACATGTCAGAAATTTAAAATAATAAGTAAAACAATGGCACTTGGGAGCCAATTCTGTGGCTGCTGTGTTTACCACATAATTATGGATTTACTGCCTTTGCCACATAATTTGGCATATAATTTGCAAAATTTGCAGATTCCACAATTTATTTTGTTTCTATCTCAAATGAGTGAAAATAATACTGACAAAGAATATGCAACATCATTTTCTACTTGCAGCATAAACCTATGAACCCTAAAAATGTTAAATGTCTACAGATTGCTTTGGCACTCTCATTATTATGATAAAAAGTGTATTTCACAGTCACTCATAGACTATTTCCCATATGTATGTACATAGGTCCTTAGGGTATTTCTAATAAAAAAGGAGTTGGGGCTTACAAAAAAAGGACTATATAAAAATAATCAAAATTAAGGGCTCAATTTCATTTTTTGCGGAGAGGGTGCTCTCTCACAACGGTGATGGAGTACCGTCGCCCCCAAACTGAAGGTCCTCCCACCTCATTGATAGTCAGGCGGACCATCAGTATGTTGACAGTGGAGATAACTCCACAACCTTGCTCCTTGTCTTCTTTAGGCGCTGTACTGTTCCGGTAACTTTGGAAGAGTCATTAGTTTCGTCTTCACTTGCATCTGATCCGGCCTCCTCAGTTGAAAATCCAGAGCCATCCGACACAGAGTAGAAGTTTTCACCATTAAGCTCCGGTGTCCAAGGGGCTTGGGGGCCAGGGTTGGCTTCCAGGCTGTGGATGTATTTGGCAATGCTGGCTGCAGGGAGTATGGGCCCTTCGACTGGCGCCCAGATCTTTGGGGCTGAGTCTAGCGGTAAGCCGGCACAGGCGAAGGTCACTGGATTCCCCGGATCTCCAACCCCTCCGATGTTTCCCTCCGTTGGTGCTGAGGTGGCGTCAGAGCTCATGAGGGCTAGCGATGTTTCAAAGCCTTCACGCTGTCCCCCTGGGGTCTCAGTTTTCGTGAGCTGGCCTACTGTGCGATCTTCCTCCGGGGACATTATTGGTTGAAGGAGAGACAGGTCGCCTTGCTTGTTGGCCAGTGAGCACTCATGTTCGCTCTCGAGGGGAAAAGTAAGATCGAGAGAAGAGTCTACTGCTGAAGGAGGCACCTTAATACCTGAAAAGAGTTTGGCAATAGATGGTTGGGGCCCTGCACCATCCTTCGGGGCACCCCCCCCGAGTCTCCCTATTGTCTTCCTAGGGGGCCCGACCTCCCGTTTACCTTTAGAAGGGTTCTCAGTCGGTCCGGTGTCTCCAAAAGTTGTGTTGACTTGTGCAGCTTTCGTTTTGTTTCCTTTGTTGGCTTTGGCTCCCCTGGTCGACATAATCCGGCTCCAGCTCCTCTGTCTTTTTCCTCTCGATTGTATCAGCAGACAAACAGAGGCCGATGTGAATGCCAAAGAAACAATGTATCTTATCAGCTAGCGGATAAACAGCCCCCGGAGCACTCTCGCAGCTCTTACGGAGGCTGATGCACCAAGCCCGTTTACGGCGTTCGCCGCTTCCAAAACAAGTACGGCGGTCTGAAGGTAAGGACCGATCACCAGGATTCCGTTCTTGTTCTGGATCTGGATCTGGCGTCTCAAAGCAGACCGCATGTCAGATAGCCGATCACTGATGTGCACGACGTGAGCGGCTGAGTGGCGTGAACTCACGCTGACTCCATCTTGCCTTCTTGAAAAGGCGAAGCCAGCTTAAATGGGATTATTCAGACTCACAGATGTCCTATCCCCGCGACGAAGACGCTGCCCAGCCCTTACATGGGGAGAATCTAAAAACTACTTCAGAAGATACTGCAGAAACCTCTTTAGCTTCCATCTTAACCTCAATTAAGGAGTTTCAAGAAGAGGTTCGCTTCGATAGCCGTATAGCTAAAGGGGCAGCCAAGAACTACAAGGAGGTATGAGAAAACGAAGCAAAATATGCACTGACATTAGTGATCGCGTCACCATGGTGGAAGGCCGCACAGAGAGTCTGGAAACAGAAGTCTCCTCTATTAAAGACCTAAGCTCCTCTAATGCTGCATGTCTGACGGACTTGATGACGAAGATGGAAGAGCAGGAAAATCGACAAAGAAGGAATAATCTTTGTCTGCTTGGCATTCCAGAAGGAGTAGAAGGGGACGATCCAAGGCGCTATATCGTTAAACTCCTTCAAGAGGCCTTTCCTGAGCACTCGAACTGGAATTGGGACCACGAAATCCAGCGGGCACATCGTTTCCCTTTTAACTTAAAGCAACGCCGTGATGGCAGTAGCTTTTCCGGGGGAAAACCAAGAGTTTTTTGGTTTTCTTTGGGAATTTGCTCCTTAGACAGCTGGTTTATGATCAGGCTCGCCCAAACTCACAGAAGGGCTCTAATGGGGTAATGTTTTTTGCGAAACCTGATTTCTGTCACTCTACAGTGGAAAGGAGGTGGCGCTTGCGCCAGTTAATCGCCCCCTTCCAACAAATGGGAGCCCAAGTGTTTTTAATGAATCCTGCCCGATTAAAAGTCATCCTAAACGGGGCTTCCCGGGTCTTCCAGTCTGAGATTAAGGCTGGGGAATTTTGGGAGGAAATTTAAGCAAAAAAAGGGGCTGAGCTAGAGCGCAGATGATACTGTTCGGCTTAAGAGTAATCTTTGAACCTACATCTTTACACTTTGCTTCTCTAATTTTTCAGACCTGTCTAGTCTCCTCAGTCAACGTGCGTTACTAATGTGTTTTGCTCACTTGGCGTCCTAACAGAAGTCATAGGCAGATTAGTATGTGCATATGCATATGGAGTCATTTCTCTCACATTCTTCTTTTTAGCACGTATTTATCTTTGATCTCTCTTTTTGACCATCTCTCTTTTTTTTTTTCCTTTTTTTTTCTTCTTCTTCTTCTCTAACGATATAAGCCGAATTCTCTGTAATTGATCTAATGACGTGGCCTAGCGGTGGGGACCCATTGCTGATAACCATCACTCAGGTTTTTCCTGATTGCTCTAAGCGAGGAGGGGGTGGGTTGGGGAGGGGGGGGAGTGAAATTCTACTATGGTGGAGGGTCTAAGGTTATTTTCTACTGATGTACTGCTTTTGGTTAAAGTAAAAATTTACTTAAAGCTCAATGAATTAATGGAGCGGAATGGTGGGAATGAAGCTGAGGTGAAGGAATCCTTAAAGTGTGTTGTACTCAGGGATAAATTGAATGTAACTTTTTTTGCTTTGTGGGGTGTGCAGCTGCCATCTTACTTGGGAATGAATGTAATTTACACAGTGTCTAAAGCTGACCAATTGACAAATTACTTAAATGAATAAGGTAAATACTCTTAGAATTGTCTCAGTCAATATATGTGGTTTAAACGGCGCCATGAAGAGACAGAAAGCTGCACTGGGCTTACGCTCATTGGGGGCTAACATTGCGTGTCTCCAGGAGACACATATCGAGGGCTCACAGAAACACCTGCTGAAGACTCTGGGATATAGAGTCATAGGGGGGACCACACAAGGGGCAAAAATAAGAGGTGCAGGGGTCTTGGCTGAACACAGATACCATCTAAGATCTACCCGCGTGAAATCTGATCCCCTGGGAAGGTGGGTTATCACGGAATGCTGCTTACCCTCAAACTATTCTTTTACACTATGTTCCATCTATGGGAGCAACACGGATGATCCCGGGGTTTTCAATTGGATCACAGGAGAACTGGCTCACTGGCCCCTTCCAATCGTTATATGTGGTGATCTTAATATTAATTTACCTTGTAATTGGAAGACGGATGACCAATGGACATATGTAGTTAGGAACCCCCAAACATTTCAAGCTATATTAAACCTAATGCAAACTCATGGATTGAGTGACGTATGGGCTAATCTAAGATCTACTCAGCCTGGGTAAACTTACTTTTCAGCTCCACACCTCTCTCTGACAAGGTTAGACTATTTTTTGGTTTCATCTTCTCTGCTCCGTGACTGTTCTATAGACACTGCCCCGCGCTTTATGTCAGACCATAACCCACTTATTTTAAACATTGTGGGACTGGGAAACAGCAGGGAGATTCCGAGTTGGAGTTTTGAAAAAGCTTTATTGCAAGATATTGGATACTGAGCATATATGCAGGGGTGGATCCAAGAATTTCTTGAGCTGAATATAGGGTCAGCTTCAATTGGGACGGTATGGGACACATTAAAGGCGGGCATCCGGGGGGAGACCCTTCGGTTTTCTATACGAAAAAAGAAAAAATACAGATCTTGGATATCCAAGAGAAATTAAAAAAGGCGGAAGAGAAATTAATTCAGGCAGTCCAAACTGGTGCGGAAACTGAAACCGCGCAACTTGAGGTGGCAGTTTATAAAGCCGAAGTAGGGTCGATCTTCGCAGAGAAGGTTACAGCCAAATGGGTCACCACACGGGAAAAAAGTTACGAATGCAGTGTACTCATTGGCCATCAACTGGCTCTTAGAACCAGACAGCAGGCTGCTGCCAATGAAATACTCTCTATTCAACTGGTAACTGGCGAGATTACCAATGAACCGAACAAAATCCAAAAGGCATTTCGCGAGTTCTATCAGAAACTGTATTCTGACGAGAAAAATAGCCCAGAAGATCAGAGAGAGGATACGGTCGATGACTACCTGGATAAAATCACTCTGTCCCAACTCAGCGCGGAAGCTCGAGACCAACTAGAGGAACCCCCAACCTGGGAGGAAATTGCCAAAGCCTTAGCAAGTCTGCCAGATGGGAAGGCAGCTGGGACTGATTGTATCCTGGTTGAGTTTTATAAAATCTTTGCTCCCCAAATAAAGACTATCTTCACTTCATTAGTAATCTCTATTTTTGATGGGACTTCTCCGCCAGCCTCCTGGTCCAATGCTAAAATTGTAATTTTCCCCAAAAAGGACAAGTCACCACTCGAAATGGGCTCTTAACGGCCAATCACCCTTATCAACTGTGATTCTAAGATCTTTTCCAAAATTTTCACAGCTAGAATATCTTCAAGAATCGAACCCTTGGTGTCTGAATGGCAACACGGGTTTATCGTAATACACTAATGTAGCGGAGGAGGAACCTCTCACTACTTGAAGGGCCGAGAGAAACTTTGAAAGAGGAGTACACCCTCCCGTTATATAACACTGATCCACAATAAATACTCCCCTTATACCCTAACCGTGTAATTCGGTTATTAGAATACAAACAGATACTAGTTGATTAATGGTGGAATGTCCTTAAATGAAGCTGATGATTATACACCACTCTAAAATGGTGAAGGAGGCAACTCCTTTTGTTTTATATTCCTTCACACACCCTAGTGGTGTCATGCTTCATCATCGGGACACCCCGACGCCTATAAGTCGGGGTGGGCTCAACCGTATTGTAGGGAGCTCTTAAAGAATTGTTTGGCCAGGGGTTAAAGATTAAAAATCCACTGGCAGATCCCGGTTTCCTTTATTTTTGGATCTGTCAAGGATATTAAAATAAAGAAGAATAAGGTCATTGGGATATTATGGTCCTAAGACCCTAAAGCCAACATGTTTCAGTCCAATTCAAGCCCAAAATATGGTGCAGGACTTTCTTCAGGGCGATAACGTTGTCCCCCCTGGAAGGGTAGAAATAAGGAATTTCCTATACTAATTTTATTAAAGGGCAGAAAGCTGCTCACTTTGTTTGACACAATCTTGAAGATTTTTAGATCACTCAATCTGTAAAAAGACAAAGATAACGACAAAACAAACACCACACCATTGTTATAGGCATGTATACAGTATCTGATATCACAAGTAGTGAAGATTGACATCACCCTCTGTGCCAATTATGCCCGAGGGTGATAAAGCACAGCAACAAGCATGCTAATACAGTATACGTAACGCATGCTCATTCGTAGGTCTATATCACACTCTAGAACGTGCGCATAATTGTGGTGTAGCGGCTGATAGTCGCATACTAACAATCTCTAAACCAATTTGCGTGCTTTGATTGTTTGTGAAAAATTGTGAAAAAACATACACTCGCATTCATACCGCTGTTAAAAATGCCGTAAAAATACATACAGGACACATAAAATACCGAGTCTTACCCCATATAGGGAGAGGTTAACCTTCTCGTGGGACCTCCCTTAGAAATGGGGTAGCCCTGTAGTCAGACACTGGTGCCGTGAAAAAGGATCGAAAAAGTCCACGGTCAGATTTATCCAAATGATGTGATTGAGGTAGGAAATGAAATGAAATAAACAAAACCAAAGAACATGCGTCAATAAATGCGGAAGACAAGACCTCCGTGTTGGAGATGCATGCACTCATACCTGTTTCCGGCGTTCTTTCATTCATTTTACTCACGTCATCAAGGGTCCTGCCCCGTAGTGTGACCTGTTCGGTGTGGGTCCCAGCGGCTTGTGGCAACCGGGGAACCTACACTCGCTACTTCTTAAAGGACGCTCTGATTGCCGCGCCTACTTCCGCGGTCATAACAGGTTCTATCCTGACCACCCCATGGACTCTGGGAAATGTAGTTTATAAATACCCCGAGTTAAGGTACTGGAAGCAGCCACTACAGCACACTCATATGGAAAACCCGATGCTTGTATACTTGATCGTTAAAAGATTCTATATTTTGGTATAGGACCTCAATGATGTTAGTGTTCACACTGTTTGCAAAACAAAGAGTCCCAAACCAATCGTTAAAGCAAGGGCACGTGAAGTAAACGTAAAATCTGCCATATAAACTTTATGATTCTCGCGTTGTGCGTGCGTCCTAAGCACGTATGCCCTTCTAGTTATGGGAACAGTAGTTCCCTCGTTATACTAATGTATAAACAATTAGTATAACGAGGGAACTACTGTTCCCATAACCAGAAGGGCATACGAATCTTTTAACGATCAAGTATACAAGCATCGGGTTTTCCATATGAGTGTGCTGTAGTGGCTGCTTCCGTACCTTAACTCGGGGTATTTATAAACTACATTTCCCAGAGTCCATGGGGTGGTCAGGATAGAACCTGTTATGACCGCGGAAGTAGGCGCGGCAATCAGAGCGTCCTTTTAAGAAGTAGCGAGTGTAGGTTCCCGGTTGCCACAAGCCGCTGGGACCCACACCGAACAGGTCACGCTACGGGGCAGGACCCTTGATGACGTGAGTAAAATGAATGAAAGAACGCCGGAAACAGGTATGAGTGCATGCATCTCCAACACGGAGGTCTTGTCTTCCGCATTTATTGACGCATGTTCTTTGGTTTTGTTTATTTCATTTCATTTCCTACCTCAATCACATCATTTGGATAAATCTGACCGTGGACTTTTTCGATCCTTTTTCACGGCACCAGTGTCTGACTACAGGGCTACCCCATTTCTAAGGGAGGTCCCACGAGAAGGTTAACCTCTCCCTATATGGGGTAAGACTCGGTATTTTATGTGTCCTGTATGTATTTTTACGGCATTTTTAACAGCGGTATGAATGCGAGTGTATGTTTTTTCACAATTTTTCACAAACAATCAAAGCACGCAAATTGGTTTAGAGATTGTTAGTATGCGACTATCAGCCGCTACACCACAATTATGCGCACGTTCTAGAGTGTGATATAGACCTACGAATGAGCATGCGTTACGTATACTGTATTAGCATGCTTGTTGCTGTGCTTTATCACCCTCGGGCATAATTGGCACAGAGGGTGATGTCAATCTTCCCTACTTGTGATATCAGATACTGTATACATGCCTATAACAATGGTGTGGTGTTTGTTTTGTTGTTATCTTTGTCTTTTTACAGATTGAGTGATCTAAAAATCTTCAAGATTGTGTCAAACAAAGTGAGCAACTTTCTGCCCTTTAATAAAATTAGTATAGGGAAATTCCCTATTTCTACCCTTCCAGGGGGGACAACGTTATCGCCCTGAAGAAAGTCCTGCACCATATTTTGGGCTTGAATTGGACTGAAACATGTTGGCTTTAGGGTCTTAGGACCATAATATCCCAATGACCTTATTCTTCTTTATTTTAATATCCTTGACAGATCCAAAAATAAAGGGAAACCGGGATCTGCCAGTGGATTTTAATCTTTAACCCCTGGCCAAACAATTCTTTAAGAGCTCCCTACAATACGGTTGAGCCCACCCCGACTTATAGGCGTCGGGGTGTCCAGATGATGAAGCATGACACCACTAGGGTGTGTGAGGGAATATAAAACAAAAGGAGTTGCCTCCTTCGCCATTTTAGAGTGGTGTATAATCATCAGCTTCATTTAAGGACATTCCACCATTAATCAACCAGTATCTGTATTCTAATAACCGAATTACACGGTTAGGGTATAAGGGGAGTATTTATTGTGGATCAACACGGGTTTATCCCCAATAAAGGAACCACCGAACATATCCGTCGGACTATTACATTATTTGACGTGGCCCAGGTAACAGGAAACCCGATGTCACTAATTCTACTTGATGCTGAAAAAGCATTCGACCGGGTCTCCTTGCAGTTTCTCTGGGGCGTCATGAGAAGGATGTGTTTTGGGCTTAAGTTAATTCAAGCTATCCAAGCCCTTTATATCAACCCTACAGCCAGCGTATCAATCAATGGGAAACTGACTGAGCAATTTGAAATTTCACGAGGTACCCGACAAGGCTGTCCTTGCTCCCCACTGCTTTTCGCTTTATACATAGATCCCCTAATCAAAAAAATAGAAAATAATCAAGCAATTCAGGCAGTGAGTAGATTTGGCTGGGACACTAAAATCATGGCCTATGCCGATGATCTGGCCGTGGTAACCCCGGATCCTTAAAGTGCCATTTCGGCATTGGAACAGGAGGCTGGGAAAATCTCGGGGTACGCCCTTAACAAAAATAAGACCCTGATCATTTTAAACAATGAAATCAATTGGGTGGACAGTCGGGTCGTTCAAAAAGCCAAATATTTGGGGGTGATTGTCACCGCAAATTCTGATACGATCGTAGCAGAAAATCTAATCCCGCTGGCTGCAGATACAAAACAAGCGCTAAACCGAATAAATAATCTGCACCTGACGATAGTGGGACGATGCAATGTTATTAAGATGAGTTATTTCCCTAAGTTACTCTATTTTTTTAGGGCTATACCTCTTGAGTTCAGTAAAAATATGCTTCAGAGTTTTGAACAACTTTTCACGCGTTTTATCTGGGCATATTCTCAGCCAAGACGAGCTTTTAAACAGCTTTCTCTTCCCAGGGAAAGGGGTGGAGGGGCACTCCCCATCATAAGACTATACTATTGGGCTTCGGTCCTAAAATATAGTATGGAACTGCTGCACGACCACTCTTATATTTCTACCACCGGGCTCCCCTCTCCCTTTCAATTACTGCTTTGGGTGGAGGCTCGGGGATGTTTGTGGCGTCAATTGATGTTTGGGTACTACAAACGGGTTAGATTTAAGACCCTGATGAGTGCATTTAAAGTCTTCTCTAATATACGCAGGCTTTATGGGCTGTGGAGATTGAATTATTACTCTCCCATTAATAAGAACACCAACTTGCCAGCCATCTTTGGGAAATCCTATCTTCTAGATTGGCATAAAGCAGGAATTTTAAAGCTGGGAGATTTAATCACCATTGAAGGAATCAAATCATTTAATGATCTTAAAATACAGTATAACCTAAGAGAACAAGAGATTTTTAAATATATTGCCATAAGGGATTTCCTGTCCCGAAAGGCTGGTGGGCCCGCCGGATTCGCGAGGATAGATCTAATTGACAAATTAAAAGCCCCCGCCATACCTCGGATTGGATATATCTATTCTGCACTAAACAGTCAAATGCCCGATGATTTGCCCAAAATAGCAAGCAGATGGCAGCTGAAGCTCGAGATCCCTCATAATATTTTTTTTGAGGCTCTGAAAGCCGCCCAGAACGATCTGCTGTCGGCCAAACTGCAGGCGCAATTCTTTAAGACTGCTTTTTTCCTGTATATAACACCTAGCAGAATTGCTAAATGGGGTACTGGCAAAGGGACGGTTTGCCCTAGGTGTTCGGAGTTCAGCGCAGATTCAATACATATGTTTGCTACTTGCCCGAAACTTTCTCCATTTCTTGTCAAAATACAGGTTTTCCTAAGTAAAGTCCTCTCTCAGGACATTGAGCTAACTCCTACGACCATTTTGCTAGGGACGCAAGACAAGGTTAGCCGAAAGAGGGGTGGCACACTTATTTTTGTGGCAATGACAATATTTCGGATCTGTATAACCTCTTTATGGATAGACCCAAATCCCCCATCGTTTTCCCAATGGCTGGCCCGACTAGTGTCGACATGTCACTTGGAGAGAGCAATATACGCTAAAAAAGGTATCCGGGGAAAAAGGAAGGGCTTAAACATTTGGGAACCTCTAACTTTATGGCTTAATCAGACACACCGTTAGGACCTCTGAAAACTAATGTTCATTCTCCATTCTGTTCTTTACAAGATGTCATACACTTTGTGGGACTTTGGAACACAATGAGATGATAGCAGTAATAGGTCTTCTCCACCTAATTGTTATACTTTTAGTTCTTCTACCGTAAAGGGGTGGGGGGCAGGGGTGAGGGGTGGGGTGGTTTGACACTGCATAAATCTTTGGAATTGTTTGCTCCTTTTGTATCGTATGTTTTAAAATTTAAAAAAAAAAAAGGAGATAACTCCACAACAGTGTAATGGTTGTCTGAGGTTTTGCCATTTGTCCATCCACCCTATTTTGAGTGGCAGGACAAATGGCAAGTTCTCACTGTCAGTCGTGGCTGGGTAAAACCTGGCAGTAAGGGGAAGTGAAAACTGCAAAATGACCCTCATCACCATGGGATAAAACTCCCCTGGTGAGGGGGTTATTTCATTTTTTCTTTTTCAAAAACTATATATCATTTTGGTATTTTATTTGTGAAAATAAAAAAAAAGTGAACGTTTGACGTACGACTCTGTCATGTTTCTGAAGCTGTAAGTGACAGCAGTTCCTTCAAATGCAAGAGAAGTCTGCTGATCCTGGGGACATCGTTAAATTTGGCAGACGGAGTACCCTTGACATGGCGGATGTAAAGTGCTCCGCCATGGCATCAGTACTTTATACATCTACCAAACTGGGAATCAGGCCCTAAATAACTTGAATCAAAAAACAGAAAAAATGGGGTATAAATTACAACTTGTAAATGAGATAAACCTACAAAAAGAGAGTTACAATACTCCAGCTTACTGGTGATAAGGGACTGGGCCTATATTTAGGTAGCAGAGGTAAGTTTTTCCTAATGTCCTTCATGACGACAAAAAAGCATATTGAGGTGAGCTTAGTAATGTGTGCGTCAAAAGAAAGACTGCTGTCAAAAATACTGTCTAGATGATATGTGATAGTTGTCTGTTCAGGAGAGGCACCTGAAGAATCTTTCCATCATTTTAAGTTCAGCCGAGGAGTGTACTCCGCTGGTCTGGCAGAGTTCAGCCTGACAGATTTAGCGATCTCCACCAACACATTTATGGATCTCCACCAGGCGTGTAGAGATCTCTGTACCTTCAACAGAGTCCTCATTCATGTGGCTCCTTTGAGTGCATTGAAACTTTGTTGATCAGCAGCCATGCTTAATACTGCTGCTCAGCAAAGTTTTTTGTTCTTCAAAAACAAAGCAGGAGTTTGTTACTGAAAAACAAAAAATAAATGTCCCTGGAATTTTGGTAGTTTTCACCCAGTATGTGTGGGTCATTTATTTGCTTTCCTGTATGGGACAGTCACAAACAGGAAAAGAGTATGCCAGAATGTCTGCCTTGAATTGGCTTGATGGTCTAAAGGAACTTTCACCAATGGCCGCATATTCGACAGGTCATCATTCAAAGATTTCCGCAGACAGAGCCAGCATAGGGTCAGACATCAGAAAATGGCGATTCCCCTGACTCTAATTAGAGGTGGGCTGCCAAAGACTAAAACCATATGCTTGTCTGCATTAAGCCTTAGTGAGCTGGCTTTCATCTCACTAGCAACCGAACACATAAAACTTTTGAAACTGTCCTGTAGAAACCCAAATGCTCAATCAAAGTGTTGTCTGTGTAGGAGTAAGACAAATCGCCTCTGCAAAAGAGAAGCAGACCGAAGAGCAGAAGATAAGAAGAAGCAGCACGGATTATGCAACTAAGAGCTGAGAGCAACCACAAAAATACCAAGTGCTGAACGTTCAGTGCAACACAAGAAGTGTGAGTATTATAGCAATAAGCAGGTAATCACAAAAAAGAAGGAAATAAATAGAGCCAGTAATACATAAAACAAGTTACATTAAAATTGGTAAAAAATACTGTGTCATCATAAGGTAAACAGAGAATGACTACAGAGTCCATACTGCATCTGTCCCTAAATAACCCTGGCTCGGTTTGCCCGTCGCAGAAAATCCAAAACCCTGAAGTTCACCCAGCTAAGAGATAGATTACTGTTATTTGCCAAGAACAACAAAGAAGAAACCTGGCTCAATGACAGGATCCTTGATGGTTTTGGATTTAACCAGGACACCAAACTCACCATCATGGAATACATTGACGGGAAACAAAGATGGCATGGGATCGTTCTCATTCAAGCTTCTAACCGAAACCTAGAGCAGTTCGACAAACTCTTTTTGAAGATCAAAAGCTTAGTAGCCAACAACTCAACCTCAGGGCGACTAGATACAACACTAACCACCTCAAGTTCACTCCAAATCATTGCTCCCAGTCCCCCCTCAGATTTATATCCCTCCTCTCTCACCACCCTTCCCTTGCCCCTGCCGGTTGCTGAACTGTTCGAATTACATATTTCGCGACCATTAACCCTATCACCACTTCCAACCTCCTTATCAATACTTCCTGGAACACCTCTAACACTCAGTGACCAACCCCCTCCTCGGGAATCTCCCATTATCGCCTCTGACCCCTCTAACGCACATCGGCACCCTACCCCCTCGGCAGTTCTCCACACTCAATCAACCTCCTGGTCTATGCATCCTGGAACACCGCTCATATTCAGGGACCTACCTTCTCCCAGGGTATCCCCCATTACTGCCCTGGACCCCTCTAACACACTTAGTCACCCTTCCCCCTCTCCAGATCTCCACACTCAATTTCCTTCCCTTTCCCAACACCCAGACATGTTGGCACGTTTGGACGATATCTCCCGCCAGCTGCACCTTCTCTCCCTCGAACTCCATGGTTTGAAAGCCCTCACACTTGAATATCTCCCCTTGTTAAGCCCCCTTCTCTCTAGTCCGAACTGGCCCAGAGCCCCCGCCAGCGCCACTGTCACAGCTCCCCGTGACCATCCCATGTCACCTACCATCTCCAACTCTGTTCCCCTACCTAACGCAGCCTCTCGCCCAAGAAGCGCGTCCTGTCTCACGCCCAATGAAATTGACTGCCTTCTCAAGTCTTACTCGTCCAACACGGACTTCAACACGAGTCCAAAGGGAATAATTCAAACCATTCATTCCAACCCTAACAGAGAACCCCACCACAACCTCAGAGCCATAAACAACGATAACCTCAAGAGAGTGAACATCACTCAGACTTCTCCCCCCCATACTCCGGCTCCACTCAAATGCATACTACTCAATTGTAGGTCTGCTAGCAAACACGCCTCCGAGATCTTCGACCTCATACAACAGAATGAGATAGATATCATTATCCTCACAGAAACTTGGCTCAACCCTTCGTCCACTCCAATTCTTGACCTCTTGGTGCCCCCCACCCACGACATAATTCGTCTTGACAGAGTTAAGAAGCTGGGTGGTGGCCTAGCTTGTATACATCGGAGCACGCTTGCGGTCTCCCTTTCAGAGTCCTCTTCTCCAGTAACTTGCGAATACCTTTGTCTCAACATCTCTAGTAACAATCATCTGGTTTGCAAACTACACACATTCTATCACCCCCCAGGCGACAATCTCCCCTTCATTGAACAATTAATGGAAATCATCTTGGGCAATGTGTACTCAGTTCAGTCCCACATCTACCTTGGGGACTTTAACCTTCACTGGTCTAACACTAATGACCAAGCAGTCTCATGCCTCAATTCCTTCTTGGATGACCACGAATTGATTCAACATTGTGACCAGCCTACTCACATTAAAGGGGAAACTTTAGACCTCATCATCTCCAAAGGTCATACCATCTCATTGGATTCCATCATACCATGTGATTGGTCGGACCATCACATCATTTCCTTCCATATTAACTCTGAGGTCTATCAGAGTGAGGCTCAAAAAACCAAACCAAAGATTTGGAAAAGGGACCTCAGAGACATCAACACAGCTGACCTAGCAACCCGCTGTAATCAGGCCCTCTCTCCCCAATTGGACATACTTGAGGTCCATGCTCTCACAGACTTCTACAACTCTTCTATTTCCAACATCATGGATTCTATGGCCCCACTCCAACAAAAAAATGCACCTGCAAAAATATCTAAACCTTGGTTCAATGGCAACCTAAACTCGGAACGTCGCAACCTAAGGGCCATAGAACGTTCCTGGAGAACCACTCCATCTGCGGACCTTCTAAAAAACCTTAGAGCAGCCAGAAGTTCGTATAACAAACAAATCAAGACAGCGAAGGCGGAGTATTTCAGATCCCAACTTAACCAAGCGGCTAATCGACCCAAGAAACTGTTTGAACTGGTTAAACAACAATCGGTGGTAGCCCCTAACCGATCGGCCTCGGAAGTCAGACCTCCCTCATGTGATGATCTGGCTGCCTTCTTTACTGAGAAAACTAGACTTATTAACATGGATCTGGAAACCAGGAGGGCGCTACTGCTACCTAATGAACCTGCACTCCCACTGGCCGTACTAGACAAGACAGCACCATGTAGCTGGGGTATCAAGAACAACGCTTCCTGGGACACCTTTACCCACTTCAATGAAAATGATATCAAAAAGATTCTTCGGACTATCAACCCATCTAATCACTTCAGTGACCCGTTACCACCTTCCATCTTCAAAGTGATTAAGGATGAAATCTCCCCATTCTGGACAAAGATCGTCAATGCATCTCTGTCACAAGGCACGATCCCAGAATGCCTAAAAGAGGCTCAGGTAACACCTATATTAAAAAAAACCACAGCTGACAGTACAGATCTTAACAACTTCCGACCTATCTCCAGCATCCCCACTCTAGCCAAACTCCTTGAAAAATGCGTCCAGTCACAACTATGTGCGCACATCGAAAATTTCCATCTCCTGGACCAACACCAATCTAGCTTTCGTAGTGGGCACAGCACAGAATCGGCTCTTACCCACGTGATGGATGACATCTTAATAATGCTTGATCGAAATGAATCCTGCCTCCTTATCCTACTTGACCTTTCCTCCGCATTTGACACTGTCAATCATGACAACCTCCTATTCATTCTGGAGCATAGGATGGGCCTTTCTGGTCAGGTGCTGCATTGGTTCTCGTCCTTCCTGCAGCATAGGACCCAAAGAGTTCAAGCGAACCACTCTCTCTCCCAGCCATCCCCAGTCAGCATGGGGGTTCCCCAAGGGTCCTCCTTATCTCCCATTCTCTTCAATTTGTTCCTGGAACCATTAGCTAATGTTCTAAAATCATTGGACATTCGCTTCCATATGTACGCAGACGACACCCAACTCTATCTGAAAATCTCCTCCCCGGATGATATCACTTCACTCAACTCCACCCTACTGATGACCCAAAACTGGTTGACTGAGAACCACCTACTGCTAAACACCTCCAAAACAGAATTCCTCCTCATTTCTTCCCCAAAACATACTCCTAAAATCGACCTATGGATGAACCAACTCACCGCCTTCAACTGCTCCCCCCGCATTATCGACTCAGCTAAATCTCTAGGAATTAGCCTGGACAAGCATCTGAATATGAAGACTCACATTAGCAACGTGTGCAAGGGAGCTAACCACCTTCTGAGAACACTCAGGAATCTCAAACCTTTCCTACCTCAAGCAGATTTCAAGCAAGTGGTCAAAGCGCTTGTCTTGCCGAGACTTGACCTTCGGCAGTGCTACGCTATGTGGCCTCCCCAAATACACTTTGGCCCCCTAAAGGCTTCACTGAACACGGCGGCCAGATTGATTACGGGCACTAAGCGAAAGGCACACATCTCCCCGGTTTTAAAATCTCTAAACTGGCTACCTTACGAAGCTAGAATTCAACTGAAGATTGCCTGCCTATCACACAAAGCCCTCCACTTCAGAACCCCCATCTACCTTGCACAAAAACTAGAACTATCCGGAGGGGGTAGACTGTCAAGGAGTGCAAATTCCCTCCTCTTAAAACCACAGATCTTCCGCAAAAAGAGAACATGCCAACGAGCCTTCTCTGGCTCTGCTCCAAAAATTTGGAACTCTCTTCCACCTGAAATTCGGAGGATCTCTTCCAAGGATGCTTTCAAACTGGAAGCAAAAAGATTCCTCATGAATAAGTTCTTACCTTAACATGAGGGACATTTGTTAGCTCTAAGCGCATCGGACATACCATAGCATTTGTTATTATCCCTGTATATGTTTATTATTTTGTTTTGGTTATTATTCCTGGTACATGATTATTGTATTTACTCCCCTTAAGTCATTATGCCCCATCGTCTAGCCCATTCTTCGTTCACCCAGGTGTATAAATGATCTGGTAGGTGTTCACCATCTGATTCAATGCCTATTAGACTCCCCATTTGACTCATGTTTTGATTATTGTTTTGGTATTGGTTTTTATTCCTGTATATGATTATTGTACTTACTCCCCTTATGACACTATGCTCCATCGTATAGCCCATTCCCCGTTCACTCAGGTTTATAAATGATCTGTTATGTGTGCACTATTTGATTCAATGCCTATTAGATTCACCATATTAGACTCATGTTTTGATTTGTTACCTCCTTTTCCCTCAAATTGTAAAGCGCTCTGATATCCTTCGGGATCAAGTTTGCGCTATATAAAACTTTATAAATAAATAAATGGTACCAGCTTTCTCTTCTACCAAAAGTAATACCATGTCTTCCAGAAAGCGACTTCAGACCTCCTGTTCAATCCCTCATACTCTTGCATCTGGATAATGGATTCGCCCTGCTCAATGGTCTCCCAGGTTTCACACTAGTGTCTGCCACAGCAAGTCTCAAAAGGGCTTGAAGAAATATGAGCACATCACCACTGTCCTGACAGAACTTCATTGGCTGCCCTTGCTGACCCGCACCATCTACAAAACCAGCAGCTTAATTTACAAAGCAATCATGACCAGCGGCCCGCTTATCTTGCTGACAATCTCACTATCTCTGGTGGTTCCGGGCATACCCTCAGCAGGATTACATCAGACTGCAAACTAAGAAGTGTAAAAAAGAAAAAAAAACAGGGCAGTAGGCACTTTTCCATCTGGTTTTTACCCAGTATCTGCAACAACATCCCTGTGTACATCACCACAATCCTGCTCCAATTTTGGAAAGAGTTGAAGATGCACCTCTTTCACGAACACTACATCACAACGCATTAACAGTCCTCAAATCAACCCACAACCTCTTTGACATTATGCTTGTCTTTGACCCTGTAAAGTGTTGTGCTGCCTTTTGGTGAGGTTCACGCACATGTAATGCATACATACTTATATGCATACATATTGGAACACACACAGTTCTCCTTTATCACATATTATGCATATCCACATGGTTTACAGGGATTCACAGAATTGCATTAACATGAAAATAAGCAATTATTTAGCCCTTGTCAATCAGCAGCCAGAAAGCAACCCATACGTCATGGTACCTGTATCTGCTAGTATAATCATTTTGGCCTTGCCTTTCAGAGGGAAGAAAAAAAGGAAGGAGGGAAAGTAAGAAGAAGGAAAGGGAGGAAGGGATACAGGGGCATGAGGGAATGGAGGGAGATCAGGAAAGAGGAAGGGAGTGGAGAGAGCAGGGAGCCGCTCCAAAGTGAATTTTCAATTCAGATGCATTGCACAGTCCTCAAGGGCAAGTTACAATATTAGACAAGTTACAATCAGGCCAGGACTGGTGCTACCAGTCACCGAGTGTTTTCCCAGTGGGCTGGCAGGGTGGGGTTGGTTTCACCGCTGGTGAGGGCTGGTTTTGTAGCTGAGGACAGGCTGGCCGCATTTCCTACCTGCATTACTTGTAAATAAACAATGAAAAAGATATGTTTTTTAAAGAGTGCTTCAAAACAATTTGTTTTTGCATTTGGTTGGATCCTGTCTTCTGCCGGGATGTCATGAGTAGTGCTGACCTTCAGGGATTTGGAGGGGGTGGGGGGACGAGCGGTTTGCTGTTGCTTGACTCAGAGTGTCCAGTATACACATTCAAAACAGCGTATGTCTTTATAATGTATCTATGCAATGCTTTTCAGAATTTCACCATTTCATTGAGTTGCAATTGTTATTGCAATTGGTTGAAGTGAAAGATTCTCATCATGAACTTAGAAACATTCATGCCCCCACCATCACCCTTGTTAGAAATGGGGGTCTCTAGTTGGCAGAGGTAGGTACCTTTGTCCAAATAGGGACCCTTGCTTCTAGTCAGGGTAAGGGAGATACACGCTTTAGATAACCCCTGCTCACCCCCTTGGTAGCTTGGCACGAGCAAACAGGCTTATCCCAAAGGCAATGTGTAAAGTAGGTGTACCAACACTCACAGTAACACAGTGAAAACACCAAAAAAGGACCCCACACCAGTTTAGTAAAATAAAATATCTTTATCTAAACTAAACAAGACCAAAACGACAAAAATCCAACATATACAGTTAAAAATATGACTTTTAGAAAGGTTATTGCAAAAATCAAGCTTGTAGAAAACAAATAACACCAACTGGGGCTATTGCGACGTCGTAACAGCAATAAATAAAGTACGGCGCCGACCGCGAGGAGCGTGGCATCAGGCACAGAGTCACACAGACCCCCAAACAAACAGTACCCTGGAAACAAAGTCTTGTGACGATGCACGGCATCGAGGAAGTGAGGCGTCGGTGCCGATGTCGAGGCCGGCTCCCTGGTTGCCACGGGGGAGGCGAGGCGTCGTGTCTGCGAGGAGGCGACGTGTCGTGTCCAGGACAGGGGAAGGAGGCTGCATCAGCAGTGAGGCGTCGGTTTAGGTGATGATGCGAAGTCAGCCAGTTCGTGGAGTCACCCTCTGCGGTTATCGGTGCTGCGATAACAGGATGCAGGTGTTGGCGATGACGAAGTCGGTGCTGGCGTCGGGCATGGACAATAACTGCAGGCATCGGCGGGCGTCAAAGGGCGTCGCAGCTACGGTGCAGGCCGGGCAGTGCATCGTTCACTTCACGAGCAGTGCTCCTGGCCTCGGTGCAGGTCGCGGCATCACAGCGGCGTCGCTGATGGCGTCGGAAACAGGTTTTCTTCTCTTAGGTTTCTTCCAGCTCCCAACGGCAGGAACAACCTCCAGAGGCCCAACACAGCCACAGGCACCTCTTGGCAGGTCAGAACACCCAGCAAGGAAGTTCAGGGGAGCTGGGGGTGAAGTCTTTGTGTCCCTGAGACTTCAAAACAGGAGGCAAGCTCTTCTCAAGCCCTTGGAGACTTTTCTCAAGCAGGGGACACAGCACACAGCAAAGTCCTTCTCCCTTCCTTGGCAGAAACAGCAACTGCAGGCCAACACCAGATACACAGCAAGGGCAGTACTTCTCAGTTTCTCCAGCTCTTCTCCTTGGCAAAGGTTCCTCTTGATTCCAGAAGTAGTCTAAAGTCTGGGGTTTTGGGTCTGATACTTATACCCCAAAATGTATTTGTTCTCTTTGTGCAGTGGGCTGTGAGCCCAGTTCAAACCAGTTCTGCCTTCACTGGTGCAGCATGACCACAGGAGGTGGAGACAGCATTGCGCAAGGGAGACAGGCTCCATTCAGGTGCAAGGTAAATCTCCTCCCACCACTCTATATACAGCCAGGGTCTATCCAGCTCAAGGCTGGGTCATCCAGGAAGGGCCAGACACACCTCAACCCCCTCAGAGGCTGTCTACAGGGAATGCACATCCTCTGTCTCTGTCACACTGAAACCAGACAGTCAATCCACAAGCAGGCAGAGTCACACAGGATGGTTGAACAAGAAAATAGCCACTTTCTTGCTAAGTGCTATTTTCAAACACACAATTTACATAACCATCTTTACTAGAAGATGTGTTATTAAAACCTGAGTTCAGGGATACCAAACTCCATTTTCTATCTTATCCCTATGGGAAGATATGCTTGTAAAATGTTACAAAGCATTCCCCATTCTGTCCTTTGGGGCAAGATAGCCTTTCAATAGTGAAAAACGAAATTGGCAGTATTTCAATCAGGACATGTTACACACACCAGTACATGTCCTACCTTTCATATACACTGCACCCTGCCCAGGGGGGTACCTTGGGCCTACCATAGGGGTGCCCTATATATAAGAAAAGGGAAGGTTAGGGCCTGGCAAGTGGGTGCACTTGCCAAGTCAACATGGCAGTTAACAAACTGCGCACAGGCACCGCTGTGGCAGGCCTGAAACATCTTTTCAGGGCTACTCATGTGGGTGGCACAATCAGCGCTGCAGGCACACCAGTAGCATTTGATTTACCAGCCCTGGTACACTCAGTGCACTTTATTAGGGACCTACTAGTAAATCAAATGTGCCAATCAGGGAGAACCAATCAAAATACCAATTTACGCTGGGAACACTTGCACTTTGACACTGATCAGCAGTGGCAAAGTGCCCAAAGCATCTAAGCCAGCAAAAATTAAATCCAGCACAGCATCAAAAAACACAGGAGGTAGAGGTAAAAAGTCAGGAAAAACCACGCCAAGGATGCCAGGTCTAACAACCCTGATGATGATTCTATTGATGAACGAAGAAGAAATATGTCTTTTGTCCCCTATACCTTGCTTAGGGTGTTACTGTAGATGGAGTAACATTATAGTCTTTTGCTTTTGTTCAGTGCACAACTCAAACTGATGTATTTCAAGGTGCTCTCATACAATGATAAAGAAAAAGGAGACAATGGAAAGAAGTAATTGCCTAGGATCATGAAATGAGGTCAGTTGGAAGCTGGGATTGATATATGGTTTTTGTGCAGTTCAGCCACTGCATGGTTATCTCATTCTCTCTTCTGTTTTAGATCAAAGGTTAGTGCTTTGTATTTCATTCTTTTAGACGCTAAATCAATGTGATGAATACATGTAGGCTATATATTTTTCATAAGGATTGGTGGTAGTAGTGTTTTTGGAAGGGTGATGTTTTAATGTGAAAGCTAAATGGAAACTGACTGAGCACCCACCTTTAGTAAGTGCATTGTGACCATTTGCTAGTGGTGAACAGAATATTCTGTTCCGCATGCAGAATTGGCAGAAATTTGGCAACTCTGCGTTACTCTTGTAATGTGGACTTCCAACCAAATTCTGCCAATCGCCGCATGGTGACATTTTTTCACATGCACGGTTCCAGAGTTGGTAAGTTGGAGAGTGCGAGTGAGATTTGGCATCCTCTTGTGTGATTTACAGTGACTTGGAGGACGTCCAGTGCGATTTTCTAACACGGGAGGTCGTGGTCAATTGCGACTATTCACAGTCAGAAGGCTCGAGTAGAAAATCTGCTTGAGCAGCAGCAAAATCAGCTGGAATAGCTACACCCTTTTGTGCACCACTTGGTGCCATTTGTGCCGATTTTTCAGCTTAGAACGTGTTACCGGCACTAAATCACAGGACGCCATGCCTATTTCCACTCATTGGCTGAACACCACTGAATCTCGCGGAGTTTTTATGTAACTCCACGGAATTCCACAGAGTCAAATGCACGAGTTCCGCCCACCTTTGACGTAGCTAAAAATCTTTCTTCATTGTCATCCATTCTTGAATTCATTTACCCACTCTTCACCCTCAAACTATTCATTCATTGAGCCATGCAGCCCTGTCTCCAATCTCCATCCATCCAGTCAATGATTGGATGAGGTTTGATAATGAAAAATGTAGTGAAGACTCACCACATTTGCATTTTTTTCAAACATGTTTTTGGGGGAAACCTCTCTTAACCACCTTGCAGTGGTCGGGCTCATTCGCTTTCTCATTGCATTTGCCTGCTACATGCAGTATGGGGGCTAGTCTTTCAAAATAGGCCCTTGTGAACTTTTGTATAAGGAACGGTTCTGAGGGAGAGAGAGTTTGTACCAGGCTTTGTCTCTTTAGTGATGTTTTATTTGTGGATGAAACCTGTGTCCTTGACACTGCAAGTGGTTTGGTGTTTTTGTAATAGATAGGAATTAAATCTGTCTATGTTTGTGTCACTTAGCCAGTTTTGATGTAGATGTTGCTTGCTGGTGTTGCTGAATATGAGCAATATGGTCTTGGTAGGATTGTGTTCCAGATATGTGTGTAACACCATGGTCAGGATGAGGTACAGGCAATGCTCAAGGCTTTGGATGATGTGAACAGAGAAGATGAATTGTGATTCTGTTTTTGATGGGTGAGGTTCTGTGATTCTGTTTTTGATGGGTGAGGTTCCAAGGGCTTCCATAATGGGTGACTGATGGAAGGATGGATCCCTGTGGGACTCTGCAGCTAAAAAGGAACTTATGGGATTGAGAACCAGCCTTGTCGACAAACTGCAGTGGTTTACCTACATAGGATTAGAACCAATGGAAGATATTGCCACTGAGTCACATTCAAAAATTCGGCGTATCAATGAAGATGATGTGAGAAGTTGGCCTGGTATATGCTGTCCACTAATTAAAGTGGGCACCCTGTACCAGTCCAAACAACCCTAATGGTGATTTTAAGAGGTCAAAGAAAACCTTTGAAAGCTATCCAAGTGGAAGCTGTAGAGAGCAGCCTTCAGGCTTAGTCTTGAAGGAATGTTAAGCAGCTTGTTTTACCAGAATGCAACCTTATAGTATTGGTTAAATGAAAGGAGAACCACACAGTAGTTATAAAAATATGTATTTATTAATATAACACTCTAAGTATGACTCAGTATCTTCTACACGAAGATACTCACAAAGCACACAATACTGTAGCACAGAAACAATAGTAAATAGCACTAATACACAGTGGGCTCCAGGGGGAGACCAGACCATATACTAAAATAGTGGTATAAGAACCACGACTCGAGTCAAAACATTGTCTAGAGGATGTAGAATCGCTGGGACCCCAAGGAACCACCCAAGGTGAGTAAGTAGGGACCCCACAGAGGACGGGTGCAGTGTGGGAACACTACCGCGTGCGCTGTACAATTCTATGGGAGAGTCGCGTTTGCAGTTTTAAAGTTTAAGGACTCTTCTAAGTGGACTTTGAAGAAACCCCATGGAAGTTAGGAGGTTGGAGAGCCACCCCACCCGTGGATACCATAGTATCAGAGTTACCTATCCCAGGGTAGCCGGGTGCATAGGTCCAAAGTGGCGTCGGAAACTGCCGTCGATCTCTATGGAGGACTTCGAAGAAGAGCCACTGCTGGGAAGAAGAAAAGTGTCCGTCGGAATCCAAAGGTGGATTCTTGATGAAGAGTACCTGAAAGCAGAGGTGACAGAGTCTAGGTCACTCGGGTGTGCCCAGGGGCTTGGTAGACGAATGCCCACCGATGTCGGCTGCTTCAGGTGTGTTGGAGGGGTTCTTGACTCTGCAGCCACCGGGACCAGGACCCATCGAGGATGACCAGGAGCTGGATACGAGCTGTTCCATGAAGGATGTCGAGTGCTGAGGGGTCGGTGTCCGGCTGGAGCACCAACAAGCCTTGGCAGTGGCAACCCATGAAGATGGTCAAGAACGGTTACGTTTCGGACCAGCAAGGTCCAGGAGACTCACCAAACTCAGGGGAGTCAGAGCAAGCCTGGAGCAACCAGGGTAACTCAAGAAAAGCAGTGTTGACCCTCAGTAGGACCCACAGGCCAGAGGCACAGGAGTCGCGAGGGGATCTCAAGCAGTTTCACAAAGCAACAGCCCATGGAGCACTCGGTGCAAGGAGGCCAGAGTTCTTTGGTGGAAATGGTGCCAAGGTCGGGGCTACTCGGAGCCTAGTGCACTTGTTTTGGGAATGCCAACAAGCATATGCACTTGCAAAAGTACGCAGTACACAGGGGTATGGGTATTGCAGCCCCCATGAGGGATTCTGACCTCAAACTTGGTAAGAGGGCAGCTCGGACCTCGAGGGACTTGGAAACTCACCTCTTGTGTTGCTGGAGCCTTCGGAGTCCATAGGGGCCCAGGAGCAGCAGACTGGTCAGTTGAGATGTGGTGCCTGCGGTTGCAGGGGAGTGACTCCTTCACTCCAAGGGAGATACCTTCAGTTGTCCTTGATGCTCCACAGGTCCTGCACGGAGCCTGTTTGGTGCATGGGCACAGACGATGCTTTGGACGGAGAGGGAGTCCAGCGAAGTCCAGAGTGTCTCGACGGTCGAAGTTCAGTGGTTTCTGATTCAGAATCTTGTCCACGTCGAATCTAGGGTCCTACAGCCAGGTAAGCCCTTTTGTACCCACGGGTGAGGGTTGGACAGATTCAGGAGACCCTCCCAGGGGAGGGTCTGGGCAGTGGGGAGGTTACTCCCATGTACTATGTCCAGTTTCGCGCCAGAGCAGGAGCCAACAGCTCCCAGGACTGGTTTGAACTGGACTATGCACAGGGACACCAAATGTGCCCCTCATGCAGACTTTCGGTCGATGGCAAATGCACCCACCCAGGCCTACTACTCTAAATCCTGTCTGGGAGGTGGTCACACCTCCCTGTGACAGGATGCCTATTGTTCTGCCTTCCCCTGCTCGAACTTGGCTCAGCAGCAGGAGGGCGGAAATGTGTCTCTGGTCAGCAGCAACCCTTTTGGGCTGCCCGGTACTAGAAGACTGGTAACGGGAACACCAGGGACCTCACAAAGCTTGTTTCTGAGGGGTGGAATCATGTCTCCCACACCGGTTACTGGTGTGGGGGTATGATTCCACAATGTTTGACACCAAACACGATAGGGTTACTTTCAGCCGTTTTAGAGTTGGTCATCACGCGGTCGCATAATGCCACTCTATATGTCGTAAACCTGGGTACCATATACTAGGGACTGACAAGGGTACCCCAGTATCCAATCTGGAGTGTACCTAAGTACATTACATAACAGTTTAGGGAGAAAGCAGATAGACTGGGGTCCTGATTAGCAGGATTCCAGTCAGACTAGTCAAAAAACAGTATAACATGAAGCAAAAAGTGGGGGTAACCATAAGCAGCAGATCCTACTTTCCTACAGATGGGATGGTTGATAGTGATGAAGGTGCTCATAGGTCCAGAAGTATTATGAGGCAGGGGTCATATTTACTTAGAGTGTGCCATCTACCACTTTTAAAGTGGCTGTTTCTGTGCTTAAGTGTAATATAATCCCATTTTGTTAGTTGTACAGACTGACATTGATGGCACCTTCCAGTTTTGGGTAGACCATTTTTCAATTATCTTGCCAATGAAGAGTAGATGGGTGATGGGTTGATGGTTAGTGATGTTGTCATCTATTTTGCCTTATATGTCTTCAGGAGCCCCCTTATATCATGCCTTTGTTTAGACTTCAGGCCATATAAGTCATTCTTCATTTTGCAATATTTGATCGATTTACTTTCATTATTGTGCAACGTTTATTAGACTTATTGGATATTTACATCTATAGCTAAGGAAATAGCATAATAGCTTTTAAGCTTTTACATCAAGGCGCAAGAGAATTCTCATGTTGCTTCTCTCACCTGATAGCATGCAAACAAGGTTTATTTTTGTCAAAATATATTCTTTGGATGGTATACATGAACTTCTCAAAGTATTCTCCATGAGGGAGTTCGGGACCTCAATGACTTTTTAAACAGCACAGCAGCATGGCTCTGAGATGAGCCACATAAGGGTCATTTTCTGTTTGTGTCACAGCATTTTTCCTGCAGAGACATCATTTGCCCTCGGTCCACAAACAGGACTACCACCTAAAAAATATATGAAGTTCAAGCGTGAATGTATGCTGATTTTGTTTTATTTATTTTTCTATTTAATGAGATTTTTATTAAGTGTGTTCCTGACCCAAGGGTATAAAAACGCTGTATAGTGACACACAAACAAGCTATAATACTATGTTGATCACAAAGAACATGCGGTTAAAACAGATTTTCTTTTGTTTACATAACATACAAAATGCATCACTTCTTATAGATTAGCAAGGCCGCTTCACCTCTGTCTTTTCTATGTTATTCTGAATGTGAGTGGCATAGTCTGTGTCTTAAGTCATACAGGTAGGGATTGTTAATTCATTTCAAGGATGAGAAAGGTGTTGATCTGAGTGGTAGGTGTTTTGTGAGGAGTAATGCTTTGATTCTTCTCTTGAAGGAGGCCGAGAAGGGATATGCTTGTATTTCTGGTGGAAGAGAGTTCCAGATTCTGGGAGCATTTCTGGTGAAAGACTTTTTGAATCTGGGCAGCTCAAGTAGCAGTGAGTTGAGGTGTGTAGGGAGCACTGGCCACCTGATCTGGTAAATTTTCATGCCAGATATTTTGGAAAACAGCAGTATATTGCTTTGAGGGTAATGAACACAGGGGGCATATTAGCAAAGGCCTTATCGCCGCTTTAGCGGCACTTTTTGCCGCTAAAGCAGCGATTTTTTTATCGCCCTATCAGCAAGCTGTCGTGGCGATAGCGGCCTGTTTTCCCATCGCCTTGCATGCCAGCGATAAATATCGCTAATGACATGCAAGGTAGGTGTTCCCAACTAAAAGCGACTGAAAACAGTCGCTAACACAACTTCTCCCTATTAGCAACGCAGGCGAAGCGATAAAAAAATTCGCGCTAAGCGCGAATATCGCTAGAATTTAACACCTGCTAAAAACATGACTTACCTGTTTGTAGAATAGGAGGTGGATTGTCAGCCTAAGTCCACCATGGCGTTAATGTGTGAATATCGCTGGATTTCCAGCGATATTCACGCATTTCGCCGCTATCGCTGGATATTTTATCGCATTGGAGATAAACCTTGCTAATAGCATGTTATCTCCGCGAAAATATCCAGCAATAGGCGGCGTTAAGAAAATGCGCGCTAAGCGCGGTTAGCGATAATTTTCGCCTGTTGTTGCTAATATGCCCCACAGTTTTTAAAATGCATTCATGCTTCAATTGTAAGCCACTTTAGCATGTTGAGTGTGGAAATAATGTGATCACATCGTCTTGTTCTTGAGATGAGTCTGGCTACTGCATTTCAAGTGGCCTTCATGGTCATCAGGTGCATTCTAAGGGGTGCCTGTGAGGATAGCATTTCTATAGTCTAGTCTGTCTATGACAAGTCTCTGCACTATGTTTTGAGGCTACTCTTAGAGATGAAGGGTTTGATCTTTTTGAGGAATCTTAGGTTATACATGGTGCTTTAGTGACTTAAGTGGTTCACCCTGACAAGGATTGTGGTTCTTGCTTTAGGTGGGCAGTTACCCATCTCAACTAATAACCCAATTTCTTAAAAGAGGTAAAATATTCTGCATTGGCATGAGTCTCCTTTGTCCAGTATTCTATAAATGTCATCAGCAACATTGAGCAAGGCATTTCTATGCTGCAGCCTGCCCTGAAGCCTGGCTGAAACATGTTGAGTAGGTCATAATCCTTGATGTGTCCATTGAGTTGTGATAGAACACATTTTTCAAGGACTTTAGCCAGGAAAAGGAGGTTGGTGACAGGAAGGGAGTGGTACAGATTTTCTGGGTCTGCTTCCAGTTCCTTTAGGAGTGCTGTGACCTATCCTAATTTCAAGCTGTTCAGGTCTTTGCCTTAGGCCAGTGATACATTTATTATTTTGGACAAGAGGGGTGAGATGAGGTGGGTGAATTCCTTGAACAAGGATGACGGGATGAAGTCTGATATGTCTATTGTGGGGCTAATGTTACCCATGGTTTTGATGAGATCCTTTTCTGTGAGTACCCTGAATTAATTCCCACAAGGCATTGTTCTTCTGGGTTAGTGGTGAAGGTGAGCATCTGTGTCATTGGAGTCAGTCCTAGGGGTAAGGTACTGGTATGGGGGCTCTAGTATGGAGGGGTTGACTATAGAGAGATACATTTTGCAATCTTGTCAGCAAAGAAGATGGCAAAGGCTTCACAGCCCTCCATGGAGTGTTTTATGATAGGGGCAATGGTGGGTGATGTTTGTTTCTTGATGGTGTTAAATGGCTCTCTTGGGTGGTTTCTGGCTTTGTCTAGTTGTGATCGGAAGAAGGTGGCTTTTACTCTGAAGACATTTGTTTTTTTTGTACCTGTTTCTTTTGTGTCATACCAAAGTAATATGTGTCCTGCGGGATCACTTCTCCATCTTCTGTCAGTCTTTCTGAGCTGTCTTCTCTCTTCATTTAGCTCCCTGTTGCACCAGAAGGATGAAGTTCCATAGGGACTATTTGGTTAAGTTTATCTGCCATGGTTTCATTGTTGTATGCAGTTAGTTCCTCTGCTGTGCAGGTTTCCCCACTGGTGGAATGCGTAAAGTCATTTTAGATGTGAGAGTGTCAGTGTTGATTTGCATTATATTCCTGACCCACCACTTCAGTCTACATGTCTGACTTTTGATTGTTATGTTTTCTGAGGGGAAGTGGATAACAATAATGTGATATTACGACTAGTCTGCAGGTAGTATAGAATCTATGTCAATGGAATTTTCATTAGCAATAAGCATGTCTATAGTGCCCCTTTTCACTTGTCGGGTCTCTGCAGTGTTGGGATAGATCTTCGGTGTCAAGAACGTGTCTTAGATGTGTGATCCGGGAGTTGTTGGTCATTCCGCTGTAAGTTGAAGTCACCTAGTAATTTATTGTACTCTGTTGAAATACAGAACCCTAATAATGGCAAACACTTTGATTCTTAAATATTAGGCATGAAAGGATCTTTACAAAAGCACCATATAATATGATCTCTGCTTTCATAATATTTACATTTAGTGCTTTTGCCCTCGCTATATTATTGATTTCTGTAATTATTTTGTTACATTCATTCTGCACTACAATTGGCTTGAAAAAAAGCCTTTAAAAAGAACAGTCTGGATTACTTTTGTGTGTGCACTTGTAACCCTGGGCGTAGTGGGCGTAGCGGGGCTACGCGGAGGTCCACGGAGTTGCAAACAAACTCTGTGGAACTCCGTAGAGCTCTGCTATGCCACCCGCCTCCACGCCACCTATTAACAAGTAAGTAAACATTAATTAAAAATAAATTTAAAAGTTTTAAAACCACTTACCTCTGTACTGCGGCGTCCCCGGGCTGCCCTCCTCCTCTTCCTCGCCGAATCGGTAATCCTTGTGAAAACTGCGCATTAATTAATGTTTACTTACTTGTTAATAGTGGGGGTGAAGGCGGGAGCTGGCCAACTCCGCTCCGCTGTGGAGTGTGTGGAGATTTGCCTTCTCCGCGTTCTCCGCGGAGCGCGGAGAAGGCAAATCTCTGCACACTCCGCGGGCGGAGCGGAGGTCTCCACCCGGGGTTATGCACTTGTAACAAAAGATTCAGATCCACAATAATAATTCAGCTAAAACTGACAGTCTCTGACAGGTTGTTACATGCCTAATACGCATCATCGCAAACACAAGGAGATGATGGACGGAGCAAGGAAACTTTTCAGACACAGACCCCCAGTCACAGATCTGGGTTGAAGAACGCTTGTTAGAAATGTGATTTCTGGTTGACTAGGGCATGCGCCTAAGCCAGGCAGCAACCCCCACTCTAGTCAGGGAAAGGGAGTTACACACTAAAGATAACCAACCCCCTTGGAAGCTTTGCAGAGCAGTCAGGTTTATCCCAGAGGCAATGTGTAAAGCGTTTGCGCAACACACTCACACAGCAGCGACACACTACGCACACCACAAAAGAAACTCCACACAAGGTTATATAAAAATAGCTTTTCTATTATCCATAAAACAAATTAGAACACCATCACATATATACTCTGTGCCACGAGGCACTTGTAATGACTTTACAGGTATTATATACACTACTAGGCCAATCGGGCCATTGTCATAAACATCACATACATCACAGTTAGGTAGGGCAACCAGTAACTACTGGTAAGAGTGCACTTAGAACAACACATTAGGCATGAACCTCATAAAGGTACCCAGCATAGCACATTATGCATAAAATCATCAGTGCCCCCTAGTAAACACTTGTATGGGGTGCACACATCATGGCCATAAGTACATCATGCCCCTCTTAGGCACAAACTGCACAATATGTGATACATACACAACATCTCATCAGGGTATAGTGCCTATAGCTCGCCAGAGGCCCGCATTACCTTATGAGGCAGTAAGGCCCCACTCAGCGGGGAGCAAAGAAGTCTCAGCTGCCCCCCCTTAGGGAAGTGCGGTAATTTCCTCCTTTCCAAAAGTGAGGGCTCAGGCAAATGTGGCCGGCCCTGCCCTTTGCAAAAGCAATGCCGTATTCCCCTCACGAAAATGCCCTAGAGGGCGGGGAAGCCTCACTGGGTCCCCCACGAAGGAAACCCCCACAATGGCATCTGCCCCAGGGTGTACTGAGGGACAACTGCTACACAGAATAAGGCGCTGCCTGGGCCTGTGAGGGGACCTCGCTGGATCCCGTCCCAGCAGCGGCCGGCGGTGTGGACAAACCCACCTGCCCTCGTCCGCTCTCCTCTTCCGCACCAGCAAAAAGTTGGGGCCGGAATTTATCCGCCTCTCCCTCTCCCAGGTGGGGGGAGGCGGGAAGTTGTGGAGTGTGGTCCGCGAGGCTCCGGCTATTCTTCCCTGTGACAAGAGCCCGCGAGGCTCTTCTCGTTGTCAGGCTCCGCCCACAGTCAGGCACAGGTAGCACGCAGGACTCTCCTCTTCCGCACTGGAGCCCCGCCCACGACCAGGCATTCTCAGCCTGACTTTCCGCGGCTCCTCTCTCTCTCTTGGCACGGCGCAGTCTCTCTCCCTCTTCCCACCGGGAGGGGCCACGCCGAAGGGTACAATCTCGTGGTGCGGTGCTGCAACGAGCAGCCGCCCTTCCCTCGTTCTTTGGGGCAGGAGCAGCCCATGTCTTGTGCTCTGCCTTGGAGGTTCCAGCGCTCACCAGGCGCTACTTGTTTTGTTAATAAAGGAATGAAACGCTCACCACGCACTGGGGCAAAAAAACCAAGAAGCACTCTTCATGCGCCTCACTGGAGAATGTTTCAGAGGCAGAACACATCACTCCCCAGGCGTAGAGCTGTAAAATAAAAGTGCTTTCTATTCACTATTTGAAGAGTGCTGGGGCACCCCAGCTAGGTGCAGGCAGGCAAGCACAAGAGGACATCCGTGCAGAGTAGTAGTCCCCCAGCGGTTCCTCCTGGCAGTCCAACAGACTGCTAGGGGCAAGCCCATGCAGTGCCTCCTTCTCCAGTCCCAAGCAAGCTCAGAACATGGGGTCACAGCCCAAGTACTTATACCAGGAGGTGACTTTGTCCTTCCCTGGCCCAGGGCTCTGAACCCAGTCCAAACCTGTTCTGGGGTCACTTAAAAATATATTTTCAGTGCACAACCCTCCCCATTGTAAGTGTAAGCCCTGGCCCCGGACACACCACAGGGGGGGCGGAGCCATCATTGTGGAAGTGAGGCACAGCCCTATTCAGGTGCAGGTGCTACTCTTCCCACCACTCCAAATGCAGACCAGGCCTATTCAGCCTAGCGCTGACTCATCCAGACTCTCTGGAGCCACTGCACCTCCCCAGCCCCTGTCACTCCAAGGCCAGACAGTCAATACACAACAGACAGGCACAAAGACACATAGCACACAGAAATGCCTACTTCTAAAAGTGGCATTTCTAAAATAGTGATAATAAATCCGCGAACACCAATACGCACCATTTATCACCACTATTCCAAGCATACCAAACTTGATCACGCTATACCTCTCATGTCAGGATTTACCACTGAAGCACATATCAGAGAATCCCCAATGCATTCCTATGAGAGGGCAGCCTCACAGCAGTGAGAAACCAAATAGGCTGTTTGTCACTACCAGGACATGTCATACAGTTAAGGCACATGCCCAACCTTTTACCTACACCGCACCCTGCCCATAGGGCTAACTAGGGCCTACTTTAGGGGTGACTGATATGTAGTAAAAGGGGAATCACAGATGTGGTAACCACGTAAACTGCACGCGCAGGCCCTACAGTGGCAGAGGCCTGAGAGAGGTTTGAAAGGCTACTTTGGTGGGTGGTGCAAGCAGTGCTGCAAGTCCACCAGTAGCATTTAATTTACTGGTCCTGGGTATATGGGATACCACTTTACAAGGGACTGATAGGTAAATAAATATGCCAAACAGGTGTAGACCAATCTTACCAAGTTTACCATAGAGAGCACATGCACCTTAGCACTGAACAGCAGTGATAAAGTGCCCAGAGTCCTAAAACCAACAACAAAAGGTCAGAAAAAATACAGGAGGAAGGCAAAAAGTTCTGGGATGACCCTGCAAAAAGGGCCAAGTCCAACACAACCCCCTTCCAGCCTAAAGCCAGGTTAGACCAATCAATACCTTGAAGGGCTTCCCTGCTTGCGGCGACAGAACATGGATGTGGGCCCGCAACTGCAGGGGCACACTCCAGTTCTATGCCAATCTGAACCCATGTGGATCCCTCTGTCTAAGCTCCCAGGACCAACTAAGCTACCCCACTGGGACTCCGTAGCTGTCCGCGGCCAGGACCAGACCCTAGGACATCCAGATGTCTCTGGTCCTTGCCATCTCACAGAGTGGGGGGCAGTAGCCCCAGGTACATTTCAGTTCTACACTGCTACTGATCCCTCAACCCAGGGTTTGCACCCTCAGGCTGACCAGGGATCACGGGTGAGGCTCTCCTCCGCCTACCCCTCCGTCTGGGGTTCCGCACTCTCCTCCTAGGAGAGGCAGCCTCAGAACATAAAACTGTCAGCCCTCCCACAAAATTCTCCCACCAGTTCTGGACCTTGACCCTGCAACTGGTCTCCCAACCAAGGGACCAAACACTTAGGTTGAACTGGGGCCAGAGGCGAGGACTCCCTCCCCCTGAACCCCCTTCCAGAGTTCTGCACCCTCCCATCTGGAGTGGTACCCCCAGAAGACAAAATGGTAGGGACACTGCTTACAGATGTCCTTTCCTCCAGGTCAGGCATTACCTCCTGAACCTGGCCTCCCAACCCAGGGACTACACCCTGCGGCTGAGCACTTGCCCGGCAAGCCAGGACTTCCTGGGGAGCACGCATGCCCTTCCCCCAAGGGTAACACATATCTCATGTGTTGCGTGACAGTCTGTCTGGCGCTGATCTCCCGACCCCTGCCCATCTGACAGTGCGCAAAGACACCCCAAACCAGAAGCGGTGTCACCATGGTCATTCCTAGGAAGTCCAGCCCTGAGGGCTGGCCCCTGACCCACTGGTTCTCCCACTGGGGACCGCATCCCCCTCTCACCCCTCCATCTGGACTTCTGCACCCTCCACTCAGGAGAGGCACCACCAGACAACAGAACAGTTGGAGCTCTGCTTACAGATGCTCCAAGTTCTCCTGACACTAGGAGATCCCCCTCAATGGATGGCCTTCCAGTACAGCCTACGCTCCCCACCTGGTGTTCCCTTAGGGAACACTCCAGTCCCTGGGACTGGGTTTCGGGCACCTTGGGACGCATCCCATGCTCACCCCTTCTCTGCAGAGACACAACGTGAGTCTCTACACCCCTCCCACTACACCGGGACCTATCTGGGCTACCAAGAACATTTCCCACCATCCTCGGTTGGGAAATACCTGAGCCACTCCCTTTAGGGTCACTCCCAAATGCCTTTCCAGATCCTCTGGCACTCACCCAGAGGTCTGCCTCCTGTGCAAGTTCCCTGGTATCAGAGAACTCACACTCCAACAGGTGTTGCCGTAGCCCTGGAAAACAACAACAAGACGTGCTCTCTGACAATCAGATTGAACAGCCCTTCAAAATTGTTTTCTGTGCTACCCGTCACCCAATCATCACAACATTCATCCACAAACTCCCCCCATGACTGGTGAGACAGTTTCCTACTGCCCCTGAACCTCAACCTATACCCTTCAGGTGTGACACCCTCTTCCTGGGAACTAGGTACCATGCTCTGGGATCTGGGAGTGGTAGCTTTCACACTGGACACAACATTGCTGCCACCACTGGACTCCACTCTCACTGGTGAATCTAGACCACTGAAACTACACTCAGGGGACAACCTATCCTCAAGAGCTGGCTTCACTCTGGCGAAGGCCTTCTCTGCCTCCGCCATCCTCTCCTGCGCTAGGACCCTTTCAGTCTCTAGCTTTTTCTCCTCTACCGCTAGCTGCGCTAGCTCTGCACCCAGCTTGGCATGCTCCAATTTGAGCTTCTCTAACTCCAGCTGGTGCTCCCTTTCCTTCTGCCTGTCCACCAACTCCTCTGGGGACCAAGAAAGGGATGTGGCACTACCCCTGGCACTAGACCCAGCAAGGGACACCCTCTCTACGGGGTCCTCACTACCTACTGGCGTCCCTGCCCTTTCATTTCCTTCCTCCTCTTCAGACTATTCAGGGTCACCACTCCAGGGGTATGGACTGGGAACCCTCACTCTCAGAGTCCTCCCTAATCTCGGGGTCCTCCTCAGGGTCTCCCTCAGAACCACCACCCTCCGGGATCTCTGTTGACGCCTCTTCAGGGAACTGTTGAGCATAGTACAGGGTCCTATGATAGTCTTTTTCCCATCTGTCCTTTTGCCACATGAGCAGGTTTTTGTGAAGGTCTAGCGGAGTGTCTGCCCAACTCACTGCTATGTTCCTCTCTCCGAAGAACCCCTTTAACTCCTCCATACTGTATTCTAACAGATCATGTATGTTAAAGGCAGATTCCATTTTGGCAAGGCCCTAAAACCACAAGTGCAAAACAAGAGACCTAGGCGTCAGAGCAACCATGCGTCACTGTGGTACTGCACAAACGCAAGTCCTATCCTCACCGCTGACAGCCAATGTTAGAAATGTGATTTCTGGTTGGCTAGGGCATGTGCCTAAGCCAGGCAGAAACCACAACACTAGTCAGGGCAAGGGAGTTACACAGTAAAGATAACCCTGCTCACCCCCTTGGTAGCTTGGCAGAGCAGTCAGGCGTATGCCAGAGGCAATGTGTAAAGCGTTTGCACAACACACTCACACAGCAGGGACACACTTGGCACACCACAAAAGAAACTCCAAACAAGGTTATATAAAAATAGCTGTTGTATTATCCATAAAACACATTAGAACACCAACATATAAATACACTGTGCCACCAGGCACTTTTAATGACTATACAGGTATTATATACACTACTAGGCCAATCAGGCCATTGTCATAAACATCACATACGTCACAGTTAGGTAGGGCAACCAGTAACTACTGGTAAGAGTGCACTTAGCACAACACATTAGGCATGAACCTCATAAAGGTACCCAGCATAGCACATTATGCATACAATCATTAGTGCCCCCTAGTAAACACTTGTAAGGGGTGCACAAATCCTGGCCATAAGCACATCATGCCCCTCTTGGGCACAAACTGCAAAATATGTGATACATACACAACATCTCATCAGGGCATAGTGCCTATAACTTGCAAGAAGCCTACATTACTTTATGAGGCAGTAAGTCCCCACTCAGCGTGGAGCAAAGAAGTCTCTGCTGCCCCCCTTTAGGGAGGTGGGGTAATTTCCTCCTTTCCAAAAGTGAGGGCTCAGGCAAATGGGGCGGCCATGCCCTTTGCAAAAGCAATGCCGTATTACCCTCTCGAAAATGCCCTCGAGGGCGGGGAGACCTCACTGGGTCACCCACAAAGGAAACCCCGACAATGGTATCTGCCCCCGGGTGTTTGGAGGGACAACTGCTACACAGAATTAGGTGCTGCCTGTGCTGGTGAGAGGACCTTGCTGGATCCCGTCCCAGCAGCGGCCGGCGGTGAGGACAAACCCACCTGCCCTCCTCCGCTCTCCTCTTCCGCACCAGCAAAAATCCTCCGTTGGGGCTGGAGGTTACCCTCCTCTCCCTCTCCCGAGTGGGGGGAGGCGGGAAGTTGTGGAGTGGAGCCCACAAGGCTCCGGCTATTCTTCCCTTCGACAGGAGCCTGCAAGGCTCTTTCTCATTGTTGGGCTCTGCCCACAGTTAGGCACAGGCAGCACGTGGGGCTCTCCTGTTCCGCACGGGAGCCCTGCCCCGACCAGGCATTCTCCACCTGACTTTCGGAGGCTCCTCTCTCTCTCTTGGCACAGTGGGGTCTATCCCTCTTCCCACCGGGAGGGGCCATACTGAAGGGGTGAATCTCGTGGTGCTGTGCTGCAACGAGCAGCCGCGCTTCCCTCGTTCTTTGGGGCAAGCCACGTCTTGGGCTCGGCCACAGAGGTTCCAGCCCTCGCCAGGTGCTACTTGTTTTGTTAATAAAGGATTGAAGCGCTCATCATGCACTGGGACAAAAATAAACAAGAAGCGCTCCCCATGCGCCTCACTGGAGAATGTTTCAGAGGCAAAACACAGCACTTCCCAGGTGTAGAGCTGTAAAGTAAAAGCGCTCTCTATGCACTATTTCCAGAGTGCTGGGGCATCCCAGCTAGGTGCAGGCAGGCCAGCACGAGGGGACATCCGTGCAGAGTAGTAGTCCCCCAGCGGTTCCTCCTGGCAGTCCAGCCGCCTGCTAGGGGCAAGCCCACGCAGTGTCTCCTTTTTCAGTCCCAAGCAAGCTCAGAACATGGGGTCACAGCCCAAGTACTTATACCAGGAGGTGTCTTTGTCCTCCCCTGGCCCAGGGCTCTGAGCCCAGTCCAAACCAGTTCTGGGGGGCACTTAAAAATATCATTTCAGTGCACAGCACTCCCCATTGTTAGTGTAAGCCATGACCCCAGACACACCACAGGGGGGCCGAGCCATCATTGTGGAAGGTAGACACAGCCCTATTCAGCCCTACTCCTCCCACCACTTCAAATGCAGACCAGGCCTATTCAAACTAGCGCTGACGCATCCAGTCTCTCTGTAGCCACTACACCTCCCCAGCCCCTGTCACTCCAAGGCCAGACAGTCATTCCGCAACAGGCAGGCACAAAGACACATAGCACACAGAAATGCCTACTTCTATTCTAAAATAGTGATAATAAATCCGTGAACACCAATACGCAGCATTAATCACCACTATTCCAAGCAAACCAAACTTAATCACGCTACCCCTATCATGTCAGGAATTACCACTGAAGCACATGTCATGGAATCCCCAATGCATTCCTATGCGAGGGCAGTCTCATAGCATTGAGAAACCAAATAGGCTGTTTTTCACTACCAGAACATGTCACACAGTTAAGGGACATGTCCTACCTTTTACCTACACCGCACCCTGCCCATAGGGCTAGCTAGGGCCTACCTTAGGGGTGACTGATATGTAGTAAAAGGGGAGTCACAGACGTGGCAACCACTTTATGTGCCACGTCACAGCGGCAGTAAACTGCACGCGCAGGCCCTGCAGTGGCAGAGGCCTGAGACAGGTTTGAAAGGCTACTTTGGTGGGTGGCGCAAGGAGTGCTGCAAGCCCACCAGTAGCATTTAATTTACTGGCACTGGGTATATGGGATACCACTGTACAAGGGACTGATAGGTAAATTAAATATGCCAAACAGGTGTAGACCAATCTTACCAAGTTTACCATAGAGAGCACATGCACTTTGTGAGAAGTTGGCCTGTTATATGCTGTCCACTAATTATAGTGGGCACCTTGCACCAGTCCAAACAACCCCTTATTGGAGATAGGTTAAAGACAACCTTTATTGAAAGCTATCCTAGTGGTAGCTATGGAGAGCAGCCTTCAGGCTAAGTCTTGAAGGAATGTAAAGCAGCTTGTTTTACCAGTCTATAATCTCTTGAGTGACCAAATGAAAGAGGACCACACCAGGTATATATTCAAAATATATGTATTTATTGCTAAACACACCCCTCTAGTCTCTTTATGAGGCTAGAGTTTGAAGTACATAAGTTATAAGTTAGTTATCTACAGTAATAGCACAAATACACGTTTGAGCCCCAGGGGCGTACCAAACCATATACCAATAAAGTGGTATAAGAACCACGACTGAGCTAGACACAGGGCCTAGAGCCTGTAGAAGTGCTTGGACCACAAGGAACCACCCAAGGTAGTGACACAGGGGACCCACGGGGGACGCGTGCAGTGTATGAACACAGCCGCGAATCGCCGTTGACTTCTATGGGGAAAGTCGCGGTTGGAATTTAAAAGAAAAGGGACACTTAGAGGAGGACTTGGAGCAAACCCTTTCAGAACTAGGCTGTTCTAGTGTCAATACCCACGGGAGCACCGGAGTACTCGAGTTACCTCACCCAGGGAGCCGGGTGCATAGGTGTCTTTCGGGGTCGGGTTTCGTCGTCGTTTTCAATGGCGATCTGCTGCAAAGTGCTGCTGGCGGCCAAGTCGAAAGTGTTCAGGTGGATCCAAAGGTGGATCGAAGATCTGAAGAACCTGAAAGCAGAGGGGACAGAGTCTGGGTCACTAGCCAGTGACCAGGAAGGCGATGAGCAGATGCCCACCGATGTCGAGTGCTTCAGGTAGGTTGATGGTCGTCTTGACTCTTCAGCCACGAGGTCCAGGAGGCGTCGATGATGACCAGGAGCTGGATTCGAGCTGTCCCATGACGTCTGTCGATTGCAGGGGTGTCGGCGACCGGATTGGACCCAACAAGCCTTGGCAACGGCAAGTCTCATGGAAATAGAAGAAGGACGGTGGTGCAGACCAGCAAGGTCTGAGAGACTCACCCAGTGAGGGTAAGTCAGGGCACGTCTGGAGCAACCAGGTAAGCCCAAGCAGAAGAAGAGTTGCCTTCGGGAGGGCCCACTAGCCAATGGACTAGCGACCGCGAACGAGCCTCGAGTGGACGCACTTGGAGCTGGCTCACAGGACACTTGTAGAGTGGAGGCCAGTGATCTTCGGTGCAGTCGGTGCTGGAGGTGGGGGCTACTTAGAGCCCAAAGCACAACTTCGTGGAAGACCAGGAAGAGGATGCACTTGCAAATGTGCTCGGTGTCCAGGGGTCACTGTTCCACGTTACCCACGACAGCTATGGGCCTCAGCTTTGCTGGGGACTCAGGGCAGCCTCGGGGAAGTCTGGAAATCTACCTCTGGTGATGCAAAGACTTCGGCATCCGGCGGGAGCTTCAGCGATGCAGACCGGACAATTGCTTCTTAGGTGCCTGCCAAGCAGGGGAGTCACTCCTTGACCCCAAGGGAGATTCTTCAGTCCTCTAATCTTGAAGTAGAGCGTCGAAGGTCCAGGATTCTGTATCAGAGTTTCGTCCAGGTAAATCTAAAGTCCTAAGGACTGGGGTCCCATACTTATACCAAGTTAGGGGTTGGACATACTCTGGGGACCCACCTATGGGAGGGTCAGGGCAGAGGGGTGGTTACACCCCTTTCCCTTTGTCCAGTTTCACGCCAGAGCAGGGGCTGGAAGCCCCTGAGCCGGTTTGAACTGGGGTATGCACAGGGACACCAAATGTGCCCCCAGTGCAGGACTTCAAAGCACCAGAGAGTGCTCCCACCCAGCCCCAATACACACTATCCTGTCTGGGGAGGTGGTTACACCTCCCTGGGACAGGAAACCTATTGTCCAGGCCTCCCCTGCCGGAGTTTCGGTCAGCAGCAGGAGGCCAGACTCGTGTCTGTGGCAGCGGCGTCCATTTTGTGATGCCAGGGCTCTGGAAAGTCATTACCGGGTATACCGGTGTGTACATGTCTCTCCCTCTAGAAGGGTGGAATGCTACCCCCGCCACCAGAACTGGCGGGGGGGTAGTATTCCAAGATGTTTGACACCAAACACGACATGTTTCCGTCCAGCCATCCCAAAGTTAGCATTTAACGCGAGGTTATAATGCGCTTAAGAGTATATGGTCGGGCTGCACTACAAACAGCATCAGAGAAGGGTCTCCGAACGCTGCAGAGGGGCCCAGCTCATGCAGGGGCACCCTCTCACATAGGAACCACGCACTCTGCCTCCAGGATTGATAAGGCCTGCCATAGGAGTGACTTATAGGTTTATATGTGTGTATGTATGTAGTGATATAGGTAGCCTATATCACAGTAAGGGGTGCATGCACCACCTTACCCAGGCTGCAGTAGCAGGCCTGTGGTGTCCTTTGGCTGGCCTTCCAGGGGTGGCACAATACATGCTTCAGCCCCTGGCAGGCCTCTGAGGTACCTATGCCCTGGGTACATAGTATACCATATACTAGGGACTTATAAGGGCACTCCAGATTCCAATCAGAGATGTGCCTAAGGCACATCGAAACCATTTTAGAGAGGAAGCAGCTAGGCTGGGGTTCTGATTAGCAGGGCCCCAGCCAGACTAAAGTCGAAAAACAGTGAAGCATCAGCAAAAAGTGGGGGTACCCATGTGAAGCAGATCCTACTCTCCTACACAACCCCCCCAAACGTAGGGACATTAAACTAACCTTGCCCAGTTAAGTCTTCATGTTCTAATTGGAAGTACCTAGAGAGTCAATCTGCATTGGCATGGTTACTCCCAGGTCTATGTTCCACTGTGAAGTCCATCCCCTGTAGGGAAATGGACCACCTAAGCAGTTTGGGGTTTTCACCCTTCATTTGTTTTAGCCATAAGAGGGGCTTATGGTCGGTTTGAACAAGGAAGTGAGTACCAAACAAGTATGGCCTCAACTTCTTCAGAGCCCAGACCACAGCAAAGGCCTCCCTCTCAATGGCTGACCAACGTTTCTCTCTAGGGGTCAGCCTTCTGCTAATAAAAGCTACTGGCTGATCCTGACCTTCATCATTCAATTGTGACAGTACAGCCCCTACCCCCAATTCAGATGCATCTGTTTGGACAATGAACTTCTTGGAGTAATCAGGACTCTGTAGAATGGGAGCAGTGCACATGGCCTGCTTTAGGTCATCAAATGCCTTTTGACAGCTAACTGTCCACTGAACCTTTTTGGGTATTTTCTTGGAAGTTAAGTTATTCAGGGTGTCACTATTGATCCATACCCCTTGACAAATCTCCTATAGTACCCAGTCAGGCCTAAAAAGGCTCTCACCTGAGTCTGGGTAGTTGGAGCAGTCCAGTCCATGATGGTCTGGATCTTGCTCTGCAGTGGTTGAACCTGGCCTCCACCCACAAGGTGGCCCAGGTACACAACCTGACTCTGCCCTATCTGGCACTTGGTGGCCTTGATAGTCAGGCCTGCTTTCTGCAGGGCCTGCAAAACATTCCTGAGGTGGACCAGGTGATCCTCCCAGGTGGAGCTAAAGACAGCAATATCATCTAGATATGCTGCACTATAGGCTTCCAGACCTGTAAGGACTGTATTCACCAACCTCTGAAAAGTGGCAGGTGCATTCTTCAGACCAAAGGGCATCACCACAAATTGATAATGCCCACTAGGGGTTGAGAATGCTGTCTTTGGCTTTGCATCATCAGCTAGTCTGATCTGCCAGTAGCCAGCTGTCAGGTCAAATGTGCTTAGATACTTGGCTGAGACCAAAGTGTCTATTAGCTCATCTGCCCTAGGTATTGGATGGGCATCAGTCCTAGTGACTGCATTGAGACCCCTGTAGTCCACACAAAACCTCATCTCTCTTTTCCCACCATTGGTGTGAGGTTTTGGCACAAGGACCACTGGACTAGCCCAAGGGCTATCTGAGGGTTCAATAACTCCCAAATCCAACATCTTCTGGACTTCTGTCCTGATACAGTCCCTGACATGGTCAGGTTGCCTATAAATCTTATTTTTAATAGGCAGACTGTCCCCAGTGTCCACTTCATGAGTGCACCAGGTAGTCTGAATGGGTGTCAGTGAGAATATGTGCCTGAACTGATTGAGCACCTGTCTGCAATCAGTTTGCTGCTGGGCAGTGAGGCTGCCTGCCAAGGCTACACCATCCACTGACCCATCATCAGGGTTCTGTGAGAGCAGGTCAGGGAGTGGGTCACTCTCTTCCTCCTGTCCCTCATCAGTAGCCATGAGCAAGCCCATGTCTGCCCTGTCCACATACGGTTTTAACCTGTTGACATGGAGAACCCTGTGGGGACTCCTGGGTGTTCCTAGGTCTACTAAATAGGTAACCTCACCCTTCTGTTCAACAATGG
Organism: Calotriton arnoldi; assembly: GCA_963921515.1. NCBI lineage: Eukaryota > Metazoa > Chordata > Amphibia > Caudata > Salamandridae > Calotriton > Calotriton arnoldi. The sequence continues at coordinate 733,309 of CAWUFW010004840.1, forward strand.
TATGGGGTCCACTCCATTTGTCTTGGAGAGCTGCTGGGGCCACTGGCTCCAACACCCACACCTTCTGTCCTGGCTGGTAAACAGTCAGTACAGCCTTTGGTCATGCCAGGCTTTTTGAAGTTCCTGGCTAGCCTCAAGGTTTTTAGTTGCCTTTTTCATGTACTCAGCCATCCTGGAGCGGAGACCAAGTACATAGTCCACTATGTCTTGCTTTGGGGGCTTCAGAGGTAACTCCCATCCTTCCTTCACCAAGCACAATGGACCCCTGACAGGGTGACCAAACAAAAGTTCAAAAGGGCTGTAGCCAACCCCCTTTTGAGGCACCTCCCTGTATGCAAGTAAAAGGCAGGGCAAGAGTATGTCCCATCTTCGCCTAAGCTTTTCTGGGAGCCCTTTAATCATGCCCTTCAAGGTTTTGTTGAATCTCTCAACTAAACCATTGCATTGTGGGTGATAGGGTGTGGTGAACTTGTAAGTCACTCCACACTCCTTCCACATTGCTTTTAAGTATCCAGACATAAAGTTAGCACCCTGTCTGATTCAACCTCCTTAGGGAAGCCCACTCTTGAGAAAATTCCCAGGAGGGCTCTTGCCACCACAGGTGCTGTAGTGGTCCTAAGGGGAATAGCCTCTGGGTACCTGGTGGCATGATCCACTACCACCAGGATAAACCTGTGCCCAGATGCTGTTTGGGGATCCATGGGACCAACAATGTCAATCCCCACCCTTTCAAAGGGAACCCCCACCACAGGTAGTGGTATCAGGGGGCCTTTGTAGTGCCACCTGCCTTGCCACTGGCCTGGCAGGTTACACAGGAGCGACAAAACTCCTTGGTGTCTTCAGACATGTGGGGCCAGTGAAAGTGAGGGACAATTCTGTCCCAAGTCTTGTTCTGGCCCAGGTGACCTGCTAAGGGAATGTCATGGGCTAGGGTCAATAGGAAGCCCCTGAACTTCAGAGGTATAACCAACCTCCTGGTGGCACCAGGCTTGGGGTCTCTACACTCTGAGTACAAGAGTCCATCATCCCAATACACAGTATGGGGACCACTAGCTTTCCCAGCAGCCTCAGCAGCAGCTTGCTGTCTGAGGGGTTCAAGAGAGGGGCAGCTCTGCTGCTCCTGGCTCAGATCTGCCCTGGAAGGGCCCCCTGTCCCCAAGAACTCAACCTGGTCAGGTTCAAGCTCCTCTGGGACAGTTCCTTCCTCAGGACTGAGATCATCCCCCTCAAGAGACTGATCTTCCTTCTGAGCCAAGGGGGAAGGCACTGCCTTTACCCTACTACTCCTCTTCTTGGAGGGCACTTGGTCCATTATTCCAGAATCCAAGGCCTGTTCAGTGTTAGACATTTTGGCTTGTGACCTGGTCACAGCAAACACATCTGCAGGGATGCCCAGCATTTCTGCATGGGTCCTGAGCTCCACTTCTGCCCAAGCTGAAGTTTCTAAATCATTGCCAAGCAAGCATTCAACGGGTAGGTCTGCACTTACCACAACCTTCTTAAGGCCAGTTACCCCTCCCCAGGAGAAGTTAACAACTGCCAGAGTATGGTCTGTTCTGACGTTGCTAGCATTGGTCACTTGGTACATTTCACCAAGTATAATCTGCCCAGGATCTACAAGGTCTTGTGTCACCATGGTGACACTTGCCCCTGTGTCCCTAAATGCCAAAGCCTCTTTTCCATTGATTAAGGGCTGTTGCCTGTACTTGCCCAGATTACTGGGACTCACAGAGGAGGTCACATCCATGCCTCCATCACAGACTAGGACAGCCTGAGTGAGTTCTCTGACTAGGTCAGAGCTCATCTCCTTACCCAGGGTCAACCCTACTAAACCCTTGGCTTGTGTAGTCCCACCACCAATTGTAACTGCACTAGGGGGAGCAGGTGCCTTAGGGGCATTGGTGGGGGCTGGAGTAGAGTCTTTGGACTTGGTGCAATCACTGGTCCAGTGGGTCTTTTGCTTACAGACCTTGCACCATGGTTTCTTTTGGCCTCTTCCCTTGTTAGACTGTGAATCCCCACCTGAAGAAGATTTTTGGGGGCCTTGTGAAGACTTCTGGTCTTTACCCTTCTCCCCACCCTTATCAGAGTTTTTAGAATCTTGCTTCTTAGGGTCACCACCTTGGTTCTGTACCTTCTGCCTCACCCTGGTTCTGACCCATTTGTCTGCCTTCTTTCCCAATTCTTGGGGAGAGGTCAGATCAGAGTCCACCAGGTGCTGATGCAACAGCTGATTTTGACAATTATTAAGGATCTGCTCCCTCATGATAAGATTGTACAATCCTGTGAAGTCACATACCTTACTGCCCAATAACCAACCTTCCAGAGCCTTGGCAGAACAATCAACAAAGTCCACCCAGTCTTGAGTCTGTGCCTTTTGGGTATCTCTGAACTTTAACCTGTATTGTTCAGTGGTTAGGCCAAACCCATCAATCAGAGCACTCTTTAAGACTGTGTATTTATCAGCATCCTCCTCTTTAACAGTGAGGAGCTTATCTCTACCTTTGTCTGCAAAGGAGAGCCACAAGATTGCTGCCCACTGCTCCTGAGGGACCCTCTGTACTTTACAGGCCCTCTCCAGTGCAGTTATCCATTTGTGGATGTCATCCCCACTCTGGTAGGGAGGGACAATCTTGCTCAGGTTTCTATGGTCATAAGACCTTTCCCTATCTCTGGGGAAATTGCTGCCACCATGGGACTCTAGTCCCATCTTTTTCTCTCTTTGTAGAGATCTAGGGACTCCCTGTCTATAGCCAACTGCTGTTTTCTGAGTTCAAGCTGGGCTTGCTCATACTCAATCAGTCTCTTTCTCCTGTCATGAGAGGATTCTCTCCTATGAGAGGAGACAGAGGTCCCTATTGAGGTGTCAGAGTGGTTAGACTCCTGAGAAGGAGATCTAGACCTTCTGGGCACACTCACAATTCTTCCTGGGGGGACAAAGGGGAGGTCATTCTGATCCTCCTCCTCCTCCACAGGAGGAATTGCGTTCTCCAGGTCAAGGTCATTTTCACCTTCCTGGCCAGTTTCAGAGGGGGGCCTGGGTTTCTTCACCCCTGACCCCTTCCTCATCTTCTGCCCCACCCTCTCTGCCTACCCCTTCAGACCCTAGGGGCCTGCTGAGATCATCAGCCAGTAACACCTCCCTGAGGTGTTGGGTGCTGGCACTTTTGCCTGCCTTCAGCTTCCTAGTATTGCATAATGCTCTCAATTCCAAGAATGGGAGTTTATCATACTTGGAGGGAAGAAGCCCACTGGCTTCTGGCAAGGACTCACTGGGTCCTGGCTTTGAAGACATTACTAGTGAGGTGTGGTGTATGCACTACCTACTCTAGTGTGGCCTACTAAACTCTCTTGAGTTGTAGAAAGGGTGTGCTATCCCTTAACACACAACTCTAAGTTCAGTAGAACTTACTGTATACTAAGCTTGATTTATATGTACCTTAGGTACCCTTAGTGGTTTTCAGTTGATCAATTCAATTGAGATTATCTGGTAAAACAATAGCAAGCTGGAATCCCACACGCTGCACACCAATGTGAGAAGTTGGCCTGGTATATGCTGTCCACTAATTATAGTGGGCACCTTGCACCAGTCCAAACAACCCCTTATTGGAGATAGGTTAAAGACAACCTTTATTGAAAGCTATCCTAGTGGTAGCTATGGAGAGCAGCCTTCAGGCTAAGTCTTGAAGGAATGTAAAGCAGCTTGTTTTACCAGTCTATAATCTCTTGAGTGACCAAATGAAAGAGGACCACACCAGGTATATATTCAAAATATATGTATTTATTGCTAAACACACCCCTCTAGTCTCTTTATGAGGCTAGAGTTCGAAGTACATAAGTTATAAGTTAGTTATCTACAGTAATAGCACAAATACACGTTTGAGCCCTAGGGGCGTACCAAACCATATACCAATAAAGTGGTATAAGAACCACGACTGAGCTAGACACAGGGCCTAGAGCCTGTAGAAGTGCTTGGACCACAAGGAACCACCCAAGGTAGTGACACAGGGGACCCACGGGGGACGCGTGCAGTGTGATGAACACAGCCGCGAATCGCCGTTGACTTCTATGGGGAAAGTCGCGGTTGGAATTTAAAAGAAAAGGGACACTTAGAGGAGGACTTGGAGCAAACCCTTTCAGAACTAGGCTGTTCTAGTGTCAATACCCACGGGAGCACCGGAGTACTCGAGTTACCTCACCCAGGGGAGCCGGGTGCATAGGTGTCTTTCGGGGTCGGGTTTCGTCGTCGTTTTCAATGGCGATCTGCTGCAAAGTGCTGCTGGCGGCCAAGTCGAAAGTGTTCGGGTGGATCCAAAGGTGGATCGAAGATCTGAAGAACCTGAAAGCAGAGGGGACAGAGTCTGGGTCACAAGCCAGTGACCAGGAAGGCGATGAGCAGATGCCCACCGATGTTGAGTGCTTCAGGTAGGTTGACGGTCATCTTGACTCTTCAGCCACGAGGTCCACGAGGCATCGACGACAACCAGGAGCTGGATTCGAGCTGTCCCATGACGTCTGTCGATTGCAGGTATGTCGGTGACCGGATTGGACCCAACAAGCCTTGGCAACGGCAAGTCTCGTGGAAATGGAAGAAGGACGATGGTGCAGACCAGCAAGGTCTGTGGGACTCACCCAGCAAGGGTAAGTCAGGGCACGCCTGGAGCAACCAGGGAGCCCAAGCAGAAGAAGATTGGCCTTCGGGAGGGCCTACTAGCCAACGGACTAACAACCGCAAAGGAGCCTCGAGTTGACGCACGTGGAGCTGGCTCACAGGACACTCGTGGAGTGGAGGCCAGTGATCTTCGGTGCAGTCGGTGCTGGAGGGTGGGGCTACTCGGAGCCCAAAGCACAACTTCGTGGGAGACCCAGAAGAGGATGCACTTGCAAATGTGATCGGTGTCCAGGGGTCACGGTTTCACGTTACCCACGACAGCTATGGGCCTCAGCTTTGCTGGGGACTCAGGGCAGCCTCAGGGAAGTCTGGAAATCCACTTCTGGTGATGCAAAGACTTCAGCATCCGGCGGGCGCTTCAGCGATGCAGACCGGACAATTGCTTCTTTGGTGCCTGCCAAGCAGGGGAGTCACTCCTTGACCCCAAGGGAGATTCTTCCATCCTCTAATCTTGAAGTAGAGCGTCGAAGGTCCAGGATTCTGTGTCAGAGTTTCGTCCAGGTTAATCTAAAGTCCTAAGGACTGGGGTCCCATACTTATACTAAGATAGGGGGTTGGACATACTCTGGGGACCCACCTATGGGAGGGTCAGGGCAGAGGGGTGGTTACACCCCTTTCCCTTTGTCCAGTTTCGCGCCAGAGCAGGGGCTGGAAGCCCCTGAGCCGGTTTGAACTGGGGTATGCACAGGGACACCAAATGTGCCCCCAGTGCAGGACTTCAAAGCACCAGAGAGTGCTCCCGCCCAGCCCCAATACACACTATCCTGTCTGGGGAGGTGGTTACACCTCCCTGGGACAGGAAACCTATTGTCCAGGCCTCCCCTGCCGGAGTTTCGGTCAGCAGCAGGAGGCCAGACTCGTGTCTGTGGCAGCGGCATCCATTTTGTGATGCCAGGGCTCTGGAAAGTCAGTACCGGGTATACCGGTGTGTACATGTCTCTCCCTCTAGAAGGGTGGAATGCTACCCCCGCCGCCAGAACTGGCGGGGGGTAGTATTCCAAGATGTTTGACACCAAACACGACATGTTTCCGTGCAGCCATCCCAAAGTTAGCATTTAACGCGAGGTTATAATGCGCTTAAGAGTATATGGTCGGGCTGCACTACAAACAGCATCAGAGAAGGGTCTCCGAACGCTGCAGAGGGGCCCAGCTCATGCAGGGGCACCCTCTCACATAGGAACCACGCACTCTGCCTCCAGGATTGATAAGGCCTGCCATAGGAGTGACTTATAGGTTTATATGTGTGTATGTATGTAGTGATATAGGTAGCCTATATCACAGTAAGGGGTGCATGCACCACCTTACCCAGGCTGCAGTAGCAGACCTGTGGTGTCCTTTTGGCTGGCCTTCCAGGGGTGGCACAATACATGCTTCAGCCCCTGGCAGGCCTCTGAGGTACCTATGCCCTGGGTACATAGTATACCATATACTAGGGACTTATAAGGGCACTCCAGATTCCAATCAGAGATGTGCCTAAGGCACATGGAAACCATTTTAGAGAGGAAGCAGCTAGGCTGGGGTTCTGATTAGCAGGGCCCCAGCCAGACTAAAGTCGAAAAACAGTGAAGCATCAGCAAAAAGTGGGGGTACCCATGTGAAGCAGATCCTACTCTCCTACACACTTTAGCAATGAACAGCAGTGATAAAGTGCCCAGAGTCCTAAAACCACCAACAACAGGTCAGAAAAAATGAAGGAGGAAGGCAAAAAGTTCTGGGATGACCCTTCCAAAAAGGGCCAAGTCCAACACAGTTGATGGATTCAAACCAGATCTGTGACTGGGGGTGAGTGTCTGAAAAGTTTCAGAGCTCCGTCCATCATCTCCTTGTGTTTGCTTAATACGCGTAATCGACAGGTAAGATGAGAAGTGAGAAGTAGGTTCAATAATGCACATGACAAAAGGGCCAAGAGGGATCAATCGGGTCATGTTCACAACCATAGTGAAAATGTAAAAGGTCATCAGAGTTTGATTGGGGTTTCTTCAGGAGTGAGAGAATCTCGCCTTTCTTGAGGGCTTTTAGGAAGATGCATGGGTTAAGGAGGCATTAATATTATAATTAACATAATGGGGTGAGAGGACTTCTATTGTGAAAGCTTTCATGATGGATGTTCGAAAGTCTTCATAGGAGGTGGCTTTGAGTGAGCTGAGGATGTTGGTGAGGTCAGTAAGGGCAAGGGGTTTGAAAGTTGGCCAATGTGGGATGTTGTGTGGATGGGTGGGGAGTGGTTGGGAAGCTGTCTTCGTGATAAGCGTTGGTGGATCTTCTGAATTTTTTCATTGATGTAGAGACTGTGGCCTTGCACTTAACATTGGAAATTGGTACTGGAGGATCTGGCAGGGGGTTGATGTAATGTCTGTTTGTCTTCAACAGTATTCTGATACTGTTGGCTGCGTCATCGATTTGGTTGATATGATGAGGTGTCTTCATGTTGCATGGAATAACTTTAGTAGATTTAGGGCATCCAGGGATCTGCGTTCTTACTTTTTCTTTCCTGTCTGAAATTATGCATTTGTTGTTGGTGAAATCATTTGAGTACTAGTGTGCAAATCTTTTGGCTTTACACTTGAGTGTGATTTTCCAGGAAAGATTTGAAGTTGCTGAGACAAGTACTGATGTTGGGTGTAGGGCAGGCGGTAAAGGAACAGAAGTAAATTTTGATGTGTAGGTTGTCAATGCAGAAGTTATTGAAGAATCTGATTGGAGGTTTGTTGTTCTTTTTTGGGGTGACCAGGATGTGTTGGTTTGCTGTCAGGCAGGGAAATGGGTATGATGTAATGGTTGGCACATTTGAGAATAATGAGTGGAGGATAGCATTGGCTGGTAGCTGATGCCAAAACAAGGTTGAGGATATACCCTTTGGAATGTGTCTGCTAAGTGAAATGGCATACCATATATACTGTGTCAGTGAGGGTGAGAAGGGTATCTCGCCTTCTTAGTGATTTAGTTGCAGTCGCGGCCGGCATGACTGGCGGATGGGGGGGTGGGGTCGTGGGAGGAGGGGGTCGTGATGGGTGGGTGGGGGGATTAATTCAAATTAAAAAAATTAAAAATGTACCTTCACCTCTGGTCTTGCGTCGCGTCTCCTTCTCTCTGGACTGCTCCTCACAGGAAGCAGGCAGCGTCCCTCTCCTCACCTAAGCCAATCACAACACTGCAATGGCAGCGTTGTGATTGGCTGGGACGCCGACCCCACAGGCGTCTATGGGGAGGCCATTTTCTCTATGTAGGCTGCAGCCTACATAGAGAAAATGAAGAGTGTGCATGACTGGTTTGGTCGGCCCTGGGGCCAACCAGTCAGCGCCCACAATAGTGGGCAAGCCACTCCTCCCCTGCCTGGAGCAGGACCGCCCACCCGCCCCCAACCAAACCCTACCTTCTGCTTTCTCGCAGTGCAAGAAGCAGAAACATTAAATGGTATTCATAGTACCATTTTATGTTTCTGCCTCTCGCACTGCGAGAAAGCAGTGGGGCGACGCTCCTCCTCCACGTGGAGGAGCCGCCCCTGTTTAGTTGTCTGGGAGATTGCAGACTCTGAGCAATGTAGTATGGGCATGCATCTTGGAGGTGGTAAGGAAGGCCAAGACTTTATGCATGATGTTTGATTTGTCTGGGATGCTTGCAGATAAGATGGAATGTGGAACATTGAGTTGTGTAGAGGGGGCATTGGCATGTGAGAGGCTCTATTGAGTATGCCTAGGCTACAAGACGAGGAAGACACGTGGATGAATGCCTCCTCCTTTCCGGAATACACCAGCAATACAAAGAAAACTATAATCTGCTGAAACAGGGACTTTTAGGAAATGTGGGGCAGTAATGTAAATGGAGTGTGGACATCCTCCTTGGAAGTGGAAGCACAGGCATTACCTGTTGGAGTTCCATCTAAATTCAGAATCCATTTCAAAGTTGATTATTACTATTAAATTACATCTCAAAATTGTGGTTATTTGTACAATACAAATATTTTAAATTAGATTCTTACACAAAAAGCAGTCAAAAGTGACCTTTGCTTAGATCATCCTTTACCGTGGACGACAAACACCTGAAGTTACCAAAACAGCTGCGGTGTACAACGCCACATTGTGCGCGCTTTCTGCTTTTTAGAAATGAGAGAAATATATTTTCACAAAAAAAAGCTGAATACTGGGCACATCTGTCTCTGATTCTGCATTATAGTAAGCTTCGTTGGCTTGCAGGAGCCTTAAGCTTAGAAGATCTCTGAAAAATAAAGTTCCGAGATGCAGTCTTATGCATTAGCTAATGTAAACATAGTTAGCGGCTATGCATCTTCTTTTCTTAAAACATGCTATAATTGAAATGCTATGCAGCTGTTTTGATATTTCTGGAAGGGAACGCTTTGTATCTCGAAGTGGACTGGACGCAGGAGTAATCTTCGAATGCCTAGTGACAAGCACTGCGCTTTTAGAAAGGTCAGCAAGTGTTTTGATTTACCGCAGGCCAACCACCGAGCAGAGGTCAACAACAAACTCCCACCCATCGATGCCACTCAGCGACCTTGACGCCTGCCTGTACTGGCAGAACACTTGGACTTGGAAGCTGAAACTGCTGGGACATGATGTGTCCAACACAGAGTTGGCCTCTCCGGGTCGCACGCTGAAAAATGTCCCACAAAATCATTTGCAGTAATTGTACGATATGGATTTCCATTCACCAGAGACTGACCTGCCACCCGCAATCTAATTTCATGCACCAACACAGGCCGGATTCCGACCAAGCCATAAACTGTGTCAGACATTCCACCTTAAGGTCACGCTGTGCCATTTTTTTTTTCATTTGCCTGTTCCTCGAATTCTCCCTGCTTTTTTTCAATACCTTATGCGAGGAGCATTTTTTAGCAGATATTCAATATTTTCGCTCCCGCAAACGACACCCATTTAGAAGCATCTCCGCTAAAGGAAAAAGTCTTTACCACGGCCTGTGACTTCAGTCAGTTCTTGGTCACAGGGGACCGAAGTGATTTCCCTGAAGCACAGAGATGTCGTGTTCTGTGCGGCACAGTCAAGAAATGTGAGTTTTCCAGTCATCCCGAGCCTTGTCAAACAGCTGCCTACTGAACTGCCGCGCTTTGCCCCTCAGACGCCGGAGCAGAACACGATAAAGCCATTATTAGTCTACTGATTACACAAGCTATTTTCATTTCAGGGTCCTGCCGCTGAATTCCAACATATATGCTGAACATACTTTTTTTTCTCTCTCCAGATATCCTATTAAAACGGCCACGGCCGCGACAGCTCTGCAAACTGGCGGCGTGCGGACTTCGACGACAATGAGTCAATTTTCAAGTAATATCCTGGGAAGAAATGAGCGAACCAAAAGAGTTTGAAATTTGGAGCCGAGGCGGCCGTAAACCCCAGCACCGGTTTATCAGTGCACGACGAAGAAATGCCTGCTTGTACTATAGATGGAAGGTGGGGACACACAAAATGCTGCTCTAAGAAAATGCCGCAGATGGGTGTTGCAAAAATGGTATCTTCCGTGGCACCTTTCGCCCCCTTCCCCTCCCCCCCCCGTGAGAAAAGCATTCGCATTGCCGAACAGTTTAATTCCTGAATTGCTGATATTCATAATTTATTCCCCATGTGAAGTGTTCTGCAGACTACATTAGTCTGTTTTCTAAACTCAGCCATCAAGCTATAAAAATGCCTGTAATAATCAATATCTTCTTTGAATTGACTTTATGAGTACCACTATCTTAGCTTAATGCACACTATGCAGGGGAATTAGTTGGAAGTATTTGGTAAACGTTAATGTTTGCTTAAAGATGCTAGACTGCGTTCTGCAGACTGCATGTTGAATAATACAAGAAGGTGGGCAGACTTGTTAAGTGGTGTCTGGCTCTGTGGATTACCGGCAAGTGATGCGCACCACCGACATCCTCGTCAGCCATCTAAGCAGCTATGCCTGTAAACGCTAATGCATGAGCTAAACAGGAGGAATCCTAGATCCAAAATTAACACATTTTAAGCAAAGTCATTTACAGACGCCTCAAAGGTGGATGAATTGGCCATCTTATTATGAAAAAATTCAACCGACGACTTCAAATTCTTCATAAACTTCGGCTAATGGCCAATATTCCAATCCTATGGAAAAGCATGAGAAAGGTGGTGGTAATCGTCCAAAAGGCTACGTGGAAAAAGGGCAGTGCACAAAAAGGGCAGTGTACGCTTTGGTAAACTGCTGGGAGAGTTGAGTCCTAGTCTTCAGCCAGCAGTTTGTAACAAAATAGAGCAGGTACTGAGTTTTTTTCATCTGAATCCAAATAGAATGCAACCTATTCCTCAACCCCCAGAGGGTATAAACGCCACCAGCAATCAGAATGAATTTCATGTTAGTAAAATATTTCTAATAATTGATCTTTAAAATGTTAATGGATCACTGCACACTAGAATGGAAATGTATGCGCTAGAGTGGAAATGGTTCAAGTACATAATTCATTGCATGCAATTTTTAACTAAGGAAAACATTTATCAAAATATGAAGTGGGAGAAGGTGGTTCTGACCATATGAGAAGCCTGGATTTTTCGTTCTTTGAACACTTGATTTTTGAGCTTTTACTGTGGGAGAGCCTCATAAACTGGAACTCACCCACGGTACACTCATAATAAAATGGACTGCATGTGGGTTCCACTGGTGCCCGCCTTGTGAGATAAGAGCGCTGCATTTCAGCCAGGGCAAGGGGCACCGGACTGGTTATGTGTGGACACGTGTGCATACATGTGTGCACATGTGTAAGGGCTGAGCTGGGGAGATTCCTGTAGTACGCAGCGCAGGAGCTGGGTATAGATAGAATGGTGTGGAAGGGACTATGCAGAGTTGGGTGGTGATATGGAATAGGCCTTATAATGTGGGGAGACACATGTAAGGGATAGTCGGTGTGCTTTACTGTTTCACTGTCGGAACACTCCATTATTCTCCTATGGAGAAAGAGACCACATGGGGTATTGTATTGTATTGTAATTGCATTTATATAGCGCTTACTACCCCTGACGAGGCGCTTTTTTGGCGAGTAGCACGCTACTCCGGGAGCCATAGAGGATTAGTGTTGAATTAGTATAGTGAAACATGCAAGTAAATTTTAAGTGGTGGATAGGTTAGTCAGTTATTTGGATTTGGAAGGATAGCAGAAGGATAGAAGAGGGAATAAAGCTTTGTATTTATATAGCGCTTGTTACCCCTGATGGGGTGTTGAAGCACGCTACTCCGGAAACCCATAAAGGATTAGTGCTGAATTAGTATGGTGAAATATGAAAGTAATTTGAGTGGTGGGTATTAGTCAGTTATTTGGAGTGAGAAGGGTTGCGGAGGGATAAAAGGGAAGAAAGGTTTGCATTCATGTAGCACCTGTTACCCCTGATGGGTGTTGAAGTGCTTTTCTGGTGAGTAGGACGCTACTCCGGAACCCATAAAGGATTAGTGTTGAAAATTAGTATAGTGAAGTATGAAGTAATTTGAGTGGTGGATATGTTATTCAGTTATTTGGATAGAGAAGGGCAGGTTGCGGGATAGAAGAGGGAAAGAGGTTTGTATTTATATAGCGCTTGCTACCCCTTGATGGGGTTTTGAAGCGCTTTATTAGCGAGTAGCACGCTACTCTGGACCCCATAAGGATTACTGTTGAATTAGTATGGCGAAACATGAACGTAATTTGAGTGGTGGATATGTTATTCAGTTATTTGGATTGAGAAGGGTTGGGGAGGGGTAGAAAAGTGAAAAAGGTTTGCGTTTATGTAGCGCTGGTAACCCTGATGGGGTTTTGAAATGCTTCATTGGCAAGTAGCACGCTACTTTGGAACCCATAAAGGATTAGTGGTGAATTAGTATAGTGGAATATGGAAATTGAGAAGTGAACGTGTTAGTCTGTTATTTTGATTGAAAAGGATAGTGGAGGGACAGAAGAGTGAGATTTTGTTTTTCTTCTTTTTTTTAGGTCATAGCAGTAGGAGGAGACTTTTGGATGAGTAAAAAGGGTTTTTGAGGGGAAGAGCCAGAGGGGAGAGTTTATAAAGGTTTGTTTTGGGGGATCGGTATAGTAAAAAGAGGTGTCAGATGATGCAAGGAGGGTAGAGTAGGAGAGAGTTTAGAAAGGGTTATTTTGGGATCATAGTAGTGGTATGGGATAAATGAGAGAGTGGATGTAGAGGATATATTGATAGATGCATAGGGTGAGAGATAGGGTAGTGCATTGGAAAGAGTAGTAGAAAGAAGTTTGAGCTGAGTCAGAAGGTTGGGCCAGAGGATATATTGAGAGAAGTATAGGCTTAGAAATAGGGTAGTGCATTTGAAATGCTAAATTAGAAGAAAGTGATAAATATATAGATCCATAAGTGCATTGAAAGTATATAGATGCATAAAGGAGGTAAGTATATATAGATTAAAGATATTGATAGAGGTACAGGATGAGAAATAGGGTAGGGCATTGGATATGCTTTTTCAGGAGAAAGGTAACAGACACACAGATCCAAGTACATGGAAGGTACATAGATGCACAATGGAAGTAAGTACATGTAGACCAAAGATGTTTTTTATTTATTTACAACCACATAATTATTCTACATGTTTATACAAAGCAATACACAAAGATAGGTACATATCTATAGTGAAAATAAATGCTTATATACAGAGGAATATGCTGTAAATTTCTGTTTGCGTATGGTGCTGATGTGGGGAAGAGCCAATTCTTGAGTAATTTTCTGAAGATAAGGTGGTTGTCGGTGGATCTTATGTTGGGGGATTACTCATTACGAGTTCCATAGTTTGGCTGTTTGAACAGAGAAGGATGTGCCACCCATGGTTTTTTTCTTGTATCTTGGGATTTTGAGGCGAGATGCCCCTTTAGAGCGTAGGTTCCTTTGTTGAATGTGTTTGGTGATTTTATTCCTGATGAAGAGCGGTCCCATCCCATGTATTGCTTTGTGGGTGATACAAAGTAGCTTGAACTTGGATCTTCTGGCAACCGGTAACCAATGCAGGGCTTTCAAGGCAGGTGAGATGTGGTCTCGCGGTTTGATATGCAAGAGTAGTCTGGCAGCCGAGTTCTGAGTCTGTTGTAGTCTTTTCATGGTCGTTAAAGGTGATCCGTGGTAGAGGCTATTGGCGTAATCGAGTTTGGACAGAACAAGGGAGATGGTAGCTTGGACCTTGTGTGGAAATCCCAAATGAGGGAAAATTCGTCGCAGCGTTTTTATAGTGACAAAGCTTGATTTTGCTAGTTTGTCCACTTGGGCATTCATCAACAGCTTGGAGTCCATGGTTATTCCGAGGTTTCTTACTTCCGTCCATAATTTAGGTGGTGATCCCAGTTCATCAGGCCAGGCAGCAAGCGGGTCGTAATGTTTCCAATCGCCACACGTGAGTATTTCCGTTTTTGAAGCATTCAATTTGAGATGGCTCCAAGTCATCCACTGATCCACGGCTCTGAGACAACTGAAAATAGGGCATTTTTCAATGTCTTTGGGGCATTCCAGTTGAAGGAGTATTTGCGTGTCATCTGCATAGTTATAGCACGTGAGGTGAAATTGATTGATCAGTACCGGTAATGATTTCATGTAGATGTTGAAAAGCATGGGCGAGATGATAGAACCTTAAGGGATCCCTGCTTTTGTGGGGTATGGTTTGGACGAGAAAGGTGGGTTATGGATGACATTAGTTCTGTTTCGAAGGTAGGACGCGATCCAGTCTAGAGCAGTCACCTCTATGCCGGCTTCATAGAGTCTCTGTTTCAGAGTGTCACGGTCAACCGTGTCAAAGGCAGCCGAGAGGTCCAAGAGGAGTAGCACAGCAACCCCGCTGCGGTCAACTGTATTCTTCAGGTCATCCCAGATGGCAAGAAGGGCAGATTCAGTGCCTCTTCCCGGACGGAATCCTGTTTGGAAGTCTGAGAGTATGTAATTCTCTTCAATGAATTGTGACATCTGTGCGAACGCTGCTCTTTCTATCAGTTTGCCCAGGAAAGGTCCATTTGTAATGGGTCTGTAGTTGTCAGGGTTCAGCGGGTCCAAGTTTGTTTTCTCCAGTAAAGGGCTTATGTGTGATTTTTTGAGTTCTTCTGGAAATATTCCGCTAGTTAAGGAATCGTTGATAATTCTTCTTACTGGAGTGGCAGCAGAGGTTGTTAAAAGAATTGTCTTGAAAGTTTGTGGTGGACAGGGGTCAGAAGGGCTGCCGGTAGGCCTGCTTGCTTTGACCAGGTCCATAAATTCATTGTGTGAGATATGTTGGAAGGAACGGAGAGGCTGGGTTAGAGTATTCTTGAATTGTTGTTTTGTACAGGGGATAGTGTGGTGCTTTGTTTCTGTTTTAAGTATGAGTCCAATGTGTCTGCTTTGTCCATGTAATGATTTGCCAGTTTGTCTGTGAAATCTTGAGTAACAGGATGAGTTCCTTCTAGGCAATTTGGTTTGTGAAATTCATTGAGTATTTTATAGAATTCTTTATTTGCACATTTAGCATTTTGAATTCTGTCTGAATAGTACCTTTTCTTGGCTTTTTTGATAGCTGACTTGTATAATCTGTTAATTTTTTGTAGGTGAAGTTTGTCTTGTTTGGCGTTTGTTTTGAGCCAGGTACGTTGTAGCTTTCTAATTTGTTGTTTTATGTCTTTTATTTCTACGTTTCTCCAAGGCGCTTTTTTTCTTTTGTGCTGTTGTGTGGTTTTGAGTGGTATCAGGATGTCAAAAGCTTCCTGTAGCCACTCATAGATTTTGAACCGAAGTTATTGTTTCCAGATTTGTACTTGATGTTAGTTGTGTTTCTAAGTGTTCCAAATTGAGTTTGTTCCATGGCCGATAGGTGGATGGATGTAAGCTAGTTTTAGGTGAGTCCCTTAATGTTGTTTTATGTTGGAAAGCAAGCAAGTGGTGGTCTGACCATGTGACTGGAGTTATAGTTTGAAAGGTAACTAGTTCAGTATTAGCAAAAATGACATCTAGGATATGTCCAGCGATGTGTGTGGGTTTGTGGACAATCTGATGCAGGTTCAGTGCCTCTAGGCCAGTGATTATTGTTTTTGGATGGGTCATATTGTGTTTGTCAAACCAAATGTTGAGGTCACCCAGAACGCATAAGTTGGAGTGTATTGTTATCAGGTTTGAAACTGTGTCTAGAAGTGCGTCTGGGAATGTCGCCTTGCTAGGTGGAGGTCTGTAAAGGAGCAGGAAGTTACAGGATGAAGACGGTGTAGTATTGCATCTTGTTAGAAGAGCCTCACAATTCTTTATGGAGATGTCATCAACTTTAGTGATATGTAATGTTTGCCTGAACACAACAGCTAGACCACCTCCTTTTTTGCCTATACGATTTTGGGTGATCGTTTGATAGCCTAGAGGAATGGCTTCATGCAGGACTGGAGCCATATCATCTCCCAACCATGATTCAGTTATGAATAGTATGTCTGGTTTTGCATCTGTGAGAAGGTCGTAGACGTGATGTTTGTTTTTAGAGAGGGATCGAGCATTTATTAGTAGACAGTTTAGAGAATGGCCTTTGGTGATAGTGAGACTTTGTTTTGTAGTAGAGTGAACAGTATTGTGTGTGTTTATAGCAGGTGTGTTTTTAGTGCTGGCATTAGCTGTATTAGGATAGCAATCGTGTAGCTGTTCTGTATCATGTTCCTCATCCAACATGCTAAGAAGGCATTTTGATGGGTCTGCGTGTGTATGTGGTGGAGATGGTGTTTGAGAGTGAGTTGGTGTGCTATGTTGTTTTCGTGGTGTAACATTGTTGTGCAGTAGACATGGGGAAGCGAAGTTGTGAGGTGTGGCACGTCGCTTATGTTGTTTGTGTGTGTTTATGGCGGAAGGTGTATGAGTCAGGGGTGGTGGTGCAGCATGTTGGTCATGTAGTAAGGTTCTAAATTCTCCAATGGATGAGAGGCGGTTAGAAGAAAGTTGCTGTGTTGCTGTATCTGTGTTCGGTGTGGTGGAAGAGAGAAAGCTTGGCATTGGAGTTTGTTCCTTTGTGTGGTTTGAAAGTTGGGTGTATGTTTGTATTTTGTGATGGTATGTATTTTGACGTGTTGCGCTTTGAAGATCTTGTTGTGCTGGTGTGTGTGATATGTTTTGTTTTTGAGGAGTAGTGAAAAGGGGTGCTGGTGTATTTGTTTCTTGCAATGGATTTGGTTGTACAGTATTGTTTGTGAGAGGAGGTTGTAAGGTAGAGGGGGTGGTGATGTGTTTATGAGTAGAGTGTATGTTGTGTGTAGGAGGGAATGAAGTAGAGGTGAGAGTGTTTGTCTTAGACTGGTTTGTTACATGAGTTAAAAAGTGTGGTGGTGTACAGTGTGTGTGTTGTGCGTTAGTGTTATTAGGGTAGTAGGGAGAGGAGGGCGTTTGTTGGACAAATGATGGAAGGATGAATATATGTTTGTTAGTGATAAAAGGTGGTGTGATAGGTGTAATTAGAGCAGGGAGTGTGTGTCTGGATGGGATGCAGTTATGCATTGTGTTGAATGGGGTTGTGTTAGTGATGAGTGTATTGGTTAGTGGTATAGGAAAGAGTTGTGTACTGTTTGTAGGTGATGGTGGGTATGTGTGGCAGTTGGGATAGAAGGGTGTATAGATGTGGTTTGGTTGTGTTTGTAGTGCATGCTGGTACATTGGTCCGTGCATAGTGTTGTGTGTGGTGTACATTTGGTGTGAGTGTGTTACTCTGTTTGTGGATGGTGTGGGGTGGCTCTTACTGGATATGAACATGGGCAGCATTTCTGGCCCTACTGCCGACCAGTCTCGAACAGGCTCAAACAGGTAATTGCCCGTGTCCTCTTTGCCCTTAACCTCGACGCCCGGGCTGAGACGCCCTAGGCCTCGGACTTTTATAGCCCTAGTAATCAGGTGACCCCTTCAGCCAATGGGAACCCTAGCCCTAACCCTATCCAATCACAACACTAGCCCTAAAATCTAGAGACAATAGGAGACAAGGACCTTACAGCCAATCTCAGCCCTAGTCCAAGCAACCAATAACTTTCAAAAACCCTGATCTCTACGTCCAATAGAGGCCCTAGCCCTACCAGTAGTCCCAACCCAAGTCCAAGCAACCAATGGCACAGAAAGCCCTAGTCCCTACTTCCAATAGAAAGCCTAACCCTACTCTTAGTACCACACCTAGTCCAGCAACCAATGACACCAAAAGCCCTAATCGCTACTTCCAATTAAAGGCCTAACCCTAGCCCTAGTCCCACCCTAGTCCCAACAACCAATAACACAGGAAGCCCCAGTCCCTACTTCCAATAGAAATCCTAACCCTAGCCCTAGTCCCAACCCTACATTGACTGAATCACAGACCCAGAAACCAATCAGAACCCTCAAATACCCAACAAATGAGGACACTAACCCTAATCCAATAGAAACATCAGATACAACCTCCAATCAGTGAATACATGTACCTACCACTAGCAGACTATATAAGGTCCCAGCAACCTCAGACAAGGTTTGCTGGCCAGGGAGTTGGGAGCTGCTTCTCTTGTTCAGAATCTCCTAGGAGACAGACAGGCTCAATCCACACTTTGGACTTCTGCAGGTAAAGGCCTAACTTGTCCTCTGAAAATAGTGTTTGTATAAAACTTTACTCCCTCTCCTGGACAAAAAACGAAGTGCACAGTCCCTATTAAACACAGTTTAAACAGCACACAGAAGATCACCGCTGCCTCAGAGCACACTCGGATGTAGAATATCCCTGTTGCTGGGGGGGTGGAGGGGCTGGTTTCACTGACTTGTTAACACAAAATGGTGGCTGGGGGTGCACTGTTTAACATACAGGTCTTTGCACAGAGACAAGGGGAAATTTGGAGGGAAAACTGATAGTCACCGGGAATGAGAGAGAAAAACTACAGAGATTTAGGACTGCAAATCCCACAATTCAACACGTTAAATGGAAGCAATCATGGGCAGGAAAAACCACAAGTTTGAACACAAAACTGGTAATTAAATATGCAATCACGGGCAGTTTAAAACTACAATTTTAAACTGTAACAACCACAGGCAAAGACAGTAATCACAGATAGGGAAAATCGTTTTTTAACTCTTTTAGGAAAGAGATAGCACTAGTCTGCCTCCTTACCACTTCCTGGACTCTGCTCACTGCAATCTGGGGCACAGGTAGGCTGCAACTCACAAGATGGAGGAGAATGATTTGGGGTGCACCCAGCAAAGCCTTAAGGGGCCTGGGCAGGTGTGAGGGGAGGGCTCAGAGTTCACTGGGAGCTGAATAGCCAATCCCCATTCCTAGGTCTGCTGGCCTGGGGGTGGGGACTGGGGAGCTGCTTCTCTTGTTCTCTAGTTTTAGTTCCTTAGGGCCTATAAACTCCAGATACACACCAAAGTACACTGTAAGTTGTGTGAAAGGAACCATTCTGCTATATCCAAAGACACATCTGTACTGCTGATGGGTCATCCAGAAATGTCATATTCCTCTGGCTCAGCTCAGAACCAGAGCCAGGCCTGGTGTGTCTCTGCCAGGTTGGATCAATTACCTTCCTCCCCAAGCTGTAGCATCAGAGGCCTAGCCCTTCACTGCAATCATTCACAACAGTGAAGATCTTCTCTTCAAGAGGGAGAGATGGGGTGAAGCTGCAGGGCATCATTCAGCGGCTGTCGCCCAGTGCCAGGCACCAGGCCTGCTCCAGGCCATAAAGTCAGTCAGTGGGGGAAGGGGACTTGTCAGAGACCATGTGGCAGGAGACCCCTGGACAACGCCATCTTGAAGTATCCAGAGGCCTGTGCAGGAAGGAGGGATCATGGGCAGGGAGGTGATGTGTCACTGCAGGATACGGCAGAAGTGCATTCCTGCCAGCCCCCTCCAATTTCTCCTAAAACGTCTTGCACAGGAAGAGGAGCTCTCTCTGGGGTGTGGTCTTGCTGAAGAAGACTGGTGCTGGAGACTGGCGCCATTGGCAGTTGGAAGGAGGAACCCCCTGACTGCCCCAGGACTCTGGACTGTGCCTCTGAGTGAGTCCAGGGCCAGTGAGAGGAAGCATGGGCTTCTGCACAAGGAGAGGAGAGGCCCAGAAGGAGAGCCAGGTGAAAGTCTGGTGCAGGGAGCCAGTGCAGACAGCACCTTGCTGAGTTCACCCTCTTGGAGGCCAGGAGGGCAGCGTAAAGTGCTCCAGGTGGCTAGGGCTGGCCACCAGGAGCGAAAAGAGGCCAAGATCATCAAAATCGGCCCCACGGCAGCCGAGATTTGCCCCCTAGAAGGTAGGCGACCATTGACCTCTACTGGACTGATGACGAAGCATGTGGGGCTCCGGCATTGGTCTCCGATGTGCCCCCGGGGTGGGTCATGTCCTGAGGACTGCCCCCAGAGGAAGTCAAAGCCAGGGAGTGCCATTGCGCTCCTGTGAAGGTGCCTGGGAGCCACGATACCAAACCCTGGGCCCCAACCAAGAGAAAGTCGGGGAGTGCCATTGCGCCCCTGTGAAGGTGCCTGGGGGCCCAGGATCCCAACCATGGGCACCAACCAAGAGAAAGTCGTGGAGCGCCGTCTCGCCCCCGTGAAGGTGCCTGGGGGCCCAGGATCCCAACCCTGGGCCCCAGCAATGTAGTGGAAGTCGCTGCCCATGAAGAAGCCCCATGCGGCCGGTGGCCCGCCTGCCCAGGGCGCATCTGCCCGCAGGAGCCGGCAGACCGAAGGAGAGATGGGGGAGTGCCGTCACACTCCCCCACAGTGGGAAGGAGGAGGGGGGAGTGCCATCACACTCGCCCGAGGCCCTGCCTGGCCGCAGCGTCCATGTCTGCTCGCAGGAGCAGGCAGACCAGAATAAAGGGCTGGCTCCTGCGGCAGCACCCAACGGTGCTGGCCAGGCAGGGAGCTGGCAAGCACAGCCGGGATGGGCTCCCCAAGCTGCTCTCCAACTAACCTGCATGCAGGGTATCCGGGTGGGACCAGGCCCCTGAGGAAGTGCGGAATGCGGCGAGAGGCCAATAGTTGAGTCAGTGTGGCTCTCCCCCGAGCAGTGTGAGAGCGGCTGCTCGAATATGCACGCTCCAGAGGGAGCACCCCATAATGCCCTGTGGGGCATGGCCCAGTTTAAAAGAAAACCTGCTAGTTTTCAGTGTGTGGGGACCCCAGGAGGATGGGGTCACCACCATTTGAAGTCCAAGGTGCCGGGGGAGCTTCAGGAGCAGGGCAGACTCCCGCAGCACAGAATTGGAAAGGCCCTCCCTCCCCAAGTCTCTGGGGACTGCAAAGAAATAACCCCACAAGGGTTCATCCATGTTTTAAAGCCTGCCTGATGCTGGAACTTTTATTCTTCAGTGAGGGAAAACCGCTCTCCTAAGGAAAAAGATGATGATTACGTGGAGACATCCCCTAGGGTTGGAAGGGGTGCAAGGGTGTAATTGCACAGGAGGTGCATTTACGTAATGGTGTTCTTTTTGGGGACTGGAGGTCACATGCAATATGTGATGTTATAAGTGAATTGGAAATATGTTGCCAGCATACTTGCCAGGGTGTCTGGTTGTAATTGCAGAGCCATGTGATTATAAATGTGATTCCTTTTAGGGGCTGTGATTGGCTTGCATTGTACATGTTAACAGATTTGATAAGTACCCCTCATTCCAAGGTATGCTTAGACAGGTTTTCTTGCTACTGCATTAGTTGAATAACCAGACTGTTAGCCACTGTGGTTTAAGTGTGTATACTGTATGGTCAGTATTAGATGCTCCGAGTCAGGGTTATGTGTCACTATGACAGATGTTCTCATTATAAATGCTTGTTGAAATAAGGGGGTGGGCAGCCACTGGGGTGGTGCCAGTGGAAAGGCCCCTCACTCCAGGTTATGATCAACCCGTGGAATTTGGGGGCAAGATGATGTTCATACATGTGAGTGGTGATACTAGACCCCTCCTTCTGTGGGAGGGATGGGAATGTATTCACAATGTCAAGAAGCTTTTTCATCAGCTTATATATATTTGTAAATTGATGCATAGTATTGAGTAGTGCGTGTGTAATAAATGTACTCTTCCTTTTTATAAAGAAAAGCAGAGACTGGACAATCAATTATTGAGTGTTATTTCTGCGTACCTGTAACTGGTGATTACTAGCTACCCTCTGAGAGTCAAGCGCTACAATGGGGTGCTTGGTTCCCAGTGAAGGACAAATGTAGACCCATTACTTGTGCAGGTCTCACAATTAATACCTCGCTTTCCAACATGAAGATGTGTATTTCATGAGGATTGGAAAATGCATAACAATTAAGAACATATTTCAGTGTTTAGCAAAAGAAAAGCGCCCTATGGGTCAGTTATAATCTTGCCTTAGCCTGGATCCTAGGTACAGCTCAGTGGTTCAGGTCAACTATGTGTTATCTGGAGAACACATGACTATTCATCCTTTTTTGCCAGATGTGATGCGTTATAATATTAATTAATTCCTAGAGTTTTCATATTCCTTACATTTTGTAAGATTTAAAATATTGCTCCAAGGCTCACGACTAATCTACATCATGGAGTTCAAATTCTGACACTATTAAATCAGTCTAATGGCCTTTGTTTCTTTTACTGAAATGTACTCTCAATGTATGTATAGGTCGTATTTATAGGAATTAGTAGCTCCTGTGTGCCCACTGTAGTGAGTCACTTCTGTTTGTAGCAAGTTTTTGTCAGGCTACAGACAGGCTTAGCTGTCTGCCAGAGCTCATTCATCAAGACACACATTAGCCATTGCTTTTTTTTGACAAATCTATCACATATTGTATCAGCCCATAAAGGTATAGTAACAGTTATTGTTTTAGCAGTAGTGATTTTGCAATGGTGATTGGTCAAAAAGGAATGTTGTGATAGTTTTGAGTCTCTCGCAGGGAGGTTCTGATTGCTCCAGCCACAGAAATGGGGTGATGTTTCATGCAAGCTTGTCAAGAAGCCTGGCAGTGAGCCTGGCTGGAGAGATGGCTTACCGCTTAAAACTTGACAAGTGCGGGGGAACACTACTCCAGACCTGCTCACTCTGAGTCCATAACAGGGAAGAAAGGGTGTGCTGTCCTTGTACTGTCTAGAGAGAGACTTTGTGCTTGTGAAGAATGCACTATGAGACGGTACGCCATCAATAAACTACAGTTCCCAGCAGGCCATGAACTTCCACTTAGGAGTAGGCTTACTATTTTTTCACGTAGCGCACTGCAGCAGCCACAAATGCTGTGCAGCGCTACGTTAAAAGGAGAGCACCCTATTTAGTAAAATAAGGCACTCTCCTCCCCTCTCACTAGTGCCGGTGCTGAAATCAGCTGCTGTGCGCCACGGAGACACCTTTGTGCCATGGTGCAAGGGTGTCTCCGTGAGTCTAGCATATGTTTTGTACTGGAAGGAACCCTTCCAGTAAAAAATAGTATGTACAGACTCACTTCAACTATTTTCCCACTCTGTATGTGTGCTGTAAAGTGCAGCACACATGCAAAGTCGGAAAAGGAAGGCAAAATGAAAGCATTTCTCCTTCCTTGCACCTACTTGAAAAGGGCACAGTTTTCTCGCGCTAAACCCAATCTACTTTATTTAGTAAACTGGGTTTAGCATGAGAAACTTTGGGTGGTTGCATGGGAACGCCCATGCACCACCCTTCATACGCCCCCATGGTGCAAGTAATGGCGCTGCTTTGCATCACTTTTCTGTTATTTCCAGAACTAAACAAGTTTAGAGCTAGAAAGTAAATTGGGCAAAAAAAATATTTGCGCTGATTTGCGGCACTTTTGTAACGCAAACACGCTGCAATATCTTAGTAAATCTCCCCCTTAGTTTGGAGAGGTGGCAGTCATCTTGAATTTCTGGGTATAATGTCCCTCATGGTTTATGTCCTCTTTCCTAGACAATATAATACAAGAAATGTATAAAGTGTCCAGCTGCCTCTGAAGAGGCGTCCCGGCAAGAGCGGCACAAAAGAAAGTGAGAGATTAAAGTCAACAAATAAGGTTCCCTATAAGCATTTTTCTGAAAATAGGTTCCAAAGGGCAACAGTGCAAGTGAAGGGGAAGAGTATTCCACAACTTGGAGGCAAGGAAGACCAAGGATCTACTGCCTCTTCTAGCCTTGTGAATGAGAGGTGGCTGAAAAAGTTTGAGATTATTTGATCTCATGGATCTGACTTTGAAATGTGGCTTGAACCTCGTACAAAGAAAAATGGGACTGTGAGAAGCTGGCCTGGTATATGATGTCCACTAATGTAAGTGGGCACCTTGCACCAGTCCAGACAACTCTTATAGTGATTTAAGAGGTCTCAGACAACATTAGAAAGCTATCCAAGTGGTAGCTGTGGAGAGCAGCCTTCAGGCTTAGTCGTGAAGGAGTGTAAAGCAGCTTGTTTTACCAGAATGCAATCTAATAGTATAGATTAAAGGAAAAAGAACCACACAAGGTATTTATAAAAATATATATTTATTACATAATACTCTCTACTACGTTCCAGTATCTCCCACATGGAGATGTACACGAAGCAGACAATACTATAGCAAAGAAATCACAGCAAATAGCACTAATACACAGTGGGCCCCAGGGGAGGACCAAACCATATACTAAGAAAGTGATATAAGAACCACGACTTGAGTCAGGACAATGTCGAGAGGTTGTAGAATCGCTGGGGACCCAAGGAACCACCCAAGGTAAGTAGACAGGGACCCCACGGAGGACGCGTGCAGTGTGAGAACACGACCGCAGGCTCCGTACAACTCTATGTGTAAGTCGCGGTTAGATTTTTAAAGATTAGGGACCCTTCCCAGTGGACCCTGAGGAAACCCCGTGGAAGACAGAAGGATGGAGAGCCACCCCATCCGTGGATATCGTAGTACCCAAGTTACCTATCCCAGGGGAGCCGGGTGCATAGGTGTGAAGTGGCGTCTGAAACCGCTGTCGAACCCAATGTAGGACATCAGGAAAGTGCCACTGCTGGAAGAGGAGAAAGTGTCAGTGGGAATCCAAACGTGGATTCTTGACGAAGAGTACATGAAAGCAGAGGGGACAGAGTCTGGGTCACTTGAGAGTGACCAGGGGCTCGGTAGACGAATGCCCACCGATGTCGGATGCTTCAGGATATATGTCGATGACCTTGACTCTGCAGCTGTGGGGACCAGGTGATGCTGAGGACAACCAGGATCTGGATATGAGCTGTCCCACAAAGGATGTCGAGTGCTGACCGGTCGGTGTCCGGCGGGAGCACCAACAAGCCTTGGCAAAAACAACCCACGCAGGAGGTCAAGAAGTTGCAGGAAGAGGACAAGCAAGGTCCAGGAGACTCACTACAAGCAGGGGAGTCAGGGCAAGCCCAGAGCAATCAGTGGAGCCCAAAGAAGATGTAGTTGCCCTTCCACAGGACACTGGAGTCACAGGAGGACCTCGTGCAGCTGTACAAAACAACAGGCCACGGAGCACCCGGTGTGATGTGGGTGAAGATCTTTGCAGGAGAAGTTGCCAGAGGTTGGAGCTACTTGGAGCCCAATGCACTTGCTGCAGAATTACCAACAAGCATTTGCACTTGCAAAAGTACGCGGTGCACAAGGTTTCAGGTATTGCAGCCCCCACGAGGGATTCTGGCCTCAAACTGGGTGAGAAGGCAGCTCTGGCCTCGATTGACATAGAAACCCACCTCATGTGCTGTTGAACCCTTCGGAGACCGTAGGAGCTCAGGATCAGCAGACCGGTCAGCAGTGTTGCGGTGCCTGCGAATGCAGGGGAGTGACTCCTTCACTCCAAGGGAGATTATTTTCAGGTGTCTTAGATGATCCACAGGCCCTGCACGGATCCTGTATGGTGCACAGGCACAGACAATGCAGCAGACTGAAAGGGAGATGAAGTCAGGCCCAAGCGAAGTCCAGAGTAACCAGACGGTAGAAGTGCAGTGGTTTCAGTTCTGAATCTTGACCATGAAGAATCTAAGGACCTACACCCAGGTGAGCCCTTAATTACCCTAAGGAAAGGGTTGGGAAGATTCAGGGGACCCTCCCAGGGGTGGGTCTGGACAGGGGGGAGGTTACTCCCATTTCCTTTGTCTAGTTTCGTGCCAGAGTGGGAGCAAACGGCTCCCAGGACTGGTTTGAACTGGACTATGCACAGGGACACCAAATGTGCCCCTCGTGCAGACTTTCAGGTGCTGGCAAGCGCACCCACCCAGCCCTAATGCACTAAATCCTGTCTGGGAGGTGGTCACACCTCCCTTTGACAGGATGCCTATTGTCGTGCCTTCCCCTGCTTGAGCTTGGCTCAGCAGCAGGAGGGCAGAAATGTGTCTCTGGTCGGCAGCAACAATTTTGTGCTCTCCAGGACTAGAAGGCTGGTACCGTTAGCACTGAGAGCCTCATGGAGGGCTCTCCCGGTGGGTGGAATCATACCTCCCACACTGGAAATGGTGTGGGGGTATGATTCCAACATGTTTGACACCAAACACAATAGGGTTCGTTGCAGCTGTTTTCGAGATGGTCATCGCGCGGTCACGTAATGCCCCTCTATACTAGTATATGGCTGCTTCACTGACAACTCGGGAGAATGGACCCCGTAGACTGCAGGGGTGTCCTGCTCATGCAGGGGCACTCTCTCACTCAGAACCAAGCACCCTGCCCTCAGGACTGTAAAGGCCTGCTAGAGGGGTGACTTATAGGTTTTAAGTACAGTTACCCTTAGATATAGTAAACCTATATCTTTCGTAAGTGGTGCATGCAACAACTTACACAGGATGCAATGGCAGGCCTGTAGGTCCATTATTAATGGTCTCTCACGGGTGGCACAATACATGCTGAAGCCCATGGGCGACCTCTGGGCTACCTATGCCCTTGGTACATGGGTACCATATACTAGGGACTGACAAGGGTACCCCAGAATCCAATCTGGGGTGTAGCTAAGTACATAACACTATAGTTTAAGGAGAAAGCAGATAGACTGGGATTCTAATTAGCAGGATCCCAGTCAGGACAATCAAAAACAGTATCAAATCAAGCAAAAAGTGGGGGTAACCATAAGAAGCAGATCCTACTTTCCTACAGGGACACTTTTGCATATAGGCCCCGAAAGCAAAAACAAGAGTGTTAAATTGGATTCTTTTGGTTAGTGGAAGCCAATGGAGTAGATGAAGATGTTTAGCCACTGAGGCTCGCAGGGGAATATTTAGGATTAAGCACACGGCAGAGTTCTGCACAGTTTGAAGACGCTGCATTAGATAGGTAGGGAGGCCTAAATGCAAACTGTTCTCATAGTGAAGTTTGGCTGTGACCAGTGCATGGACATTTGGGATGAGGTGGCGCATCCTCCTTAGTGACTTCAGTGTAGCAAAACATGAGGTGGAAATTGCCTTGATTTGGGGTTTGAAAAAAAGGTTGGGGTCAAATTTCACTCCAAGGTTTCTAACAGTAGGGGTCAGGCGAGGGGGGCACCCAATCCTAATCGTCACCAGTTACTAGGATCCAATTCAATTATGATATAACGTTTCTTCAGCAGAAACCTTGCCTCATGAATCTAGGATTTCCTTGAAAAGAGCTGTTATTTTCATTTGGAGTTTTTGCCCGGCATTTGAAATACAGAAAATATTTTCAAGCAGAGTAGTGTTGGGAAGACATTTAACTTGAAGTAATCTTGAATGTTTAAACTTTAAATTTGCACCTCCACATAGGTTTTCTTGAGATCCAAAGATGTTTGCGGTATTACTTATTTAGTGTCAGTTGCATTTTTGCCACCAACCTTTTACTTCTCCTGATGATCAAACTTAGGTGCCTCTCTTTTTGTTGTATTTAAGTGGGAATGTGGAAGACTGGAGCATTCCATTAGTAGAGAGAAATTATATTTTGCTTTATAATTATTCTACCTTCTATGATCAGATGTTAAAATTATTTGAGAGGTAAACACAGACTCTTTATTTAGATAATGAGCTGTGATGTCTGAATCAGACTCCTTAAGATCTATTAAGTAGCATTACCACATTTAGTTGGTTGTTAGTTGAGATTAGTTGGCCAGAGGTCCAATATGGGTATCAAAAAGAAACCAAAGTCTTGTGATTCCTGATTTGTGGTCAGGAGAGTTTTCTCTGAGCACAGGGCTTCCGGTAACCGATTATGTTACAACTCCCATGAACAATTAGCCTGTGGAAAAGCATACTTTTGCAGCTGCCAGCGTGCAGAAGAAGAAGCTGATAAAAAATAACTGTTAGAGAACAATTGGGGTTTCATCTGCATAAACACCATGTTAGGGGTGGGTGGAGTTTGCAGAGTTCCGCTATGTGGAACTCCACGTAATGGTTTAAAAACTCTGCGAGCTATGCGGAGTTCTGCGAGCAGGCGGAGTTGCTTTGCGTGCCCGTTCGCGTTACATTTTCCATCAAACGTAGCATGACGTGCATTCTCGCATAGGAAATCACACGAGAATGGTACCAGGCAGTTCACATGGTGGTGACCATTTTGATTTTTGCTCTGTTTTTGGTGCTGGGCCTATTTTTCAATCTCCTCCTAATCTTCTTAACCCTACCCCTCTAAACCCTATCTACCCCTCATTTTTCATTATATCCTTACCCTGTGTCTTTGTGTTTTTGTATTTTACTTTTATGTAAGTTTTTGTGTTTTTTGCTTGACTTTTTGTACTTTATTTTTTGCTTTACTTTCTTTTTCCTTCTTTTTAATTCTTCTACTTTCTTCTCTTTCCCACTCCAACCCTGAACCATGGCAGAGCAGAGGAGCGGCAGCATCAGGCCACCCCCGAACCACCAGCCGCAGCCGCCTACCTTGCGGTAGGCTGCGCAGAGAAGGGGTGCAGCCCCACCCACTGTTCACCGAGGTGGAGGTGGCAGCACTGTTTTTTTATGAGCAGTGCCACCTCCCCTCCACCCTGGCAGCAGGCCTGGCAGCGGCTACTCTCTCCTGGAGCGGAAGCAGTGCTGGAAGAGAGTGCGCCCGGCGGTTTCCCGCTGTTTGGTCATCAAGCGCACCCAACAGCAGCTGATGCACCGGTGGGCGGACATCTTGGACCGGGACCAGTACCTGCTCGCCCGGCTGGGTGTGGAGTTTGCGGGGCTTGGTGAGTAATAATTATTTATTCATTGTGTTCTATGCTCATATTTTTTCCCAATTAGCAAGTATGCTGTGAGTAAGTTAAGTTTATGTTACAAATATTATATGATTATCCTAGAGTAAACAGGTGCTCGGCGGCACTACCTAATCCTACTCATGTCGTTGGCGCTCGCTTTGACTGTTTATTTAAGAAGTCATGCAGAGACTCCTCTGTCCTGTCACTGAGATAGTGGTGTGTTAGACAGTGAGCTAGAGCCTCTTTCTTCTACTTTTCTGTGCCTTTATTTTTTGTAGCTCGTACAGTCCCAACTCGCAACACCAAGTGATTTCCCAGCGATGTGTCAAAAGTATTAGTAACTAGTAACTATGCATGCATCAGCATGTATGCATTGAAAAAAAATGCACACTGAGGTGACCCGTCAAAGATTGCGACTGAGATTCAGAATGAGATGAGAAGCAAAGATCAACCATTGCAAATGTAGTTTAGGACAATCCGAATAGGCTAGGGTTAGGAATATAAGAAATAGGTGCACAATAGTAATAGGAGAGGAGATCTGATTTATAAACTTTAAATCAAATGTTACTGCGTTTGCCTATCCCAGTCAAATTCTTTTGGGGATGATTAACTGTACCACTAATCTTTTTTAACTTAATTTTGTTTATTTCTTACATCAGCATCCAGGGGCAGGAGGGATGCAGCAGCGAGTACCACCACCACAGCGCAGGCAGGTGAGGGGGATGGAGGTGCCCCCACAAGCACAGATGGCTCTGCTGGGCCCAGTAAGTCTTCCTGTTAATATTATTTATTTCCATTGATCCTTCTTTTACCGCTCCACATTAACATGGTGGCCCCCCTAGTGTTGTTCATGTTTGGTAATGGTATACCAGCAGGTAATGACCATGCAGCATGGCTGGAACTTGGAAAAATGATGAGGAGCACGGCCCCATTGCATCTGCCACCTAAGACCATATGTCCTTCATTGACCAATTATTGAATCACTTCATTGCGCTTCAATAACTCAGATTCATTATAGCTCTGCCCCTCCATAATGCAAAAAGTTTTGGTTTGGCTTGACTACCTGGCTTTTCAATGAGTGTCAACCAACAAAATGCCCAAAGTAATGTTTTGAAATTTTGAAAGAAGATTATGAAACTGTAACCGAACAGTAGTGATGTTTTGTTTTGTGGTTATATTTTGCTTAAAAAACCAGGGGAGGCGTGTCTGGCATCTCAAATTATAAATGTGTAATGTTTTTTCTAGCCGCACAGACCACAAGTGCCGGGGACGGTGGCGCCAGCGGAGGGGACGTGGCTGAGGCAGTCACAAGTGAAGAGGGAGAACCAGCGGCAGTAGGGGCAGGCAGTGGTAAGTCACATTGCTTACTTATTGACAAATAGTAATACACTCACTGCAAGGGCGTTGACTGACTTGTGAACAACACCCTGCTTCAGCAGATACAATGGGAGTTGAGCAGTTATTATGTCCTTTTCTATCTGCAGCTCAGCAGACAAAGGTTCATAAATGAACTTTAAGAATGACAGGATGATTGGAAAGACAAAACCCGATGGAAGGAGAAAGGATGGGTGACATGATGTATGTAATATATGAGTGAAAGGGTAAGTGTGTGAAAAGAATGATGCTATGTGGGTGATGATATGAATCAATCTGCATGGCTGGGTGAAGGATGGTTGAAACTAAGGAATGCTTGGGTGGGATAAGGCAAAGCAGGATTGGTGAATGGAATGGGTCAAAGCAAGGATGCATGGCTGGATAAATGGATGTTGGTGAAAGGTTTGTTTGGAGCTATGTTTGGATGGATGGATTAATTGGATAATGAGAACTAGTTTTCTATGGCGAAAGAACGGATGAGAGAATTTAAAGCTTAAATTGTGCATTTCAAAGCCAAGGGTGAAGATTAAGATTACTAGAAGAAAAATGCAATGCTGAATGGATAATGTAGTTTGATTAACTTTTGTGGTTGAGATAGTCTGTGACGAATGTGCCAAAGCTATATCCCAATCCTTCATCCTTTCACTGACTGAACTGCAGTACATCGCTTTTCCCAGCGTCTACTTCCTCAAAATGATGTAGGTTATAGCTGAGGGAGATAAATGTTAAATTGGTCTGAGGTGATAACAAAATCAAAATTAACACAGCAACACAAGGGTCCTTTTTTGGCAATCCCTGTTGACAGCTTGTATGACCAGCTATTAAGAGAAAAAATGAAATAACTTGATCCAAGATCCAATAGGCTTCACAAACCTCGCAGAGAGTGAGACAAAGGTCAGATCACTTTAGACAGTTTGTAATGGACTGATCTCCTATGAAAAATATGCAAATGGAAAAGGCCAGACCAGAGATGCTAAAAGAAAATTCAAGTTGTCTGATCATATCAGATTCATTATTGTAGCTCAGTGGACCATTCATTAGTAAATGGGCCTAATTCTTGAAGCCCCAAACCATCTAAGCACTTTACTAGAAAATCCTTCAAAAGAAAAAAATATAGCACTTTTATCAAACGAGTGTGTTGCTGTGTTTATTCTGTCTTAATTCCTTTCAGACAGTTAGAGCTTTTGACATTTGCCTTTAGTTTTATGAGAGTGGGTAATGGTGGTTGTGGCTCTAATCAAATCGAATCTAATGGCCCTAGGGTACCATCAATATACCGCTAATGTGCCACCCACTACATAATTTTAAACACGTTTTTGGCACACAGTGACAGAGCATTGTTTACAATTTGTCTTTTTTCTTTCTAGCAACTCCTGGTCAACATCGTCCATCTCGCCAGGATGCAACAGCCCGGCTGTGGCAGTAGAAGCTGGAGGCGATACAAGCCGAGTACCAGCGGCTGGTGGCCCAGGAGGAGTAGAAGGCAGAGGCCCAGGGCCCCAGCCAAGCTCCAGCACCTCCAGCTTCCCAATCCGAACCACAACATCGGCACCTCAGTCTGCAGGCAGCTGCCCGCCATCCAACCACACTCACTGCTGCGCCCTCTCAGTCTCAGACCGTACGCGTCCTGTCAAGGCTGGCGTGCATGGAGGCCCAGCCCGAGAAGAATGGACCGGCACCTAGAGGAGATCCTGTGCTGCATTTAGTTCCCTCTGCCCCTTTTTAAACTATTTTTTGGGTGGGTGGGACTTGTTTGTTTTTGGTGGGGAGGGTGGGGATGCAAGATTTGTGATCAGGGTTTTTGGACTTTCTTTTTCACAGACAGTGGTTGGGGATGGGGATATTCATTTGTTTGGAGAGAGGGGTGGGCCAGTTGTTGTTGGGGGTGGGTGGAAGGGGTGGGTTTTTTGTTTGTCTAGAAAAATAAATATTTAAATTTCTTTATTTATGCCTCTAATGTCTAATTAAGGTCTTTGGGGGGGAGTTACTTTGTAAAGCTGCATTATAGCGCAACATATTTTAAAAATGTGCTGATAGTGTGTAACAACATATATGTATGTGCTATGTCTATATGGTACTTTTGGCCTACTACTCTCCTATGGCCTGATTCACAGAACTAACTTATGTCAAAAACGTAAAGTTAGTACTTTTTGGTATTCACAGAATACACTTACTCATTTTGGTATTCACAGAATGAACTTACTCATTTCGGTATTCACAGAAGTTAGTAGTCCTAACTTTAGGACTCCTAAATGCCTTTTGTGAATACCGAAAGTCTTAAAGTTAGGATTTTTCTCAGTTTAGGAGTAGTAAAGTTAGGACTCCTAACTTTAGGACTCCTAAATGCCTTCTGTGAATACCGAAAGTTTTAAAGTTAGGATTTTTCTCAGTTTAGGAGTAGTAAAGTTAGGACTCCTAACTTTAGGACTCCTAAATGCCTTCTGTGAATACCGAAAGTTTTAAAGTTAGGATTTTTCTCAGTTTAGGAGTTAGGAGATTTTGATGCTTTTTGAGGGGAAAATCTTCCCCAGATTGCAGCTGCTGTAGATCCTGCACATTTTGCATTGCCTATGGCAGAAAACATCCGCTGGAAGTCGCTGGCGTGCCCGAATGATGTGTTGGCGACTGCAAAATCTTGCTGGAGCATGCGGCTGGCTAGCAACTCTCGTGGCACCAGAGAACGGCTCGAAAATCTAGTGGACGATCATGAGCTGTCGCAAGTCGCTCCCGCATGTGCGAAAGGACATTTCGAGCGCGCTAACAAAAAAAACCTCTGCTCTGTTGCAGAGTGCAGAGTTTATCGGTAACTCCGAATGCGAAGTTGCTGAATTCTGCAAACTCCGTGAGTGAAGCAGAGTATTATGCCCAGAGCTACACTATGGGACTCATTACGATGTCGGGTGGAAAGCCTTCCCTCGACCCCGTCTCGGATTCGGATTCTGGACCGACCGATTGCAGTCAGCGGTTCTGACCGCCGGATTACGATGTGACTGAACACTGTTTGGTCGCATTCCCATTGTTTCCTATGGGAGCTCGTGTTACGCCTGAGAACCTGCCATAACACAGGCTCCAATGGGGAAATGAGGTATGTGTGGAAAACCCTGCACCCTGTCGCAGGCACCCCATGGTGCCTGCCACACAGTGCAGGGTTTTACTGGGGGTACCTTAGGTACGCCCTCGGCCAACAACCGTAGGCAACGGGGGTCAGGGGGCCCTGCCAGGGGCCCCAAAAGTCACTTTCTGACAGCCTTTCCGTGTCAGACAGGCCGACGTAGAAAGGCTGTTGGAAAGCGACATCGTAATCCCGACGGTGAAAATGCCATCCATAGGGGGTTACGGTGTGGTTCCGACCGACAGGAATACTCCGCTAGTCTGTCTGAACTGAGTTGGAATGACCGGCCGGTTTACGTTCTGACCGCGAACATTGTAATCGGGCGGGCAGACTGTAAACTGACCGAGTCGGTTGGAAGGGCTCTGACGCTGTCGAGAAGATTCCGACTGTCAAGCGGAGGCTTTCCGTCCCACATCTTAATGAGCACCTATGTCATTTACATATGGAAATGGCTTTATTATTACCAAATGTGGCTTTTTTTGACACATTTGGAAATATAATATGACTGTATTACTGAGTGACTGTGCAAATATGTGCTGAGGATTAGTGAATGAGAGAGAATATCTCAACATGAACTAAACTAATGATAACTGGGAGAGTTTGCAAACCTGAACCTGTGTCAGGATTAATCAGAGGTCCAACTGTTTACCTCTTACCACACTCACCCAGTCACACATCAAGACACCCACACACACACATTTTAAAAACAGTCTAAAATACAATAACCAGACCTATTGGCTTTGTGAATGCTTGTTTATGTGTTCGTTCTATTTGTATGTCTGTTTAAATTCATTAGTTATCTATGTGTTACATAGGATCATTTGTTGACTGGGTAACTGCATAAATAATCATGATACATAGTTGCTGAATGAGGCAGAATGCCTGCCTCACCCATGCGAGTGGCCGTGGTGTGCTCCAATAACCAGGATCAGAGCATGGAGGCCCACAACATCCTCAGGTAAAGGAAAAAAGCAAAAAACCCTTTGGAGCATAACAAAATCGGGGACGTTGGACTAGTCTCACGGGTGGAAACTCGAAACTTTATTAGCCACTGGTGAGGTTGTGTCTTCTTGTGGGCATGACATCGTTGAGCACTGGCCTTTTCTGCCACAATATAATTCTTTAATGGGGTACGGTGCAGTGAGCCCACAGCAGTATCTGTTGCCTATCTTCCAAAGTAGGACACGTAGCATTATCAGTTACAGGGAAGGGGAACTCACAGCATTCTTTTTAACCGGGATGGGGGAACACATCTTTCTTATATCTTGGTAATAAGGGGTGCAGACAAACACTGACCAATTTTGTATGTGGAAAAGGAAGCTTTTTCGAAACAGGTGCACATCACCTTACACAACTAAGACCTCGCGATACATCCAGTGAATTAGCACTGATCCACCGAACATCCCAACCCTGCAGCTAACTCATTAACTGTATTGCATTTCAACATTTACAACATAAATTCCCCCACATCCTAGGAGTATCTATATGAATCTGTAAGTAAACAAACATCCTAACCTGTAGCTTTAATTACCTGCCTACCCTCCCCTTTCACATGGTTCCCCAAATGGCGACGCCAAACTAATTCTGCAAATTCCTGCGCCGGCCCCTATTTTCCATGCAGCCAGCCACTGCTCCGCACACCATCTGCCCTGCCAATACAAGACGAAACCCTGGCCACCCATTGCACCAGAAAAGATATGCACATCCCAGTCACCGTCAGCCTGTCTCACCAATGGAATACTGTTAAAGTCCAGCAAGAAAACGCACCACATCCTCAAATCATCTTTGACCCCACGGAAATCCACACATGATGATGAGGGAGAGAAGACCCAGAGAATGATCTTCCCAACCTTCTGTAGAATGACCTCCCCGCCCGTACCACCAGCAAAACTTGCACATCCTTCACTTTCACCTTTTCTTTTCCTAGCATGCACATTATTAGAGCCAGCACTTTTCCCTTTTTGTCCTTTGGCAGCCTGGCTTCCATCTGCATGAAATCAATATCAATGATAAAAAATGGCAGTGCTGTACTTGGGCCCACTGTTTCTCCGGTGCCAGTGGCACTCCTAGGTCACCCATGAGCTCTTGGAACCTTGCCAACAGCCTCTGGCAGTCACCCGAACCGAGTGCCCCCACCATGAAAAAATCTTCCAGATAGTGCGTCACCAACTGATGTCCCGTCTGCCATGTGAACACCCATTGCATGAATGTACTGACACACTCGAATAAAGCACAGGATATTGAACAGCCCATTTGCAGTACATTGTCAACATACCATTTGCCTTCAAAATGAAAACCCAGTAGTGGGAAGTCCTCTGGGTGTACCGGAAGCAGCTGAAAAGCTGATTTCATGTCGCATTTTGTCATCAACGCTCCCGAGCCTGCTCCACCACGAGTGACATTGCCACATCCACTGTAGAGTAGGACACTGACGCTACCTCGTCCACAATGAAATCATGAACTGACTGACCGTTCCACCAGGACAGATGCTGTATCAAACAAAACTGATCTTCCTCTTTTTTGGGAAACACCCCAATGGGTGACTAAATAAGATCTTCCATAGGCCAATCTAAGAATGGTCCTGCCATTCTGCCCTCATTAACCTCCTTCTCCAAATTATCCCTCATTACTTGTCTATGCTACGCGGTTGAACGCAAATTGTCAGCCCACCGGCGCGTCCTCAGCCTGTCGTACCCCAACCGAAAAACCCAACGAAACCCGTTCTGCAACAGTTCCACCTCTTCAGGCCACCTGTAAGACTCAAGTCAATATTCCAAGATCTTGAGTTTAACCGGAGTACGAGCCTTTCACAGCAGGTCCCTGGCCCCCCTGCCCCTCTCTCTGTCCTGAGAATGGCTGCTGATAACCACCCTGTCCTCCCCCATACTGTTGCCACGGCCCGATCCGTGACCTTGGGATGCACCCCCTGTCCCTTAGCAGTTGACAAGGGGGTGAGTGTCTGCGCATTTCGAACATTTGTGCAGGAACTTACAATATTCCTGCATGCACATCCCTTTGTTAAAATCCCAGCACCTCCCTCATGACCCTGGCAGTAGGTTTAAAGGCCCTCCCACCCCTCCCCATGTGGGACGCCCCAGAAAGGGACGATAAACAATTGGCAGACCACTCGCCGTGAAAATAGTCCTCCCTAAGTTCGCTGCCCCCATGGTGTGTTGCCACTGATCAGAAATAAGTTTCCCTCCATTTTTATTCCCGGTCCCAAGACAGACACGCCCAGACTTCTTCATTGTACTGAGCCCAGACGCAGCCCCCCTGTGATCTGAGCTTTACCAATCAAATCCATGTACTTAAACATGGCCACGCACTGGTCCGGATATTTTTCACAGTTCACACTAGCATAAATTAAATAGGCCGCCGTCCAATTTTCTATCATAGGGGGAACTCTCAGCCACTTGGCCAGCTCATATTCTTACTTTTTAGAGCCCTCCTTTGAACGCACCTCTCTGTGTAGGAGTTTTAACATTTCCACGTACTCCTCTTTCCAAATGCATTCCTTTGTGACCAACATCAAAGAGTACCCAATGGTTTTGTCACACGCATGTATGGCAATTTCTTAAACTTCAATTCTATACTGTCTGGCCCATCCTTCTTTCCCTCACTCTCCCCCGATCCCCCAGCCACTGCCCCTGCATCCTCTGCTTTGCCTGCGCTCCCTCCCAGGCCGCTAGCAGTCACTTTCTCCTCTGTACACACTCCCACATCTGTCACGTATCATCCCTTGCGCAACCTCTCCCGCTTTCAGACCATGCACTAGCATCCACACCCGTGGAAACGATCTTAGGAGCGGGATCCTTCACGTTGTCCTTACCTGACACTAAGATCAGCGGCTGTGCTGCTGCAGCCCACCTCACCAGTATTTTGTCATCCTTTCCACCTTTGGGAGCCTGTTCTTTCCACACCTGCAACATATTGGACAACTCATTAGCATGCCCTGCCCCCGCTGCCTTCTGGCTCCTCTTCGCGGAGCTCTCCCTCCTCCATACTATCTTCATTGTGGTCCAAAGTGACCACCTCCAAGCGGTCATCCAAACGGTCCCAGACGCTACTGAGTACCTTCTCCTGCGTATTACTCACTCCAAACATCACTTTGGTACCGCGATGCCCAGGGGCCAGGGGGCCTAAGTTACCCTGCTGTGCCAGTTCGCTGCTGCCCCTCGCACACTCATTGCTCCTCTCACACTAGAGGCTGTTCGAGACCTACCAGCCACTGGGGCCAAGAAAGTCGTTCTGGACCTTTGTGCATTGGCTGTGTAGTTGTCCCCCGCCAGCGTCAGGTGAACCGTGCTGGGCCCAGCCCTCTCTTCTCCTCGGTGCTGTTGAGCTGCTCCCAGCTCTACTGAGTCTGGAAGGCCTTGCCTCCCCTGCCCCTGTAAGAAAGAAGATAGAACTGATGTGCTGGAACCCTAGGCCCTGCTCCCTGCCTCACCATAACTCCAAAAATGTCTACCCCCCCCAATCCCTGCAACCCCTCAAGGCCGAGATGCCCCAACTGCACCCACCCCGGGCCCACCCCCTTGACCATTCCAAAATCGTCACCCAGGCCCTCCTTCTCAATATTATCCCCCCCTCAGTCTATTTGAGCATAGCGGTGACTAGTGTGGCTGCAGGGCCCCCTGATACCCCCACCTCCTCTGCAACCTCCTCCCCTTCCTGAGCCGGCCCCAGCAATTCCCATTGAAAGGACCCTCCTATGCCTAAATAGTCATCAAGGCAGGCCACTGTATCCCGCTTCCTGCCCTCAGCTCCCTCTTCCCAGTGCCCAAATATATCCAGGCCAGACCAATCTGTGTATATGGGCTGCTTCTGAGCCCCCTCACACCTCCAAGGCAATCCCTGGGCCCGTAACCTCTCCCACTGCACTCCCCTGGCTCCTCCGCTGTTGCCTGTCCATAAAAAAACCCTCGGGTCCCACCCCCAACCAGTCCCACCCTCCTCCCTCCTCCCATTCCCGCGCGGCCCCACAGACGCCACTCGTCTGCTGGCATCCCCCTCAGGCTCTCCTCATTTGCAGGTGGCTCCTCTGTTGCCGTCCGCTTCCGTGCATTCCTTTTCCCGACAGCCCCGTAAACGCGCCTACCGCATCACCCTGCTCCGCCCTCGCCTTTAAATAAGCTACTGCTCCCTCTGGACTGCACACAGAAGCCCGCCTCCCACCCAACGACTTCTCTCCTGGCCTTGACGCGGATGCATTCACCGCGCAGGGCCTTACTTCAAACATCTCAGCCCCTGACTCTCATGCGGCCGCTCCACCGGCACTCACCTACTCCAGTGCTGCCTGTGCTACCCCCGTCACTCGCCATGAACGTGGCAGGGAGCAAGCAAAAACACCTGCCGCTACTCCTGCGGAAGCCCAACGGTGCAGGCCAGTCGGAGAGGACAACGCCTTACCGCCTACCATGAGGTCTAACCTCCGGCCTCCTTCAACAGCAGCATCGCCTCTGCAACCTTCCTGTCGTTCTCCGCCATCGCGCATGTCAATATTATGCTGCAGGTAAGCTACCTTATAGTAAAAGCACCTGACAACTGACACAAAAATTCCACAAAATTCAGACTAGCAGCCACCAAGTCACCTGAACCTAAAATGGTGGCTGGTAGCCCAAATCCACCCCTTACATATATGTGCTGGGCTACCTTTGGGCTATAATGTAGCCCAGCACAAAATAGCAGTCACTGGACTGCACCACCCTCCCAATCTGCCCGGGGGGTAGACTTCCCTGTGGTCAGCTGCTCCCCACACCCCTCTTACGGATTGAACATCGTTGGGTACCAGCATTTAAAAAGGCGACACGGGCTGTTCGATGACGACGAGAAAAAGTATAAGAGAACTATAAGAATGCGCTCTCCTTCGCCCTTCCTGGGCACCACACCGACTTCTGCCATTAGTGAGGTGGACACAATGGGGCTTATTCACCATATAAAAAGTGACGCAGTGGTGGTGCAAGGGTCTTGTAAAAAAGGCCCAATATCCTTTAGTATGGAGCAAGGAACAATATTTCGTGATATAAAGGGGGCGGGCCCTCCGTTTTTGAGGAAATGTGTAATGTTTTCAGGTACCGTGTGAGGGCAACATTCCTCTCAGTGAAAGGGGGCACTTTAAAATGGAGGGATCACAACGTCTTCGAGTACCATGAGATAATGGGCTATAGCACACTACTGGTCGGAGAAATAGCCCTCAAGCACCCTGTGCTACGCTGTTTGTGTTCCCTTGTCATGAGTGCAGAGTTTACATGGCTGTGTTTCACTACTCATGCACTTTTCCCCACATTTTCCCTAGCTTATAGATTGCCATATCTTCTTACTAGCATATAACAACACTGCAGAGCTTTAAAGTCAATTCAAACTTCTCACGCACACATACAAAGACCTACACAACACTAGACCAGAATAGCTGAACAGCCACATACACTTTCACTAACTCACCAGACACTTGCGCTCTGCCTCACCCTCAATGGCACACATTCCCCGCATCCGCAAAAGCAAAACTGGAGGTCTCCGTATAAACATCCTGGGGACCACACACCTACACACCTGCTCAAGCGCCTGGTTATCCTTTTGGGTGATTAGTGCACTATATAAATCAATGTAACATAACATAGACTAACAAATTGTGTGTTGTGGCAGTGTACTGCCTTGAAGAGCATGGTGGTACTTTTGTTTAGTCAAAGGGCCTGTTAACTCTCGACTCAATTTTCCTGCCAAGGAGATGCTGACGGTTGGCTATGACCCTTTGACTTCCAAGTTCTTTGAGGACATCAGGTCTACTTAGCCTTTAACATCGTATCTTGACTTATTAGGTGAGAGATCATAGTAGCAATCACCATCCATTTGCTGTTTCAGAAAGACTTTACAAGTGCTCTGGGGCTATCATAAGGTAGCATGCAGTACTTTAGAAAGTCTCCCCAAAAAAAAAAAACGGCATTATGATATGGCCTCTACAGATATTCAGGGAAGATGAAGAAGACATGCTCATCATGAGCTCAGGAAGCAGGCATGGACTAATACCATAGGTCATTCTTTTCCATCATGGAAATGTAGGTTAAAATCTCACCTTTGAAATGTGACCAGAAAGCATTGTGTGCTACTGGGGAAATGAATTTACCCTTATGTCTAAATATATAGGTTGTAATCTCCATATTCAGTGGTGTATTTACCAATAGCACAGTATGTTCAGTGGTACCAGGATCCTAAGGTGTGACGGTCCCACGGCATCCCAAATACAGATGTTTTTACCACCAAGCACTGATATTTTTACTACCAAACTTGAGTATGACATGTATAGTTTCATTGTTTGCATTAGGGCCTATGGCACCTTTGCAACACCACTGGCACTGATGATGCTTGACTCATAACAATTTTATGATTCTGGCAAAATCACTTTATTCCTCTGTGTAAATATCTCTACTGTGTGATGTAAAAATAGCTCTGGCCTGATGACACATTCCTACATCCTGCACTGTCATATCATGGCCTCTTTTGACTGAGCACCAAATACACTCACACTGTTCAGTTAACAGCACCGTATAATGAGGGTGCCTCTTTTGTAATGCAAAGATCGCTATAACACGTTCTGCTGGTTGTTGGAGGTCATTGTCTGAGTTACAAAATACCAAATTAAATTTAAAAAAACAAGGAGAAATCAATAAAAGTACATTTTAATATTAATATAATTCTATAATGCTTTTTGATTAAATAATGTTATCAATTTTATGATTTTTATGTCAGGTTAAAATTATGTGTTTAGTGAGATGTCTGTGATAATTCATATATTTTAGTTTTTTGTTAAATAGGGGACCTTAGCTAATCTTCACATTTTCTGCTTATGTACCCTCATAGGATATAATATATTGATTTATTTTGAGTGCACATTTCTCATTTATAAATGTATATTGCATTGAGTGCTGTTTACACATGTATAACACATAACATCTGTTTTATTATACTTTGATAGTGCAACAATTGCTCACATATATGTATTCAAATAATTGCATAATGTTTGATAGAATTAAGTTAAGGTGGAAGGGAAAGTGTAACAAAATCTATAATAATTCTTGCATTTGATATAATTCGATGTGAGGCCTGCCCTTTTCAAAATAATTAGAAAAGTTCATTTAAACTGGCTACGAATAAGTTCAAGGAAGCGAGGAATCTTACACTTTTTGGGAGGCTGAGATTGAGCAGAAGCTGTATACATCCTTTGTGAAAGCTACAGGCAGGCACCCCAGAACTAGCCTGCTGGAGATAACATAGCAACTGAATGCAAAAGATAGACAATAACCTTCTTCATACAGAACAACAATTCTGTGAGTGCAACTGGAGCTATGATTTTTCTTCATTTTAAGTAGAAATAGCGTCAAAAAGCACGAAGTGACAATGATAGCCAATGGTTATGACAGAAAGGGACCTAGGGTTAATTTGATGCTGACCATGACGGAGCCCGTGTTGAATACACTAACCAGGTTCGTCCTGGTCAAAGATTTTACCTTATGACTTTAGTC
Organism: Calotriton arnoldi; assembly: GCA_963921515.1. Taxonomy (NCBI): domain Eukaryota; kingdom Metazoa; phylum Chordata; class Amphibia; order Caudata; family Salamandridae; genus Calotriton; species Calotriton arnoldi. The sequence goes on from CAWUFW010004840.1 coordinate 774,973, forward strand.
CTTGACCTCCCAATCCACTACAGGAGTACATGTTTAAAGCCCCCCAGGACCTCAGGATAGGCACCGAGAGGCTCACAGGGTGGCAGACACAGGACACAGCAGGGTCCAGCCCATGTCCAGTTGGTACTGGTTGGCTGGGAAACAGGAAAGGGCCTCTATAGCTTTCTGTGTCCCTGTAGCATAACATGAGTTCAGGCTCTTCCCAGGTCTCAGACAGAAGATTCAGCCCTCTTCTGACCTTTCACAGGTCTAGGAGTGTTCTGAAGAAGGTGCCTGGCGATGCCACATTTATACCTGGCATGAGCTAGTGAGTGGGATTGATCCCTGGGGATGTGCTAACCAATTGGGCAAAGGTTCACAGGACTAGCTCTACAAAGTTGGCATTTTCAAGATGACCAAAGTCTTCGGCCACATTTAACTTGGGCTCTGAGGGCTAGGGTGTGTGAGGGGAGTGTACTATGATAATCCTAGTATCCTTCCACATCAAATACTAAAATCCAGTTTTAGGCATTCCCTGTACCCTCAACAAACTCAGAGACAACAGTCTGCTGGGACAAACACTGAACTTTCAGCAACCAGACAGTGAACACACAAATATTGATTTGGCATTCTGTTTCCCTCCTTTGAAGTATGTCATGCACTCAACTAGTCCAAACCCCAGAGATGACACTGGAGCCGATGCTGGACCTCCTTCATCACCCAAGAACAATGCAGATCCAGGAATCGAAGTCTGAGAGTCTTCAGTGTCCCCTGGGTTAAAGGGGGCTAGGAATAAAATAAGAAAAGAGAGACTTGCAGTAGAGGATCTGCTCAGTAGCTATGCAAAACTGCGTAACAGCATTTGTCACTTCTGAGATCATCTACGTTTGTGAGGTAGATGATCACTGAACCACAAACTCCGGCTTTGCAATGACGCAATGCACTGGAAACAACAGGAGGAGGCAGTTACCATAGGTACACTAACAAGTCTTTACATACATGTATTGACTTTACTGACACAAACTTACAAGTTTTGTCAGCAGCCCAGCATGAGAGCAGAAATACCAAAATCACAGATTGGAGTGACAATCCTAGAAATAAACTAGAATTACAGATAGGAGTTATCAGCACTTCTCAAGATACACTCAGAGCATAGGTTGGAGTGACTTGCACTCCTAAGGATACACTCGAAACACAAAATGGGTACAAGGTTGATACGTATATCAAAGACTCTGAAGTTCTTTCTCTCGGCACTACTGTTCAGCAGAGAAACACAGGACTAAAGTCTTTAATCCTTGAGCGGTGACAGTTCTAGCATCAAGGTTGTAGGGAGGGGCCGGAGTATAAACACGCAAGAATTGCTGGAGTAAATCACAGAGAGGAAATTAAGGAAAAGTCTATAGTCATTGAAGACGGGGATACTCGGTCCTATTTACTACTGTATGAGGTTTAGTGCACACTAACTTGATATCAAGTACTTAGCCTAGTTCTTCAACTTGTCTGAAGTTTGAAGAAGATCTCGAAGCCATGACTAAGGGAGTCACGGGGGCCAGAGTAGCTTTGCAGGAGGGAGCATAGAAGAAGACGTTGAGGGAGCAGATGCCATGGGAACTACAGGTTTGGATGTACTTTAAGGCTACTAGAGCACTTTCTGGTTCCGGCAGGATTCTTCAGGTGAGTAGGAAGGGTGAAGCTTGTTCTGCAGGAAGCGAGGCCAAGTCACGATTCAGGTATGGGTAGGGTTTATATACTTTCTCGAAGACTCAATGATTACGTCCAGTACATGAGGCAGATGGCCATCTGGAAGGTTCTTGAACTTTGAGGAAAAGACATGTTAGTACACTATCTATGACCTTACAGAATAGACAGGTGCAACTTGTTGATCAGAACCAAATAACAGGAAAAGAATGTATCATTTTCGCTTGAACATGCAGAGTGGAAAACAACACCAAGGCCCCAGTAACAGCAAGAGAAAGGATTGTCATTGGCTCATGGAATTATGGGAGAAGCTTGCAGGGATTTAATGGAAAACCATGCCAAGGGCCTAGGAACAGCAAGAATAGTTAATACATTGGTTCTCAGGATGTGGGGAACACTTGGAGGGGGTCAAGCGTTATGGAAATTATGGGTGCTGGGGAAGCATCGGTCATGAGGCTGCTGGGGAAGTTCTAGTCATGAGGGCACTGGGGGAACACTAGTCATGAAGGATGCTGGGGAAGCATCAGTCATGAGGGTGCTTGGAGAAGACGAGCCATGAGGAATGCTGGAGGCGTATGTCATGAGGGTGCTGGGAGAACATCAGTTATGAGGGATGCTGGGGGAGCATCAACCATGAGGGAGCAGGTGGAACATTAGTCATGAGGGATTCTTGGAGGACCCTCATTTATGAGAGATGCTGGAGAGTATCAGTCATGAGGGGAGTTGGGGGGGTAGATGGATCATAAAGATGCTGCCTAAGAATCAGTCAGGGATATTGTAGCAAGTATAGGGCTCTACAGTGGTAAAGCAACAGGAGCCCTGCACGCTAGACCGCTACGCAGAGGATGCAAGAGGGCGTAGTGACAGAGAGGGAGCAGGAGGGAGTCACGGCAAAGTACATCCCAAATGTAATATGCAAAACCCTAGCAGACCTATCAAGCAGCTCTTGACTCACCACCATATTCTGACACTGTGATATCAACAAGAGGCCACTGTGATAGAAGCTGGTCTGTCTGTCTAGTGTTAGCAATATTTGCTTGTGACAGGGTAGGCCTCTTTGCAGTTAATCAAGTCATTGGGCCCAGCCCACAGGCCGTCATCTCAATGGCAAAACACCCTCCTCACACCCAAGAACTTTAGTCTCTGTCCTGGGAGTATGTTCACATCTCATTAACGCCCACTGAAATGCTATTTCATGACTGGCAGAAAAGAGAACAAAATGCAGATTTAATTTAAGGGTCTTCAGGCAGGGCAAAGGTAACTTTGTAAAAATCATCTTTTCAAAATATGTGATGCCATATACTAGGGACTTATAGGTAAGTTAAATATACCAATCAGGAGTATACCAATTTTATGATGTTGAAAGGAAGATCACAAGCACTTTGCCACAGGTTTGCAGGAGTAAAGTATGCAGTGTTCTATAGCCAGCAAAAATAGAGTTCCATCAAAAAGAAGGTAAAAAAGTTTGGGGTGACCCTGCAAAAAGGGTAAATTTCCAACACACCCTAATGGCCATGACAATTAGAGTTCAGAGCACATCAGTTTTTAGATCTCTCTTTTAAAATGACAGTGATGAGGCAGAACAGGTCTGCTGGGTTGTACGACGGTACAACGCAGGCAAGTACATTGCATGCCTTTGCCACGCATTTTTTAGCACGCATGTTTTTACAGCGAATATGCATTTACAACGCATGCCAATACCATGCATTGTTTTTAGATTTAAAAACAATGTGTTTGTTGGGGAGACCCCCCCAACTTACCTTAAATGCGTGGTATTGGCATGCGTTGTAAATGCATATTCGCGGTAAAAATATGTGTCCTAAAAAATGCGTGGTAAAGGCACAACGAGGTAAAAACCTGGGGGCATATTAGCAAGAAGAGGCGATAATCATCGCTAACCCTGCTTAGCGTGATTTTTTTTATCGCCGGCTATCGCTGGAATATATTGCCACGCTAATGCTGTATTAGCAACGATTAGCGCTATGGCGATGAATATTCCAGCTATAGCGGGGGAAATGGGCCAACATCGCTGAAAAACCAGCTATGTTGCATGGAGAAGGGAGAACACCTTGCTGATACGACCCTGTGGTCGTATCAGCATAATCCACCCCCCCATGTTAGGTATGGCTAACACCTGCTAATTGCAGGTGTTAAATAAATGGCGATGACTCCGGTTAGCGCGACTTTTCACGTCGCTAACTGGGGCCATGGCCACCTTGATAATAGGCGATAGGCCTGTTAGCAAGTGTTTCCCAGGTTTGTTCGTCGGGAACGCCCACTTTGCATGTCATTAGCGATAAATATCGCTGACATGCAAAGCGGTAAAAAACGGGCGCTAATGCCCGCAAACTGTCGCTAACTGCTGTTAGAGACAGTTTGCTGATAGGGCGATATAAATATCGCCGCTTTAGCGGCAAAAGTGCCGCTAAAGCGGCGATAGTGCCCTTGCTAATATGCCCCCTTGTTGTAAAGGCTGTTTCCCATAGATTTATGGAGGCAGGAACAGAAAGTTAGTAAAATGCTTATTTACTTTTTTGCAGTTTCTACACTTAGGGGCACATGCATCAAGGTAGGCTTTTGCGATTCCTTAATTGCGATTATTAAGGAATCGCAATTAAGGAATCGCAAAAGCCTATGCATGTAGGAATCGCTATAAAAATAGCGATTCCTAAACATTCCTTAATTGCGACTCGCTAATTGCGAGTCGCAATTAAGGAATACCTCCCATTAATTCCTATGGGCCTAGAGGCCCATAGGAATGAATGGGAAGACATTCTCAATTAGCGATTCGCAATTAGAGAATCGCAAATTGAGAATGCAATTTCAAGGGTGCCAGGGTGTCAAAATGACACCCTGTTGCACCCTGAAATTGTGATGTGCACCCATGTTGCGCACACACATGCCCCAAGGGCATGTGTGTGTGTAACCTAAAACTTAAAAAAATGCATTTTAGAGCATTTTTCGAAGGTATTGCAAATTACAGACAAGTTTGATTTGTCTGTAATTTATGGTCCCAAATAGCGAAATCGCTATTTGAAAGTGCTTCTAGCATTGCATTTAAGGAATCGCAAATTGCGATTCCTTAAATGCAATCACAATTTAGGAATTCGCAATTAATTGCGAATTCTTAAATTGCGCATAGGAAACACTTTCATGCATCTCCAAAGGCCAATTTGCGATCGCAAACGGCCGATTTTTGCGATTCGCACCGTTTGCGATCGCAAAAACCTTTGATGCATGTGCCCCTTAGTCTTTCCCCTAGTCCCCCAGTCATTTTTTTGACTCTGTCCATTTGTTGAATTAACTAGTCTAATGTAACAGCAATGTAAGTCTAATGTAACAGATTTATCCTCTAATGTCCTTTTCTTTCCTTATTTTTCATATGATCTGTTATTTTTCTAATAAATATGCTTGCTTGTCGTTCTGTACGCTGATGGGCGGTTGGCCTAAATGTTTGGAAACTAAAATTGAATTCACGCTTGGTGCACCCGGTCTTGGGCTGTAAACAAAATGGACTAGATTGCGGTACTGCGATCACCCAAAAGGCCACATTACTGGTTACAGCCTCGGATAATATGATATATGGCATCATTCTGAACACTGCTGCTGAGGAACACAGCAGCTTATTTCTTCCAATTTATATTTTTATTCATAAAGTAACTTTATCAGGGTTTCACTATAAATAAACAAAAAGCCTGTATTCAATCTCGGGAACTTCTGTCTCTCTATCCAATTATCTATACGCCGCAGTTTCTACAGTGACTAAAGTTTATTGCATTTTCAAACAGAGCGTTTATTCTAAAAACATTACAAGGAATGATAGAGTGTGCTCTCTTTTTAGATGAACATTATATACTTTCAAATCAATTCTTCGAATTCCACCGAAATGGAAAGAATGCAAGATACTTCAAATACCAAGGGCAACGCTCCTCAAATAGATTTTTTTGAGAAAATATTTTCTAAAGCTGCCAAGCAGCTCATGTGTTTACTTTTTTGAGTCCCGGTAAATCCTACAATCCCCTCCTTTTCGTAGGAACTAGGGAGCGGATTTATAGTTTGGTGAACGGTACTCCGACCACCAGGGTGAGGGACAGAAAAAAAGGACCACCACACCATCCACCCTAACCAGGGAGGGCAATGTATTGCCCTCCCTCCAACTGCATCCACTCCATTGGAAATAGCTTTCTGACCCTCAATTGGGGGCATATTATCAAGGGCTGGCGATATAATTATCGCCGCTTTAGCATCCATTTTTGGGCGAAAAGCGGCGATAATTATATCGCAATATCATCAAGGACACGCTAGCGCGTGTTTCCTTGATGTAGAGCCCGTTTTTTCACAGCCTCGCCTTGCATCGCTAATGAGATGCAAAGAAGGCGTGGCTGTGAAAACAACACATGTTAATATCGCGAAGGCAGCTTCGCGATATTAACAAGGAGGTGCAGCGATAAAAAAATCGCGCTACCTCAGCTTTAACTCAGGAATTTAACGTCTGTTAAATTCCTGACTTAAGCATACTTTTCATGGGAGATGGATTCTGCTGATACGACCACAGGGTCGTATCAGCAAAGTTATCGCTGCTTTGCAGGGAACATCGCTGGAAAACCAGCGATGTTCCCTGCAAACGGCGATTTCCCAGCTATCGCTGGAATTCTTATCGCCCTGGAGTAACGCGTTGTTAATAACGCGCTACCAGGGCGATAAATTCCAGAGATAGACGGCGATAATTATCCTAGCGCTAAGCGCGCTTTGCGATAATTATCGCCGTCCCTTGCTGATATGCCCCTTGGTTTTTAACTGAAGCTATATGAATTGTCTCTCAAAGGTATCTACAATAATCAACAAAAAGCTACTTTTTGTTCAATTATTTGACCTGTTTCTGAATTTTATTGCAGGTTTTTTAAACTCTACACACTTGGGCACTGTTGTTCAATGGTCAGTGTATGTGCTCTGGCCCATAAAATATGCAGACATTGGCTAATCCCAGACTGGCATATTTAGCACTCCTTACGACCTTAAAACTTGGTATAGAAACTGCACTCATGGCCTTCAAAGTTAAATGGCACCTGTGCACTGCACAAACGTATTGTGCCCCCTACTAGTGTGACGAAGTAAAACATGGCTTCAGTCTTACCATTGAAGCCAGACTGTTGCAGGTTAACTCTGTAGCTTGACCTTTCAAATTAACCATTTTGATAGAGGAAAAGCATTTCTTTAAAAAATAGATCTGGGTTAAATCTGTCATTTTTTCGCTCACTTTGCCACCTCAGTTTGGGCCTAGCTGTATGCAAATCAGCCTTGACCCTGCTCCCCATTGGAACAGTCCAATCTGAACTGCCAGGCCAGTCTTGACTGGGGGTGAGTGTTTGAAAAGTGCTTTGCTCGCTGTTCCTCTGGATTCAAGCTAGCCTGGCTGATGAGGGGTGATACCCCGAAACTGGTCCCAGGATGCTTGTTTTCGGTCCAGGGAGTACCTGGCCTGGCATTTCGGCTTATGAACCGTTAAACCTCATTGGTTGGGGAAAACTGCACAAATATGTTTTTTCTAGGTGAAATTACGCAAAGAATTTCCAATGCTCACATTTACCACTTGCAGGAAGCTATTTCAGCAGGTCACCAATATGAGGCTAGGATGGGGGTAGGGGAGCAATGAGAGTTGCAGGCGAAAGGAGAGGATGTGGCCTGGAAGGGTAGGAAACGCACTAGGCTGCATTTGCAGCCCAAGTCTAATGCAGTTTTTCTCGTCATATTCTCAAGTCAATAAAATCAGAACTGGTGTTCCTGCAATGGGAAAATCCTAGTGGGGGGCACGCCTAGCCAATCTTGATCAGGCAGAGCAGTATCCCACACAGACTTGTCTGACTTGTAATCGAGGCCAAAGAAGCACAAGACCAGGAGTCATTCAATACTGTAGTGTCCGGGGTGACGTTTTAAAAATCTCTTGAAATATTCCCAGGATCCAATATCCTCGTCAAGGAATGAGGCAGGATTCCAAGCCGCTTAGCCAGAGCTAAGGAAATACTAATCTACCCAGACTATTGTTTTAAGCACATTAAGATAGACTATCTCAATAGCTCCTGCTGATGCATTTTGTCTTCAATGATGGAGGCCTTTGTTCACCATTCAGTTTGAGGCCAGCAAGGGCAGAATTAAACCAAAGTAGTATTCTTGGACTATTCTTAAATGGGGGGACAGGATGTAAATATTTTCACAACTTTAACTGAATCAGTTCTGGATAATCAATGGTAAATCAGGTTGATAGAAGGGAAATAATGGTTAAGATTCGTTCTTTCATTCCTCCGTAGAGAACGTTCCTAAAACATCTGGAAAGGGCACACAAATTACCTTTCTTTGTTAGGTGTGCTACACTAAAAGGAAACCTGAAAATTAATGTCATAAGAAATCCCTGTAAGATGGATAGGAACCTTAATTAAAGTACTATAAATTCAGATGGTCTAAATAATGGCCTACCATGTGTGAGGGTGAGTTTATGTGTGTGTACTGTAAGAAGCATCTAAAACATCCAGGTTATTAATCTCTGGTCGTTCAGGATACTACAAGCAAATATTAAAATCTTGCTGCAGCTGCAGTTGCTTAGTACAAAAGTCCAAAATATATGAAAGGGAGTTCCAGTAAAATCCAACAGAACCAGGGGTCATTAACATAAGAGAACCATCGCTGCTGTTTGTTCTTTTTAGGAACTATTAGCCACCAGAAGTTGCACCTCAGCCAGATCATCAGGAGAAGAAATAATTACATTATTTATAAGATTTATTAGACACGCTCTCTGTACAACCATATGATTAGACAGTTGGGTTAATGTCAGGGTAGGATATGTGCATGCCGGGTACTGTCATGGCTGGTCTTTGATCCAACAGCGTCTCAGGCTAAAATAAAAGTGGTGGGCATATGAACTGAAGCACCACCGGTACTCAGATCCAAGCCCCTTTTCCTTGTATGTGGCAAATAATTCTTTATAACACGAAAAAGCAGTTGAGGATTAAGTTGATAGACTCAATCAGTGGATTTAAAATGTGGTTTTAATCATCAGCCTTCATTATGTGAGCACTTTTTCCTAATTTTACAAAGCGTCACAGGTACCATTTGAACCAATACATGATTCAATTTTTTGGGATGTGCAGGACCATCCCTTAGCAATCATTTGTGAAGCTGCATTGATAGGATGATAATGAAAATGTGGTTTGTTTCAAGTTTGTCTTGCTGTTTAACTGAAGATGGAAAGTTATCTGTTTGGTAGTCTGGACAGTACAGACAGGCTATAGAATAAATGGGCTGGGACTCTAGTTGACCCTTCTGAGCAAGAATAGTGCACACTGATAGCAAGTGAAAGAAACAACCTCCTCTACTCAGAACTTTTATTTGGATGGTTACTTACTCAGCAAAGCTGCCATACTCTGAATAGGACACAGCATTGTCTTCTCAGCATACTCAAATCAGAGAGTAGCTACATTTCTTAGCTTTGAGTCTGTCCTTGTAATAAAGTGTATGAGCTCTCCACAGTCAGGCAACCACACTTTGAATCAGGCAAAACTAGCGCTTCTCCGTAGAGGAGGTTGGGGTTCAATGGTTGTAGGAAATTGGGTTTTTGGTTGAGGAGGGTGAAACCCTACTCAATCAGCAACCACAATTCTTGTCAGGATAAAACACAAGCAAATCCCAAATTAACTTGTGCTACCTCTGGTAGCTTGCTAAAAAACAATCAGGCTTAACTTAGAGGAAATGTGTAAAGTATTCATGCAGCACTTCATACAGTAATGAAGTGAAGACACAACACAAGGAAAATCCCACACCAATTTAGAAAAATTGTGTAAAATTTAATAAATTATTTGACACCAAGAACTTGCACTGAGATGTGTCGATGATGAGCTGCATCTGGCTGGGCCGGAATCAATGGCCGCCCTAGTCTGCTCTGTGTCGAAATTTGTGGAGATGCGTCAACATGGAAGAGCCTATTATGTCCCTGTGGCTTGAACAGGTGGACAGCCGACTGACCCTTGGAGATTCCTTGGTTTTTCTATGTCCACAGAGGCAGACTGGATTCAACAGGACAGCTTACAGCAGCAGAAGAGTCCTGGTGCAGCAACAGCAGGCCTGGGCAGCAAAGCAGTCCTTGGTCAGCAAGTAGACCAGCAGGGTAGACTTGACAGCTTGGCAGTCATTCCTCCTGGCAGAGTCCACAGGTCCAGAAGTGATTTGAAGAGTTGGGTGTGAGGGTCCACTACTTATACCTGTGGCCACTTTGAAGTGGGAGAAACGCCTAGAGTCCTCTCTCTACAGAAGTGTCTGGAAATTCTTTCCTCACTTACCTGGGCCCAGTTTACCTCGGGCATAAAATACTAGTGTGAAAAACTTTGTGAGTGTGCTGAGGCAGAGTCTTCGTGATGTGCAAGTGTATTAGGTGACATTTTCTCCCCTCATCCTGACAGAGATGGCTCATCCTGTTAACACCTATTCCACCTCCATCTTATTGTCTGAGAGTAATACAGAAAGACCAGCTGCACTTAGTCATGCAACTCAGTTTACAGGCTGCAGACACAAAATGGTTAGGAGAAGAAAATGCCAACTTTCTAAAAGTGGCATTTTCAGAATTGTGACGTAAAGTCCAACTTTGCCATTAAAGAGGGTTTTAAATTACAATTCTTTAGAGACCAAACCCGACTTACCTACTTGCTTCCAATTGAAAGTTGTCACTTATTTAAATGTAAAAATGTATGTAAAAATGTAACCCAATGTTATTCTATGGGAGATAAAGGCCTTGCAGTAGTAAAAAATGAATTTAAGAGTGTTTCACTACTATGACATGTAAAAGTCAAAAGTACATGTCCAATGTTTTAAAAATACTGCACCCTACTCTACGGGCTGACTTATATGTATTAAAATGCCTGGTAAAATGTTTATTTGCAGGTTGAAATGGCAATTTAAAACTGCACACACACACACTGCAATGGCAGGCCTGAGACATGGTTACATGTCTCCTGCTCGTAATTTTAAATTAGTTTGGACTCATACAGAAAATGTCACTTTGAACACCACTAACAGCACTTTTTAAAAAGCATGTCGGAAATGCAATGAATTTGATGTACTAGATAACAAATGCTTTTTTTAACTGCTTATCACTCTTTTTAACTGCTTATTACACTGCACTCTAAAATAAATTACTCTGTGCACTTGCGCCATGGGAAAGACTTTTTAAAATTGTAGCTCTCACCCTAATCATAGATCACTGCATTGCCTAAAGTTTAACTGCACTCGGGAAGACTGCTCTTGCATGCACTGTACAACATGGTAAAGGCACTCTTGAGGGCGAGGCACCAATCATGGAGGCAGCATTCTAGTGATTCAGGCGTCCTCTTCATTCAGGGCTTAAAAGCATGGCTGTGGCGTGAGCGAGCTCTAGGCGCGCCGGCAAGCTCGTCTGCACCCATCCGCGACTTGACCACGACCAGCGCCAGCCACTCTGCTGGTTTTAGCCCAGAGGTAAGACCCCGACTTACCTACTCTCCAGCAGAGCTCCATCAGTTCAAACAACGCCTCAGGCAATGTACTAGGCCCTGTTTCCTGCCACTTTAGCAAGCTTCCTCTCAGCCCAATAAATATTGGAGTTAGAGAACAGTGAACCACAGGTCACCCACACTAAAATTAAAGCTGCACTTATACATGTATGGTCACTCCCCAAACATGCACTAGATATATACAACCTAATTGAAGAGGAGCGCCTCGATGTTCTCCTCATGACTGAGACTTGGTTAACGGAGGATTCTTGTCCTGATCTGCAGCTCTCTCTCCCCCCACATTTTGCCTGCCTCCGCCTAGATTGAGAGGGTAAGAGAGGTGGAGGGGAAGCTATAGCCTTTAAAAAATCACTAAAATGTACCACATTTGAGGTAGACAACCTGGTTAGGGCAGATGTTATGTGATTCATCATCTCACTCTTCGCCCAATGCTCATTCGCAGGAGCTTTGGCATACCGACCTCCCGGCCATTCTAGTGGTTTCATTAAATCCATCTCCCAAGCTCTGGGCAACAAAGTTGTTAACAATGCAAACTTTACCATCTTAGGGGACTTTAACATTCAGTTTGACAACCACCTAGGCAACTTTGCCTCCAAACTGTCGGAATAATTTGCAGACATTGATCTTTCAACAACAGTAAGAGGTCCTACACATAAGGCAGGACACAGTATAGAAGCCATTTGGAAAAAACGCCATATTAGACGTAGGTACACCAAAAGACATCACCTGGCCCAACCATTTCATACTTCTCTTCTCATGGTCTCGGTCCTCAACAAAATAAACAGGAAGAGTGAAGCCCACACACAAGACCCACGCCTGGGGCAAAGTAGACATCTCTCTCTTGAAAGAGACACTAGAGGCTACCAAACCCAGCTTTGCAGGCGACATAATGCACTATGAAGCTACGGTGAGCAACTGGCTCACCGATGCCAAAAATAGGACTGTTACACTAATCAATAGGAAAAGCAATAGACATCTGCAATCCGCCCGTTGGTTCACCACTGAACTTGTGGCCGAAAGAAAGGGATGAAAAAAATTAGAGCGTCTATGGAGGGAACACTATGAGGAACCTGACAGGTGCCGATACAAAGCGGCATTGTGCAAGTACCACAATAATTTGAAAGCTACACGCCAACTATACTACTCTAACACAATTGAAAAGGCAAACAACAACGCAAAGGAAATTTTCATTATTGTCTCAAATTTCACTGATCCCAAAAACTATGTGCTGCCACTTGTGCAAAGTGCCTCTTTGTGTTCCCTCTTAAGCACCTTCTTCGAGGATAAAATACAAAGAATTCAATATAACCTCACTTTAATACAAGACATGGCCCCTACAAACTACTTGAGCTTTCCCATACCTACGCACAGGACAAACTATTGATATTTCTCCCCCCAGCAACTAAGGAACTGTAACATACCTTATCCAAAAGTAAGTTTGGTTCCCCCCTGGACCCCATCCCTCCCCAAGTCATGAAGTTGTTAGGGATTAGCCTGGGTTCCATTTACCAAGAACTCTTCACCATTTTCCTGTACTCAGGGATAGTGCTCCCTGCAAGGAAAAAGGCAAATGTTATTCCCCTTTAAAATAAAAACGAACGCAAATTTCAGACCAATATCTCTGCTTCCAGGGTCTCTAAGATCTTAGAAAAATCAGTAAACACCCAGTTAATGTCATTTTTGGAAACCTCCAACCTTCTCCACCTCCAACCTCCTCCACTTCTCACATCCCAGCACTGAATCTGCACTGATAGAGATCACAGACTCCATGTAATTCACAATAGATGCTGGACATAATGCCACACTGATCCTACTGGACCTCTCAGCGGCATTCGACACGATCTCACATAAGATCCTGCTTGATGGTAAGGCCTAAGCCTGGCTAGGATCCTTTTTAAAACAGAGGGAATAGGCAGTCTGGCTCAAACCGTTCCTCTCAGAAACTAAGGCAATTAAATATGAAGTCACTCAGGGCTCAGCCTTGAGCCCTACTCTTTTTAATATATATATGATCCCACTGTTCTACCTCATCGAGTCCTTTGGCAACCAGGTGGTGTCTCCTAAGCAGATGACATCCAACTGCTGCTAACATATAGCAGGAATGACTATGAGGCTAAAATACATTTTGCTGCCTGCATGACAGCAGTGTTGGGTTGGCTCAAATCCAATGCATTACAATGCAATGCAGACAAGACGGAGGTATTGCTATTTGTAACAGACCCCAAGTAAACACAGTGGAAAAACAGGTAAAATGTGCCACAAAGCAATATTCCCAACAAGCACTGGCAAAGCAAATAGATCTCGGCTTTGGTAACTGTTGGCTTTGCTAATGGTTTTAAGGGATGGGCGTAGCACGGCTAAAGAGGTAAGCCCAAAAAAGAAAAACTGCTATGACGCAGCACTAGAGGCCATGTCATTTTGTAGACGCATGCAACATTCATGCGCATGACTATAAAATGCACAGATTTTTATTCTTTTTATTTACTGATCCAAGTTGGATTGGTAAATAAAAAAGGGAGTGCCAAAGTGATTCTTTATATAAAAGTGGGGTGACGAAACCAATAAGGAGAGCAGCGGTGGAAGCAACATGGAGGACAGGGTCGTAAGCAACACAGAGGGTGGTAGGGAAAGTATACAGCACAGGCAAGAGAGAACAATGGGGAGCGCTAGGGAATAGAAGCATATTGGCAAGAGAGAGAGCAAGGGGGAGAAAGAAGCACACAGGCGAGAAATCAATGTAGGTGGAGAAGCACACAAGGCCAAGCACAACATGGAGGGACGTGGGGGAGAAGCACACAGATGAGAGCAACATGGAGCAGTGTGCAAGAGTGAAGAAAAGTACATGAGGGAGACAGCTGAAAAACACATGCACTCTCATGGAATGCTTAACCAAAAATGAAAAAAGGACTGTCTGAAAAGTAAGCAGTGGAAGGACACAAACAATAAGGACATGCTCTATGGTGGGTCAAACACAAGAAGATGAGGGAAAGCCCACAGAACCAGTCACTAAAGTAGGGTTGACTGTGTTTGAAGGTTACTTTATTAAGTGCAAGCCACGTAATGTGAGGACCACTACATTTTCTTATTCCCACTACACAGCAATTAAATTGTACAAGGCAATCAGATATGAAGTTTATGCAAATGTAAACCTGTCCAGCTAATACTCACCCTAGGGTTCACAGCAATATCCTGCCATAGAACTCCTTCTCAACTTTCACATACTGATTTCCAGAGATAAGACCAAAAGGTCGATAGATAACTATAGACAACAGGTTAATGTTTATTAATCTTTGATATGAATTATGGTTACTGGATACCTAGATGCTTCTACAGGGATTGAGAGTTGTTTAGTGAAAGGGTAGTGATGGTTAGGGTAAGGAGGGTATGGTGGTGGGGAGGGGATGGGTGGTGGTGAAGGCGGTGATGTTAAGACTGGTGAGGGTGTGGTAGTGAGGGTAGGGATGGGATGTGGTGGTGGAAAGGGTGGTGTTAGTGAGGGTGGTGGTGGTATATTGTGGTGGTGAGGGTAGTGGTGGTGGTGAGAGTGGTGGTGATACTTAGGGTGGGGGTATAGGTTGGGTGGGTGGTTGTGGTTAGGGTGGTGGTAGTTAGGGTCTTTGGTAGCAAGAGTGGTGGTAGGTTGGTGGGGATTAAAGTGATGGTGGGGGTGTGGCAAAGGGTGGTGGTAGGGGTTGGGTGGTGGGTGTGGTGGCTTGTTAGAATAGAAATGGTTAGAGTGGTGGTGGATAGGGTAGTGGTGGTTAGGGTGGTGATGGATAAAGTGGTGGTTAGGGTGGTGGTACGGTGGTGGTGGTGGTTAGGGTGTAGGTGGTGGTAAGGATGGGGTGATGGTGTTGTTAGGTTGGGTGATGGTGGTGGGTGTGGTGGTGGTGAAGTTTGTGGTTGTGGTTATGTTTGTGGTTAGGGAGGTAATAGTTTGGATAGTGGTTAGCGTGGTGGTGGTGATTAAGGTGTTAGTGGTGAAAGTGGTGGTTAGGATTGTTAAGGTTGTTGTGGCTAATTCAGGTGGTGGAGGTGGTTAGGTGGTCTGGATAGAGTGGTGATTAGGATGCTGTGGTAGGGTAGTGGTGGTAGGGTGAGGGTGTGAAGGAGGTATTAGGTAGGGTGGTGGTTAGGGTTTTGGTGGCAGTCAGAGTAGGATGTTAGTTAGGCTAGGGCGGTGGTGGTTAAGATGGTAGTTAGTGTAGGGTGGTGGTCTTTCCATAAAAACAACAATCAAATAATGAATTGAAAATGGTTGTTAAAAAAACTAAGATGATCTACAGGGATTGACAGCAATGTTTAGTGAAAGGTTTATGGTGGTTAGGGTAGGGGGTTATTGAGGTCGTGGTGAGCGTGGTGGAGGTGATGGGTAGGGTGGTGATAGAGTGATGGTGGGGTGATGGTTAGGGTGGTGGTGGTAGTGGTTAGGATGAGGTGATGGTGGTGTTAGGATGGACTGGTTGTAGTGGGTAGGCTGGTGGTAGTAAAGTTGGTGGTTGTGGTTAGGGTGGTAGTAGTTTGGATAGTTAAGTTGGTTGTGGGTAGGGTTGAATTGTGAAGGTGGTTTGGGTAGGGTGGTGGTGGTTAGGTTAGAGTGGTGATTATGGTGCTGTAGTAGGGTAGTGGTGGTAACATGAGGGCAGTGAAGGTGGTGGTGGTGGTTAGGGTTTTGGTGGCAGTTAGGGTAGGATTTTGATTAGGTTAGGGTGGTGGTGGTTAGGATGGTAGATAGGGTAGGGCAGATGTCTTTCCATAAAAACACAATCAAGTAATGAATTGAAAATGTTTGTTAAAAAATGAAGCAGTTTTACAGGAATTGAGAGCCATGTTTAGTGAAAGAGTGATAGAGCTAGGGTAGACTGTTAGGGTGGTGATATTGAGGGTGGTGGTGATGGTGCTGAGGATGGTGAGGGTGGTGTTGGTGAGGGTAATGGTGCTAAGGCTGGTGACGGTGATGAGGTGGTAGTGGTGATGGTTGTGGTAGGATGGTAGTAGTGGTGGTTGTTAGGGTGGTGTGGTGAGTGATGTGGTGGTGGTGAGGGTGGGGTTGATGAGGGTGGAGGTGGCAGGGTAGTGGTGGGGTGGTGTTGGTGGTTAGGATGATGGTGGTGAGGGTAGTGGTGGTAAGGGTAGTGAGGGTGGTAGTGATGACCATGGTGGTGATAGTTAGGGTGGTGATGGTAGTTAGGATGGTGGTATTTAGGATGGTGGTGGTGGTAGAGTGGTGGTAGGGTAGTGGTGGTGGTATTAGGGTGGAGGTGGGGTGATGAAGGTGGTGATAGTTTGGTTGGTGATGGTTAGGCTGTTGGTGGTGTTTAGGGAAGGTTGGTGGGATGGATATGGTTGTGTTTATGTTAGGGCGATGTTGATTGTTAGGGTATGAGTTGTGGTGAGTAGGGTGGTTATAGTGGCTGTTGTTGTAGTGAGGCGGGTGGTGGTTAGTATGTTGGTAATTAGGGTGATGGTGGTTAAGGTGGTGGTGGTTAAGGTGGGGGTGGTTAGGGTGTTATGTAGCTTACGTTTGTCCCCATTTTGGTTTTTCATTTTAACTTAACATCATTTTTCCAGTGGTGGTTTGCACTTGCTTTTCCCTATTACGCAAATGTCTTTGCACTCATTTCTTTCAGATAAACATTGTAGCCTTGTAGTCTGCACATTTAGTTCTAGGGTCGTTCAATTTATTGTTTTATTTTTTGTGCTCATAGGGGACGACTTCTCTGCTGCAGTCTAATTAAAACGTTGTACTGCACCTCTGCTACAATGTGATACACTTGCCGTTTTATTATAAAAACAGCGTCCATGATGAAGTCGGTACAGGAGGTACACTTCCTGCTAGACACATCATGGAATGCTGCTGTCACCTGTGACTGAAATGCAGTTCCTCTGTCCCTGACCTTCATCCTGAGAAGGAAGATAGCCATGCAGAAGAAGTGTGCAGGATTTCACACCTAAGATAGGGTGTATTCTAAATGCACTAAGGACGTCTTCTTGACATACGGGACAAATGTATGGAGTTAGGTCATTCCAATAGGCTTGGCAAATGGGTACTCCCTACATGCTCTTTTTTAGTCTATAGAAAGTAGTAATAGATAGGAATAATGTTATTAACATTATGAACAATTAACATAATTGAATTCTTTGTGTTTTTCACCATTCTAATAATGCTTCTTACAATGATGTAGCTCATCTTTTTCATAATTGCAGTTCATGTTATATTTACAAAGATTAGAACTTTTCAATAAACATTTGAAAATGCAATATTGTATCTTTTGTTTGTGATACTTTGGGCATGGATGAGTGACAAACGAAAGGGTTAGATATGGTTCTATAATTTCCTTGAGAATCTCAGAGTCATGTTCTAGGCTACTGACAACATCTATAACTCTGTGGGATTAGGAGTTTATATGCAGTACTGTGAGCTAGCCAAATATACCAACATTTACTGATTATATAAGAAGACTTGGTCTCTGTATTATGAAAATGCGTTGTTTTACATACGCAGTTCTACTAGATTCATAGGTGATGGGTGTGAGGGTGGAGTGGTGGTGGTTAGGTTGGTGGTGGTGAAGGTGGTGGTGGTTAGGTTGGTGGTTAGAGTGGTGGGATTGTCTGGTGGTGGTGTGTCAAGGTGCCGAGCAATCCTACCTGGAATTTGCACATGAACAGAAGTTGATTATCTCCCAAAACCCTCTCAGAGATACTTCAGAGGCCGATATTTTACCAAGCCTCCAAATGACCCCCAAGGGGGAAGGGGGAGTGGATAAAATAACAAATACCAGAAGAGGCCGTCCAGGACTTCTGGCTTCCAGATTCTCTCTTAAGCACCGGTCTGTTCAGTTAGTGTTCTGATGGAGACAACCTAAGGAAACTAAGCACACAACAATTATTGCGACCCCTATTCTATCTCTATTCAATTTCTAATACTCTTTCCTAATAAATGTACTACCTACCCAATTTTCCAGAATACTGAGCTTCTCTTCTGATACAGTTTTTATTTTATTCTTTCTACTGTTGTAAGGTGCTCCCTCAAGTATTGATTTGTTTTAAAAGTATAAACAATCTGAAGTATCTGAGGAAACTAAGCACAAGCAATTACTTCAGTTTCAATTCTATCTCTATTCTATGCTAATTATTATTTTCTTAATATATATACAACCTACCTAATCTTCTTGTTTACTGTGCCTTACTTCTGGTTCGATGCTTTTTCCTATTCTTTCTATTGTTTACATGAACCTTTAATTTGTTTGAATAATAGAAATGAAATAAAAGTCCATAATAACTTGTATCCTTTCTCTTTCTCGAGGAAACAACTCAAAACTTCACACGGGTAAGTTCATAACAGTATTTACATTAAATGCGTATTAATTCTCTCCTTTCAGAAGGAAAATTATTTTGTTGCTAGACTGCTTTGTAGCTTTTCTAACTATCAAAGTTATATCACTTAGCTGTAGAAATAGTCCTCTATCTCCAAGGACTGTTGTAGACTGCTGTGAGATTCTTCGGTTTTATTTCTCTTTCTGAGTCCGTTGTCAGAGACGAAACGTTTACCTCCTGGTAACGCCCACAAAACCTTTGCTCCAGCCGGAGTGCGCAAACTCAAGACACTGAACACTAGGGGACTCTTCTCTTCTGTCGGAGT
Organism: Calotriton arnoldi; assembly: GCA_963921515.1. Classification (NCBI taxonomy): domain Eukaryota; kingdom Metazoa; phylum Chordata; class Amphibia; order Caudata; family Salamandridae; genus Calotriton; species Calotriton arnoldi. Next base: position 793,825 of record CAWUFW010004840.1, read on the forward strand.
GTGCAAGTTCAAGACGCCGAACACTAGGGGAATTCCTATACCCGACGGACAACAGGAAACGAGCAGGGATTCCCAGACACTGACTAACCGCCGCGTAAGGGGAAATATCTCAAGACTCACAGAGCGACTCATGACAAGGTACAAACTTGGGAATTACCTCAGTGAAGTGCGCAGTCTTCAGGTAGCGCGCGCTTCACAAAGGTTCTAAATCGCTCATGGAGAAAACAACTAAACCGCGATTTAGGTTGAGAGATCGGCAGCCATCTTAGAATTCCTTTCATGCCACAACTTGTTCCAGGTGAGACTCCCTTCGCCTTGTTGAACCTTCTGACTAGCAATGTGCAGATTGTTTTTGCTGAGTAGTCTGGAGGCCTGACATGGTGGTTAGAGTATGGTGGTTATTGGGATAGTGATTGTTAGGGAGGAATGTTGGAGGTTAGAGGGTGGCGTTGATGGTAGTATGGTAGTGTTGGTAGAGTGAGGGTGGTGAAGATGGTGGTGATTATGGTGGTGGGGTTAGTTAAGGTAGGATGTTGGTTATAGTGATGGTTAGGGTATAGCTGTGGTGCTTATAGTAGGGTGGAGGGTAGGGTCATGGTATGGTGGTGATGGTGGAGTGGTTGTGGTTGGGTGGTGGTGTTTTAAATAGGGTGGTGTAGGGTGGTGGTGAACTGGTTAGACTGGTATTGGTTAAGGTGGTGATAGGGTGGTGGTGGTTCGGGTAATGGTGTTCGTAGTTAAGGTGAGGGTGATGGTAGGGTGGAGTGATAGAAGGGTGGTTATGGTTAGGGTGGTGGTATTGGTGGTTTAAGGGTAGAGGTATGAGTGCCTGGTGTTGTCTAGAGTGGTGGCTAGGATGGTGTTGTTAGGGTGGTGGGTAGGGTATGACAGTGGTGGTGAAGGTGGTGATGGTGGTTAGGGTGGTGGTGGTAAGGGTAGTAGTTAGCGTGGTTTTGTTCAGGGTGGTGGCAGTTAGGGTGGTGGTGGGTAGGCTGGTATGTGGATGTTACTGTAATGGTAGTGATGTTTACTGTGCTGGTAATGGTTAGAGTGTTTATGGTAAGGACGGTGGTGGTATGGGTGGTGGTGATCAGGGTGGTGGTTAGGATGGCAGCTAGGGTGGTAGTGGTGGTTAGGGTGTTGGTGATGGTTATGGTACAGTTGTGGTGGTTAGGGTGGTGGCAGTTAGGGTAGGGTAGGGTAGGGCGGTGTGGTGGTTAGGGTGGTTAGGATGGTGAAAGTGGTTAGGATAGTGGTTATATATATAATATTCAATATTATTCTATATATAATTGCCTGTGTATTCCCATCCTTTGACAGCACTAAAGAGTCTTTTTTCAGTGTTGCACAAAGGGCTTCTCTCATTGAGATTAATGGGGCATCAATGGGACTCAAATTTGCACATTATTGAGAACACTACCAAATATTAGGACAGGGGTCTGCATAAGAAAGCTGATCTTATCCCAGAATGCCCAACTGTAGTACCCTTGTCTCTTAAAAGTATAGGAGTTGCAAGGCAACAAAAGTGGCACGTTATGCAATGGATATAACAGCTCGTTCACAATAAAAGCTGCCATTTATTAACAGCTTATGCTTTATGAATAGTTGCTAGTTACTGAACACACAAAGAGAAGGAGTGAGAGGTACAACTCCTCAACCGTCCTCCTTAACTATAAATCTAACACACACAACAAAGGGGTTAAGGAGGTAACACTAAAAATATATTATCACCCTCTCAAGCAACCCATATATGGATAATTAATGCCCTCACCCACTAATAGTAGCATGCTTCATCATAGGGCGTGAGACAACAACCCCTGCACAGCCAACGCTAGGGGTGGAGTGATGGGTATTTTCATATATAGCTTCAAATAAACATTCAAATAGATCCACTGTGCAATATCTTATTAAAACTATCTTTGGAGTGTCCATCTCTATTTTATTCTGGCCCCCTAGGCAGGGTTAAAAACGTATCATGAGATGGTATAGGGGTATTATTGCCCAGTCATCTCTTATACTGTCAACCTGTTTCAGCCACTCATCTATTGCCACTCGGGGTCATTGGCCTTCATCAGGAATAAGATCTCTATAGTCACTATCACCGTTCCTTGTTTCCACTAGTTAGTAAGATACGTGGTGATGTAATATCATGCATTGACTTTACTTGTCACTTCTGTTCATAACGCCAGGAATTTCCCTAGTAATTGTCTCATCTCTCTAAAACTGCAGTAGGGACGCGAGCATCGCCCTGTAGTCACACATTCATCAAGCGACCACCAACGCCAGAGTTAGCCACTCTCCATCCTCCATAGATCAACGGGAGAAGTCCAGTGCAGTAGGTCAACTGGACAATTGCAGGGACAGCTCTGGAGCTTGTTATGTCCCTGTAGCTCACATAGGAGGGCAGTCAGCTGACTAGTGGAGTCACTCAACCTGGGATGAAATAAACAGGTCCAGTCTTTCTTCTAAGCAATCAGGGCAGGCCTCAAGCACCAGAGCAGCAGGACATCCTGTTTCAGTAGAATCCTCAGGTTCAGGAGTGTACAGAAGAGTGTGTATAAGGGTCCACTGTTTATACCTGGTGCCCATTTTGAAGTGGGAGAAGCTTCTAGAGCCCTCTCCCACAGAGGTATCTGGAGTTTCTTTCCTTCTTGCCCTGGTCCCAGATTGTCTAAGGACACCAAAGACTAGTGTGAAACTCTTTGTGAGTGTGCTGGGGCAAGGTCTTTGTGATGTGCAAGTGTGATAGGTGACAGTTCCACCCCGTATCAATTCAGAAATGACCCATCCTGCCAACACCTATACCCCAGTAGTCTCACTGTCTGAGAGGAAAGACCAACTGCCTGCTACACCTAGTCATGTTACCAAGGATACAGGCTGCATCCACCAAATGGGTGGGACAAGAAAATGCCAACTTTCTGAAAGTGGATTTTTCAGAATTGTGACTTAAAATCTAACTTCATCATAAAAGATTGTTTTAAATGACAACTGTTAGAACTGGGGGTCTCTAGTTGGCAGGGGTAGGTACCTTTGTCCAAATAGGGACCCTTGCTTCTAGTCAGGGTAAGGGGGTACACTCCTGAAATAACCCCTGCTCAACCTCTTGGTAGCTTGGCACGAGCAGACAGGCTAGTTCAGAGGCAGTGTGTAAAGCATTTGTGAACACATACAGTAATCCAGTGACAACACTACAAATGGACACCACACAGGTTGTATTATAAAAATAAGTATCTTTTATATAGATTTACCACAAGACCATAAATGACATAAATAATCCACAATACTGTACTTTAAGGATGGTAGAATTAGCTTGAGTCTCTTAAAATGAACATGCGACACTTTGAGTTCAATGTACCTTAAGATGCGTAACGCAGGGCAACAAAAAGTGTTGCAGGGAAGGTGATGCGGTAGTCTCTTACACGCAAGGACGGTGATGCGTCGAAGATCTGGTGCAAAAGAAACAAAGCGGCGTCTTCTTGAGGTTGCGACAACGAAGATGTGATGCGTGCACGCCCGACGGCCGTGCGGCGATTGGGATTAGTCTTTGGAGCCGCGACAGGCCCTGCGACACGCTTCCCTGGCGATGCGACGGCGTCTGATGCGAGGTCGGCGATCTTCTCCTGGGATGCGGGGCGCGCCTCGTGTTGCGATGCGTCGGCGTCTGATGCGAGGTCGATGCTCTGCCCCGGGGATGCGATGGCGTCTGATGCGACGGCGACACTCTTCTCCGGTGCTGCGAAGCGCTTCGAAGGATGCGGCGTGCTTCTTCGGGGATGCGCCGGCGTCTGATGCGACGGTGACACTCTTCTCCGGCGATGCGAGACTCAGCGGCTGCGGCGACACGCTTCTTCGTGTTGAGTCGCGCTTCCAGCTCCCAGAGACACGCAAGTGTGTCAGAAGGTCCAAATTCCCAGCAAGGGAATACAGGGGGAGCTGGTGGGTGAAGTCTGTTGTCCCTGAGACTTCAGCAGGAGGCAAGCTCTAAAATCAAGCCCTTGGAGATCCTTCACAAGTTGATGAAAGTACACACAAAGTTCCCTTCTCCTTTCTTTGGCAGTCAGGCAAACCACTGCAGGCCAATCCCCCAAGCAGCACTTCAGGCTTAGGGATAGTCTCTCCTCAGTTTCTTCTTGGTTCCGCTCCTCAGCAAAGGTTTCTTCTTGTTTCCCAAAAGTGATCTAATTTCCTAGGGGTCTGGGTCCCCTTTTTATACACAGTTTCTCTTTGTTCTCTGAAGGCAGAGAGGCCTTTGCCTAGTCCAAAACCAGTTCTGGTCAGTCCTGGAGCACTTTGTTTTTCTGACTCCTTCTTTCCTTTCAGAATGTGGGGCAGAGTGCTCAGCCGCCCGGCAGGAGGTGGAGCCAGCATTGTGGAAGGCAGGCACAGCCCTATTCAGACCCAGGTGCAACTCCTCCCTCCACTCTGGATGCAGATCTTTCTATTCAGCCCTGTGCTGACTCACCCTGTCTCCTGTAGCCACCCCCAGCCCCTGTCACTCAATCTCCAGACAAGGAATACACAACCTAGCAGAGGCAGGCTTGGAAGTTTAGGCAAGAAAATACCCACTTTCTAAAAGTGGTATTTTCAAACACAGAATGTTAAAACCAACTTCACTAAAAGATGTATTTTATCATTCTGAGTTCAGGCATACTAAATTCGTTTTTCTACCATGTTCCCTGGGTCAGTTCTGACTATAAGGTGTAATAGTCAGTCTGCCCATTCTGGCCTATGGGGAGCAGGTAGCCTTGCAATAGTGAAAAACGAAAATGGCTGTAATTCACTATTAGGACATGCCACACACACCAGGGCATGTCCTACCTTATACTTACACTGCACCCTGCCCTAGGGCCTACTTTAGGGGTGACCAACATGCAGTAAAGGGAAGGTTTAGGGACTGGTAAGTGGGTGCACTCACCAAGTCGACATGGCAGCCTTAGGCTGCACACAGGCTCTGCGATGGCAGGCCTGAGACACATTTTACAAGCCGCTTCTGTGGGTGGCACAACCAGTGCTGCAAGCCCACCAGCGGCATTGGATTTACAAGCCCTGGGCACACTCAGTGCACTGTACTAGGGACTGACAAGTAAACCAATCATCCAATCATGGAGTCACTAATCCATCACACAATTTACAATGGGGAGAGCATATGCACTTTAGCACTGATCAGCAGTGGTAAAGTGCCCAGAGTCATAAAACAGCCAACAACAGGTCAGAAAAATATAGGAGGAAGGCAAAAAGTTTAGGGATGACCCTGCAAAAAGGGCCAAGTCCAACATAACCCCTTCCAGCCAAAAACGCAGGGGAGACCAATCACTACCCTGATGGGCTTCCCTGCTTTGGGCGATAGAACCTGGACCCTGGCCCACAACAGCAGGGGCATACTCCAGTTCTACGCCAATCTGAACCTATTGGAATCCCTCCGTCCATACTCTCAGGGTCCACCAAGCTAATCCATGGGGAACCCTTCTCCTCACCTGTGGACACCATCTGTGCAGCACCTAACCTTAACTTGCTCACAGGTGTGTCCCCACAGACAGACAGCAAGCCACAGTGGCCACTGACAGTGGTCAGGGATGAGACCCAGGCCTTATGCCTCTCAGGGCTCTCAAACCTCTGTGGCGTCAGAGAGCGGGGGGCAGTAGCCCCAGGTGCCTGGCACCCTTTGTCCACTCTCCCTCCTGTCAGGTCAGGTATGACATCCTGACACTGACCCACCAGCCCCAGGCCTGTACCCGGCGGCTGGACTGGAGACTGGGGTGGGCTTTCCCACACCCGGTCCTCCTCCTTGGGGCTCTGTACCCTCCCACCTGGAGCGGTTCCCCCTTCCAGAATTGCCAGGGCACCTGTGTCAGGTGTCCTGCACAATTCGCCCACCAGTTCAGGGGTTCTATCCTGCAACTGGGATCCCAGCATAGGGTCTGTACCCTTATACTGGGCAGAGGCCAGGGGTGAGGCTGTCCTCTCCCCGCCCCCTTACTGGGGTCCTGCACCCTCCCACCTGGAGCGGTGCCCCCAGAAGACAAACTGGTAGGGGCACTGTTAGCAGCTGCCCCTTCCTCCAGGTCAGGGGGACACCCTGAACCTGGCCCTCCAACCCAGGGTCTGTACCCTTAGGCTGGACCTGTGCCTGGCAACCCAGGACTTCCGGGAGGGTACACCAACCCCCCAAGGGAAACACACTCCTCTACAGTTGTGTAAGAATCTGCCTGGCGCACCAGGACTTCCTGGGGAGCACGCATGCCCCCCAGAGGGTAACACATCTCTCATGTGTTGTGTGACAGTCTGCCTGGCGCAGATCTCCCGACCCCTGTCCATCTGACAGTGCGTGAAGATCCCCCAGGACAGAAGTGGTGTCACCATGGTCATTGACTGGTGACTCAGCCCTTCTGGCTGGTCCCTGACCCACTGGTTCTTCCACTGGGGACTCTCTCCCCCTCTCACCCCTCACTCTGGACTTCTGCACCCTCCCAAGTGGAGCGGCACTGCCAGATACCAGAAACACTGGAGCTCCATTTACAGACGCTCCAGGTTCTCTAGACACTAGGAGATCCTCCTCAACAGGCGGCCCATCAGGACAGCCTAGGCTCCCTACCTGGTGTTCCCTTAAAGAACCATCCAGGCTCTGAGACTGGGTTTCGGGCACCTTGGGACACGCAGCCCCACACTCACTCCTTCTCCACTGAGACAGGACGTGAGTCCCTACACCCCTCCCATTACCACGGGACCTAGCTGGGCTACACTGAACCTCTCCCACCACTCTGGGTTGGAAGACAACTGAGCCACTCCTCTTAGGGTCACTCCCCAATGCCTCTTCAGACCCTCTGGAATCCACCAAAAGGTCTGCCTCCAATGTGAGCTCCCTGAGGTCAGAGAACCCACACTCCAACAGGTGTTGGCATAGCTCTGGAAAACAGGGACTTACAATATGCTCTCCCAAAATTGGATCACACAGTCCCCCACAGGGGTTAACCAAACTATCCTTCACCTCACCATCCAGTGCCTCGCACATGTACCCCACACCACTCTTCTGAGATTGGCAAGACGGTATCTGACTGTCTCTGTCACTCAACCCACACTCTTCTGGGCGGTCTTCACACTCACATATCAGGACTTCAACCATGGGGGAACCCCTCTCCCTGCACCTCTCATCTAGAGTCAGTAGAGTGTCCCTCCCACCTGTAGGACTATGAACCCCTGTGCCAGTTCCCCAATCCACCTCAGGGACACTGCGTACCACTAGAGCTACCTCATATCCTGGAACCTCCTGGTGTATATTAACCCCCTCCTTCAAGTCAGGTGCCACATCTCTGGGTGTGTGTACTACTCCCTCAGCACTAGATAACATAATTTTGCTGCCACCATCTGAGCTGGACTCCCCTCCAACTCAGCAAAGCTCACTCTCTGAGCTACACATATTTCTTGTTGCTGGGCTGAGACACTCATGGCCTCCAGCCTCTCGAGCTTTAAATCAAGCTCCCTCATTCTCAACTCATGCTCCTGATCCATTCTTTTCTCTTCTAAGGCCAGCTTTCTAGATTGCAATTCAAATTCTAACTGCCCCTTGAACTTGAGCTTGGTCAGCTCCATTTCGTGCATCCTACTCCTTTCTCTGTCCTCCAGCTCTTCTGGGGACAGACCTCTGGAGGAAACACTGCTACCCACGGGGGAAGATTCTCTCCTCTCCCCTGGACCCACTGGCCCATCCAGCTGCTCATTTGCATTCTCAGCCCCCTCCTCATTTTCAGGGGTATTCCTTGCTTCGACCCAGGCCCTCAGCGCCTTTTGGATCTCATCCTTCTTGGAGAGACCGGTCATTGAAACTTTGAATCTTCTGCAGAAATGCTTGAGCTGTTTCAAGTTGTAGCATTCTAGTTTCTCCTCCTCCCAATCATTATCAACAGATGCTATGGATGCTGCTGTATCCATGGTGATTAAACTTGGCAGTTTTTAGCAAAAATAGAAAGTCCCAGAAAAGAATATCTACCAAAAGTATGTGGTTGCGTTATGGTCTGCACTCACTAGGTAGTGTTCACCAATCACTGTACATGAGTCAAAAATGCAAGTCCAGAATCCTCACCGCTGCCACCAATGTTAGAACTGGGGGTCTCTAGTTGGCAGAGGTAGGTACCATTGTCCAAATAGGGACCCTTGCTTCTAGTCAGGGTAAGGGGGTACACTCCTGAAATAACCCCTGCTCACCCTCTTGGTAGCTTGGCACGAGCAGACAGGCTTAGTTCAGAGGCAGTGTGTAAAGCATTTGTGAACACATACAGTAATCCAGTGACAACACTACAAATGGACACCACACAGGTTGTATTATAAAAATAGGTATCTTTTATATAGATTTACCACAAGACCATAAATGACATAAATAATCCACAATACTGTACTTTAAGGATGGTAGAATTAGCTTGAGTCTCTTAAAATGAAAATGCGACACTTTGAGTTCAATGTACCTTAAGATGCGTAACGCAGGGCAACGAAAAGTGTTGCAGGGAAGGTGATGCGGTAGTCCCTTACACGCAAGGACGGTGATGCGTCGAAGATCTGGTGCAAAAGAAACAAAGTGGCGTCTTCTTGAGGTTGCGACAACGAAGATGTGATGCGTGCACGCCCGACGGCCGTGCGGCGATTGCGGTGAGTCTTTGGAGCCGCGACAGGCCCTGCAACACGCTTCCCTGGCGATGCGATGGCGTCTGATGCGAGGTCGACGATCTTCTCCTGGGATGCGGGGCGCGCCTCGTGTTGCGATGCGTCGGCGTCTGATGCGAGGTCGATGCTCTGCCCCGGGGATGCGACGGCGTCTGATGCGACGGCGACACTCTTCTCCGGTGCTGCGAGGCGCTTCGAAGGATGCGGCGTGCTTCTTCGGGGATGCGCCGGCGACACTCTTCTCCGGCGATGTGAGACTCAGCGGCTGCGGCGACACGCTTCTTCGTGTTGAGTCGCGCTTCCAGCTCGCAGAGACACGCAAGTGTGTCAGAAGGTCCAAATTCCCAGCAAGGGAATACAGGGGGAGCTGGTGGGTGAAGTCTGTTGTCCCTGAGACTTCAGCAGGAGGCAAGCTCTAAAATCAAGCCCTTGGAGATCCTTCACAAGTTGATGAAAGTACACACAAAGTTCCCTTCTCCTTTCTTTGGCAGTCAGGCAAACCACTGCAGGCCAATCCCCCAAGCAGCACTTCAGGCTTAGGGATAGTCTCTCCTCAGTTTCTTCTTGGTTCCGCTCCTCAGCAAAGGTTTCTTCTTGTTTCCCAAAAGTGATCTAATTTCCTAGGGGTCTGGGTCCCCTTTTTATACACAGTTTCTCTTTGTTCTCTGAAGGCAGAGAGGCCTTTGCCTAGTCCAAAACCAGTTCTGGTCAGTCCTGGAGCACTTTGTTTTTCTGACTCCTTCTTTCCTTTCAGAATGTGGGGCAGAGTGCTCAGCCACCCGGCAGGAGGTGGAGCCAGCATTGTGGAAGGCAGGCACAGCCCTATTCAGACCCAGGTGCAACTCCTCCCTCCACTCTGGATGCAGATCTTTCTATTCAGCCCTGTGCTGACTCACCCTGTCTCCTGTAGCCACCCCCAGCCCCTGTCACTCAATCTCCAGACAAGGAATACACAACCTAGCAGAGGCAGGCTTGGAAGTTTAGGCAAGAAAATACCCACTTTCTAAAAGTGGTATTTTCAAACACAGAATGTTAAAACCAACTTCACTAAAAGGTGTATTTTATCATTCTGAGTTCAGGCATACTAAATTCGTTTTTCTACCATGTTCCCTGGGTCAGTTCTGACTATAAGGTGTAATAGTCAGTCTGCCCATTCTGGCCTATGGGGAGCAGGTAGCCTTGCAATAGTGAAAAACGAAAATGGCTGTAATTCACTATTAGGACATGCCACACACACCAGGGCATGTCCTACCTTATACTTGCACTGCACCCTGCCCTAGGGCCTACTTTAGGGGTGACCAACATGCAGTAAAGGGAAGGTTTAGGGACTGGTAAGTGGGTGCACTCACCAAGTCGACATGGCAGCCTTAGGCTGCACACAGGCTCTGCGATGGCAGGCCTGAGACACATTTTACAAGCCGCTTCTGTGGGTGGCACAACCAGTACTGCAAGCCCACCAGCGGCATTGGATTTACAAGCCCTGGGCACACTCAGTGCACTGTACTAGGGACTGACAAGTAAACCAATCATCCAATCATGGAGTCACTAATCCATCACACAATTTACAATGGGGAGAGCATATGCACTTTAGCACTGATCAGCAGTGGTAAAGTGCCCAGAGTCATAAAACAGCCAACAACAGGTCAGAAAAAATATAGGAGGAAGGCAAAAAGTTTAGGGATGACCCTGCAAAAAGGGCCAAGTCCAACAACAACTCTTTAAAGACCAAACTCTACAACCTCAACAGACGACTCAGCTTCTACACCCCCACCCGCCAGCTCCGCTCGACCAGCCTCGCCCTCGCCACAGTCCCCCGCATCCGGAAAACGACCGCCGGCGGCAGATCCTTCTCCCACCTCGCCGCCAAGACCTGGAACACCCTCCCCACCAACCTCCGACAGACCCAAGACCTACTGGCCTTCAGAAGACTCCTCAAGACCTGGCTCTTCGATCAGTAGCAGCACCACCCCCCTCTTCCCCCAGCGCCTTGAGACCCTCGCGGGTATGTAGTGCGCTTTATAAGTGACATGATTGATTGATTGATTGATTACATCCCTACCTGCTCCCAATTGACAGTTATCACATGAGAGAGGCAGGCCTTGCAGTAGTGAAAAACGATTTTAAGAGTTTTTCACTAGCAGGACATTTAAAAGTACATGGCCAACTTTTTTTAATACACTGCACCATGCCCTGTGGGGTGTTTAGGGCCTTTTTAATGGTGACTTATATTTATTAAAAAGGAAGGGTTAGGCCTGGCAAAAGGTTTATTTTGCCAGGTCAAAATGGCAGTTTAAAACTACACTCACAGGCTGCAATGGCACGCCTGAGACATGTTTAAAGGGCTACTTAAATGGGTGGCACAATCAGTGCTGCAGGCCCACAAGTAACATTTGATTTACAGGCCCGGGTACAGGTACTACCACTTTACTAGGGACTTATAAGTAAATTAAATATCCCAATTGGAAGTTAGCCAATGTTACCAAGTTTTAGGGAGTGAGCACACACATTTTAGCACTGGTTAGCATGATAAAGTGCACAGAGTTCTAAGGCCAACTCAGATGAGATAAGAAAAAATGGAGAAGTAAAGCAAAAGGTTTGGGGGAAGATCATCATGAGGCTAGTAGGTCTAATATTAGCCTTTGATCGAGAGCAGGAAAAAATATCATGTTTCGACTCAAATGAATTTAAAATCTTCTTTAATGATAAAGTTGGTTTTCAGGTTACAATTTTGAAAATGCCACTTTTAGAAAGTTTGCATTTTCCTCCCCTAAACCTTCTGAGGCCTTTTAAGGAGTTTCCAGCTGCCTATCAGGAATATGTATTGGACCCAGACAGTAAACAATAGGACCTGGGTGTAGCTGAGAGAGGGCCATCCTGCCAGGATAGGAGGGGCGAAGCTGTTCCCTCTCCCACTTGCACTTTGAAGCGCTGCTTACAGCCCATTCACAAAGGAACTTTACACCAGCCTATTGTCACCCTAGACCACTTAGAGCCTAGGCAGGGGAAGAAAGGGGAAAGAAAGAAATTTCCATAACCAGATGTAGGGGTGAACTAGAAGTTTCCCCCACTTCAAACGGTGGCACCAGGTATAAATATTGAACCTTTTAAGCCACTCAGCAGAACACTCATGGTGCTGTGGACATTACAGTTAATGGATTGCCTTGTTCCCCAGAAGACTGTCCTGCTGCTTGAAACCTGTCCTTTTCACCAGAGGACTGCCCTGCTGCTTGAGGCCTGCCTTGTTCTTCAAAGGACTGCCCTGTTACTACCAGGAGACTGCCCTGAAGCTTGAGACCTGCCTTGTTCCCCGGAGGATTGTCTTTCTCCTTGAGGCCTCCCTTGTTCTTCAGAGGACAGCCTGCTGCTTGAGACCTGTCCTGTTTTCTGAGAAGGAAGACTGGACCTGCTCTCTTCATCCCAGGCTAACCTGAGTGACTCCAAGGGTCAGCTGGCTGACCTCCTGTTCTGAGGTGCAGGGTCACAACAAGCTCCAGAGGCCCCCTTGCAACTGTCCAGCTGACTTGCTGCAACAGGCCCTGCCTGGGCCTTCAACTGCACCTGCCTGGACCTTCTACTGCAAGAAAAATGTAGGGCCTGATTCACAAAGGGCCTCCTCACTTTTGACTGAGGCCCCAAAGTCCTCGGGGAGTCTCTGCACTCGGTCAGAATCTCTGCAATTAGAATTTTCATTGCCAAGATTCTGCTCCGAGTGCAGGACTCCCCCACGGCTGTGGGCCTTCACCACGAGCGCGGAGGCCCATTGTGAATCAGGCCCAACAAGCGGACAGCTGTGTGGAAAAATGATCATACAATTATTTAAATCTCACTGAAACAACTAATTATCACTGAGTATTCAATTTTGTTTGTAAGAAGGATTTCTCATATCAATATATTACGCAACGCCTGTGCTTCTATAATCATCCCAAAACAAAATCATGATTGAAGATCTCTGACCAAGAAAACGAAGAAGAAATTAAAGAACGGTTCTTACATGTTACATATGTAGTTCCTGTCCGCCAAGGGCAGAAAGATGTGAAGTCAGTCACTTCCTTGTTACTTACTCTGCGTTTACGGAAAATTGAGGTGATTGTCCAGGCTCTTCCGCCATTCAATTCACCTGAAGTTAGTCCCTAATGCTGTGAAAAATTGCAAATTATGTGGCATAATGCAGCACGTTTTGTGATACTATAGTATCACCTCATTATTTGGCATATTTTACACGTTTATACTACCTAGGAAAAGGAAACTTCACCTCATTAGTAGCAATTTGATACCTAAATACAGCAATAAGCAACAGAACAGTGACCAGTCAACCTTTTTGCAAAGAGCCTTCAACTGCATGGCAAAATATGTTGCCATCTTTTGATCTGTTTGAGCTCGAAACATTTTCTTTGTTAAAATCTGCAGATTAGGCAGAAAATTATGGGTTATGTAGTCTATGCGGCAAATCCCTAAATATGAATAAAATGCTGCAGCTGTAAAACCTCATAACCCCAGTGGCCCTGCGAATATGGCAGAAACTAGAAACTGTGGAAGAGAGGGTAGTGGAGATTGGGCTTACAAGATCACTAGATCGCACAAAATACCCTTAGTACATATCCTCACATCTGGGTTATCATTCCAGGTTAGGTGTGGTAGAGTCTATGTATAAGGCCTTTTCCAACATGAAGCAGATGCCTGGCCATGTGTTGTTTAGCTGATAAGGTTTCTCCTCTTCGCATCAGTTCCCATCAGTCTATTCATCTCTGTACCCTTGTTGTTCTCCATTTTCGTTCCTTCACAATTAGGATTCTTTATTCTCTCCCTTATTTGATCCTTTTGGTCTATGCCTGGTTTCCCTCTTGTTTCTCTGCTTAGTGATTTGACTCTTCAGTCTCTGTTGGTCTTTGGTGTCCTGAGGTTCCCGCCTGATAACCTAGTCTGACTAAAGCTCATCACTTCACCATCCACTAGGATGAGTAAGAATTGAGCTATTCTTCTATGTCTACAGTAGTAATGCATTCTTGACAGTCCTATTTTACTTACTTCATAGGTGGTTGTTACTCCCTTGAAGTCCTGGGTGTTCCATGAAGTCATCCGAAGCCTCCATTTAATAAGACAAATTCTCCCTGAGGGTTGTCACCCGTTCCTCCGATGGACAAATTATTTATTTTCCAGATACTTTCAAGCAGGGAACCTGACACTGTGGGGCATCCTTTTATTTAATAGCTAGCATGCCCCACTTTTAAATGTTAAACACCCTGTTCTGTGGGTTACAAGGCACACTGTAAGGGTGATATATATAAAAGTCAGCTTTTCTATATGACAAAGACACTCTTATGTGCCATGTGACACTGCAGTACTTTTAAACAGCAGCCCAGCCATAGCTTAGTTGTGCTCTCGAGCAACTCATTCTTGTCATGTATGTGGGTGGAGTAGGTAAACACACTGTAGCTCACATATGGCATTTACCTTCCATGCCACCAGAGCATTTTCTGCACAATGTTCCATGATCTAACTGCAAAGTAAAAAAAAAAAGCAAAAAGGTAAACCTAATACAGAGTATATTATTCAGGAGAAAAACACAAGCACTGTAACACTATTTGCAGTGTTGAGTGCACAAAGTCCCAAAGCCGCAAAACAACACTGGAAAATGTGAGGAACCATGACAAAGATGAACTCCTCTCTTAAGGTGTGTCGCTGTTAGAGTTTATGTTCTCACTATTTCTTTTTTGTCTTTTCTTGTTTCTACAAACACACAAATCATTTTCTATTCACATGTTCATGTATATGAAATGTAACACAGAATCCTGTCTTCACAATGTGCATTGTTACAAGGAGTGACTAAAGACAGATATTCCTGTACAAGGGCTGTGTTGTTAATTGGGGTCCTGGTTGATGGGGGTGAACCCCGACTCAAGCAGCAACTACAATCTTTGTCAGAATAAAGAGCAAGCAAACTAAAATAACATGTGCTTAAACCTCTGGTAACTTGCCGCACAAGCAGTCAGGCTTAACTTAGAGGCAATGTGTAAAGCATTTATGCAGCACTTCACACAACAATAAAGTAAAAACACAACACAAGAAAAATTCCACACCAATTTAGAAAAATAGAGTACAATGTAATAAATGATTTGAGACCAAACAACAAAAATCCAATCAGTAGAACTGGCAATATGCACTGTTAAAGGTTTAAGTAAAAACAGTGCCTGGAGGCACAAAGCGCCAACTGTGGTTATCTGGTTGCGCCAGACCAGGACAAAGTCACAAGTTCAGGCCGGCTGCAATGGGGTGCGGGCCAAATGCCGGGAGCAGGTTAGGCCCACTGGACGAAGTACCCTAAACCCTGGTTTGCAGGGCATTGCAAGATTCCGCATTGAGGCTGTGTGATGCAGCAACGGTTCTGAGGAGCTGCAAGGCTGTGATGTGGAGTCCTGTGTCATCAAGGATGCCATTGACGAGGGGCTTGTGATGCAAAGTCCTGTGTCGATGATGTGTCATGCACCGGTAGTTCTGAAGAAGCTGCGAAGCTGCAATGCGAAATCTTGCATCATCATCATCGAGGATGCTGCTGATGAGGGGCTTGCGGTCGAAAGGCCTACATTGAGGATGCATCATGCAGCAGTGGTTTTGAGGAGACTGCAGGCTGCTAGGACCTGCGTCACACTGTGCCGCTTCTCCCCACAGGATCACAGCTGGGCTATCAGAGCACCTTCAGGCCCACTTCCAAGGGTCCAGGATTTGGGTGGCACCACTTGGGGGGTAGGACCCACAGCAGACAGAGTCCAGGTGCCTAGTTCAAGGTGGTTGGAGCCTTTTGTGTCCCTGTAACTATGATCAGGAGCCAACTAGCCCTTGGAGTCACTCTGGTGGTCCTAGGTTCAAGATGCAGGTCCACTCCCCTCACTCAGGCAGCAGGACAGCAGAGTAGCAGTCATGTTATATGTTATGTTATACCATTTTATAAAGAGCTTAGCTACTCTAAGGCTTCCTGCATGAGTTATGATGTGCAACTAGCAACCTCTCGAACTATGCAAGACAAGAGTAGTTGGAAAAACATCCACGTTTTGAGCAACTTTCTAAATTTGTTCTCTTTAGACAGCAATGAGAAGGATCTTCCACTGCATCTGGTCCTTTGAATACACAGGACCTTCAGCAGAGCAGCGTTGGAGGATCTTAGCGTCCTGTTAGGGGTGTAGAGTACCAAAAGGGCCCTGACCAGTAATTGTCCTGTGAGCCATGCATAGTGCCTTAACCTTCATCCTTTGCTCTACTGGAAGCCAGTGCAAGAATACTAATGCGCTTTTGGCTGAGACAAGTTAGGGCTCCTTAAAAATGGTCTTTGCTGCTGCGTTTTGGACTACTTGAAGTCTCTTGACAACCTACTTAGGGAAACCCAAATATAAAGATTTTCCAGAGTCCAGACGAGAAAGAATGAGTGCCTGGACTTCAATCCTCCTAGAATGTACTGGTAGTAAGTCAAGGATTTTGAGTACATTTCTCGGCATAGCGAAGCAAGACTTAATCACTGTTTTTGCTTGGGCTTATATAGATAAGGAACTATCCAGCCAAATGCACAGACTTTTTTGGGGGGAAGTGGGAGAGCGTAGGGTCCCCAGACAGTCAGGCCATCCTAGTGTTGTCCGTGGTCCTTCTTGTAAAGCAGCACAGCAGTCTTCCATAGGTCCAGAGGTGTAACAAAGAGCTGGGTCTGAGGGTCCAATATTCATAGCTGGTGCCCACTTTGAAGTAGGAGAAGGTTCTGGGGGTTTTCACCCTCGGAGGTGTCAGGAATTTTCTGACTCCCTGGCCCTAGCTTGTCTGGGGCCACAAAAGACTAGTGTCAAACCCTTTGTGAGTGTACTCAGGCATAGCATTGGTGATGTGCAAGTGTGTTGGGTGACAGCCCCGTCCCCTATTCAAGTTAGAGATGGTCACTCCTGCCAACATGGATCTTCCCTTTGTCCCACTGTCTGGCAGCAATACACAAAGGCCAGCTGCCAGCTACACATAGTCGTGAGACTCAGGATGCAGGCACAAAATGGTTAGGATAAGAAAATTACAACTTTCTAAAAGCAGCATTTTCAGAATTGCAATTTAAAATCCGACTTTACATTAAAGAGGGTTGTAAATTGCAATACCTCAGACACCAAATTGACATTTGTACCTGCTCCCATTTGAAAGTTATCACTTAATAAATGTAATAAGTTAACTCAATATTAAACTATGGGAGAGGTAGGCCTCGCGGTAGTGAAACACGAATGTAGAAGTTTTTCTATACCGGGACATGGAGAACTTAAAAGTACATGTCCAACTTTTTGAATACACTGCACCCTGGCCTCTCGGCTGTTTAGAGCCTACCCTCTGGGTGGCTTATATGTATTAAAAAGAGAGGTTTAGTCCTGGAAAGAGGTTTATCTTGTCAGTTCGAAATGGCAAGTCAAAAGTGCATACACAGGCTGCCTTGGCAGGCCTGATACACATCTACAGGGCTCCTTAAGTGGGTGGCACAAGAAGTACTGCGGGTCACTAGTAGCATTTAATTTACAGGCCCTGGGTCCAAGGAATACCATATTACAAGGGATTAATACGTAAATTAAATATGGCAATTGGGTGTAAGACAATTCTGCCATGGTTAGAAGGTGGTTCAGACTATCTGAGCCACCCGGATTTTTCGCTTTTTGAACACCTATTTGTTGAGCTTTTACTGTGGGAGAGCCTCATAAGTTGGCACTCACCCACAGTGAACTCATGATGAAAGGGACTGCATGTGTATTTTACAGGTGTTCCCCTGGCGCGAGTAGGCCACTGCGCTGCAGCCAGAGTAAGGGGCACTGGGCTAGTTACATGCAGACATGTGTGTACATGCATGTGCACAAGTGTAAGGGCTGGCCAGGGGAGATTCCTAGCGTGCGCAGCCCAGGAGCAGCTACAAAGTGAATGGTGTGGCAGGGCTTATGCAGAATTGGGTGGTGACATGGAATAAGCTTTCTACAATGGGAAGAAACATTTGAGGGAAAGTCAGTGTGCTTTACTGTTTTTATTCCATTACTCTCCTATGAGGATGGGGAGCACATGGGCTAGTTTCACTTTCCTAGGGCCTACAAATTCCAGACATGCACCAAAGTCCACTGTAACTTATGTGAGAAGAAGTATTCTGCAGAGTCCAAAGTCAAATTTTTACTGCTTTTGGGTCATTCAGAAATGTTATATTTCTCTGAGTCAGCTCATAACCAGGGCCTGGCTGGGGCTGACCCGGCCAGGCTGAATTAATGACCTTCCTCCCCCAGCCAGCCCTTCACAACAAGCATTCCAAGGGCGAAGGCCTCCACTCCAAGAAGAGAAGATGGGTGGAGCTACGGGTTCATCCATCAGCAGCTGTCACCTGGTGTCAGACACCAAGCTGCTCGGGAGAGAAGGCAGCGAGGGGTGAAGGGGCTCTCAGAGACCATGTGGCATGAGACCCCTTGACGACGCCATTTTGAACAAACTCAGAGGCCTGGGCAGGAAGGAGGGAGCAGGGGCAGAGAAGTGATGTGTCGCTGTGTGATAGGGCAAACAGAGACTTCCTGCCAGCCCCCTCCCCAATTCTTTTAAAAGAGTTTGCACAGGAAGAGGAGCTCTCTCTGGGGTGTGGTCTGTTGAGGAAGACTGGTGCTTGAGCCTGGTGCCATGGGCAGCTGGAAGGAAGAACCTCCAGACTGTCCCAGGACCTTGCAGTGGGCCAGGAGGGGAGACAAGGACCAGTGAGCAGAAGCCTGGGCCTCTGCGCAAGGAGAATAGAGGCCCAGGAAAAGAGCCAGGTGAAAGGCTGGTAGAGGGAGCCAGTGAAACCCGCTCCCTGCTGCATTCACCCTCTTGGAGATCAAGAGGATGAAGGAAAGTGCTCCCAGTGGCTGGGGAGTGCCGCCAGGAGCAAGAAGAAGCCAAAATCAGGAAGATCGGTCCCCTGGGGCCTGAGATATGCCCCCCAGAAGGTAGGCGACCTTTGACCTTTGGCTAACCGACGACGAAGCGCGTGGGGGTCCGCCGCCGGTCCAGAAAAGGCCCCTTGGGTGCGTCAGGCCCCGCGGGCTGCCCCCAGCAGAAGATAAGTCGGGGAGCGCCGTCGCGCCCTCCGCGAAGACGGAAGTCGAGGAGCGCCGTCGCGCTCCCCGTGAAGGTGCGCCGGGGCCCGGGATCCCAACTCCGGGCCCCGATGATGGTGGCAGAGAGGAGGGGGGCATGCCATCGCGCAACCCCCCTTGCGAGGAAGCCAAAGTTGGGGAGCGCGACAATGCCCTGTGGGGTGCCAGGAGCCCACCCTGGCCCCTGCCGAAACTGGGGACAGGGGAGTGCCATCACACCCCCCTGGGAATGGTGAGAGGGGCCCAAGATCCCAACTCCGGGCCCCGCTGAAGGCAAGGAGCGCCCCCCGCGAACACGGAAGTCGAGGAGCACCGTCGCGCTCCCCGTGAAGGTGCGCCGGGGCCCGGGATCCCAACTCTGGGCCCCGATGATGGTGGCAGAGAGGAGGAGGGCACGCCGTCGCGCAACCCCCCTCACGAGGAAGTCAAAGCCGGGGAGCGCCGTCGCGCTCCCCGTGAAGCTGGCCCCAGGCCCGGGACCCCATCCCCGGGCCCTGATGTGAGGTAAGAGAAGGGGGGAGTGCCGCCGCACTCCCCCGCAGACCCGCCGGTCAAGCTGCAGCCGTCGGGTCTGCCCGCCGGATCGGGCAGACCAGAAGAGCAGCGCTGGCTACAGCGGCAGCACACGAGGGTGCGGGCCAGACCGGGAGCCGGCCGGAGCAGCCAGGGGTGGGCTCCCCGGGCTGCCTTTACCTCCCCCGTGATGAGGAAACAAGGCACGGGGTGCCCGGGTGGGACAGGGCCCCCGAGAGGTGGCAGAGGCAGCCGGGGGTGGGCTCCCCGAGCTCCCAGCAACTCACCTGAAGAGAAGGGGGTCCGGGTGGGACCGGGCCCCCACCGAGGATCCAAGACGGCGTGAGGCCACCAGTAGTGCAGCGCGGCTCTCCCCGAGCAGCGGGGGAGCCGCTGCTACGATATGCACGGTGCCGGAGCACCTCGCCCCATAATGCTTTGCAGGCCCGAGCTGGCCTGCAGTAAAAAGCCTGTTTCACTGCGTGTAGTGGCCCCAGAAGGACGGGGTCACCACGAGAGGTGCGCCAAGGTGCAGGGGGAGC
Organism: Calotriton arnoldi; assembly: GCA_963921515.1. Classification (NCBI taxonomy): domain Eukaryota; kingdom Metazoa; phylum Chordata; class Amphibia; order Caudata; family Salamandridae; genus Calotriton; species Calotriton arnoldi. The sequence continues at coordinate 813,638 of CAWUFW010004840.1, forward strand.
TGCAGGTGCAACGCAGTCTCCCCCAGCATGACGAAGAAAGACCCTCCCTAAGTCTCCGGGGACTTGGAAGGAATAACCCCTCAAGGGCTCAGCTAGGTGTCATCAGCATCTCTATGGCTGGAACTTTTGTTCTGCAGCTGGGGGTGCTTTCAGGACTGCCTCAAGGTGTGAAGGGCTGAGTTGGGGATGTCTGTAGAAGGGCATCACCTGGAGGTGAAGAGGTGTAATTGCACTACAAATGCATTTACCTATGTTATTTCTTTTTAGAGGGACTAGAAGTCACATGTGTAATGTGAGGTACCTGTGTAAGGTGAAGTCATAAGCGAAGTGGGGGTTATGTTGCTGGACATTCCTGCTAGGGTGTCTGGCTGTATTTGCGTAATCCTGTGATTTTACCTGTGATGCCTTTTAGAGGCTGTGATTGCAATGCATTATAATTGTTATCCTCTATGATAAGTACCTCATTTAAAGTGATGCCCAAACATGTATTCATGCTGCTGCGTTAGGTGAAGAACAACCCAGACTGTTAGCCCCTAAGATGTAGAGGTGTATACTATATGGTCAGTATGACAGGTTCAGTCAGGGTTATGTGTCACCAGGGCAGGTGTGCCTAGTTTAAATGCTTGTTGAGATAATGGGGTGGGTCGCCACTGGGATGGTGCCAGTGCACAGGGCCCTCGCTCCAGGTTATGCTTGACTAACTGCATTAGGGGGCAAGATGATGTGCAAACATGGGAGTGGTGGTACTAGACCCCACCCCCCTTTGGGAGGGGTGGAAATGTTATGCAATGTCACGAAGTAATTCCAACAGCTTATGTATATTTGTAAATTGTTGCATTGTATTAAGTAGTGTGTGTGTTTAATAAATGTACTCTTACTTTTATAAAGCAAAGTACAGACTGGGCAATCAATTATTGAGTGTTATTTTTGCGCACCTGTAATGGCGATTACTAGCCCACACCACCTCCCTTGAGTAAGCCTTAGACTGCTCTGCAACACTACCCTCTGAGAGTCAGGCGCTGCACTAGGGTGTTTGGTTCCCAGTGAAGGACGAATGTGACATGTTATTTGTGCAGGCCTCACAGATACTGCCTCGTTTTCCAGCATTGGTGTCTAGCGGCGGGATACATAGTATCCCATTCTGGTGCGCATTTATAGCATTTGATAAGTCCAGTTTTGCCACACATTACCTATGCAGTAATGAGCAAATGGAAGAGCACAAGGCTCTGAGAAGGGTTCAAAGATTTGGTTAGGTGAACTAGAAGTATGGGAAAGGAAAGCCCTGCGCACATATATGTCATGTGAAGATATTATGGTTTAAATGTAAACTGTATTGATATGACTGAATTATGTTGATTATCATGTGCTAGCGGGATGGTGCTTTCCAGGAAAGGATGCCTACAAATGTTCTAAGCCATATTGTACACCTTTGAACCCTAACACTACACGCACTACACCTGCATGAGGAGGGTGTCTCCTCAAGAGATAGGGACAGCAACTGATACCTACATCACAGATGGGGGTGTGAGGGGGTGATGTGCTCCCTAGATTCCAGGTGAAGGGTTAGTGGTGGACCCTGAGATGTCAGGGTCAGGTAGGTGGTTACCCAAGGAAGCAACAGGATGTCATTCTGAAGCTTGTGTGTGAACCTGAGGTGGTGGCTGGGGTGATGCCTAGCCGGTGACCAGTCAGGTAGGTCCTGTGGGGCTTGGACCCCAGGACCAGGAGCATGGGGGTGTTCCCTTAGCTCTGGGCAGGAGGTGGACTTCTGCAAGGCAATACCACCCTGAAGACAGGTGGGGCCCATCTTAAGGGAAGCGACCCTGTGCTTCAGAGGAGGGTGGTGCAGGCCTAGCCGGAATCTTTAGGGTCCCTGGCTGAGTGTGGTAGTACTACCCTGAAGGCAGGTGGGGCCTATCTTAAGTGAAGGGACCCTGCTCTTCAGAAGGGGTGGTGCAGGCCATCCAGGGATCATGAGGGTCCCTCGACGGTCTCCCAAGGCGCTGCAGGGAGACCGAGGAGAGCCATGAGAGGTGGGCCTGGGTGTAGCTAACTCAGGGCCCACAGGCTCTCTAAGGGTACTCCGGGAGGAGAGCACGCCTCTCGGAGGGAAGGGTGCATAGGCCCTGTTCTCGCAGCGGAGAACAAGGAAGGGGTCTAGGTTCCCGGGGTAGTTTCCGTGTGGAGCCACTGATGGTGGGGAATGAGCTGTAGGTTGTCTGATGAGGCACCCTCCGTGTTCCTCCCTGGCACTGCCAATGTGGTAGTGAGGCCGGTCTGAGGTCCTATCAGGGAGCCAGGCCAGTGGCCGAAGGTGCTTTTCTGTGTGGGGAAAGTACGAATGGCAGTACTTTCTTTAGGGAAGACAGTCATCCCGAAACGGTGGTGGCAGCTGAAGGACCCCAGCGGCAGGCTGAGGGTGAGGGTCCAGAGAGGTTGCATCTTTGGGGTGCAAGGACCAAACAGAGAGAGGGTACTGGTTGGAACAAACTCCGGAAGGGAGACCAGCTAGTGAACCAGGGGATGGGATATAGACCTATCCCAGAAGACCGCATCGGTGCTGAGGCACTGTACCCTTGTCCAGCGAAGTGGTAGGCATACTGTTGCGTGACCAAGGGCAAAGGTGGGCCTAGTTAGGCTGAGTCCATGTAGACCGTGAATGACCTAGAGGTATCTAACCTAGAGCCCGGAGGGTTCTTAGGGTAGTCTGGGATCCCTGTTATGGGTGGAGGTCTCATGGATGGGAGGAGTAGGTGGTCTGAGCGAATAACTGGTGAGTAAGGGGGGTCTGGTCATAACCCCTGATAACTAGTTATCGCTGACTACAGGAAGAGTACCCATGTAGAGTGGCTATTTCTTCCCTGTAGGATTCAGCCAGGCGCGGCGTGTGTTAGAAGGTGGTTCTGACTATCTGAGCCGCCCGGATTTTTCGCTTTTTGAACACCTATTTATGAGCTTTTACTGTGGGAGAGCCTCATATGTTGGGACTCACCCACAGTGAACTCATGATGAAAGGGACTGCATGTGTATTTTACAGGTGTTCCCCTGGCGCGAGTAGGCCACTGCGCTGCAGCCAGACTAAGGGGCACCGGGCTAGTTACATGCAGACACGTGTGTACATGCATGTGCACAAGTGTAAGGGCTTGCCAGGGGAGATTCCTAGCGTGCGCAGCCCAGGAGCAGCTACAAAGTGAAAGGTGTGGTAGGGCTTATGCAGAATTGGGTGGTGACATGGAATAGGCTTTCTACAATGGGAAGAAACATTTGAGGGAAAGTCAGTGCTCTACTGTTTTTATTCCATTACTCTCCTATAAGGATGGGGAGCACATGGGCTAGTTTCACTTTCCTAGGGCCTACAAATTCCAGACACGCACCAAAGTCCACTGTAACTTATGTGAGAAGAAGTATTCTGTGGAGTCCAAAGTCATATTTGTACTGCTTTTGGGTCATCCAGAAATGTTATATGTCTCTGAGTCAGCTCATAACCAGGGCCTGGCTGGGGCTGACCCGGCCAGGCTGAATTAATGACCTTCCTCCTCCCAGCCAGCCCTGCACAACAAGCATTCCAAGGGCGAAGGCCTCCACTCCAAGAAGAGAAGATGGGTGGAGCTACGGGTTCATCCATCAGCAGCTGTCACCTGGTGCCAGGCACCAAGCTGCTCGGGATTGAAGGCAGCGAGGGGGGAAGGGGCTCTCAGAGACCATGTGGCATGAGACCCCTGGACGACGCCATTTTGAACAAACCCAGAGGCATGGGCAGGAAGGAGGGAGCAGGGGCAGAGAAGTGATGTGTCGCTGTGTGATAGGGCAAACAGAGACTTCCTGCCAGCCCCCTCCCCAATTCTTTTAAAAGAGTTTGCACAGGAAGAGGAGCTCTCTCTGGGGTGTGGTCTGCTGAGGAAGACTTGTGCTGGAGCCTGGCGCCATGGGCAGCTGGAAGGAAGAACCTCCAGACTGGCCCAGGACCCTGAAGTGGGCCAGGAGGGGAGACCAGGACCAGTGAGCAGAAGCCTGGGCCTCTGCGCAAGGAGAATAGAGGCCCTGGAAGAGAGCCAGGCAAAAGGCTGGCGCAGGGAGCCAGTGAAAACCGCTCCCTGCTGCATTCACCCTCCTGGAGATCAAGAGGGCGAAGGAAAGTGCTCCCAGTGGCTGGGGAGCGCCGCCAGGAGCAAGAAGAGGCCAAAATCAGGAAGATCGGTCCCCTGGGGCCTGAGATATGCCACCCAGAAGGTAGGCGACCTTTGACCTTTGGCCGACCGATGACGAAGAGCGTGGGACTCCGCCGCCGGTCCAGAAAAGGCCCCCGGGGTGGGTCAAGCCCCAGGGCTGCCCCCAACAGAAGATAAGTCGGGGAGCATGAAAATGCCCTCTGGGGTGCCAGGAGCCCACCCTGGTCCCCGCCGAAACTGGGGACAGGGGAGCGCCATCACGACCACCTGGGAATGGTGTGAGGGGCCTGGGATCCCAACTCCGGGCCCCGCTGAAGGCGGGGAGCGCCGTTGCACCGTCACGCCCCCGTGAAGACGGAAGTCGGGGAGCGCCGTTGCGCTCCCCGTGAAGGTGCCCCGGGGCCCGGGATCCCAACTCCGGGCCCGATGATGGTGGCAGAGAGGAGGGGGCGCGCCATCACACAACCCCCCTCGCGAGGAAGCCGAAGCCGGGGAGTGCCGTCGCGCTCCCCGTGAAGCTGGCCCCGGGACCCCATCCCCTGGCCACCGAAGTGAGGGAAGAGGAGTGGGGAGTGCCGCCGCACTCCCCCGTGGCTGAAGGAAGGTTGGGGGAGTGCCGTCGCACTCCCCCGAAGACCCGCCGGTCGAGCTGCAGCCATTGTGTCTGCCCGCTGGAGCGGGCAGACCAGAAGAGCAACGCTGGCTCCAGCGGCCGCACACGAGGGTGCGGGCCGGACTGGGAGCCGGCCGGAGCAGCCGGGGGTGGGCTCCCCGGGCTGCCCTCAACTCCCCGTGATGAGGAAACAAGGTACGGGGTGCCCGGGTGGGACCGGGCCCCCGAGAGGTGGCAGAGGCAGCCGGGGGTGGGCTCCCCGAGCTGCCAGCAACTCACCTGAAGAGAAGGGGGTCCGGGTGGGACCGGGCCCCCACCGAGGATCCAAGATGACGTGAGGCCGCCAGCAGTGCAGCGCAGCTGTCCCCGAGCAGCGGGGGAGCCGCTGCTATGATATGCAGCAGTGTTAGGAGCAAGAGCTTGGAATCTCATGCCAAGCAAATTGAGATTCCTAGAGACAGAAATGCAGTTTAGGAAGGCCCTAAAAACCTGGATCTTTGGAGCCTCAGATGAGCTTTGTCATGCCCTTATCTAGGTTTCTAAGCCGCACGATCAGGGTCTGGGCTTGCCTCTATCCGTTCAGTGCCAGGAGGCTCCTTCCGGAGCGACAGTTGCGCTTTATAAGTACCCCATTCAATTCAATTCAATTCAATATGCACGGTGCCGGAGCACCTCGCCCCATAATGCTTTGCAGGCCCGAGCTGGCCTGCAGGAAAACGCCTGTTTCTCTACATGTGATTGCCCCAGGAGGACGGGGTCACCACGAGAGGTGCGCCAAGGTGCAGGGGGATCTGCAGGAGCAAAGCAGTCTCCTCCAGCATGACGAAGAAAGTCCCTCCCTAAGTCTCCGGGGACTTGGAAAGAATAACCCCTCAAGGGCTCAGCTAGGTGTCATCAGCATCCCTATGGCTGGAACTTTTGTTCTGCAGCTGGGGGTACCTTAAGGACTGCCTCAAGGTGTGAAGGACTGAGGGGGAGATGTCCAGAGAAGGGCATCACCTGGAGGTGAAGAGGTGTAATTGTACCACAAATGCATTTACCTATTTTTTTTTTTTAGAGGGACTGGAAGTCACATGTATAATGTGAGGTATCTGTGTAAGGTGGAGTCATAAGTGAAGTGGGGTTATGTTGCTGGACATTCCTGCTAGGGTGTCTGGCTGTATTTGTGTAATCCTGTGATTTTATCTGTGATGCCTTTTAGAGGCTGTGATTGCAATGCATTATAATTGTTATCCTCTATGATAAGTACCTCATTTAAAGTGATGCCCGAATATGTATTCTTACTGCTGCGTTAGGTGAAGAACAACCCAGACTGTTAGCCCCTAAGATGTAGAGGTGTATACTATATGGTCAGTATGACAGGTTGAGTCAGGGTTATGTGTCACCAGGGCAGGTGTGCCTAGGTTAAATGCTTGTTGAGATAATGGGGTGGGTCGCCACTGGGATGGTGCCAGTGCACAGGGCCCTCGCTCCAGGTTATGTTCAACTAACTGCATTAGGGGGCAAGATGATGTGCATACATGGGAGTGGTGGTACTAGACCCCACCCCCCTTTGGGAGGGGTGGAAATGTTATGCAATGTCACGAAGTAATTCCAACAGCTTATGTATATTTGTAAATTGTTGCATAGTATTAAGTAGTGTGTGTTTAATAAATGTACTCTTACTTTTATAAAGCAAAGTACAGACTGGACAATCAATTATTGAGTGTTATTTTTGCGCACCTGTAATGGCGATTACTAGCCCACACCACCTCCCTTGAGTAAGCCTTAGACTGCTCTGCAACGCTACCCTCTGAGAGTCAGGCGCTGCACTAGGGTGTTTGGTTCCCAGTGAAGGACAAATGTGACATGTTATTTGTGCAGGCCTCACAGATACTGCCTCGTTTTCCAACAACCATGTATAAAGGAGAGAGCACAAGCACTTTAGCACTGGTTAGCAGAGTCCTAAGCTCAGCAGAAACAAAGTCAGCAAAAACAGGAGGATGGAAGGCAATAAGTTGGGGGAAACCAGGCCAAGGATGTCAGGTCCAACAGGCAGTATGTTTACATACATTCATATATTGCATATTCAACCCATTGCAATCAAATGCTAAAATAGAGTTTTCCACTACCTTTAGGTGTTAAAGTACCATAAAATTACAAATATGTATACATAAGCAACAACCATATAACAGTATCTCCTTTGCACATGACTTTCCACACAGATAAGGATCAAAGTGAAATACCAATGCAGCTTTTCCAAGAAATGTATACCCCATCAAAACCTGATTACAATTGTTGAAACTAAGCCTGGGCAGATTTAGTGACAAAAAGGCTCCGCAAGCTATGCGGAGTTCCGCGAGCGGCAGTGGATTACCTCACGCCGTTCGCACTAGTTTTTAGTGCCGAGTATTTGTCCCAAACTGTAAAATCAGCGCGACCAGCATCTCACACAGTGCAAGAGGACGCTGCTTCTTTCTGCCACTCGAGTAGAAGTTCTACTCGAGCGGCAGCTTCCTCAATGCGAACCGAAGGTTTCACAACGCGAGCGGTAGCGACCATCCGCGACTGCCCACATTGAGAAATCTCGCAGGGAAGTGGTCTAAAGTTGTATTTTCCTCACTTGCGCTTGCCAACTTATTGCTGGTGAGCGCGAATGAGGAAAAAACTCTGCTCCGCTTCGTGGAGCGGAGATTTTCGGAACTGCAAGCTCCGCGAAGTGCCAACAACTATGCAAACTCCAAGAACGGAGTGGAGTTCACCGCCCAGGCTTAGTTGAAACCTTAGAGGATGCTCATTTAAGTATATATGATTCTCGAAAGAAGTAGCACTTAAGTTGAGAAAAAGTACCTTCAAGGTGGTTTATCATTAGTCTTTGCCTCCAGTTTTTCCAAGTATTTATCCCAGTTCCTGTATTTCATGTCCTCCTCAACTGTACTTAGTGTGTTAGGTAACATTTTAATCCTGAGTATACCCATTTCTTCAAGTATGTTAAACAAGCCCTCAGAGGCGGTGCAGCAGAAGATTTCCAAGACATGGCTATATGCCTTTTGACAAGGACTAATGCAAGGTTGATAAATGTACAAGTGGATTTTGTTTTCTTTGTATAAACCATCAGCCCTAACATGCATTGTTAGGCCTCTCTCGGCAACTATCTGCCGGCCAGGTTAGATATGCATTCAGGCGCCTTTTCTCAATATCTGCCTATCTTCGGACATTGCCATCTCATATGGTAAAATTCAGCTTCATCTATTGTTCATCTAGGGCAAGTGGTTGGAGCCCCTGGATACTTTTGACCAGTCTTTTGTGGAGTCCGATAAGTGTGATGGTAACGATTGAACTGGGTCTATTTTAATCTAGCATTACATGAAATATCCGTTTACCCCATTGAGCCATCATGTCCAGTTATCAACAGAGAGTTCCAATCTTAGTTGAGTCTCCCACTGGTCCTTAAGCTGCAGGAATGTCACAGCTCCATGGGTTTGCAATGCAATTTATACACAAATCACTGCCTTCCTATTATGTCTGTGCATCAGTGAAACCTGAAGCAGGGGAGAGACCACAGGAGCCTCATGAGCTGTGGCCCATTGCAGGAGCAGTTAGCGTATTGGCGCCATATACAAAATGAAATAACCAGGCCCTAATTCCAACACCTCCATCAGATTTTCTAACAAAATGTAGAATTCAAATATGAAAGAGGTTGCCCCAGTCCAGGGAATCTCATTATATGAGGTCTTCAGTTTGACACAGTTAAGCAACGATCACAAGGCAATTTCAGGACACAAGGGATATTTTGGGGTTTTAATCTGAACATATGATTTCCAGCACGACCTGACCGTCTTCATAAGCATAGTCCCATTTTAGTTCACAGCACATTCTCCCATCCCCACCCCCATATGCCATTCCAACACAGTCCATATTTGCAGTGCTAAAGGGATATCGTCCATGTCTGGGTGGCTACTATAGGATAACCACTTTATCAGCCATTGTAACTGAACAAGACAAAATATACCTCCTTGTGTTGTGTATGCATGAATGCAGTGGCGTAGCTGAGGGGGTGGGGGCGGTCTGCCCTGGGCGTCACTTTTTTGGGGGCGGCGGTCAGTCGCAAGGTAAGTTTTGTTTTTTCTTTATTCTCCTTCAATGGCTAAATGCCCCCCCCACTCATTGTCGTCTGTCACCCGCACCCCCGCTCATCATGGTCTTTCGCCAGCACCCCACCTCTCCCGCTCTTTCTGGCACCGGGCGGCAAACTAAGCGATCACCCCAGGCATCAAAACCTCTAGCTACGCCACTGCATAGATGCCTGCTAGTTTTCTTGCCTATGTGCAGAGGTCGGTGCAAGAATGTTGGGCTGAGGGTAGATGAATGATTGCATGTATGTTTCTCTGAATAAGTCCATGCTTGTCTCATGCATGTATGTATATGGTATTTCTATAGCACGACCCTAGCCAAAGGCAGCTTCATCAATATGTGTGTTTGATGTGGAGTGGCATGTTTCCTGTAAGTGAGAAAGTAACAGAGCAAAGGATGGCATGTTTTGACATTATAGCCTAAGAACAGCGTCCATGTATTTAGTTTACCAGCCACTAACCATGCCAATCAAATTATGGGTAAGAAAGGGATATTTAAATATAAAAGTGTTCGATTCAGAAGCTGCTGAGGCCTTATTTCACCAAGAGCTTGGGGATGGTTATTATGAAAAAATGCACTTAAAATTAAGGCAGATATAGAGTTATAAGTCTATTATCACACCATATTAAGTGTCCCTAGACTTAGAGATCAAATGCTATTTTTTACGCTCACTAAAAGTAAATCATTCCAACTGTTCTTTTTCTATGCTAAATTACTTCATTAGTTAGAAGAAATGCTGCCCTGCAGATCCTTTTGCAAAATATGTCCAACTAGCAAACTTTATTTTTTGGCAGCAAAGTTATAACCTTGAAAGCCAAAAGGTTCTACTTTAAGATTTTATTGCAGAGAATATTTCACTGCTGGAATAGTATTGCCGTTGTTAATAAGTTGCCGGGTATATGAATCCAAGGGTGCTAAAATGTAAGCAATTAATATATTTTATTTTGTGTCTGTGTTTTGGAGGGCAAAGTTGATTATGGTTTTCATTATGGTAATCTCAGCTAAGGATAGGACATGGGGATTACATGACTGAGTCAATATATGCATTAGTACAGCTAGTTATTCGAAAAGCTGTAGGTTAAGATTTGTCATAGAACTATACAGACTTAACATCATTATACAAAACTTCCTGTTGGTCCAAATTAAAATATGTTTGTGCATTGAGAAATGAATGGTGGTAATTTGTAATGTTCATGCATTCAGTCATGCTGACTCACGCACACAAGGCTCCACACTACCAAGGACCCGCCTACATTAACCACCACCTGAACTTCCACCAACCGTCTAGAAGACTTCGCTCCGCATCCCTGTCTCTGGCCCATACTCCCCGCATCTACTGAAGCAGAAGTGGAGGACGCTCCTCCCTCATTGCAGCAATTACCTGGAACAGCCTCCCCATGCAACTCCGGACCATCACCTCACTACCAGAATTCCGAGAGCCCTCAAGATCTGGCTGTTCAAATGAGCTGCCGGGACCTGCAAGCGCCTGGATACCCTATAGGGTGATTAGCCGTGCTTTATAAATCTGTGAATGAATGATTGATTCAGTGGATGCCCAAACTAAAAAAGCACTGGCAAAGCCTTTCAGTCTTGCATTGCCAGTACTGCTTTGCTTACGGTTGCACTAATTGGTTGAGCCACCTGGTTAATAAATTTAAGATTTGAGACTAGATTCGCAGTTATGTTTGCTGTCTAAGGTTTATAATTAATATTTAGGTGGTCATACTATCCTTACATATTACACACAAAATTCATTGTTAAAGGAATATAGGAAATTACGAAACTTGCTCTATTCATGCATAAAGTTTGTAATTAGAACAACATTCATACATTTACAGACATACATCATACTTTGACATAGTTAGAGACAATACAGCCAACACATGTTTCACGACACTCTATCGCTTTTTCAAGCCAACAAGACTCCTAACTGAAAAAAGAAAAAAGTACACAAGAAAACAATCATAAGTAGCATAAAATTGCATTATAATTACAAATTCTCCTCGTCTTAAGAGTTTTCCTAATGGTCACGGTTTAATAACGTCAATATACAGCTATTAGACTTCTCCCATATAATACACTCAATCTTAATTGATTTGTAAAAGCTAGATATGATGTTCTATATTCATGTAATCTCAGGGATTACTGAGAGCTGGTCAGAGGCCCCGCCACTTTTCTTCACTGGAAAAAACAAATGTTACAGGGACGTTATAGTTAGGAATTAGCATTTTAAAAACCCTAGAAATTCACTGAAAAAACCAAAGGTTACAGGGACGTCATTGTTAGGAAATGGAATTAAAAAAACCTTGGAAAGTCACTGAAAAAAATCAAATGTTACAGGAACGTTATAGGAAGGCTCAGGTTTCACTCACACAAAACCAATAAAATTTAGCAGCTATAGATAGCTGAGCTAACTATAACTTTCGCCCCCGCAATGCACTGCTTATGACCTCACATATTACATCACTCATCATGACATGGTCAGTGACATCACTGATAACATCACTGATGACATCTCATATGACATCACTGATGACATCACTGACAGCATCCTCCACAAAATCACTAACGTACCCACTCACACCCCAATAGAACCTTTTATACACCCACTCCCACTCCCACACAACCATTCACAAACCCATTCACAGGCCCATACCAGTACTTACACACCCACTCACTGATTTATAGATCTACACACACATCCACTCACTCACCCATACATCCACTCATACTCCCACTCTCTAATAGTGCCACTGAGATTTCCACTCATACACCCATACAACCACTCACACACTGAGTCAGTCACCCATAGAACTACTCACATACCTACTCACTCACCCTTACAGTCAATCACACAGCCACATACTCACCCATACAGTTACACACACACACTTTCTTACTCATACAGATACTAACATGTACTCACTCACCTATACAGTCACTGACACAAGCACACACTCACCCATACAGCTACTCTCACATTCACTCCCTCACCCCTACAGTCACTCATATACCCCATCACTCACTTATACTGCCTTTCACATATCTAGTTATTCACCCATATACCACTGACACATCCACTCACTCACCCACACAACCATACATACACTCACTCACCCGTACAGCCCCTCACATGCACACTCACCCATACAGCCACTGACTCAATCATGCAGGCATTTACACATCCCATCACCCACCCACACAAACACTCAGACACCCATACAGGTACTCAGACAACCCATCCCTCTGAAAGACCTAATCACTCACTTATACAGTCAGTCACACACCCACTCAATCATCCATACAGACACTCATACACCCACTGATTCACCAATACACCTTGGTATATATATTTAACACTCATAAACTTTTAAAAACACTCACAGTCACTGGATGATATCATCAGTGATGTCATTTGAGATGTCACTGACCATGTCATGAGTGATGTAATATGTGAGTTCATAAGCAGTGTATTGCGGCGGCGTGAGTTATAGTTAGCTCAGCTAACTATAACTGCTGAATTTCACTGATTTTTTATGAGTGAAACCTGAGCCTAACTATACTATCCCTGTAACATTTGTTTTTTTCACTGAATTTCTAAGGTTTTTTTAATTCCATTTCCATTTCCTGTTTTACTTTGAAGGATGACCACAACCTATCCTACTGTCTCCATAGTTCTGGTAAAGGCCCTAAGAAAGACACTGATAATGCATTGCAATCCTGCTAAGATCAACTTCAAAATTTCCTAAGCACACTGCTGTAGCTCCTGGTTTGTTGAAGATAGCTCTTTCTGCCCCGATGCACTTGATGTGTTTTCACTTAGGGGCTTACGTGCAGGGCACAGTCTACTGTGTTTCTTGGGTGATATTAATGCCACCATTACTGCTACTTGCTATTAATCAATCCTTCTGTTCATGGACAGGAAAATTGCTGATATAATTTTTTTAATTCATCTGGAATCTTCTGGTGACATACTCTTCATGAAACAGTTGCTCAACAAGATCTGGCAGGAACCCCCGCCCCACCCCGGGGGGGCTCTGCATGCTGTCCTGTGAGCCTCTAAGTGCCTCCCCTGAGGTCATGGGGGGCTTTTGGAGTGTACTGCTGTGAAGGAGTGAGGCTTGAAGGACCAAAAGCAGAAGCTAACATTTTTGACCAGTATGAACCTGGTTGGTGTATCCGACCCATGCTCCATCACGGTCAGCATCAAATCGGGCCTAAGTCTTGTCTACAACAGCCATTAACTATCATTTGCACTTTATGCTTCCTGGAGCTATTCCTACTTAAAACTGTAAAAATCCTAATCTCCAGTTCATCTTTTGGACTTTTGTCACTGTGGTGTCATTTTTTTATTGGCTTTATTCTATTTTTCTAAAGTTTGCTGTTTTTATTGTTCTGCATTCTGATTTTATTACTGCTTTGATACTTCATAAATATTTTGCACATTGCCTCTGAGTTAAGCCTGTCTGCTTATTTCTACCTTAGTTTGAGCTCAGGTTTACTTAGTGAGTTTATTGGTTCACCCTGATGAGGACTGTGATTATTACTTGAAGTGAGTACTACCCACCCTCAACTAATACTCCAATTTCTTGCACTACGCTAAGAGTGGCCTCCTCTGACCTTTCAAGAGCCTGGGCATTGCACAAACATGTTTTTTAATATGTGCCCATTATATGGATAAATTAAGCTCCGTAAAGCAATTGGATGTTAGCGAAGAAAAGGTACTTGGGTTACTCCATTGCTAACTTATAACACACTACACTATTCAGATGTTCTGGCATAAATAAACACTTTTATCATTCATTGGGAATGCTGATTGGCCTGTGTCGGGCTGATGCAAACTTCTAAGGGTGTCTGTCGGTACTGCTTAAAGGCTAAATAATGGCTGTTACATGCACTGCTTCAATTTTCCTGCAACCAAAAAATTCCATCTAAAAGCCATGCTGAGAAAATTCTGGTCATTCCAACTTGGTTGCCATTGCTGTTATTGACATTGAAAAATATATAGCCTGAGTCTCAGTTTTGGCTAGCTGACTTCTCAATGGCATCACATGGATAGCAGAGATCTATAGGTTTGCCTCCTCTGTGTGCAACTAATGGTACACCAGAGCAAAGTGGCATTTACTCTTCTCCTTTGGTGACTCTCATTCCTCCCACTAGGGAACTTATTTAGGTCTACGTTCAAGCTAAGGAACCCTGAATTTACTGTTCTAACTATCAGTGAGCAAGTACAGTGCATATGTGTATTTGAGTCACACCTCTATGTCTGTTTATTTTTACCTTTTGAATGTGAACATTAAAGTATGCTTCCCGTCCCATCAGGGCCTAGTCCAGGTAAGTGGGTAATTTGTGTAACTAAACAATCTATTGTTGTGTGTTGAAATGTCCCAATGTAACTATTCTGTTTTAAATATAATTACTTACATGCATCTGCTGAGGTGTTTATCTGTAATCAGTCAATAGAGATGTCTTCAGACCCTCTAACTAAACGGCAGCTGTCTTGTTGGTTGATAACATTAACTTGCTTCCCTGCTATGCAAGTTAACCTCCGTTCCGCCTTCCTTTGTTGCATGTGCTGTAGCCTAGCAACTCAAGCTCTTTACCCACAATATACAAAATAACTTGACTGATTTGGCCTCAACTTTTCCTTCTTGCCTGAAAGGTCCTGCAAAGAAGAGGATGAAGACTTAAGATACGCTCTCTCAAATTGAAGAAAGGCATTAAATTGTGAAGGAATTCTGAACATTCAATTACTATGGCTTCCAGTCAGTCTCCACCTAAATAATACAAATACTGCCATCCCTTTCCCCATCCACCAATTCAAAATTCATGTGAATTCAAGGTGAACTGTATTCACCAGACAAGAGAAGGTGAATTATTTTAAAAAGACTTTCCTGGTAATTGTTTTCTTCCTTAAGGCCGTAACAAATATTAGATGTTGGGGAATAAGTGCTCTGTGATTTACTTGAAATAAGGCAAAGATGTACTGCCTAGTCAGAGATGATATACAGGCTCTTTACACTGAGGATGACTGGCACAAGGACTCGAGGACTTTAGCCCTGCATAAAGTTGTAGCTACCTTAAGGACATGGGGGACCTAGCAGCCCTGCAGACCTGCTTTGACACGACATCAACTGCATAACTAGGAAATTGTGTAAATGGAGAGCGGTTTCCCAGGACTGCAAAGGCTGGTGACCTTGAGTACACCCCTCCACTAGTGATCCTGACACTCAGAAATACACTGTGGATTTTATCCTTAATCAAGATATAGGGATTAAGGGCAGATGGCTTCATCTGGTCACCTTGGTTCCAAGACCATCTGAACTGTCCCTATCTATAACCATACAGGAGGTACACATGTCTAAAATGGGTTGGTTACTGACATAAAATCCTAGTATCCATATACATTTGGGGGAGCCAGTGTTATGGGTAATTGTATCCTATTGAATGTATTGACACTTTTGAGATGCATGTCATATGGATATGTATCTTGGAGGGAGGGACTTTGGGGAGCTGGCACAAATGCAAACACCTAGCCACTCCTGCAAATATACCTTGGAACAGTTAGAGTCTTTGCTGTTCTTTTCTTCTAGTAACTATTACAGACACATCTCAAATTTCTTAGTACCCGATCACCAGTGGCTCCTTGCTTATAAAACAAAAATGTTAGGAGCTTATTTCTAGCACCCTAAACTTTTTGGACTCAAGTGGAAGTCTTCTCCAGTTTGACGAATTGAGTGAAACATAAAGAATTTGTAGGACAAGAGAGAGTGGGGATGTTGAAGAGAGGTAAGGATGGAGAAATGTCCTCATACCCAACTTCACACACAAATTCCTGTACCCTTAAGAAAAACATGTATAGTGAATATTTTTCTCTTTTTCCAGCTGAATTGGGCAGTTGGTTGGTGTTCAAATTACAGCCAAATAAGCTGAAATTTACTGAGATACCCATTTGCATCCATGACTACTATGAAAGTAAGATAGAGAGCAGGCATATTAAATCTAAGCTGGACATACAATATTTCTCTGCCTCAAACCTGTGCCCCATTGACCAGCTGGGTCATACATAAACAATACTAAACTTAAAAGAAAGTTCCTTAAAGGTAGCCAAGGATACAAGGACATTTGAAATGGACAAGACTGACTATAGGAGCAGATGTTATGAAAATGTAATGCTTTGAGTGTCATGGTCTAGTACCAGGATATAAATAATTTTCGTTTCAAGTTCTGCATTTCAGTAAAGGTTTGAGATTCATAAATGCCAAGAATATTATGCCTGTTGAAGGTCTTGCTCTGAGTAGTCACTGCTGGTTGCCGCTTTAGCATACAAGCAATTGTGATGAAATTGCTAGGAGGTGTTTCAGCCTCAAACAATCAGTGACCACTTACCTTACAATCATAGTTTTTCAAATAACATCATGGTCAGGGTATTAAAATGGTTAAGCAGCATGAGCAGATGGAGTAGTAATAGAATGGCTGATATGATCAGGGAGCACACTAAGAATATATGGTGCCCCCACCAGATGTCTGTTATCCAGCAATCATCTTCCTCCCCACCTTTCTAACCTAATTTTTGATTTGGTGTTGTATTGTACTTGTAGCAAATCTGCTTTTTCTCTTTGGTCACCCCAGATGTTTTGCCTTTTTCTAGATTCTGTTTTTGCTGGCATTAGAACTCTGTGCACTTTCCCCCTGCTAAACAATAGTAAAGTGCCTTTACTGCCCCTTTAAACATGGTTATATTGAGTTATCATGGATTGACATATTTAACTTGCCTATGACTCCCTTGCATATGGTGTAGAAAATGGACCCAGGGCCTGGAAGTTAAATGTCACTTCTGGACTGAAGAACTAATTGTGCCACCCACAGGGTTGGCCTTCAGATCATGGCTGCAGGCCTACCATGTATAGCCTGATTGCAGCAGCCTAAACCCTGCTCTAGTCTCAAGCCTGTCAAAATAACCCTTTTTACCAGGCAGGACACTCGACTTTTAAATGTTAATAAGTAACTCTTAGGTACACCTTGTTGTCCACAAGGTAGGTTGCCTATTATTTAAAAGGGGAACATGTGTGAAATTAAACTTGGGGTGTTCATCAAGTTACTAGTCAACAAAAGTTATTTTCACTGGCAGGTCTGTAGCTGGATCCTGGAAAGTGTCATTATATAGATTATGAGCTAGAATCTGTAACTTGTGAAAAGAAACCGCTAAAATAGTCATTAAAAATATTTTTTTCATATTTATTTTGTAATAAATATTTAGAAAAAATAACTTTTAGAAAGTTATCTTTTTCGTGCCTGAAGCTCCTGGAGGCTAATTTGCGTTAATATGCCAGCAGCTGCTCAGCAAATTCATGACCTTGATGAGGCATGAAACTGCTTCCAGAGCAGAACAATGGCTTAGGCCTAGTGACAGGATGGGCTGAGTGTGGTGCATTGGATCCCTCTCACCTCAGAAAGGACATTTGGGGTAGGCACAGAAACTTCATTAACTTGAAAGGGATAGAGGTGAAGCCTTCCTATTCATAGGTTTGTGTAATGGGAGATCTGAGAATGAGAAAGTTTTTGTTCCAGCAGGCCCACACTAGCCAAGATTGCACGAAATTCAGTAGGAGGTAAGCTACTAGGGGAATCAGCTTTGAGTTGATTCACTTTCCTGGCCACATCTCTGGGTAGACACGAGGGCACTGTACAACGGAGAAAGGTTTCCCCCATCTTGGATTTTAGGAGCAAGTTGCACTGTGGGATTGCCTGCAGTAGGGAAAACAGGAACTGCGAAAAAGTGGGCGTAGTTGCCCCTGGGAAGTTTTACCCCATTGGTAAGCGAGGGGTCTAGAGTCACCCATGACTACATGCTTGTACAAACCATAAATGAGATACCACAAGTACCCCTCCTCAGAACACTTTCTGGACCAGTAGAAGATCAAAAGAGGACTGGACCCTGCTTGCTGTAACTTAAGAGAAGCCCTGAAGGACTGGGCCAGCCCCATTAGGCACTCAGGACAACCAAGTGGGCTCCAAGGGTCCATTGGCTGACTTCCTGTGTGGCTACAGGTGCACAACAAGCTGCAAGAGGACTTTTTACTGATGTTACCCATTGGCCAGTACCAACCGGACATGGACTGAACCCTGCTGGTTGCCTCTGCTGTAGTGAGTCCTGGTACCTAAGCTGTCACTGAAGTCCTGGGAGCCTTAGAAGTGACCCAGAGGAGCTGCTCTAGAAACAATAATAAGTTGGGACTTAGAGCATTTTTTGACTTCTAAGACCTCTGGAGCATCGCCATGTCCTCACTACAAAGGAGTCTAATTTTGATGCGAGTTCCTTAGATGGAGGATGTTAAGCTCCATAAAAAAGACAACGGGCCTGATTTAGATCTCAGCAGATGGATTACTCCATCACAATGGTGACGGATATCTCGTCCGCTGAAATATAAATCCCATAGGACATAATGGGATTTATATTTCAGCAGACGGGATATCCGTCACCATTGTGACAGAGTAACCCATCTGCTGAGATCGAAATCAGGCCCTAAGTCAGAAGGTAAAATCTATGACTGGGACTAACCCACTTGGTGTATCTGACCCAAACTCCATCACAGTCGGCCTGAAATCGCACCTAGGCCCCAATCTACAACATCTATAGACTACGATTGGATTTAGAGTTTGGTGGTCAAACTCTTGGTCCACCTGTGCAATTTAGAGCTCAGCAGACTGACACTATGCTTATGGCAAAGCCTACTCTGGCTCTGTCAATGACATACATAAGCCATTCCACCGTCAGTCCAATTTAGACTGGGCGGTCCATCAAGTGGGGGACCGTAAAAATAAAACAAAATACCCCTACACGATAGGAGAAAACTCCCATGATGTAGGGGTCATTAGTTTTACATTTTTCTAAAACATGCTCTAGCTTTGGGAGTTTGTTTTTGAAAAATGTAAAATTTTCAAAAGTTTGGTGTAAGCTTCTGTCACCAATGAGGGATGCACACCAAACATTTCAATGGTTTTGCAAGAACCGCTGTGATGGTGGTTCATACAGATCCATAGATTTCAGGGCCGGGACAGCAGTGAACTCAAAATTTAGAAGGCAGAGTAAAGGTAAGGTGGCGGACGCCAAGTTCTCTGCTGCCCTGACTGCTTTTACTCTGTCCACTAAATTCTAATTCGGGCCCTCTGTGCTTTTTTGTGCTATTTTCACTTATATATTCATAAAATCATATCTCTGATTTCCCTTATTGGATTTTTGTTGCTTTGATGTCAGTCTTTTTATTAAAATGCACCCTGTGTTTCAAATTCGGTGTGAGATTTTTAATGTTTGGTGTTTTTACTTTAATTTAAGTCTGTCTGATCTGCGCCATAGCTACCAGAGGGTGGCTTATGTTAATTTAGTGGCTTTTGGGGTCACTCTGGAAACTTACTGTTATTATTCCTTCAAGGTGACGACCTAGCGCCAGGCCAAATATTAATCCACCTTCTTACAATACTGAATTAGTATTTGTATAGAAGATACCACTGCCCCTCTTCTAAAGTGCTTTCGGAGTGTTTCAAGTATGTCATTTTTATAGCACTTCATTCCCCTGGTGGGTCCGATTGTGTTGGTTCAGTTGCGCCATTTTGAGTAGCAACGTTTCTCTTTCCCTCTTTAAATCAGAGCTGTTTTTTCATTCAGATGCAGTGTCAATTAAACAAATGTCTACTAAAATATCTTCATTGCCCGGCTGTATACTTTTTAATTAGTCTTTCTTAATTCTCGTCTACCTCTAGCTTGTGAATACCCGAGTAATTAATGCTGTGAACAGACTCTCTTACTTGTTCAATGGCGATTGACATGGTCATTTACAGCAATTCAATACATCGATATTTAAACCAATAAAATGAATTTGAATACTAATAATAGCACGCTTTTTATATCTTATATGCATTTCTGTCATATGAACTAGTGCCTTTTACAAGCTGTGATATAGGCATGGAAAGCTGCACTGGTCACAGAATCCTAGACATACCGCTAACAATGCTGTGCGGCATTTGTGATTGGTGCTTTTTCCCTAAAGCGGAATAGTACACATGGCGCAATTCTGCTTTGCTGGAAGACTGCTCTTCCAAACCTATGGCCTAATTTAAAAGGCCCCTGCACCACCAAAACGTCACTTTTAGTACTGCGGCGCATACTGCAGGGCCATATCTGCAAGACCACGTAAAGCCACCCTGCATGGCTTTTAAATGGTGTTGTAGATATGGATTGAGGCAATGCAGCGCAGATGTGCCATGGGTGTTACGGTGGGTGTTCCCAAGTAACACCCATGGCATTTGACACACTCCCAGATTTATGAGATTTCGTAAACCTGGGTATGCCTCAAAAGTGTACGTCTCCCCATGGGTGGTGTAGGGGAGGCGCAACAAGGAGAAATAACATTATTTCTCCTTGTTTTTTCCTCTTTCTATGTGTGCTGCATTCTGCACCACACATAGAAAAAGGAAATCTCCTCCATTGATTGTTTTTGTGCAGGAAGGTGTCCCTTACTGCACAAAAACAATCACTCCTCAAAAGCAGACACCCTTGCAACATGGTGCATCGGTGTCTGTGTTGGCACATGGCATCCATTTGTGCGCCAGCGCGGGGGGAAAGGACAGGAATGCGCCATATCTGATAGATATGGTGCATTCCTGCTCTTTTCTTTTGACCAAGGCAGTGCAGCAGGAAGGTTTGCGGCACTGCCCTATGTAAAAAGATTGCAAATGCATCCCCTAGCCTGCCCCCCCCTACCTCCCGCCCACCCCCAAATACAATTATTCATTACGTTTTTTATTTCTTTCTCCACAGGGAAAATGTTAGCTGGTGAGAAATCCCCCCCCCTGCGGCCCCACAAAGGGGCAGATCTACAAGAAACTAACGCAGCGCAGTGCCGTAAGTTATTTTGCTCCGCTGCGTTAGTTTCGAAGCACAGGGATGCCACACATTTACAACAATATGGCGCACAAACTGCTGCCATGCGCCGGCGCAGGCACCCTTGCACCATGGTGCAAGGGTGCCTGCGTCGTGGGGAGATTGCTTTTGTGCAGGAAGGGGCACCTTCCTGCACAAAAACAATCAATTGAGGTGATTTCCTCTTCCAATGTGTGCTGTAGAATGCAGCACACATAGAAAGAGGAAAAAAACGAGGAGTAATGAAAACATTTCTCCTCGTTGCACCTCGCTACGCCCACCCCTAAGATGGCGTAGCATTCTGACGCATTTCCAGATTTACGATTTCTCGTAAATCTGGAAATGCATCAGTGGACATGGGTGTTGCGTGGGAACACCCACAGCAACACCCATGTCACGCCCCTAACACGCAAAGTGTTGCGTGAACAGGGGCGATATTTACAAGCACAGGTTAAGTCACGCAGGGTGACTTTACCTGTGCTTGTAAATATCACTCAGCAGGCTGCGCCACCGGTGCGTCACGCAACGTGATGCACTGGCGGCGCAAGTGGCTTGTAAATCTGCCCCATAGTTTGTAGTGTTTCGTTCATGGTCTCATTATGGAAGGGGATTTATTTACTCATGCCCTTTGCTGAAGCAAATCTCTGACCATTTACCAGAGTGAGAAAAGGTCAGAGAGGCGTTTGTGAATGCCAACAAACTCACAAGTTTGTGAAGGTTCACAAATGTCAAGCCAAAGAACTCCTTGATTCACCCAGTCCCTGCCCCTGAATATGGTTCACTGCTGCATAAATGTACGCTTTCGTGCATACCTGACTGGCGGAAATGGAGCCATTTTTGACCGCAAACATATGTTTATGACTGAACGTGGCTTTGTAAATACAGTACTTTACCTCACCTTATTACTGTGCCTAAATCTTGAGGGGCCGTTCTTTGTCCCCCACAAGAAGCATCGAATAAATAACTAGTATCGTCACCACACACCTACCACCACAATACTGGGATTCACTCACTATGACATGGCACTGTCATGTCGTGCCGAATACCAGCACCATGAAGACCAGTTTCCTCAAAGTCTGGACACAAGACACCACTTCCTCTGCAGGGAGACAGAATGGAAGTAAGCAGGGCACAAGTCCTAAAAAAAGAAGTGGGGGGACGCTGACGTCACGACAGGAAGTGACATCACGAAAGGTGGCTTGCACCATCAGACTAATTGCCACCCCTCGCTCACCCCTTAGATGTGATTGCATCAGAGAAGCCAGCGCGTGAGCAGCGTTCTGAATGAGCTCCGATCTCGCCCCAGAGAGGCCAAAGAGTGAATGTGTGGCTCCATTTGCTCCAGT
The DNA here is from genome assembly GCA_963921515.1 of Calotriton arnoldi. Taxonomy (NCBI): domain Eukaryota; kingdom Metazoa; phylum Chordata; class Amphibia; order Caudata; family Salamandridae; genus Calotriton; species Calotriton arnoldi. The sequence continues at coordinate 835,799 of CAWUFW010004840.1, forward strand.
TATCGAGCTCCCGGTAAAATAAGTGGGGGGACACCGTCCACCCGCGTGGTACCCCGATTCGAGCCCTGGAAGTAAGGACGAAGAAAGAATATTTAGTGCTAGACTAGAGGAACAGAGACGGGTGCAAATAAAGTAGCTAGAGAAAGCAGAGTGTCTGCTTTTTTACCAGATCATCACCTCCCTAAATGATCTGGCTGGCACTTGTACAGTTCTAAAATAATGGCCATGCAGTTAATACACTTTCTTACGCCAGGGCCAATCAGCGGCAACCAAATCTACAGATCATTTGAATTTGAAAGCCAAGCACGTCTTACACTCTGACAGCGGTTTCAAATTAAATGCATTTACGGTCAGATAAAATGAATTAAAAATGTACATTTTTCAAATTAGTTGTGGTTGCTGAGATTGGTACTAACTCCCTCTTATCTAATTTGAGTCATAGTAGCTCCTTGCACGCTTCACGTGCCTATAAATGCACCACAGCCTCCCAGAGGTTTTTAATTAAGCTGATCTGTGGGCAGTGATCTGTTGGGAGCTGCTCGCCTACGGACTTGAGTTGAACACCACCTTTCACCTCCCTTCACACCAACGCCTCCTTCGCTGAATCTAGGCATTAGACACCAAACTAACGTCCTTTGTAACAGAACAGGGAGAAGGAATTTATAGCGCCAGTGAGTGGCTAAATTACAGAGCAGCAAAGAAACAGGCATACAATTCTATTCTTACCCCGGGAAACAGAACTAACTGGTCCAGAGAGGGAAAATATACAGATATTCTGTCGCTTTATCTCAAAGACGCCTCTCAAAGCAGAAGCAGGAGGTACGAGAAATATGTGTGCTCCTAATGCAGTGGCGGCTCCTCCGCAAAGGCGGAGGAGCGTCGCCCAACTGCCTCGGAGCAGCAAAATAAAATAAAAAATACAATGATAATAACTAATGTTATTATCATTTTATTATGTCCTCCTGCTGCGGCAGCTTGCGCAAGGGGGCGGGGCTGAAAAGCAGGGGAGGAGGGTCCAACCCTCCTGAGTGCGCAATAAATGTTTGGTCGGCCCTCTCGGGCCCCCCAAACCAGTCATTCGCACGTTCCCCCTTCTCCATGCAGGCTGCAATACAGCCTTCATGGAGAATATGCCCACCCCAAAACCCCCAGCTGAGCGTCGTGTCACGGCGCTCAGATGTGATTGGCTGCAGGGAGCGTGGGAGTCCTGGTGCTTCCTGCTTCCTGTTTCTTATAATTTTGTTGCGTGCGCTGCATCGCATTTGGCGATGCAGCGTGCGCAACGAAATTTGTTTTATTTATTTATATGTCTACTTACCTCTATACGGCCGTATTCCATACTTAACTACCCCCCACCCTGCCCCTCCCCCGACCCACGTCACCGCCCGGCAGCACTCCCACCACGGGCCGCTACTGCTCTAACTCCTAACTAATCTTGAGTTATCTTTTTACACCCTGTAGTGTTTTGGTTGCTTCTAGAAAGCATGAAATGATGTGCTACAAGTCCAGCAACACGCCATCACAAATAATATGCCAAGATTACGGCCCAGTGGAGCGGTACTGTCTGCGAAGTGACAATTTACCAATGAAGGTATTTCTTCTGCAATAAGACTCTCCATTAGCCGTAAGCAAACTCTCATAACTGGGACTGTGGTTTATACATCAAACAAGGAACATCCCAAAAACATATACTGATTTGTTATGAGTGAAAACAATGGGGAAACGAGTGATATATTTTGTCTTTTTTCATCTCCCGTCCGATAGAGTGCTGTAGCAAAGTTCCATGATGGTAACTGAGTCAAACTGATATTCGTCATGTCCTCTGAACTTTGACAAAATTGGCCTCCATTTACACACATTTTATTGAAAAACACCCCATTTAGGAATTCTAATGACTAGATGACAGTTTCAAATTCGCTTTAAGCAAAAGATGGTTACATAGGGTAGGGCTGGGTTGTCCTACTGAGGGGCAGATGGGCAGAATCCAGGCCAAATTTTTAGGATGAAAACAATATAAATTAGATTCATTGTGTGCAGATAGCTTTTGTGTGGCGAGTCTGAGAATCCACTTAGGCACACATTGCTTGGAATCATGCAAATACCCCTGAGTATTAGAGGGGCACCTAATGTTACACTGCTAAGGGCAAATGTTTCACTTTTCTACTTCTTCGTTACTATGTTACATATGCTAATTAATATGTACTTGTCACTACTTGTGATATTTTAAAGTTATTTTTCCATTAGTGTCTAACGGGGTGAATTGGGAATCAGCTCATTCTTAGCATCGCACTGTGTATATAGTTGTGATTAACTTTTCTGATTTCCTTACAGTTATGGGCCAAAGTCTGCACCTAGAACACAGACCAGTCGTGAGCAGAACGTGCTCATTGACGAAGACTTATCAGTGAATATACTTACCCACACTGCATGTGGAGTGCTCAAAACCTCAGACTCTCCACTTCCTCGGTCCTGACGAAGGCCAACAGACCCATAGGGGCAATTTCCAGCCAAAACATGTTGACCTTATCACTAGATGTTGTGGACCATTTACTTATCCACTGAACACCACTGCCTTATTTTTGCCTTATCCCTTTCCTGATTCTTCTGATTAATAAAAATGTGTCTGCATATGATAGGAGATAATATTAACTTTTCACTACTGTCAACATCCAGACAGTCTCCCTCCTGGTGAAGGGCAGTGGGTCACTTGGACAACGGAAAACTCAAGTGACAGGCCCAATGATGACACTATCCACCAAACCACACAAGCAGAGATAATAAACACCGCAAACTGTGAATGTGTGATTGAGGGTGTCTGAGCCGACTTACCCAGAGACTCTGGTATATCGATACATGTAGTTCATTCCCCCCCTTTTCTGATTAACAAGCAGTCGCGGCTCCTGGAGGGAGTTCTGCGGGGCGGTGGGGCGGGGTGGGGGAGGGGCAGGGTGGGGGGTAGTAAAGTCCGGCATACGGCCGAACGGAGGTAAGTACATAAATAAATAAATAAAACAAATTACATTGCGCGCACCGCATTGCCATTTGGCGTTGCAGCGCGCGCAATGTAATTCATTTTATTTATTTATTTATGTACTTACCTCCGTTCGGCCGTATGCCAGAGTTTACTACCCCCCACCCTGCCCCTCCCCCGCCCCGCCCCGCCCCACCGCCCCGCAGCACTCCCTCCAGGAGCCGCGACTGTTAACAAGCCTGAGAATCTGGCCTGTTTGGGCCACAGTGATTCACACTGGTCAACCCTATGCTAAAACACGTATGGGACACATAAAATCTCTCAATTTTAATATGGAATTGGGGTATATTATTGAGCAACATTAAGCAAACATACCAACATCATGTACACTATTTACACTTAGAATCAAATGTAAAATACCACGATTTCTGCTGTGAATTAACTCATTTCTTCTTGTTTGTTGAATTAATTAACGAAACATGGGTTACTTGTCCAATCAAATGTCACTGGCTACATGCACAGCAACATCCGCAAAATGGAACATTATATAGTTGTATGCTCAGAGACACACACGTGTAATACCAGTCCAGTAATGCATTGCCTTAAACAAAAGGAATATCATTTTTGGTGAAATTCCCTCATCTGTGATTTAGGTCAAAAAGTATGATTACTTGAGTTAAGCTACCGAAAGAAGCTTAATGTGGACTGATCGCCCATAAGGGATGTGCATTAAACCTCTTACTTTGACAGAAGGTGCCATTAGTTTATATTAAAAATGTGGACACACACCTATGAATCAGCGTGCTACTTTTTGTAATCTGTGCAATCTGAAGGTTAATGAGACTGTATAGAACTGATTTTATACGAATTTCTTGGCCCGGATTTACTATCTTTCTTTCAACGGAATGCAGTGTGAAAATTGCAGCGCTGCATTGCGTGAACGCTAGAATAATATTGCGCAGGGACAGATTTATAGAGTTGACCACTTATGACGTCATGGCAATGCTTGCAATAAAGATGGCTGTTTTTGAGCGATCCTCAGCCAAATGCAAGCTCGAGGTGTATTCTCTCGTGCAAATTCCCTCATGAAGACAAACGCACGTGTCAGGCACACAGGAAGGGTGCTTTTGAGTGAAACACGTTACGTCTACATATATGGGGCTACTTACTGCTTGTCCCCTTGCTGACACCTATTCCACGTGGTTCACTAATCTGGCACAAAGCCAAGCTTTGCTACTGTAATCGAGCTTGCCTTGCACCAAGCCCCTGATTGGACTGTTCCACAACACACACGCCTCTTTTGCATTCATTCACTGGGGATTGGCCTTTCACTACATGCACAACGCGGTGTCGACACTATGCCAGGCAACCTTTGCCTCAAAATCTTCAGCAGTGGAAAGTTGATCAGTGTTGCTAATTGCGCCGGGAAAGCTGCTTGCGAGCACCCACACAAAGTAATAGTTGATCTGAGCCCGTGTCACCCTCACCCACTATTTTATAAATCTTGGGAAACAAACATGCATGTGTATTTTTCTGGCAGGTAGTTAATAATGCATGTTAAATATTTAGCCGATTTTCATGTTAGTGCTCGTTTTTTGGGAACTGATATGCAAAAAACTGAACTTTAAAGGAGGGATTGTAAATATAAATGCCACCATCGCGAAATCCTTGGCTCATTTCAGTGTGCAGTTTGCTCAAGTGTTATGTTGATTCATTTCCTCTCAATTCAGTGCACAGCATGCAGCAGCAAGAATGCAGCTGTTTACCATTTTTCAAAGGGCAGCGACTTTCAGATTTTGGCTGCTGGCAGAGAGCTGAAACCCTCAAAGCCTGGGTGATTGCTGGAACGCAAGGCCCGGTGAGCGAGGGCTGAGCACGCGAGAGAGAGGAGAGCCCAATCTGTTTTGACATCTAACAGCATTTAACATCAGTGTTTCTTGTAGCAGATTAGACCGCTCTAAAAGTACAGCAATACTGAGACATTTATTTTTATCTATATTGGGCTTTGCTTAAAGTGGGTCACGCCGACAAGCGCTTCCGCGTTTGCTCTGGCCCAATTTATCATTTGCTTAGCTACGGTAGACAAAACAACGTACGGTAGGTTTACAGTACCGGAGACGCCTCCTTGCTTTAATGCACCGTCACATAAGGGTATAGGTGACAGCCAAGATATGCTACATATGCGATTAGTTAAAGAACATAGGAAAAGACTGAGAAAAGAAACATTATAAATTAACTTCAAGGTACAGGAAAAGGGAAATCCCGTATAAACATAAACCAAATCAAAGCTTGTGGAGAGTGGGTCATTCCTTAATTTGTGCCACCTGCATCCCAGTGACTGAAGCAGAGTAATGATCCATTCAAAATGCCCTTCATTCTCCACTCCAGTTCTGTCTGCGAAGAGCCACTGACCTCCTTGCCCATACTATGCCTCAACTCGCTTCACAGCACTACATATTCAACTGAACGTCTACTCTTCCCTACTGCTCATTTGCCCATAGCGCTGCCCTACCCTCCCTGAACTTCATCACCCACTCCCATAATATTTACAAGTTCTTAACTACAATCTGACCCACTCGGTCTCACTCTCTAGCTTGCTCTGCCACTGGAATGCCCAGTCTGTTTACAATAAGCCAACCTTCTTCACCAATCACTTTGACTCCCCCTCAAAACTCAGTGGCTAAAACAATGCGGACACACCTACGGCTCTCTCTCCCATAACCTCTCAAAAAAATCCCACCATTACTCAAGCAAGCATTTGAAAAGAGAACAGCTCTGGAATGGGGGCCAGCCTTTTAGCTTGGTCAGTGCTTGTTTTTTGTTTTATTCTTTTCATGTTTTCACAAAACATTATTGCTGGGGAGTTACTGGTCCCTCGCCATTATTAAAAAAAAAAAAAAAATTGCCAAAAAGTAAAAACACGTTTTTGGACTCAAAAAGCATGCATTGTCTTAGTAGTCCCAGGCACTGAAGAGAACCTCTTTGTGGGTGAATGTGCTTCTTGTGAAAGAGCAGAACGCCCCATTCACAGTGAATTTAATCAATGCTGAAGTGGACTGACCCTTTACCCTATGCTATCTGCTGTAGAGGGTGGAAGAAAAATGCGAATGACACACAGCAGACCAATGGATGAAGAGGGCTGCATGAATGCGCCTGTAAAGAAGTATATATATCAAAAAAGGAGAACATATATATATAAATATATATATGTATATACATATATATATATTATCTACTGGCGGTCGCCAGTAGATAGTTATAGTTAGGACCTATTTTCCATAGGAAATCCGCAACATTCTATTTGAAATAACTCTTGCGTCGGTTGACGAATCAACGCAAACTTTCAAACTTTATGGCCCGCTCCGGTCCGCTCCTACCCTGAAAGTTTCGGGGTGATTCGTCAAGCGGGGGCCGAGAAAAAAGGGGGGTCCCAAAACGTGTTTTCCCCATTCATTTTCCCATAGGAAACTTTAGCCACGGCTACAGCCCGAACTGCTGAACGGAATTACACCAAATTTGGCAAAGAGGTAGTTCTTGGTTCAGAAAGAACCCTTTTGTTAAATGGTGTAAATCCGTTCAGTAGTTCCTGTGAAAATCAAAATGAAAATCACATATATATCTATGGCCGCGTCGGATTCGCGCACCCTCCCGATCACGAGCTGCATGCTAATTGGCTGTCAACACTCCAAATCAGGAAGTGTTGGCAGCCATTTTGTCCCTCGGTAGAACCGAGGGACAGAAACAAGTGCGCAAAACGCACAAAGGGGGCAGGGTAGAAACACCCTGACCCCCTAGGTCTGCTCAGGGGGTCCCACAAGGACCCCCTGGGCAGAAAAAAGCATTTTTATTTTTTTTAAATCGGCGGGATGCGCTTAGGGTGCGCGGATCCCGCCGATAAAAAAAAAAAAATCGAAGCGCGGTCTTTTGCGCTTCGATGTTATTTTGCCCCCGGGTGGCCCAAGTCCCGGGGGCATGCGGGGTTTATTTAAATAATGCTGGGGGGCCTCTAAGGCCCCCAAGCCCCGGGGACCGCCACCCCCGGGGCTTTCAATTTAAAATGGTGCGGGAGGGCACTCGGCCCTCCCGCAGCCCCGAGGACCACCACCTCCCCGGGGCTTTTTAAAAAAAAAAACATTTCCTGTGTGATAATTTGATGCATCTTTTCACACCCTATACTTATAGTCACTCAGTACAGTACTATTATATGCACTCATACACCTATATAAACACTCACACACCGCCACTCATCCATAGAGGTACTCACACACCTAGTCAGTCATGCAAAAAATTAAGCACACACCCATTTACTCACCTATACAGTTATACACACACCAACTCACTTACTCATACAAATACTAGCACATTCTTCAGTGATGTCATCAGTGATGTCACTGACCATGTCATGAGTGATGTAATATGTGATGTCATCAGCAGTGCATTGCGGGGGCGCGAGTTATAGTTACGTGAACTAACTATAACGGGGGAATTTCTATGGTTTTGTACGAGTGAAATGTCCAACAAACTATAACTGTCCCTAAAACCTATGGTTTTTTAAGTGAATGTATATATATATATATATATATATTCCTCTAGCACACGAGCTCCTACTGGAATCACTGGGGACCCGTGAGAAGTGGCACACTCGCCGGCAGAGCGTACCGGCATAAATATTCCTTTACCAAAACTAATATGCGTGATCTCAGGAAAAACACAGTTCCACGGCTCAAAATGCTGACTGCATTTTGAGCCGTGGATCTGTGTTTTTCCTGAGAGCACGCATATTGATTTTGGTAAAGGTATATATATATATATATATATATATATATATATATATATATATATATATATATATTCACTGAAAAAACCATAGGTTTTAGGGACAGTTATAGTTACAAATTAGCATTTAAAAAATCTTTGAAATTCACTGAAAAAACCATAGGTTTTAGGGACAGTTATAGTTAGTTGGACATTGCACTCGTACAAAACCCGTGAAATTCCCCCGTTATAGTTAGTTCAGCTAACTATAACTCGCGCCCGCAATGCACTGCTGATGACGTCACATATTACATCACTCATGACATGGTCAGTGACATCACTGATGACATCACTGATGACATCTCAAATGACATCACTGATGACATCATCCAGTGACTGTGTGTTTCTCTAAAGTTTAAATATTTTTAATATATATAGGAAAAGACGTATTGAAGAATGAGTGGGTGTGTAAGTGTCTGTATGGATGATTTAGTAGGTGCGTGACTGACTGTATAAGTGAGTGATTTAACGTATCGTACTGAATGCATGGGTTAGTGACTAAACTGGGTGAATGTCTGTATCCGTCTGTCTGTTGCTGTGTAAGTGGCTGCATGTGTTTGTGAATAGCTACATGAGTGTCTATTTGAGTTATTGAATGCTTGTGTGAGTATCTGTATGGGTGCCTGAGTGTTTGTGTGGGAGGGGTGTGTGCGACTCTGTGCATAGATGTGTGAGTGGGTGATTCACTGGGTGGATGGTTTCAAGAGTGCATCTGTGATAGACTGTATGGGTGGGTAAGTGTGTGTAAGAGTGTGTTAGTGAGTGAATGTATGTCCCAGTGGTACATGTGTGAGTAACTACATATGTGAAAGGCAGTATATATGTGTGTTGGAGTATATAAATAGCTATAAGCGAGAGTGAGTGATTGTGATAGTGGCTGTATGGATGAGTGTGTGCTTGTATCAGTGATTGTATAAGAGCGTAACAATGTGCTACTATTTGTATGAGTAAGTGAGCTGGTGTGTGTATAACTGTATAGGTGAGTAAATGGCAGTGTGTTTAATTATTTGCATGACTGACTAGGTGTGTGAGTACCTCTATGGATGAGTGGCGTTGTTTGAGTGTCTATATAGGAGTAAGAGTGCATATGATAGTCCTGTACTGAGTGACCGTAAGTATGAGTGACTGTACGGGTGAGTGAGTGGATGTGTGTGTGTAGACCTAAGAATCAGTGAGTGGGTATGTGGTTATTGGTGTTGGAGTGTCTATGGTTTTGCGAATGGCAGTCTGTAATTTAGAGTGGGTGTATCAAAGATTATATTAGGGTGTGAGGAGGTGCATCAGATTATCACGTGGATGATGTCATCAGTGATGTCATTTGAGATGTCATCAGTGATGTCATCAGTGATGTCACTGACCATGTCATGAGTGATGTAATATGTGACGTCATCAGCAGTGCATTGCGGGGCGCGAGTTATAGTTAGCTGAACTAACTATAACGGGGAATTTCACGGGTTTTGTACGAGTGCAATGTCCAACTAACTATAACTGTCCCTAAAACCTATGGTTTTTTCAGTGAATTTCAAAGGTTTTTTAAATGCTAATTTGTAACTATAACTGTCCCTAAAACCTATGGTTTTTTCATTGAATTTCAAAGGTTTTTTAAATGCTAATTTGTAACTATAACGTGTCTGAAACCTATGGTTTTTTCAGTGAATTTCAAAGGTTTTTAAATGCTAATTTGTAACTATAACGTGTCTGAAACCTATGGTTTTTTCAGTGAATTTCAAAGGTTTTTTAAATGCTAATTTCTAACTATAACGTGCCTGAAACCTACGTTTTTTTAGTGAATTTCAAAGGTTTTGTAAATGACAATTTTTAAATGTATTAATTGTTATATTAATTTTTTTCATACTGATTTAGTACATTTTTAGAAACAATTTTTTTTTACATATTTTATTTTTAAATTACATTGTAATTACATTATACATTACATTACAAAAAATACTTTCTCTTAATGAATTACTTTAGTTTAAATACTTTGCAGATAGGCAATAGACTTTTAAGTACAGTAGTTACAGTTGTTGCAATGGGCAACACATTTTCAAACACAATGCAACATTCAGCTCAATGTGAATTTCTAGTTAAATGCAATTAGTTACTTTATGGTTTACTTTTCTAACCACAGGACTGGATCCTAGATTCAGTCCTGGTACATCTCCTGTAAACAGTTGAGTAAAAGCGTTTTGGTTACAGTCGTGATTTTTAAGGAATATTATTGTATTTTAAAAGTTGACACTTAGAAACTTTTTCTCATAGAATCACCAATGTTATCCTATGGAAGGAAATTCACTTAGCTGGTAAAAACTGTTATCGTTACTTTTTCTTACTCAGTGTTGGATCCTGGATCCAGCACTGGTGCATCTCCTGTAAACAGTTGAAAGAATGCGTTTAAGTCATACAGGCGATTTTTAAGGAATATTTGTAGTTTGTGAAAATCAACACTTTGAAACTTTTTTGCTGAAAACCAGTCAATGTTAGCCTATGAAGGAAATTCAAGTTACCGGTAAGTACGGTTAAAATTTCTTTTGAGGATCAGTACTGGGCTGAAACATGCAGCACTGAGGTCTCTCCTGATAACAGGTGAGTAAATCGGAATTCGTATTTCGGCTGATTTTAGAGGAATATTTTAAAGTTCCAAAACTCCACACTTAGAAGAATTTCCAAGTGAAACCAGTCAATGTTAGCCTATGGAAGGAAATTCAAGTTACTGGTAAGTACGGTTAAAATTACTTTTCAGGACCAGTACTGGGCTGAAAGATGCAGCACTGAGGTCTCTCCTGATAACAGGTGAGTAAATCAGAATTCGTATTTCGGCTGATTTTAGAGGAATATTTTAAAGTTCCAAAACTCCACACTTAGAAGAATTTCCAAGTGAAACCAGTCAATGTTAGCCTATGAAGGAAATTCAAGTTACCGGTAAGTACGGTTAAAATTACTTTTCAGGACCAGTACTGGGCTGAAAGATGCAGCACTGAGGTCTCTCCTGATAACAGGTGAGTAAATCGGAATTCGTATTTCGGCTGATTTTAGAGGAATATTTTAAAGTTCCAAAACTCCACACTTAGAAGAATTTCCAAGTGAAACCAGTCAATGTTAGCCTATGGAAGGAAATTCAAGTTACTGGTAAGTACGGTTAAAATTACTTTTCAGGACCAGTACTGGGCTGAAAGATACAGCACTGAGGTCTCTCCTTATAACAGGTGAGTAAATCGGAATTCCTATTTCGTCTGATTTTAGAGGAATATTTGCACAATGGTGAAGGGAGGGGCGGGGCCTGAGGTGACATCTTTGCAAACGCGCCCCGTGGCGCATTTTAAGTTGGGGGATTAAGTCCCCTTGAATCCTGAGGGTCCCTAGGGGCCAACTAGACCACCAGGAACCTCCAATATGCGCCAGGGGCTGCGTTGCAGAGACGTGTAGAGAGGCCACACCCCTTTTACACCTCTCTGCAACGCAGCTCTGTGGCGCATTCTGGATGTACCTGTTGGGCTAGTTGGCCTCAGGGACCCTCAGGATTGAAGGGGATTTAATTCCCCATCTTAAAACGCGCCATGGGGCCTGTTTGCACACATGTCACCTGAAGCCCCGCCCTCCCTTCACCACTGTGCAAACGCGCCCCGTGGCGCGTTTTAAGTTGGGGGATTAAGTCCCCTTGAATCCTGAGGGTCCCCGGAGTCCAACTAGCCCACCATATACCTCCAAAAGCGCCACAGAGCTGCGTTGCAGAGAGGTGTAAAAGGGGTGTGGCCTCTCTACACGTCTCCTGCAAGGCAGCCCCTGGCGCATACTGGAGGTTCCTGGTGGGCTAGTTGGCCCCCAGGGACCCCCAGTATTCAAGGTGAATTTGTTCCCCCTCTGCAAACGCGCCAGGGCGCGTTTGCAGAGTGGTGAAGTAGGGGCGGGGCCTGCGGGCCCGATCGTTTTTTTTTTTTTTTGTCCCCTGAAGGGGGGCTGTGTGGCCCCCCTTCCTTTTTTCTGTTTTTGGGCCCTGGGGACCCCATCCCCCAGGGCCTTACCCCTTTTTTTAATTACCAAAAAAAAAAACGGGAAGGGGGCCGCGTGCCCCCCTTCCCTTGGCCTGTATTGGCCCCGGGACCCCATCCCCGGGGCATGGCCTCTTTATTTATTATTTTGAGGGGGCAGCGTGGCCCCCTCCTCTGGCCATTTTAAGGCCCCGGGGACCCCATCCCCGGGGCTGGCCTTTCTATTTTTTTTTTTTTTTAAAAATTCTTTTTTGGGGAGGGAGGCCGCGTGGCCCCCCTCCCGGGCCACTACTTGCCCCGGGGACCCCATCCCCCGGGGCTGGCCCTCTCCGTTGGGGACTGTGGGGGGTCCCCAATCCCCCACAGTCCCGCCGGCTCCCCGCGTCCCTTGGGAGCCGGCATTGCTTTCCACATGGGGAGCAGCTGACATGCTGCTCCCCATGAGGAAAGCAATGTGCTTTGGATATTGGAAGAGAGCAGGTTTCCCTGCTCTCTCTTCCAATATCCAAGCAGTTTGCTATGGCAGGACGGGAGCCACGAGGCTCCGTCCTGCCATAGCAAACTACAGTGTCCCGGGGTAGGCACCCCAGGACACTGCAGGAGCCGGCCCTGGGGGTGGTGCTCACCAGGGCCATCAAGGGCTCCAGGAGGGGCCGCGCGGCCCCCTCCAATTCAGTTCAAAGCCCCGGGAGGTGGTGGTCCCCGGGGCTCTGGAGTCCGTAACGGACCCCCATATTTAAATGTTTAGTGCCCCGGGAGGTGGCGGTCTCGGGCGTGTGGGGGCTGGAGCCCCCACACAGGTTGTCATTAATTTTAAAAAGCCCCGGGAGGTGGTGGTCCTCGGGGCTGCGGGAGGGCTCAGAGCCCTCCCGCACCATTTTTTTAAAAGCCCCGGGGGTGGTGGTCCCCGGGCTTGGAGAGCCCTTTGAGGCCCCCACACATTAAATTATCCCCCACCATGCCCCCGGGACTTGGGCCACCCGGGGCCAACTAACATCGAAGCGCGGAGACCGCGCTTCGATTTTTTCGGCAGGATTCGCGCACCCTGAGCGCATCCTGCCGATTTTTTAAAAAAATACTTTTTTTGCCCAGGGGTCCTTGTGGGACCCCCTGAGCAAGCCTAGGGGTCAGGGTGTTTCTACCCTGCCCCCTTTGTGCGCTTTGCGCACTTGTTTCTGTCCCTCGGTTCTACCGAGGGACAAAATGGCTGCCAACATTTCCTGAATCGGAATATTGACAGCCAATTAAAATGCAGCTCGTGATCGGGACGGTGCGCGCAGGGTGCGCTGAGGGTGCGCGAATCCTCCGTGCCCATAGATATCACTAACTTTTTACTTTTCATTTTCTCAGCAACTACTGAACGGATTTACACCATTTAACAAAAGGGTTCTTTCTGAACCAAGAACTACCTCTTTGCCAAATTTGGTGTAATTCCGTTCAGCAGTTCGGGCTGTAGCCGTGTCTAAAGTTTCCTATGGAAAAATGCATGGGGAAAACGCGTTTTGGGACCCCCTTTTTCTCGGCCCCCACTTGACGTATCACCCCGAGACTTTCAGGGTAGGAGCGGACCGGAGCGCCCCACGAAGTTTGAAAATTTCGCGAAGATACGTCAACCGGCAAGAGAGTTATTTCAAATAGAATGTCGCGGATTTCCTATGGATAATAGGTTGTAACTATAACTATCTACTGGCGACCGCCAGTAGATAATATGTGTATATATATATATACATATTCATTGAAAAACAAAGGTTGAAGTAACGTTATAGTCAGGTGAATTTCTCAGTGACAACGTTAATGTTTTAAACTAAAAAAAAACCACAGAAATTCAGCAGTTGTAGTTAGTAGCACTAACTATAACTTGCGCCCTACCATGCACTGCTTATGACCTTACATATGCTCTATGACATCATTTATGACATCACTGATGACATCTCAAATGACATCATTGAAGACACTCGCGGGAATCAAACACACAATCCCCTGCATGGATTCCGAGTGGGCTGTTCTTCCTTTTCTGTTTTTGCGATCTACCCATGAGATTGTGCATTTGGAATTAATGTAATAACAGGGGTTTCTTGTTATTCTGAACAAATTAAGACATTAGAGATGTAACTTGAAAAAACAGATTATGAATTGTTCCATGAAATATATAAAGAAATAATATTTTTACAAACTTGTGAGACGCTCGTGGGTATCTTGCAAGAGGTCCGGGTTAGCACCAAACTCTAAGGAAGGATTGTGATTGGTTCATATGGATGTCTTTATTTAGAAGAAGAAGATTCCATCCTTTATTTCACTATTGGACTTTGATGAAAGCAGACATATTTGACTTGCTCTCTAATCCTGTTTCCGTTTGAGGAGAAAGATGTCTTCATCTGATCCAGATGGACAGCCAGGGGCTTCTGCACCACCTCAGCCACTACAGCCACCCAAGCAATCGTTGGTGTGGCAATTCTTTGAAACTAGGTCAGGTACCAAAAAGGTATCTACAAAGTATGTGACCTGTAAACTTTGCAGCAAAGAGTTTAGCCAGGGGAGCAGAAATAAACAATATAGGGGCTCATTACGATGTTGGGCGAACCGTCTCCCAGCGGTCCTGTCAGAGATGGTCGGACCGCCGAATGTCTCATCGGAAGCAGTTGCACCGACCGCCGGATTAGGATGCATTTGAATACATGGCTTTCTGACCGCTGCAGTTTCTCCAACTCTGACAGGACATTCCGACTGCGCAGGTCTCGGAAAGGACCAATGGAGCCAATTGGAGTGTGGTCCTTCCTAGAAACCGCCTACCCAATTAGGATGCATATTTCTGACGGGCCGTCTGTGGCGGTCCAACTATCTCATCAGAGCTGGCAGAAGGGGAGGCATATATGGTCTAAACTCACCTCTACACCGTTTCTCACTTCCTGTGCAGACATAGAGCCCATCGCATGCGTCATACCGCTATTCTACCTACTGAATTATCTGCAAAATCAAAACCGTTGCAGACGTCACAGCTGGTAAGTAACACACGTACCCATAGACATTGAAGTGACTCTGAAGCAATGGTCTGCCAATGTAAAACTGCTCTGTAGCATGGTCAGCATGAGGAGAGGAGGGAATCTCAGCATTGTGTGACCAGAGTTTGAAAAGAAAATACAGGGACAGGCCCAACATAGAGGTAGGACTAAAAATGTGCATATACACATAAACATGAAGAAATATGTATTGTAAGATCACTACTGCTATAGGTGCCACATGGTATGGCAACATAACATACATGCACACACAAAAGTATGTGCCACTGATACCAATACACAGGCACACAACATCCTCCCTGACCCAAATACCCTCCTCACCACTGCTGGGAGCAAGGACTGAGGGTCCAACCGAGCTTGCTGTGCACCGTGAAGGAGGTTGTTGTTGCGCAGCATGTGGGTGAAAAGGTATATTTTGAGAAGCACCACATGAGGGGGCAGGAAGGTGCATTGGAGGAGCGAGCACTGACAGATGTATAGCAGGTCATGAAGTGGTTCGGGAAATGATAGATCATAGCATTGGCAGTTGGAAAACGAATTTGCACAGAAGGGTTCCACCTAATCTCCATTGAGGAACAGGAACAGACAGAAAGCTGACTTTGCAGCAGCATCACCTCCACTGCCCCAGAAGTAATAGATGAGATATCCGTAACACTACATTCACAATCTCCTTATGCCAGAGCTGAACCTACTACAAATACCTATGTAATGAAGCCAATGTTGTATCACCAAAATGATTTGAAAATAACACCCATTGCCAATAACAATAACTTTTGCATCTTAGGTACAATGTAATGTGTACAATCACCAATCTAGATCTTGTGCAATGCTAGAAGTAATGACATACCATATGTGTGCTACTAAATGCAAATCACATATATGTGACTCACATGTCTGTAAAAGGTGCCCTCATAGACATGATACACGCCCATATGAGAGCCCCCCCTAAATCTCTGTTATCGTAAGCCACTCAAACCCCTGTTGTTTGTGACGAATAAGATAAACTAGTTTCAAAGCCAAACATCACTACACTGATCCACTCTACCACAACCCAGAAGTCAGACAGCGTGTGTATGTGCCAGTGCTTTCAGGTGATACATCCCAGCTGGACATATACACACACGCCACATCACATGACACACAAACACTGCTTAACAACCATGTCCCACACGTTACAACAATCATGGCCCTGTGATAACACAAACATCCCCAGACTAGAGATCATGGAAAAGGATAGGGGCATATTATCCCTGGGAGAAAGATATATTGTGGGGTCATGTATGCAACAAGACAGAATGTAAATCTCTATCACATCTGCATGATGGCCTCTATGACCAGGTTACTGACAATGTACAGGCACAGACTGACATACACTAACTGTGAGTTAAGTGCAGAAGCTCCTGTACATATGTGTGCAATGATGTGTCATTCAAGACAATCTCCCCATGTTTGAAATAGCTATCAACTCCTGTGACACACAATCTCTTACCATAATCTGGGTCCTGTTGCAACTAACATATACATCTGTATGAAATTTGCTATTAAGTAAACACAGCTTAACTCAAAAAGCACAGTAATGGCCCCACACACATCACCCACATGAAAAAGGCAAGTAAAGTAAAAGGGATTCTAACTATCCAAGTTCCAAAACATCAGAAGGCCACAGTGTATAGACTCCTTGCCTATAATGGTTCCCAAAAATAGGTGGAGTCCTAGAAGACTACAGGGCCAGGACACAGTCTATATTGCACCTACCTCCTAGTCTCCGTGTGGACAGGACATGTGGAATTATTCTCATCTGGGACCAATGGGTTTTGTCAGAAAGTGGCATCCACATGTGGCAAATGTGTCATTGGAAGTTCATAACAATAGACACAGAAGCAACCGCAATTGTCCCATATCTAGTAAGAGAAATGTTGAAATCTACACATTGCATTGGGTACATGTGTGTTACAAGTACCTATTATGTATGACAACACAAGACCCCCAAGTGTGCAGAAACAAATTCCTACATTGTACACATTAAATACATATGCAGCATACATCTCAGGGAGTTCTGTCTGTGGACACTCTTGACCACTGGCCAAAGAAAGCTGCAAAACCCGTGAATGCATAGAACATCCAAAGCAATGTCTGGCCAGCTAGCCCCCACCCCACATATACAACCTGTGGACATTGACCCTCGGCAACTGTAAGTACATATTTTCACACAAGATCACAATAGACTTACCTACATAAGAACCATACGCTCTCGTGGTTAAACAAACACAACTGTAGTCACACATCCCAAATCACACAAGGATATCAATTGGAATCAGTAGCAATGGGTGGACACAGGAATACAAAAACAAGTAAGTGCTTTATTTATTGTAAAAATTGGTACTTCAAGAAACAAAGGCCAATATCCAGGCCAAATGAATACTTGTGGGCCAGCAAACTGTTGGCCATCCAAACATTGCCTTCAGATACACCTCCAGGGATAACCCCCAGATTTGAGCATCTAGGGGGAGGGCCAGGCACCAAAAGGATGAAACTAGGGTGGGCTAGTTTGGTCCTTGGAATGGCTGGCCTCAGGATTGGGAGGTCGGCAGGGTCAGTGCGAGGGCAGGTTTCAGTTTGGGGGGGGGGGCTGGGTTAAATCATTTTAGGGATTTTTTACCCATGAAGGGTGGTGAAGTGAATAGGGAGGGGGGACAGGATTCTGCTTACTTTTCTTTCCCATGGAATGACTGGGAAGGGATGGGGAAAGGAATTTCGGGTTTTAGGAGGGGTTGGGGCATTGGCAGGATGGGTACCCTTCTTTTTTCTGGTGACATTTGTTGTAGGTTGGGTTTTAGTAGGGGGGTGGGTTGGTTTCTTTGGGGTTGATGTTGAAGGTATGGTAGGGGTGGCAAGGTCTTTGTTTTAGGTTTGGAAGGGGGGTGGGTCAGTTGGGGTAGGGAAGAGGTCAAGGGCAATCAGGCAGAGTTTTTGGGCATACTGGAGACAAGGTGAGAGAAGGGATGGGGTTTTGGTGGTAGAAGGATGTGATGTCTGTGATTTGTCTGTATCTGTTTGTGTGGTGTCTGCAGTGGCTGTGTCTGCTGCTGTGGGGTCTGTCTGTATGTTCGTTGTGGAGTTATGTGGTGCAGTGGGCATGGAGTCTGCCTGTATGTCAATGGTTGTGGTAGTGAGGGTGTCTTTTGTCTGCTGATTGGGTGTGTGTCTATCCTATGCCTTATGTTTGCGTGTTTGTGTGCTGCGTGCGGCTGTTAAGGTGGATGAGTGGTCATGTTTGTGTTTGATTTGGGTAGGTACGGGAATAGGGATTGTGGATGGGAAGAAACAGGAGGATGGGTGGAAAGTTGGAATTGGGTGAAAGCTGCAGTGTGTGTGGATGCTAGAGCCTGAAATGATCTCTGTAGGGAAGACATGTCAGAGTGAAAACCCTCCATGTACGACACCATATGTGTCTGCTGATTGGTGTGCACCTGAAGTGCATTCAGCACTGCTGTCTGACCCACAGAGGTCTGCCTCAGGAGGTCAATGGCTTCCACGCACAGGGCAGCAGGGAAGACAGAGGGAAGGGGTGAGGTGCCTTGTGCAAAAGAGACTCCTCCCCTTTTATGGGAGCGGTCATGGCAGCTGGCCGGGGAGCAGCAGTGAGGGTGGAGATGGTAGGGGGTTGGTGGACTGAGATGTAATAGACGCAGGTCCAGGGGGGATCCACCACCACCTTGGAGGTCTCACTGGAGCTCGACCACGACAATGATGAGATTGCTGTCATGTCAGTCTGCTCCTCAGTGGCACTCCCATCACCCTTTGTGCCACTGGGTCCCTCTTAGTTACTGACAGCATGTGAACCACTGTGGTCAGCTGCTTCCCCAACAGTCATGGCCCTGTCACCTTCGCTGCCCTGGTGTAATGCTGAAAACATAGGACAAAACAATTAACTGTTATTGCATTCATATACAGGCCACATAGGTCTAAACACAACTCATGACACAATTGCATATTTCACAATAAGTACAGGGCTGACTACATTAGTTCATATATAGCCATTAGCACATGCATTAAAAGCTACATGACCTGTGCACACTCCCACATAATGGTGTCATAACCACAGTCTGCTACAAATGAATGTGTGACCTTCTTCCCAAATTAACCTCATGTATGAGCCAGCAGATATCTTGACTCTTACTACCTTGGCCCTTGTAGTATACCATAGTTACCTCATGTTATCAAGGGGGTATTACACATGGAAAGCAAAACTGACTAGCCCCGCAAGGCTCTGCAATCAGCATATGGTGAGGTGTCCCTATTCCAGAACATGTTGAACTGCAGTCCGCCTGCTACAGTGAACATATTGCAAAATGTTACTACCAAGATGAAGGTGTAATGGCCCATTTCACACTGTTCAAATGACACTTACACATCTGTCCACTGACAGATGATGCAGTGGTAAGTGCCACGAGTACCTCATATAGAAGTTACCTGTACAAAAGAATACTTGAAAGGACAAAATATGTCTCCAAGTAGTGTGTCGGGACAGTTCAGAGGACAAATGCATATGAGTTTGCCTAGTGACATGAACATTAGTGCATGTGAGCACAGGTTATTACTCAGCCAATGTCAATTATTGCAGATCAGTGAAAGGACATGTGGCTTAGAATACCTCCAGGCCTTGAAGAAGCCTTAATTGTTTCCATAAAAGAAGGGGAATCATGTTACGTTTCACCTTATGGCAACACTAATCACACGCTAGTGAATACTGCTTATGTACACATATCACCCCAACATGCCAGCTTATCCCTCCCTGATACATTTCGTTAAGCACATATTGACCCTCCATAGTTGCACATATGCACCTCACCTGACTGAATTTGCCCTTGTCAATGGTATGCTAAGGCACAATTCAAGACAGGTCAGTTAGTTTTCAAACTATGCATGTTTTTGCATCAACATGTTGATCTGCCTTGTGACACCCATCAATGACATTGTGAATGTGTAACTCTCCCATCCACATACTTACGCCACTGTTACTAGGTAACACCTACTCTGTAAGTCTGTTACAGACATATGATGTCATTTACATATTGGCCAAAAACAAGCAATCATCACGATATCAGATAGGATGCATTTAGTCCCTCAATTTATGTATGGAACAGTCTTACATGTGACATCAGTACAAATAAGTTCACACCTGCCAGCTTCTGTTTTGGACAACAGATAGCACCAGTGGTGTTAGCACTTTCACAATGCAGATCATTCCCCACTTACCAAGGCCTCAAATTGGACATTGTCTGCCACCAGAATGTATTGTATGGCATGTCATAGTCAAGTGGTCCTGCATCGCTTAACACAGAAGTGAGGGTGCTTCAATCCAGAGATTAGGAGTACAAGTGGCCTTTTTGCGACCACTGTCATGCATGACTACAAGACATATTGTATGTAATCTAAGACATTGTTTTGCCATGTGGCCATTCTACCATGGAAATGCACAACTGGCAGTATCCTGCTTAGTATAGGCTTACATGTTCCATAGTCAATAGACATTACCATGCACCTACTACTATCGCTTCAAATGCCAAAATTTACACATTACGTGGGTCTGGGGTCTCCTTAAAGCTAGAAGTGACAAGAACTGGAACAAATACATACATGGTCATGCACAATGTTTACTAAGGACCATACTCACTCCCTCCTTGCTGCTGTCTGGCTCTCAACTGCCCATCGAGGTCTCAGTAGGCCACCGTCAGTATGCGGCCTATAAGGAGGGTCCAGGTGCGGCGCGCGCCCCTTCTGCCTGTAGGTGACAGGCCCAGCTGGACTTCTGCGATATTTCGGCTCCAACCTCTCAAGTCCTGCCACCATTTATGACAGTGGCCACTGCACCGATGTGGGACCCCCAGGGTCCGCACCTTCTGGGCGATGGTCCTCCACAGGAACACCTTCTGATGGGCTTTGACCTGTAAGGATACAATGGAATGAGACACTTAGTAGATATGCAAGATGTACATCATCTCCGAGGGTGTCACCTAGGTAATATACAGCTAGCTTAAGCATTAAACAAGTTAGCAGACTTCATATGTTTGCACTGCAGATGATGACCAAAACAAAAAAATCTTCACTACATGTCAAGGTCAAGTTGGTACCTCCATCCATCCTGACCTTGCCCTTATTGAGTACGCCAGCCCTCTTACTTCATGTTGGATGGGACCAGACCACAGGTGGTCTGTAATGTGTTACCAGGTAACCCAGCACACCATTGTGTCCTCCTGACGCAACAGTAGAAGTTCAGCCCTGGACATACACCTGGCTAGTATAGCCATTCTACATGAGCCACACTGTCCAAAACATCATTGCTATCTTCTTATTAATTTCTGTAAACATTTTTTGAGAAAAATTTAAGGTATTACATGTGTGTAACTTGACAATCCCACTCTGAGGATCAATGGACATGTGTCTAACACATTTGAACATCAAACTACGTTTGTATGTGTTAGTCTTGGGAAATACAGATTTCATGCAATACACTGTATGCCATATGTGCCAGTATGAAGGGGACAACATCAACATACCACTGTACAACAATCATTATGTTACAGTGTAAAACAGCATGTGATGCACTTACCAACTGCACTGCAGATGTCTTCAAATATCTGCTGGTGACATGTTTGACATGATAACTGTGCACATACAATGTAGGCATCACTCATGACAGTTTGACTGCCAACAGGTATGGTTACGGTGCCTTTCATTTTGCAATTATACAGATAGACAAAATGAGTCCATGATCAGGACTGCTGGATCTGTACCTCACAGCATGTACCTGTTCATATATTACTTCACTAAAAGCATATTTGCAAATCCATAGTCCTGTGAGATGTGATAATACCACAACAGAGGATATGTAGATCAACAGAGGGACTACTCTGTACATCAGTACCATTGGCCAAATAACTGTGCCGCAGCCAGGGTAACGGACAATACAGGGCATAAATCAATGTTTGCGTTTAGGCTCTGCATGCTAGGCCTACTGTTCAGACTTGACCATCATTTGGCCACACTTCATATAACAACCTATACATCTTGTGGCCATCCTATATCTGACATGACCATTGTTGATCACTGTGAATTGGTATGTGAGGTGTTGTGATATGGCTGACGTCACGTTAATGTGGCCTCATGTGTGTTGAGTTATTGTTGTGACTGTAAACATATCTCATAAGATCCATACATGCAGCTTACAGATTACAATAACCATTTGAGTTTGAAGGGCTATGACTCCACCAGCACATATTTCAATAAAAGACTTGCACATTTAACATTGTCTACAAGAGATATCTACATGCATAGAAATGCCCATACAACATGTGTGGCCTATAGCAAGGTATGAACATGGCAAGTATGATGTAAAGTACATAACAGTACTGTCACACATACACCAGTAGATATGTCCCTAACATTTTATAACACACATTCATACAATTACAACCCAGAAGCCTGTCTGGGTCTCATTGCCACACTCTGCCATATGTGTATGGATACCTGACATGTAGGTAAGAACATTCTGCATAAATAGTACTCACCTGCTCCTCTGGTGTGCCATACAGCTTCGTATACAGGGGAAGGATCATGTCTACCAGGGTCTCCAGCTCCTCAGGTGTGATGGTAGGGGCTCCCTGTACAGCATGTCATTGCAGCTCCCAGAGGATGAAAACAGCAGCTGAGAGGGTACACTGACAAAATATCGACACCCAAAATATCCCCTTACAAAAATATCGTGAACAAAATATCAAAGTCAAAAATATGTACATCCTATACTTATAATGGTACAAAAATACCGGAAAAAAATATCGATGTCATAAATAAAGTTGTACAAAATATCGGTTTTTTAATATATATAAAATAAATTAATAAATATTTAATATTTTAAAGAATAAAATTAATTACAAAAAATAGATTTAATATACATTTTAACAAATAAACTTAATTTAAAAAAGTTAAACACGCATATATAATAATTAATATGTCCACAACAGGCAAAACACTCCTTCCGGGTACCAGGAAACCCGTGGGAGGTGGCGCGCAAACCGGCGGAGCTACCGGTAATTTAATCCGTGCAAAGAATGCCTAATCCACGCGCTCTCAGGAACTGAAGCCACAAGATAGCGATATCAAACGAGGATTTATTACATCATAAATTCACACATCGTTGTGTGGATTTATGATGTAATAAATCCTCATTTGATATCGCTATCCTGTGGCTTCAGTTCCTGAGAGCGTGCGGATTACGCATTCTTTTCACGTATAATTAATATGTATATATATTTACTTTAAAACAATTATAAAACTAATAATTTTAATGTATTTTATAATTTCAAAATTATATAACAAGTAAATATATATATATATATATATACATCTACAAATAACATAAATTCTATTTTAAAAAAACATTCTATTATAAGTTAGAACATTAAACTATTTAAAAATCTTTAAACTTAAATTCCCCACTCCAGTCAGTGCAACAGTAGGGAAAGTGTTGAATAGCGGAGGGGTAAAAATTACTATTCCACTCCAGTGAGTGTAACAGTAGGGAAAGTGTTAAATAGCGGAGGGATAAAATTTACTATTCCACACCCGTGAGTGCAACAGTAGGGAAAGTGTTGGATAGCGGAGTGGTAAAAATCACTATTCCCACTCCAATGAGTACAACAGTAGGGAAAGGGTTGGATAGTGGAGGGGTAAAAATTACTATTCCCACTCCAGTCAGTGCAACAGTGGGGAAAGTGTTGGATAGTGGAGGGGTAAAAATATCTATTTCTGATCCAATGAGTGCAACAGTAGGGAAAGTGTTGGATAGCGGAGGGGTAAAAATTACTAATCCCACTCCAGTGAGTGCAACAGTAGGGAAAGTGTTGGATAGCGGAGGGGTAAAATTTACTATTCCCATTCCACTAAGTGCAACAGTAGGGAAAGTGTTGGATAGCGGAGGGGTAACAATTACTATTCCCACTCCAGTGAGAGCAACAGTAGGGAAAGTGTTGGATAGCAGAGGGGTGAAAATTACTATTCCCACTCCAGTGAGTGCATCAATAGGGAAAGTGTTGGATAGAGGAGGGATAAAATTTACTATTCCCACTCCAGTCAGTGCATCAATAGGGAAAGTGTTGGATAGCGGAGGGATACAATTTACTATTCTCACTCCAGTCAGTTCAAAATTAAAAACATACAAAATATCATCAACAAAAGACAAATAATTTTTTTGAAAGTAATTAAAAAGAAATTAAATATGTTAAAAATAAAAATAAAAATATATTTAGTATTAAAAATAAAAAAATAAAAACATAATATAATGTTAAACACATTTCACAAATACCTACACATATTATATTAAATTAAATAAAAAAAATATTTTCAAGCAAATAATATTTTTATTTTTATTTAGAAAATATTTATTAACAAAAACATTAATTATTACATAAATTTAGTCTATTTACTTCCTACCCTAGAACACCACACAACTCACAACCCACATCGGAAAAAATTATTTGCATAATTAACATAATTAGTCATCAATTAAACAAATATTATTAACTAAAAAACATATTTAAAAACATAAAATGTAATTAACTTCCCACCCTTTATGCCTATAATCCCCACAACTCACACCGAAAATTAAACTGTAAAAAAATTAATTACACAATTAAAAACTTTTTCATGTCTGAACTGGGGTGGCGGAGTGAGCTAAAGAATGATGATGGATTAAACCCAGATCAGTTGACTGGGGGTGAGTGCTTGCAATGTTCAACACTCCGTCCATCATCCCCTTTGGTTTTGCTTTGTTCGCCCTAAGTTGGCAGGGTATGCCCAGACGTGGGTCCCTTGCTCACTGCTCACTGTGAGCCCGAAACCGGTCCCAGGATGCTTGTTTCCGGTCCAGGGAAGACATGGCTTGGCAGTTCGGGCTGGACTGTTCCCATGAGGCACAGGGTCAGACTGATTTGCATATAGCCATGTCTGAACTGGGGTGGCGGAGTGAGCTAAAGAATGATGATGGAGCAAACCCAGATCAGTTGACTGGGGGTGAGTGCTTGCAATGTTCAACACTCCGTCCATCATCCCCTTTGGTTTTGCTTTGTTCGCCCTAAGTTGGCAGGGTATGCCCAGACGTGGGTCCCTTGCCCACTTTGCCACTGGATTCAAGATAGCCTGGCTGATGAGGGCTGTGAGCCCGAAACCGGTCCCAGGATGCTTGTTTCTGGTCCAGGGAAGACATGGCTTGGCAGTTCAGGCTGGACTGTTCCCATGAGGCACAGGGTCAGACTTATTTGCCTATAGCCATGTCTGAACTGGGGTGGCGGAGTGAGCTAAAGAATGATGATGGATTAAACCCAGATCAGTTGACTGGGGGTGAGTGCTTGCAATGTTCAACACTCCGTCCATCATCCCCTTTGGTTTTGCTTTGTTCGCCCTAAGTTGGCAGGGTATGCCCAGACGTGGGTCCCTTGCTCACTTTGCCACTGGATTCAAGATAGCCTGGCTGATGAGGGCTGTGAGCCCGAAACCGGTCCCAGGATGCTTGTTTCCGGTCCAGGGAAGACATGGCTTGGCAGTTTCGGCTGGACTGTTCCCATGAGGCACAGGGTCAGACTGATTTGCATATAGCCATGTCTGAACTGGGGTGGCGGAGAGAGCTATAGAATGATGATGGATTAAACCCAGATCAGTTGACTGGGGGTGAGTGCTTGCAATGTTCAACACTCCGTCCATCATCCCCTTTGGTTTTGCTTTGTTCGCCCTAAGTTGGCAGGGTATGCCCAGACGTGGGTCCCTTGCTCACTTTGCCACTGGATTCAAGATAGCCTGGCTGATGAGGGCTGTGAGCCCGAAACCGGTCCCAGGATGCTTGTTTCCGGTCCAGGGAAGACATGGCTTGGCAGTTCGGGCTGGACTGTTCCCATGAGGCACAGGGTCAGACTGATTTGCATATAGCCATGTCTGAACTGGGGTGGCGGAGTGAGCTAAAAAATGATGATGGATTAAACCCAGATCAGTTGACTGGGGGTGAGGGCTGTGAGCCCGAAACCGGTCCCAGGATGCTTGTTTCCGGGCCAGGGAAGACATGGCTTGGGAGTTCGGGCTGGACCGTTCCCATGAGGCACAGGGTCAGACTGATTTGCATATAGCCATGTCTGAACTGGGGTGGCGGAGTGAGCTAAAGAATGATGATGGATTAAACCCAGATCAGTTGACTGGGGGTGAGTGCTTGCAATGTTCAACACTCCGTCCATCATCCCCTTTGGTTTTGCTTTGTTCGCCCTAAGTTGGCAGGGTATGCCCAGACGTGGGTCCCTAGCTCACTTTGCCACTGTATTCAAGATAGCCTGGCTGATTAGGGCTGTAAGCCCGAAACCGGTCCCAGGATGCTTGTTTCCGGTCCAGGGAAGACATGGCTTGGCAGTTCGGGCTGGACTGTTCCCATGAGGCACAGGGTCAGACTGATTTGCATATAGCCATGTCTGAACTGGGGTGGCGGAGTGAGCTAAAGAATGATGATGGATTAAACCCAGATCAGTTGACTGGGGGTGAGTGCTTGCAATGTTCAACACTCCGTCCATCATCCCCTTTGGTTTTGCTATAATCCCCACAACTCACACCTAAAATTAAACTGTAAAAAAATTAATTACACAATTAAAAACTTTTTCAATTAAATAACTAATAGTATTTAACAACTAATTATAAAGTAAGTCAAATTAATTTACTCCCCACCCTTCACCCCTATAAACCCAAAACCCACACACAAAAAAATTATTGAACAATTACACAAATTAATTATCAATTAATTAATTAATATGAATTATCTACTAATCATTAATTAATTAAAAATAAATTACTTCCCACCCTTAACCCCTAAAAACCCCACAACCCGCACCTTAAATTAATTACACAATTACCATAATTAATTGTCAATTAATTAATTAATATTAATTAATAACTAATTATTATGAATTAAAAATAAGTTACTTCCCACCCTTCCCACCCTTTACCCCTAAAAACCCCACAACCCGCACCTTAAATTAATTACACAATTACCATAATTAATTGTCAATTAATTAATTAATATTAATTAATAACTAATTATTAGGAATTAAAAATAAGTTACTTCCCACCCTTCCCACCCTTTACCCCTATAAACCCCACAACCCGCACCTAAAATTAAATACACAATTACCATAATTAATTGTTAATTAATTAATTAATTATTATTAATAATTAACAAGTAATTATTAATGAATTACACTAAATTACTTCCCACCCTTCCCACCCTTCACCCCTATAAACCCCACAACCCACACCAAAAATTTACCCAAAGAAATTAAAAACACAATTAACATTATAAAATCTCAAATAAAAAAATATTAATAAATAAATATATTCTTTAATTTATTATAATTAAATTACTTCCCACCCTATTCCCCTATAAACCCCACAACCCGCTACGGAACTAAGAAATACAAAATTTAATTAAAATAAAATTAATAACTGCTAAAAATGTAACACATATTAAAAAACATAAACAATACTTATACAAAAATACATCACATACATTAAAATATATACTAAAATACATAACACTAATTAAAATAAAAACTCGATATTAGTGTGTCGACATTTAAAACTCGATATTTTGACTGAATACCGCTGAGAGATGGGAGGTATGAAAAACTGCAGTTTCTGAAGGCAAGTGAATTGTTTTGCAAATCGCTACACATATGTAGACCGCATAGGTGGTCTTCTGTGTAGGTGGTTAAAAAGATTGCTCCGCATCAGTCTCATCTTCCGACTTTATCCAATGGATGTGAATGCCGTGTGACACTCCGCCCACCACGCAGTTCAAAATAGCTGGAGGACCGCGATGCAAAATGTTCCATTAGGAAGTAAAGTTTACCACGTCGGTCTCCACTGTAGGCGGACACATCCAATGAGCCGCGACTGTCACTATAACAAATACCAACCTATGGCTGTGTCTGCCTGAGGTCTGCTGTCAGGTCACAGAGAGCAGGTTCAGTCCTTTTCCGATCTTTCTCAGGTACAGTATCGTTTTCAGGAGGGTGCCAGGGAATACCACAGTCATGCTTAATAATAGCATTTGTGTGAGAGTGACTCCTGCCCCCCTAACCAATGTGGTAAATGGTAACAGGGGTAAGCCTATTCACTTTGGCAGCATTTTATGTGTGCCCTACTGCAAACAATCCCACAGTGCCCTCACCCCTAAAATTTATAATGGTGAAACCCTTCTTAATTTGTGCAGAGCCGTTGTGCCCACCTAGAGGTGGTTGCAGAGTAATGAGCAACTCACTGAGTTTGGTGCCTGTCTGATTGGTAGGACAAAATAAGGGCCGGTGCAGATGTCATCTGACATGTGTTTGTGACATGGGAAGCCCCTTTAAAGTAAGTAAGTTCATAGCCACAGTCCAAATTGTCATCCTGCCAGAGGAGCCACAACACCTCTCTACACCCAGGCATTTGTTTCTTCTCTGGTAGTAGTTTTCACACATTCAGGGCCATTCAGCAGCTGAGTTACAATTAGGAGGTTCATGTAAATGAGGCAAGCAAAAGGTAACTTTCTAAAAGTTACTTTTTCTTAATATTTAGTAAAAGGCGGATGTGACATTAGGTTGGGCTTTTAATAAACAATAAAAAGAGTTATTGAATCACATTTTTAGCTGTTCCCTAACTGAAGATAGCAAAATCAATATTTAGGGGCCGATTCCGATCCTGGTCGGAAACCGTTCCGTCCGACGCGTTCCCGGAGCGATTTCCAACTGATTCGTGCCCCTTGGCTCCAAGCAAGCGAGTACGATGCAGCCCCATGCTGACGGACTCGGTTCGGTCGGACTCCCATTGAAGGCAATGGGAGCCGGTCGTACGACGCGTACATGGGCTCCCATTGATTGAATGGGTACGTTGCGCAAAAAGGTGCCCCCTGTAGTGGGTATGCGTTGGTGCCATCCGCACCATACATGCATGTAGGGTCCCCCCCTGTGTCCGACTCGTAAGGCTACGGGTGAAGGGGGGTCCAGCACGGACCCCCGAAGTCCGCTTCCCAGAGCGTTTACGTGTCGGAGGCTCCGACTCGATCCGGCTGTCCGGATCGTGCATCGTACTGGCTCGGTCATAAAACGTCTCCATTGCGCGGTACGAATCGAGTGTGAACAAGTCATACGGAGCGGTTCGGACCCGGAAACGATTCGGTCGGCGATTTCGCGTTCATTCGCATCGTACTTGGGCGTCCGGACCTCTGTACGACTCGGTCGGAAACAAAGCCTCCGACTCGGATCCGGTAAAGCCGAATCCGATTCGGAGGCCTTCCGACCGAGATCGGAATCGACCCCTTAATATTGCTTTCCAGTGCTTCTCCATGGCTCAGCCAGCCTTCCTAAAGTGAAAGTAGCTTTTGGGTGCTAGCCACTGTAAGAAAATGTTACTATTACATTTCTGCATGCTCTACTTTTAAATACCAGGAACCCTGCCTTGTGGTCTACAAGGCCTACTTATGGATAACTTAATAATATGTAGAAGGAAGGTTTGGATATGTCAAAAGAATTTACTTTGACAGGTCGAACTGCAGTTTATACACTGCTCCTGTCAGGCTACAATGGCAGTCATGAAGTCATGTTTGCATTGCCACTGCAGTGAATGGGACAATAGGTGCTACAGTCTACAAGTGAAATGTAATTTCTAGGCCCTTAGTACACTTTATACCATATACTAGGATGTATAGGCAAGTAAAATATACAATTAGGGTTTGCCAATTCAACCACATTGAAAGGGGGAGCACAGGCACTTTACTACTGATTAGCAATGGTAAAGTGCACAGAGTTCTAGAGGCAGCAAAAGCAAATAGGGCAAAAATCTGGGGGTACATCACAAAAAAGATGGTCATTTCCTACAAACAAGCAGAGCAATTAATTATAAACTGTATTTATTTTATACTTTAGTATATACTGTGGCGTTCCTTATATTGTTGTCTCTAACATCTACAATGTCTTATCATAGCTGGTGGAGGATGAGTACAGAAAGAGTGGTGATGGTGTTCTCCAAAGTTCGCAGGGCTACTCCAGAGTTTTTCCCTTCCCTGCCCTGTTGGGATGAGTGTGAATGTAAGAAAAGAAAAAGGAATTGATGAGCCAGCATGTGGCTCTGTATGTCTGTAGACATCAAGTCCTGCAGGTGTCTGTAAAGAAGAGGCATAGTCCATGTTAGATGTTTGGTTAGTAGAAGATATGCTGATGCACATAAGGAGGGAGGAGAAGACCTCTTCAAAAGATCTAAGATTCTCATTATTGTACTGTACAATACCTGTTCATCTGTTATAGGCGTTGATTGGAAATATCCTGTGAGTGGTGAACTAGGGTATTGTGCTAAAGACACAATCCCCTGGAATTTCCTGTTTTTGGAGTCTGTGAATTTTGAGATGCAGGATTTATGTCAGGCCGGTCTGCCCTGGGTGAAGAATAGAACATCAGTTTGAGTGATTCAGGAATTTATACTGCTGTTAGGTGTGTGCTGAAGGTTTAATTGTTTTCTTTAAACATGGTAAGATTGAGCAATTTTCTGCCTTTTTCGACATGCACGTTTTAGGTTAAATGGTTGTGAAGCTATTTGGTACTGCATCACAAAGGGTTTTTCCTAATTTAATTCTCTGAATGTTGTGTAGAACTCTAGAATGTAATAAGTGGTGTGGAGAGGGGGGTTATGGTTTAGAAATAGATTAGCTGTATGGGCCTGCTGTTGGCTTACTGTTGGATGGAATTAGGATGATGGTAGAATAGGCATAAACCCTGTACCCTGTATCCTGTAGTCATTAGTTGGGGTAGACTAATCGAAATAGAGTAGGACAAAATGCATATCATATTTACCACGTAAGGTTCTGTGGTTAGGACCTCGATGGAGTAGGACGCGCACAGCTTGAGCACCGTCCTCTAGGGTCGGCCTGGGGCTCTTTTTAAGCACTCAAATGCACGGGGGCACAGCTTGTGACCCCCCCCCAACCGCTCATAGCCCACTGCAAGTTCCGGACCGTACACGGGGGCCTGAAACTGAAGTTCGCCCCGAAGCGCCGGAGGCGGTTTGCTGCGGTGGTCCCACCCGCCATTTTGCCGGAGGCCGCGGGAGCGACCCCCAACTACCAGTGAGCCTGAGACCTGCTATACACCGAGCGACGGGAGTGCGGGTGTTGCTGGAGTGTGTCTTCCTGCCCCACCACCCCCGCTCCTGACAGCGAGCTGCGCCGGGGACGGTGGACCTGCGAGGCGGCCTACACGAAACCCGGTGCCGGGTACCTGCCCGGGATCTATGACACCCCCTAATCGCCCGTTGGACCAGGTGGGGGGGAGGACAGAGGTGAGGAGAGATCGGCGCCGGCCCCGGGGGTGGAGGAGTGCCCCTAGGGGGTGAGGGACATTATTCTGGTGCTGAGCACGGCGTTGGATCCCCCCGGGGCCCCGCACCCTATCGCACTTGGTGGCGCTCCATCGATACCTTCCCCTCCCCTGGACAGTTGGAATGGCGCTGGGGGGAAAGGCCGGACTACTGCATCTTGGGACTTTGCCGGCGCTGAGGCCTAGCTGGGCCTGTGACCCCTGACTCGCTGCACCACAACGGCCTATCTCTCAACGCGGCTGAGCTGAGCCCGCATTCCCTGACTGAGCCCTGGGCCGGCGACGGGCCCGAAGTTCTTCTCCCCCTCACCTCTGGCCTTGCACCTTTGAGAGCCTCCCTGCCTGCGAGACAGTGATCTTGGAGCGCGGCCTGCGTGCTCGGCCTGGGCCTGGAGTGACGAGGGGCCCGGGCTGCGCGCGGGTTGCCGTGATGTGCTCCCCTTGGGCGGCGGGTGAAGAAGACCCCTATTGTTGAATCCGACCCTGGCACTGATTTTACAGCACCCATATCCTGCCTCGGCTCTCCTAAGACTGGGGTGCTCACGAGGCCAGACTGAGAACCATCATTTGAACCGCCCGTCCTGGCCTGGGCCCGGGCCTACTCTGCCATTACGCATTAGTACTCCTCTCCACTGCCTTTCTCTGATGTAGGGGGGAGACGACACGCCTGCAAGCCGCAAACCTGAACAATTCTGCCTGGGCCTGGAGTGACGAGGGGCCCGGGCACTCGTGGTGTCCCATCCCCCCGGAGCCTTGTAGCGCACTCACCTGAGTCCGGGGCGTAGAGGGGCTCGGACCCCCAGGAAAGAGGCTGCCAAGCCTGCACACCCACCTGGGCCTGGAGTAACGAAGGGCTCGGGTGCGACCGCGAGCTTTACCTTGTTTAATATCCTGACCCGCATGGCAGGGGGTGCTGCTCTTGACGCCCGGAACTACCCCCTCTCGCCTTCTCCCCGTACGGGCCTGCTCTAGCAGAGTAACCTATCAATGGCAGTGGGGCCCCCCGACTGGACACAGGCGAACACTCATAAGGGCTGCACCCCCCTTCACCAGAACTATGACTAAACCCAGAACAGGGAAAACCGCAGCACAATCAACATCCAAGGACACGTCGGTGACGGACTTGTGGAATAAGCACACCCCGGCACCTTTGCAGGAGGACTCCGCGATGGCCTCCAAGCTGGAGGCGCCCGATGATAGCGCCATCACACAGGCATTTATGTCCAATTTCCTCCAAGAAATTAAATCTGAGATCTCCTCCCTCAAGCTGGAGGTCAAAACCTATCTTACAGACATTCGGCGAGATGTCACCGAAATCGGCACCAGAGTGGACGACCTGGAACGCACCCTTGACTCGCGCACGGAAGACCAGGAGGAGCTCGGGCGCCATGTCTCAGCACATGAAGAGCAACATGTGGAGCTTCAAATTAAGCAGGAGGACTTAGAAAATAGGAGCCGCCGGAACAACCTCCGCATAAGGGGTGTGCCACGGGGAGCGGAAGGGCAGGACATAATGACCTATGTCGCAGACCTCCTCCAAACAGTCAGGGGGGATGATGACTCCTCTCCTCCAACTTTAGATCGCGCGCATCGGGTTGCCCCCCCACGTGGAAACACCAACCTGGTCCCTGACATCCTGACCAGGGTTCATTTCTTTACGGAGAAGGAGGCAATACTCCGGGCATCTCGGGCAGCTGAGAAGTTGGTGTACGAGGGGCACAGCATTCAAATTTTTCAAGATCTATCCCCCCTCACTCTACGCCGCCACAGGGATTTCAAGCCAGTGACTGATAAACTGAAAGAATCCAATGTCAAATACCAATGGGGCCACCCCTTTGCTCTGATTTTCCACTGGGAGGGGAAACGTAGATCCCTGAGATCCCTTAAGGAGGCCTTCCAACTACTTCACATTTCGCCCGGATATCGGCCCTCCTCCCCCACACCTGCTGACTCGGCCTCCCAGATTTCTCTCCGCCCCGAATGGTCGAGGGTGCGGCCCACCGCACTAGACCCTCCAAAGCCAATACGACAGCCCTCCAAGCCAAACAGGACATCAGCCATCACTTGAAAGCAATGGAGGCCTCGCAGTCCTCGGCAGGGGGAGGTCCGCGGTCGGGCCCCCTCCCTTTCTGTCTCAGGCGCTGGGGACTGATTCTTTGTCAGATGTACTTTCATTGACATAGGAGGAAACTCCCTCTTCGTCCTGCTGAACTAATCCCGATCTCTTACATAGATATTTGTTCTAGAGAGTAATGTCAGGTCACTCTGATTAACTGCGATGCATGCTCGCATAGCTACATGCTATTATAGAAACTTCATACCTGTTGCGACTCTCACGCGGCATATATCTCTCTACCTCCCTTTAACTTTTTTGTGGCCTTCAGTTCACGACCTCTTTTACACCCCAAGGGCTTAGCTCCATACCACGTTGAGGGACTTTGAGAACACTTATGAGAAGGCCCCTGTACCTCCCCATTGCTAGTACAGCGAGCCGACCGCTGGAGGGCGGACGATGACTACCCCTTGGAATTTCCATGGCCCACCCCACCATTTTCTTAGTCCCCAAGAGGAGTGACTTCCTCAGAGCCGCCCTGGTTCCCACCACTGGGCCGCTCCTGGACTGGAATGGTCCTTCTTGGCCCAGTTGGCCTGTTAGTTGTTTGATACTCTCTTTTCTTCCTGTCTGCCTCTCTGCTACACTTTCTTATTTCTTCCTTTTCTCCACCTGGACTCGTGGGGAGAGAGTCCACACTCGACAAAACGACCCAGCTCCTTGGCCGGCACTTCTGGGGACCAATGGGAAAGCCCACCTTATTCCTTGTTTGGGCAGGCTCTCAATCAATCAATCAGGGGTTTGTTAAAGCGTGACTACTCACCCGTAAGGGTCTCAAGGTGCTAGGGGTGGGGGGGGTGCAGGTTCCATCCATCAAGGAGGGGGTCTGTCGAAGAGCCAGGTTTTGAGGTTTCTTGCGAAGATGGGGAGCAATGTTGTCTGTCTGAGGTGGAGCGGAAGGGCGTTCCATGCTTTGGCCGCGAGGAAGGAGAAGGAGCGGCCTCCCGATCTGGTCTTTCTGGTGCGGGGGACCACAGCGTAGGAGAGCTGGGCTGATTGTAGGGTCCTTTGGGGTGCGTGGAATTTGAGTCGGCTGTTCAGGTATGCTGGTCCGGTGCCGTGGAGGGCCTTGTGTGCGTGGGTGAGCATCTTAAAGGTGATTCTCGCCTCGACGGGGAGCCAGTGGAGTGTGCGCAGGTGCTGGGAGATGTGGCAGTGTTTTGGCAGGTTGAGGACCAGTCTTGCGGCGGCGTTCTGGATGTTCTGTAGCTTGCGGGTGAGGTTTTTGTTTATTCCGGCGTAGAGTGCGTTGCCGTAGTCGAGTCTGCTGGTGACCAGGGCGTGAGTGACGGTCTTTCGGTGTTCGAGGGGGATCCATTTGAAGGTCTTACGAAGGAGGCGGAGGGTGTGGAAGCAGGAAGACGAGACAGAGTTGATCTGGCGGTCCATTTTGAGCTCGGAGTCCAGGATGATTCCCAGGTTGCGTGCGTGGTCCGTGGGGGTTGGCGGGTTTCCGAGGGCGGGGGCCACCAGGTGTCGCTCCAGGCATCGGGGTTTGGGCCCATGATGAGTACTTCTGTTTTGTTGGTGTTTAGTTGTAGGCAGCTGTTTTTCATCCATTTGGCGACGGCTTCCATGCCTTCTCGAAAGTTGCGTCTGGCGGTGTTGGGCTCGTTGGATAGGGAGAGGATGAGCTGGGTGTCGTCTGCGTATGACACGATGTTGAGTCCGTAGGTTCTGACGATGGGGGCGAGTGGAGCCATGTAGACGTTGAAGAGCGTCGGGCTGAGGGAGGAGCCCTGGGGGACTCCGCAGGTGGTAGGTGTGGGGTCCGAGAGGAAAGGGGGAGTCTGACCCGCTGCGTCCTGCCGGAGAGGAAGGAGCGGATCCGGTCGAGGGCCTTGTCCTGGATTCCTGCGTCGTAGAGTCTGCGTATTAGGGTGCGGTGGGAGACTGTGTCGAACGCCGCTGATAGGTCGAGGAGGATGAGGGCTACTGTTTCTCCTTTGTCCAGTAGGGTGCGGATGTCATCTGTTGCGGCGAGGAGGGCGGTTTCCGTACTGTGGTTTTTTCTGAAGCCGGATTGGGAGGAGTCGAGGATGTTGTGTTCTTCAATGAATGTGGCGAGTTGGCTATTGATGGCTTTCTCGATGACTTTCGCTGGGAACGGGAGCAGGGAGATGGGTCTGTAGTTTTTGAGGTCGGTGGGGTCCGCTGAGGGTTTCTTTAGGAGGGGGTTGACCTCGGCGTGTTTCCAGTCATCGGGGAACGCAGGCGGTCGCCAGGGAGCGGTTGATGGTGTGGCGGAGCATGGGTGCGATGGTGTCGGCGGCTCTGTTGAAGATGTGGTGGGGGCAGGGGTCCGTGGGGGCCCCTGAGTGGATTGACTTCATTGTCTTCAGTGTGTCTTCGGTGGTGAGGGCTGTCCAGTCATCAATCGCTGGTTTCCGGGTGTCGGGGGTGGTTGGTAAGGGTTCAGTGTGTTGGTTGTCTTCGTCGAAGTTGTCGTAGATGCTCTTGATTTGTGGTGGAAAAAGGTGCTGAGTTTGTCGCAGAGGTCTTGTGAGGGAGGGATGTCGGTAGACTCGCTAGTGGGTTGGGCGAACTCCTTGATGATGCTGAAGAGTTCCTTGCTGTTGTGAGCGTGGGTGGAGATTCTGTCTTCAATCGCTTTTTTCCTTGTTTCTCTGATGAGTTGATGGTGGGCGTTGGTGGCGGCTCTGAAGTTGTTGTGGGCTTCTGTGGATTTGGTGTTCCTCCAGGCCTTTTCGAGGTGGCGGCATGTGCTTCTGGACTCTCGAAGTTCGGTGGTAAACCATCTGGCTTTCTTGGCGCGGGTATTGTTGTTTTTCTTGAGGGGGCTATGGTGTTGGTGCTGTCCGAGATCCATCTATGCAGGGTTCGGGCTGCGGTGTTGGGGTCGTCGTTTTCCGCGATGGTTGGGGTGGAGTTGTTGAGTGAGGAGGTGAGCTGGTCGTCGGTGATTTTGGTCCAGTTTCTTCGTGGAAGCAGGTGCTGGTGTCTGTGGATGGTGGGTGTTCTGAAGGTGAAGTGGACGCAACGATGGTCGGTCCATGGGAGTTCGGTGGTGTGGCTGAAGGTGATGGAGTTTCCTGTAGTGAAGAGGGGGTCGAGGTGTGTCCTGCTGAGTGCATGGGCTCGGTCACGATCTGGCGGAGTCCAATGTTGTGGAGGTTGTCCAGGAGGGATGTGGTGTTGGGGTCCAGTTGGTTGTCGAGGTGGAAGTTGAGGTCTCCCAGCAGGGTGTAGTTGGTGGATGCGATGGCCTCCGGGGAGATAATGTCCGTGATGGAGTTGGCGAAGGGTCCGCGGGGTCCAGGGGGTTGGTAGATGAGGGTTCCTCGGAGGGTGGCGGTGGGGCTGGCCAGTATCTTGAAGTGAAGGTGTTCCATTAGTTCTGTGGGCTCGTCAGGGAGTGTGCTCAGGCGGAGGCTGGATTTGTGGACGGCGATTCCTCCTCCTGGGCGGGTGGGGCAGTCCTTCCTGGAGATCTTGTATCCTTGGGGGATGGCGATGGCGATGTCCGGTCTCGAGGTGGTGTTGGTCCAGGCTTCGGTGAAGAATGCTACGTCCGGGGTGGTGCTGTCGAGGAGGTCCCAGATTTCTGTGGCGTGTTTGTGGAGGGATCGGACATTGAGGAGGATGCATTGCAGGGTCTTCGGTTCGGTTGTGTTCTTGTGGGCGGGTTGTGCTGGATCCGTGTTCTTGGCGGTGCTGCAGGTGTGCCGGCAGCGGTGACAGCTGAAGGGTCCGTGGGTGT
Source organism: Calotriton arnoldi (assembly GCA_963921515.1). Classification (NCBI taxonomy): domain Eukaryota; kingdom Metazoa; phylum Chordata; class Amphibia; order Caudata; family Salamandridae; genus Calotriton; species Calotriton arnoldi. The sequence goes on from CAWUFW010004840.1 coordinate 872,855, forward strand.
CGGCTGGTGATGCTAGCTTGCAGTTGTTGTTGCGGCCTGGGTTGAGTGCGTGGAGTGCTGCTGGGTCGTAGCGTTGGCGGGGCGGAGGTCCAGGGTTCGCGGACGGGCGCAGGCGGGCTTGCCTTTGACAAGCCTTTGGCGTGCCAGTGGCGCGGCCGCGCAGTGGCCATCATTAAGTAGGGGTCGGGGAGGGCTGGACAGCTGGGAGGCGGGAGCGGGGAGGGTAGCTGGATTGGGCCGGTCGCGCTGGGGGGGACGGGCCGTGGGGGCAGCAGCGGCGGGAAAGGTAAAGGGAGGAAATAAGGGATAAAGAAAAAAGGGAAAATAAGCAGAAATAAGGCACAAAAGAGCAGAGATGCAGAAAAGTGTAGAAAGGTGAAAGATAAAAGAGGGTAGAAAAACGAGTGAAAAAATGAGCAGAAATAAGGCACAAAAGAGCAGAGATACAGAAAAGTGCAGAAAGGTGAAAGATAAAAAAGGGTAGAAAAACGAGTGAAAACGAGTGAAAGAGCAGAGTGAGAGGAAGGAGACAGAGGTCCACTGGACCACCAGGGATGAGGCGCAGGGAAACCTGCGGGTGGAGGAGGGCCTCGATCACCAACACTCGAGAATGCAGGGGCAGGGGCAGGCCTCACTTAATGGTGGAGCTGCGAGGGTGGGAGAGCAATTTCACTGACAATGAGCCAGTGGTCTTGCTCGCCTGTCCCCTCAGTGGCCGTCATTAAGTAGGGGTCGGGGAGGGCTGGACAGCTGGGAGGCGAGAGCGGGGAGGGGAGATGGATTGGGCCGGTCGCGCTGGGGGGGAGGGGCCGCCGGGGCAGCAGCGGCGGGAAAGGTAAAGGGAGGAAATAAGGGATAAAGAAAAAAGGGAAAATAAGCAGAAATAAGGCACAAAAGAGCAGAGATGCAGAAAAGTGCAGAAAGGTGAAAGATAAAAGAGGGTAGAAAAATGAGTGAAAACGAGTGAAAGAGCAGAGCGAGAGGAAGGGGAAATGAGCAGAAATAAGGCACAAAAGAGCAGAGATGCAGAAAAGTGCAGAAAGGTGAAAGATAAAAAAGGGTAGAAAAATGAGTGAAAACGAGTGAAAGAGCAGAGTGAGAGGAAGGAGACAGAGGTCCACTGGACCACCAGGGATGAGGCGCAGGGAAACCTGCGGGTGGAGGAGGGCCTCGATCACCAACACTCGAGAGTGCAGGGGCAGGGGAAGGCCTCACTTAATGGTGGAGCTGCGAGGGTGGGAGAGCAATTTCACTGACAATGAGTCAGGGGTCTTGCTCGCCTGTCCCCGCAGTGGCCGCCATTTAGTAGGGGTCGGGGAGGGCTGGACAGCTGGGAGGCGGGAGCGGGGAGGGGAGCTGAATTGGGCCGGTCGCGCTGGGGGGGAGGGGCCACGGGGGCAGCAGCGGCGGGAAAGGTAAAGGGAGGAAATAAGGGATAAAGAAAAAGGGAAAATAAGCAGAAATAAGGCACAAAAGAGCAGAGATGCTGAAAAGTGCAGAAAGGTGAAAGATAAAAGAGGGTAGAAAAACGAGTGAAAACGAGTGAAAGAGCAGAGCGAGAGGAAGGGAAAATGAGCAGAAATAAGGCACAAAAGAGCAGAGATGCAGAAAAGTGCAGAAAGGTGAAAGATAAAAAGGGTAGAAAAACGAGTGAAAACGAGTGAAAGAGCAGAGTGAGAGGAAGGAGACAGAGGTCCACTGGACCACCAGGGATGAGGGCAGGGAAACCTGCGGGTGGAGGAGGGCCTCGATCACCAACACTCGAGAGTGCAGGGGCAGGGGCAGGCCTCACTTAATGGTGGAGCTGCGAGGGTGGGAGAGAAATTTCACTGACAATGAGTCAGTGGTCTTGCTCGCCTGTCCCCGCAGTGGCCGCCATTAAGTAGGGGTCGGGGAGGGCTGGACAGCTGGGAGGCGGGAGCGGGGAGGGGAGCTGGATTGGGCCGGTCACCCTGGGGGAGGGGCCGCGGGGGCAGCAGCGGCGGGAAAGGTAAAGGGAGGAAATAAGGGATAAAGAAAAAAGGGAAAATAAGCAGAAATAAGGCACAAAAGAGCAGAGATGCAGAAAAGTGCAGAAAGGTGAAAGATAAAAGAGGGTAGAAAAACGAGTGAAAATGAGTGAAAGAGCAGAGCGAGAGGAAGGGAAAATGAGCAGAAATAAGGCACAAAAGAGCAGAGATGCAGAAAAGTGCAGAAAGCTGAAAGATAAAAAAGGGTAGAAAAACGAGTGAAAGAGCAGAGTGAGAGGAAGGAGACAGAGGTCCACTGGACCACTAGGGATGAGGCGCAGGAAAACCTGCGGGTGGAGGAGGGCCTTGATCACCAACACTCGAGAGTGCAGGTGCAGGGGCAGGCCTCACTTAATGGTGGAGCTGAAAGGGTGGGAGAGCAATTTCACTGACAATGAGTCAGTGGTCTTGCTCGCCTGTCCCCGCAGTGGCCGCCATTAAGTAGGGGTCGGGGAGGGCTGGACAGCTGGGAGGCGGGGAGGGGAGCTGGATTGGGCCGGTCGCGCTGGGGGGGAGGGGCCGCGAGGGCAGCAGGGGCGGGAAAGGTAAAGGGAGGAAATAAGGGATAAAGAAAAAAGGGAAAATAAGCAGAAATAAGGCACAAAAGAGCAGAGATGCAGAAAAGTGCAGAAAGGTGAAAGATAAAAGAGGGTAGAAAAACGAGTGAAAACGAGTGAAAGAGCAGAGCGAGAGGAAGGGAAAATGAGCAGAAATAAGGCACAAAAGAGCAGAGATGCAGAAAAGTGCAGAAAGGTGAAAGATAAAAAAGGGTAGAAAAACGAGTGAAAGAGCAGAGTGAGAGGAAGGAGACAGAGGTCCACTGGACCACCAGGGATGAGGCGCAGGAAACCTGCGGGTGGAGGAGGGCCTCGATCACCAACACTCGAGAGTGCAGGGGCAGGCCTCACTTAATGGTGGAGCTGCGAGGGTGGGAGAGCAATTTCACTGACAATGAGTCAGTGGTCTGGCTCTCACACTTCCCCCACACCCTACTACAATTATCGCTTACGCTTTGGACTCAGAGCCCAGCGGGAGAGAGATGTGATGATCCACATTCCTGCCAACGCTTGTCCTCACCTGTAATGACCAATGGCACATCTTAAATGTCTCTTCCTTAATGTCAAAGGCCTAAACGCCCCAAATAAGAGGAGGCAAATTTGGCGATACCTTCCATTACAAGACCCAGACATCATCTTTCTCCAAGAAACCCATCTTTTACGCGCTGACACTTCACACATGTCTCATACTAAATTCCCTATACAATCCTGGGCCTCCGCACAAACCAAGACAGCAGGGGTAGCTATTCTTTTTAAAGCAGGCCTTCCCGTGCAGATCACACGCACCATACGGGACAAGGAAGGTCGGTCCCTCAAGCTTGCGCTCTTAATGCAGGGTAAACCACTTACCTTGCTTAACGTATACGCACCCAATCAAGCACAGGATGCTTTTCTCCGCGATCCTACTTCGGAACTCATTCTCTCGGGAACCTAACCCTATCATTGTTGGGGGCAATTTTAATTTAGTGTGGGACCCCAGTATGGACCGCACCACCTCCTCTTTCCAGGGAGCAGGGGCTGTGTCTGCAGTGCTCAAACGCGACATAGACGCTCTGGGCCTCATAGATGCTTGGCGCTGCCGGGAGCCGGAAACACAGGATTATACTTTCTATTCCCATGTCCACCGCTCTTATTCCCGTATTGATTATTTCTTTATATCCCAATCGCTCATTCCCTCCTTGGAATCTGCGGTGATTTCGGACATATCCATCTCAGATCATGCCCACCTAGAAATCACCCTGTCCGATGTGGGCAGATACCCGAGCTCCACCCCTCGGTGGCGCCTTCCTCCACATGTCCTCCGCGACCAGGTAGACGTGGCTGAACTACAACAGGCCATACAATCATATTTCGCTACTAATGACCTCATGGAAACTCACAAATACACTTTGTGGGACGCTTTTAAGGCCACGATCCGGGGTACCATCACCTTCATCTCTATAGCTTGCAGGCAGGAATCCCGCTTAGTGGAAGATAACCTCACCCGCGACATTAAAACATTGGAACAACAAAGCCATAGGGTGCCCTCTCTCTTAACGCGAAAGAGGCTCGCCTCACTTCGAGGCCAGCTTAAAGCTCTCCGAGTGAATAAAGCGGAACACTCCCTCTTGGCTCTAAAACAAAAATTTTATGGAGGGGGTAACAGGGTGGGTTCCATGCTGGCGCATCGCCTCTGCCTCCAGGTATCCCGTGGCCATATCTCTAAGATTGCCTTGCCGGGAGGGGGATGGGCCACTTCAGAACAAGCTAAACAGCGGGAATTTAGCACGTTTTTCTCCAACCTGTATAACCAGGGAGATACCTGTGTGGATCAGATAGACCCCTTTCTGGCATCCTGCCCCTGGACGCCATTAACCCCCTTTTTTACGCAGCAGCTGGAGGAACCCATTACAGCGACGGAACTTCAAAAAGCATTGAAAAGCATGCCTGGTGGAAAATCACCATGCCCCGATGGCCTAACGCTGGCCTTTTACCGCCTCTTTCTTCCGGAGCTCTAGGCCCCTTTGCTGCGCCTCTTCAATTCCTTTGCGGAGACCGGGTCCGTAACTCCGACGATGGCCGAGGCAGAGATTGCACTCGTCCCCAAACCAGGGAAGGACCCCACTATATGCGCCTCATACAGGCCTATCTCTCTATTAAATGTAGATGCTAAGCTATATACCAAAATCCTCGCCCAACGACTTGCTCCCCATCTCCCAGGCCTAATCGAGCCTGACCAGGTAGGCTTCATACGGGAGTGTCAGGGAGCTGACAATATCCGCCGCATAGCCCATCTAGTGCAAAAAGCTCAACACCGCAATATACCAGCCTTCCTCCTCTCCCTCGATGCCGAGAAGGCCTTCAACCAGGTTGACTAGTCTTTTCTTCGGGCGGTCCTCCATCGTATAGGTCTTGGGCCGACTATGATCGCACGAGTTATGGCCCCATACGCGGTGCCCTCAGCACGAATCCGTGTTAATGGTCTCCTTACCCCCTCCTTCTCCATTCGCAGGGGCACGCGCCAGGGGTGCCCGCTCTCACCTCTACTTTTTGCTCTTGCTGTGGAGCCCCTGGCGATTGCCATCCGGCGGTCGGCGAACATCCGGGGCCTTCGATTGGGGGGGATTGAACACAAGATTGCCCTCTTTGCTGATGATCTCCTCCTGACGCACGCGGACCCCGCAAGTTCTCTCCCCGCACCCTTAGATATACTCTCCCAATTTGTATTGGTGTCGGGCCTCAAGATTAATCTCCCCAAATCACAGGCCCTCAACCTCCCCCCCCAACAATTGGACGACCTGGGGGATGTTAATCCCTTCCACTGGGCCCCACTCTCAATCTGCTATCTCGGTATTAATGTTACGGCTACCCTAGACACATGGACGCAAGCGAACTGGCCGGCCTGCAGAGCTTCTATACGAGCTGAACTCCGTCGCTGGAAATCGCTCCCCATCTCTTGGCTAGGCCGCCTTAATGCAGTTAAAATGACAATTTTACCGAAAGTCCTGTATCTTTTTCAGGCGCTCCCTACACCGATTCCCCATAGGGATATTCTGGGCCTCCAGCGGGAGGTAACCGCCTTCATTTGGGGAGGGGGAAGACCGCGTTTCTCCACAAGGGTTCTACTGCTGCCGCGAGACCGGGGTGGTTTGGCTTGCCCCGACTTGCTCGTCTATTACTGGGCGTCACACCTACGCTACATATCGGAATGGGCGGTTCGCGAAAGCGAAAAACACTGGTTCCATATGGATAGGGCCATGGCCTGCCGTCCACTGAGGGATCTGGCCTGGATACAGAGAAGCGCTAGACATCGTAGTGCCTATATTGCCACCCCAACAAAGACAGTTTTGGAGATTTGGGATAGAGTCGCAGTGCCCCGCGGCCTTACTTCATTCCCCTCTCCCAATACATCATTAGCCCTTAACCCGGACATTCCACCGGCCTTGCACCCAGCATCCTTCCTGGCGTGGTCAACCGGTGAGTGCCGTATCATAGAGCAACTATTTGAGAAAGGAAGTTTTAAATCATTCGACCAATGCAGGAAAGATTTTAATCTCCCCAAAACCACGCGCCTGGAATACTTCCAGATTCGCCATTGGCTCCGTGCCCCCTCATACATGGAAGGCGCCACATGCCAGCTTACACCGTTCGAGTCCCTGGTCCGCTCCTTTGACGGGACCCGAGGGCTGATTTCCCAGACATACAAGGTACTCCAACATTCACACACAGTGCCCCCACATACCTACCAACGCCAGTGGCAGCTAGACCTCGAGGGTGATATTCTCCCTGACCAATGAGAGCAGCAATGGCGGGATATCCCATGCATTTTTAAAAGCATAACGCAGCAGGAGCCAGCATATAAAATCATGACTCGCTGGCATTATACTCCCCTTAGACTCCAGAGGATGTTCCCTGGTTTCGCCCCTCTCTGCTGGCGATGTCAGGCGGCCCAGGGCTCCTTCCTACACATATGGTGGACATGCCAACTCATCATTGCTTTTTGGAGAGAGGTACTGGGCCACATTAAGGAGGTGGCGGGGTTCCCTCTACCAAACGTCCCGGGGGCAGTCATTCTGGGGCTCCGTCCAACATCTCTTAAAGCAATGACGCACACGGATTGGATTTTAGAGATCAGCACTATCTGCGCCAACCTTGGCGAAACACTCGAAAATATCGGAGCGAGCTACAAGAGACTGCATTTACCAGAATGCCAGGGGCGAACCTTGTCTGAGAGGTCAGCGGTGTGCTCCCACATCCTGTTGCACACGGATTGGCGCTTGATTTTTCACATGCTCACTGCTGCAAAACAGGTCATTGCACTCCATTGGAAGAAAGCTTGCACTCCCCCGCCCTTGATCTGGCTTACATGTCTCTGGCATGTCATGGCGATGGAACTTCTTTCCCACAGATTGGCACGCACTGATGCTAAATTTGAACGCACCTGGCGGCCCTTGGTCTCACATCTTTCTCGGCTGGAACACGCTCGATCTGTCCCCCCTCGCTTGAGAGCCCTTCAACTCTTTGCTGATCCTCTACTTCCAAGGGGGGAAACCTATGAAGACGAAACAGGCTGAGCAAGGAGGGGATCCACACCCCTCATGTCGCTCATTACGAAACAGCCACAGATCCATAGCGCCCGCCCCCCCCCTTCCCGAGCTCCCTTCGGCCCAAGGAGCTGACACATCACGCTCTCTCCACTTCTTTTCTCTTCATTCTCTTCTCATATCCTTCCCCCACCTGACCTCTGCCAGTGGAGTGCTATTCCCTCTACTATTCTATTCTCTCCCTTTCTTTTCCTTGTTTTCTGCAGGCCAGTAGTCCTGCGGCTTCCCATGACCATTAGTTGCAGGCACCACAGTTACCATTATACACCGATGGCTTTAGACAGGACAAGTATAGTCGGCGTATGCTATCCCTAGGCACCTCCCTAGCGAGGAACCGCAATATACCCGGGTTCCCAGACCTACACACAACTTGAGCGGCCCCAACGGGAACAATGAGTTGCGCCCCGCAGGATACCTTGCCACACCTAACACGCTCGCCTCTTTAGGGCCTCTTGAGTAATATATCCTTGTTCCCACCCTGCATACCTTGCTATACGAGACTTCCTTAACTATGAAATGAAGTCAGCCCAGCTAGTCCAGCCGCAGACATCTACATGATGCATTCTGCCTGATCCTTACTGCTGTTATGGCACTGACTAATCACTTCCAGCCCAACTTCTGTTATGATATATACGCCTGATCTCCTGCAATACATCCCGTTGCCTGGCCCTGTATAATGACCTTTGTAGCCTGCCTTTTCTGAACCATCGAAGTACATGATATACTCTGCTCGCTCTGTAACACTTTATAATGCCTACTGCCTGGTAACTGCTGTGTTGAATTTTCTTGTTGGGTATAAATTCAATAAAAGAGATTTAAACAAAAAATATTGAGCCTCTGTGAAAAGGGAGTTTAGGAGAACGGAAAAAGGAAATTCTGCCACCACCTTACATGGCATCCTATATGTTCAGCAAAGCGATTTTGTTGAAAACACCCATTACACTTCTCCATTCACACACAGTATCATACAATAATTGATCATACTGTCCTTCACTTTGTATTCCACCCCCCGAAATCTGTCATCATAAAGGGTGCATGATAAAGGAGGGAAGGTAGAAATAAAGGTTCTTTCACTTTGCACTATTCCCCTAACCACTGGACCGTGGGTACAGGGTATCGTCTGCCCTATCCATGCCTGTGCCTCTCCACCTAATATCAATAATCCATGTTTAAATTCTGCTTCATCTGTTGCTAGCGTCTTCCCTCAGGAACCTTCCCCAGATGTCCTTAGATTGTGGCAGCCTATTATTTATTTTCTATATCAGTTTTTCAAATGCTACCATTTCATGCAAGTCGTGTAACTAGTTTCGTGTTAGTCCATCAATGCTGAGTGAGACTACTGACATTCATTGCTTACGAGTTGGAGTCGTGTCACTTTGCATATGAGACTTCCTCCAAATATTCCCTCCATAGTATTGTACCTTGAGTGGGATGTGAGTGGTATAGATGTCCCGCTTAAATTAGTATGCTAAGTCCAAATATACAACGATGTGCCTTATATGGCCACAGGTGTACCGTGAGTGTCTTACATATGCGCTCTTCCTCTCTTCCAAGAAGAGAAAGCATACTATTAAGTCTAGATGAGTATTGGGGCATTAGGGGTTACTGTGTTGAAAAAGGTTTTGAGCATCTCTTACCCTTGTGATCTGATCCGTTGGGCTATCTAATTTGAATATTTATTGAATGGATTAAAACCTTGTACTATTGCTGCATCTGAATCCTAATGTTATGAACCTTTTACACCTAATTGTGAACCGGAGGCTACTGGTGACATCCTCATCTAAGTTGCTGCCACTCTCGAACCACACATCCGGCAATAGTCATTGCCATGGCTAAGCTCCAAAGTAGAATACATTGGACCATGGGTTACCTGTGCCTTGAGTATATAAATCATCACACAAGATTTCTGTAATACCCAATTAGCATAGTGGTAACATTACCAACGCCCCCATCCCTAACTCGCTGGGTTAGTGAATTACCTTAAAATCTTGGTAATCGGGTAACACAATGGGGCATATTTACAAAGGGATATCTCCACCAGAACGTCACTTTTAGTAATGTTCTGGTGCCGATACCCCTTTCTCCTTATTTACAAAGCGGCGTTAAGCCACTTATCATCGCTTAACGCCGCCTTGTAAATAAGGCCCCTTTTCACACTTCATTTAGCGTGGAAGGGACATTCAATGGGTGTTGCATTGGGTGTTCCGCCACAACACCCATTGCTTTTTGACGCTGCCCCATATTTACAAGGATGGGGCAGGACCAAAAACTAAGACCAGATAAAACCTGGTCTTAGGATGGTGATACGAGGAGAAATTATTAATTTCCCCTCATATTTTGCTGTTTCTATGTGTGCTGCATTCTGCAGCACACATAGAAATAGAAAATCGCCTTTAAAGATTGTTTGTATGCAGGAAGGGACACAATCGCCACTGCAGCGCAGGAACCCTTGCAACATGGTGCAAGGGTGCCTGCACTGGTGCTAGGCAGTTGTTTTAGCTCTAGGGAAAACGCAGGGATGCGTCGTATTTTTGAAATATATGGCGCATTTCTGTGTTTAAAAATGTCTGAGTGAGGCGTTACCAATTTTTGAGTAACACAGCGCTCCAATATTTTATTGTAAATATCCCCCATTATCTGCCTGGTTACTCTGATCCTATTGAACTGCAGTGAGAATAGAACTTGATCAAATAACATGTCCTTCCTGCCTTTTTTCCCTCATCTTCCTCACTCTTCTTCTCAAAATTCTCCCCATGTTTTTAGGGCTAAGTTTTAAATATGTTACTCTTGTCCATGATCAAAAATAAGTGCCTGTATGATTGCAGGGAACCTACATCACTAGCGAGCATCTCTACCTAGAATTTGAGTGGTGGTGTAGATTTGTCTCTCGGTGCTGAGTGCTTTCAATGTCTTTGTTTGCCTCCTTGCGTCCATTTCTGCACCACTTTTCCCCATCTAAGTCTTTCCTCTAGGTCACTGCCTCCTTGGCCTCCTAGACCTGCTCCAGCTTTCACCTGCAAGTCTATGGCCGAACCTGACATCTACATATCCTTTCTGTCAATTTCATCCAAGAAGTTCTCTAAGTCTTCAGGTTCTGCATATTTCGTTGTTTTTCAATCCATTGTAATCAACAACATTGTTGGCTCTAGGAGACCATACTTAATCTCCTCCATTTGTAGTTGTGGATTGAGGGGCATCAATCTTTTCTTCTTAATGTTGGTCTCGTAGGAGAAGTCCACCAAAAAATATACTTGACTGTTTTAAAATAGATGTGGACCATGTTTCTTTGCAGCTGTCTTTATCTGCCTCACCTGCTGGTGTCTTAGGCAAGAAGCCAAGATCTGAAGTGCGACTGTTGCAGGATCTCACTCAATGAACTCATTGGAATTACAAAGGTTGGTCAAAAGTAATGTGCAGTAAATTTGAAATGAGCGCACACAGGAGTGCCTTTGTATCCTCCTTCTCATCATGTTCCTGTAGCTCAGAAATTCGTACATTTTCCCTGTGGCTTCTATTTGCCAAGTCGATAGTTTTACTATGTAATTATCACAGTTCCAGCCCCTATTCTGGTTGGTTGTCCATCCTCTTCTCTACATCTGCAAGTCTATTTTGTACCATCAACAGCTGTTTTCGGAAAGCAGTAAGTTATCCCCTAAGTGATGGACACTTCTGTAATAATGGAAGTCATAGCTGAGGTCACTGAGTCAATTGAGAATTTAATGTCCACAAGTTCCTTCAAAAGCATGGCGTGTGCTGATGTTGAGACCTCTGGAGCGTACGACATTTCTGGTGCAGGGCTTTTGTCTTTGGTTCACTGGCTATGCTTTTAGAAAGGAGGAATTGTCTCAATTGTTTTGGCTTTAACATTTGCAAATGAGAGGTTGTTCAATGCAGATAATACAGTCAGAAAGATTGTGTCCCCTCTACCAGGAAGTTAAGTGGAATGACTTTGCCTGTGTCCCTGTTACAAGTGTATTGTGTTGAGTCTTTCTTCTGTTAGACAATATGTGAAACCCTCTATACAGACAGCTGGGAACATTTAAATGTGTTTAAATGGGGTGTCCATACCAGGTCACCTTTATGTAAACTGAAACTTTTCTTCTAGAAATTGCTTCAATAAGTGTAGTTGCCTTGTGCACTCCACTCTTTACACAAGGTTCAAGGCAGACTAGTCCAGGAGTCAACTAATGCTATGCCTGGAAGGTATTAGGTGTATAGTATGCTGGTGAAATAAGGCCTTTATCCAAAATTGTCAACACCTCTTAATGGTTTTACTGGTGAGCTAGCCCCCACCAAGATGGTAACCAGTGAATCCTCTTTCTATTTTCATGCATTCATTCAGCCATTCTCTGGCCCGATCTGGCCCCCCAGCAGCCTGCTCCAGTCTCTCTGTCTGGGCCTCTCAAACATCAAGGATGCCACCAGTGATCACAGGTAGGTCTCATTTCTGTGGACTGTGTGAATTCCCTCTCTCCTATGCCTCTCAGTTCACCATTCCATAACCATGATATTGTGCCTTTTTTGAGGGGCCTTTGCTCAGGATAAGACGGCTCTGGAGCCGGGGGTAGGTGCAGGCTATTGACTAAGTCATTTCAGAGACAGGCCCCCCTACGCAGACGTTAATGCAAGTCCATGGCCATCATGCCCGCCTTGTCACAGCTACTGGGAGGGCCATATGTGGGTAGGCCAATCTTTTCCCCACAATTACTTTTTCCGGTGTACAGCCCAGCCCTCAGTGTTTTTAGTCCACAGTCCACTCTCAGAGAGCACTAATTGGCTCCATACACAATTCCATCTGTGGAGCAGAACCTGCTAGTGCCACAGGAGCCCTAGGTAGATGCTGCAATGATCCTGTGCAGCAAGTCACGCCTTCCGAGGTTCTGTGTTAAATTTCTTACAGAATGCTGGTAGACAATATAAATTTACTCATTTTTGTGTAAGATTTTGTATCAATGGTATGTGAGGAAAAAACATTTGAGCTCAATGTCATGAATTAGAAGATGACGGAGCTACTGCATTTATTTCAGAGGACTTTATTTTGTATTATCAGGTCAGTCTATATGGTCTGTAAACCTTTGTAAAATGTTGTAGAATCTGATAATTTGACCTTACAAATAGTAGCAGTTAGTAAAGTCCAGATCTGCTTGTGGATATATAGGGAAGCAATGCACTACATAAAGCTATAGTGCGAGTAAGTCTTATGCTTTGCTTGAGCTTTCAATAATCAAGACAGTCTCAACATGGTGATAGGGTAATCATGGAATTAAAAATGTCAAGATCTGGTCCCAGATCTCAGGTGGTGCCCCCATGATCCCTTTAGGCCTCACATGACTGACCAAAGACTCATGGCCCCTTATGTGCTCACTTGCAGACAGCATCCTTACATGCTTCCCACAGTTAGTCATGAGGCCAGCCTTCAGGTCCAGTACTTGGCTCCTGGCATCACTTTGGGCTGCCACTGTACATGCTCCCTCCAAGCAGGTCCCTTGACTTGGTTTTGGGCATGACAGCTACTTGTGGGCACCAGGAGAGCACCCCTCTGCCTGAACCATGAAGCCTTGCAGGAAAACTTGAGATTTCATGAGCCTTTTAAGGCTTGGCAGCCTCCTTCTCATCATAGCCTGCAAATGGTTATGTCCTCTAATCTCTGTAATGTAAAAGAAAACACGACATACCGGAAAGCCTTAGGGTCTAACATGTGTTTAATGCAAAAAATAGCTCACATAAAGGCAAAAGAGTGCGCATCAATTGCCATTTCAACAGACCGGAGCATCTGCCCTCAATCCAATTGAAGCATTTGTATGCTTCAATTGAACACTAAAAGCCATACATTCCGGGCACAGTTTTCTGCAGTTTATTTCCTCAGTACAAGTGAAGGAAAACAAAGGCACATGAGCAATACTTTTACAAAACGAAATAATGAATCAGGTGTGTAAAATTAGCATAATTTGCTTTGCCGTAATAACACGAAATTTCAGTAAAATTATTAAGTGGAATTACGCGTAATTGCACGAAATGCAAAGTCGTTACTTTGCACTATAATTTAGCATGGAGTGCATCCTCACGTCAATTTTTGACTCAAGGGCACATTTTGCGCTAAAAAAATAGAGCAAAAAAAACAAAAGCACCGCAAACAACAGCTGCTCGAGTTCTGCTCCTCCTTTACTTTCGCTTTAAGTTTTTACCACAAAAAGTGCATTCACAGGAAATTTTTACCGCAATGGTGCTCACTTACGCAAAGTGACATAATGAAGTAACTACGGGAATGTGTGATTTATGCCAGCATTATTTACATGTCATCCACACCTATTAATGAGCAGAAGGCAGGATCTTATGATAGAGAATGTGCAAAGTCCTTGAAGGCTAAATACAGAAGACAGAAGCAGGCTCTGATAATGGGAATGGTAATGGTGTTAAGGCAGGGGAACAAGTAACTTTCTCAGTTGCTAGTCAACAGTAGGCTCTCCAACAAGAAATCTCCCTCTGTCAATGCGTACCAAAGAACCCTGGGTTCCTCATCCACTGCGTTTATCCACCTCCTGGACTGGAGAAGTCGACCAAGATGTTACATATTTGCATTCTAGTATGTATACTCTAGGTTGAGGAGGTTCACGCCCAGTCCTATTGGCTCACAGGAGCAGACAATATTTCATTTTGATGTTTAGAAATTAGAAACCTGCCAAAAAGTGTGAGGGAAGATCCTTCCATATCAGCACGATGTTTTAAAGGCAACAGTGGTGCATCTGTGAGAGGAACAGATGCCCTGGTCAGAGAGGCTGCTGGTATTAGCTTTATGAGAAAGATCCCTACCAAAAACTGTGCCGGGAAGCTGCGAAACAGCAGACGAACACTGTACAGGGGTGTGGCTTCGGATAAACAATTGTATTTCCAGATACAAGAGAAATATGATGCTGTCTCTCTCGCTCTCTCTGATTTGCGAAACGTACATTCATCAGTGAAGGACCATAGGGGATACATCAGTCTGCGAAGTGGGAGTACTGGAATGTACATGCTAAAGTGACAATCTTTGGTACTTGTGTGTGGCTTAGCCTTGATAACATAACGTGCACACGTCAATAGCACCAATTATTTTGCATCTTTTGCCACTGCTCATCGAAAACACGATAGAACATCTAGGGCTCTATTTCATGGTTCTATCAAATTTTTTGTGGGTTTTTATAGTCCTCACATCAACTTAGATGTGCACCTTAAATTATAAGAGTAAATGCTCTTGAGAACATTCCCGCAGATGCTCTTATTGACCCATTGGTCATCTGATCAGGTTGGTCAAATTTTCATACTCGTGACCCTGAGGCCCCTGCAGTTCAAAAGTCCAATAGGGTGTAGTCATCGGACTTCACCATCAGGAGTCAACCATTCAGCCAGCTGTGCAGTCTACCTCAGAATTGTTCCTTTTTCTCAGTTGATCTTTGCCTAGGTTAGAGTTTACTTTAACTAGAAATGTTTGTGGTTAATAATATGAGTTATGTGCAATTGAAATGAAAAGGTTGTGACATTTAAAACTGTTTTTCCCGCTTAACACTAACTAGGCTTTAGCTAGGCCTCGATTCCGTCTGTATTAATATGGCTGCTGACTTTATAAAATCATTGAGTGGTTTTATTTCTCATTGACCTCGCACACAGCAAAATGTAGACGGTTTATTTTGTATGACGTGTTGTTCTTGAAGAACCCCCTGGTGGAAGCCTTTTGTTACATTCAATACTCTTCCTGTTGGCACACTATATTACATTCATTCGTGAATCTTTCCTGTTTTTTTATGTAACTTGTTCTGACAAATTTGGATGTCATTAGGTCAGAGGGAGTGAATCAATATTGATGTAGTGGGATAGTGTTAAGATTGTAGGGTTATATGACGTTTTAAAATGCAAAAATGTGATTTATCAAATTAATGATACATTTGCTCGCACCATGCTGACATAGCAGTTTCTATCATTTTCCATGCTGAAGTTGGCTATATAAACACCTGGATTTAGGAGTGAGCGAGAGACTCTTTGGCGAGTTTTGGGTTTCTACTCGGGTTGCTGTCCGTTTCTCTATTGATTTGCTGCACTGTTGAGATTTAGTCTATGATTCAGATTTTGCTTCACGTTGTACCTTACTTAAACTCTGAGAGCTTTCATGTCAATTGATTTCTATGTCCTTTGACTGATTCAATGAGACTGCTGCTGCATTTGTATTTTCCATTTTTCTGTATTGCACTTAATATTTTATTAGACCTTTATGGTTTAGTTTTGTAACTTACTGATCTGGAACTCATATTTTGAATCAATCTTCATTATTGACCGTATTTTGAAATGCTGTTTTGGATTTTGTCTTTAAGGACATATTGCCTTGTCTATTCTTGAGGACAACACCATCCCCGGCCCACATCTAGGCGCTATGGGTGTTTTGACCATTATGCATATTAAATAAGCGATAGCGCCCACATTTCTATTTTAGTCCTCATTTCACCTTGGATGTGCATCTTAAATTATAAAAATAATTTCTCTTGAGGACATCCCATTCATCTGAACTGGTTTGGTCAAATATTCATACACGTAACCCTAATGCCCCTGTATCTCAAAGGTCCAATATGGTGTAATAATTGGACTTCACCATTCGGAGTCAACCATTCAACCAGCTTTGCAGCATACCCCAGAATTGCCCCTTTTTCTCAGTTGGACATTGCCTATCTACAGTATACTCATATTTAACAGAGTTCACCCATTTTGCATGGGCCGGCGGATCTGTCTGGGGCCAATGAATACATAGCTCTCTTCTTTTTACTAATATCAAATAAAGCAGTAGCTTCAATTTATTTAGTGATAGTTCCATCCTATCTACTGCTTCTGCCAACATTCTAAAAAAAAGGATTATCAGACTTGTCTGAATTTTCCTCATAAGGATCTTGGATACTGACTTAACAACTTCCTGACATTACTTGTACAACGGTTTTACTGCATGGGGAGTTACGCCATCACTAAACGCCATACCACAGTCTATAACTCTGTACTGGATTGATTCCCTGCAGTCCCTACTTTAACCTTCTCCCTAGAATTCCTTTGTTTGGGGTTCTCCACCTAAATATCTCTGAGCCATAGCCCTGACAGAGTGAATGGGATATATAACTTTCCATGTTACGGTAAGGTTATTGCTCAGGACTAGTGAGGGTTTAGCTGTGACTTGCAGTGGCTATGTAGAGGTGGGAGAGGAACATCTAAACTGAGAGCTTCTTTGTTAGAACTTTTTTATAATATGTTGAAGGAAGTGCATGTGACAGATATCCTTCCTGTTAGATCCAATGACCAATAGCAAGAATATCGGCACTATTAGAGTTGGAGTGCTCAGAACTTTGTATGGTACAGAAGGGAGCATTCATGATTCTCCAGTGAGCAAGCAACTGGGTTTGAAGTACTGATACTCACAGGAACCAAGCGCAACCTCTGATCTTGCTTATCAGTACAATTTATTATTACTTAACCAACCCGGATTGGCATTCAGATTCCGATCCTTCCATTTGCTGATACTCATTCACTAGAAATCACTTCCATTTATCATTAGTGCCAGCTCCTCTCTGCATGAGTTAAAAGCAAACACTGAAAAAGTATCTCCTGTTACTTGCAGCAATGGTTAGCATCTCTATTAGACTTCAATGACACAATGTAAATATTAAACCTAACCCAATGAGTATCTGAATTTCAAGGCAGAAAGCACCAAAAAAAAGTAATGTGCCTATCAGAAATCACTGTTTGCAGTTTGCCTGGACCTATGTGGAATTTAAATCTGACTGTTGGACTTGCCCCTTTTTGCAGGGTCATCCCTAAACTTTTTGCCTTCCTCCTATATTTTTTCTGACCTGTTGTTGGCTGTTTTATGACTCTGGGCACTTTACCACTGCTGATCAGTGCTAAAGTGCATATGTTCTCCCTATTGTAAATTGTGTTATGGATTAGTGACTCCATGATTGGATGATTGGTTTACTTGTCAGTCCCTAGTACAGTCCACTGAGTGTGCCCAGGGCTTGTAAATCCAATGCCGCTGGTGGGCTTGCAGCACTGGTTGTGCCACCCACAGAAGCGGCTTGTAAAATGTGTCTCAGGCCTGCCATCGCAGAGCCTGTGTGCAGCCTAGGGCTGCCATGTCGACTTGGTGAGTACACCCACTTACCAGTCCCTAAACCTTCCCTTTACTGCATGTTGGTCACCCCTAAAGTAGGCCCTAGGGCAGGGTGCATTGTAAGTACAAGGTAGGACATGCCCTGGTGTGTGTGGCATGTCCTAATAGTGAATTACAGCCATTTTCGTGTTTCACTATTGCACGGCTAACTGCTCCCCATAGGCCAGAATTGGCAGACTGACTATTACACCTTATAGTCAGAACTGACCCAGGGAACATGGTAGAAAAACGAATTTAGTATGCCTGAACTCAGAATGATAAAATACATCTTTTAGTGAAGTTGGTTTTAACATTCTGTGTTTGAAAATACCACTTTTAGAAAGTGGGTATTTTCTTGCCTAAACTTCCAAGCCTGCCTCTGCTAGGTTGTGTATTCCTTGTCTGGAGATTGAGTGACAGGGGCTGGGGGTGGCTACAGGAGACATGGTGAGTCAGCACAGGGCTGAATAGAAAGATCTGCATCCAGAGTAGCGGGAGGAGTTGCACCTGGGTCTGAATAGGGCTGTGCCTGCCTTCCACAATGCTGGCTCCACCTCCTGCCGGGCGGCTGAGCACTCTGCCCCACATTCTGAAAGGAAAGAAGGAGTCAGAAAAACAAAGTGCTCCAGGACTGACCAGAACTGGTTTTGGGCTAGGCAGAGGCCTCTCTGCCTTCAGAGAACAAAGAGAAACTGTGTATAAAAGGGGACCCAGACCCCTAGGAAATTAGATCACTTTGGGAAAACAAGAAGAAACCTTTGCTGAGGAGCGGAACCAAGAAGAAACTGAGGAGAAGACTATCCCTAAGCTAGAGGGATCTGCCTGCAGTGGTTGCCTGACTGCCAAAGGAAGGAGAAAGGACTTTGTGTGCACTTTTATTTCAACTTGTGAATGATCTCCAAGGGCTTGAGAAAAGAGCTTGCCTCCTGCTGAAGTCTCAGGGACAACAGACTTCAACCACCAGCTCCCCAAGAATCCTTTGGAAGTGCCTGCTGCTGTTTTGGGCCTTCTGAAGGGACTGCGTGTCGCGAGGAGCTGGAACTGCGACTCAAGAGGGAGAAGCGTGTCGCCGTCGCAGCCGCTGCCGTCGCATCACGGAGATGACGCCGCTGTAGCTGTCGCATTGCACCGCATCTCGAGAAACGTCCCGCAACACCGAAGAAGCGTGTCGCCGTCGCAGCCGCTACCGTCGCATCGTAGATGTCGCCACTGTAGCTGTCGCATTGCACCGCATCAAGAGAAGAGTCTCGCATCGAGGAAGAAGCGTGTCGCAGCCGCTGCCGTCGCATCGTAGATGTCGCCGCTGTAGCTGTCGCATTGCACCGCATCGAGAGAAGCGCCTCGCATCCACGGAGAAGCGTGCCGCCGTCGGAGCTGCTGCCGTCGCATCACGAAACAAGAGTGTCGCCGCTGCAGTTGTCGCATCGAGCGGAAGCGTCTCGCAACGTCGGAGAAGAGTGTCGCCGCTAAAGCTGCTGTCGTCGCATCACGGAACAAGGGTGTCGCCGCTGCAGCTGACGCATCGAGTCGAGACTTCTCGCAACATCGGAGAAGCGTGCCGCATCAGGAAGAACTTGACGTCTTTATTTCTTTGCACCAGAACTTTGTCGCATATCCATCTCTGCAACACTTTCGTTGTAGGAACGTGACGCATCGTAAGGTACATTGACTCAAAGTGTCGCATTTTAAGAACTTAAGAGAACTAAGCTAAACCTACCATTTTAAGTACAGTATTGTGGATTTTTGTTGTTTATGGTCTTGTGTTAAAACTATATAAAGAATACTTATTTTTGATATAAACCTAGTGTGGTGTCCATCTGTAGTGTTGTCACTAGATTACTGTATGTGTTCACAAATGCTTTACACACTGCCTCTGAGATAAGCCTGTCTGCTCGTGCCAAGCTACCAAGGGGGTGAGCAGGGGTTATTTTAGGAGTGTACCCCCCTACCCTGACTAGAGGCAAGGGTCCCTATTTGTCACAAGTACCTACCTGTGCCAACTAGAGACCCCCAAATCTAACATTGGTGGTCAGCGGTGAGGATTCTGGACTTGCATTTGTGACTCATGTACAGTGATTGGTGAACACTACTAGTGAGTGCAGACCAAAACGCGACCACATACTTTTGGTAGATTTGTTTTTCTAGGACTTTTCATTTTTGCCAAGTTTAACCATCATGAGACCAGCATCCATAGCATCTGTTGATTATGATTGGTGGAAGAGAGTAACTTCCCCAGCAGGTAGCAGTGTTTCTGCCAAAGGTCTGTCCCCAGAGGAGCTGGAGGACAGGGAGAGAAATAGGATGCATGAGTTGGAGCTGGCCAAAATTAATGGGCAATTGGAAATTAGGAAATTGGCCCTAGAAGAGAAAAGAATGGATCAGGAGCATGAGTTGAGAATGAGGGAGCTTGATTTAGAGCTCGAGAGGCTGGAGGCCATGAGTGTCTTAGCCCAGCAACAAGAAATGTGTGTAGCTCAGAGAGTGAGCTTTGCTGAGTTGGAGGGGGAGTCCAGCTCAGATGGTGGCAGCAAAATTATGTTATCTAGTGCTGAGGGAGTAGTACACACACCCAGAGATGTGGCGCCTGACTTGGAGGGGTTAACATACACCAGGAGGTTCAAGGACATGAGGTAGCTCCAGTAGTGTGCAGTGTCCCTGAGAGGAATAGGGAAACTGACGCAGGGATTCATGGTCCTAGTAGCAGGAGGGACACTCTACTGACTCTAGATGGGAGGTGCAGGGAGAGTGGTTCCCCCACAGTTGAAGTCCTGGTATGTGAGTGTGAAGACCGCCCAGAAGAGTGTGGGTTGAGTGACAGAGACAGTCAGATACTGTCTTGCCAATCTCAGAAGAGTGGTGTGGGGTACGTGTGCGAGGCACTGGATGGTGAGGTGAAGGATAGTTTGGTTAACCCCTGTGGGGGACTGTGTGATCCAATTGTGGGAGAGCATATTGTAAGTCCCTGTTTTCCAGAGCTATGCCAACACCTGTTGGAGTGTGAGTTCTCTGACCTCAGGGAGCTCACATTGGAGGCAGACCTTTTGGTGGATTCCAGAGGGTCTGAAGAGGCATTGGGGAGTGACCCTAAGAGGAGTGGCTCAGGTGTCTTCCAACCCAGAGTGGTGGGAGAGGTTCAGGGTAGCCCAGCTAGGTCCCGTGGTAATGGGAGGGGTGTAGGGACTAACGTCCTGTCTCAGTGGAGAAGGAGTGAGTGTGGGGCTGCGTGTCCCAAGGTGCCCGAAACCCAGTCTCAGAGCCTGGATGGTTCTTTAAGGGAACACCAGGTAGGGAGCCTAGGCTGCCCTGATGGGCCGCCTGTTGAGGAGGATCTCCTAGTGTCTAGAGAACCTGGAGCGTCTGTAAATGGAGCTCCCGTGTTTCTGGTGTCTGGCAGTGCCGCTCCACTTGGGAGGGTGCAGAAGTCCAGAGTGAGGGGTGAGAGGGGGAGAGAGTCCCCAGTGGAAGAACCAGTGGGTCAGGGACCAGCCAGAAGGGCTGAGTCACCAGTGAATGACCATGGTGGCACCACTTCTGTCCTGGGGGATCTTCACACACTGTCAGACGGACAGGGGTTGGGAGATCTGCGCCAGGCAGACTGTCACACAACACCTGAGAGATGTGTTACCCTCTGGGGGGTCATGCGTGCGCCCCAGGAAGTCCTGGTGAGCCAGGCAGGTTCTTACACAACTCTAGAGAAGTGTGTTTCCCTTGGGGGGGGTTGGTGTACCCTCCCGGAAGTCCTGAGTTGCCAGGCACAGGTCCAGCCTAAGGGTACAGACCCTGGGTTGGAGGGCCAGGTTCAGGGTGTCCCCCTGACCTGGAGGAAGGGGCAGCTGCTAACAGTGCCCCTACCAGTTTGTCTTCTGGGGGCACTGCTCCAGGTGGGAGGGTGCAGGACCCCAGTAAGGGGGCGGGGAGAGGACAGCCTCACCCCTGGCCTCTGCCCAGTATAAGGGTACAGACCCTATGCTGGGATCCCAGTTGCAGGATAGAACCTCTGAACTGGTGGGCGAGTGTGCAGGACACCTGCCACAGGTGCCCTGACAATTCTGGTGGCGGGTACCGCTCCTGATGGGAGGGGGCAGTACTCTGGAAGGGGGTGCAGAGGGAGGAGTCCTCGCCTCTGACCCCGGTTCAACTGGAGGGTTTAGACCCTAGATTGGAGGACCAGGTTCAGGGTGTCCCCTGAACTGGACACCCAGTTGCAGGATAGAACCCCTGAACTGGTGGGCGAGTTGTGCAGGACACCTGCCACAGGTGCCCTGACAATTCTGGAAGGGGTACCGCTCCAGGTGGGAGGGTACAGAGCCCCAAGGAGGAGGACCGGGTGTGGGAAAGCCCACCCCAGTCTCCAGTCCAGCCGCCGGGTACAGGCCCGGGGCTGGTAGGTCAGTGTCAGGATGTCATACCTGACCTGACAGGAGGGAGAATGGACAAAGGGTGCCAAGCACCTGGGGCTACTGCCCCCGCTCTCTGACGCCACAGAGGTTTGAGAGCCCTGAGAGGCATAAGGCCTGGGTCTCATCCCTGACCACTGTCAGTGGCCACTGTGGCTTGCTTTCTGTCTGTTGGGACACACCTGTGAGCAAGTTAAGGTTAGGTGCTGCACAGATGGTGTCCACAGGTGAGGAGAAGGGTTCCCCATGGATTAGCTTGGTGGACCCTGAGAGTATGGACAGAGGGATTCCAATAGGTTCAGATTGGCGTAGAACTGGAGTATGCCCCTGCTGTTGTGGGCCAGGGTCCAGGTTCTATCGCCCAAAGCAGGGAAGCCCATCAGGGTAGTGATTGGTCTCCCTTGCGTTTTTGGCTGGAAGGGGTTGTGTTGGACTTGGCCCTTTTTGCAGGGTCATCCCTAAACTTTTGCCTTCCTCCTATATTTTTTCTGACCTGTTGTTGGCTGTTTTATGACTCTGGGCACTTTACCACTGCTGATCAGTGCTAAAGTGCATATGCTCTCCCTATTGTAAATTGTGTTATGGATTAGTGACTCCATGATTGGATGATTGGTTTACTTGTCAGTCCCTAGTACAGTGCACTGAGAGTGCCCAGGGCTTGTAAATCCAATGCCGCTGGTGGGCTTGCAGCACTGGTTGTGCCACCCACAGAAGCGGCTTGTAAAATGTGTCTCAGGCCTGCCATCGCAGAGCCTGTGTGAAGCCTAGGGCTGCCATGTCGACTTGGTGAGTACACACACTTACCAGTCCCTAAACCTTCCCTTTACTGCATGTTGGTCACCCCTAAAGTAGGCCCTAGGGCAGGGTGCATTGTAAGTACAAGGTAGGACATGCCCTGGTGTGTGTGGCATGTCCTAATAGTGAATTACAGCCATTTTCGTTTTTCACTATTGCAAGGCTACCTGCTCCCCATAGGCCAGAATGGGCAGACTGACTATTACACCTTATAGTCAGAACTGACCCAGGGAACATGGTAGAAAAACGAATTTAGTATGCCTGAACTCAGAATGATAAAATACATCTTTTAGTGATGTTGGTTTTAACATTCTGTGTTTGAAAATACCACTTTTAGAAAATGGGTATTTTCTTGCCTAGACTTCCAAGCCTGCCTCTGCTAGGTTGTGTATTCCTTGTCTGGAGATTGAGTGACAGGGGCTGGGGGTGGCTACAGGAGACAGGGTGAGTCAGCACAGGGCTGAATAGAAAGATCTGCATCCAGAGTGGCGGGAGGAATTGCACCTGGGTCTGAATAGGGCTGTGCCTACCTTCCACAATGCTGGCTCCACCTCCTGCCGGGCGGCTGAGCACTCTGCCCCACATTCTGAAAGGAAAGAAGGAGTCAGAAAAACAAAGTGCTCCAGGACTGACCAGAACTGGTTTTGGGCTAGGCAGAGGCCTCTCTGCCTTCAGAGAACAAAGAGAAACTGTGTATAAAAAGGGGACCCAGACCCCTAGGAAATTAGATCACTTTGGGAAAACAAGAAGAAACCTTTGCTGAGGAGCGGAACCAAGAAGAAACTGAGGAGAAGACTATCCCTAAGCTAGAGGGATCTGCCTGCAGTGGTTGCCTGACTGCCAAAGGAAGGAGAAAGGACTTTGTGTGCACTTTTATTTCAACTTGTGAAGGATCTCCAAGGGCTTGAGAAAAGAGCTTGCCTCCTGCTGAAGTCTCAGGGACAACAGACTTCAACCACCAGCTCCCCAAGAATCCTTTGGAAGTGCCTGCTGCTGTTTTGGGCCTTCTGAAGGGACTGCGTGTCGCAAGGAGCTGGACGCGCGACTCAAGAGGGAGAAGCGTGTCGCCGTCGCAGCCGCTGCCGTCGCATCACGGAGATGACGTCGCTGTAGCTGTCGCATTGCACCGCATCTCGAGAAACGTCCCGCAACACCGAAGAAGCGTGTCGCCGTCGCAGCCGCTGCCGTCGCATCGTAGATGTCGCCGCTGTAGCTGTCGCATTGCACCACATCAAGAGAAGAGTCTCGCATCGAGGAAGAAGCGTGTCG
Organism: Calotriton arnoldi; assembly: GCA_963921515.1. Lineage (NCBI taxonomy): Eukaryota > Metazoa > Chordata > Amphibia > Caudata > Salamandridae > Calotriton > Calotriton arnoldi. The sequence continues at coordinate 896,621 of CAWUFW010004840.1, forward strand.
CCGTTGCAGCCGCTGCCGTCGCATCGTAGATGTCGCCGCTGTAGCTGTCGCATTGCACCGCATCGAGAGAAGCGCCTCGCATCCACGGAGAAGCGTGCCGCCGTCGGAGCTGCTGCCGTCGCATCACGAAACAAGGGTGTCGCTGCTGCAGTTGTCGCATCGAGCGGAAGCGTCTCGCAACGTCGAAGAAGAGTGTCGCCGCCAAAGCCGCTGTCGTCGCATCACGGAACAAGGGTGTCGCCGCTGCAGCTGACGCATCGAGTCGAGACTTCTCGCAACATCGGAGAAGCGTGCCGCATCAGGAAGAACTTGACGTCTTTATTTCTTTGCACCAGAACTTTGTCGCATATCCATCTCTGCAACACTTTCGTTGTAGGAACGTGACGCATCGTAAGGTACATTGACTCAAAGTGTCGCATTTTAAGAACTTAAGAGAACTAAGCTAAACCTACCATTTTAAGTACAGTATTGTGGATTTTTGTCGTTTATGGTCTTGTGTTAAAACTATATAAAGAATACTTATTTTTGATATAAACCTTGTGTGGTGTCCATCTGTAGTGTTGTCACTAGATTACTGTATGTGTTCACAAATGCTTTACACACTGCCTCTGAGATAAGCCTGTCTGCTCGTGCCAAGCTACCAAGGGGGTGAGCAGGGGTTATTTTAGGAGTGTACCCCCCTACCCTGACTAGAGGCAAGGGTCCCTATTTGTCACAAGTACCTACCTGTGCCAACTAGAGACCCCCAACTCTAACACTGACCATAATGGAGCAGCGGTCACATAAACCAAGCGAGTCATCCCAATCAAAGTTTTTACCTTCTGGCTTAGCCTTTTGTATGGAAGTTGAAATCCTCTAGCGGGGCAAGGTTGAAGACCTTTTTGAGGTCAGATAGTAGTTGGATGAGGTCCCACAGAAGCTGTTGGTTTTGGCTGGAAAAGCTCTTGACAGGGAAATTTCACACCTGCCAGGTCTTCTCATCAGTCTGATCCTAGTATTTTTTTGGGAGCTCAAAATACTCCAGCAGAGCAAGCCTGAAGCCATATCAAATGAAGACCTCTCAAAATTGGATGCCTTTGCTGTAAGTTTCCGCTGAAGCTCTGGAGGTTACGGAAGTCTAAATCAAATTTTTCCCATCTTTTGAGATTTTATGGAGCAGTTCCTTTTGATCACCTCTAAGGATCCCAGGACCTTAGGGAAAACAATTAGAGGGCATCACACTCACTAGCATAGGCCACCATTAAGGTCTAGGCCAGGTCTAGCTTTAACTGATCAACTCCAGGAAAAATATCTCTTGCACTTTTTCATGTCCCTTTAGCCCCCACAGGAGGTCAGCCAACAGAACGTGGAGTCTATTTCTTAGTCCTGGGTACAAGTGGCTGCAGGTCACATATAACAGGTGCAGTCCTCATCTGTTTTACCACAGGTCCAGAAAATGTTTCCTGGAACCAAGGGTGAGGTGACAGTTTTGTTCAATTGCCAATGGTCAATATTATTCAAATGGTAAACCTTTCCACTTTTGAAGCACATCCTGTTTGCCTCACTGCAAACTATCCAACAGAGCACAATTCTCAGCCAAATGCAACAGGGCAGAACCCTTTTGTCTCTGGGGGAAGCAAGGGGGGTGTCTATGATAAAGAGCAATCTCCTCCTGCCCCACCGCTCCAAACTGGTTCTTGGGCCAGCCTCCTGCTCCACTTGAGGCTAAAGCCAGGGGGTTAAAGTGTATACTAGGATCAAAAAAACCCTCTTCTCCAGGCATTCCTTATCACTATGGTATATAAGTACAGTTTGCCCTCTGGTCACTTTCAAGTTAATGAAGCTCTTGGACCCTCCTTAACTGCCCTTCTTAGGTTAAGCTGTGTCACATTCCACATCCAAGCCATTCTTCCAGACATAAACCACTGTCTCTGCTTTGAGAGCAATATTTCACTCCTAATCAATGGCAGCACTGACAGGACAGCTGGGGGAGGATAAGGCCTATTAGCAGGTGGAGCGTCAGCTAGGAAAGGTCTGTTTTTTTAAAAGTTACTTTTCTCACATATTTATAAAATATTCAACTTTACCATTTAAGGTAGTTGAATCAAGCCAAAGTTAGCAGAAAGAGTACTTTAATTGCCCTTTAGTTTTACCCATAGGATCAGCTGTGGTCCTTTCCAGCTAACATGTTTTCGGAGGGATAGTCACTGTAGGAACATGCAAACATGAACAATTCTTACAAGCTCCACTTTTAAAAACTATGGAATTTACCTTGAGGGCAGCAAAGCCTGTTTAGGGTGGCTTATTTAATATTTAAAAGTTGGGTTCCTTTCTGTGAAAAAAAGTTATTTTGACAGGTTTGCACGCAATTATAAAATCTGCACTAGCCAGGCAGAAGCTAGAAGCCGAGTAAGAGCCTATAAAGTGGAACAAATAATGATAATATAGCACAATAAGCAGGAAGAGATGTACAGAGACAGTAGCATACCATTGCCTCTTAAAATGTGAATGTGAATAATGTGATAAATTGCTCACCAATTTCCATCTATGCATCCACCATAAGCAGGATTTTTTATTTCTAGGGCAAATAGGCTTAAACCTCCTTGCAGGAAGTAGATAAAATGGGGTAGCACTTAACACCCATGATGCCATAAAATCAGCTAGATGTATCAGCAAACTAAAGGCATTGTTTAGAGTTTGACAAATAGGCTACTTCATCATAAACGTGGTGGATAGCCCGTCCATTATATTGCAAGTGCATTATAACCTATGGCACTTTTAACACGGCACACGGGATGTTTGCCTTGTTTGTGATAGGGTATCCTACCCGCCAAACTCTGATTAAGACCTCAGGTGTTCACTGAAGACATCTGTTGTAACCTGCATGTGCTGTGATCCAATCTAGATAAGAATACATGGCGCATTCATCATTCTGCGGTTGATAAACCGAGTACTATTAAATTGGTTAGTACATTTATACACCATTTCCTACAATTCCTGAGGAGCCAAAGTGCTTTGCAGATGGGTAGTACTCTAATCTGTCAGTGTGCTTGGTTGGAAGGGTCTGGATTTGAAGTTTGCCATTCAGTGTTATGCATGATGATCAGAGTTTTGCTATTTTCTTGTATTGACATATCCCAGTGCATAGTCGAGAAATAAGGAGAAAAGGAGCAAGAGATAGGAATGCCCAAACTAACAAGGTGATTGTGTTTGGTTGTCCAAGCCCTTCAAGTGTTGGTGAACATTCTATAAGTTGGGTGGTGATAACCTTCATCGCCTGAGTAAGTTCCAGGTTTTTACCCCCTTGCAGAATTCAAGGTGATCTTGAATGTTTCCAGCTTTGACCTAAGCCTGTTGAGCTGGCATTGGAGACCCCATTACCTAACCCCCATGTAGATGTGGTTTGATATTAATACCACAATAAACCTCTGATTAGAACTAAGGTGCTAATTCCATTTAGGGTGCCAATTCTCAGTTCAATATTTACCTATGTACTAATTACATATATGCAATTTTTCCTTGTGCAAATTGCTTATCTGCCAGTTCCCAGCAGGTAAAACCTGGAAAGAATCTTGTTGGCAAACAGTGCAAAATTTCAATTTGCTCACCCTGGAATGTGTTGGAGGTTGCGTGTTGGAGGATGCTCAGTGTTACACCTTGAAACTAATGGCAAAAGGCACTTAAGAAATGCTCATAAAGAACATAACTGGCATTTCTGGAGTGAATACTAAAGAAATAGCTAGTCCAAGGATTTGTTTCCTGATGCCACCTATGTGTGCTTCAATTCTTTCTTGAAAGCCTTTGATATAAGCCTGGGCAGAGGGAGAGTGGGGTGTGTATATGCTGCAGGAGAACATTTCATTCCTTAGCCTCTCGACTAAATTCTTATACAACAACATTATGATGGAATGCCAAAAGCTATCTCCAGAAGGTTGAGTTGAGCTCCTATATTAAGGCCTCACACATATTATCTGTGCCATACTCACAATCAACCTCAGTTTATCTACTAATGCCCAACAAAAAGACAGGTAGTTACTCAAAATCATAGAAATTATTGGTTATGTTTACAAACTAAATGAATATCTTCCCAGTGTGAGCCCCATTGGGCAGAAAACCTCAAACAGCCTGTCTTCATTAAAAATACATCTTCCTGTTCATGGCACCATGAAGTTTTGCTCATAATTCTAGTTGCAGGTTTCACAATCCCTGTGCCAACTAGTGCCAAGATGTTTTTCATCACATTCCTTTAGGCCATCCATTCTCATGGCAGACGCTTTGGAAAGTTATCTTGTTGTGCAAATTCAGATAGTTAATCTTGAATAACTAGTATTTCCAGGCGGTGTCAAAACACAAAACTCATTATTTCACGTGACATTTTTATATTGTAGCCTTTAGTGTTCTTTGTTTACTTTTAGTTATTTCTTTCCTCTTTTTTCTTTCCTTCTCCTTTTTTTCTTCCTCGAGTTTTTTCTACTTCTCTTTCGTTCGTTTTCTTACATTATTTCTTCCACGTGTGCGTTTTATTCCATTTCTTTCTTTCAGACTCCTTTTTCTCTTCTCTTTCTTTCTGTCTTCTTACGTTATTCTGTTCTTCTTGCCATTCATACTTCCCTGACTTTTCCTCTCCATTACTCCCTGGTTCTTCCTTTCTCTTCATATCCTTGTTGATAGTTTTGCACTGAACTCTCCTTTTTAGGTCACGCCCACAACTTTAAACTCTCTGTTGTCGAAGACCTATTGTAAATAATATCAATACTTAATGTGGGCCTTGTGTCAGCCAATTGCTTAACATTGGTTGGCTTCCTTGTCAGTCTCGTTCGCTTGCTTATTCGATTGCTTTCCTTCCTCTTCTTGTGTTTTCCCTCCCCTGGAATATAGCAACTGTACCATGCTTGTGACTGGATAACATGTATCCTTCCACTGATTACATTCAGGGACCTATGTTTTTCTTTTTATTTCAACACTCCATGTTTGTTCATGCACTCTCTCTCGTGTAATGTATCCCCCCTTAAATCCATTCACTGCGTTTTCTGTGTTGCTCCCTCCCCAGCTCAAGCAGCAAGAGATAGAGCTACACAAGGATGTGAGACTAGGTATAGACATATCACAATGAACAATGGTTTGTTTCTTTAAACCTTGTTAAAGCACCAGGTGCCGCGAAACAGGTCTTGGCACTATCACACTTTTTTAATTTAAAGATTGTCTGTTTTTGTTTTGCTTTAATTTCTCTTTGTGGACAAATGTGTTACAAACTCTGGAACCATTGTTCCCAATGGAGAGGTATTTGTGTTAAAAAGAATACATTGTATTTATGTATTTGCTCAACTATTGATCTATGTAAAGTCAATAGCAATCAGAATGATAGCAGTAAATGGTTTTCTATAGACTTTAATTGCTTTCTGGATTTGGAGGCATTCCACTTACCATTCTTTAATATTTATAATAAGCAACGGTTCACCCAAAATTATTTCTATTGAAAAACAAAAATTAAATATACTTATTTACTTAAAGGTATTAAAACACAAGCCCGTAATCTCAGTGCCGTGAGGGGAACGGCAGTCTACACAGCGGACTCCAAGTCACAGCACCGCCCACGCAGTCATCCCGCGCCCAGAGGTGCATAAGTGCAGTGGCGGGCTCCCACAGCGCGGGAAGCCCGTAATCTCAGTGCCGTGAGGGGAACGGCTGTCTACACAGCGGACTCCAAGTCCCAGCACCGCCCACGCAGTCATCCCGTGCCCGGAGGCGCATAAGTGCAGCGGCTGGCTCCCGCAGCGCGGGAAGCCCTAATCTCAGTGCCGTGAGGGGATCGGCCATCTACACAGCGGACTCCAAGTCCCAGCACCGCCCACGCAGTCATCCCGCGCTCGGAGGCGCATAAGTGCAACGGCGGGCTCCCACAGTGCGGGACGCACGCGGGCGTGCCTGGGCTGTGCCCGGGCAAAGCACAGGCCAAGGGCGGGCCCATCTGCGCCCGTCAGAGCCCAGAAGAGGCTGGGCTGGGCCACCCCCCTTAGCCCTCCGTGGAAAACCATCGCCAGCCCATGAAGCCACGCTCGAAGTTGGAATTTAAGGTGGGTGCTTTTTCACCACAATTGTCCTACTTTCTGTTTTAAGCCAGGCCAGTGACTTTTGCTATTCCCCTTCCTTTCTTTCTACGTGGGAGCCCTGTGCTGTGTGTAACCTTGTAGCCACACTGGACCTTTCTCTGAATCTTAAGTCCACCGACAAGGCAGACCACTTTCTCGCTAACTAGCCAAAATGGGGAGACGCATCTGCACAGGGAAAAAACAAACATTAACCATGCAATCGCTAGCAAGCCACCAGCCTACCTCTATCGACAAGATGCTTCAGCGGGCTATAGGGGCAGTATCATCCAAAATTGAACTGACTGAGAGACGGCTATCGATAACACCAGACTTAGTCCCTCCCCTCTCTAGCCCTGATATACATTCTGCCCCGCTAACTGTCGATTCTGTCTCCTCCAGGTCCCAGTCTAGGACATGTGCCCTGGTACATGATACACCCACCTCGGACCTGCTGACTGAGGACCCCCCTTCTGGTCCAGGAAAGAGAGGGAATGCCAAAGCTACCATGAAGGCTGTGAGAAATCGGAAGAAGGGTGCTATGGAACTTGTTGAGAATGGTTCCTTGGGGAAGGGAGGGTTGGGCGGTCATGTGAATGAAGGTTCAGATAAGCCACCATGGGTGCCAAATTTGGTAACGGACTTGCAGTCGCAAATAAGAAAAATCGTCAAGGAGGAGTTAAACTCCTTGACCTCCCGGGTAGACACACTCACAACCTTGCTAGAAACTTATGTTGGTATGGTAGATGCTAACCATAGGGTGGATGAACCCCCCCAGCAGCGTGTGTCCCTAATCCGTTCTGTCCACTCGAGAGAAGACTACGCCCCGGAAACCAATCTTAGCCCACCCCCGCAAATCCAGAGTGGCAAGGAAGATGCAACTAAACAAGCGATCATTCCTAGTAAGCCAAGAGATACCACTAGTTTACAAAGCCAGGAGCCCAGAGGGGGTTGGGAGATTGGTAAGAAGCAAGGACCCTGCCCAGAAATGCTTATAGTTGAAGCTAATGCGCAACATTTGGGGCCAAAGCATAGAGCAAAGGAGGGGCAAGACACACGTATAGAAGTAGTAGAGGGAAGATCAGCCCTACCTTGTATCAATCTCCCCCCGGACTCAACACCATATGTCATGATTCTAACTAGAGTCCCAGAATTAAACAGGGGACAAAGGGAATCGCATTATGATTTAAAAAATAAATGTATTTTTTGGCTGTCAAAACAACTTAAATTTTCATACAAGGATGCCAGTGAAATCCTATTTACATGCAGGGTGGGATGGGTGGGCCGGAGGCCGAAAGACATACCTGGTGATACCATTGTGATTAATTTTAGAAACCCCCAGGTTGTAAGGTCTCTTTTAATGCAAAACCAGCAAAGGCAGGAAGGGGGTATTAGGCCTCTCCCGCTGGGGTACTTTTACCCCCCGGGACTTGTCCCAGAAAATAGTCTGCGGTCAGCTTATGGAGTAGGCTTTAAGCACCAGCACCAGCAAAGTACCCCTTTGGGGCAGGATCAACCAAACCCACTGTTTTTCAATCTCCCACTTGCAAATAGATTTGCGTCCCTAGAAGCAGTAGACTAACTAAATCTAGTACAGCCACTGAACAGGGAACCAAATTCGCAGAGGAATTATTGGAGGGATCTCCCTGAATGGAGGGAGTTGCGTAAGAGTCCTGCTACTTCTAGACAGAAAGCTGATTGGGACAGCAAGAGGTTTGTTGTCGAGGGAAGAGTTCAAAGTGAGGGAGTGGAAGGGTCCTTTACCAATTGTACTGTAATAGGCACATTACCGAGCCCCCCACAGACATCTATAGGCCATCAGCGGGTGATTATAGAAATCGCATCCCCCAGAACTGACTGCCCCACTATTGGGAACGGCATTAGGCCGATTGCAGAGGAACCTAGTACTTCAAAACAGCCATCAAACGTCACACCCAAGTTTCATGTTCTATCCTGGAACATTGCGGGCCTCACTTCCAAACTAGAAAACCCGGAGTGGGGAGCCTTCATCCAAGAAAATGACATTTGCATGTTCCAGGAAACCTGGGCTAGGGAGGACACCCATAGACCAGGCTATGCGACCTTTTGCCTAGCAGCCACAAGCGGGGGAAGGGGAAGACCCGCAGGGGGACTTTGTACCTGCATTGCCGTACACCTGGGGTGCACGGCAAAACAAGTTGAGGCACCCTCCCGAGATATACTCTGCGTCATCTTGAGCTTCCCCGCCAAGACTAGAATAGCTGTAATCAATGTCTATTCCCGCCCAGTTAGCCATAGCCAGGAGTCTACAACCCTAGAGTATATGACAACTTTTTTACATACCATTCCTGATAACACTCTGGTGATCCTAGCCGGTGATTTTAATTGTCAGTTCGAACCTCTGAAAGACCTAATTGTGGGCGACGTCAGTGCGGAGGACCAACACTGGGCCATTCCAGAGTCGAATGCCCCGCAACTCGTGCATGGACCCCATTGGTATCCCAAATGAACACCCTCACAATGAACCACTCCCTTAGGGCCTGTAATGGGCGTACAAAATCTGACTCCCCGGCGAATTACGCGTACAACAGACCGGGAAGTTCATCCATTTTAGATTATATCCTGGTGGACACCAAATCTTGGCACCGGGTGATTGATCTCAGGGTTGTACCCCGATATGACAGTGACCACAATGCCTTGATTCTCGAGATGGTACGGCTGTGCCCCAAGGATATTCATACAGGCCAACCTCCAACCGGCCCTAGGTTAATATTAACTAGTTGCAGGAGGAGAGTTAAATGGGGGGCATTCTGTAAATCTCAGGAAAAGTTATCCTTCCTTTACCAATCTGTCATCCCATATCTCAAGGCCGCAAATCGTCTTAGTGAAACTGCTGTCTCCACCACTGCCTTACCTGAAATTGCGAACAACCACCAAGGTTTAGTATCTGATTTGGCAAATATTTTTTTCCCATTATAAAATCAAGGGAAAAGGAGCCCCCGGGTCACCCTTGGTACAATGGCGATTGCCGTAAGGCTAAGCAAGCACTAGTATTAGCTATTAAATCCAAAGACAGACTCCTAATAAAAGACAAGCGGATAGCCCACAAAAATACAATTAATGTGGCAAAGAAACAATGGGAGGGAGATAAATGGGAGAGCCTGAAAAATGCCTTATGTTGTAGGGACATGAGGACTTTTGGGAATTTAGTAAATACTGGCTGCACAGAGGGTAAACTAGCAATAGAAACAAACCTGGGGGCAGAAGCTTGGATGGCCCATTTTGAGCCCTTATATGCAAGGGTAGAGGGTGAAGCGGGGGAGGCCACAAATGAGCCCCCCCACTTGCAGTCACCCGCTTCTGATGCTCCAGTAATTTCTTTAAAAGAGATACTGGATGCCTTAAGTAGGGTAAGCCCCTCTAAGGCACCGGGACTAGACAAGATCCCAGGCGACCTTTTCCGCAATGAGCCTAATATCTGGGCCCCATATTTATGGACCCTGTTCAATGCTATCATGCAGGGAATGTCGATTCCTACGACAAGGCTGGGGGCGGAAATTATTCCAATTCACAAAAAGGGCTCACCACTCCTTCCCGCTTACTACCGCCCAATCAGCCTCATAGATGTCACCCAGAAGATATACGCAAGAGTGCTGTTGGGCCGTTTAGAGAGCTGGATGGAGGAGTATTCTATACTTAGCCCCTACCAGGCAGGCTTTAGAGCCAGAATGTCCACAATAGATCAAATTCTTAGGCTGCAACTACTGTACTGGAAGACAGTGCTTCTGGAGGGTGGCAGCCTTTATTTGATCTTTGTGGACCTAAAATCGGCTTTCGACCTGGTCCCCAGGGACAAACTGTGGTCCATACTATTAAATTTAGGGGCCCCTCCGTACCTTTGCCACCAGATGAAACGGCTTCATGAATGTAATTATGCGTGAATCAGGCATGGGAAAAATGGCGAACTCACTGACCCCATATCTATATATAGAGGGGTACGACAAGGGTGTGTGTTGGCCCGACCCTTTTCTGCTTATTTATCAATGGCCTAGTGGAGGCCCTGATTGCTGGGAGGGACATAGATGCTCCTAGGTTGGCGAACCTCAAGGGTCCCGCCTTGATGTTCGCCGACGATACCCTCCTACTATCTAAGTCCCCTATGGGAATACAGAGGGCCCTAGATATCTTCCATACATTTTGTAAAAGTAGGGGTTTAGAGATAAATTCACAGAAAACCAAATACATGGCTTTTAATGCAGGAAACACCACACAACCAAATCCTCAGCTAGACGGGAAACCATTAGAGAAAGTGACTGTCTTTGAATACTTAGGAATAACACGCACTGAGAAAATGGACTGGAGCGCACAAATTAAGAAGGCTAGCCTAAAGTTGGCCCAGACAACGGGGGGTTAGCAAAGATGCTCAGAAAGTGCACTCATAAAATGGTTGGATTAGTGATGGAAATTTATAAAGCCCAAGCAAGGGGGGCGGCCTTGTATGGGGCAGAAATCTGGGGCCATCGACCATCCGACCCCCTTTCAAAGAATGAGAATTCCTTTGCCAGGCAACTCCTAGGTCTTCCCAAAAGCACACCACTTACATCACTTCGAATGGATCTTGGGGTTGGCCCAATTGCAGAGGAAGTTGCCCTTAGACCCCTCTTACATTGGCGACGTTTATGGAGCACCCCAGAATTAGTAGTCTTTAGAGAAGAGCTGAAGGAAGTGTTAAACTTACAGGGAGCTAGTAAAATCCCATGGCTGGCTTATATTAAAAACTCTTTAGAAGCCATGGGGATGGGCGACCTATGGGCTAATGCTGAAGGAAGTTGCTTGTCATTATCCAGGAAGGCCCTGTCAAAGACCTTCAGGGAATACAAACTTAATCAGATAAAGAGGAACCCCGCGACTGGCATATTGACTGCATCCTTCCTAGAGGTTAAAGAGCTATATAGGCTAGAACCTGCTCTTGACATCATCCAGCCTCCCTTGCTAAAAGCTCTACCTACAATTTAGACACGGAGTATTGCCATTTCGAGCATTTACAAACAACTGGGGGCACTCTGATTCAGGGTTGTCCAGTCTGCAATAATATATCGGAGTCGGACCAACACGTACTATTTTTTTGCCCGGCATACAAGAAGGCTAGACGCCGATGGTTGCTACAGGTATGTAGAAACCTCGGAACAAATCACTGTGCGGAGGCTACAGGATACTTAAATATGATACTAGCATGCCTATTGTGTACTCAGTTTCTCGTTACTTATTCTCTATGTGGTGTGTACGCCGAGCCATTTTAAAATTAGGCTCCGCCTAAATTCGATCATCTTATCTCATTCTTGTGATTACAAACTTTTATCAACCCCATTTATTTCATATTTTAAATGTCACGAATGTGTATTTTTATATATTTAATACATTTTAAAAATGTTATTCGGAATTCTTTGACATTATAATGCACATGCACTTTACCTTTGGGAAATCTTAATGTATGAACTGAGTCGTACCTTTTATTTGTGCTTTTATGGCCACAAAGGCCGAAATAAAGAATTCTTGAACTTGAACTTGAACTACAACACATTTCAATCATTCAAGTCCGATTTAAAAGGAATCTTAATGGAATCTTAAGATGTGACATAAATAAATTCCATAAAAATAGCAGTAATACTTTCTAAGTCAGTTTGTATCAAAATCGATTTATTATTTATCACCATTCATGCAGCGATTCAATAGAAAATTACAATGTAGTGCTTAGAAATGGCTTTCTGTGCTCGTATACTAGGATTCTATGTAAACCTGACATGTAGGATAGAGTTATGTACTGGTTAATTGGGTTTTGATATACTACACCCATGTTCATATCATTGGGCAGCCCCAGTTTTTGTTGCTTGATATGAGCAGGTGTTTGGTCTGCAAGGGTTTTTACTGATTAAACAATTATTTTTTGTCAGTTTGTAGTGAAAATCCACTACTATTCAACAGAAATACGTCATACTTTACTCTAATCACACAGTATAGAAGAAACCGTTACTTTGATTTATTGAGAGGAATACACAGCTAAAAGCGTCAATACTCAATCTCTCATATCTAGCAGTTTGACATTTCCACAATTCCTACACACCTCAAATAATTTAGAACAATTCAAAAAGAAACTGATCAGAACAGAGTTACATGTGCAAATTATAATTGACTATTTGAAGGCAGATATAATTCAATTAGACCCTATTAGAAACAACCCAGTCATTCTCTTATAAGATGATAAATGTAAGAAACGCTTTAGCCATCTACCAACATGTTGTTCAAGGCACTAGTTTGTCTTTGGTGTAGCTACTGCGTTAGAACACATTACAAAACTTAAAAGAAATTGCTGATTTAGAAAAGAACATTTTAAAGGATAAATCAATTGCTTATGGTAGAACAGCATTGGATAATCTTAACACATGGATTGCGGAATTCACCACCATTAATCTTAATTTGAAAATAGGTAAGGTCCATAAAGACATTAAGAATTAGTTAAAAAAATAAAGTGCCCTTACCTAAGACTAGATAATTGCACAAAGCACCCACCATAAGAAGTAGTTTCAGCAGGGACAATGCAGGACTAAATGGTACAGATACAGAAATCACTGAACTGTCAGCTGATTCAGATCCTAAAGACACTGCACAACCCACTACCAGCACAAATTAAGGCAATTCAATTTTTTTAGACTTATGACGGGGGCATGAGGGAGAGGTCTAGTGAGGAGCAGACTGCCCATTTCACCAGGTAAACGCTAAAGAAGACATCAGGTCTACCAGTAGTAACCAAGAAACCCCTTTTAGCCCATATTACCAATCTTTCTTTGCACACTTTTAACGAGGCAGAGATATTGCTCTTATCAAAAAGCTATTTTTTGTTCTCACAGAAAAACAGATTTGCTTCAAGATCAAACTGAGCAGAAGGCTGTCTGTGTGGTGCAAAGAGCAGACCGTCGTCGTGGGCAGGCACTGCTGGAGCTTCGCACTGGCGGTTCCCCGCTTGCGGTCGATGCTGTAGCATGAAGAGGCGGATGCTGAGCTTCGCTATGAATCACGGTGTGAGCGGAGAGATCTCGGTGCAAATGGGCACGTTCACCGTCGTGAAGTGGCCAAAAGCTACAATACAGCTCCCTTGAGGCACACCAAGGGTTCAGGGCCTTAGGAGCACCACTTGGGGGTCAGGAATTCACTGCAGCGGGGTCCAGGGGCTGGTGCGGGATGTTGGGAAGCCTTGTAATGTCCCTGAGGTTCAGATCATGGGGCCTGCAGACTAGCCCTTGGTGTCATTCTGGGGTTTTGGGTTCAGCGGTGAAGTTGCAGGTCCAGTTCTCTTCTCACCCTGGCAAGAGGGCAGCAGGTCAGCACAGCAGGGCAGCAGTTACTTTTGAGCAGCAGTCCAGCAGAGTAGCAGTCCTTTCAGCAGCACAGCAGTCCTTCCTCCGGGCAGGGTATCCACAGGTTCAGAAGTGTACTGAAGAGCTGGGGTCTGGGGTCCAGTATTTATACCCAGTTGTGCCTTTGAAGTGGGAAGAAGATTCTAGAGGCATGCCTTTGAAGTGCAAAGGTGCCCTGTCTTCCTGACCCTGGCTCCAGACTAACTACAGGGGGTATGCACCACTTTGTGTGGAGACAGCCTATTCAAGAGGATGGGCCCAGCGCCTTCCTCCCATCCTGCCAGTGATGGCCCATTCAGTCACACCTCAGCTCCCCATTCTGTGTGGCTGTCTAGGAGGAATACACAAAGCTCACCTGTCACACACACCAAGTGACCCAGAGACAAGCTGCAGGCACCAAATTGCTATGGCAAGAAAACGCCAACTTTCTAAAAGTAGCATTTTCAGAATTGTAACTTAAAATCCAACTTCACCATAAGTTAGAATTTTAAATTATGATTTCAGAGACACCAGATATGAATTGATTACTTATTTGGAAATGACAATGTACTAAGGTAACTCCAATGTTATCCTATGGGAGAGATACGCCTTGCAGTAGTGAAAAATGAATTTAAGAGTTTTTCACTTGTAGGATATGTAAAATGTAAAAGTAGTTGTCCTGCATTTTAAATATATTGCACCCTGCCCTTTGAGCTGTCCATGGCCTACACTAGGGGTGACTTATATTTATTAAAAATGAAGGTTTGAGCCTTGCAAAAGGTTTATTTTGCCAGGTTAAAATGGCAGTTTAAATTACACACACAGGCTGTAGTTGCAGGCCTCAGATATATGTAAAAGGCTACTCAAGTGGGTGGCAAAATTAGTGCTGCTTGCCCACTAGTAGTATTTAATTTACAGGCCCTGGCCACATGTATTTTCATTTTTACTAGGAACTTACATGTAAATTAAATAAGCCTATTGGATATAAGCCAATTCTACCATGTTTTAAGGAGAGAGCACAACCACTTTAGCACTGATTAGCAGTGGTAAAGTGCACAGAGTCTTAAGGCCAACAAAAACAAAACCAGCAAAAATAGGAGGAGTGATGGCAAAAGGTTTGGGGCTGACCCTGCAGGAAGGGCCAAGTTCAACAACTAGCATTCCCCAAGAAGAAACATTGATAGTGATTAAAGAAGTATTAGAAGCTAGGCCTCAATTGATACAAGTACGCACAGACCTCATTTTATCCTTAACTAAGTTAGCCCTAACAAAACTGTTTCTCCTCCTTATGATGAATTTATTATTTGCAGGTGAAGGGGACTTCCATGATTGCAAGCTTTGCATTGAACTTAGCAAATTTGTTTGTTGCCAAATTTGAGGCGAAATATATCTATCTAGACTCAAATTCCTTTCTACCTAACAGAAGCTATGTAAATTTACTGAATGGATCAACAACATCAGCACTAACTGAAACTAAAGCATAATTTAAAAGAAGCATTTGCAATGCAATAGGCCTCACATTCACGCGAGTTTGAGCTATTGGCATGTCTTTTATTTGTGTTTTGGGTTTTAAAACATAAATAAAAGGCATTGTCATTTACAATTCTAATAGCTTAAACTCTTGCAAATGTGAGACCTATAGCATTGCAATAAAGGGCCTTCTCGACCACTTGTTAGATTGTAAATTTCTGAGGAAGAGACCGGCCTGCGACATCTTCAAAGTAGTGATAAATAGTGCAGTGAAGAAGATGCGTAAGTGTTGTAAATTACACAGACACAAAGTGTGAAGTGAGAGTTTGATATGATCCGAGCTATAAACACTAACAAAGCGCTCCAACACCTTTCGCTCTGTGATTACACTGTTGTGGCTCAGAAGGAAGAGCGGGAGGGGGGATAGTTCCTGACCTCTCTGTGATTTGAGTGTGCAGTGTGGCATTTTGTATTGTCATTGATATCTTTGGCCTAATAAAAAACACTCCAGCTGAAGTAGGGCCCTGGCTTCCCCTCCTGGTGTAGGGCGTGCTGTGCTTTATGGCAGGCATGGAGGGAGGGAGGGATGGTCTTGGCTGCAGCTCCGGCCTCGTACAGTGCCCCTGCTATTACTAGTGAGCGAGAGGCACTGATGTGGTGGTATTGGTGGTGGTGGTATTGGTATTGATGGTGGTGGTATTGGTGGTGGTGGTATTGGTGGTGGTGGTATTGGTGGTATTGGTGATGGTGGTGGTATTGGTGGTGGTGGTGGCATTGGTGGTGGTGGTACTGGTATTGTTGGAGGTGGTATTGGTATTGGTGGTGGTATTGGTGGTAATGGTAGGGTGGTGGTATTGGTGGTGGGGTACCGGTGGTGGTATTGGTGGTGGTGGTAATTGGTGGTGGTGGTACTGTTATTGCTGGTGGTACTGGTATGGTGGTGGTGGTAATGGTGGTGGTGGTATTTGTGGTGGTGGTATTGGTGGTGGTGTTGGTATTGGTGGTGGTGGTATTGGTGGTGGTACTGGTATTGGTGGTGGTGGTAATGGTGGTGGTGGCATTGGTATTGGTGGTGGTGGTATTGGTATTGGTGGTGGTGGTATTGGTATTGGTGTTGGTGGTGGTACTGGTATTGGTGGTGGTGGTATTGGTGGTGGTACTGGTATTGGTGGTGGTGATATTGGTATTGGTGGTGGTTGTATTGGTATTGGTGGTGGGGGTACTGGTATTGGTGGTGGTGGTATTGGTATTGGTGGTGGTATTGGTAGTGGTATTGGTGGTTGGGTATTGGTGGTGGTGGTAGAATTGTGGGTGGTGGTATTGGTGGTGGTATTGGTGGTGGTGGTATTGGAGGAGGTGGTAGTATTGGTGGTGATGGTATTGGTGGTGGTGGTGGTATTGGTGGTGGTGGTATTGGTGGTGATGGTGGTATTGGTGGTAGTAGTGGTATTGGTATTGGTGGTGGTGGTGTTGGTACTGGTGGTGGTATTGGTGGTGGTGGTATTGGTGGTGGTATTGGTGCTGGTGGTGGTATTGGTGCTGGTGGTATTGGTGGTGGTGGTATTGGCGGTGGTGGCATTGGTGGTGGTGGTGGTGGTATTGGTGGTGGTGGTATTAGTGGTGGTGGTGGTATTGGTGGCAGTGGTATTAGTGGTGGTGGTGGTATTGGTGGTAGTGGTATTGGTGGTGGTGATATTGGTGGTGGTGGTATTGGTGCTGGTGGTGGTATTGGTGGTGGTGGCATTGGTGGTGGTGGTATTGGTGGTGGTGGTATTAGTGGTGGTATTGGTGGTGGTGGTATTGATGGTGGTGGGATTGGTGGTGGTATTCATGGTGGTGGTATTGGTGGTGGTGGTATTGGCGGTGACAGTATTGGTGATGGTATTGGTAGTGGTGGTATTGGTATTAGTGGTGGTGGTATTGGTGGTGGTATTGGTGGTGGTATTGGAGGTGATATTGGTATTGGTGGTGGTGGTATTGAATTGGTGGTGGTGGTATTGGTGGTGGTATTGGTGGTGGTATTGGTGGTGGTATTGGTGGTGGAGGTATTGGTGGTGGTGCTGGTGGTATTGGTGGTGGCATTGGTGGTGGTACTGAGGGTGGTGGTATTGATGGTGGTATTGGTGGTGGTGGTATTGGTTGTGGTGGTGGTATTGGTGGTGGTGGTATTGGTGGTGGTATTGGTGGTGGTATTGGTGGTGGTGGTGGTGGCATTGGTGGTGGTGGTATTGGTGGGGGTGGTGGTATTGGTGGTGGTGGTATTAGTAGTGGTGGTGGTATTGGTGGTGGTGGTATTAGTGTTGGTGGTGGTATTGGTGGCGTTGGTATTGATGGTGGTGGTATTGGTGGTGGTGGTTTTGCTGGTGGTGATATTGGTGGTGGTGGTATTAGTGGTGGTGGTGGTATTGGTAGTGGTGGCATTGGTGGTGGTGGTATTGTTGGTGGTGGAATTGGTGGTGGTGGTATTGATGGTGGTGATATTGGTGGTGGTAGTGGTATTGGTGGTGGTGGCATTGTTGGTGGTGGTGGTATTAGTGGTGGTATTGGTGGTAGTATTGGTGGTGGTATTGATGGTGGCATTTGTGGTGGTATTGGTGGTGATATTGGTGGTGGTATTGGTGGTGGTGGTGGTAATTGCGGTGACGGTATTGGTGGTGGTATTGGTGGTGGTATTAGTGGTGGTATTGGTGGGATTGGTAATGGTGGTGTTGGTATTGGTTGTAATGGTGGTGGTATTGGTGGTGGTGGTATTGGATTGGTGGTGGTGGTATTGGTGGTGGTGGTGGTATTGGTGGTGGTATTGCTGGTGTTGGTATTGGTGGTGGCATTGGTGGTGGTGGTGGTTTTGGTGGTGGTGGTGGTATTGGTGGTGGTGGTATTGGTGATGGTATTGGTGGTGGTACTGAGGGTGGTGGTATTGATGGTGGTATTGTTAGTGTTATTGTTGGTGGTATTGGTAGTGGTATTGGTGGTGGTATTGGTGGTGGTGGTGGTATTGGTTGTGGTGGTGGTAGTGGTATTGGTGGAGGTGGTATTGGTGGTGGTGGTGGTATTGGTGGTGGTGGTATTGGTGGTAGTGGTGGAGGAATTGGTGGTGGTGGTATTGGTGGTGGTGGTGGTGGTATTGGTTGTGGTATTGGTGGTGGTGGCATTGTTGGTGGTGGTGGTATTAGTGGTGGTATTGGTGGTAGTATTGGTGGTGGTATTGGTGGTGGTATTTGTGGTGGTATTGGTGGTGATATTGGTGGTGGTATTGGTGGTGGTATTGGTGGTGGTGGTATTGGTGGTGGTGGTAATTGCGGTGACGGTATTGGTGGTGGTGGTATTAGTGGTGGTATTGGTGGGATTGCTAATGGTGGTGGTGGTATTGGTTGTATTGGTGGTGGTATTGGTGGTGGTGGTATTGGTGGTGGTGGTATTGGTGGTGGCATTGGTGGTGGTGGTGATTTTGGTGGTGGTGGTGGTATTGGTGGTAGTGGTATTGGTGGTGGTATTGGTGGTGGTATTGGTGGTGGTACTGAGGGTGGTGGTATTGATGGTGGTATTGTTAATGTTATTGTTGGTGGTATTGGTAGTGGTATTGGTGGTGGTATTGGTGGTGGTGGTGGTGGTGGTATTGGTTGTGGTGGTAGTGGTATTGGTGGAGGTGGTATTGGTGGTGATGGTGGTATTGGTGGTGATGGTGGTATTGGTGGTAGTGGTGGTGGAATTGGTGGTGGTGGTATTGGTGGTGGTATTTGTGGTGGTGGTGGTGGTGGTGGTATTGGTCGTGGTATTGGTGGTATTGGTCGTGGTATTGGTGGTGGTGGCATTGGTAGTGGTGGTATTGGTGGTGGTGGTATTGGTGGTGTGGGCATTGGTGGTAGTGGTATTAGTAGTGGTGGTGGTATTGGTGGTGTGATTGGTATTGGTGGTGGTGGTATTGATGGTGGTATTGGTGGTGGCGGTGGTATTGGTATTGGTGGTGGTGGTATTGGTGGTTGTGGTATTGGTGGTGATGGTGATGGTGGTATTGATGGTGGTGTTTGTGGTGGTGGTGGTGGTATTGGTGGTGGTGGTATTGGTGGTGGTGGAGGTGGTGGTATTGATGGTGGTGGTGGTAGTGGTAGTATTGGTGGTGGTATTGGTGGTGGAGGTATTGGTGGTATTGGTGGTGGTATTGGTGGTGGTGGTATTGGGGGTGGATTTGGTGTTGGTGGTATTGGCTGTGGTGGTATTGGTGGTGGTGGTATTGGTGGTGTTGGTGGTATTGGCTGTGGTGGTATTGGTGGTGGTGGTATTGGTGGTGTTGGTGGTATTGGCTGTAGTGGTATTGGTGGTGGTGGTATTGGTGGTGGTGGTGGTATTGGTGGTAGTGGTCATGGTATTGGTGGTGGTGGTGGTATTGGTGGTGGTATTGGTGGTGGTACTGAGGGTGGTGGTATTGATGGTGGTATTGTTAGTGTTATTGTTGGTGGTATTGGTAGTGGTATTGGTGGTGGTATTGGTGGTGGTGGTGGTGGTATTGGTTGTGGTGGTTGTAGTGGTATTGGTGGAGGTGGTATTGGTGGTGGTGGTGGTATTGGTGGTGGTGGTGGTATTGGTGGTGGTGGTATTGGTGGTAGTGGTGGTGGAATTGGAGGTGGTGGAATTGGTGGTGGTGGTATTGGTGGTGGTATTGGTGGTGGTGGTGGTGGTGGTATTGGTCGTGGTATTGGTGGTATTGGTAGTGGTGGTATTGGTGGTGGTGGTATTGGTGGTGGGGGCATTGGTGGTAGTGGTATTAGTAGTGGTGGTGGTATTGGTGGTGTGATTGGTATTGGTGGTGGTGGTATTGATGGTGGTATTGGTGGTGGCGGTGGTATTGGTATTGGTGGTGGTGGTATTGGTGGTTGTGGAGGTGGTAGTATTGATGGTGGTGGTGGTAGTGGTAGTATTGGTGGTTGTATTGGTGGTGGAGGTATTGGTGGTGGTATTGGTGGTGGTGGTATTGGGGGTGGATTTGGTGTTGGTGGTATTGGCTGTGGTGGTATTGGTGGTATTGGTGGTGTTGGTGGTATTGGCTGTGGTGGTATTGGTGGTGGTGGTGGTATTGGTGGTAGTGGTCGTGGTATTGGTGGTGATGGTGGTGGTGGTATTGGTGGTGGTGTTTGTGGTGGTGGTGGTGGTATTGGTGGTGGTGGAGGTGGTAGTATTGATGGTGGTGGTGGTAGTGGTAGTATTGGTGGTTGTATTGGTGGTGGAGGTATTGGTGGTGGTATTGGTGGTGGTGGTATTGGGGGTGGATTTGGTGTTGGTGGTATTGGCTGTGGTGGTATTGGTGGTGGTGGTATTGGTGGTGTTGGTGGTATTGGCTGTGGTGGTATTGGTGGTGGTGGTATTGGTGGTAGTGGTCATGGTATTGGTGGTGGTGGTGGTATTGGTGGTGGTATTGGTGATAGTGGTGGTATTGGTGGTGGTATTGGCCGTGTTGGTATTGGTGGTAGTATTGGTGGTGGTGGTGGTATTGGTGGTATTGATGGTGGTGGTGGCATTGGTGGTGGTAGTATTGGTGGTGGTTTTGGTGGTCGTGGTATTGGTGGTGGTGGTGGTATTGGTGGTGGTAGTGGTATTGGTGGTGGTATTGGTGGGGTTAATGGTGGTGGTAGTGTTGGTGGTGGTGTTGGTAGTGGTATTGATGGTGGTGGTATTGGTGGTGGTGGTGGTGGTATTGGCAGTGGTGGTGGTATTGGTGGTGGTGGTGGTATTGGTGGTGGTATTGGCAGTGGTGGTGCTGGTATTGGTGGTGGCGGTATTGGTGGAGGTGGTTGTATTGATGGTGGTGGTATTGGTGGTGGTGGTGTTAATAAAACAGGCTTTTGAAAACAACCTGTCAGGTGGCTTTAGTACAGATGACTTTTTAACACAGATGTGCTGTTGTCAGCTTAAGCCCATTAGCACAGGATTATGTGCTACCTGGAATTCACATGACTTTCGCTAATAATTTCTAAATCCATTTTACTTGGGGGGAGGTTTGAAACAGACACAAGATAATGCCGGGTTAAAGTGATTGAAAGCAGGCGCTGCATAGGAAAACACAAGCGGTTTCAGCTGAAGCAGCGCATGTCCGGCCTGCAGTAAGAGAAACTCAATCAAGTAAACAGTGCTTACAGATTAAATAACAGGTCCCATGTAACAACTGAAGTAAAAGGGCCAGTCGCCATGGGAGGGTACAAATGAAGACAAGGCCGTACTAAGGAGGGACTAACAAGCCTATTAACGAATCCAAAAGACAATGACACAAGCCAATTAAAAATATGGGAGGAGAGTGGAGCGGCTTCTCTCCCATACTCCACTACAGCAGTCTTGCAGAGCGAGCAGAGCATGCACGCTGCCACTAGGCTCGACCTAAAAATGAGGTGATTAATTACCTTACCCTGACAGTATTAATGTTACCTGCTACATTTGTACTACACTCTATACTAAACCCAATGAGTGTTATTTGTCTATGAAAGTCATCACCCGGGCTCTCCGGAGCAATCTACACTACACTGGACTGTGTATCACAATTGCAAATACAAGGAACACTTCTTTATTGAAACAGAAAAATTGACATCTAAACTGAAAGATAGAGGCAACCCTAAATATCTTAACAAGTATTCAAAGAAATATTGCATTCCACCTGTGAATGCCTTCTCACACGCTACCAAAATAAACCTATCAGCAACCATCCAATCTGTGTCCACTTTTTATCCACACAGCAACATGTTTAAGATATTATAAGGAAACAATGGCATACTTTATTGGTGAACCAGGATGAAGTGGAACCACAGTTTTTGCTTTCAGAAAGGCCAAAAACACCTAAGACCTTCTTGTTCGTGCTGAAACAACTTCAAAACAGACCCCCATTGTCATCACACTGGTCGGCTTACCTCCCTTTTGAGGTTGATAGTTTTAAATGCTGCCAGTGTATAGCTTGCAATTATACCATTAAAAGAAAGGGGCATATTTACAGGGGGGTTGCGCCCCCGGAAAGTCACTTTTTTTGGCGTTCCGGTGGCGCAATGCTCTGCACCATATTTGCAAAGTGGCGTTAGGCCACTTTTTGTGTCCTGCCGCCGCTTTGTTAATGTGGCACCCATCACGCAGGTATCTGCTTGAAAGGGGCGTGCAATGAGTGTTGCTGTGGGCATTCCACCGCAACACTCATTGGGGCATATTAGCAAGAACGGCGTTAAAATTATCGCCGCTTTAGCGGCAGGAAACTGCCGCTAAAGCGGCGATAATGGGCTTGATAATATGCCCTTGAGAATACCAATAGAAGCCCATGTTCTGCTGTGATCCTGGGCTTCTATTGGAATTCTCAAGGGTATATTATCAAGCCCATTATCGCCGCTTTAGCGGCAGTTTCCTGCCGCTAAAACGGCGATAATTTTAACGCCGTGCTTGCTAATATGCCCCATTGTTTTTTTGCACTGCGCCAGATTTACAAGGAGATGTAAATCTGAAGCAGCTCCAAAAACGAATGGCATGCAATAGCAGGCGTTAGAATGGCGCAACAAGGAGAATGCTTTTATTTCTCCTCGTTTTTGCTTTTCCTATGGGTGCTGCGTTCTGCAGCACACATAGAAAGAGCAAAATGCCATTTATGATTGTTTATGTGCAGGAAGGCATCCCTTCCTGCACATAAACAATCATTAAATAATGGTGATTTGCTACTTCAATGTATGCTGCATTCTGCAGCACACATAGAAGTAGCAAATTGCCATTATTGATTATTTATGTGCAGGAAAGGACACCTTCTTGCACATAAACAATTATTCCCTGCAATGCAGGCACCCTTGCACTACGGTAGCAGCTATTTTTAGTGCCAGCACTAGGGAAAACACAGGGGATGTGCTGTATAGTTGTAAGTATGGTGCGTCCTTGCGTTTTTGGAAATAGCGGAGTGTGGCATTGCAAAATTTGCAGCAGCTCCGTGCTCCATCATTTCCTTGTAAATATGCCCCAAAGTCTTCAATCCAAAGTATGCCAACTACACATTGAAAGAGCCACACAAGCTATAATAGCAAAAATGTCTTGTGTTATTTGGTGTTGATGCTATTTTATTTATATTAGTATAACAACCTTGCCAATTAAGCGCAGGATTCTACAACATTGAAGCCGCATTAGATGTTGCACAGCAAATGCTCCTTTAGCAAACCACTGTAGTGAAGTTGGACACATGGAGAATGATTTGCACTGACAAGTTGTGGAAGTAAGTAGGCTTACAGATAGAGGAGTAGATGTTACAGGTCTTCTCATCATAGGCGAATGTTGCTGAATTAACAGACTATGGGCCACATGTATGACTGCTTTTGGCGGTCGCAAACGGAGATTTAGGCTGTTTGTGACAGCCAAAAAGGGTTGTAGCATGTACTAACCCTATTTTGTGAGTTGATAACCTGTTACCGACTCGCAAAAAAGGGTTTGTCAGTCACAAGGGAATGGAATTTTTTTTTGCGACCGGAATGCAGTCGCAAAACAATCGCAGTTTACCGCCTAATTCAAGTAGGTGGTAGGCCACTCGCAAATGGTAAGGGGTCCCCAGGGGGCAGGAAAAGGGGCTGCATTTTAAAAAAAAGTTGCTTAATTTAAAAAGCAAACACAGACATGGGGATCTGCTCTCCCCAGCAGGCCCCCATCCCTGTGTTATTGACCGTGAATATCGATGAGGCAGGTAATTTGCACCTCCATTGGGAATCGCAAATTGTGCCTGAGACACATAAACACATTTCCTTTTGTGACTCGCAAATTTCGAGTGGCTAAAATTTGCAAATTACGAGTCGCTAAAATTCGCAAATTGCGAGTAGAAAAAGGAAATAGTTGTACATGTGGCCCTTGATTCCAAAAACAATGGACTGAATGGTGTAGACAAGTATTTCACTCTCTTTTGCACATTAAGAGTCGGTGAATACATGAACTGGACAATATGATCACCATGCATGCCATCAATGTTGTATGATTTTTCCCACCATGATAATTGATCAGCTTTCATTATCTGTGAATAATTCATGATTACAAGGTTTTGACTTTTTTAGCAGGTATGTCCATGAACCATGCCAAACTACATGATCTGTAATATCTCTGTTTATTCAAGATGTGATAGCATTCATTATGAGATTATGGCTTTATTTCTACACAATTCCTTGGTGAGTCTTGGCTCTGGTAATTTCTTTCTTCATGCACGTGCCTGAGCACCACTGGTAACCAACGAGACATTTGATCTTGATACCTTGCATAGCTATACTAAATTTCAGTGACTCTAATAATTTCTATTCCAAAATACATGACACACTACAGGTATGGGTAATTTCACCTTCTGTGTGATTTTTAGATTTAGTCATACAGCATACACCATTTTTGAACCCTACTGCATATTAACTAGTCAACACAACTTATACCAAGATAGCATAAAGAAGTTGCGTGCAAATGTGTTTATTGCTGATGGTTATATTGCTATTATTGGAGATCTGTTCATGTACCCAGCTGCATAATAGGACCACACTCTATATGTGTCTCACACCCACAAGGCAGGCACCAATTTGCCACGCACTACTACTACATATACTTTTAAACACTGTCTTCATTCAGGATACCAAATAAATTGGCAAAGTCACACCACTTGGACCAATAGTTTCTCGATGTGGTTGATGGAGTTGAGCAATGACCTTCTTTGAATTATTTGCTAGTTAGTAATCTATAGCTATGCTACTTGTTAGTAACCTCAGTTAGAGCTAGATGTAGAAGCATTTTTGCATTCGCTAATGGCCTGAGTCACAGAAAATGCCTTTTCTGATGTACAAAGGCCAAATTGTGAATCGGCAACCTATAACCAAATCGCAATTTGGGTTAGTGAATCAGTATTTGGAAGGGGCATGTTCGGGGCGTCTCTTCCAAATACCAATTTACATTAGTATGTACAAATGTTTTGCGACCCAAATGCATTCGCAAAACATTTGCATATTACCGCCAACTGAAATCTGGTGGTAACCCATTTTCAAATGGGAAGGTGTCCCCAAGGGACCACTTCCCCTTTGAGAATGGCTGAGGTTTTATTTAAGAGCAGGCAGTGCTCCATGGGACCACTGTCTACTCTTAAACAAATAAAACTTCAAAGTTTCAATTTTATTTTTGTAACACATCCCATTTCCCATTAAGAAAAATGGGCTATGTTTAAAAAAGAATTGCTTTATTGAAAAGCAATCCCAGATATGGTGGTCTGCTCACCCTACGAGGCCACCATCCCTGTGATGGCAGTGAATCATAGTGGGGCACAAATTGTGACCTACCTCATTAATATTCATGAGGTATATCTAATTGCGACCCACTACGAGTCGCTAATGAAACTCAAAAGAGTTTCATACATTACGAATAGCGATTTCCTAATTTTCGTACCTCTAGCCCTAGGTGTCTTCTGGGCTTATGTCTATTGATTGTGCCCTTAAATGCTAAGCACCAGGCTATGCGAAGCTGGAGATTAGTGACCTGGAGAATCGGGAAATGTGGGGGAGGTACCCATACCAACTCAATAAACCCACTCTAGTTATGTCAAAACAGTTATGGCCTAGCTAGGCAGACGCAGCAGTTAATTCCCAGAAAAGTTCATGCTAAGTTTAAGCAGTGCCAACAATTTTAAAGTGAAAAACACAATAATTGAAAAATACAGATAAGCAATTAATGAGCAAAAAGAAACCAAATTTATCAGAATAGGTTGGTTAAGGGGAACCAGTTATGGATTTTTAAAGTTTTAGAGCAAAAAGCGACAAGAAAAAGTAAAATGACAATGTAAAGTCACTGTTTTCAGTTGACAGGAACCTAGGCACAATTTCAGACCATTCATGAAGGAGCAGAGGTCAGATACACCAAGAAGGTTATCTCGGTCAAAGTTTTTACCTTGCGGCTTAGTCTTTTTTATGGAAGTCAACATTTTCCAGTAGGGGAATATCCAAGGTTGTGGCCAGCGAATGACTGCCAAGTCAGATACCGCTGAAGCCAGTGGTATGCACATCGAAAGGTCTTAGCAGCACAAACCTGAATTTCGAGGTCGCTAAGTGTGCTTTAGCGGTCGGATAGATATTCTGCCTTGCCACACTCTAAGGTTTTACCTTTGCAATTAGTAACTGTAAAATATTGGGTCATTGGTTCAGCAGGGTGGAACCTTTTCAAGTCTGGCGCAAAAAGTTCCATTCACATTGGATGAGGCTGCTTTGAGGAGGCTGAGCATCACAGACAGTCACCGCTGTAGGGCGAAGAGCCGGCTGGACATCGCAGACTAACATTGCTGTAGCTTTGTTTTGGCAGTTGCAGTGGGCTATTGTTGATCTAGCGTGAAGTGCAGGTCTCACATTGCAGGTTACCATGGAATGCCATTATCAACGTAAGGAGCAGATCTCACCAGAGCTTTGCATTGGGGGGGTTGTTGCACACAAGAGAATTTTGGCGTGAACAGTCCCTTTTGCAGTCTCAAGGAGCCCAAACTTCAGGATTTCACTTTTAGGGGAAGCTCTCACTAATGCCAGCCAAGGGTCCAGGACTTTAGTGGGCACATCCTGGGCATCAGGACTCACTACAGCAAAGGCCAGAAGCATCAGGAGTCACTCCAGCAGAGGCCAACAGCAGGGCTCAAGCAGGTCCAGTGCAGGTCCAGGCAGGTCCAGTTGCAGCAGGTCAGCTGGGCAGTTGCAGGGAGGCTTCTGAAGCTCCTTGTGCCCCAGTACCTCACGCAGGATGTAAGCCAACTGACCTTGGAGCCACTTTAGTTACCTTGAGATGAAGGCAAGCAGGCCAATCTTCCTTTTCAGTCAGCTAGGCAGTCCCTCAAGCAGCAGGGCAGTCCTCTCGCAGAAGGCCAGTCCTTAATTCACTTTAGCGCACAAAGGTGTGCTTGCGCATTCCACCTTACTTTATTTAGCCCCTCCTTTGACCTCATTCCCCTTTCGTTATGGGCCTTTTAGATGTCTCCTCTCTCCTAGTCTTTATGAGACCCTTGCATTTCATTTAACGGTCGAAACGTCATTGCTAGAAATTGAGGTTTCTGGTTGGCAGATGTATGCATCCTGTCCAAGCAGGAACCACAATCCTGTTCAGGGTAAGTCAGATACACACCCTAAACTAACCTGTGCTTACTCACTAGTAGCTTGGCACAGAACAATCAGACTTAACTTAAGAGGCAAAGTGTAAAGTATTTGTGTACACTTTAATTAAAGTAACACAGTGAAACCACCACAAAAGACTCCACACCAGTTTAGAATAATAGAGAATATGTATCTGAGTAAAACAAGACCAAAACAACTAACATCCATTCAGTAGAAGTCAAGATATAAACTTTCAAAGATTAAATCCAAAAACAGTGCTTAGACGTCAATAGCGCTAAAAGATTACTTGAGGTCGCACTAGACCGGCGTAAATCCAAAGTTCAGGCTGATCGCGATGGAGGACAAGTTGGCTACAGAAAGCACGCCTGGCCAGCTGAAAAAGTGCCTTTGTATGGAGCAAGCCTCGACATTGGAGACTCGATGCGCCAATTCCAATTCACGCGGTCGGGTCGATGCGTCAAATTCCAGCTTCACAGTGGTGTCTTCAGATCAGCACTGCATCATCATCATCGACCCTCGCAGTCGGGACCTCAGATCTGTGCTGCGTCATTGTCGAACCTCGCAGTCAGGTCAATGCATCGCAGTTGGGCTGCACAGGGATGTCCTCGGATTGGCACTACGACGATGTCGGAGGGCATTGCTTCAGTTCTCATTGGCACATTGGTGAAGATGTGTCGATTTTGGCAGAAACAGCTGCAGAACTCCCTTCTGAGGCCAAGATTTGGAGGGAGCACCTCATATAAGGGTAAAACTCACAGATGACAGAGTCCAGAAGCACCAGCAGAGTTGTAAGACGTCTTTTGTGACCCTGAGACTTTAGGGAACCAGGAGACAAGCCAATCAATCAGGGAATTGTGAAGCACGCTACTCACCCATGAGGGTCTCAAGGCGCTGGGGGTAGGGGTGCAACGCAGAGCGAGCCAAAGAGCCAGGTCTTGAGGCTCTTCTTGAAGATGTGCAGAGTAGGGGAGCGTCTGATGATGACCGGGAGCTCGTTCCAGGCCTTGGTCGCGACGTAGGAGAAGGCTCTTTCACCCGCTCTGGTTCTGCGGATGCATGGGGTTCCGGCTAGGGTGAGGTCGGCGGAGTGGAGGTTTCTTTTGGGTACGTGGAAGGAGACTCTTTCGTTGAGGTATTTGTGCCCGGCGTTGTGGAGAGCTTTGTAGGCGTGTGTGAGTAGCTTGAAGGTCACACTACTCTCGACAGGTAGTCAGTGGAGGTCTCGCAGGTGTTGGGTGATGTGCTCATGTCGTGGGATGCCAAGGACGAGTCTGGCCGCGGTGTTTTGGATGGTCTGGAGTTTGCGTAGTAGGGATTTGTTGATTACTTGATTCCAGCGTAGAGGGCGTTTCTGTAGCCCATAAAGAAACTTGGGTTCAAGGATGTGGAGAGCAGGTCCATTAATATAGCAAAGCGGTAGTTCCTCCTGTAGCACAGCAATCAGCAGGCAGTAGGCCAACACAGCAATGCAGGTAAGAAAGTGGCAGTCCCTCCTGCAGCACAGCAGCGCTTCTTCCAGGCAGAATATTCTTGCTTCCAGCAAAGGTCTGATCTGGTGGTGTCAGTATCTATTACTTTCTTTTTTCTTTTTTTTTTTTAACATTTGTGTATTTTTTATTAGCAATTTCAACCATAAGTACAATACAATCTGCACAATATGTACATTGCATGTTGTAAGGCATCCCCCGACAATGTGCGTTCCCAGCAGTAGTGTCTGCAACAACCCATAACGTCCAATAAAACAGTAACAGAAATTAAACAATACCCAATAACCTTCCCCCCCTTCCTTCCTTCCGATCCATACCATTTCAGTCTTTGTTGTGACTACCATTAGTTCAGCATAAGGTATCTGTTATTCAGGCATTGGGGTGTGCCTATCCGGGAGCTCATTGGAGTCACCCCCATGTGTATCATCCCTATCTTGAGAGTGTTGTGTGTGGTGATTCTGATCTTCCTGCAGCTCCGCAATCATAGATGCCCAGGCTAATCCATCGTCGTCTGCTTTCTCGTCATTTCTTACAAGTCGCATCCGGACTAACTCCGCCGTTGCCCACTCATTTATATCCCGTACTCAGTCTGAATGCTTCGGGGGTCTTGTTTGCATCCAGGCAATCACCACCCATCTTTTGGCTAACACCAGTCCCAGGTTTACAAATCGCCTGCTTAATTTTTTATGTTTAGGAGTTGGCAGTAGGCCCAGTAACACCGTCCTAATATCCCGCGTGACAGTCCGACCCATGGCTCTTCCCAGGCTTCCTAATACTTTCTCCCAGTAAAACTGCAATGTGGGGCAAGTCCAGATCATATGGATGAATTCGCCCCCTGGGTGTGACATCTAGGGCAGCAGTCCTCCCGGGCGGGGTATATTACATGTAACGTACGCGGGGTTAGATACACCTGGTGTATGACATTGTAATGAAGTAATTTAAAACGAGCATTCGTGCTAACTTTACGAACCCCCCCATGTACCTTCCGCCATTCTGCCTCCGTCAGGGGCTCGTCCAATGCAGCATCCCATTTCTGCTGGAAACGCAGCGACTCTCTTGGAAGATCCTCTCTTAAGGCTCTATATAAGAACGATATCAATCTCCCCCCCTGGACCATTTCTAGCATAGTTTTAAGCATACTAGTAACGGGTGGCTCATCCAGAAAAGCCTGCCAGAGCTCTCGCGCGACCCTCGATATTTTGACGTATTTCAAAAATTGGCCCGGACCTAGGTCAAATTCAGTTTGCGTCTCGTCACGGGTCATGAAACCGGCCATTCCTATATAGATCCCCCATCAGTAGACAGCCCCCCTCCCTCCAGCGACTAACCGACATAGAGTCCGCTATTGCTGCAACCGGACGAACCGCTCATAAAGGCATTTCTGGTGCATACGGGGCATGTCGGACTATCCTACGTAACGCCTGCTCCCAGACAGTTGCCACATGTCGTACTATATAGGGATACCTATAAGGGACCGAAGATCCCATCATCAATAAGGCGATCAGTGACTCTCCCCCATATGTTCCGCCCAACAGATTTTTCTCCCAGTTATCGTCGTCATCGAACCAGTGAACCGCATATTGTAATTGAGACACCATATAGTACATGTCCAGCCGTGGGACTTCTAAGCCACCACCCTCTTACGTCTTTTGTAATGTTGCTAGTCGGATTCTCCTTCGCTTTTTCCCCCACAAGAGTGTGCCAATGAGGGTGTCCAAGGTGATAAAACACGGCCTCGGTATCACATAAAAAGAGTGTTGTAGGAGATATAGACACCGTGGGAGAATAATCATTTTAACAATTGCTATACGCCCCATAAGTGATAGGGGTAAATCAGCCCAGAAAGGGATTGAGCCCCGTAGCCCTTCAAGGACACGGCCCATATTGGCTGCATAAAAGGCATCCTCAGAAGAAGCCAGGCGTAATCCCAGATATCGTTCCCCTTCAGCGGGATGGATGTTCCCGGCTGATGCAGATACAACAGCGTATCGTCTGCATATAATGAAATTACATGGTTGGTGTTACCTAATTGTATCCCCCAAGGGTCCATGACTGCCCGTATGCGAACCGCCAATGGTTCCAAGGCGATCGTGAAAAGTAGGGGCGAGAGCGGGCACCCCTGCCTCGTTCCTCTGCGTAGTTTTATCTGTCTCGACACGGTCCTGCCCATTCTCACTCTGGACGTTGGAGCTGCATAAAGTAGTTGTACTCATTTAAGGTACCGCTCTCCAACCCCCATGCCCCTCAAGACCTGCCACATATAAGGCCACTCCACAGAGTCGAATGCCTGCTCAATATCAAGGGATACCACCATCAGAGTCTGCTAGGCAGGGAGCATGCCAGACATGTGCCAGCCGTCGTAGATTGTAGGTAGTATTCCGTCCAGGGATAAACCCCGCCTGGTCTGTATGAATCAAACGTTTCATATAGGGGAGGAGGCGGTTAGCCATAATACCACTCAGTATCTTGGCGTCTATATTCAACAAGGAGATAGGTCTATAGGAGCTCGGCAAGTCAGGGTCTTTGTCTTTTTTGGGAATCATAGCCACTAGTGTTTCACTCATAGTGGGCGGGCAGACGCCATTCTGCAACGCCTCATTATAACCTGCAAGTAGTTTATCCACTAAGAGCGGCGCGAAACTCTTATAAAAATCCGCCAGGAGTCCGTCCGACACCGGACTCTTCGCCGGTTTAAGGCCCAATAGCCCCATGAATTTCTTCCTTAATGATTGGAGAACCCAGCCCCTCCTGCTCGTCTTTGGTGACAGTGGACAATTGTACCGTGTCTAAATAGTCTATCAATTGGCTCAGCCCCCAGGTCTACCCGGTTAGTATAGACGTTTTCTAAACATGTCGCCATAGTGTCTGCTATGATCCTCTGTGTGTAGTGTAGTGTTCCGTCCGCGGTACATATCTGCAGTATAGGAGTGACTGGTGCCTCCTGCCTCACAAGGCGTGCCAACAAGGGCCCAGTTTTATCCCCCTCCTTATATAGCCGTTGACGATAAGTTGTATAGACATATTTCTCCGGCCTGCGGAGATCCGTCATGAGTGCTTCCTTAGCGTCAGTCCACTCTTTCAGTTTCTGGGGGTCTGTGCTGAGTTCTGCCTGTAATTTCCCCAGCCTAGATTCGTGAAGAGCAACATCTTTTTCCAATTGAGTCCGCACCCCACAAACAGTTTTTATACAAACTCCTCTAACAACAACCTTCATAGCTTCCCATTCAGTAGCCCGGCTGGAGGCTGTCTCCCAATTTTCACGAAAATAATTACTCAATTCTGCCATTACCGTGGCCAAAAATGGAGGATCAGTTAACGTCTCAGTTTTCAAGCGCCATAATGGTATCTGTGGTCTGATCCTATTAGTCCCCATCTCCAGTAGGACCGGGGAATGGTCTGACAGATATCTTGTTTGATATGTTATACCCCCAACCAGGGGCCCCAGCTCAGAGGATAAGAACCAGTAGTCTAATCTACTGGAAGTGCCCATAGCAGGAGTATAGCAGGAGAACTGTCTCGCAATGGGGAAGCGTTCCCGCCATACATCCCGGAGTTGTACGCCCTGCAATATACGATGGAGCGCCAGTGTCATCCTTGGTTTTGTGTGCATTTTGGGGGGTTCCTTATCCAGCGCACCATCCAACACACAATTAAAGTCCCCGGTAAATAGTATTGGAACCCCAAGATATGGAGAAGCCGCTTCTAAAAGATCACCAAAAAAGGAGGAGCTATCATAATTCGGGGCATACACATTTATAATGCAGATTTCGGTACCATCAAGCCTCCCATGCAGTACAACATATCGGCCATCCACATCTACCACGTGATGTAAGTGTTGGAACGGGACTCCCGGTGCTACCCATATGAGGGCACCCCTTGAAAACCCGGAATAAGAGGTGGCATAAATCTGTCCTCGCCACCTTTTCTTCAAACATTTTATAGAATCACCCCAGACATGGGTTTCCTGAAGGCACGCCACCGACACCCTGTATCTTTTCAGGTAAGCAAATATTCATCTACCTTTATCGAATGTAGCAATACCGCGTACATTCCAGGTGAGTAATTTAGTCATGGTGGATGCCATAGCATTCCCCCCTCAGCACTCCTCCCGGAAGAGTCCCGCCCATCTCTCATGATATTAAGCGCTGTACCCTGGTTGTGCGACCCTTGGCAGTTCACAAAGTACCCCACATGAAGGAAGGCCCAATCCCAACAAAGAACTACCCCAACAGTCCCCCTCCCCTTGGGCATCATCACCGTTCCCTCCCTGGCAACCCCGCGCTCAGTGAGGGCATGTAAACAACGCCCCATTCCCCTTTGGTAAACTCTACAAATTCAAAATAATACAACTATAGTAACTGCAGTATACTCATGTGAGTTCCCGCCCATCCCACCCCGATCCATAGAAGTGAGTGGCAAGCCGCCGAGGTGTGAGGGCAAACCTCCAACTCCATCTGTAGGTACCAGTCACTAGGTGGGCATGCCCCCGTAATAGAGAACATTGCGTATGGAAAGAGATGTCCGTGTATCAGTGGATTCCCCCTGTATTACACCTCAAACCCCCCACATCAGGTTGATCTTACCGATCAGAAGTGTCTGTTCACAAATCAGAGCAAGAGTCCCAGAAAAGGAGCTAATTCAGGCATCAGCGTCCTCATCGGCGTCAGTGTTCGGTGGGTGTCATGGCGATGAAGCCCTCGAGTCCGGTACGACCTCCAAGGCCTGTAGTGTGCCGTCAGGGCAGGTATTCTGCTAGGACTGCGATGTCCGGTGGTTCCCTGAGAGTGCTTCCGCAGTCGCCGGCTCCTAGACTGATCACGAGGACCGGGCTTGCTAGGCGTGATCGTGGAAGGTAGCAAGCATGGTCCTGGAGAGTTGTTTGCATCCAGCCAGTCGGTCGCCTCTCCTGCTGTGAAGAAAAACAGAGTCTTTCCATTGGGCTCTACTCTCAGCTTGGCCGGATAGAAAAGGCTATATTTGAAATTTAAGTCACGCAGGCGTCGCTTCATAGCCAAAAAGGAGCGTCTCTGTTCTTGAACTCGCTGAGTATAATCAGGGTATATCACAATATGATGTCCCTCAAAAAGAAGTTGCTGTTTCGTTCGCGCTAGTTGTAGTAAGAGATCAATATCCCGGGAGTTGAGAAAACGGGCTATGATGGCTCTGGGAGGGGCACCTGGTTTTGGAGGAGGCACAAGCGCCCTGTGTGCTCTCCCCACTGTAGAGAATTTCTAAAAGCCCCCAGGGGGCCGAGATCTCCATCAGCCACTTCTCGAGGAATAACTCCGCCGATGGCCCCTCCACCTTTTCCGGAAAGCCAATGAAGCGAAGATTGTTCCGCCGGGAGCGTCCCTCTGCGTCCTCGGCCCGGTCATCCAGGTGTACTAATTTTTTCTGGAGGGTAACCACAGTATCGCGGAGACTGTGTAGTTCCGTTTGCATCGTGTCTACTGTTCGTTCTGTGGTGGTAACCCTATCCGAGATTTTTCGCAGGTCACAACGGAGTAGATTGACGTTGATGGTGACTGCTTCAATTCTGTTTTTCAATTCACCGCTCGTATCATGGATAGCGGTAAGTATTTCCGTGATGTATGGGGGTCTATCCGCCGCCGTCGGTGGATCCGTCGTTCCCGCGGGCTGCGGCATCGCAGAGGCTCCCTGCTGCACATTAAGCGGCTGGGCGTAGTTTGATATTTTATTGGATTGGGCCGTCTTGCTGCCTTTATCCTTTGCCACCATAGGTGTGGGTGTGTAAGTCAAAAACCAAGGGATACAGTGTTAGTGCTCTCTTCCGCAATGCGGTTTGATGAAACACCGCAGGGCAGCAAGCACCACCAGCTGAGCTATCTCGTTCCTCTTCAGGCCCCACAGCACAGTGCAACCCAGCCGGTGCAGAGCAGTCTCAGTTGTGTTTCCCGTTACAAATGGGGAGCAGCAGCCAGGGCCCCACTAGCAGCGTGAATCCTCCACTCAATCTCAGGTCCGGGCACTATCTGCCCTCTGTTTTAAGTGGGGCAATTACAGCTGAGTCCCAGCGCTTCACCCATCCACAGCACTGCAAAGTCTCAGCGCACCAGGAACGCAAATAGGATAAATTCAAACCTGGATCATGAAGTCCCCAGGTCCTTGAACGCAGCTTTCAGTTCTGCAGGTAGCCCCCACCCGCGTAGAAAAGCGGCCCGGCCCGCAAAGCAGGCGTCTCCTACGCACCGCGAGTGATGAGCCGTCAGGCAGCGGACCCCCAAGCACACCGCAAACTCAGTCCATGTGGCTCCGATATATGTCCCAGCGGACAGCAGGTGTCGGAGAGCCCACCACACCGCTGCGTGGCACAACTCCAGCCCCGTATGGCAGCAGATGCAGCGGGGTGGCGCCACCTCCACAGTCCGGATCACGGGACCACGCAGCACAGGCCAGAGTCCAGGTGCAGACGTCCGGTGTTTCTGCGTCCACGTACCGGCCTGCACACGCCCCCTTCAGCAGCCAAACAATCGTCAGGGGAAGGCAGCGGCACCACTCCGATCCCCCCGCGCAGCAGTCCCAGGAGGATGTTCAGCCTCCAGACGCCAGATCCAGCCTCATACGCCGCAGCGGGAAGGCCGGGAAAATGGCCAGCGGCTCCGACAGTCCACAAAACCAGCCCGCAGTACACCGTCACACGGGGATCTCGACCACCAAACAGGTACTTCTCATGCAGGGAGGGGGTCTCCGAATCCGGGTGCAGTCAGAAAATTAAGGTTCCTAAGCCAGGATAATAATCGGATAGTTGGATGACGGGAGCTCTGCACAGGCACATCTACTCCACCATCTTACTTGGCCACGCCCCCCATCAGTATCTAGTACTTATATCCAAATTTGCCTTTCAAGTGGGGGAGACTTCAAAGAGGCCTTTGAAGATCACATGGTCCCTTCCTTTCCTTTCCTGCCCTGGCTCCAGACTCACTTCAGGGGGTATGCAGCTCTTTTGTTTGGGACAGGCATAGCCCTATTAAGGTGCAAGTGTCAGCTCCTACCGCCCAATCTACCTCAGGAAGGCCCATCAGCCTGGTGATGGGCCATCAGAATGGAAAATGTTGCAGCCCAGCTTCCTTTGTGAGACTGTCTGGAGGGAATGCACAAAGCCCAACTGTCACCCATCCCTTACATGTATTCAGAGACAGGCAGAGGCACAGAACGGTTAATGTAAGAAAATTACGCTTTCTAAAAGTGGCATTTTCAGTCTTATAATTTAAAATCCGACTTCACCAGGAGTTGTGATTTTAAATTGTGAGTCCAGAGACACCAAACTCCAAATCTCTATCTAGTTGTTTTAAGGCAATTCCAATGTTAACCAATAGGAAAGATAGGCCTTGCAGTAGTGAAAAACAAATTTAGCAGTTTTTCTCTACCAGGACATGTAAAACTCAAAAGCACATGACCTACCTTTTAAATGCATTGCACCCTGTCCATAGGGCTGCTTATGGCCTACCATAGGGGCGACAAATGTAATAAAAGGGAATGTTTGGGCCTGGCAATTAGGTTAACTTGCCAGGTCGAAACGGCAGTTTAAAACTGCACACACAGGCTCTGCAATGGCAGGCCTGAGCCATGCTTAAAGGGCTACTGAGTGGGTGGCACAATCAATGCTGCAGGGCCAATAGTAGCATTTAATTTACACTGGGCACATATGGTGAACTTTATAAGTAAATTAAATATGCCAATTGTGACAATGTTACCATGTTGTGAGTACAGAGCATATGCACTTTAGCATTGACTAACAGTTGTAAAGAGCCCAGGATCCTAAAGCCAGCAAAGACTAATTCGGCAAAAAGGGGAGGAGGAAGGCAAAATGTTTGGGGGTGACCCTGCAGAAATGGCCATTTCCAACAGTTGACAACACAGTTAACAAACAAACTAAAGACTGCCAAATTCTGACATATATCAAGTTAACAAATCTTCTGAAGTTGTTACTAAGCTATTTGCTGGTTCTCACTTTGTAAAACATTTTTAGTTGTGGTGGTTTTTGACTTTGGCACTGGGGACCCATTGCATTGTGTTTTAGCTTGTATTCTATGTTACCTATGTATATTTTCTAGATTTTTCTAGATATAAAAACATGTTTTGCATTTGTGATTATGGTGGTTTAGTGTGTTTTATTTCTCATGTGACATTTATTGTATGAGGTTATTTAGCCTCCCAATTGGTTATTCTTTTTATTTTTAAATGAGAACCAGGTTGCCAAAATGTGGCTTCATACCCAGGTTCCTTTGAGTTTAAAGGCTGCTCTTGCAGCCTAATAAGAGATGAGTAGGTCTGAGACAATGTTGTGTAAGATATTTGGCAGCAGAAGATAATGCACGTTTAGAAGTTGAGGGGACCTAAGTCTTGCTCTACCATATGTTAAAATGACCAAGCAGTATGAGGTCAAAGGGAAGAAGGAGGCTTGAAGTCATTAGTCTAATAGTGGTGAATGCAGGGTTTCTAGCCTGGGATTGGTAGATGATGCGACTCTCATTTTGGTCATAAGGCAAAAGATTAGCTCAGCTTGGAGAAGTTAAAATGAAGGGAAGTTAGGAAAAGGGATGGAAAAGTGATAGGTGATTGCGAGGAAGATTTGACAATTTTGGAATGGAGATCAAAGTTTGTTGGTGAGTTGCTGAGTACATCCAAGGAGTTGGATAATGGGCTCATGGGTGTGGCACCTATGACAGAGAGTATCAGTGATGAAGTGTGTCTAGTTGAGTCATCGTGGTGGGGATAGGGAATAGATTGGGGAGAAATATGTATGGAAAAATGGAGAAGCTGATATTTTAGAAGGGTGAGTTCTTGAGTGATGATATCTCTCTTGTCCACAATATGCTCTGTGATAGGATCTTTTGTAAGAAGAGGAGGAGCTAGGTATGCCTCTTCTGCATTAGAGTGAATGGAGTTATTCAAAGTATTGAAAAGATGGTGACTATGCGATGTAGGTAGAGATAGTGTAAACTGATGAGAGGATAAAAGATCTATGTTTGCAATCAGACTCAGAAAAAGGATAGGCTTGCGTTTGTGAGAGAAGTTGAGTGTATTGAACCATTGGACTGGTTCAAACGAGAATGAGCTGATAGGAGAAGATAGGATAGTGAATGTTGCATGAGGAAGGGGATCCTCATTGACTGAGGGAGTGGAAAGTTGCGATGGTAGAGCCAGAATGTTGGTAATGAGTGAATAGAATTAGAAGAAGAGAGAAATTGAAGGAAGGAACTATGGGCCTAATTTACAAAGCCATTTCGGTATTCGCAAAATCGCAGGGTCTGTGACTGCAAAATGTCTTTTTTGTTATGTGCTACACCCATTTTTCAATTCAGAAACTGGTTACCAAATCACAAAATGGATTTAGAAATGCATAACGAATCGCTATTTAGAAGAGGCGTCCCTTTCAAATTGCAATGCAATTTATCAATATTTTGCTACTATGATCCACTCACAACACATTGAAAGTTACAGACTCCTGGTTTAACTTATAAGTTATGTGACCTGTGTGTAAATTTAATAGCAGCAATAAAGTAAGAAGCAGATACTAAGGTTTGATTTTAGGTTTATCAGAGCAATACACCAAGAAACATTAAAGTAGCAGTACAACAAGGATTAATCACCGGTATACATTTTAGCATGGGCTCGCATGGCAATTTGGCAGCAGTTCAGCAAGGAACAATCACCAGTACACAATGTTAGCATGATAAGGCACCACTGACCAATATAGCAGCTGTAAGGCAAGGTGCATTCACTAAAGTACAATTTTAGCAGAACAGTACATCAAAAAGAATTATAGCTGAAGTACAGCAAGGAGCAATC
Source organism: Calotriton arnoldi (assembly GCA_963921515.1). Lineage (NCBI taxonomy): Eukaryota > Metazoa > Chordata > Amphibia > Caudata > Salamandridae > Calotriton > Calotriton arnoldi. Next base: position 934,921 of record CAWUFW010004840.1, read on the forward strand.
ACCAAGTGTAATTTTAGAAAATCAATGAATGAATGAATATAGACTTATAGAGCGCTAAACTTAGCCCAAGGGTGTCAAGGCGCTATTGCGGAACTAATGGGCAGACAGGATGACAGGCTTATACTAAAATCTGTCAGAAAAGCCAGGTCTTCAAGGCTTTACGGAAGAGAGAATGTGACACCTGACCAGAAAGCTCTTCCGGAAGGGAGTTCCACAACTTAGCAGCAGCAATCGCGAAAGCTCTACCTCCCCATTTTGCCTTATTAAACCTCGGTACTGTTAACAGATTCTTATCTGCAGATCGGAGCTGTCTAGTTGGAACATAGCGATGGAATATTGCCTTAATACCATCAGGGCCTACGCCATAGAAGGCGTTATGTGTTAGGCAGAATGTTTTAAAGAGGATCCTACGGTCCAGAGGAAGCTAATGTAGTCACCTAAGAGAGGCTGAGACTGAGTGGAATTTCGGAAGACTCATCACCAGCCTAGCAGCAGCGTTTTGCACCAGCTGCAAACATCGCACCAGACCTTTATTAATGCCCAAATACAGGGCATTACAATAATTCAATCTGGACATTACCAATGCAATAACAGCCTGTTTGCGCGAGTCAAATGAAAGAAAACGGGAGATTTTCCTGAGGATCCTAATGATCCCAAAACAAGTGGACACTGTCCTCCTGACCTGCCGGCTCAAGGAAAGTGAATTGTCCACCATGATCCCTAAATTTTTCCCGTAGGATACAGGGCAGGGACAAGCGCCAAGCGTGTCCGGCCACCAATCGCTGGACCAAATGTCCAGTTTACTGCCGAAGATCAAAACCTCAGTCTTCTCCCCGTTCAATTTCATGAAATTAGCCACCATCCATGAGGAGACTGCCTGCATACAATTCCTAAAATTAAGGGCAGAGTCCTTAATATTATGAGTGATGGACACCATTATTTGGGTGTCGTCCGCATAGGACAACACCTCTAACCCGAAGGATCTCACCACCTTAGCAAGCGGGGCCACATAAATATTAAAAAGTGTAGGGCTCAGGGAAGAGCCCTGAGGGACACCACATGACAAGGAATTAGAGGCCGAGTAAAATTGGCCAAATTTCACTGTCTGTGCCCGGTCACTAAGGAATGAAGCAAGAAGCCCCAGAGCCGATCCCCTGACCCCTATCTCTCTGAGACGCTCAACTAGTCTCAGAGGAGATAGGGTATCAAACGCTGCGGTAAGGTCAAGTAGAACTAGCAGCGTGGTATGCCCTGCGTCCACTTGAGTATGGATATTGTTAAATACGGCAGTTAATGCCGTTTCCATACTGTGATGGCTTCTGAAACCGTGTTGTGAACCATCAAGTAATTGGTGATCCTTTAAGTAGGCGCTAAGGTGGGAATTTAAATAAGTTTCCAAGATCTTAGCTGGAGCAGGAAGCAATGAAATCAGACGATAGTTTTTACAATTCTGTGGGGTCCAAAGAAGGCTTCTTTAAAAGTGGCTTTACCACTGCAGTCTTCCACAGGGTGGGATACTGTCCCTCTGAGATAGCTACATTTAAAACAACAGTGAGATGTGGAACAATGACTTCTCGACCAATTTTTAGCACCTTAAGGGGGCAGGGATCCAAAGGGGAACCAGATTTGACTCCTTCTAGAAGCCGATCAGTAACATCAGGTGCTAAACAAGGAAAAGTAAGTAGCCTAGACGAGTCCTCCATAGAAGCATCTTCGTTAAGAAGGGAGGTAGACTGAGCAGGCGACCCCGCATTGGAGGCTTCCAGCAAGGAATAAATGTCTGTGATTTTAGTCCGAAAGAAATTGGATATTTTGTCACTGAACTCCTGAGAAAACTCTGAAGGGTCTGTGACTGGGGGGGAGGTGAGGGAGTTGATGACATTAAAAAGATCCCTAGAGGATTTCATTGACTCTGTGATCTTTGAGTAGTATAACCCCTTTTCTTAAATAATAGCCGCTTTATATTCTTTCAAACTTGCTTGTGCAATTCCCTACCCAATGGCGCTAGGTCTGTATGCCACAGCCTCTCCTGTCTACGGCACACCTGTCTCATCTTTCTGAGTCTCTCAGAAAACTAGGTAGCAGAAGGTTTTCTTCTTGCTGAATAGTGCTTGCTCACTGGCGCTAGGGTGTCCAATGCTTCTGCCAGTTGTTGCGATAGTTCAGCTGCTGCCAGATTAGCATCCTGGTGCCCGGAGAGCTGAAACTTATTAAAGAGGTTAGTGAGTGCTTCCTTACTAATGAGACTAAGGTTTCTCCTTTCCTCCCAATTTCTGTTTTCAGAAATACCACTCCGTGATGTCGAAATACGTAAGTCAAAAGGGATGGCAAAGTGATCAGACCAGGCTAGGGGAATAGGTTCTCCCACCATGATTCGAGGGTCATTGGAAAAAATATCATCTAGGATATGTCCCTCCATATAGGTGGGACTCCTAACCAGCTGTGTGAAACCACAACAGCTCAGGGTTTCCAAAAGGATTTGGGTATCCTTACACAGTGTCTTATCTAAATGGAAATTAAAATCGCCCAGAAGAGTAAGATTAAATCTTTCTAGGAAGGGTTCTAAGAGACTACTAAAATTCTGACTAAAGGCAGCCCTAGAGCCAGGTTGCCGATAGCAAAGGACACCGGAAAAGCTATCCGTGGGATGCCAATTAATTGAAAAATAGAGAGCTTGGTAGAGGTCGGGGGTGCAGTCAGAGGCTGGGTACGGCAGACCACCAATGTCTCTCTATGGAGAATGCCCAACCCCCCCACCCCGTCGGCCTACGCTATCCAGCCTGACGAGGCTGTACCCAGACGGGATTGCATCCATGAGGTCAGGACCTGAAGAGTCCGTGGCCCATGTTTCCGTGATGAAGACCCAGTCTTGCTTTCTTAGCGAGACAAAGTCTCTGAAGGCCACTTTGTTCTTAATCAGGGATCTTACGTTAATGAGAAAGCCCTGCATTGTGTACTCTTTAGAAAGAGGCATTGTTACCTCATTACTAATGGGGATGTTACCAATACCAATCTGCTTAACCTGGGCACTGCATAATGTGCATACATAGCACAGTTTTTTAACTGTAAATTCAGGGTCCATAGTATGAAGGCAAGGAGCTTTTACCGACCAAAGGTCTAGGAGGTCCTTTCTTGTATATCTAATCCATCCCAGTCGGTCTGGCGAGAGAGAGGCAGCATCTCTGGCGCAAGGCAATGCAATGCAGCACATCAGGAAAGGAGTGTGGAGTGAACACTTCCTGTAGCATGCTGCAGAGTGACAGCTAAGTGGGTATGTATCAATTTCGTGGGACAGTGTGCGTGGTTTAGAAAAATAGAGCAGTCAGAAAAAAGTCAGCATATACAAAGATATAAGCAGTCCATGAAATTAACAAGTGGGTAATAGCCATGTGTGTTTCTGACAACTTTCGCATCAGTGACAAAACACTCATGTGGTGCTAATATAGTGTAACATCATGGTTATCCATGTAAGTGAGGGTTGCTGTAGGGATCAGAGAAAGTGATTTCACACGGACTGTAGATATTGCAGCACAGTATTGGTAGATGATTTGGACATGGATTCTAGCCCTCTAGTGCTAGTAGGGCGATTACTGGTCCATACAGGAAAGGCCCTTTGCTGTGGCTTGTTGATAGATGCCTGGACTAGTACACTGTACCGCTGCTATATATAAGAAGGAAGAGTGGCCAAAGTCAGGATCTAGAAGGGGATCGAAAACAACTGGTCCCTGACAAAGTTGGCCACCAAATTGCTAAAAATACACATGGTGAATTACAAAGGCTGCCACCGCTGCAAAGTAATCTGATGGGAGAGAGGAAAGCTTACAGGTACCTCAGAGCAGCCCCCCTCACCTACAGGAGGGTGGGCCAAGAATTGAAGAGCCTGTTAATGTTATGTTAAGCAATGTTAATGTATTTATTAAGCATACTGTTACCAGTTAGGTTGTCCAGGTGCTGGATGGATTCAGAATGAAATAACAGCTGGAACGTTAGACGAATAACCACATTTTGAGTAGAAAGATGATTAGTAGTTGCATGCAGGAGGAGGAGTAAATCACTTCAGGCTTTGACTATTAAGGAGAAGGAAGGACTGTCCTGAGGAATAATGTACATTTTGGGAATTTTGAGTAAGTGGGTTGACTATGATCTAATAGGATGAATGGGTTGGTGCCAGACATAAAGATCTTTAATAAATTGTGGACTAAGGTCCTGATTTGTAAATTGGCAGAGAGGGTATTCCATCGCAACAGAGTTCCTTCCCCGCTAATATAGTGGTCTGCCTGCAACATTTACTTGTGAGACGACTTTAAGTTTGGCCCTGGGGAGTAAGGGCCATTGGACAAATGGCTACATGTCCATCCACCCAATTTTAGATGGGTGGACAGGTAGTCATTTTTCTACTGTTCCTTACCGCCAGCTAAGGAATAATAAAAACCACTATAATGCTCTCTCGGCCATGGGAAAAAACTCCCATGGTGAGGGGAGCATTATATTTTTTCTTTACAAAAAGTAGATCCCATTTCAGGATTTTCTTTTGGTAAGCATTAAACATTCATGCTGTGCTACTGGGCTGCATCCTGATGACACAGCCCCCTAGCACAGAGCAAAATGCATTAGTAGGAACCACCATGACGGCAGTTCTTGCCAATGCTTTTATAAATGAAGCCCTGCTTAGACGTCATTTATAAATTGGGCGGCGTCTCCTTTCCACCATGTGGGCAGAGTAAATTAATCTGTCCCCATAGCAGAACAGAGGGCCATCCGCTCAAACATAAATCACCCCTTAATTCTGAAGAGAGCTTTGTGGCATATCAAAAGTCATTTGAAGAGAGAAACTTTGGCTATGGGCAGCCAATGAAGTTGGACAGGATACGTGGAAATAGAAGTGTGCTTCAGAACACCTATTAAGAGGCAAGCAGCAACATTTTACACCACTTTAAGTTGGTATGTGGGAAACCCTAGTAAAGAACAGCACCACAGTCTAAATGTGAACCAATAATGGCACAAATGACCAATTGTCTCGTCTTTTGGGAGGAGAGGGTTAGGTAGAATCTTTATTAGAATTCTATATTAGAAATAACAAGTGGAAGTGACTTTAGAAATCTTGGAATTAAAGATAAGATCCTATTCAATAATTGTGTTACTTCAGACTTGAAACAATAGGACACACTTAGCAAAAGGAACTCAGCACTCTCAAAATGAGGCAAATGAATTTATCAATGCACTTTCAGAATTAAGCAAAAACCTTTATTAATACAGCACTTTTAAGAGAAAGACAAAATATATATATATTACTGCACTTTCCCAGATGTCAAATGAAAATAACCAAGCATAGCATAGCATATATATATATATATTAAGCAAGAGAATCCCATCATTCCAGTATTCTATATGTTGCCAAAGGTGCACAAAGACACTAGGAATCCAACAGGGAGATCGATCATTTTCTCTTGTGGCAGTTTGTTTGAAAATATGTCCACATATATTGATTATTTTTTTAATCCAATCACCAGAATGTTAACCTCACATATTAAGGACTCAACAGATTTTCTTTAAAATATCTATGATGTACAATGGGACAGTGATATGTTGTTACTTACGCTAGATATTACAACATTATATACTAGCATAAGACATGCAGACGGAATGAGGGCCACAGAATATTTCCTAAAGAAACGTCCATTGAGATTTGTGCACCAGAATAAAATGATCATGGAGGTGATAGAATGGTGCTTAACGAAAAATATCTTCATGTTTGGGACAGATTTATACCAGCAGGAACAACGAACAGCCATGGGCACCTGCTTCGCCCCCAGTTATGCTAATTTACATCTAGGCTGGTGGGAGGAGCAGGTGCTCCATGGCCCCGAGCTTGAGCATTGGATGCCAAGTATATTGTTGTGGGTTAGATTCATTGATGACGTGTTTGTGTTGTGGCAGGGCACAGAGGATAACATTGACACGTTCATCAATGACCTAAATAGAAATGACCTGAATCTCAAGTTTGTGGGGCAGTATAGTAAAACATGTATTGATTTCCTCGGGTCACCGCCAATACAGGTAGGCTTGAAACCACTATATTTCGTAAGCCCACGGTGGGAAATACAATATTACATGCAAAAAGTGCCCACCCAGTCCCACTCATCCGAAGTATACCCTTCGGAGAGTTTTATAGGGCACGAAGAACGTGCAGTAATCTGGAAGAGTATGGGAGAGTAGAGAGAGAAATGATTGATTGTTTTCTCCAAAGAGGACATCCTCAAGAAGTGATACAAAGTGCCTCTGAAAAAGCTAGGAAACTAGACAGAGACAGGATACTCTTTACCCCATCTGGCACACAAAAGAGAAAAGAACAGGAAACCGGTACAAAATCCCACAGATTTATAACAACATACAATAGCAGCCATAATGAAGTACGAACAATCCTGAAAAAGCATTGGTATTTTATTAAAGGGGACCCAGTACTAGGCCCTGAAAGTAAAAAGAACCCCGAGATAACCTATAGAAAATCAAAATCCTTCAGGGACCACCTAGTGAAGAGTGAGTACAGGGAGGCAAAATCGAATCAGAATTGGTTATCAATCAAAGATGGCTTTAGGAAATGCTCGAAATGTAGAGCCTGTCAGCATGGGGAAAATCTTATTGACTTTAAAACTCCCTTTAATAGAACTTTTAAAGTGAGAGGACATCTGACATGCAAATCAAGGTTTGTAGTGTATAGATTGCAGTGCCCTTGCAATAAGGTCTATATAGGGAGCACTACCCTACCTTTGCATCAAAGAATTCTGCAGCATAGACGGGCAGTTATAAATAAAGATCGGAGCTACCCTGTTGCCAGGCACTTTGAAAAAGAACATTGTAGTGACCCCAACTTGATGAAATATAGTTGTTTGGGAGAGGTTCCGAGAAAAAGAAGGGGAGGCAACAGAGAGAGAGAGCTTCGGAAACTGGAGACCTATTTTATACTTGAGTATGATAATAGAGAACCTAATGGGCTCAATATTGATGAAGATCTTTTTACATGTCTGTGAGAAATATATGAGATATAGCTGCACACTCATAGGAACTGTTTTTTTAAACTAATTTTTAGATATGGAGGAGAAGGACAAGGGACACATGCACTTTATTTTCTAGCACTTTAAATAAGAAGCACTAGCACTTTATGAAATAATAATATTATGCACTAGCACTTTGTCACCTTCCCCTTGTTGGTTCAAAGAAATACAAGGACAATTAAATTGAGAGTATATGAATTTTAATATACAAAAGTATAAGGTCGTTGAATTGAGAGAAATATCTTATGAATTTAGGAAGGAATGACTTGTTTTATAGAGAAAAATATTTTTAAATAATAAAAAAATTATTTATGCACTAGCACTTTGGAAATGTACTGTAGCACTTAGCACTTTAACTAAGCCATTATCACATTGGAATAAAATGTATTTACATTTTTAGTCAGCGTACAAAGAGAGGGTATAAAAGTGGATTATAAAGCATTATACATAAAAACTATAGCTGTTTATAAATGTATTTATTTATGTTTTGAAAAATCTGTAAAGCAGTGATAATTATACACTGCATATAAAAGTTTAATGAAATGCTTGTATAAATGCACTTGCATGAAAAGTGAGATGAAATGCAACAGCAAAAAACCACACCAAAATGGCGCTCACTTTTATTGTGAAAACAAGGCTTAGATGTGCATTGGGATTGTCCTTTGTCAATGTCTATGTTTTATCAGGATGTGTATTTAAAGTTTAAAAAAATGGCACTATGCATCGTGAACAAGGCTGCGCGAGACAGCCGGAACGCGTGGATGCCATCATTTAAATAAATATGGAGTAAACTGACCCCCTTTGGAGTGCTGGATTATTTCCGTGTGTGGAAAGGAAATTGGTAATTATATATATATATATATATATATATATATATATATATATATATATATATATATATATATCCAAACAGAAAACCTCAGAGTAAGGAGCCTCCAACCCTTCAGGGCGGCCTCTTCAGGCGGGCACGGAGCAGCCCGTCACTTCATCACACCAATGAAAACAACACAGAGGCCCGTTTCTGGGGACAGCAGCTTTATTCAGAGATGTGCTGCACAGAAAGGCTTCCATTACTCCAACATGTTTCGGCGAATAGCCTTGGTCACGGAAAGGAAGCGGAACACCAAGTGCATGTGTGCACGCATTTTTAAAAGTGTCTTACATCACGTGACTGTTTGAAAATACAGCTCCCACAATGCATCCAGGACATGCACTTGGTGTTCCGCTTCCTTTCCGTGACCAAGGCTATTCGCCGAAACATGTTGGAGTAATGGAAGCCTTTCTGTGCAGCACATCTCTGAATAAAGCTGCTGTCCCCAGAAACGGGCCTCTGTGTTGTTTTCATTGGTGTGATGAAGTGACGGGCTGCTCCGTGCCCGCCTGAAGAGGCCGCCCTGAAGGGTTGGAGGCTCCTTACTCGGAGGTTTTCTGTTTGGATTGAATAAAGGAGCATGACCCACTCGCTGCAGTTTGGACCTACGAGAGGTAATGCCATTGCGCAAAATCAACTGGCAGCGCTGGAAGGGATTTGATGAGGAGGATTTCCTACATCAATCGTTCTGGGGACGTGAGCTTTTGACAGGGAATGACAATCTTTGGCATTATGCTTAAAATACAATCTCCGTGACTAAGCACCATTTGGTTTTAATTGACATCAAATGCACCGGCACAATGCAAAGAGCAAGTTATTAACTGCCAGAACAATACGAACTGTTCCTTGATTTATCAGCATTTATTCATGTGTCCTGGATGCACTGTGGGAGCTGTATTTTCAAACAGTCACGTGATGTAAGACACTTTTAAAAATGCGTGCACACATGCACTTGGTGTTCCGCTTCCTTTCCGTGACCAAGGCTATTCGCCGAAACATGTTGGAGTAATGGAAGCCTTTCTGTGCAGCACATCTCTGAATAAAGCTGCTGTCCCCAGAAACGGGCCTCTGTGTTGTTTTCATTGGTGTGATGAAGTGACGGGCTGCTCCGTGCCCACCTGAAGAGGCCGCCCTGAAGGGTTGGAGGCTCCTTACTCGGAGGTTTTCTGTTTGGATTGAATAAAGGAGCATGACCCACTCGCTGCAGTTTGGACCTACGAGAGGTAATGCCATTGCGCAAAATCAACTGGCAGCGCTGGAAGGGATTTGATGAGGAGGATTTCCTACATCAATCGTTCTGGGGACGTGAGCTTTTGACAGGGAATGACAATATTTGGCATTATGCTTAAAATACAATCTCCGTGACTAAGCACCATTTGGTTTTAATTGACATCAAATGCACCGGCACAATGCAAAGAGCAAGTTATTAACTGCCAGAACAATACGAACTGTTCCTTGATTTATCAGCATTTATTCATGTGTCCTGGATGCATTGTGGGAGCTGTATTTTCAAACAGTCACGTGATGTAAGACACTTTTAAAAATGCGTGCACACATGCACTTGGTGTTCCGCTTCCTTTCCGTGACCAAGGCTATTCGCCGAAACATGTTGGAGTAATGGAAGCCTTTCTGTGCAGCACATCTCTGAATAAAGCTGCTGTCCCCAGAAACGGGCCTCTGTGTTGTTTTCATTGATATATATATATATATATATATATATATATATATATCAATCAATCAATCAATCAATCATGTCACTTATAAAGCGCACTACATACCCGCGAGGGTCTCAAGGCGCTGGGGGAAGAGGGGGTGGTGCTGCTACTGATCGAAGAGCCAGGTCTTGAGGAGTCTTCTGAAGGCCAGTAGGTCTTGGGTCTGCCGAAGGTTGGTGGGGAGGGTGTTCCAGGTCTTGGCGGCGAGGTGGGAGAAGGATCTGCCGCCGGCGGTCGTTTTCCGGATGCGGGGGACTGTGGCGAGGGCGAGGCTGGTGGAGCGGAGCTGGCGGGTGGGGGTGTAGAAGCTGAGTCGTCTGTTGAGGTAGGCTGGTCCGGAGTTGTGGAGTGCTTTGTGTGCGTGGGTGAGGAGCTTGAAGGTTATCCTCTTGTTGACAGGGAGCCAGTGCAGGTCTCTCAGGTGGGGTGTGATGTGGCTGCGTCGGGGGATGTCGAGGATAAGACGTGCAGAGGCGTTCTGGATGCGTTGCAGCCGTCTCAGGAGCTTAGCCGTCGTTCCTGCGTTGAGGGCGTTTCCGTAGTCCAGCCTGCTGGTGACGAGGGCCTGGGTGACTGTTTTTCTTGTTTCGGTGGGGATCCACTTGAAGATCCTGCGGAGCATTCGGAGGGTGTTGAAGCAGGATGAGGAAACGGCGTTGACCTGCTTAGTCATGGAGAGGGTGGGGTCGAGGATGACCCCTAGGTTGCGTGCGTGGTCGGTGGGTGTCGGGGCTGTTCCCAGTGATGTTGGCCACCAGGAGTCGTCCCATGCTGAAGGGTTGGAACCAAGGATGAGGACCTCCGTCTTGCACGAGTTCAGCTTCAGGCGGCTGGTACTCATCCATTCGGCGACGGCCTTCATTCCTTCGTGGAGGTGGGCTTTGGCGGTGTGAGGGTCTTTGGTGAGGGAGAGGATCAGCTGGGTGTCGTCGGCGTAGGAGATGATGTTGAGGTTGTGCTGTCGGGCGACGTGGGCGAGGGGTGCCATGTAGATGTTGAACAGCGTTGGGCTGAGGGAGGAGCCTTGGGGTACGCCGCAGATGATCTTGGTGGCTTTGGATCGGAAGGGGGCGAGGCGGACGCTTTGTGTTCTGCCGGAGAGGAAGGATGTGGTCCAGTCCAGGGCCTTCTCTTGGATCCCGGCGTCGTGAAGGCGTGTTCGTAGTGTGTGGTGGCAGACCGTGTCGAAGGCGGCTGATAGGTCCAGGAGGATGAGGGCTGCTGTTTCTCCGTTGTCTAGCAGGGTCCTGATGTCATCGGTGGCGGCGATGAGGGCGGTTTCGGTGCTGTGGTTGCTGCGGAAGCCGGACTGGGAAGGGTCCAGGATGTTGTTCTCCTCGAGGTAGCGGGTCAGTTGTTTGTTGACGATTTTCTCGGTGACCTTCGCGGGGAACGGGAGCAGAGAGATGGGTCGGAAGTTCTTGAGGTCCTTGGGGTCTGCCTTGGGTTTCTTGAGTAAGGCGGTGATCTCGGCATGCTTCCAGCTTTCCGGGAAGGTTGCTGTCTCAAAGGAGATGTTGATTATTTTCCGGAGATGGGGCGCGATGGCTGTACTGGCTTTGTTGAAGACGTGGTGAGGGCACGGGTCTAGCGGTGAGCCGGAGTGGATGGTGTTCATGATCTCGCTGGTGTCCTCGTCGTTGATGTTGGTCCAGGAGAGCAGGCGGTTGGTGGTTGTGGGGGCAGTGGTCTCGGTGGTTGCCGGGGCGGTCGTGGTGTTGAAGCTGTCGTGGATGTCGGCGATTTTGCGGTGGAAGAAGGTGGCCAGTGAGTCGCACAGGTCTTGCGACGGCGGGATGTCGTTGGTGTTGGAGCTGGGGTTGGAGAGTTCCTTCACGATGTTGAAGAGCTCTTTGCTGTTGTGTGCGTTGTTGTCTAGGCGGTCTTTGAGTGAGGCCCTTTTGGCGGATCTGATGAGGTGATGGTGACTGCGGGTGGTGCTCTTGTGGGCGGCGTAGCTGTCCGCTGTCCGTTCGTGGAGCCAGATCTTCTCCAGTTTTCGGCATGTTCGTTTGGAGGCCTGGAGGTCTTCGGTGAACCAGGTGGCTTTCTTGCTGGTGTGGCTGTTGGGCGGATTCTTGAGCGGGGCGAGGGTGTTGGCGCAGTCGTCGATCCACTGTCTGAGGTTGCGGGCGGCGGTGTCGGGGTCGGAGGGTTCGGCGGGTGGGCTCAGGGCGAGTGTGTGTATATATGTGTGTGTGTGTATGTATATATATATATAAATATATATATATATATATATTTTTTTTTATTCCAAATGTCCAGAAGCTTCGAACTCGCACTCCCAGCAGATGTCACCTTACGGTATTGAAACACGGAGACCAACCTCGGCATGTCAGGGAACTTTATTGCATATGCCGCCTACGCGTTTCGCGTCAACAGACTCTTCTTCCTGGGCAGCTGCTAAAACATGGCAAAGGAGTTTCCTCGTTGCTTGCACCTTTATGTAGCCCCCAGTGGGCCACGCTCATCGCGCAGAATTAACTGGTGCATGCAGGGACTTGTGATCCTAGGAAAGTCATTAATATCCCACAGTGGGTTCCGTGCCAATGTTTAAATTAATTGCAGCATTCACTTAAATTAAAACACCCTCAGTGGGCCCCACGATGCAGGGCAAGTCTTTTAAATCCACATTTGCTGCACTGATCGCAACGAGACACAGTTCAATGTTGCGCAGCCTCTTACTTCTCAAGATGGTGCGAGTTCCACGGCAGGGCGCCGTGTAAATCTTTTTTATTCCAAATGCCCAGAAGCTTCGAACTCGCACTCCCAGCAGATGTCACCTTACGGTATTGAAACACGGAGACCAACCTCGGCATGTCAGGGAACTTTATTGCATATGCCGCCTCCGCGTTTCAAGTCAACAGACTCTTCTTCCTGGGCAGCTGCTAAAATATGGCAAAGGAGTTTCCTCGTTGCTTGCACCTTTATGTAGCCCCCATACAACGTCAATTGTTTCAAGTAGATAGTCCAATATAAGCTTTATTTCGACAAAATGTCATAAAAGCTACGATTGCAATAAAAACACATTGCTATTCTTTGGAAGAGCAAAATACAGATTTACAGCGTCATTCGTTTTGCATAGATGTTACTACAACAAAAAATGATCAATTAAGCTTGTGAAGCAATGATACGAATGTCATATTCAAAAGGTTAAAAGATTAAAACAGAAAAACAGGAAACCAATTAATATATACACGATTTAGTTCAAATTATTTAGTACATATCAACATTAAAACTAGGATAAAATCATGTGATATTTCATTTTTACGATGGAGTATTAAGAAAATTCAAAAAGACATTCGGTTTTCCTTAACTAATAACAGAGTTTTTGACGAATAAAGTGCTTGTGCAAAGTGGATCCAGCAACTTATATAATAGGACTTTGAGGTCCCCACTAATCTGCTTTCGATTGAGGCTATGTCTTTCTTGCAAGCACCTTACACCTTATAATCCATGCTTGTCCTAGAAACTTTGCTACACAGCATGCGTAAAACGGCCTAGGATCGGATCTAAGAATACGTATTGCTGTATAGTAGTCTCGTGTGCCCAATTGTCGACAGAGCGGTTTCAGCCATTTTTCCCGCGATGATTTGTACGCCGGGCAAGCAAATATTAAATGGGCAGTACTTTCAATCGGGGCCTTGCAACATGGGCAATTTTTCTCCTTACTTGGGCTCCACTTTGCTGTCGCCTCACGGACAGGGAGAGTTCCGAGCCTAAAGTGGATATATAGTGTTCTATCTCTTGGTACTTTGATTGTGTCGAGAAAGGGCTCAAAATATCTAGTCTGCTTGTGGGAATAGAATTCTAATGTTAGTTTGCCCACGTTGGAATTACGGTTCTCTCGTAGGTCCACCCATTCCCAATATAGGTGTTTGAGTTCCTCTCTCCTCGGGGGTACCTGGCCGGCCCAACAGCCCTGGAGACCCATAGCTGACAAGGTTCTTTTAATATTAGTAATCCAGCCTATTTTCCCGCCAGTGTCTAGGCTAATAATCTCAGTCATGGCCTCTGCGTAGGAAGAGAGTTCAGGGGTCTGCCTAATGCGGGCCCGAAAAAGTAGGGGGCGCAATCTAGCTATGTCACCCAATGACCGCCTACCCATATCTAACAAAAGGGGAGCAAGGGGGCTGTATTTGGGTACCATGACCAGGTCTCTCAGAAATGTATATTCTGACCTGCAAAGCACATCAAGTTTGTCGAACCCCCAGACTTCTGCTCCATAAAGGGCAGAGCTGACTGCTTTTAGGTCGTAGATTTGGAGTGCTGGGGCTACAGGCCTAGTATGTGAAAGGCGATGTTCTTTCCCAATTACTCCAGTTATTCTTTTATGTCCCAGCAACATCTTTGCTATGTGGGGTTTCCAGGACATCTTGTCAGAAAATCTTACACCCAGATAATCAAAGGTGTCCACCTTTTCGAGGGGGACGCCACCTAGCAAAGGGCCGCTTTTATATGACCTATGGCAATTAAAGGCCATAAATTTAGTTTTGGAGCTGTTTATGACCAATCCCATATTGTTGCAGAAAAGTTTAAATCTATTAATAAGACGCTGTAACCCTGCTAGGGTCTTAGATATCAGCAGGGTATCGTCTGCGAATAACAGGGTTGGTATCTTGTTACCTCCCAAAATAGGCATGTCAGCAGGCTCCTTCAGGAGGAAGTCAACTACCCCATTCACATATAGGGAGAACAGGGTTGGGGCCCCTCTATTAACAGGGATGCGCTCTGTTGTTTGACCCTGCTCCCCCCACCTGACCTGGGCAACATTCCCCTCGTGAAGTCAAATTAGTAGTTTAAGGATGAGCGAGGGGATACCCATCCCACCAAGCGTTGTCCACAATCTAGATCTAGGGACTAGGTCAAAGGCAGTCTTCAGATCAATAAATGCGAGGTAAAGACTGCCCTTGCCCAGCACAACTACCTTCCAATAAATAAGGAGAAGTCGAAATACTTGGTCCATTGTCCCAGTCTTTGATCTAAATCCGGCCTGGTACTGGGAAAGGATGTTCTCGTCCTCTATCCATGTCTGTATTCTGTGCAGAAGCATCCGGCCAAAGACCTTCTGCATGGCATCTATCAGACTAATTGGTCTGTAGTTGGCAGGGTCATCCCTTGCACCCTTTTTATATATAGGGACTACTTCGGCACTCTTCCAAGACGCTGGGACTGGCATACCATCAACTATGGCATTTGCCAGTAATAAGATGTATTGAGCCCAGTTGTCGGGATCGGCCAAGAACAAATCCCCTGGCAGACCATCAGGACCTGCAGCTTTAGAGGAGACAATTCTGCTAATTGCAGCATCTGCCTCCAGAAGGGTAAAGCGTTCCTCTTCTGTCCTGCACCCGTTTGCGTCGTCTTGTTCCCCTTCCATGTTTGCCTCCACAGCTGAATAGAGGCCTTTGAAATGGTCATACCAAGCCTGGCTGGTAATATGGTTTGGGGGTGAACGAGCACCTGTCTTGCTGTCCCAGGTTACTAGATTCCAAAACAATTTGGTGTCTTTAATTAAGCAGGCATCTTTCAGTTCACCCAGCGTGATTCATCCCAACTTGCCTTAGCTTCACGCTGGGCTATTTTGTAGGATTTTCTGGCAGATTTTATGTGCAGCTGGTTTTTCTCTTTAATGGCTTTAGCCAGAGTTGATCTTTTAGCCCTACAGTCTTTATTATACCAGGAGTAAAGATCTTTGGTGGTACTACAAGGTTTTCTGCTCATGTCTGGAACTTGGAAGTATGAGCTTACTTGCGCAACAGTGTGTGCATGGGCCCTTAATGTGTCTGTTGATCTTGTTGCACTATTAGCTGCAGATTGAAGCTTAGCTATGCCTAAATTAAGCTCATGTTTGATACCAGCGATCTTAGCATTACTTAAAATGACCTTCTTCCATTTCAAGAATTTTTTGCAGTTAGATGGAACTATGTCTCTGGTAGTTGTCAGAGGTGTGTTATTCAGCTGTTGATGGATTACCTCCCACAGGGGTTTCAGAGTCAGGCACAGGGGGTTATGGTCGCTCTCTGTTGTCGAGCCCACTAACATATCGACCAGATTCCCCCACAATTTAACATCTAGGAGGATATAGTCGATCCGAGATGGACAGCTGGCTCTGTTATAGGTGTTAGCTCCTTGCTTATCAGATAGCGACCTTCCGTTTGTTGCCCTTAATCCATACTCCATGGTAATAGCATTAAGTTGGAGCACTTGTTGTGTCCATCTTTTTACTATGGGGAGGTCAAGTTGGGGTACTGCCCATTTCCTATCTTGATCTTCTGCTCCCGATAGATCCTCTATAGCCAGTGGTTCGTAGGTGCAATTGAAATCTCCCGCAACTACTACTCGTGCTTGGGGAGGGCAGTTAGCTAGACATTCATCTAATGCTGAGATGGTAGCTGAGGGCCTGCCACCCTTTGTCCCTCTTGCGTAAACATTAAAAAGTTCTATTTGGAATCCACCTCTAGGTCCCCTAATGCTTAGCCACAAAATGTCTGGACTTGCGCTGGTTTGTAGAGTGATTTGACAATCTAAAGCTATACTTATCCAAACAATCAGACCTCCGGATGGACGCCCTCTCCCGATGGAAATTGCAGGTATATGAAAGCAGGTATATCCTGCCTTATATAGTGGGACCAAACTCCACGTCTCTTGGAAGAGGCAGATGTCAAAGTCACCCACAAATTCGTTCCAATGGGGGAGCTGAATTTTTCTATTTAATCCCGCCACGTTCCATGACACTATCTTCAGCTGATGTTTGGTTGCAGAGTTGATAGCGACGTTTGGCGCAGAAGCTTGAGTGTCAACTGATACTTGCAAACCTAAATATGTAGAAGTATTAGTGGCTGATTTTTTGTCAGAGCCATCTATGGTGAAGGTTTGTGGCTTAGGGAAAACCAAGGTAGCAAAGGGGCTAGCTGTATGACTGAGACTAGGCTCTACAGTCAATAAGGGGGAGCAGGAGTATACCCAGTCGTTTAGTCAGTCAATAGCCTCTAGAGAAGAAGTGCCTAACGGGTGTATCGATGACTGTGGGATTAGTGACCCATCCTGCTTATATATAGGGAAATGCCTAAGTTGGATAGAGGACCCGTCAGGGGGGCAAGTGCGAAACTCCAGAGCAAGGACGTTTTCCGCCAGATCGGATCCCTTAAGGGTGATCTCGATATTATCCAGATGGTAATTTGGGGAGGAACACCTCCGTGCTCGTAGAATGTCGTCTCTGATCACTGATCGACAACCTCTGACATGGCGGATCCAATGAGTCACCTTATTTATCAGGGATTCCTCGCTCTCATAGGCATTCTTACGGTCAATTTTTGGAACGTTGGTCATGTAAATATTTTTGTTTTGCGGCCGATTAGTATTGGCTATGACTGCTAAGGAGGGGGACTGGTCTCGGCTTCCGTGTTTAGAAGATTGAACTTGCTGTGGCCATGCGACCCCATGTCTATTTATAAGATTCTGTGGAGCTGCTAGCCTTTTGAGCTTCTCTTGGATATTAATGTTGGATCTATTTGGTTCCCAGGCCAATGGGGTATTTGTGGTTTGCTTGTTATTAAAAGAAGAAGAAAGGCGGGTAGCTGATTGGTATACATCAGAGTCCTGAGGAATGTTAGTTTTGCTAGAAGATGCTGGTTCTCGTGGCGTCAAATCGTTATTGTTGGCAAGTGAGTGATGAATGTGTGTAGAAGTGTCTTGCCGTTTGGGGGGCGAATCAGCCTTTACTAATGTTTTCACTGTGGTGGTGAGACTTTCTATCATGTTTTTTAGTGCGCCAATCTCAGCTCTGAGTGCGTTCACAGTAGAGTGGATGTCCGAGAGCTCTACCTTATCTTTTTTCGAAGGCGTCATGATGTCGCGTGCTACTCTGAGAGGTGGTGGTGATACGAGCGTGCTGTCGCTATGTTCACCGCTATCACCCCGGAGGGGTAAAAATCTATTTGAACAATGGATGGCAATTTCTTGTCCATGTTCTTGCTGAGATTCACTATTGCTAATACAAGGGGGGGTAGGGAAGACAAGGGGTTGGGATATATCCTGGGCTGTTAATGGGGATAGTCTAAATTGCCAGTTTGTCTCCATCAGTATTCTTAGGAAGTCTCCCGTATCCTTGATATAGGAGTTTAGGGTTGGCACTATTGGCGCCAGGAAGTGGTCTACATATGATGCTATGTTCTCATATAGGGCACCACAGCTGGATATTATTGGGCGCCCCGGAGGCTTGTTTAAAGTCTTGTGCACTTTCGGCAAGAAGTATATGGTGGGAATCACCGGATTTTCTACCATCAGAAAGTTCTTTTCGTCCTCATTCAATAGGCCATTTTCATGCCAATATTTAAATTTTTTACTCAGTTCGATGGTCAAGTCATTTATGGGATTCCTTTTTAACACTTGATAGCTTGTTGTGTCATTGAGTTGGCGCATGGCTTCATCAATATAATCTTGCTTATCCATAATGACTATATTGCCACCTTTATCTGCTGGCTTGATTTCAATCATGGTGTTGTTTTTCAGTGCTTCTAGGGCTCGACGCTCCTTTGGGGATAAATTCTCCCTTTTATTGCCATGCTTGACATTTTCCATTACATCTAATTCTGCCACCACTAGATCATGGAAAGTGTCAACTCGATTTCCTGGATGAAGTGCCGGGCAGAATTTTGATTGATTTTTGAATTTGGTTTGAAGATGTTTATTCACATTAATGCCCATTTCTTCTAGAAACTCAGTGTCCGATAGTTCTGTTTCATTGATTTCATTGGCCAATTCATATGCTGTTCTCAAACTTACAAACATAGTGACATCCAACGGGGGGAAGAAAAATCGAGACAAAAAACCAGAGCTCAGACCTTGGTGAAGAACAGGAAAAAGCAAAACAATATGGGAGCCCAATTACAAGAAGATACACCACGACTAATTCTGACATATAGTAAAGAGAGTTACAGAATTCAGCAAATTTTATCAAAGTATTGGAATGTGTTGAAGAAAGATCCGGATATTGGGACAAAAATAGGGAACCGCCCTCT
Source organism: Calotriton arnoldi (assembly GCA_963921515.1). Classification (NCBI taxonomy): domain Eukaryota; kingdom Metazoa; phylum Chordata; class Amphibia; order Caudata; family Salamandridae; genus Calotriton; species Calotriton arnoldi. Next base: position 953,582 of record CAWUFW010004840.1, read on the forward strand.
GATATCTTATAGAAAAGCACCATCTCTATCAGATACACTGATTAACAGCCATTTCGAAATGAAGAGACTAGAAACATGGCTGCAAACCAAACAGAAAGGATTTGGCAAGTGCAACACTTGCAAGGCATGCAAGATTGGAAAGAATCTAAAATCAATAATGGATCCTAGAGGAAAACATTTTGCCATCAAGGAGACATCACGTGTGACTCAACATATGTTGTATACCTAATCGAGTGCTTCTGTGGGAAAAGATACATAGGGAGCACTTTATGCCCACTTAAAAAGCGCATACTTGAACATATAAGAGGTACCCAAAATTGTGATATGACATATGCAATTGCTAAACACATGAGTACACATGAAGGCAAAACATGGCAAGACATGAAATACTCTGGCCTGGTCACTATACCTCTGCATGAAAGAGGAGGAAATAGAACGCTGAAGCTGAGACGCTTGGAATCCAAACTCATAATCAGGTTTAAAACCAAGATTCCTCTTGGGCTAAATGGGGATGAAGAGATGTATGTGCATCTCTAAGGAACTGCAAGCGAAAGAACCCCTAAGATCAGCAATGAAACATTGACTCTTGTGAATAATATGACATTCCCTATAAGCAATAACAAGATACAAAATATGAAATTGGCTCAGAATCCATATGGGCATGAATGTGGCTTGACAATTTTTGATTTTATGAGTGACAGTAGTGTAATTAATCTTTTTTTATTCAAATGTTTCTTTTGATGTATAGAGGTTGATCTCTGTAATATACCACAGAGTGGAAAATTGACTTATGACCTAGCTGTAATGATACCCAGGCACTCAGCCTATATAACAGAAATGGACACTCAGTCGTTATGGTAGCACGTGATAGCGTGCAAAAAAATATACTCCTACAGTCCTCGATATTAATCATAGTGTGGGGGACTATGATATTGTTCCAATGTTGGATGTATGATATCATACTGTGTGAGTAAAGTCAGTAGATCTGTCTCGCGACAGGGAGTGGTCACGTGACTATGGAACTAGAAAAGGTCATTAACAGCATCCATAATGTCTCTTTATTCATTGGGGTTTTACATGAGGCCGCCCAAATGCATCAAACAGGTGTTGAATATCGTTAATGTAAATCGATAACTAATGTGAACTACTAGTCCCACAATGCCTCATTATGGGCAAAGTGGAGACTTAGTATAAATAGTAGAAAGCAATGAAGGACTGTGTATACTACCGTGATCAAGAACTTGATGTTCGAAACGCGTAGGAGGAGGAGAGCAATGGTCTGAATAAAGAGTTGCATCAGCCAAGGAGAGTGCCACGTACTTTTTCATTTTGTGGAGAATATATATATATATATATATATATATATATATATATATATATATATATATATATTGCCAAAAGATCCCAGGTTCCACCGCACAGGAAAAACACACGGGCACAGACTCCAACTAATGTGTAGATTTATTTGAACAGAACAAGGTCCAAATGACACGTTTCGGCCGCTGATCTGAGGCCTTGATCACAACAATATATATATATATACAAAGCAAGAAATCAAAACTTAGTATAGATCACCGATGGAGTGTTCTTCAAAATTCTTGCCAGCACAATTGGGGAGCCCTTACAGTCAGGTAGAAGTCTCGATCAGGATTACAAAACGTTCCTGGGCAACGTGTCTGTTCAAAAGGCGAGCTCCAGTCTGAGAGCCAAGAGTCCCGTCTTTAATATCTTTACTCAACTCAAGGAGAGATTTCTATAAACCTCTCCCCCCTTCCTTTTGTTATGCAGTCAAAGCTGGCAGGCCGTACCAGTCTGCGTCGAGGTCACTCCCAGGAGCTGGCCAAGCTCCAGTGTTTGCTCCAAAGCAGAGCATACATCCCTCTCTCACGCTTGTTAATGGTATCAAATACACATCCTATACTAAATGTTTCAGAAACTTTTTTGCGACTGTGCTGTGAAGTGCTGTGAAGAATGAAAACATTCCCACCCTGTAGCTGCAAGACAGCACAAAATGAAGTTGTGCACTCAAAATGGAGTCAATTATCACCATTGTATTACATTCCACCCTTTGACCATTGACCCTCAAAACATACAGGTCTAAAATCAACTGTTCTATGTCGAAACATGGATATAAGATTAGGCATACACTGGGCAAAGCAACACAATAAAATCATAACACATATTACTATGATTATCCCACCTAAAATAGAACAAAGCTCACCTCATTCAGGTAAACACCCAAATAACCAGTCCCACCATCCTTTATCCACATCCTGTTCAACCCCCTTGACTAGTTCATGGAAAGCATCAATGTGGGAATTAATTGATTTAGCGTGATCCGACAAATTAAAGCAACAAAGACCTTCAAAGTTGGAACATCCATGATCGTGCTTTAAAAGCAAATAATCAATCGCTGCTCTATTTTGTAAGGTTTCTCTCCTCGTTCCCTGCATATCTAATAATAACTTAGCTAATGCAATAGATGTGTGATTAATGTTCTTAACCATCAAACATGCTAACTTATTGATACTCCTAGTGTTATAACTGGCTAACACTGGAACCCCTGCTATAGAAATGCTTAGACTAATATATTCTGCTCTGGACAACAAAGAGATCTCAGAGTCACATTCTTCATCACGCTGAACTGTTTCCCTTGTACTTCGGGTATGCAATGCTGGATTTAATAGAAATATCATAAGTCCTAACCGCATGAATGCACATGGTCCTCCTGTTATATTTCCCGGATTGTAATGTATGTCTACTAGACAAGTGGAAATGACATTCATGGTGCTTTTCCTATTTGTAATTCAAAAGTACGACCTGTTGAGGACAGTCTGTGCTAGGTAAGCCCTTACGTTTTCAGGTCGATTCAACAAAAGTGTTAGTTTCGGCTGTCGGGTGATCACTTCGGAGTTGGGGGATCACTGTCCCACTCAGCCCCATACAGACATGACCAAACAAGCTCCAGACAGTACACTTAGCACACCGACACTCCGCAGTATGATGTAGGAAAGATCAATCAATCAATCAATCACGGAATTTGTAGAGCGCACTACTTACCCGCGAGGGTCTCAAGGCGCTGGGGAAGAAAAAAGGGGGGAGGTGCCGCTACTGGTCGAACAGCCAGGTCTTGAGTAGCCTCCTGAAGGTCAGCAGATCTTGGGTCTGTCGTAGGCTGAGTGGAAGGGTGTTCCAGGTCTTGGCGGCGAGGTGGGAGAAGGATCTGCCGCCGGAGGTGGTTCTTCGGATGCGGGGGACGGTGGCGAGGGAGAGGTCGGCGGAGCGGAGCTGGCGGTTGGGGACGTAGAAGAAGAGCCGTCTGTTGAGGTAGGCTGGGCCGGTCTTGTGGAGTGCCTTGTGTGCGTGGATGAGGAGTTTAAAGGAGATTCTCCTGTCGACGGGGAGCCAGTGCAGGTTTCTCAGGTGGGGGTGATGTGGCTGTGGCGTGGTACGTCGAGGATCAGGCGTGCCGAGGCGTTTTGAATGCGTTGCAGTCGTTTGATGAGCTTGGCCGGGGCTCCCGCATAGAGGGCGTTTCCATAGTCGAGTCTGCTACTGACGAGGGCCTGGGTGACTGTTCTTCTTGTATCTGTCGGGATCCACCTGTAGATCTTGCGGAGCATTCGGAGGGTGTTGAAGCAGGAGGAGGAGACTGCGTTGACTTGCTTGGCCATGGAGAGCGTTGAGTCGAGGATGACTCCCAAGTTGCGTGCGTGGTCGGTGGGTGTCGGGCTGCCCCCAGTGTCGTAGGCCACCAGGAGTCGTCCCAGGCTGAAGGGTTGGAGCCGAGGATGAGGACCTCCGTCTTGTCCGTGTTCAGCTTTAGTCGGCTGCTCTTCATCCAATCGGCGACAGCCTTCATTCCTTCGTGGAGGTTGGATTTGGCGGTGAGGGGGTCCTTGGTGAGGGAAAGGATCAGTTGAGTGTCGTCGGCGTAGGAGATTATGTTGAGGTTGTGCTGTCAGGCGATGCGTGCGAGCGGGGCCATGTAGATGTTGAACAGTTGAACAGATTGTTCTCGCAAGTAACATTTTGTCTGGGCAGGCCCACTCGAGCCCTATCTTGTATGCACCACTTCCACATTATTACACTTGCTTCTTCCTTGATTCTCTGCATGGCATCTCCCAATGTGAACCATGGTTTATCATTCAATGGCCAGCCTGACTCTTTAGGATATTTATGACTGCTCCCTTCAACAGCTAATTGTAACAGATTAATCTGATCACAACCCTCATAACTCCTAAACTGCTCCTGTACAGTGGGGTCAGTCCTAAGTGTACAAAACTTTGCAAGATCTCCTCGATCTAACATCACTCCAGAGGCTCCTAAATCAAATAGTTGCACCATCCACATTAGCAACGTCTCGCCAGGTCCCTGTCGAAATCTCTCAAGAATGTCATTAATCTCTTGCTAAGTAATATCCTCCAGGGAATTCATTACATTGTAATGTAATTGTGAGCATCAGTGGCTGTTTGAGGGCAAGGTCCAAAATTAGAGGGCCACCAGAAGGATGACAACTGGATTGATTGTCGCCTGTTATGACCACCTCTGTCTTTCCAGTGATGAACCTTAGACAGTTTAAGATCATCCTGGTGGCTATGACTGGGGGTTTCAGCGCTCCGTACATCATCTCCTTGTGTTTGTTTTGTTCGCACTAAGTTGGCAGGGTATACCCAGACATGGGTCCCTTGCTCACTTTGCCACTGGATTCAAGCTAGCCTGGCTTATGAGGGGTGTTACCCCGAAACCAATCCCAGGATGCTTGTTTCCGGTCTAGGAAAGACCTGGCTTGGCAGTTCGGGCTGGACTGTTCCCATGAGGAACAGGGTCAAGACTGATTTGCATATGGCTGGGTCTGAACTGGAGTTGCGAAGTGAGCTAAAGAAAGAGATGGATTCAACCCAGATCTGTGACTGGGGTGAGTGTCTGAAAAGTTTCAGCGCTCTGTCCATCATCTCCTTGTGTTTGCTATATTGGTATGACATTTGAGAAAGTAAGTTTGGCATTTGACAAGTTCATCATCCATCCTAAGAATGATCTTTCCACCCTGGTGTTGGATTAAACAAAGTTGATGATAGAAATGAGGGCTGGGTCAGTGTTGTGATTGGTTTTTTCAATTTAATTACACAGATGTTGATTCACCTATTTTGCAACAACCTTGGAGAGGAATGATAAGAGGGAGTTGGAACAGTAGTTACTGGAAAGATTAGGGTCACCATAAAGATTTTTTCACAAACAGGAGCACAAGATCTTCTTTCCAAATCTTTGGAACACACACGAGCAAGAGTGGTTCATAATAACCGTTACAGTAGGAGCATAAGTGTAAACAGCCAGATGAAAGATGCTCACCAGGCAAGGATCAAGAGGGGCACCAGATTTAGTAGACACAATGAAAAATTGATGATATTTGACTCGTATTTGATGGGGTGTATCACTTAATTGATATACCCCCTATTCATGACAAAAATAAATGTGGGTTGGATTAATTGAACCTTAATAACAAAATAAGATGCCAGAGTTTTACAGAACTCCACAGAAGTAAATACCTTGGCTTGTGTTCAAACAGGCTTTGCAAATTAATTCACTATTTTGAACAATTCTGTGTTATACTTTTGTGCGTTGAAAAATATGGAAACAGTGGTTCCTTCAAGTTTTTAGAAAAAAGTCCTGATTTTTGGAGACTGCAGAAAACTTTGCTCATCATGACAATGTAACAATCAACAATTTCAACATTATGGGATGTTTGTTTTTTTAGATATTTGCAAAAATATAATTTCATTGGAGAGATAATCGTGGTCCTGGTTATGGCACAGTGAAGGTGATAAAGTAATGCAAGGTGAAATAAAGTGCACACGTAGAGAATGCAATGGTCATAACAGTACAATCTCAATCTCCACAACATTGGGTGCAGTGCAAGGAAACACTTCTACAATTGAAAAGTGGCCAGGCATAAAGATTTGTTGATGTTTCAACACTGCAGGTTATTTGGAACAGGTCTTCTTCAGGACAGGAGGACCAGTTAGCAACCTCTACAACTGTACGATGTAAGTAATGAGTCTCTTGTTCAATAGCGTCAATGGATGAACACAATCTTGTTATACATGTTGAGATGTGAGCTCCATTTGTTACTTCATCACCTTATCCAGAATGGAAGATTCCTGAGGTGTGGAAACCTCAGCACCTCCTTCTCTTACTCTGGAGCGGTCTTCTGACTTTTGCACATTAGCAGTGTGTGAACAATAATAAGTGGAGTATGAAAGGCAGCAAACCCTTTTACATTGTTTTAAAGCTATGGTGTGTTTTTGGCATCATGAGAATAGTCTAAATGTCCAGTTCCTTCCAATGACTTATAATGTCTTTTGGATATAGTAAAAGCCTCTGTGCACCATGTGCTGAAGGTTTTATGCAGTGAGATATAGCTATTAGTGTACTTTTCTAAGGTTTTGACTATCCAGGAATTTACTGAGTTGGAAGACATTTCAGTATCAGAGCTAACAGTGCTTTTAGTTTCCAAGACTTCAGTTTGTGAAGCTGCCTTATTAATTTTAATGGAGGATAAGGATTTAAGGGACGGGTATATAAAAGAGAAGAAAATAACCTAATCATCCAGAGGAATGTGAAATAAAACAAGATGAGTTAAAACTTAGATCCAGCATACGTCCTGCACAGTACATAGGAAATCTAGTGTTTTGGGACAATTATATGGATAGACAGGAATGCAATAAATGGTTCACAGTGAGATTGTCAGTCTTGCCTATCTGCACATTGAAGTCGCCAAAAATGATGAAATTGGTAGCTTTAAGAGCAAAATTCAAGAAGCACTACTTCCAGTTGTGTGGCAGCGAAGATGACTGCTCCCAGCCATTGTTACCCCAAGTGTGCTTGGGCTATGGATGCAGGTGATTTGTGGGCCCTTAATAGTAAGTTCATGCTGGCTATAGAAGGGAATTGGGGATGAGATAGAGAGAACCTGGTCCCTGTCAAAATGGCAGAATGTTTGCTGAAAATGCTGTTGATGATCATGGGGCCTACCCCAAGTAAGATGACTACGACTGCTGTGTAGAATCATATGGGGTGAATGGGCATCACACCGACTTTGGTGGACCCCTTTTCACCTATATGCAGGTATACTGGAATTATGCAATTGTGCAGTGATGTATCTGCTGCTCAGCCAGTGTGTCTGTGGTATGGAATGTTGGTGTGTGATGATGCTGCAGAATGTTGGATGTGAGAGAGTCAGTTGGAGGATGGGCTGAGCAGCAGGTAGGCTGCTCCTGGTGGGGTTTCTTTATTACATCTTGGATCTTAACATCTTAATAAAGCAACTTACCTTTTCTACACTTGGACTACTGGATGTCATCTTTGATCACAACATTTTGGGGACGATTATAAGAAGAATCTATGCATGCAAATGTATTGAAAGAAGAAACAATGCATACAAAACCTACAAGAAACTAGAACCTGATGAAACTACAGGAGGAAGAACCTTAAAGGAAACTTAGAGTACAGACTGAAACAGTTAGTCCTGCAGCCCTAAGCCCCACCAGTGACCTCTAGATTGGTCGGCCCCAACAAGGGTGTGCCTGAACTATTTACTTCATTATTGACTTTATTTGAGTTGATCTGCGGTGAATTGAGCAGTACTAGTAGCGAGTGTTTTGTTATTTTATTTTTCAAGAAGGCACAACATGGTACTCGTTTTAACTTGGAGGACCTGGCAGTGGCAAATCAGACCCAGCTGTGAGTGAGCCTGTGTGATTTACAGAGAGGAGTACTTTACAAGCTGGCTGGTTTTACCCCAACCAGTATTGGATTTGCTGGAGTTTCACTGCTCTTACTGGACCCCCGTACATGAGAGTGTGACATTAACAAGAAAATCGAGACCGTTACTCGATGCAGCGTTTGAAACTGACTCACACACACCTTGCCAACGGTGTCGCATGACGGTGCTGTGGAGAAGTCTGCTGCGTCTGCGGTGCTCCCAGTAATGCAAGCTGCTCAAGGACGTTTTGCAGCACCTGCACGCCTGGAACCTCCCAGCACTTCTCACGTCTGCGTGCCGCCATCTTCTTTCTGGCAGTCAAGGCCGAGGAAGTCTCCTGACTGTGATCCCTGTGGTTCCGGCGGCGGTGAGGGGCACTGCCATTTCCGAAGTCTGTGGTGGCTGACTAGTATTGCACGGGATCCAGTTGTGCGTGTATCTCGTTTCTGTGTTGGGATGGTACAGCGTGTGTCGATGGGCACCTGCGAGTAGACTGCGCATATTGGTGCTGCCGCGCGACATATGCACGAGGTTACTTACTCTTCAATCACAGCGCGAGGCAAAATGTACTTGCTTCTCTCAACGTCAACATAAATGGAAGGCCTATTTAAAGATCTTGGCAGCTGGTGAATCTTCTGGTTCATGTTTGCCTGACAACTATTTTGCTCCGACCTCGAGCAACGCTTATTTTCAGAGGAGAAACAAACAAGATGATAGGTTTGGAATGCGGCCCCAGTGTAATCATGGAGATCCGATGAAGACTGCATTTCTGTTTGTCCTAGCGGGCCTGTGTGGAGGGTTTTGTCGTCACTGTACGTGGAGAGTTTTGTTGTCACTGTACAGGGACGAGTACCTGTACTGAAACATATGGCAATGTAGTTCTGTTAATTCTATAGTCTATCAATGGTTTTTGTTTCACATTGGATATTGACTGCTTCATTTTTCCAATGCATGCATAACATAAGTAAGTTGTGGTCTTGGGTTGGGGGTGTGTAGGCACAGCACCATCGTCACTGGTGACATTATCGCTATTGCTCTGGTTTGGAGGAGGAACCACTCTTGTGCTGGCTCTTAATCCCTCTTGACAATGTTTCATCCCAGCCACAATTGAGGCGACAGACTGGCATATTTAAGTTGAAGGTGTTATGCCGAACAGGAAAAGTGGGGAAATACTCTTTCTGTAGTTCGTTATTGATTGATAACATGAATGTGGTATTGTGGGAAGATTCATTGGTTGAATATATATATGTTCTGAATGGGTGTTTTTGTGTTTTAAGGATGTGTTGGGTGCCTCGTACAGTATTTTTAGATTTTTGCATATATGCAGTTATTTGGGCCTAGTTATGAAGGTCCTATGGTTCTGAGGTGCATCGTGATCTGGTCTTGAATGGTGGTGGATTTTTTTTGTGTTGAGTTCCATCCTTCCTACAGAGTTAGGGTGAAGGGCTGTGTGTAAGCCCATAGGGTGATGGGCTGTGTGTAAGCCTATGACGTGTGTTTGTGTTTAAGCCAAAAGTTACGTGCATTGTTTAGGTCACCCGTTCTTAGTAAAGGTGTTCATTGTTGGGATGGCTGTGAGTAGTTTAAGTCACCCGGTCTTGGTAAAGGTGTGCATTGTTGGGATGACTGTGAGTAGTTTAAGTCACCCTGTCTTGGTAAAGGTGTTCATGGTTGGGATGACTGTGAGTATTTAAGTCACCCGTTCTTGGTAAAGGGGTCCATTGTTGGGATGGCTGTGAGTAGTTTAAGTCACCCGTTCTTGGTAATGGTGTTTGTCGTAGGTATGACTGTGAGTAGGTTAAGTCACCCGTTCTTGGTAGTGGTGTTTGTCGTAGGGATGACTGGGTGTAATTTAAGTCACCTGTTTCTGTTTGAAATGTGCTGTTTGGGATGACTGTGCGATGTTATGTCACCTTGTTTTGTGGAAATGTTCTAAGTGGGATGACGTCATGTAGTTTGAGTCATCTACTTATGTTTTTTGCTGCACCTATTTGATACGTTCTTCGGTCTGGCTGCATTTCGGACCAGCCTGGCCAGCTGGTATGTTTGTAGTTTGTGGGTCTGGTGGTTGAAGTGGGGTGCGGTAGAGTATGAGATCTGTTTACTTGTATGGTAGACAGGGAGAAGATGTGTGTGTTGTGTTAAGATGTGGGTGATTGTGTGTTGTGTTAAGATGTAGGTGATCATTCAACAATGTGTACGCCTGCTTTCTGCTTGAGCTGTATTTTCATGCATTGTTTTTGATTGTGTGTTGTGTTAAGATGTAGGTGATCATTCAACAATGTGTATGTCTGCTTTCTGCTTGAGCTGTATTTTAATGCATTGTTTTTTTATTATTATGGTTTTATTCAAAGAGTTACATTCCTGTGCATTTTTTATTTCCATGCAGGAGTCTCCTTTCTTGTTATGTATTTGTGAGATACATTGTGGTTTTAGCAATGTTTTCTTTTTCCTGTAAGGAAAGGAGATGTGTTGTATCTGCTGCTCAGCCAGTGTGTCTGTGGTATGGAATGTTGGTGTGTGATGATGCTGCAGAATGTTGGATATGAGAGAGTCAGTTGAAGGATGGGCTGAGCAGCAGGTAGGCTGCTCCTGGTGGGGTTTCTTTATTACATCTTGGATCTTAACATCTTAATAAAGCAACTTTTCTACACTTGGACTACTGGATGTCATCTTTGATCACAACATGCAGCTGCTGCAATTTTCGCATAATGCTAGATTTGCGACGTAATCCACCGTCTGCCGCATTGTCTGAAGATTTTAACAAAAAAAATAGTTTCTGGCTCAAATGGTTCAAACGTTACAAAAACGCAGTGACATGTGTTGCCATGCAGTGGAAGGAAAGGTTGACTCATCACCTTTCTGTAGCTTATTGCCATATTTCGTTGTTAAATGGTACTAATGAATTGAAACTAATGCCCAGACAGTGTTAACAAATTTAAAAATGGCAAAATAATGAAGTATTACTATCACAAAATGTGCCGCGTAATGCCGCATAATTTTTCTTTTCTTTTCGCATAATGTACTTAACCTTGATGCATAATTGGTCCTCCCCTGCCACATAATTCCAGTGGCCCTGCCAATATGTGTTTGTAAACAGGGCTGAACATCCTGGTACATGGCAGGGGAACCAGTAGCAGCGGCCCATGCAGGTAAGAGCAGTGGGGTGGTGGGGCGGGGTTGGTGGGGATTCGACAGATGACCACGAGGGAAAATTAAATAAATAATTAATTTTCCCTCGTAATCATCTGTCGATAATCACCCCCGGGCCTCACCGCCTCACCGCTCTTACCTGCACAGGCCGTCGCTGGAAGCCAATCACTTCTAATCCACAGGTGAGCTAAGAGCTTGAATTTATTGTGACTGGATCCTGAATTGGGAATGCAAATTTATGTGGATTTTAGTTTTCTAGGTTGGTAAGAACTGGGATAAGATGAGTATGCCTTTATTGCTTTATGGCAATCTTCCTCAGATCATTTGTTTTGCCCTTTTACTCTCATCCTCTATTCTGACTTCACCCCCCTCTTGCTAAGACCTAATCCTACAAAAGTAGAAGTGTTAGTTCTAATACTACTTCTGGCAAGTTGGTGCCTGTATCCAGGGTGTGGACCCATCTCATTATTTGATGACTGGAGAAGAAGATTAGGAGTAGTATGTGATGACATTTTATATGCTCCAAACCAGCTGTGAAACAGCAGAACTCCACATGTTTGTGAGGGGGTGTTTAAATACTATTTAAATTACACAATTACATTCAATTTCTCAATTACATTTCACATATTTACATTTTTAGGCATGAGGGCTAGATGATTGGCCTAGAATTAGACCTAGGATCAGGATCCAAATCCAGTTCCCTAAGTTTCAAAGTCATCTGCATAGTTACTAAAGCACATCTTCTGATAAAGTAATTCAAATATTTATGTAGTAGGAGATTTGGGCATCTTACTGATCAATTGCCATGTTAACGCGTCCTCAAATTGGTGTTTTTTAAAATGGAATGGACCTCTCTTTAGGTTCTGATATATACCTCTCTGTTGTTGTAACAGAGTATCCCATCTATCAAACTCTGAGTAAGGCCCACAGTGTGGTGTATGTATCAAATCTATACAAAATGCACATGCATGTGCAAAAAAATGACCTCTGATTTAGCATGCTCAAGGTCATTACAAACCTATACCTCATCTTACAAATAATATTCCTTACAGAAAGAAGTATTCAGACTTGTTGCAGTAAATTGAATATTGTGGGAGAGCACCTTGATGTCTTGGGTGAACTGTCTGTCTGTGAACTGTCTGACTGGAAATAAAAAGCTGATCTCTGTAGAAGTGGTGATACATAGCCGCCTGCCTGAGGATCTGCAGTTAGACTGTGAAAGGTGGAAGGGCAGCATTTTAAAGCTATCAGTTCCTACTTGGACCAGTGCCAATGAATACATCTGCTGTAGAGTGATATATCCCTATGATTAGACTCTTGGGTAACGTCGGATGGATGGATGGGCAGAGAGCTGTCCTTTCATTCACACGTGATCGACAAAGGAATGTGTCTTATAGTTATGAATGAGTAAACTGTAATAGTGGATCCTGTGTGGTGTGCAGATGGTTAGCTGGATTGTTGATATTTATGAATGAGTAACTCATTAATTCAACCAACCTATTCACACAAATGAAAAGCAAAACTTCTGATACCTTCACAGTTGCCTAAACAACTATAACGATTGTGTGTCAGAAGTATACCACTACTGCAACATTTATTGAGAGTGGCACATTTTACATAAAGCAACATAATACATACAATCTGTGGAACGGAGTTAAGTGGACAAATGAAGTAACAATCTACTTCCACTCACCATGAAGCTTCCCCTCCAATTATTCATTGATATTTTTGCCTTGAAACCTGAGCTGCACTCCACTGCCTTATGGCTAGGTTTATAGTGTAAAATTGTCACATACATAGATTGATTGTAACCTATTTTATTTATTGCATAATGTATGGCTGTAACTGACAGAAATAGTATGTCTCTCAGTGATCCCACATTGCAGCATCTCACACTCACATCTCCATAGCGATAAAAGGGGAAGTCTCTATTTTGGCTTAGCCTGGTGAGCAAAAACAATTAGCATTACCAATCCTGACCATTCTTGATAGGAAGGAAGTGTGACTGTGCTGAGAGCATGCGGCTGCAAATTCTGACTTTTGCATATCACACAGTAAAGTGGCAGTCATGGAGGATATTGCTCTATAACACTTCTGTACATGGAACTCCCTCAGCATTAAAACTGGGGCAGAAGCATTCAGTGTGTGAAACTAGAAAATCAATAAAGCTCTTGTTAAATATTAAAACGTATATTCATATTTGCCACTCACGTTTAAAAGTCCAGTACTCTCAAAAGAATCGACATAGTGCACCATGTACAGAAATTAAGGGGCAGTTTTACAAGAAACTGACGCATAGATGCGTTAGTTTCCCTGCTCCTGCGTGAAAAACCCTTGCGCCACTATAGATGCGCCGTATTTACAATACGGCGCACTATGGCGCAAGGATTGACAGATGCGTCAGAAATTTTGACGCATCTGTTGGCAGAAAAGTCACGCATTGTTGGAGTCGTGTCGCAAGCACGACGCAACTCCAGCAATACGTGTTGCGGCCTATTCCCAATACACTGCGTCACTCCTTATGCCTGCTTCAAGCAGGCGTAAGGTGTTGATGCAGTGGCGTCCAAAAGGTCACGCAGTGAAATCTTGTAGATTTCACTGCGTCACTTTTACGAGGCTTTCCTGCGTGGGAACGCCTACCCTGCATACATTATACCTGACGCAGGTATAATGTCACGCAGGGCTTTACAATGTGACGCATCTCCCTAGATGCGTCACGTTGTAAATTTACTGCATTTTTTACGCTGCCGTTGCGTCACAAAAGTGACGCAACGGCAGCGTAAAAGTGACGCAAGGGGCTTGTAAATCGGCCCCTAAATGTTTGCAGCTTTTTTCCTGGCATAACTTGGGGTGAGACAGACAGCTGCATGGTCTCGGGGCATCTGGTTACCCAGGAATGTTTTTAGAAGTCCCAGTGATCTGCTTACTAGTGCCTCCACACAAAGAGAGCACACACAGTGCACACAAAGTCGACAGTCACAGAGGCTGCCCACACAGTCAGGACGCAGAATCAGCACGCACAGGACCAGCATGCATAATCAGCACTCACAGAAGAAGCACTCAGAGTTAGCATGTACAGTCAGAATCTGCATGCAGTCGGCATGCCCAAAGGCTGCATACATAATGAGCTTGCACAGATACAGCCCACAATGTTAGCACCCACACAGTCAGTCCACAGACACTCAGCCCACATAGTCAGCACACACAATGGTAAAACGCACAGAGTCAGCATGCACAGTCAACCCACACAGAGTCTGCATGCAGTCAGCATGTCCAAAGTCTGCATGCACAGTCAGCTAGCACAGATTTGGCCCACAATGTTATCACCCACACAGTCAGCTTACACAGAGTCAGCACAAACAGAGGTAGCAAGCACAAAGTCAGCCCACATACTGTCAGCAGACAACATCAGTCCACAGAGGTCAGCATGCCGAGTTCCAGGTCATAATTATGGAGATAGTTTCGGCCTGCAGATTGATATTTTTGAAGAATACCAACATTTTGTCTTCTTGGGTTAAGAAAGGATGAGGGCAAAAGCATGTACACGTCATTTGTGATTGAGAGATCCACTTACCACAGGTGTAAAACTCATCTTCACTTGTGTTATAGATTTGCATACGGGTGTGGGGGTTGGGTGAGCATCCATGAGTTATACTCTTAGTAACATCCCCGAGATTGCCTGTGCTATATTTCAATATAGCATCAACACACAGAGAATCACGGACACTATCCGTGGCAGGGACCTAGAGGCTATGGGGGCTCAAGGGTGAGCTGGCCTCCAGTAACAACTGTTATACACAACTAAGCCACCCAAGAAACTGTTCAAAACAATACTTCACCTTACCGTAGCCTATCACTGGGCATACACAAAAAAGTGACGGGATGTCCTCACACACCACCAGGTGTCATGCTTCATCGTAGGCCTCCCTATGCTCTTCAAAAAGCTGGTTTGATGAAGAGCGGGCCTACACCCTGGAGTAAGGGAAGCACTTCTAATTAGGTATGGACCTTTACCATAGTATAATTAAAAACCAATGTCAAATGTCAAATTGACCTTTATGTTAAGGGGAATACCACTCACTTGAGTGGTGATGGGGTTCTAGCTCCCATTGTCTCCACATTGTTTTTTAATACCAAGTGGTATTCCACTTAACATAGAGGTCAGTTTGGCATATCACATTGGTTTTCAATTATACTATGGCACAGGTCCATACCTAATTAGAAGTGCATCCCTGACTCCAGGGTGTAGGCCCGCTCTTCATCAAACCAGGTTTTTGAAGAGCGTGGGGAGTCCTATGATGAAGCATGACACCTGGTTGTGTGTGAGGACATCCGGTCACATTTTTGTGTATTCCCAGAGATAGGCCACTGAAAGGTGACGCATTGTTTCGAACAGTTTCTCGGGTGGCTTAGTAGTGTATAATATATCCCAATATAGTCCTGCTTTAGATTCAGGTTCCTTGAAGCAATCCAATGAAAAGGTTTATGCCAGTTTATCTGACTTCCAGGATAAGACTGGAAACAATACGAGAAAAATAGCTAGTGAGAAGAGAAGGAGCGAGGTACGTATGCCCATCTTAAGCCTGGCAAATGTTAAAATGCAAGCATATTCCACTTTAGAACTTGAATCACTGGAACACATGGAAAATACAGTCATGCAAAGATAATCATCTTTTCAAACATTTCCAACATTGCTCAGCACACCCTGGAAATCACTTACAAGTCTTACTGATTCTGTCACCCTTGTTACCCTTGGGTCAACTAATCTAACCAATCTGAAACAATGATTTGTGGATGCTGAATACTCACCAACTGTACTCATTTATGTTTGGGTGTGAACAATTCGGAGATGCTTAGTGATGAATATTCTTGGTACTATAAACACCACTAAGCATGAGCGCAATGCTGTGAGCACGCTGAATGTCAATACTGAAAAATTGCTGTTTTTTAAATCTGTTGGGGGCGGGGGGTGGAAGAACCTCAGACACACTTTGTAGTTGACCAAAGGTGGCATTTTTGTTGTGGCAAGATGAAACTCACAGAATCACATCCTGTGTTCATTTGTTTCACAAAGTAATAGTCTCTAAATTGTAACAAATACATTTCATACTCAGTGCCGATCCACCTCTTAAACAAACCAACTAATCCCATTGCCTCCAAAGCCTCCTACTGTGAGGCATGTTCTTGGAGGTCATATAGCAGCCTATGGTTTATGGTCACTATCCTTGATTGCTACTTTCATTAACTAAGGGTGTCGCAGAAAAAGCAATAGTAAAGCTCTCCAAATGAATTACTAAGTAGCCCCCTTTGGTCACTTGTCTCTTGTGGGAAGCGATTCTGAGCAGTAAAGGCATACTGCATGTCAGGCATGTTGAATGTAGGTCAAGAGCATTAATACAGGCCAGAGTGTTGGTATTCCCACTGTTAGAACTGGCTTCCTTGGCATGGTTTCCCCTGACTTTTCGATTCTGATCTCCTGTTTTGCTGACTTAATTTTGGCCGGTTTAAGGATTCTGGGAATGTTACCACTGCTAACCAGTGCTAAAGTGCATATGCTCTGTACTCAAAGCATAGTAACATTGGCTTATGCACAATTGCCATATTTAATTTACTTATAAGTCTCTAGTAAAGTGCAATATATGAGCCCAGGGCCTGTAAATTAAATGCTACTAGTGGGCCTGCAGCACAGATTGTGTCAGCCACTTCAGCAGCCCTTTAAACATGTCTCAGGTTTACCACTGCAGAGCCTGTGTGTGCAGTTTTAAACTGCCATTTCGACCCGGCAAGTTAACCTACTTTCCAGGCCAAACCTTCCTGTTTATTTCATATAAGTCAACTCTAAGGTAGGCCCTAGGCAGCCCCATGCCAGCCAGGGTGCAGTGTATTTAAACGGTAGGACATGGACTTTTGAGTTTTACATGTCCTGGTAGTGAAAATTGCTAAATCCGTTTTTCACTAATGCGAGGCCTATCTCTCCCATAGGTTAACATTGGGATTGGCTTAAAACATCTTTTAAGTATAATTTTTAATTGGGAAACGATAGAGATTTGAAGTTTGGTGTCTCTGGACTCACAATTTAAAATCACAACTTATGGTGAAGTCGGATTTTACATTGCAAGTTTAAAATTGCCACTTTTAGAAAGTGTCATTTTCTTACTTTAACCATTCTGTGCCTCTGCCTTTCTCTGAGCACATGACTGGGTTGGGTGACAGCTGGGCTCTGTGCATTGCCTCTAGACAGTCACACAAAGAGAGCTGGGGTGTGACATTTGCATCCTGACGGCCCATCACCAGGATGATGGGCTTTCCGGAGGTAGATTGGGAGGGAGGAGCTGACACTAGCACCTGAATAGGGCTGTGTGTGTCCACACACAAAGAGCTGCAACCGCCCAATAGTGAGTCTGGAGCCAGGGCAGGAAAGGCAGGGACCTTATTATCTACAAAGACCTCTCTAAATGGATCACTGACATAATATCGACGACAACAATATCGACCTACCAGAATATTGTGTCAAGAATATCGATGTCCAGAATATCGACATCCTATCTCTACAAAGGTAAGTACAAAAATATCGAAACCAAAATATCGTTATTTAAAATATCGTTGTTCAAAATATCGTTTTTTAAATGTCTTAAAAATAATATAAAATAAATTAAATAATAAATATAATTAATAAAAACATAGATAGAATTATTTAAAAATGTTAATAATGATAAATAATAAATATAATATAAAAATACATTAAACATACATATATAAAACAATTATATATATATATTTACTTAATAATATTAATACATAATTATTTTATTAAATTATAAAACGTTAGAAACATAATAAACATTATAAATACATATATATATATACATATACCTGTAATATAACTATAAAAATAAATTATATATATAATAAAATAAAATATTAAAATAAATATTTATCTTTAAAACAACATTTTACACTACATTAACTGAAACAGTAGGGAAAATGTTGGATAGCGGAGAGGAATAATTTACTATTCCCACTCCAGCAAGTGCAACAGTAGGGAAAGTGTTGGATAGCGGAGGGGAACAATTTACTATTCCCACTCCACAGAGTGCAACAGTAGTGAAAGTGTTGCCTAGCGGAGGAGATAAAATTGCTATTCCTACTCCAGCGAGTGCAACAGTAAGGAAAGTGTTGGATAGTGGAGAGGAATAATTTACTATTCCCACTCCAGCAAGTGCAACAGTAGGGAAACTGTTGGATAGCGGATGGGAATAATTTACTATTCCCACTCCAGGGAGTGCAACAGTAGGGAAAGTGTTTGATAGAGGAGGGGAATAATTTACTATTCCCACTCCAGCAAATGCAACAGTAGGGAAAATGTTGGATAGCAAAGAGGAATAATGTATTATTCCCACTCCAGCAAGTGCAACAGTAGGGAAAGTATTGGATAGCGGAGGGGAATAATTTACTATTCCCACTCCACGGAGTGCAACAGTAGGGAAAGTGTTGGATAGCGTAGGGGATAAAATTACTATTCCCACTCCAGCGAGTGCAACAGTAGGGAAAGTGTTGGATAGCGTAGGGGAATAATTTACTATTCCCACTCCAGCAAGTGCAACAGTAGGGTACGTGTTGGATAGTGGATGGGAATAATTTACTATTATATGTAATCAAAAAGGACTGACCTGTTTGTGACTGGTTTAGGACTCAGGACTGTATGAAGAAAAGGAAAAAACATATAGTTTTTTGTTAAGCCCTCACCCACCAACCTAGTTGGTGGCATGCTTCATCATCGGGCCCACCCAGTGACACCAAATGCGTCCCGGGTGTGCTACAACGCCTGTATTTACAACCTCCGGAGATCCGCGACAGCAGAACAGGTTTCCTACAGGTCCTGATCCACAAAAGCGGTCAGAATCTCTGCCGGATTTCTCCACAGGGGCATATGCTACAAAACGGTAGCTATTGCTTGGAGAGGGAATCCCCCTCCCACATATAAGGCACCTTAGCGCGTGCAACACATTTTAAATCACACTCACAATAAGTACAATACGTACTTACACATACCTTTCGGTCCTGAGGAAAGCCAGTATTATTGATAGGCCTGGCTGAAACATGTAGACCACACCCTGGATGTAGGAGTTCTTAACACTCGCTCCACCAGCATCCACTGCCTTGTTTTTAAACGCTAACAGAGACCCAGATATTAAATACTAAGCCCTTCGGGTACTGGGACCGCTGTATAGCTTTTAACCTTCCACCTTCACGTCACTCACACTGCACACTCAGCAATATACCAGCTCCGCTGTAAATACAGGCGTTGTAGCACACCCGGGACGCATTTGGTGTCACTGGGTGGGCCCGATGATGAAGCATGCCACCAACTAGGTTGGTGGGTGAGGGCTTAACAAAAAACTATATGTTTTTCCTTTTCTTCATACAGTCCTGAGTCCTAAACCAGTCACAAACAGGTCAGTCCTTTTTGATTACATATAATTAACCCGGGGATACGGACTGGCTACCCAGTCCTCTCTCTCTCCTTGATAATTGCAATAATTTACTATTCCCACTCCTGAGAATGCAACAGTAGGGAAAGTGTTGGATAGCAGAGGGGAATAATTTACTATTCCCACTCCAGCAAGTGCAACAGTAGGGAACGTGTTGGATAGCAGAGGCAAATAATTTACTATTCCCACTCCAGCAACTGCAACAGTAGGGAAAGTGTTGGATAGCGGAGGGGAATAATTTACTATTCCCACTCCACGGACTGCAACAGTAGGGAAAGTGTTGCATAGCATAGGGGTTAAAATGACTATTCCCACTCCAACGAATGCAACAGTAGGGAAAGTGTTGGATAGCGGAGGGGATAAAATTACTATTCCCACTCCAGCAAGTGCAACAGTAGGGAAAGTGTTGGATAGCGGAGGGGAATAATTTACTATTCCAACTAATACAAGTGCAACAGTAGGGAAAGTATTGGATCGTGGAGTGGATAAAATTACTATTCCCACTCCAACAATTGCAACAGTAGGAAAAGTGTTTGATAGCAGAGCGGAATAATTTACTATTCCCACTCCAGCAAGTGCAACAGTAGGGAAAGTGTTGGATAGCGGAGGGGAATAATTTACTATTCCCACTCCAGCAAAATAATAAACATTAATTAACAAATACTTAAATAATAAAAAATAATTTACCTCCCACCAAATACCCCTATAAATGACAACACCACTATTGTAAAACATGACACAATTAATATAATTGCTTAACAATTAATTAATTAACTAATAACAATGAACAATAAAATTAAAAATAATCAGTATTAAATTAATTCATACTATTAAGACTATAAAATAACAATAAATAAATATTATATGATATAATTAAAAATTATATTAATTTTTAATTACTTCCCACACTACTGCCCTCTAAATACACAACGCTCTCATAAAAAATGGACACAATTTACATATTTACCAATTAATAATTAATAACCAATTAATAATTAATAAATAACAAATTATGTAACACAATTAACAATGTACAATATTAAATACACAAATATTAATGAATAAAAATTATTAATTAATGAATTATAATTAAATTACTTCCCACCCTACTCCCCTATAAACCCACAACCCGCTCTTAAAAAAATAACACAATTAAGATATTTACCAATTGATTATTAATAATTAATATCTAATTAATAACTAATTATTAACAACATATTTAACACAATTAACAATATTAAATGCATAAATATTAATTAATTAAATTATTAATTAATTAATTAAAATTAAATTACTTCCCACCCTACTCCCCTATAAACCCACAACTCGCTCCTAAAAAAGACACAATTAACATTTTTACCAATTAATTATTAATGACTAATAACCAATTAATAACTGATTAAGAAATTAACACAATTCACAATATAAATGATTAAATACAAAAATATTAATTAATTAAAATAATTAATTAATTAATTATAATTAAATTACTTTCCACCCTACTCCCCTATAAACCCACAACCCGCTCCTAAAAAATGACACAATTAACATATTTACTAATTAATTATTAATAATTAATAACCAATTAATAACTAATTAAAAACATTAATTAACACAATTAACAATTCTAGGGTCGATTCCGATTCCGTTTGTAAACTGAACCGACCGACACGTCCCGGGAAAAAGTTCCGACCGACACGTATCGCCGCCGTACGACCCGCGCAGTATGATGGAAAGCCTGTGATTTCCAACCGACTCTCCCGAATACGATCCGGATGAACGAGCCGTACGGAAAACTGGGTTCCGGCCGGAAAAAGACTTCGAGTAGTACCGACCGACACGTACCCGGAACGGAGCCGACCGACACGTACCCGCGACGTACGAGTCGCAAAGTACGATGCCATACGCAGGAATCACGAACGACTCGCACGGAGCACAAGCCGCACGACCGACACGCACACGACACAAACACTCAAACCAACGGACTCCGCACGCGACCGACTCGAACTCCCGTGAGCGAAACGAACGCCCACGACCGAGTCGAACGCCCAGCGACTGAGTCGTACACGACATACACAACACAGCACAACAACAGCGTGAAAGGCTCGGAGAAGCCGGTACGACTCACCAGCAGCGTCCGGCACGGTCAGAAGAACATCTCGTACACACACACAAATAACAGCTGACCAAAGACAAAAAAAGGACCAAACAAGCACTGACAAAGGCAATATATTTAAAAAAAAATCAATTAAGAGAGACACACCCACAACTTAACCCATTTAAAGGCCACTAATCACTCCCATGAGCCTTTGCTATTTCCTGAGAACTTCCACACACACAACTCTGCTGACACACACCATTACCACCTCACCAACAGCATTCACACACAGACACCCACAAACCTCACTTGCACCCACACACACACACACACCAATCACCACCACCACCACCACAACCACCACCCCCCACCACGACCCCAACCCCCCATCCACTCTCCCCTCACCACTACCACCACCACCACCCCCCCCAACACCACTACCACAACCCCCCCATCCACTCTCCCCTCACCACTACCACCACCACCACCACCACCCCCCCCAACACCACTACCCCAACCCCCCATCCACTCTCCCCTCACCACCACCACCACCACCAACCCAACCCCCCCAACCACCCCCCCTCACCACTACCACCACCACCACCACCAACCCACCCCACTCACCACTACCACCACCACCACCATCACCATGCCCCCCAAGAAGAATCCAAAGTTCACAGATAGTGAGTTGACAGTGTTGGTAGATGAAATCATCAGAGTAGAGCCACATTTGTTTGGCACATTGGTACAAAAGACCCCCATGTCGCAGAAAACAAAGATGTGGGAGAGGATCGTCAACAAGGTGAACGCACAAGCACCTTGTTTGCGCACAAAGGACGACTGCCAGAACAGGTGGTATGACGTGCACCGGAGGGTCAAGAAGCTGCTGGAGAAGGACCATCAGCTCAGCCAGCACACCGGCAACGGCCCTCCTGCCAATCCCGTTTACTTCCGGTCCTGGGAGGAGAAGGTGCAGGCCATCTTACCACCGGAGAGCATACATGGTCTGACTGACATCCCAGAGCCTGGTGAGTACACGAATAAGATACTCAAGATTGTGGGGCCATGTACACATATCACCGTCAAGGGGACAGGCAAAACAACTTCCGTTAACAAAGCCACAGTAACACAAACAAAGTCATCCCTACAGGCAAATGTCCTGCACAGCAACACAACACCTGCTATCTCATACCAACATCGAACTATGTCATCACGTGTACAAACATAGCAAAACATAGAGCAACTCAGTGCCACAAAACCCCAACAGACACTGCCCCACAGTCTGCCACCACTGTCACACCACCTCACAGGGAACCTGACCCACAGGAAGGAAGCTCGGGGATGTTGGGGAAGTCAGTGTAGCCAAAAGCATGATGGGAGTTGTAGTCACAGCCAATAGTCCCCCTCACAAATGGACCATCAACACCACTCTTAACCATGTGCACCTCACAGGCAGTGGAAATGTACCCTCAAGATGGCTGACACTGGGTCCTGCTGTGGGGAGCACAAGGCCCTGATGGGGTTTGTGCACAAACAAAATGCAGGACCCCGCTGCCTGACATCCTGAAAGTCAACTACCACTCCCTGCAAGGGAAGCATACACAATAGTGGCCCATCTGGCCATGGAGGGAGAAGCACTGCCAGCCCTGACCATGCCCACCACCATGTGCTGTCACACACCCCTCAACACAAACTCCACACAACTCACCTGGGAGAAGGCATTTACCCACACTCCATGCAAACATCACCCAAAGACCCACCATACTGGCTACTGCTGTGTGATGTACAGGGACTGTTGCTACTTGTGTACAACCACCACTACACCACTGACTGACAACCTCAACATCAACCCACACTCACCGCCATTGAAGCATGTCTCTGTGTGAATTGCCTGGCCCCTGGGGGAGGAGGAGGTACTGCAATGACACTGAAAACCATTGAGGCAGCTGCAAATCACATCTTCCCAGCCAAAACTAACAGCACTTCTGGGAACACTCACTGCCAAACCAAAGAGCAGGGCAAGATGGCTGACACATGTATCCAATGTAAGAGTAGGCTGCTAGTCACACCCACGCATCGACCAACCCAATCACAGTCACACTGCCAGCTATTGCAAATGTACCTTTGCACTCAACTTCCGGGGATGCAGTGTCCCAGGGACCCCCCTGGCCTGGACGGGTAGGCGCGGCTTGTAGTTTACAAGTGCTGAAATGCAGACATACCACAGAGATCTAAACACACAGCAACTCACATACACAGCAGTGACAGGGGACACCTGACTGACTACAATGGACCTACCAACATCCCTCACACTGTAGCATGCTGACATACACTCAAACTCCCGTTGTGAGCCACATGACACGCAGACATTGTCCAGTATTGTAGGCATCAGCCACACCACACAGCACTCACTGACATGGACACTGTGGACACAAGGACTAACATGGGCTGCACTGGAGCAGGCATGCAACTCACAGCTGAAGCAACCGAACACACACCTCTGGTCACGACTCTGGTAAAGAAAGACAGCCGCAGCGAACAGTCCATACCACCATGGAGGACATTGACATCACAAAGCATGTGAGCAACCACAAAACTCAGACACAACTCCATTAGCAACAGTGACACCATCACCTGTGTGAAATGGGATGTGGACTGGGGACACAGACAACACAGAAGAGAACATCAGGACAACCCGGGCATGCTGGACTGTGACCAGGTTGTGCAGACACACTAATGTGACGCACATTGACTGACACAAACTGGCATTACACATGCCCCAAACAGAGATCACAAGCTAGGTGCCTGTGCAAGGATGCCAGTGTCAAAGCACAAATGTTGACAGGGATGAAACACCTGTGTCAGGCATGTGACAGCACCAGAGTAGGAATGGCACAGTACAGTCTAGCGTGCAATGAAGATGCCAGGCAGGCAGACAGCTAGACTTGACAACCAAAGTGCCTCAGGGTGTCAGGTGAATGCACCACACAAATGGAAATCTCCGTCAGTGATAAAGTAGGATGATGCAATGGACAGGCATGCAACACCAACCACAGTGGCCAATGTAATGTGTACGAACCATTGATGTCCACGAATACATCACTAACATTGTGTCTTCCTTCCAAACACAGGGGCAGATGTGGACTCATCCACAGACAAGGAAGAGTCCCAGTCCCAGGCTCCGGTGGACCCACCTGGCTCCGGTGGTGCACAGTCTCACTCCTCGTCGGACGACAACCAAGCTGGCCCCTCCGGTCATGGCCCACATGCAGCCCCTCGGCAACATTCACCTGCCCCCCTTGCAACCACCCCTGCAACTACTGATACACCGCAAGCCACCCCTGCCAACACGGACAGACCTACCGAACCATCAGACGGCACAGGGTTTCAGGGCACCAGGGCACCTGACAACAGCAACAACATTCAAGGTGGCCCTGTGACACCTGTGCGGGACACCACAGGTGCTGGCCGTGTGGCGAGGGGTGGTGGGAGGGGTGGGAGGCCGAGCAGAGGCTCCGCTGAGGGTGCGGGGCTGCAGGATAACACCCACCTGGGACGCATCATGGCTGCGTACCAGGAGAGCACCGGAGGGTTCAGCCAGGTAGTGGGGATCCTCACGGACATCAAAGAACAGCAGGCTGCCCACCATGCCCGCTTGGACTCCCACATGTCCCGTGTTGAGACACACTTGTCAAACATGGAGTCCAAGTGGGATACCATGGAAGATATAGCAGTGGTGCACCGGGAAATGTTGACCTGCCTCCGCCAGATCAGCACCAACTTGAGGCCACCTCCCTGTGCGACGACTACATCTCGGGCAACAACATCTGCCAATGCCACAGGGAGTGAGGGGGGGTCTGGCGGAGGCCCACGTGCACGGCAGCAGCCTGCAGGTGAGGCTCCCCCTGAGAAGAAGAAGAGGGGTCGTCCGGTGAAGGACAAGTGAGACGAAGATGGCCATGCACATCCCCCAGGAACGCAACACCTGTTCTGGACAGTGTCCTTTGTGTGCAAACCGTTCACTTTGTCGTACGACATCGTACTCCCCCACATGACATGGAGGGTCTGAGTTGGAACTATGTGCCTAACGACTGTGGACTGTACTCTAGACATTTCATCTACCAACACTTCTAACTTGTTATCTGTGAACTTTGGATTCTAAAGCCAATGGACAGCACTCCCAATCCTGAGCACCATCCCCACTTGTGTGCTAATAAATTCACCTAAACACAAGACGTGACTCTGTGGTGATTAAGAGGTTGTCAGTGGCATGTAGATCTGGATGTGCTGAAGAACACTGTGCATGCAAACCTGTACTGTGATGAGAACACTGTCATGTCAGTCAGGCCAATGTGCCACATATGTGGGAGACACACCACCAGGTCTACTTAACACATGCTCACCACGTCCAACCAATTCATTGCCAACATCAATGTTGACAGGCAAGCCTGTGGTATGCACAAACTACACACCCATCCTGAGTCAGTGGTGACAGGCCCACAAGTGCAGTACGTCAATGTCAGTCTGATGTGTAGGCATAAAAAACACACATCAGAAGGTGCAGCACAGTTTATTGTCAGGCAATTGCAACATGCCCCTTACTACACACATGCAAGCTACCAACACCTGACAGTGGGCACACGGTCACCAAGTGGATAACTACGGAAGTCCTGGGGTGCCTGGCACATCACTCGTCGGGACACTAACGACTCCATCCTGGCAGTGGAGTATGGGTATCAGGGGTCTCAGTACACCAAACAACGGCCACAGGACAGACAGAAACACAATTGTTAACACTACATGACGCCATACAACTGCAACACACATGGCAAACACAAATCACAGACTACACCACCCCAAAATACTCATCATCACACAACTGGTGGGGAGTACAGGTAAACTGGATGGACACATCACTGCAGGCATCCACACAAGTAGCACACAGCCACACGCAAGGTGCACCACACACACAAAACATGCACACACAACACATTGACAACACATCACTGTATACTCACATTCAGGAGAAGAAGTTGTTGATGAGCTGTGTGCGGACATCCTCCGCAGCCTCATCATCGCTACTGGCATCCTGGCCCAGGCCAGGATCCTCCACAGGTGGCGGGTGTTGGTCATTGTCATCCTGGATGAGGGGCAACTCCCTTCGCACTGCCAGATTGTGCAGCATGCATGCTACGATGATGATCCGGCACACCTTAGCAGGGGCATATGGGAGGGCACCTCCTGTCTTGTCTAAACACCGGAAGCGGCTCTTCAGGAGTCCAAATGTCCGCTCTATCACCCTCCTGGTACGACCATGTGCCTGGTTGTAGCGCATCTCGGCTTGTGTCACAGGGTTCCTCAGGGGTGTGAGCAACCATGGCATGTTGGGATATCCAGAGTCACCTACATACAGACACATGCACATTAGAGGAGTTGGAGAAAAACAGGTAGCAAAAACTGGCAGGCAAACACAATGAGGAAAAGTCAGTACACACCAACAAGCCAGGCACGTTGATTCTGCATCCGTGACATCAGTCTAGGGACGCGACTACTCCTCATCACATAGGCATCATGCGCAGACCCAGGGAAACGGGCACACAC
This sequence comes from Calotriton arnoldi, assembly GCA_963921515.1. NCBI lineage: Eukaryota > Metazoa > Chordata > Amphibia > Caudata > Salamandridae > Calotriton > Calotriton arnoldi. Next base: position 980,688 of record CAWUFW010004840.1, read on the forward strand.
ATGGGAGATGGTCATGTCCGCCACACAAACCACCAAAGCATTGATGGAGTGGAAATGCTTGCGGTTCCTGTGTGGCAGCTCATGTGCCTGTGGTGGCACCAAAGCCACATGTGTCCCGTCAATGGAGCCAATGACATTTGGCATCCTCCCCAGGGCATAGAAGTCACCCTTTATGTCTGCAAGTCGTTGGGGCGTGGGGAAATAGATGTACAGGTCCAGGAAATGTAACATGGCCTCCAACACATCCCGAAGCACCCGACTGAACATCGTCTGCGACATCCCTCCAGCAGAAGCCACAGTGTACTGGAAGGTACCCGTCGCAAAGAAATGAAGGGCTGCCATCACCTTCACCTTGGGGGTCAGTGCCGTCGGGTATGGCCGACCAGGTTGCAGGTGTGGGCCCAACTGCCCTGCCAACTCCTCAATCACTGCCCTGGTGAAACGGCACTTTCTGATGGACTCACGTTCCACCATCGTTGCCAGGTCCGGGAATGGCCTAGGTACATTTGGGGCCCTGCAGTACAGACAGAAACAAAGGATGAAGGCACACCCTCCAGCCATGTCACAAAGCCACAGCAACACAGCCCATCATGAACAAACACATCACACAATGAGCTGAGGTGGTTGCCACAGGTTACAGACACATATGTCCCATACATGGCATCAACGCACATTGAAGCTCAAGATGTGTACATGACAGGTCCCCTGTTGTGCCATGACAAAGCAATGGGCCCTAGCACAGTACATCTGCCCTGTTGCCACCTACCACACAAAGCCCACAGTGACTAGCGAGGACAGATATCTTCTCCACATCACAGCTCCCTGACTGACTGTTACACAGGCATGATGTGACGTATCGTTGACATAACACACAACAAGCATGTTAGCCACAGCCCATGTGCCCTGTCGCCACAGGAGGACATATGTAGGTGTCTGTGCCACCCCCACACAACAACACTGTGCATGTACAAACCAATGGGATGTGTGGATCGGCTCACATTGGATCACTGACAGATCACACCACATGCACACAGATAGTGTATGTACATCACAATGTTGACACTGGTTCACCCTGCGTTGAACCTACAAACACTGATGAGACAGGGTACATGTGACACGACACACACGCACATCCTGGCTGGGACTGTGTCCATTGGCAATGTCCTGGACTGCATTGCTGCACCCCCTGTGGCAATGGGCACACCACACATGTATGTGTCCACCCACATCCGTGTCCAGCCTGGGAGTGCTTGTCAACAAGTGGCACACGACGAAACACATCTTGTGCCCCAGACACACACATAAAAGGCAGCCACACATGACTAAGGACACACTGTGGCACAGGCAGTGGTGCCATTGGTGTGCCCCATAGTCCCTAGCTAGTGACAGAGGATGGGCATCTGTCAGGAATTGACAGCAAGGCTGACCGACACGTTCAATGTCCCCAAAACGCAAATAATTGGATTGGACCGAGACGCGCGCACGTCTGGGCCAAACATTACAATGGCGACGGACGCGTGTGACGCGTCGATCGTGTATGGACCGAGCCGCGCGCACGTCTGGGCCAAACATTACAATGGCGACGGACGCGTGTGACGCGTGGATCGTGTATGGACCGAGCCGTGCGCACGTCTGGGCCATACATTACAATGGCGACGTACGCGTGTGACGCGTCGATCGTGTATGGACCGAGCCGCGCGCATGTCTTGCCCATTGAATCTGATGGAGACGGGTGTGGTTGCCATTCAAAATCCGCATAGTACAGTCAGTTGCCGAGCCCTGCACCCTCATTGGCTATGAGCTGTCATGGCGATGGACGCGGATTTTAAATTTGAACGAGGCGTGTGCAGGAAATTCAGTTGGAGTCGTACTACATTGTTGCAATTACCAGTGTGTCATGGAGGTGATGTTTTAAACGATGCTGAAGGCGTGTACGAGTCGTGCTATCCCATGGATTGGCCAAATTCATAGGATGCTACCTTTTTGGACCTATCCCTTTGTACCCCAGGGTAGACATGCCTCCACAGCACAGATATAAGGCTGCCTGGCCCCCAGAGAACCCACTTGCCTGCACCACATGCTACTGGAGCACATCACTCTCATCACTGCTGCTGTCTCTGCTTCCTCTGGCTTCAAGGATGGCACGTACTGTGGAGAGGGCCCCAGCCTTCAGTGAGGAGGAGAACCAGGCCCTGCTGGACGGGCTCCTGCCGCAGTACACCAAGCTCTATGGGAAACCAGGGGAGCAGGTGAGTGTGCTGTCCACTGCTTTGTTGATTGTGCTACTGGTCTGACCAGCAGCAGCATTAGTGTGTACACCAGTGGCTTGGTTGCCCACTGAGTACTGCTCTTGACACAAATGGGGCACCCACATGTACTGCACAGTTACAGTGCAGTGCAAGGTGGATTGTCACTAGGTACCCTTCCCAGGCTATGTCTCAAAGTTGTGAGTGCTGGACACCGGTCCCTCATCCATAGTTGCACCGCCTGTGTACCTCATTAGCCTTGCTGATGCCCACATGTATGACTGCCTGTGTGTTGCACTAATATGTTGCCAGTGTAGTAATGTCCTTTGCACTTTGTCATCCTCACAGGTTGTTGCCCAGAAGAAACATGAGATCTGGTGGAGCATCGTCCGGGCGGTGAGATCCGTGGGGGTCTACAAGTGCCGGATCCGCAACTGCCGGAAGAGGTGGCAGGACCTTCGGGGCTGGACCTGGAGGATCGCACGGGTCCAGCTGAAGCTGTCACCTCCTCGCAGGAGGGGCGGACACCGGACCCTGACCCCCCACATGCTCCGGATCCTGGCGGTGGTGTTCCCGGACCTGGATGGGCAGCTGAAGGCCAGACAGCAGCAAGGAGGGGGTAAGTACATGACTGCACTGTGTGCTGTTTCTGACATGCTGTGTGCCCCCCCCTGGCCTGGTAACAGTTCAACAGTACATTGTTCAGATAGTCCAGGACCCATGTCCCTCTCTGGTGACTTGCCCCCTTCTCATCTGTTTGCCAGGTGTGGCTTTTTCTGTCTGGGCATAGTGTCACGTGGAAAGTGTGCCCTTACATTTGAAGGTGCATGAGATGTGGGCCAGCATTGCTTCAGGGGACTCAGTGTTGGGCTTCAAGGGAGGGACCATTGTACATTACATGCCAGGGACCTGGTATTTATCTGCATGTACTCCTGTCATGTGGCCAATTGGTAGCTCGGGCTCACCACATGTGCCTGGGGCATTTGGCACACACCCATGCTGCTGGTGGGGAAAATGTTGGGGCCTCTGGAGCATGTATCTCAAGTGTGTCACACATGCATAGCCACCTGCCTACTGTCCATGGCTGTCACCTGTTCCACGTGGAGCAGGACAGTCATGGCTAGTCCAGGGCATGCAACAGTCTGTACTCCCACTCCCGTGTCTCGGTTGGCACTTTGTGCCAGGTGAACAGTTCCCTCAGGTGTCTGCCCCTGTGTCATTGTGCTGTGGCACCGTTGTCAGGCCCACTGGTGTGTACATGGGTTTGGGGTCAGCATGCAATCTGAGATGTGCCCATGTGAGACAATACCTCTGTGACATGTAGGGATGTGATGACTTGACTGTGCACAATGGTGCCTGCAACTGGGTAGTTCCAGCAGCTGGGTGTCATTCACAGCAGAGTGCGAGTTGCTCAGCTTCAGAGTGCCCTGTCCCATGTCTCTCATGCGTCCAATGGGTCTGGGGTGGGCACATCAGAATGCAGACGATGTTGTTTTCTGTGGATGGTCATGTGTAGTTGTCAGCTACAGAGTTTGCAGGCCCCATGTCCTGGGAATGTGACACAGTGGTGACAGTTGTTGTCAGGCTGCCCTGCCCCCTGTGACTGGAGACTGTGATGTATGATCTCACAGGCATGTCTGAGCCATGGGACTACACTACCTAGGGGTGATCCTGCAGGAGTGTGTCATGTGCAACATGCACTCCATTGTGCCAAGGAATGCAGGACTTGCGGGGCTTAGGATGTCTGGTGCATGAACTCAGCCCCAGCCTCTCAGATGCAACACTGGCCATCCCTACATCCAGGCAAATGTACAGATCCATAGGCAGCAGATGTGATGTGTGCATGTTGACAGACCACTACGTATTTTCAAGTCCTGTCAACTAATGGGTAGGTGGTGCATGTGTCTGCAGTGGGGTGTAGGGATCCTACATGCGCAAGACAGATGGGTGCAAGGGCAGGAGGGATGTGAATGCCATGCTTGACTCTCAGACTGACCATTGGCCTATGCAAATTTGTGTGAGCACTCCTAGCAATGTTCAACTGATTGATGCCCGCACTTGGCCACTGATGTGCTGTACTTTCTGTGGTGTGTGTGGTCAGTGCAGATGACTAATGTGTTTTTATTCTATTTTTCCTGTGCAGATACAGACACGGACACAGAAGGAGACCGCTCCATGGACCAGGGGGAGCCAGTGAGCCAGACTGGGTCAGAATTTGAGGAGTCGGAGGGACCCAGTGGCACGGAGGGCGAGGGGAGTGTGTCTGTGGACTCCTCGGCAAACACCACCGCAGCTGAGGACCACGACAGCTGTGACGAGGACTCCCTTGTGGAGGCGGGTGGCAGCAGCCACCATCCAACACCTGTTGAGGTTGTCCCCGCCCCCACCACCATGGCTCCCACATCTAAGGTCCGTGGAGGCGCCCATGTTCATGGGCATGTATCCTTCCAGTCAGGCACCGCAACCCCTACCCCTGTGTCCCCTGCTGCCCAGAGTGAGGAGTCTGTCGACCTGCTGCGGCAGATCCATGTGGGGCAGACATCCATGCTGCGTGTCTTCCATGTGCACACGGGTCTGTTGAACCAGCTGGTGACGTACATGGAGGGCATGTCATCGGCCATGTCTGCCCTACAGAGGACCAGTCAGGGCATGGCATCCTCACTGACGGCAGCAGTGTCCCTCCTCCAGCAGTCCCTCCCCCCTCCTGCCCCTGACCCATCCCCTGATCCCAGCACCCTACCTGTCCAACTCACACACACACCTGCACCGTCATTGCACACAACAGACCCAGGCAGTACACACACACCCAAGCCAAAGTCTAAACATGCACGCACGCATACTCAGGGGACTGAACATACACTCACCGGGGATGGGTCAGACACACACACACACGCATCCACAGGCACTCCGCAGTCCTCCGATGCCTCTCCCTCCACAGCCCCTTCCACAGCCCCTTCCACTGCCTCAGCTGCATCCCCAGCTGCAAAGAAGCTCTTCCTGGTTGACCTCGGACTCTTCCCCACTGATCCATCCACACTAGCACACAAGGGGAAGAGGAGGTCCAGCCACACAGAGGGGAGTGTCCCTCGCCCCCAGACACCCTCCCCCAGGCGCAGGCAGGCTGAGACCCCACGCCGCAGGTCCCTCCGCAACCGGAAGAGCAAGACCCCACCACCGGCCCAACGCTCCACCAGACAGTCTCCACCCGCCATCCCCCAGGCTCCCACTCCACAGGTACCACCACCACACCCTGCCCCAGGTTCACCCACCCACCGCTACTGCATCCCCAAGATGCTCAGGCCTTCCCCCCCTGCCTCTTGCTCTTCCACCACCCCACACCCCGCTCAGCCTGTGTGTGGCACTGCTGTGGAGGGCGTGTCCTCCCCCTCCATCCTGCCCACATCACCGGATCCACATTCTGCTCCCCTGGGGATGGGCACTGCAGTGGAGTCTATGCCCTCCCGGTCTGACTTGGGCACTGCAGTGGGTTCCCTGTCCACTCCCTCTGACCTGCCCACTGCAGTTGTGCCGGCACCCACTGCTCCTGACTTGTGCCCCCAGTTGTGCCGGCACCCACTGCTCCTGACTTGTGCCCCCAGTTGTGCCGGCACCCACCCTGTCAGACCCCTCCACTGCAGCTGCCGCTCCTGCACCCACCACCCCTTCCCTGTCTGTTTCTGTTGATCCATGATCCTGTACCTGCGGTGCCTGGCTGGCCTCTATGTATGCCCCTCCCAGGGGTATGTCCCCTTCCGGTAGCAGTGCAGGCAAGCCAAATGTGGCATTTGGACACTTGACCCTGTTGGGTCTGTTTATGGACTGGCCATAGGCCTTCATGGTTTTCTTCTTGATTTTCCATTTAAAGAAAACTAGGCTGAATAAAAGCTCCTTTTTGTTCACTAGTGGTTTTGCTTCAGATGTACATGATGTTGATGATGCTTGACATGCCCTTGCTCCAGTGATGGTGTAGTTCATGGCTGGAAAATGTAGTGTCACTGTGCTGGAGCCCATGTGGGCCATGGGGGATATGTCCTATTGGGGTGTGTATCCATGTCATCCTTTGCAGCTATCTGAGGTGGTCATGATTATGGTCTTTGGAAATGTGTTATCCATCTTTTGTTAGCAATGTCTCACAGTGTCTTACACACATGCACACCTGTTGGCCTTAGCATGGTTCAATTGGCCCATTTCACTGGCTGTGTGGCCATCTCCAATGGACATGCAAGTGTAGGCATCTATGTGGATGGACTCATCTGTGTCCTCAGTGCTACTTCATCTACAAGTGTGTTGACTCTGTGCAGTTGACTCAGGGGACCCTCCCGTGCCCAGGCTGCTGTTACCAGGGCCACCAATGTGTGGTATATGTTGGCTGTGTGACAAAGTATACTGCTGACATGCTGGTGGCCTGCATGGACGACATATGGCACAGCTTTCCTTCCACAGGAGTGGAGTCCCCTCATGGCAGTGTGTTGTTGGGTGACATTGGCTGGGCCCATGGTGTGTGTTGTGTGAGCATGTTTGTGTGTTTTCCCTTCCCTTTGGCTACACAGGCTGTGTACCCTGATGATGTTTCTGTTGGTGATGCTTGCTGAGTTGTCCTATGTTCACCCAACATCTTCACCCTTGGTTCCCTGGGATGTGGGTGCATGGCACACTAGTGCTCATCAAGGTGTTGTGCCTAGGTGTGTTTGTCGTATGGGCTGGGTATGTGGGCAGACACAGATGGGACACAGTCGGTTTTCCCCTAGGCCCTTTTTGGTTTCCACTTTCATGTAGTGTTGCCTATGTGGTATGTGTCTGTGATTGGAACACATGTGTGTGCCTGCTCCCACTCCTCATGTTCAGAGGTGCAATGTTGGAAGGTGTCAACATGTGTTCTTTGTGGGTCTCCTTGGGTGCGGCATTGCCCTGGGACTGTGACAAGGATACCAGCTAATCTTGTGTATTGGTAATCAGGGCCATGTTCCGCATACTGTGCATTGTGTCAGACATCCACAAGGGATGTTGAGTGTCCTTTGTGTGATGTGTTTGTTCACCTTCGCTGCCCCCACCAGCCCTGGGATTGTCATGTGGTCTTCTGCTGTATCAGCGGTCCCTGTGGTGTTGGCTGATGCACCTTGATACAGGTCAAGGTGTGTGGTGTCCTGAGTGGTGTGATGAGGGTCATGACTTGTATAGTCCCCTATCACCATGTTGTCCTAGTATTGCAGGCCATGTCCAGGGCTTTGTATTTGTGTGGGTCTGATGGACGTTTGTGTGTGTGGTCAGCTGCCCAAGGTGGCACAGGTGGGTGTGCTGCACAGTATGTGCCACATCTACCTTGGTCGTCAGAGTGGCCTTCTCATGCAGTCCTGTGTGACCCCAATGTAGTGTCCCTGGCTGTGGTGCTTCAGTGGGTCTGTCTCTGGCTCTGTTGGTTGTTGATAATTGCAGCTTGTGTCAGCTATGTCTGTTGTGTTCCCTCTCACCTTGCAATGGCTGGTTGCCCACTAAGGGGTTGCCCAATTCATGCTTCTCTGTTGTGTGGCACTGTGTCCTCATTGGTGACATTGTAGTCCTGCCCCCTCACATGTTGTGTAGTTGCCTGTGGACACAGAGACACAGACATACACATGTTTTGTCCGATGTGCTGTGTGTTTCTGGCTGTTTGTAATTGTTCATCTGCAGCAGTGCTTTTGTATTGGTGTTGTGGGCCATTGGCTGACTGGTGTCTGTGTGATTTCCCATGTAGTCCCTGCGAGCCATACCACAGCCTTCTGCACATTGCTCCTGTTTGGTGTGTCCCCCTGCTGCCATTGCATGGGTGTTTGTGACCTGACACCTCCAGTCCCCACAGGATGTGTAGCTTTGTGGGTCTGTTTGTGGAGATGTGTGTGGGTGTGCATAGTGACAGTCATTTGTGGAAATGAGTGATTCAGCTGTGTCTGCAATGTCACCCCCACGTGTGATGGTTGTCTAAACATCTTTGGGTATATGTTTTGGATGCAGTGCACTGTGTGCATCAACACAGCTCTGTTGGTATGGGACACAACCACTACTTTGCAATGGAATGGGTCATGTGGTGGGACCAGGACTCGTACATGCTGTTTGACAGTTGCAGCTTTCAACAATAAGTCACTTACCTTCATGTCACTGTGCTGATGGGGGTTCAGACCCCATTAGCACAGTGCTCTACATATGCTGCATGTGTGATCCCCACACTTACCTTCATGTCACTGTGCTGATGGGGGTTCAGACCCCATTAGCACAGTGCTCTACATATGCTGCATGTGTGATCCCCACACTTACCTTCATGTCACTGTGCTGATGGGGGTTCAGACCCCATTAGCACAGTGCTCTACATATGGTGCTGTTTAGTACAACACAGTTACCTTTTGTACACTCAAGTGATGGGTGTTGAGGACATTACTGCAGTGCTCATGTGAGGCTTGGCTTGTGTTAGCCACACTGTGGTATTGCAGACACGTGTTGTGAGTTACATTGTGTGTACATGGTAATGTTCACTGTAGTGGGAATTTTACACAGACTACATGTTGTGGTCATGAGGTTGTTGGGGATATCCTTTGGTTTACAGTCCTTATGTTGGGGTATGTGGTATGTGTTACACATCACCCATCCTATGTGTGTGGGCATTGGTAGTGGTACTCACACAGTTCACTATTGGTGGGGGTGACAGGCAAGAGGCCCCCTATGGGTGGGGGTGAGAGTGGTGACAGGCAAGAGGCCCCCTATGGGTGGGGGTGACAGGCAAGAGGCCCCTATGAGTGGGGGTGAGAGTAGTACCAGCCAAGAGGCCCCCTATGGGTGGGGGTGAGAGTGGTGACAGGCAAGAGGCCCCCTATGGGTGGGGGTGACAGGCAAGAGGCCCCCTATGAGTGGGGGTGAGAGTAGTACCAGCCAAGAGGCCCCCTATGAGTGGGGGTGTGAGTGGTGACAGGCAAGAGGCCCCCTATGGGTGGGTGTGAGAGTAGTACCACCCAAGAAGCCCCCTATGGGTGGGGGTGACAGTCAAGAGGCCCCCTATGAGTGGGGGTGAGAGTAGTACCAGCCAAGAGGCCCCCTATGGGTGGGGGTGAGAGTGGTGACAGGCAAGAGGCCCCCTATGGGTGGGGGTGAGAGTGGTGACAGGCAAGAGGCCCCCTATGGGTGGGGGTGACAGGCAAGAGGCCCCCTATGAGTGGGGGTGAGAGTAGTACCAGCCATGAGGCCCCCTATGAGTGGGGGTGTGAGTGGTGACAGGCAAGAGGCCCCCTATGAGTGGGGGTGAGAGTGGTGACAGGCAAGAGGCCCCCTATGGGTGGGGGTGAGAGTGGTGACAGGCAAGAGGCCCCCTATGGGTGGGGGTGGCAGGCAAGAGGCCCCCTATGAGTGGGGGTGAGAGTAGTACCAGCCAAGAGGCCCCCTATGAGTGGGGGTGAGAGTAGTGACAGGCAAGAGGCCCCTATGGGTGGGGGTGAGAGTGGTGACAGGCAAGAGGCCCCCTATGGGTGGGGGTGACAGGCAAGAGGCCCCCTATGAGTGGGGGTGAGAGTAGTAGCAGCCAAGAGGCCCCTATGGGTGGGGGTGAGAGTGGTGACAGGCAAGAGGCCCCCTATGGGTGGGGGTGACAGGCAAGAGGCCCCCTATGAGTGGGGGTGAGAGTAGTACCAGCCATGAGGCCCCCTATGAGTGGGGGTGTGAGTGGTGACAGGCAAGAGGCCCCCTATGAGTGGGGGTGAGAGTGGTGACAGGCAAGAGGCCCCCTATGGGTGGGGGTGAGAGTGGTGACAGGCAAGAGGCCCCCTATGGGTGGGGGTGGCAGGCAAGAGGCCCCCTATGAGTGGGGGTGAGAGTAGTACCAGCCAAGAGGCCCCCTATGAGTGGGGGTGAGAGTGGTGACAGGCAAGAGGCCCCCTATGGGTGGGGGTGAGAGTGGTGACAGGCAAGAGGCCCCCTATGGGTGGGTGTGAGAGTAGTCCCAGCCAAGAGGCCCCCTATGGGTGGAGGTGACAGGCAAGAGGAGGGCCTGGGTGTTTGTCACAGGTTTACTGGTACGTGTCAGGTGTTTGTTTGGGGTGTGTGTCTCTTACCGTCTCCGTCGTAGGCGTCTGTTCCGGATCAGGCCATGGATGTAGAGGATCGGTATGACCTGTGCGATGGGATTCATGTTGACACCGTCTCGTATGCACTGGTCGTTGGTTCATTTCGTCCCAGTTGCAGGCTTGTACGTCTCGTGTCCGGGGATCGTGTTGTGGCGCGAATCGTTCCTTTCATGCAGCTTTTCCGGATGCTGTGACGTGCCGTACGTGTCGACTCGCTCAGTGCATAGGAAGTGCGCATCATACTTGTCCGGCCGGAAACTGCTCTGACATAGCCCCCGTGCGAGTCGATTCGGCCTTTACGGAACCGGGTCGTAGGGAGAATTGAGTATGTATTTGGCGAGTTCGTGTCGGTCGGGTTTTCAGCACATGCACGCATCGTACTTGATCGGCAGGACTGACCGGCTCCCGGGACGAGTCGGTCGGAAGGTAAGCGTCCGGACGGCTCTTTTTGAGCTGTCCGACCCGAATCGGAATCGGCCCCATAATGTATTAAATACAAAAATATAAATTTATTAATACGATTAATTAATACATTTTAATTAAATTACTTCCCACCCTATTCCTCTATAAACCCACAACCCGCTACGGTACTAAAACGCAATATTTAATTTCTTTAAAAATTAATAATTACTAAAAATGTATTAATAAATATATTATAATTAAATTACTTCCCACCCTATTCCCCTATAAACCCACAACCCGCTACAGAACTAAAATACGCAAAAATTACTTAACATAAAATTAATTACTTCTAAAAATGTCAAACATACATTAAAAAATAAGCTATACTTTTAACACGTACTAAAATACAAAACACTAAAATAAATTTCGATATTATTAACAACAATATTTTGACTAACGATATTACTAACTTCGATATTAACAAAAATGATATTTCTTACCTGCATGTCGATATTCTGGTCGACGATATTCTTGCAGGTCGATATTCTGTCACATCGATATTTAAACATCAATATTATGGCATATCGATATTTGAACATCGATATTATGACTACATACCTCTCTAAATGTCTCCCCCACTTCAAGGGCACATTTGGGACTTCCTTCAACTCTACTTCAGCTGCTGGACTCTGCCATCTGTGCGTCCTCCCTTGCCTGAGGTGCCCCTCCAGTCCTTGGCCTCAAGTGGGTTCTGCAGATGTTTAGCTCCAAAGTCGAGGCATCGTCACGTCTGCGCCGATCGGAACTGACACAGTGCCCTTCAACACCTACACAATACCGATCAGAAGACATCCCAGCATGACTCAATGATGACGCGGGACCTGACTAAGAGGTTTCACAATGATGCAGCGCCAATCTAATGTTCCGACTGCAAAGCTCGGCGATTATGCAGCACCTGCCTCATAAGGGTTCAACAACGACGTGGGACCCGAATGTGAGGCTCGACTTTGCTGCATCGACCCGATTGCATGAATCGGGACCCGACGCATAGAGTCTTCGCTGCCAACGCTTGCTCCATCCAAGGTACTTTTTCAGTGGGAGCTGTGTAGGCCTGTTCTCCATAGCGGTCGGTCATAACTTTGGATTTACCTGGTCTAGAGTGACCTCAACCAACCTTTTAGCACTATTGACTTCTAAGTACTGTTTTTGAGTTTAATCTTCAAAAATTCATATCTCAAGATCTAATTTTTGGATTTTTGTCATTTTGGTCTTGTTTTACTCGGATAAAAAGTCTCTATTTTTCTAAACTGGTATGGAGTCTTTTTGTGGTGTTTTCACTGTGTTACTGTAATTAAAGTGTTGCACCAATACTTTACACATTGCTTCTTAAATTAAGCCTGACTGCTATGTGCCAAGTTACCAGAGGGTGAGCACAGGTTAATTTAGGTTGTCAAACAGTAACAGAGTGAAAACACCACAAAAAGATTCCGCACCAGTTTAGACAAATAGAGTATTATTTTATAAATAAAACAAGGCCAAAATGACAAAGATTCAATAAGTAGAAGTTGAGTTATATATTTTTAAAGAATACACTAAGTTTTAGCGCTTAGAAGAAATAAGCGCCTATAGGGGTTATCTGGTCGCACTGGACCGGGGCAAAGTCAATAGTTCAAGCCAACCATGATGGAGCGTAGGCCGGGGAGAGGAGCCATGCAGGCCTGGTGAACAGAGTACCTTGATACTGGTTGCAACAGCAAGATGCAGGGTGCAGATGAGCAATGTGTCAGTGTCAAGCACGCAGTCAAGCAGATGTGTCGATTTTCTTCATGCAGTGGCAGCGATGCATCGGGTCCATTGAGTGGAGCGCCGGTTCCGAGTGCGGTGCTTCTGAAGACGATGCACTGTGTTAATCCACGCTAGAGGAGTGATGCATCGATCTTCTCCACGCAGTGGCAGCAATGCATTGGTTCTGAAGCGGCGGTTCTGGATGCGATGTGGTGGTTCTGAGTGTGATGCGCCGATTCTACTCCCACAACAGGGTCGATGCACCGGTTCTGCTACACGCAGACTGCAGATGGTAAATTTCTCTGGTGCAAGTATCTGGGTTCACTTCCAGTGAACCAGGCACAAAAGCAGGGGTAGAGACTTTGATAGCCCCGAGTCTCAAGCAACAGGACGCAAGCCAACAAGCCCTTGGAGATCAGTTTGGTGCAAGGCAGAGTCCATCTCTCCTCAGCAGGGTCAGAGAGCAGCAGGCAACAGGGCAGCACAAGAGAAAAGCCAGCCTTCCAGGTCAGCAGCCCAGCAGAGTATCAGTCCTTGATGCAGCACAGCAGTTCTTATGACAGAGTCCAGTTGTAGGCCAGAAATGTCTGATTTGGAGGGGTCAGAGACCCAGTACTTATACCCATTGTGCCTTTGAAGTGGGGTGACTTCAAAGCAGGGTCTTTGAAGTGAACAGAGGTCCCTTCTTCCTAGCCCTGGCTCCAGACTATCAGTAGGGAGTAAGCAGCCCTTTGTGTGGGGACAGGACACTACCTATTCAGTTGCATGTGTTAGCTCCTCCATCACTTCCTTCCCAGGAAGGGCCATCAGAATGCAGATGAGTGCTCAGACACACCTAACCTTCCTGTGTTTGTGGCTGTCTTGAGGGAATGCACAAAGTGAAGCTGCCACCCACTCCGGACATATATTGGAGTCAGGCTGAAGGCACACAGACCAGTACGAGCATAGAAATGTCCACTTTCTAAAAGTGGCATTTCTAAAATAGTAATGTTAAATCCAATTTACCAGTAAAATGATTTATCAATACCATTCCAAGACATAAAACATGACGTTACTACTTTCTAATTAGTAATTATAACTTAAAGTGGATTAAAGAATTCCCAATGTTAACCTATTGTTATGTTCCCCAACCTACGCCTAAGTAGCAAAGCGACCTTTTACCTTCGTTTGTCCTACCTTGTTCTGCATAACGGTTCTAACACTGACCTTTTACCCAGTTATGTGCTGAATAAATGACAATTGGTTTCCTTAAAACTAGCCTCATTTATTATACATGAGGATTCTTGGTAAAATCCCCTGCTCATGACGTACATAGCAGGATTAACATACGCTGTACAAAAGTCATGTCCGTCTTCATCCTAGGGCAACAGAACTACTTTGCATAACTGAAATTATTGATTTAGGCTCATTTATATAATCGTACTCACAACATATAGATTGTGGTAGGAACCCCAAGGCTATAAAAGAACCGCACCTTCACTAGATAACGGAGGAGACGCTTCCATGCTGACACAAGACACTGAGGTCCCTGCATGCTGAAGCTTCAACACGCAGCAGTCCGACATCCCTTGCGGGGTGTCCAACTCGTGACCAAGACGGGGTCCTTCATTCTCTCCCATCAGGTAATGAGGTTGGCTCTTTCCTAGGTGATTCTTGGCTTTACACCCACATACATGGTAGGTACACTTAGGTACACTTAGGTAGGGTCCGTATTGTAGGAGTACGCTTGATTACTGTCATGTTTATATGCCTGCATATATTCACTGTTTTGGCACCATGGTAGAATTCTACCTTCTATTTACCCTGTTGGTGCTTGTAATCTTTTACATTTGCTTCTGTCTAATGATTGTCGCAGCAAACATGTTTTATACTAGAATGACGCTAGCTCAATAAATGCTTATTGAAAACATCCCCAACATTTATTCTGTGTATCTCTCTCAGACTAAGTGAGTACGATTGACTGAATGAAAAGTACTGTACTGTTTCCACGATCCCTGAAGGGTCAAGGGTTGTTAAGTTCAATGGTTGCCAGAAACTATTCGCTCTTTGGTAAGGTTAGGGGGCTTATGGTGGCACTGTGAGCTAGCTGGCCTATAGGCTGACATATCCTTTGGGGTTGTATGGAACCAGTCTAGACACCAATCCCTTAGTTTATGTTACCTACAAATGCGCAGATCCTTTGTATTTTTAGGAACTACACGACATGGCGCTGCCAACGTTGGTTTGGTTCTTATTTAACGGTCAAATCTGAGTAGTTCAGTCATGCTTTCTCAGAGACCCCCTACTCACATTTAACCAGAGATGTCTGGAGTGGGAAGGGAAAATCTGCCGCAGCTGAGTAGGTATATCCTATGTATTGGCTATAGGTTTGTTCAAGCTTGAAGGATTATAGTTCCCCACATTGTGCAAAAATATGATCTCTTTTCCTTACTACTTTCTCCAACAATGTCTGTCAATGGAGACGGCATTGCAAATGCAGGGGAAGAAGAGCCTGAAGGTGCTATTAACATTACAGAAAATTGCAGACATGCAGTTACTAAAAAAATACTGGAATACGGCCTCCTGGCAATGGGTGGTAGTGTTGCCTGTGTGATTGAGGCACACGAGGCATTCAGGACAGACGTATTCAGTTCTTGGGTCAAATTCCCACCTGCAAATGCCTGCACACATTTGTTTCATACTTACATTGAAGATGGGACACCTGAAGAATACTTTCCATACATGGACGTAGAAGTCCCGTTAACCTCCCATATTAATTGGTTTAAAGGCACCCTCCCCCACACCACAGAAAATGTGAGACTCAGTCCGCTCAGGCAGAGATGGAGTGACCTGGCCGGTCCTAGTTGCTTACACACCACATCCAGAGATAGATACATTGCAAGCAGAAGAATTGCGTACACTTTACAGAGACATAGTAAAACTGCACAGAAACCTTACACAGTTTGTAATGCAATTACAATTCAACCTGCAAGGATTACTTAAGCTGCTCAACCTCAAATGACTACGACAAATATCAGCCCACAAACGCCGAATGCAATGATGGGAAGAATGCCCACTAAACATGAGCAAATGCAGTTCTGAATAGCACAGAAAATAGCACAGCTTGAAGCAGTATTTTGCCATACGCACCAGTAGGAAAAACTTAGAATACTAATAATTTAATTGCCAATGGAGATAGATCCCTCGATAGAGGATTGTAACACTTGGGGTACAGTTTTCGCTGCCGTTTATACCAGAACACATGGTACTCCCTCAATAGCAGTTATACCAGATGTATTGAAACAAATACCAGAATGAGTACGGGGCAGAACCTGCCCTGGACTTGGGGATGAAACAGATTGCCCAGGTATCAACAATTTTGTTAGGTAACATAAAAGGGGAGGTAGCAGCGGTGGTTATACACCAATGTCTGAGGGAAAAGACTCCTGCACAACAGGAGCAAGAACTACCTAAGATTATCGAAGAAACCTATGCGTTGCTGGGTAGAGACAACTTGGGGGCTAGATCTGGGAAACCACAAATAGCGAGTAATTCTGAAAAGGATAACTCAAAACAAGCACCCGATTCTTCTACAAAGAAATGGGATAACAAATAATCAAAAACTAATAAGCAGAATGCATCACAATCACGGGGTCGGTCTCCTCAACAGGACCCTCTGAGAAAAAATACAATCTTAGGAACCGTGATAATATTAAAAAACCTGACAGGTATCAGGATACTGATACACGTTCCTCTTGTTCCTTTCAGAGCTCATCAAAACACTCGGAGAGGGAAGGATGGTCAGAACACAGATCAGAAGACGGTGTCAAGCCAAAAGACACACATCGCACTTCAGATTACATTATCAAACCCAAAATTAAACCTCAATTTAAAAAGAAGAAAGTAGCAGGCCTTAAAATAAGAAATGCCCAAGTTACTGAGGACTCTGCTACTGAATGGGGAATGGGCTCTGATGATGTTAGACAGCGCAGCAGAAGTAACAATAGCTTGCCAGAACCTGATAGAATTTCTGGTGACAACAACTTTGAATGAACATATCACGGTGGATACACCGGATACAAGGATAAGTGTACCACATCGTTTACAAAAAATTACGCTCCAGATGGAGGGGGACATACCCAGGAAAGTGAAAGGTCTCTTTTAAGATAACCTGACATATAGATATGATATCCTTTTGGCCCAAAAAGATTGGCCGCCTGAGTTCGTTATGGTGTGCCCTAAGGAGGAAGATGTAATTTTACCGGCTTTCTCCGACCTTGTTCCAGAGTCACTTAACATTCATACTCGCAGGAGTGGGCATTAGCGCTACCTCCCACACTTTATCTCCATCATGTAGGGTGGGATACTGAGTCACCTCACAATGAAATCCCATTAAAATCTACTCCTACTCCACAGAGGCAGTACCCAATAAAACATGACATAAAGAAACAAGTCAGGGAGATCTTAGATCGACTTGAGTACCAAGGTGTGATTGAAAACTGCACCTCTTCCATAAATAATCCTTTGTTTCCTGTAATGAAACTTGACAATTCATACCATCTAGTTTTAGAATATAGGCATTTGAGCACATGCAAATAAATATTTGCAGTACAAAATATACACACTGCTGCATTAATAAATAACATTGTGCAGAAAAAATACAAAACAACACTAGAAATCTCAAATGGATTCTTCTGCCACAATATAGTGCCTGGAAGCGTTCTCGGCCCTGGGTTCTCAACGCCAATTCTGTAGACTGCCTCAAGGGTATAAGAATAGCTCTGGGTTGTTCTCAGCAAGAGTAACAGAGTTACTTCAAAATTGTGATGAGGAGGCATTGTCCTACGCAGATGATATTTATCTTATGGACGATGAGTTATTGGAACACTTGAACAGGGTGAATTACATAATTTTGGGGTTTACCACTGTGGGCTACAAATTTTACTTTAAAAAATCAAAATGTGCCCACCTCAATGTCCTAATTTTGGGATATGAGCTATCAAGTGAAGGAAAAAGCCTGCCAGCAATATTTTTTAGAAAAAGTTGCACTGCTTCAACCTCCATAGACTCTGAAAGGTTTACAATCCATTTTAGGATTCCTAAATTTTGGCAGAACATACATTTTGGATTACGCTGAAAGGGTTAAACGTTTCTACGACCTAATCAGACCTGATTTTTCAGTCCAACATTGGACACAGGAACACACAGAAATTATCCATTCCGTACAAGCTGACATGATAGCTTCCAAACATTTACACACACGTGTGACTAGCACAAATTTGGTGATCCATGTAGTCGCGGGTCAATCAGGGTACACTTATCTCACCTTCAATGAAGGCAAAATGGTACCCATTGCATACAAATCACATTTGTACACAAACGCTGAAATGCATTTTCAATCCACAGAAAAAATGCTGACAGCAGTACAAACTGCTGTAGTGAGAGAAAGAGCACTAGCACAGGGGAAACGCATAATTGTCGTGACTCCAGTACCAACCTTAGAGGCTGTTACCAAAGCAAGCAAGCGTTTCAAAAGCAAAAGCACTGCATTCGCGATGATACATTGGACCAATTCTCTCACTGCAACAGATGTAGACTACAAATTTGATTCTACATTAAAAACACAAGCATTCCTGCAGTACAAACAAGAATATCCTTTTCCAAATTAAATAGTGCCTCTAGATTAGTATGAATACATCATTTATACTGACGGATCTGCCCAGCCTGCCATAGGAAGTAAACAGCAATACAGCGCAGCATGTGCAATTGGGAAGGTGCATATGCGGGATGCATGTTCCATCCTAGCAATACACAGACGCAGTCTCTAGGAGACTGCACGGTACAGCTTGCAGAACTGATAGCCCTGATACTGGCACTAAAAAATAAGGATCAGGAATTCCCCACACTCATCGTGTGCGATTTATTATTTTGCGTCCAGTCATACAATGAATATCTTCACTATTTGGGCCAGAATGGGTTTAGAGAGTCCAAAGGTTGCACAATAAAGCACAAGTTGCTTTGGGAACAGGTGGCAAAGCTGAAAAAATGCTTGCCACAGGCTCATGTAATTCACACATTGAGTCATCAGCGTGTTGGCGTGCACATTGAAGGGAATTCATTGGCTGATGAAGCCGCCAAGGCAACATTGCGAACTGCTGCCATTGCTGCAATCACTTGTCCAAGTACGAGGCTAGAAGGACAGATAATAATAGCTGTAAACGCTACGCACAACAGCTCAGCCTTGCCAAAAGGTTTTCCACTCAAGTACTCCTTCAAGTTAGATGCGCACAACATTCCATATGTGGGGGAGTGGTGGATAGAGTAATACCAAACATGGATTGCAGATTAGGATTCATTCTGGCTGTGCACGAGGGTCTTGGTTCAGCACACGCAGGTATCGCTGCGACTGTTTCACTACTAAACAATGGTCCTAGACTTCTTAAAGCTACAATTTAGTTATGAAAGCATTCATAAGTCAAAAAGCATCAGGTACATATAGAATTAGCATAGGATCATTAATGTACCACCAATTTCTTTGACATACAAGCATGTACATCCTCAAATGACACAAAGGCAGTGAAAGGCTTTAAGAAGTCTAGGACCATTGTTTTCTATATCAATCGTTACCCAGGTCTGTGGACAATTGTGGGTTACCCCATTATATCATAATGGGTGTTTCACTGCTAAAGCAGCGTTATTAGTGGTCAGGTCTTACTAAACAGACCGAGGGCTTTGTCCTCAAGTGTGACATCTGTCAGCAGATGAAAGGTTACATCGTAGCACGTCCACCACAATTACCACTACTAATATCAGACAGACCACTCGCATGTGTCTATTTGGCCACTGCGGCCCCTTACATTCTGACGCGCTTACAAGTACATCGTGGTGGCAGTGGATTCATGCTCTAGATTCCTGTGGGTTTGGCCTCAGCGCTCGGCTGATGCCCAAACTGTTATAAAGGATTTGCGAGTCTTCATAGGGACGTAAGCAATTGGCACATTACAGTCCGACTGTGGCCCTGCGTTTAGCTCACAGGCGTACAAAGAAGCCATGGGAAGTTTGGGTGTAGCATTGTGGTACTCCTCCCGTATCATCCAGAGGGAAATTCGATTGTGGAGAAGAAGGGCCAGGACTTAAAGCACACCTTAACAGCTAGAGTATTAGGCTCGGGTAGCAGTTGGGTCAATCACCTATATGGGGTCCAGAGGCCACTTAACAACATGCCAAGAAGTTCCTTGGGGGACCGCACTCCATATGAAGTCCTGTTTGGGATAAGAATGTGGGTACTGGACCTCAATTGTGGTAGCACAGTGGCGGATGAAAAACAATTTGACATCAATGATCGTTTGGCTGTTTTACAGGAACTCAATGAATTCCGGACATTACAAAGCAACGTCCAAGGAAAACGCACCACCACTGGAGAAGTGAAAGCTGTTCCGGCAAGACCTGCCTGGGTCCCGAAGACTGGGGTCCTGGTCAGAGAAAATATTGTGGACATAAAATATTTTGGGCCATCTTACAGAGCGCCTGTACCTGTCCTGGTGGTGGAAGGAACGAGAACAGTACTTCTTCCGCCCCTTGCCCGCTGCAAAGACAAGAGATTCATCTCAATTGATCTGATCAAACCAAACCATGTGGCTAATACCCAACTCAACTCCACTTCGCAAAGTGAAGGAGTTACCAACAATGGATTTCAAATAGTACCTGTTGAAATTGAATATCAAACTACAAATGAAACACAGATCTCATTTTGGCCTAATACCGACATCTATGTGAATATGTTTCGAACTGAGGCATCTGCCAGTTCCACAAAATCTGCTGAGCTACCAAAGATAGATCGGACTGCGTCTGGCTACTTCATCGATTTTGACGATTTCTCATCGGATCGGATACCGCCACCACCTGTTTCCCACAAACAACGAATTTGTGATTTCTATCTTAATTACTTTGTTTTTCCCTGGCTATAGTTCTGGATTGCAATTGGTCTACTGTTCCTAGTCCTTTGGATTGGTATTGTGACTGTCTTCTTCTTGCTCCTGAATGGACATTACCTCCCAGAACACTTTGCATTACAACATGTGAACTTGATCCTGAAACCGCATGCATCATCACACCGTGAATATAGGGACCTTTCCTTAGTAAACATTACAGCATTTCTAGTTTCTGAAGGAATAGTTTGGGACAGACTCTCCTATGAGGTATAGGGTCCTTCTTGAGAATACCGCATTTATTTAAAATCTCTCTTAGTGATATCATCACCTCGAGTACTCTCTCTGATGATTGGGACATTGAAACTGTGCATACTATGCTATCTGAATTGGAACAATCTGCTGCATTTTTAAATGATGAATTGTATGATGGTACACCTAATTTTGACACCATGTTTTGTTACCAACACTATTGTCACCACTTTTTGCACAAAGCAAGTATCCCACGTAAAGTTTTCACTTACCATCAATGGGAACATTGCCCAACATCCGAAAGGTAGTTCAACCACATTTGCACAAAAGTTTGCTTTTTTTCTGGGTTTAACACTACAGACACGATCCCTTATTACTATAAGCTTGCACGTACACCTACAAAGAAAAATATGCTCTCTAACACTAAGCTGATATATTCTGCTTCCTTTATTGCCCAGCTGTCTGTACATGGTTTCGACTTTTAGAAAGACACTATAGACACAAAATCTGTCTGGGGGACTAAAGATTGACAAATTCAGGGAACTGAGGCCTTATTTAGAGCATGCCTCATACCACATCAAATGAATTCCCTGAACAAGACTGTGCAACAGACTTCCTGTCTTAGACTAGCCAAGATCAAGGATTAGAAGACACCTCAGATTCCCTCACTTACACACTTTGAGGGTTGGCAAAACTATACACTACACAGTGAGGATAGATTACATGCCATACTACACAATGGTACTTACAATTCATCAGACCTCAATTGGAAGGGATGGTTGGTTTGGCTGATCAACACAAATAGGTGTCAGTCAAGATTCAGGGGTACCACCGAAGGGTTCTTTTTATCCTTAAGCCTGATCAGCACTATGTACAATCAGAACACTCGGGTGGGGGCATCTTACAGTGTTGGGAAGTTATGCCTAGAGTGGCTAAAGACCTCGACACTGTCCCAAGTGAAACAACACTTATCTCTTCTCTCAGATGACATTGATCATAGGGATTTTTTGTTAGGTCCCCTGTTAGACCTGGCACCATTGGCGTGGGTCTCCCTTCAATTTTTTGCCTTTGCCTCCTGTGTTTTGCTGTGTGTTGGACTCCATTTTTGCTGGTCTAGATGCTTTGGGCACTTTGCCACTGCTGTTCAGTGCCAAAGTGCAAGCGCTCCCTTTTGTAAATTGTGTTATGGATTAGTGTTTCCATGATTGGCCATTTGATTTACTTGTCAGACCCTAGTATAGTGCACTGTGTGTGCCCAGGGCCTCTAAACCAAATGCTGCTAGTGGGCTGCAGCACTGATTGTGCCTCCCACAGAAGCAGCCTGTAAAATGTAACTCTGGCCTGCCATTGCAGAGCCTGTGTGCAGTCTGGGACTGCCATGTCGTCTTGGCAAGTGCACACACTTGCCAGTCCCCAAACCTTCCCTTTTCTATATATTAGTCACCCCTAAGGTAGGTCCAAGGTACCCCTGTGGGCAGGGTGCATTGTATGTGAAAGTTAGGACATGCCCTGATGTGTGTGGCATGTCCTGATAGTGAAATACTGCCAATTTCGTTTTTCACTATTGCAAGGCTATCTGTTCCCATAGGACAGAATGGGGAGTTTGGTTATAAATCCTTATAAACATAACTGACCCTGGGAACAAGTTTAGTATGCCTGAACTCAGGATATTAAAATACATCTTTTAATGAGGGTGATTTTTACATTCTGTGTTTGAAAATACCACTTTTAAAAAGTAGGTATTTTCTTGCCTAACCATCCAGTGTGCCTCTGCTAGGTTTGTGTATTGCATGTCTGGCTTTTGGATGACAGGGGCTGGAGAGGGGCAGTGGCTCCAGAAGTCTGATGAGTCAGGGCTGGGCTGAATAGACCTGGGCTGTATTTAGAGTAGGGGGAGGAGATTTCCTTTCACCTGCATGGGCCGGGTCTGCCTTCAACAATGCTGTCTCCTCCTCCTGCCACGAAGCTGCACCAGTGAGGAAAGAACTGGTTTTGGCTGGGTAGACACTCTCTGCCTTCAGAGAACAAACGATTATTGTGTATAAAAAGAGGGGCCCAGGCCCCAGACTTTTAGATCACTTCTGGGAAATCAAGAGGGACCTTTGCCAAGGAGAAGAGCCAGATACGCTGAGGAGGAATACTGCCACTGTGCTGTTTGCTGTTTGGGGTTGGCCTGCAGTGGCTGCTTGCTGCCTAGGAAAGGAGAAAAAGGACTTTTCTGTTTGCTTTGTCACCTGCTTGAAGAAAAGATCTCCAAGGGCTTGAAACTGAGCTTGCCTCCTGTTCTGAAGTCTCAGGGACACAAAGACTTCATCCCTTCTGTCTCTCTGCATCTGGAACTGCTGTTTCAGCTGCCACAGAAGGAAATTGAAACACTGACGCCGGCGAGTGACCTATAACCTGCATCGAATCTGTGGGCACCGCTCGTGAAGAGCACGACGCACCGCCCCGACTTGCACCGTAGGCCCGACGCCTGCTGACGCCGTGCCGCAATGACTCCGAAGCCATCAGCGAGGCCGCTGCCTGCACCGGAGCCGAGGACACCGCTCGTGACGTCCACGACGCAATGTCCCGACTCGCACCGCAGCACCAACACCGGTGCTTCTTCAATGCGGAGCTGATCCTCGACGTGGGTGACTCCTGAATTCATCGACATCGCACCATCGTAAGGAACAGACGCCTCGCCGCCATCGTGACGTCACCTCCCCGACACAGTAAGGAACAGACGTCTCACCTCCACTGCACCGCAGTAAGGAACAGAGGCTTCATCTCCCCTGGGGTGGTAAGGAACCGACACCGCAGGCGCCAACGAAGCATCACCTCCCGGACGCCGTGCACCGCCGTTGCTTTCATCAATTCCAAGGTACTGTTCTTTGTGGGTCTGCTTGAAACCGGGCCCGACGCCGCGCACCTCGCGGTCCGCACCGCTCTTTGGGATTTTCTTCTGTCACGACGTCGTAATGACTCCAGGTGGAGTTATTTGTTGCTAGAAGCTTGATTTGAGTGAATAACCTATTTTTAAGGATATTTTTGATACTGTATTGTGGATTTTTGTAGTTTTGTCTTGTTTTGGTTTGGATAAAGATTACTTATTTTTCTAAACTGGTGTGGTGTCCACTTGTAGTGTTTTCACTGTATTACTGCATGTGTTCACAAATGCTTTATGCACTGCCTCTGAGATCAGCCTGTCTGCTCGTGCCAAGCTACCAAGGGGGTGAGCAGGGGTTATTTTAGAAGTGTATCCCCCTTACCCTGACTAGAAGCAAGGGTCCCTATTTGGACAAAGGTACCCACCTCTGCCAACTAGAGACCCCCATTTCTAACATCCCCAGAAACCACGTCAGAAGCGTTTCTTGTATGCTATTTACAACGAGCTATGGAAAATCTCTCAACAGGAGACTGCTGAGAGACTATGTGAGATTGATAGGGTTAACATAGAAAAGGCTTTGGCAGTTGTTGACAATGGTGTGACCACACTATCATCCAGAATTTATTAACTGGGCAACATTGTGTCTTCTGCAATAGATATAATGGAACAGGATTTGTATATTCTACAACATGGACAATCGCAATTGCGATCCACTCTATTATTAAACTGGATGCTACAATTGTTGTGTTCTGGCCATGTGCCCTGGCTTTATATCAACAGTACGACTCCGTTCTCTGTATACAATGTAAGGGAAAGACAGATGATAATGGCACGAAGAGATGCAAAATATACCATATTGTACATTGAAAAATTGGACCAATTACCTTTCACCATTGCTGAGTCACCTTCCACAGAATGGTTAATCCATGGCTACATGACACTGCCAGTCACGACATTCCAATTTCAATACTGTCATCCGTATCACCAGGTAGGCAGATACGAAGCGCTAGGAGAAGGATACATACATGATTACTGGGAATTACCATACACAATGCTTTTGTTGCTAACTTGTCCTGTCATTTGAAGGGTTCCCCAGCTGCTGTGATTCATCCTGTCTTCAAGCTGCTCTCGAATGGGAGCTATTTGATGCTGAATGATCAAGGCTGTTGTGGGATGGTACCAAGCATCACATATCTTGTCACAGTAAGTTCCAGGGTTACTTGTTGTATGCAAGTGTTGTTTCCATCGACCAACACAGTTAGGGAGGCAACGCTATGCCCTTCATTGAATGTTTCCTTCATACGCTTTGATTCTCTGACCAGACTGAAAGCCATGCTTTTTCAGAAGGATGTTGCCTTAACCTCAGCCCGAGAGATTTTTGATCTCCAGGTTGCAAGGTCTTCATCTGAGATACAGGCACTAGTCAGTACGAATTTCCCACTCCATTTTGGGGAAATGGTTCATTGTATCTTTAACATGTCTGATACAAGGGGGATCATGCACCTATTTAAACATATGGGTTTTGGACTATTGAGCACCTTTCAGACAATCTTCGGAATTATTCCAGCATCCATGCACTCCGTAGTAAGCATTTTTGGAGGGCTTCCGCAGGTCCTACTACTTATAGTGGGCATCCTGGTTTTAGTTTTCCTGCTACGCAATGGACGGCCCAGTTCATCGAGAGATGGAAAAGGCACTGCTACTGCAACATTGTCGTGAACACATGCTACTCCATCTGGGCATACCCCGGCTTCGGGAGCTAAGCAAGCATTGGTTCCCATCATTCAGACCAGTTTGGGTTGACTGCATCTTTCCAGTGTTACGCTGCCTATTCTGCCGATACGAATGCTTGTTGGACATGTGTCTGACCCTGCCATCGGTTGCGCCACCGGATATGGACGTACTACTGGACCCCTTAAAAACCCACGTGTATCAGTGTCTTCAGCGTATTCCCATGTTGATGATGACATTCCATGGGATGCTTCAGCTCCTGGTGGAACAGACGGCTCTACAACAGGCTCCCAGGTATCGAGTGTTTTCTCAGCGCCTGATGTGGGAACTGTAGAAGATCACCTTTGCTCTATTGACCTGATATAAGAGATGTTACAGGGACCGTCGTCTCCGAATGCGCGCTACAGTGATGTTGTGACTCCCACGCAGGACTCATAAATATTTAGCTCTCCATGTGATGGGAACAATTCGGCCTTTTTTCAAAACAAAACTAAATTGGAATGAAAAACATTGTTTTGTTTTATTTTTTCTGCTCTCACTGAGCACCATGGCTTTCGATGTGCTCAGTCAGTCTGATCATATATTGACTTTTTAGTGGATTTGTAGAGCTTTTGAATTTCAATAGCATCCTTTTTTACATATAACATGTTTTTAGATGTTTTCAGACACTGGTTTTATGACAATGTTTTTATGCTTTTTTAGTAGGCTTATTTTAGCATTAGTTGACCTTTTCGATCTTCGGATGAGGAGTGGGTGTTATGTTCCCCAACATAGGCCTAAGTAGCAAAGCGACCTTTTACCTACATTTGTCCAACCTTGCTCTGCATAACGGTTCTAGCACTGACCTTTTACCCAGTTATGTGTTGAATAAATGTCGATTGGTTTCCTTGAAACTAGCCTCATTTGTTATGCATGAGGATTATTGGTAAAATCCCTTGCACATGACGTACATAACAGGATTAACATACTCTGTACGAAAGTCATGGCCATCTTCATCCTAGGGCAACAGAACTACTTTGCATAATTGCAGTTATTCATTTAGGCTCATTTACATAATCGTACTCACAGCCTATCGATTGTGGTAGGAACCCCGAGGCTAACCTTGTGGCATAAAAGAACCGCACCTTCACTAGATAATGGAGGAGACGCTTCCACAAGACACTGAGGTCCCTGCATGCTGAAGCTTTAACACGCAGGAGTCCGACATCCCTTGCTGGGGGGACCAAAACGGGGTCCTTCAATCTCTCCCATCAGGTAATGGGGTTGGCTCTTTACTAAGGGATTCTTGGATTCTTTACACCCACATACATGCTAGGTACACTGAGGTACACTTAGGTAGGGTCCGCATCGTAGGAGTACGCTTGATTGCTGTCATGTTTATATTCCTGCATATATTCACTGTTTTAGCACCATGGTAGAATTCTGCCTTCTATTTACTCTGTTGGTGCTTGTAATCTTTTACATTTGCTTCTGTCTAATGATTGTTGCAGCAAACATGTTTTATACTTGAATGACACTGGCTCAATAAATACTTATTGAAAACGTCCCCAATGTTTATTCTGTCTATCTCTCTGAGACTAAGGGAGTACAATTGACTGAGCGAAAAGTACTCTACTGTTTCCATGATCCCTGAAGGGTCAAGGGTTGTCATGTTTGATGGTTGTCAGAAACTATTCGCTCCTTGGTAAGGTTGGGTGGCTTATGGTGGCAATGTGAGCTTGCTGGTCTATTGGCTGACATATCCTTTGGGGGTTTCCGGACACAGTCTAGACACCAATCCTTGCTTCGAGGATACGCTCTAGTGCTGGAGGCTGCGGAGGCCCTTTTCTTAGACCGAGCAGAGGGGCTGAAAGTGAGCCCCTTTGCCGGGACCGACTTGCGGTGCCTATATTGCCTCCTGCTCTGTTGATGTTGCCGGCCGGGCAGGAGACCCGGACCTTGCCCTGCTCCCTCCTCCTGCCTCCCTGCCTGGCGGGATCAGACTGCAGGCTGCAGCGGTGGAGGTAGGCCCTGCCACTTGAGCAAAGCGGGCAGAGTGCTGTGGATCCCCTGACCTCGTTGACCGCTGTGAGTAGACCCTGGGCCCCTGCCGCCTGATGGACTGCCGCCTGATGGAACTGGGCCTGCCACCTGGAGGATCTCATATTGCACACAGCCTTGTCCAAGGCCCTCTCCTCTTGGCCTTTTCCCTTTAATGACTGTGACACCTCGCGTCTGGGAGGAGGCTGCCTGGAGGCGCCCTGAGACTCAAGAACCATTGCGGTGGGGTGCAGATGGAGGGGGCAGCCTCCTGTGCCCCTCCCTGGCTGTATGTCATTGGCTGCGTCCCATCCCCAGCTATGCTATAACAGTTGAGGGACACTGCTAAATACTTCGCATTCCTTGCTGCGACTAGTGGTGGGCCTTCGATGCAGCTCTGGAGAGCACAGGCATTCCCCCCTGGCACCTGCCATATGGTCCTCACTTGGAGTAACAAACTTGTTGCCTAGTGCCCTTCGCTGAACACTGAGGACTACTTCATTGCAGGGGAAGATTGCCTGCTTGGGGGCTGGATAACCAGAGTGAGTGGTGCAGCAGGGTGACATAACCCGGAAGGTACAGTGCCTGTACTCATCCACTAGTTGTGGATATCATGACAATGGGGAAAGCCACCAGGAAAAGAGAGGCTGCAGACCCTGACTCAACCCTGAACGCGACTTTGGGACCACCTGGGATAGAGGGGTCGTCTTTGGGGGACTGTGGCAGCTCAGCTGCGGACACCATTCTGAATGAGAAAAAGACATCATAGGATGCACTGGAACTGAAAATTGATACACTGGTTGTGGATCAGGGCCTGCTCCACGATGACCAGTGACGACTGGCTGAGTGGGTTACCACCACAGAGAGAACCATAGAGGAAATCCATCCGGAGGTGAGATCAATGAGATGAATCGTAAAATTAAGGACTTTGAACTACGGGTAGAGGATGCCGAAAACAGGGCGAGAAGAAACAATCTGCAAATTCTTGGCCTACAAGAATGAGCTGAGGACCAGAGCACCGATATGGTCACCTTCCTGGAAGATGGGCTCCGTACAGAGATAGCGCCCACAGGCTTATCCCAGTTATTTGCGCTGGAGAGGGCCCATCGAGTGCCCTAGAGGCCTCCACCACCTAGAGTGGGGCCCCGACCGGTGACTGCCAGAGTGCTGCACTTTAAAGACAGGGACCACCTCCTATCTCAGGCCCGAATGAAGGGGGATATCACCATAGACAATGAAAGAGTCATGATCTTCCCAGGCTTTTCCAGAGCAGTCCAGCAACAGCCGGCTTAATTCATGGAAGCAAAGAGACACCTACGGCAACTCTACATAGCGTACACCATGCTGTTCTCGGCGTGCCTTCGGGTCAGCTATGAGGACACCACACAGTTCTTCACCTCCCCACACCAGATCTGGGAGTGGACCGAACAGCTGCCCCATCAGGCAGATACCCGCTGGTGCGCAGACGGAGGAAGGAAACCAGACATCGTCAACTGTGACTGGGGCCTGGATTGGAACAATCCCGTCGCAGATCCAAGCTATGCAAGAGCGCCAAAGGGTGGTGGAGGTTGTGGCGGCTATCACTGGTACTGGCTAACCTCCCGCCATTGAAACCTGACAAAGAAATAGAGGAGAATACTGAATCAGACCGTGGATCCGGCTCTTCCCACAATACAGAGTCCTCCCTCCCGCGATGCACTCCGCATTTAGCTGATGATCTTGGTTGACTCTGGAACCCTGGTGGCACTTAGCCTTTTGTGGGGGTGGGGGGTTTGGTTGTAGCTCCGAGAAGGAATATGCCTACATTGTGGAATGATGTTTACCTGGGGCGAGCTGGCCTACACGACAATGTATGTATATCTTTTATCAATCTTCTGGGTGGTCGGGTGAGGCCGGGTTGTGGCTGAGTGTAAACACCCCCTCCGTTGTTACGCTGCACAAATACACGGTGAGGGTTCTCCCTGGAGCGATCTCCCAGCTGGACCGATTTGGTTCCATATCGGGCCTGCACATAAATTGGCAAAAATCGCTTGTGTTCCCCCGACTCTGGACATGCCCCAATCGCGTGATCTACAGGGGTTGATATGGGAAAATCACTGCATGAAATACCTTAGGTTGAAGGTATATCACGCTACTAGCGACGTGCTGGATAGCAATGTCAGGACGGCAATTTGTTCCTTCCGTGCCAGCTCTGGAATACCTTGCCCTTGTCGATGGCAGTTCGGATAGCGGTGGCCAAGATGGTGGCTACCACTTATAATCCGTCAAAGGCTTTTTGCTGAACTGAACTCATTAATAGTGGAACTAACCTGGGGAGCTGGTAGGAGGCAAGTAACACTGACTAAATTGCGTAGGCCCACCGATGATGGAGGGCTCACGGCGCCAGATTTTGAGTACTACTACCTGGCAACCCAGCTACAATGGCTTAATCAATGGCTACATGCCCGGCTACATCCTGGGAAGAGAGACCCGGGAGATGCCCACAGTACAAAAATATTGTTTCAAATGCTACTGACACCCAAACGTCCTCTACTGGGTGCTTTTGATGCTCTGACGACGGTGCAACATTGTTGGTAGCGCAGCTTACAGCGCACCCGTACTCCACTACCATACATATCCGACCTGACATTACGCTCATTTGAATGTATCAATACAACAGGGGCATTGCGGGGGATATGAGAGTGTGAGGGGATGGGTGTGGCCCGAGTGGGCGGTCTCTACGGAGATGGCGAGCTCCTTCCTTTTGAGGAGCTTGCTTAGTATTTTGGGATTCCACCGGTATAGGAAGCTGGCTTAGTATATGGTGCACACTTTTTTAAGTGAAGCACCTTAAACTAATCCAGACAACTCTTATGGTGGTTAAACAACCTTAGAAAGCTCTCTAAGTGGCAGCTGTGGAGAGCAGCCTTCAGGCTTGGTCCAGAAGATGTGTTAAGCAGCTTGTTTTACGAGATCTAATCATGTAGTGTAGGTTAAACGAAAAAGAACCACACACTGTATATGTAAAATATGTCTATTCATTACACAACACTCACTAACACATTGGTATATCTCATAGCCATAAATATCAACACAAATACACAAGAATACTTCAATTGCAAGAGGTAAGTAAGTACAATACACAGTGGTCTCCAGGGGAGACCAAACCATATACTATCAAAGTGGAATGCGAACTACGATCGAAGTCAGGACTTGGACCAGGAGACTCAGAAGAGCTGGGGACATGAGTAACCACCTATGGTAAGTACCCAGGAACCCCACGGAGGCTGTGTGCAGAGTAAAAACACAACTGTGTACTCAATAGAAGACAACGGGAAAGACGCTGTTGCAGTTTTAAAGTAGAAGGACCCTTCCCAGTGGACCCTGAAGAAACCCTATGGAAGACAGAAGGTTGGAGAGTCACCCCACTCCTGGACATCCCAGTAACCAGGATACCTACACCAGGGAAGCCAGGTGTATAAGTGTGAAGTGAAGTCGGAAACCGCCGTAGACCACAATAGAGGACTTCAGTGAAGATGCCACTGACAAAGACTGTGCAAGGGTCTGGTGGAATCCAAGGGTGGATTCTTGAATAGAATAACCTGCAAGCAGAGGTGACAGAGTCTATTCCACTCAGAGGTGACCAGGAGGCACGGAAGTCTATGCCACTCAGAGGTGACCAGGAGACACGGAAGAGCAATGCCTACCGTTGTCGGATGATGCAGGAGTGATGACGGTGATTTGTCGCTTCAGCTTTGAGGACGAGGCGATGCTGAGGAAGACCAGGAGCCATGCACGAGCTGCCCCACGTCAAAAGTCGAGAACCAGGGGGTCGGTATTCGGCAGGACCACCAACAAGCCTTGGCAACTGCAACTGGTTTGGAGAGCGAAGAAGGAGCAACGTTGGGATCAGCAAGGTCCAAGGGCCTCATCACATGAGGAGAGTCAGAGCAGGTCCCAAGCAAGCAGAGGATCCCACTGAAGTAGGAGAAGACCTTCAAAAGGACCCCCAGGCCAAAGGCACAGGAGTCACAAGAGGTCCTCATACTGCTCACCAAAGATGAAGCTCGCAGAGGATGCGGTGAGGATGCTGATCTTGGCAGGAAGAGATGCTGGATACTGGCCTCAAAATTGCAGGGAGGACAGGCCAGTCCTTGAGGGAGTAGCAGAACCACCACCTGTGTTGCTGAGTCTTTCAAAGTTAGTGGGATGTCAGGAGCAGCAGACCGGCCAGCTTCATTGTTGTGCCTGCAGATGCAGGGGAGTGACTCATTCACTCCAAGGGGGATTACTTTGGGTGTCCTTGATGCCAGAGGTCGGTTGAAGATCCTGAAAGAAGCACAGACACAGACAATGAAGAAGACTTGCAGAACAGCGAGACCAGGAGCAGCAGGAGTCTTCCGTGATTCAGTCTTGGTTTAAGGCAAAGTCTAGCTACATCCAAGTGTCCAGACAGTCGAAGAGTGATGTGGTTTCAGGGTTGAGTCTTGTCCCACAATGAATCTGAGGACTCACCCACAGGTAAGTCCTTTTATACCCTAAGAAAGGGGTTAGGACAACTCAGAAGTCCCTCCCAGAGGAGGGGCTGGACAGAGGGGAGGATACTCCCATGTCCTTTGTCCAGTTTTGCATCAGAACACGAGCCAAGGACTCCCAGAACTGGTTCCAACTGGAGTATGCAAGGAGGGCACCAAATGTGCCCTTCAAAGCGGTCTGGTGGCGCTGGCAAACGCCCCCACCCCAGCCCAATACACTAAGTCCTGTCTGGGAGGTGGTCGCACCTCCCTGTGACAGGAAACCTATTGTTCTACCTTCCCCTGCTTGAGCTCAGCTCAACAGAAGGGCAGAATTGTGTCTGGGGTTGACAGCAGCACTAGCTTGCTGGCAGACGCTGGAAGGCTGTTGCCAGGAGTACTTTGGGCTTCCCCCAGTGCATGGAACCATACCTCCAACACCGGTAAAGGTGTTGGGGTATGTTTCCAACAGGTTTGATACAGGTTTGATACCGAACATGCCCAGGTTCGGCACCGCCACAATATAGTTAGCCATCTCGTAATGACAGCTGACCGCACTTACAAAGCCTGGAGAATCGACTCTGGGGTTTTTAGGGGTGTCCTGCTCATGCAGGGGCACCCACACACTTATAACCCAGCACCCTGCCTTCTGGATTAAAAGGCCTGGCTTAGGGATGACTTATAGGTTATAAGTGTAGTGACCTCAGATATAAGAAAACGTATATCTGTCGTAAGTGGTGCTAGCACCAGCTTACACAGGCTGCAATGGCAGGCCTGTAGTCACAGTTTGAGTGGTCTCTCAGGGGTGGCACAATACATGCTACAGCCCATGGGGGTCCCCTAGTGTACCTATGCCCTGGGTACCTCGGTACATACTAGGGACTTATATGGGTGCACCAGTAGCCAATTGTGGAGGTACAGAAGTACTTACAATGTCAAATTTAGGGACTGGGGTCCTGATTAGGAGGATCACAGTCAGGCTAGCCCAAAAAACATACTGACACCAGCAAAAAGTGGGGATAACCATGCTAGAAGGATCCTACCGTCCTACAACCGGGTCACTTCCTATTACCCCGCTGGCTATAAGAAAACACTGGAAGTCAGGGACGACAGAGCCCCCGGTTCACCTATGCAGCCATACAATACGGTCGACCTCTGGAAGAACACATGCTATCACGCTCCTCTATAGAGCATTGAACGTGAACATCCACACACCATTGGAAGACTGTGCCAAAAGTGGGAGAATGATGTAGCGGTAGCGCTCTCGGAGGCGCACTGGACTAAGATAATAAATAATGTCTATACAGTCTCTCGCAATGCCAGATTTAAACTTATTAACAACTACTTCTTACATAGGGAATACCTTACACCGATGAAGATATTGTGGTATTTCGGGGCGCATGACCTGAGATGTCCTAGATGTGGAGAGCTGAGATATTGCATATGGTCTGGGCCTGTCCAGAACTATGAGAGTTTTGGGAGGGAGTGATGGCCTGTATTAATGACGTAACAGATAGGACCCTCCCATGTACCCCACTGGTCTGCCTACTAGGGAACTTCCCCCGTCCTGCTAAGCATCGGGTCACTACAAGATTTGTAGACCTAGCATTAGTACTAACAAAATGGGCAATCACTATGAAATGGAAGGCATCTACCGGCCCCCGGATATCCATATGGAGGAGGACCTTGCTGACGTGGGCGGGCTATGAGGGGGCAGTGCTACATCCGGAAGTAAGGAGAGGCCGTGGCTTTGTGGACAGGGCTAGGGCCTGGGAAGTGGTAATAGACTGTTTAAAAAACCCTGATGATGACACCCCTGACAACCCCAAAAACTCTGACTCATCCTTGAATAATGACTAACAATGGATAGG
Organism: Calotriton arnoldi; assembly: GCA_963921515.1. Classification (NCBI taxonomy): domain Eukaryota; kingdom Metazoa; phylum Chordata; class Amphibia; order Caudata; family Salamandridae; genus Calotriton; species Calotriton arnoldi. The sequence goes on from CAWUFW010004840.1 coordinate 1,014,344, forward strand.
GGAGGGTGGCTGGGGACTAGAGCTGGACAATGAGGAGATAGGCTTCAGATGTAGGATTGCGGATACTTAGAGGGTGGTAGTCTCCTCCTGAGAGGATATACTTTGCTGCTACGAGGAGCGGAGGGGGAGTAGGGGATGCAATTTTAGAACTGGATGAGCCAACCTCACCATGCATGCCTAAACATTACTTGAAATACTTGTTAAAACATATATTATGACTCCAAGGTGCTACCCGGATACTATGTACAGGACTATGCTGAATATTGATATGGAAATACATAACATGGCCAATCACTGATGCCGAATTGTGTGTATGTTGTTTGAAAATAACTATAAAATCTGTTTGAAAAAAAGAAAATTGGCAGGCAATGCTTAACAATCTTTTGAGTGACTTGCCTCCTGTCTATGGATGTGACCTTAGATTCTGTTTCTGAGAACCCTCATGCCTTTGTTCTTCTAGAGCAGGCTAAACAACAGATCAGTATGTGCAAATTGAAAGTTTCAAGCTGCAACATGTGGGAATGTGTCTCCATTCAACTTACTTTCTATTTACACAATCACACTTACTTGTGCCTTGTCAATCAGATTTTCGCAAAGGTCACATCATGGAAACACCTATGAAAAAAATACTAGATGATGCGCTTTCCATCACTGATAAAGGCGGAGTGTCTCTTAGTTCTCCCTCATTTGATGGTGGGTTTTGATACCACAGACCATAAAAATGTAATCCCCAACCTTGATCAAAGCATGAACGTCAGAGAAACGGTACCCCAGTGGGTCTCATCATACCTCTCTAATAGAGAACAACTAGTGAGGAATGGCAATTTCAGTTCTGAAACTGCTCTCATTGTCTGTGAGGTCCCGCAAGGATCCACCTCAACCTCTACACTTTTCAGCATATATTGGGTAGCACTAACAATACCACTCAAATGAGATGATATTTCAACCTGCATGGTGCTAATAATCATTTATATCTGGAAATATCATAATTATGTGGCATAGGAACTCCTAACAGACTGCCTATCTAAATTTCAAGTATGGATGTTCCCTCTCTTGTGGTGTCTCATATTGAAGTAATCTAGCTCAGAACGGAGTGACAAACTCTACACTAGAGCCACAAAAAGCTGTCCTGCATTTGGCAGCCAGCTTGATCTCTGGTACATCAACATTCAATCATACCACCCTTGTTTTACAAGATCTACATTGGCATTCTCTAGATACAAGATTTACATTTAAAGCACTACATACCTACACAACTTATTTAAAATCTCTGGCAGACTAAGAGATTTGAGAAGCAAAGAAATCTTTCATCTACAAACCAAGAGGTTCTTACATCAATGGACTGCAAATCAACCTTTTTCTGGTGCAGTCCCAACCATCTCCCATGTTCACTAACATCTGTTGTTCTGACACTGCATTCTTCTTTTACCTCCACCGAGCATATCAATTCATTTTGATCTTCTAAACTCCTGAGGCAGGTTACACATAAACCTGCCCGCCCTGTCTTTTTAACACATCGATGGCACCACTTTAAGTCCACTACGGCCTAATGAGCTGACACCAGACATACTCAATGAAGGAGAGTGACCGTTTAGTGATTATGAAGAGTATACAGACCACATTGGCAAGTGACCTGGTACCACTGTATTGTGTTGCATTACCATTTGATTGTGTAGTGTGCTCTATGTGTATGTATGTATGTATATATGCATGTAGGTGTTTATGTACCTTCTACTGTTTGATTTACAATTTTGTGCTTAATATAGTCATATATATTTACATATTAATAAATGGTTGTGTTCTGACAAATCTGGCTGGCCATTCCTAGCTTCACACATTTCCTCCACCACCTCCCTTGAGCTAGGTCTTGAATGCTTATTACCTCTTGGGAAGCTAACACTGTGCTGTAGACTATTTAGTGCAGAACACCAGCTTTCTCACCTACAATTGCATGGCCTGAGGAAAAGCTTGACAGTGGTAAATCTGTATATTCTGAAAGAAAACTCTGCAGTCCTAGACCTTTGAGACTTTGAGGTGTGAGGTTTTATTCACCAAAAGGATAGGTCTGCTATCCAAGACTGGATCTATAGACTTATGGAACATTAAAGCCATACAGATGAGCAGGAAACATATTCATCAGATAGTTCTTTGGCTCTAGGGCTTCATAGGGAGCTATGATGAACTCGTTTATACTCCATACTTCAACATTCTTTTCAATGGTGTACCCAAAAGATTTTATTTTTCTTTGTTCTGTATGAAAAATGGGGTTATTGGTTGAGGGGTGTAAAACCTTACTCAACCAACAACCACAATCCATGTCAGGGTGAACTACTAAAAGTCACTAAATTAACCTGTGCTTAACCCTCTGGTAGCTTAGCACAAAAGCAGTCAGGCTTAACTTAGAGGCAATGTGTAAAGTATTTATGCCACCCACAAACAGTAATAAGTGAGGACACAACTTAAGGAAAATCTCACAAAAATGTAGTAAAATTGAATAAATAAAATGAGACCAAATTGGCAAAAATCCAATCAGTAGATACGGTGTTATGTAGTTTCAATGATTTAAGGAAAAATAGCACTTAAAAGCAAATAGCTCCACTTACGGTTATCTGGTGGCACTGAACTGGGACAGAGTCACTAGTTCAGGCCAACCACAATGGAGCACAAGCCGTGCACAGGACCAGGTTTAGCCCCTTGAGATAGATCCTTGTGCCCTTGGAATCAAGATGCTGAGCCCACTTCGGACTGCTCCATGGTGCGTTGAGGATCCGTCAAGCTGCTCATCAAAAACTGTGAATCTGCCATTCAGATGTGCTGCATCAAGTCGATTGAATCACCAGTCTGGGGTTGCATTGTAGATGCTCGCATCTAGATGTGTCGTGCTAGGTTGGTGCTGTTGAAGCAGCTGATCAGGAGCTGTGATGCGAGGTCCTGCATCGAGGTGCAGCGTGCTGTGTCTGTTCCAAGGAAGTCACCAGTCTGGAGCTGGCAATGTGAGACTTTGCGTTGATATGCTTCACACTGTGTCGGTTCCGAGGAAACCACTGGTCTGCAGCTAGCGATGCGAGGACTTGCGTAAAGATATGTCGCGATGCATCAATTCTGATGGAGCCACGGGTCAGAAGCCTGTTGTGGTACTATAGCTCAGAATGGGAGGCCAGTTGACTGGCCCTTGGAGACACCCTAGTAGTCCTGGGTTCAAGCAGTAAGGCAAGCCTCAGGCAGCAGGGCAGTCCTTAGGCAGCCGGGTAGGACTTCTTCTTGTAAAGTCCACAGATTCAGGAGTATTCTGAGGAGTGGGTCTCAGGGTCCAATATTTATACCTGATGCCAGCTTTGAAGTGGAAGAAACTTCTAGACTTCCCCCACATCTGCTTTTGGAATTTCCAACCTTCCCATGCCCAGGCCCCAAGATGCATGGGGTGACAAAAGGCAAGTATGAAGTTCTTTGTGAGTGCAGGAGGCAGCACCTATTGAAGTGCGCATGTAGTAGGTGACAGCTCTGGCCCACCCATCCTTAAAATTCAACTTCACTATTAAAGAACATTTTGGATCGCAATTCTTCACAGACCAAAGATGATATTTCTACCTGTTCTCAAGAAAATGTTATCACTTATTTAATGTAATAAGGTAACCAAATGTTATATTAAGGGAGAGGTAGGCCTTGCAGTAGTGAATAATGAATTCAAGAGTTTTCTACTATCCGGACATGTAAAACTTAAAAGTACATGTCCAACTTTTTAAATACAATGCACTCTACGGTATGGGCTTCTTAGGGCCTATCCTATGGGTGACTTATATGGATTAAAAAGGAAGGTTTAGGCCTTACAAAAGGTTTATTTGGCCAGCTCCAAATGGCAGTTTAAAACTACACACAGGCTGCAATGGCAGGCCTGGAACATATTTTGAAGGCTATATAAGTGAGTGACACAATAAGTGCTGCAGGCCCACTAATAGTATTTAATTTATAGGCCCTGGGTACATGTAGTACAAATTTACTAGGGACTTATAAGTAAATAAATTGTACCATTGGGTGTAAGCCAATGTTACTGTTGGAAACAGCCCTCTCTGCAGGGTTACCCCAAAACATGTTGCCTTCCTCCTCCTACTTTTTTTGCTGAATTCATTTTTGTTGGCCTTAGGGTTCTTTGCACCTTAACACCACTAACCAGTGCTAAAGTACTTGTGCTTTCTCCCTAAAACATGATACAATTTGCTTATACCCAATTGACATATTTAATTTACTTTTAAGTCCCTGGTAGAGTGGTACACCATATACCCAGGCCCTGCAAATTAAATGCTACCAGTGGGCCTGCTGAAATACTACGGGGTTGGGCCCTTGACAACAACCACCCTGGGCCTCTGTCAAAGTACAAACAACTGTAACAAAGGTGGTTGGTTTTAATTCAAAACATTTTACTTAAGGACCAGTTAATCAATAAACTAGACCTATGTTTACAAATCACAAATCACTGGATATGGTTAATGCATTTTTAACAAGTCTTAAAAAGGAAAAACGTTCTTCTTTAACACAAATCAAATGAATCAAATAAACCACAAAACCGATGACAGTGAATTATAAACAGATTAGTGACAGTGGTGCAACCTTAACAATGCTGTAGCTTAAGAATGATCGTACCACTTTGTAACATAAATAAAAAAAATTGACAAAAATGTTGTGCATTTAGAGACGCACCTCAATTATTCAAACCAGTCCAGTGTTTCTAAACCAGAAGGTTATATCATGGCAGCTCAAAGGTAGCCTAGCTACCAAATCGGGTTCCAAACCATCTAATATGGCTGGATTAATGATTATACAATTTGATTCCACTGTCCATATAGATGCAAAATTAATGGAATCCCCGATGGTTATGGCCAAGGTGTTTTTAACCACTGGTCACTGGGGGTTCTCTTCAGGGCTTTGGGCTGGTGATGGTTCAGGTGTATCTAAAAAAAGAGTATGCATGACACTGTTTGTAAACTGTCATCAAAAACCTCTCTCAATAAAGTTACAAGGAAGCTACCTGAAGGTGAATGTTACAGTGCATCTTCAATGGGGGACTGTTCCCAACTCAAATACTGTTGTGCACCAGAGAAACGACTGTGTTTTCTTTCTTTAGTCAATCTCCAAATTATTTTTCAGTCTGTACCAAGAAAACCACATTTTATATCACTACATGGCCTGGATATTTCATCCGCAACAACTGTAACACAAGTGTATGTGAATTCGGCTTTGGGAGCCCGGGAACATCGCTGTATGCAAATTTGAATTTTTAATGGGGGCAAGGCAATTGCTTCAACCAACGCGTTTTCAGGAAAACTTTCAACTCGAAAGCTTACAGGACAGCACATATCGAGCCACCCAAATAAGTATCACTCTTAGACCTGTCCCAAGCCTGCCATTGCAGCCTGAATGCAGTGTCACACTGCCATGTCGACTTGGCATTTAAAACTCCTTGCCAAACCTTAAACTCTCCTTTTATTACATATAAGTCAACCCTAAGGTAGGCCCTAAGTAGCCCATAGGGCAAGGCACTGTGTAATTAAAAGGCTTGATATGTACTTTTAAGTTTTACATGTCCTGATAGAGGAAAACTCCCAAATGTGTTTTTCACTACTATGAGGCCTACCCCTCCCGTAGGATAACATTGGGTCTTCCTTATTACATTTAATAAGTTGTAATTCCTAAATGAGAGGAGGTATAGATTTTATGTTTGGTACCAATGGAATTGTAATGATAAACTCTCTTTAATGATAGTGTCGTATTTTTCATTCTTTTAGAAAGTTGGTATTTTCCTGCCCTTAGCCCTTCTTAGGTAACATGACTGCGTGTCGCTGACAGACTTTGTGAATTCCTCTCAGACAGTCACACAATAGTGGGATTAGCTGAGCCTTAATGGGTCATCAACTGGCAGGATGGGGGGTGGAGCTGAGCACAGTCCCACTTGCACCTGAATAGGCTGTGCCCTGTCTGCTTACAATAGGCCTTATGGCCCTGTACTGTCACTGCAGCCAGCTTGGAGCCAGGGCAGGGGGGTCAGGAAATTCCAAGAACTTCAAAGAACCTTTCTAGAAGCTTCCCCCACCTTCCAGGAGAAGGGCAACAGGGTATAAAAATAGGACCTTCAGAGCCATTCTTCAGTTCACTGCTGGACCTTAGGAAGGACCTTCAGAGGACTGCCTGTAGTTGTGACCTGCTTTGCACTCTGCCAGACTGCTGCTGTACCTAGAAGGACTGCTTTGCTGCATGGAGCCTGCCTTGAACCGTCAGAGGCTAGCCCTGCTGTTGAGCCCTGCCTCTACACCTTCACCCAGGATCACCAGAAGTGGCTCCAAGACTAGTTTGCTGGCCTCCTGTTCATAGGCACAGGGACATAACAGGCTCCAACCATCTTGAACCCACCCCTGGACCCAGCCTGAGGGAGTCCTGAACCCCCAAGAGGTCCCCATCCACTCCTAGACCCTTGGTTGTGGTGCTAAATGGGCCTAGATGGACATTTTCCAAAACTGAGGACTTAGTCAAAATTTGGCCCAAACCAAGGAATGGACCGGGACCAACCAGCTTGCCTACTGGCCCGAGGTGCATCCTCAGTTGGATTGACTTTACGGCTTCTCCCGCTACATTCTTCTCCACAGCAGCAAATCCACTTCAGCGGTCCTTTGCCACAGGGGTATCCAACCTCATGCAATTGTCTTTGGCTACAACCACCTGCTTCGTCCCGTTGGAGATTCTCTACTTCCATATCGATGGCTTAGTCCGAAGGTAAAAATCTTTACTGTGCAGTCGCTCCACGGCTATCCAACGACAACGCTCCCTCCTTGAACACTCCTGAAGCCTTGCCCCATTGAACTTCTACCTTCTCAGACACTTTTTCTTCATAACTTTCTAAGCCAGAAGGTAAGAGCTGACCGGGCCCAATCCACTTCTTGTATCCGACCCACACTCCATCGCCGTCGGCCATAGCTTTTAACTAGCACGGTTTAGCACAACCAGATGTCCGCGGTTGGCGCTTTTATCTTTTAGGCGCTATTTTACCGTTTATTATTTAAAAATTCATAACTCTAGTTCTACCGATTCGATTTTTATGGTTTAGATGTCAAATCATTTATTAAAATGTACTCTATTTTTCTAAATTGGTTTGGACTTTTTCTTGTGTTGTATTTTCAACTTATTACTGTTTGTGTGCTGCATAAATATTTTACACATTGCCCCTAAATTAAGCTTGACTGCTTTTTATGCCAAGCTACCCAGGGTTTAAGCACAGGTTGATTTAGTGACTTTTTGTGGTTCACCCTGTGAGGGATTGTGGTTGTTGCTTGACCAGAGCTCACACCCCAGTCAACCAACAACCAGATTTCTCACAGTTACCATGCTTAAAGGAGTGAGAACAAGCCATTTAGCACTGGTTAACAGTAATAAAATGCAGAGTCCTAAAGCTAACAAAAAGGAATTCAGAAAAACCAGAGGGGAGAAGTGTAGTGTTTCTTCTTTTTCCTTTTTCCCTCATGGAGGCCCTCGTGAGGGATTCCACGAGGGAAGGTTGGAATACTGGCTACGTAATAATAGGTTTGTGTTTAAACCTTTTCTGTGTGCGTGGCGCTAGACTGGCAGTTGACAATTGCACCTGTTCCTGACAGTCCGGCTGCTGCGTTGTCTGGTCGATTGTTTGGAATAAACTTCTTTCCACAACTTACTTCTTGTGAGTTTCACTGCAAGAAGGAAAAAGGTTTAGGGGAAGACCACCCTAAGGCTACGAGGTCTAACATTCTGTTAGTCTTTTTTAAAGACATTAGGGCCGATTCACAAAGGTAATCTGAGACAGAAGTCTAACTTTACGATTTTTGGTATTCACAGAGATCATTTATGAGTCGTATCTTTGCATCCGCAGTCGGGCCGGAATATCTGCAGCCGGGCTGTACTCTCCGGCTCAGGCCGTACTCTCCGGCTCGAGCTGCATGAAGTGTAATCAATGGGCCAGAATGCAATTTTTACAAAAGGGAACATTAGGAACGTGTAATAAATAGTAGAGGAGGTCATGAAAATCAGTTTGGGCAGTGAAAAGGGTGTGGCCAGACACTACATTATATCCCAGAAAAGTTTGCTCCTTTGCATCATGGTACACACAGTGCACAGTTTGCGTTCCCCTCAGTGTTGACTGTAGTATTAACACTACAATCAACACTAGGGGGAGCGCCTTTAGTGTTGACTGTAGTGTTAACTCTACAGTCAACACTGACTGGAGCACAAATTGTACCATGATGCAAAGGAGCAAACTTTTCTGGGATATGATGTAGTGTCTGGCCACACCCTTTTCACTGCCCTAACAGTCTTTCATGACATCCTCTACTATTAATCACACGTTCCTAATGTTTCCTTTTGTAAAAATTGCATTCTGGCCCATTGATTACACTTCATCCGGCCTGAGCCGGAGAGTATGGCCCAAGCCGCAGAGTACAGCCCGGGTGCAGAGAGGACGGCCCGGGTGCGGAGATTCCAGCCCGACTGCGAACGTAAAGATACGACTCGTAAATGATCTCTGTGAATACCAAAAGTCGTAAAGTTAGACTTTTTTTTCAGATTACCTTTGTGAATCGGCCCCAAGGTATTTGAGTTTGTTTGACCAGTCCTCTGTCATTCTGAATTATGTCAATATTCTTCCTAGCTTTTGCAGCTTTAACGATTTCTTGTCTCAACCTGAATTATTGAATTCTGACCAGATGATGGCCTTTAGTGATCCTTCAATTTCAGTGCTTTGGGTCAATCACATACTTTGAGACCATAGAAAAGGCCTGTATGAGGGACCTGGGGGCTGGGCTCACTGCAGGGCAAGAAAAAATGAATCGTCCCAGGTGGTGCTGCTCAGTAAATGTCCTCTTGAAGCTCTCTTCTTCGCTGTTCGGTGCCAGGTCAGGAGAGGTCAAATTATTCACAAAAAACATGATACTTGGGGATAGACAATAATCTTTTCCATCGGTCTCTTTAAAGTTGATAAATCTCTCCCTACGTTATCCCCATCAACCAATGCGCAGAAAAGCAAATTGGCTGAGAGGACATGACAACCTCCTGCCAGAGGTGGCCAGTCGGGCACCTGTAGTGCAAAGGATGTACATAAATGACGTCAGTGAGAAGTCGAGCTTCACTACCACTGCTGAGGATGGGCAGTGGGTGCTCCTTATACGCACAGTCAGAAGGAGCATGAGGATTGGCACTCATAGTAAGTAAAATATTTATAAAGCGCGCGAATGCCGAGGCGTCTTGGCGCTGAGGAGTGTGACAAGTGCTGTTAGGCAAACCATGGGATTATTTGGGGGGAAATAGCCAAGTCTTTATCATTTTCCTAAACTGGAGCCTATTTGGTTGCAACCTGATGGTGGTCGGCAGCCTGTTCCATAGTCTAGTGGCTAGATGGGATGAGCTGGCGCGCACGAAGTACCAGTGACATTGGATTACCAGATCTGACAAATCCATAGGATGCTTGCACCGCTGATGGTTTCTACAACAATATGTTTTCTATTGAGCCCCGACTACACAGCACCATGTTATTGTAAGACAAATAGCTAATCTGCGAAAGGAAATCCTTCTTTTTATTCATAAATTAAAACTGTAACACCCGTGAATCAAGCGTGAAGCGCCGAAGGCCTATGTGCGCATTTCTGGTGGGGGGAGGGGTAAACAGATGTGAGTTAATCCCAATCGGCGCCCGCGCCAGCTGTGATCATCCGGCGCCGCAACAGTGTGAAGCAGAAGGTGTATTTTAGTCTATGAGAGAAGTATTGAAAGTCACGGGCTAGGTGTGAAGACGTCTACACCAGACAGGGATTTCCACCCGATGTTGAAGGCGGAGAGCGAGGCTGTAGAGAAGCGAAGAGGGGATTGGAGAAGCGCTGACCTCGTTTCTGCCGCTGCCTGTGAATTAAAGCTGTGAGTGAGGACTAGTTTGGGCATGTGTTACCGCGCTTACAGCAACTGCTGCCAGGGAGCCAGATTTGTGTTTCTAAGGAGATTGAACAAAAGGGAACGCTTTAAGAGCCGGTTGCTGTGGCAGTGTAAAAGTGTTTGTGGTCAGACGGGGCGGAAACGAAATACGTTTTTTTTTAAACTTGATTTCCAAGTGCATAAAATTGTGGGAATTAACAGAGCTCTTGCACTCTCCAAACTTATAAACGCTTCACTGGAAAAAATCAGTCATGACCGGTTGCAGGCATGTGATTCTGCTGTGCATGACGGGGGCTCGCCGTTCCCCTGGGCGCTATGAGTAACTTATGCACGAAGGAGGAATTTGCAAGGAAGGGCATAGTTTTGCGAGGTATCTTTAGATTGTGTTCCGAGCCAAGCAGGGGACCAATCCTTTGCACACGACCGCCGTGGTACCACATGCTCGTTCTTTCCACTTATTTCAGGGTTATAAATACCGGGGAATGCGAGGCCGCTTTGCAAGCAGTCATACGCTTGTAGCGAGCGTATTACAGGGGAGATTCTGGCCGGTGCAGTGAAGCCCTGTTAGAGAACAGGAACCACAAACTCACCGCCAGAGAAATATGACTGCTAAATTTACTTTCCACCCGGTTCTTCGTCACTGGTAGGGGACCACCTGTCTCCCCTGCTGATGTCAGGCGAGTCCCGCGAGACCGGCAGTGCTTCTGGGCGAATGCACGTGATGCACATTTGCTCCATATCCAATTGAGACTTGGCATCTGATTTCACTCCTTTGTGATTTTTTTTTCAGATTGCTGTTTCAGTGCCGGGCCTTTTGCTGCTACAAAATCTTGCCAATAGACAAAATGTGCAACGCTGGGAATTCTCTGTACATTCAATATACAGAGGCGTGTAATTGCCCTTTTCTTTGCTGTAATCAGAATGAAGCGTGAGCCTCAATCACGATTTCGAGTAATACTTTAGTTAAACTTGTTTTTATTTGTCTGAAGTGATTTATATGAGGAGCTGGATTTAGGAAGCAAACGGTCCGGGTTTTTAAGCCTTAAACTGTTGTGCTGAGTAAGGGCCTAGTTTGCAAAGTTTTTGCTCTCCTCTGCGTACAAAGACACAATTGCAATCTTAAATTCTACATCCTGATTCAAAATAATTTTACTATTGTAAATATAAATATTTTACTTACTATGAGTGACCTTATAGTGCACAGAATCTGCAAATAAGGCAGATTTTCTCTTATCCTAGGTGTATGGTTTATTGTGGGAACATAGGTGTACTTAGGGGAGTTGCAGTGGCTAGCCAGTTAAAATAGAGATATTTTGCGGGCATTTGCAGATGCTTTCAGTAGAGTATTTTATTTATCCCCATGAAACTACTGTAAATGGAGCTAAAAGGCACCCAACCTCCCTATTTTCTCATAAGGTTGACCACAAGGATTTTCTGCGGAGGGATGAAAACCAAATAGTTTTCATGTGCAAATTCAAATTTCTGACACACTTGCTCAAACAGATTTTCTGAGGTTGAAAATCGACATTAATAAGCAGGGATTCTAGACTGGTGCTAAACGTGCTGATCCACATTGAGAATTGGTTCAGCCAGGCTTCACACCAGGGATCTTCTGTTCCTTCCGGCCTACTCCATTATACACCTAGATCTCAAGAAAAGTACTAGTGGAGATGCTCTCCTGAGACACACTGAGAACTGGTGCAGTGAGGTCTCAAAATAAGCCCCAGATCTGCTGTTCCCTGGCGGTCCTCGATCTCCCGCACTGCACAATGGTTGGAGCAATGAGGTTGGAAGCTAATCTGAAATCAAAGGATCATATAGCAAGGAACCTCAGTATCCGCATTTGATACACACAATTAAATACCCCAACTCCAAAAGTATCAAGACAATGTATAAATAGAATAACTGTCAGTGAACTAAGATTGGCAAGGTTATTAAGAAACCGTCTAGGTCAGATTGCTAGTTATTTTAAATTGGAGAATTTTAGAACAGAGGAACCGCTTCTTTCATCCAAGAAGGATCTAAGCAGCAGAGCCTTAGTGAAGTCATGGCACAGGCGCAGGAAGTAGGGGTGCTGCAGCACCCCCCCTCCAAAACAAAAATAACCATGCTGTAGTTCAAAGGCGAATGGGTAATAAAGATGCCTTTAAATTTCGTTTCTATCTAGTAACTTTTGCTGTGTTCAAAGACAGAGGGCAAAAGGCAGGCAGTAACTTCTGGCACATGGCTGTTTATTCTTTTAACACTGAGATTGGAATTTACTTTCTCTGACTGCAAAGTGAGATAGTTGTGTAAAATTAGCTATGTGGCAGTCTTGAAGGGGTACAGGTTGTATTGAAGGAAAGGGGCAATATGGTTTTTATATTGCTATGCAGTTTTTAGATGTGACTTGTGCAGTAAGTAGATTTTTGATGGTCTTAACTAATATGTAAGTTCTTAATTGATTTTAAAGGTGAATGGATCTTTTATGCTTGCACATCTAATAATGTATAGAAATTAATGTGCTAATGTTTTAAAGCTCATTGTTAGAAATGGAATTCCTGGTTGGCTGAGGTATACACACAAGCCAGGCAGGAACCACCACTCTAGTCAGGGTAAGCTAAGTACGCACTAAAAGATAACCTGTGCTCACCCTCTGGTAGCTTGGCACAGAGCAGTCAGGCTTATCAAAAAAGGCAGTGTGGGGCGTGGCCGGGCAAGATGGCCGAACGGACGTAATCCGTCTCGGCTCCCAGTCCGCGCTTAAGTCTCGGGACCGTACAGACTGCAATACGGCATCGCCGAGATCGCCAAGAGCACCGATCCGATGATCTGAGGCTGGTGCATGCGGAGCCTGCAAGCTAAGGCAACGAGAGCCCCGTAGACATACAAAACGGAGCCTCGAAGGTGCGGCTGCGGAGCCTCCTAAAATGGCGCCGACCGCGCAACAAACTGCAGAGGATCTGGCCTGACGCGGAGGCGACCACAGAGGCCGGACGATCTAAGGGCCCGCTCCCTGCCCAGACTGCAACCCGGGGTAGACGCCGCAGCCGATCTCGCTACAGCACAGAACTACGACGGACATACCGTCTGACTCCCGGTGCCAACGCTGTGTGGGACTCCGCGGCTACCATAAGGTACATGGGGGCCTTCGTATAAGCGGCGGGTAGGAGAGCGCCGTCAGCGAAGAGACCAGACTTGACTTACCCGCCCTGGGCGAGCCGCAATAGGGGGTCGGCCGACTCACGGGCGCCATTCTATCCATGCCTGACCCAAAGATGGCGGAGTAAACGGGGGATTACAGTGAAAAGGCCTCGCACTCTAACTGACACCCGCTACACCTCCACGGTGGTGGCGCGCCACGTGGAAGATATTCAGTTGTGGGACGGAGCCTGAGCGCTTTGGGACGACGTGGTGGTGGCGAGCGGCAGTACACCTTTGATCGACTCCACGAGATGGCAAGCTGAGAGCAGATGAGGTGGGAAGTAGAGTGCCGCCTGAGTGAAGCACTATCTCCTCCAATCCACATGGTGCACTGGGAGGACGTGAAGTTTCCTGCTGGGCCCTGACCTATATTGATGTCGCAGTAAGAGCGCAGGGGAGGGACCGACCTTGGTGGAAGAAGGAGGCAGACTATAGCACAGCGCTGCGGGTCCCCGGCAGGCGAGAAGTTGGGGGGGAACCCCCACTGCGCTGACGCACAGACCTCAGCCTACCTACTAGTCGATTGCCGCATATGAGGAAGGAGCGCAGTGCCCTGGGGGAAGTGAGGAAACGAAGCCCCACGAGGGAAGCCCGATGACCAGTGTCGCTGACCACCTGCAGAGCTTAGAGAAGGCGGCGGGAGCCCTGCCGTAAGGTGGCTACGGAGAGATCACTGGGCCTGCCTCTATGCCGCCAAAGAAGACGCTGCCTAAAGCGACACCTAAAATGTCCCAATTTTTTGCCCCGGTAGACAAGCAAGTGTCTCTAGACCGAGACGATACTATCGACGCCATGGCACTCACAAAGGATGACCTCATGTCCTCCCTGTGAGATTTCAGAATGGAACTCCAAAAAGAACTGGGCCAGGACATTAAGGCCTCCATAGATCAACTGAAGTCAGACCTTAACGAAAGAATGGCCACTCTCCAGCAAGATGTGGACTGCGTAGGCGTCAGAGTGGTAGAGCTAGAGACACAGACCCAGGAAGTCAATAAACGGACTTCCGAAATGCAGGACAAAGTGCACGCCCTACAGGACCACCTCCTTCAGACCCAACTGAAAATGGAAGACCTAGAGAACAGGGCCCGGCGGGACAACCTACGGATCCGGGACCTGGAAGAGGGGGCGGAAGGCCACGATCTCGAAGCCTTTCTCATGGGCCTGTTTGCGGAGATTCTGAGTCCCCAAACATTGAAGATCAAGGTGGAAAGAGCCCATCGAGTTGGAGGACCACCAACGGGAAGACAAAAACGCACAAGAGACATTCTGGTGAAATTTCACTCCTATAAGGTGAAAGAGGCAGACTTGTTAGCAGCCAGGAAGCACAATGCGGTCTCCTTTCAGGACCACACATATAGCATCTACCAAGATCTGGCGCCCGCAACCTTGGCGAGGAGACATCAATTCCGGCCCATTACCTCCAACCTGCGAGAGAAGAAAGTTAGGTACAGATGGACATACCCGTTTGGTCTCAGCTTCGAGTATAATAACAAGCAACACCACATTACAGATTTGAAAGATGGTTTGGACCTGTTGGGTCTCCCTGTAAGCGATCTAGAACTCTTCCCAAGTAAAACACAGGGCCCTAAGCGATCCGACCTCTCGCAGACACAATGGTCCACGAGCTCCAGGGGAAACCACAAGTGATGCAGCGATCTAGTGAAGATACGCTGGGAATCTGCAGGGACTACGGAGTATTGAGCCTCCCCGCCTCGGATACTCAGGCTCAAATGGGAGAATTAGAACTTAAGACAGCCTATCGATCTACACAGAATTGCGGTCAGAATGGCGTTGCCCAACTACACGGAGCTATTACAGGTGGCGATCTCCGATTCTTTGGATGTCCCGAGATGGGCGCGGATGGGGACAATGGCCACGCCATCCGCCAAAACACCTGAACAGCTGATTACACTCACGTTCAGAGATTGTTCGTCAATCCGACGCATGTTACTGTTGGTACAGTTGGGGTTGAGGGTTTTGTTGCTTTTTTTTAGTTTTTTTTTTAGTTTTTGGAGAGGGAGTTTCTGGGGGAGGGAGGACGGTGGTTGGGGGATGGGGGGATGGGTTCCTGGTGGGGGCACTATACACTCAGAGAAGGTGGGACGGCTGGAGCAGTCACGGGTCTATTGTGGCATTTGTGGGACAGATGTTCTTGATGGACAGGCAAGGGAGGATCGGATGGGCGGGCGTGGGAGAGGGAGGTGAATCCCCATTGACAAGATGGTAATCACGATTGCCTCGTGGAATGTTAGGGGCCTTAACTCGCCGCAGAAACGGCAGAGGGTATGGAAATACCTCACGGATCACCACCTGGACATTGTGGCACTCCAAGAGACTCACCTTAAGAGGGCAGATGAAATGAGGCTTAAGCACAAACAATATCCCCTTATCTATCGAGCATCAGCACTTACTAAACACCGGGGGGTGGCGCTTCTCTTTCACTCCTCAACAAAGTTTCAACCTCTAGACGTTCAATCGGACAAGGAAGGAAGGATGATCTTGGTGAAGGGTTCCTTGAGAGGCACATTATGCACCTTTGTCGCTACATACGCACCAAACACGGGCCAAACAGGCTTTCTCAAACTTTTACTAGATAAAATTGACCGTTTTGCGGAGGGCCCAATAATTCTGATGGGTGATTTCAATCTCACATGGCAACCAGATCTCGATAGCACTCAACCACACAGGGCAGACACGGGCTCCTTCACGGCAGACTTACAACAGAGAATACTCGATCTAGGGCTTAGAGATGCATGGCGGACACAACATCCACAGACCAGGGATTATACATTCTACTCCCATGTCCACCACACATATTCCCGATTGGACTATATTTTTATTAGCCAAAGACTAGTGGGCACTCTCCAGGATGCTAAGATCTTTCCCCTCTCCCTCTCAGATCATTGCCCGTTAGCCATAGGCTTACATTGGGGTGCAGCTCCCACTACGACTCCTAAATGGTATTTTCCAGTCTCCCTGACGCGTGACAGGGTACTCCGAACTGAGCTCCGAGAAGCAATCACAGAATTCTTCACCAACAATAGACCTGAAGACACCTCCTCGAGCATTAACTGGGATGCTTTTAAGCGGTTCTGCGGGGAAATTTATTGAGCTTAACTCCACACTCAATAAACAACGGGCGCGGGAAAGGGAGGACCTGGAGAAGGAATTGGAGCAGGCGGAATTAGCACACAAAAATAACCCCTCTAGAGCTACGCAACGCCCCCTTACGGCTTTACGAGGCAAGTTAAAGGCCATCTACAACAATAGGGCAGAATACACCCTTTTAAAACTCCGCCATACCTCTTTTACACAGGGGAATAAAATAGGCCGGCACCTGGCGAAGCAACTCCGGGAGAAGAGAGAGAGGGAATATATTGGAAACCTTCGTGGTAGGGACGGGGAATCGATCCAAAAGGATGGGGATAAGGCTGCCCTCTTCCGCTCCTTTTATGAATCACTGTACACTGCGGAACCTAAAGATTCATCCTTGCAGGACGACAATCTACAGGCCCTGCGGTTCCCTCGCATTTCACAAGCCGTAAACGATCAACTCACGGCCCCAATAACCAAGGAGGAGGTTGGCGAGTCCATGGCAGCACTTAAATTACACAAAGCCCCGGGGCCGGACGGTCTCACGGCCCACTTTTATAAAACTTTTGCAGCCGACCTTACTCCCCCTCTCACAAGACTTTTCAATCTGATGGCTGAGCTGGGAGAGGTGACCCCCTCGATGGCCGATGCGGTCATTACGGTTATCCCGAAACCTGGGAAGAATGCACAATTATGTGCCTCGTACCGACCTATAGCGCTCCTCAACCTAGATGCCAAGCTCTAATCCACCATCCTAGCAAATCGGATTCAGGACTTAATGCCTGACTTAGTCCATCCCGACCAATCGGGATTCATACCAGGGTGACAAACACATGATAACATCCGGCGCGCAATACACCTCATCGAAAAAGCCACCAAAAAGGATATACCAGTGGTCTTGGTAGGCCTTGACGCCGAGAAGGCCTTCGATCGGGTGGACTGGGCATTTCTCTTCCGCGTCCTTAAATCTTTTGGCTTTGCTGACAAATTCATTCGCATGATCCAGGCCAATTACGCCCATCCCCGCTCGAGGGTACAAGTTAATGGAGTAACGTCGGCTCCCTTCTCTCTTTCGAGGGGCACACAGCAGGGGTGCCCTCTATCGCCCCTGCTTTTTGCCTTAAGTATCGAGCCCTTTGCTATGTCCATTAGAAACAATCTGGCGATAAAGGGGATTCACTTCGGTGGAGAGGACCATAAAATCTCGCTGCTTGCGGATGACGTACTCCTCTCACTTGCAGACCCGGCTCGTTCCCTTCCAGCATTGGAAATTGAGCTAGCCAAGTTCGTGGTGGTAGCCGGCTTTAAGGCCAACTTGTACAAATCTTATGTTCTTAACCTTACGTTACCGGACGATGAAGCCCAACACCTCCAGACTCAATCTCCCTTGCGGTGGACTAGCCAATCTCTCCAGTACTTGGGAATTCAATTAACCCCTCGGGTGGAGGGGTTATATAAAGCCAACTTTCCGGCGGCCATTCGCCAAATTGAAAAAGATCTCCAGCGATTGAAGCCGCTATTCATCTCCTGGCTTGGCCGCATTCATGCCATCAAGATGACATTGCTGCCCAAACTATTATATCTATTTCAAGCCTTACCTATCGAGCTAGAGGCCACCTTTCTACCCAAAATTAAATCGTTACTCACACAGTTCATATGGCAACGGGGGCGGGCGCGCTTATCCTTTAACATCCTGCGGCGCCCTAGAGCTAGGGGAGGAGTGGGACTACCGGACATTGGGCTATATTACAAAGCTGCCCAACTGCGAATAGTGACAGAATGGTTTAAAAAGGAATCAGGGAAACACTGGCTCCATATGGATAGAGGAGTAGGGGGAAGGACAATCTGGGACTTAATTTGGAAAGCCAAGAAAGATCGCCCCGCGAACGCGTACATTAGCACCCCCACCCGTACTGTGCTGAGGGTTTGGGACTCTGTGGCGGGGAGCGAGGGATGGACTACGTTCCCCTCCCCGTACACCCCGATCCACTTTAACCCGGCCTTTCCGCCAGCTCTTCATGAGGGACCATTCGATGCCTGGAGGGAGGGAGGCTGCCTCATGCTCGATCACCTGTTCCACAACCATGATTTCCTCACTTTTGATAGTTGCAGAAGGGACTTCCATCTTAGACCAGAGGAACATTATCATTATCTCCAACTCTGGCACTGGGCACTCACCCCTCAAGTACACAAACACGCCACAAGAGAGAAAACGGGATTCGAGAAATATGTTAGAACAGTGGGCTCCATGAGAGTCGTAATCTCCTTCCTCTATAATTACCTGCTCTCCAGCACCCACTCCGCCCAACCGCGTTACATGTCCATGTGGGAGGGGATACTGCAGCACGATATCCAGGATAGAGAATGGACGGCACTATGGTCCGACATATCAAAGTTCAATCACTCCCTCGAACTTAGAGAAGCACACTTAAAAACCCTAATGGACTGGTACTTAGTTCCCTCCAAACTCAAACGAATTTTCCCGAACAGGACCGACCGCTGTTGGAGGGGCTGTGGGATGCTGGCGGACTTCCAATATATTTGGTGGGACTGTCCCACCATTCGTCCCTTTTGGGAGGAAATCCTGGCTCAAATTAAAACTATACTGGGATACCCCACACTGACTAACATGTAGGGAGTCCTTCTAGGCCTCCGGGACCCCGCCCTTTGAGCACCAGACCAGGGACGATAAAGCTATTATGTGGACTTGCATAGGCGCAGCAAAGATAACCATCGCTGCTGCCTGGAAGAAGAGAACAGCCCCGTCCCTCTCTATGTGGCACTCACGACTATGGAAACTCCTCTGCTTGGAACGGATGGCGGACATATTCCGTGACGAATACAAGAACTTCGAATACAAATGGGGTCCCTTAGTTACTTTCCTTACGAAGGGCCTGCCCTCAGCGATGTGCCCCCCATCGATTAGAGACATGCACCTGTTCCAGTTTTAACATACTACATCTTAGCCCAGCCGACCACATACCGCTCGTACACAGTGTCACCACCAACCACCATGTTATGAGAGGGAGGGGGGAGGGTGAGGGAATAGGGGGGAGTTTCTTTTTAGGTTTGCTAAGTTAGATTATATTCTTTCCAAGGAGTGCCTTCCCGGTTGGAGGGTCCGAATGTAAGCAGATCACGGCGCACTGGTGCTCGATCACATATACAGGGGGCCTGTATCATACTGTACCTGGGTCTTTTCATGGAACTGTATGGCTCAATAGCAACTTTTCTATAGTGGACAGGTATAGAAGTGTTTACACCATCGCCTCTCTCTGGCTAACTGGTACCACTGTGCATTGCATGTCAGTATCTGGATATGTTGATTATTGTGATCCTCACACTGTCTGTTTTATGAAATGCCAATAAACATATGTTTTACAAAAAAAAAGGCAGTGTGTAAAGTATTTATGCAACACACACAAACAGTGACAGAATGAGTACACCACAAAAAGACTCCACACAGGTTTATAAAAATAGTTATCTAGATTATTAGCGAAACAAGACCAATACGATTTAAATATCACATATATTTCTCAAGATATGTACATTTATAGAACACCAAGAATCATGATGTTCAATAGTTCTTCTGTGTCAAAGGGACACATGCATTCAAGGCGGTTTGTTTACAGTAGGCAAAAATGCAGGATTAGCAAACTCAGGAGTGCCGAAAAAGCACTCGCGTTCAAAGCGGTTTGTTTAAAGTAGGCAAAAATGCAAGATTAGCTAACTCTGGAGTGCCGAAAGGGCACTCACATTGGATTAGGCAGCCACAGTATTTCTGAACAGTTTGACCTACCAGGCGCATACACGCACTCATCACCAACAGATTCGCCTACGGCAACGCACTCTACGCCGGCGTCACACAGAAAAAGCTCAAGAAACTACAGAACGTTCAAAACGATGCAGCCAGACTGGTCATCGATATCCCCAGCCGCAGCCACATCACGCAACACCTCTGACAACCCCACTGGCTCCCAGTCAACAAGAAAATCACCTTCAAGCTCCTCACACATGCCTACAAAGCCCTCCATGACGAAGGGCTAGCATACCTGAACCAACGTCTCTCATTCCACGTACCTGCCAGACAACTCCAATCCGCCCATCTTGCCCTAGGCTCCGTCCCCAGGATCCACAAGACCAGAACCGGAGGAAGCTCTTTCTCCTACCTCGCCACCAAGCCCTGGAACACCCTGCCCCTCCACCTCAGACAATCAGTGTTGCTGACCCAATTCATGAAGAACTTCAAGACCTGGCTCTTCAAATGATCCTCCACCCGGAGAGGCCAGCAGCCCCCCCCAGGCCTTGAGACACTCATGGGTGAGTAGCCATGCTTTATAAGCCACTGATTGATTGATTGATGCAACAGAGGAGTTAGAACAACATGGTCCTGCTACTGAGGCAGACTCCGCCGCCTGTCAGTGGGAGCACAGAAGCTGCCGGGACCTCCGAGGTCTGCTGTGAATCCATACCTGCTCTGGGCGCTGAGAACAAGGGAAGCGAGTCTCCGTTTTCGTACGGCCCAAGGTGGCTGGAGCGGGGATGACATAGTCCTTGCACTCCGCATTGCCCAGGCAACACGTTCGAAGGGAATACAGCTGATCAGTCAGGCACCCAGCCCGAGGCGCCGCTGTCATCTGGAGTCTCCGCTTACAGGGTGCGGACGTAGTGGGCATGGAGCATCAGCCTCCCAAGGTGGAGTTCTTGTCTTTAGAGAAGTGAAGTACAGAGTCTGAGGAGGTTTTAGCTGCCGGACTCAGAGTCCCATGGCAGCGTTAGTACGGCAAAAGTCTTTGATGACCCTGAGACTTTTAGGAACAGATGACAAGCCAACAAACCCTTGGAGAACACTTGTAGCACAACAAAAAGGTAGCAGGCAGCAGGCCAGCACACAAAAGCAGGTCGAAAGAGTGGCAGTCCCTCCTGCAGCACAGCATTCCGCAAGCAGCAGGCCAACACAGCAAAGCAGTTAGCAAAGTGGCAGCCCCTCCTTGCAGCACAGCAGTCCTTTCGGCAATGTGTAGATGTAGAGCGAGCAGCGTCTGATTACAAGTCCCATGCAGTGACTGATTTTAGGGGGTCAGAGCCCCAGTACTTATACCCAAGCGCCTTTGATGTAGGAGGCGACTTCAAAGTCTGAAGTGCACAAGGGTCGCTTTCAACCCTGTCCTGTCTGCCATGCTATCAGTGGGGGGGGTTATCAGTACCTTGTGTGTGGGCAGGACATTATCTAGTCAGGTGGAGTGTGAGCCCCTCCCATCCCTCCCAGTTCAGGAAGGCCCATCAGAATGCAGTTAAAAGCAGATGCAGTTGAGTGACCTGCATTGTGGCTGTCTAGAGGGAATGCTCAAATGTAGCAGTCACTCAGCCCAACCCAGAAGTGTATTGGAGACAGGCTGTCAGGCACACAGAGCAATAGGTGCAGAGAAATGCTCAGTTTCTAAAAGTGGCATTTCTAAAACAGTAAGATTAAATCCAACTGCACTAGCAGGAAGGATTTATCATTACCAATCCAAAGATACAAAAGACGAAATAGCTACTCCTCTCTGATCAAGAATTACCACTTAATGAGTTATAAGGGAATTCCCAATGCTAACCTATGAGAGGGGCAGGCCTCACAGTAGTGAAAAACAAAATAGGCAGTTTGTCACTACCAGGACATGGCAACCACAACTGTACATGTCCTACCTTTTACTTACATAGCACCCTGCCCTTAGGGTTACCTAGCGCCTACCTTACAGGTGACTTATATGTAATAAAAGGGGGGTTTAAGGCTTGGCAAGTAGTTTTAAATGCCAAGGTGAGGTGGCAGTAAACTGCACACACAGGCACTACTGTGACAGGCCTGAGACAGGTTTGAAGGGCTACTTCTGTGGGTGGCACAATCAATGCTTCAGACCACTAGTAGCATTTCATTTACAGGCCCTGGGTATATGGTATACCACTTTACAAGGGATTTTTTAAAATTAAATTAAATATGTCAATCAGATATACACCAATTACACACATGTTTAGGGAAGAAACACATGCGCTTTAGCACTGAGTAGCAGTGGTAAATTGCTCATAGTCCTAAGGCCAACAAAAAGATACAGCAAAATGTGGATGTAAAAAGCAAAGAATTTGGGGGAATACCACCCTAAGGATGACAGGTCTATCACCTATGGTTAAATAAACAAATTTTACTACTAAAATACTACTACTATTCCTACACTGATGTACTAAGAAAATAACGGCGCAGGTGCAGCCGCGGCCGCTGCAGGTAAGAGCGATGGGGCCGGCTGGGGGGGGGGGGATTTCGAGAGACGACCAAGAGGGAGAATTAAATAAGTAATTAATTTTCCCTCGTGGTCGTCTCTCGAAATCCCCCCCAGCCGGCCCCACCACTCCACCGCTTTTACCTGCAGCGGCTGCGGCTGCGCAGGTGCTGTCCTGATCCACACTAAAAGCTGGTTCAGTGAGTCCTCACAATAGGTCAAGGACCTTCTATTCCTTCCAGGCTAATCCTTTATAAACTTAGATGCCAAGAAAAGAACAGCTGAGGTTGCTGTCTTGATCCACTCCGAGAACTGGTTCAGTGAGGCCTGACAATAAGTTAGTGAAGTGATGTTTTTTTCCTTCCATTTTACTCCATTAGACACCTAGACCGCAAGAAAATAACAGGTGGGGTGCTGTCATATCCACAGAAAGTCCTTTAGTTGTAGAGGTATCCAATCCATCTCAGCCCTGCACTTGTTTGGAATAGACATCAAATTGACTTGCTGATGGTTTAATGTCATGTATCATCCTGGGGACTATGTTTATTTTGTCAATAAATGCATTGACCATATGATCACTCCATCTATCAAGAGCATCTTTCTAGGGGTCCGAAATATGAACTGATGTATTTCCGCAGATGGCATTGACATTAAACTAATATATTTCTTGGAAGATAATTACCTCACCCACAGCTAAAACTCCCTACTGGATTTCATTATTTCCAAAGATGAGAGCATCTTAGTGGATGATCTCATTAGAGTTAAGTAGTCTGATGAATTCCGAGTCCTTTTCGGTATGAAATTTGGCAAACATTGTCATTGGATAACAGTAGTTGGACTGAACTTGGTATGTGTTATCAATAACATCTCTCTAGCCACATCTGGCTACTAAATGGTCACTTGCGTGCCTTGCTCTGTTAGTCCCTTGGAGGTTAACTCATTCACAACATATTGCAATGATGTCATGCCTGAAATCATTATAATAGTTTCCTTATATGCGTTAGAAATGTAAAAAGGAAATGTCATCATCTGGCTCCAAGACTGTGATGTGGCCAGCATGGGGTCATGTTTACTGTTAGAACTGGGGGTCTCTAGTTGGCAGAGGTAGGTACCTTTGTCCAAATAGGGACCCTTGCTTCTAGTCAGGGTAAGGGGGATACACTACTAAATAACCCCTGCTCACCCCCTTGGTAGCTTGGCACGAGCAGGCAGGCTTATCTCAGAGGCAGTGTGTAAAGCATTTGTGAACACATACAGTAACACAGTGACAACACTACAGATGGACACCACACAGGCTGTATTATAAAAATAAGTATTTTTATATAGACTTAACACAAGACCCAAAATGACCAAAAATCCACAATACACTATGAAAAATATGACTGTCAATGGTAGAAAATAGTTCAGTTCAATAAAGATGGTAAATGCGACACTCAACGTTCAATGTACCTTTGTATGCGTAACGCGATACAAACAAAAGAGTTACAGGGAAGGTGATGCATCGGTTCCTTACACGCAAGAACGGTGATGCGTCGGTTCCTTGCTCCGGGGGAGGTGATGCGTCGGTTCCCTACTGCTGCGTAGGGGACGGTGATGCATCGGTTTGTAGTGTAGCTCCTATTTCCCTAATAGGCTCTGCGCATTGGAATAATATATCCTATAGGTTTGACATAGGACTAAGGTCGGTATGTCCCTATCAAGTATATTAAACTTAATTACTTGTGCCAGCTAGCTCAGAGGCCACTAGAAACTCCTTGACAACAAGAAGGGAGTAGTTTCTGGCAGCCGCAAAACATGACCAATATGTTGTCCTTTTAGAATCAGAACGTGTCCCAGAGTCGTGGAAACACTAGATAACTATTTCACTCAGCTCAGTCGTGCATGCTTAGTTTTCCTCAGAGTTACACAGAAATAATAGACGGGCGTTTTCAATAAAAGATTTATTGAACAGTCTTGTTTCTGGTGTAAGTATAATGTGCTGTTACGATCACAAGACAGTATGCGTAGATAAATAATGTACAGGGTGAGCAGTAGAAATAAATAATACTGCGATAGCATTATTTTATAGTACAAATGCTGTTACATAAATAACACAGACTAAAAATGCGAGTACTCATACGATGCGGTGCTAAGCTAGTTCTACCCCAGTGTACCTAACCTAACCTAGGTGTAGGACAAGGTATGAAGTAGGTGAAGTATTCCTTACTATGGTATACTAAGAGTATGTTTAGTCTAGTATGCCTAGTATGCCAAGAGTCCCTCTAGGTTCTTATCAGCTCCATACCTGAAGAATGAGAGAGGTTGGAATCTCTTTGCCAGACTCGAACTCCAACACCCCGCAAGGGAAGTCAGATCACTGGAAGCTGGAAGCTGGGCTCTCTGCGTGCAGGGAATGGCAGCGTCTTCTCAGTGCGTCAGGCCGGGATACGGTCTCCTCTGAAGTCGAGGTCTCCTCTGGTTTACAGGGGCTACGGAAGGTATATTTATACCTGAGAGTACCTGAGGAATGTTAGCATTGACGTGAATTGGACAACGAAAGACGTCATGAATGAACCCCTAAGGAATAATGGTTCATGCATAATATATGAGTCCTTGAAGAAATCAATAGTCCTGGACTAGGGAAACTCCCGCAGCCTAAGGGTCTGTTCTTCATGAACTCGTTGTGACGTTAGGGTGGACGGATGTCAGAGACCATGCCTGTATTTGGAGTGCACGGTTTAATGCCTAAATAAGGCCTGGGATTCTATGCCTATATAAGGGCAGGGCGAATTGTGCCTATATAAGGACAGGATATTGGAAAGCCCGTTATGGACACCCTAAGAGGAAATACAACACCCACTCCTCTTTCGTGTGTATGATAATACTAAAATGCTAAACATTAAAAATGCTAAACATTAAGAATGCTAAACATTAAAATGGAGTACCGCATATTTCTAAAATTTTTCATAAAACCATTTTTAAAAAAAGGCATTTCTTTTAAAAACCTATTAGAATGCAAAAGATACTGTACATTTGAAGCATTGCTTTTCATTACAGGCATAAAATTCGAAAATAAATGCAATTGAAATGAAATAAGCAGTAATATTTACATTTGACAAAAATTGATCGATAAGTTATTCAAAAATCAAAGTCATTTTATGTCATGAAAATTAAATGAACTGTTTTTAGACACATAAGATGACTAAATGTCTTTGGAAGGACCGCCAAGTCTGTACTATAAGGCTAGTTCTACTTTAAGCAGATTGAAGTACCATTTTCGTTCGAAAAATGGGAAAAAGTTCAATTTTGGTAGAGTTCCAAGTTTTTGAAAAATGATGGCCAAATTGTTGCTGTATTTCTGGAACACTGTATGCTGAATCAGAGTCAGTTTACGGGTCTGGTGTAAACATTAGATCATCTATTTCTATAGACAAAACATCATCCACTGTAGTTGGTGTGAGTTGGAACACCTCGTGAAGTAGGTTAATTGCACAGAGATGTGAAGCATTGCTTTCAATTGTTGCAACGTTCGCGTCCGTTGTTACCTGTGTGCCTGTAGTTCTTTCTCGTACCTCAGCAGCTGCCGGAAGCGTCTGTGAGATCTCAATGAATGCTGTCATCAGGATAGGAAGCCGCTGGGGACAACACATAGCATGGGCCGTTATCTGGTCCAGCAGAGTATCGACGTCCGTTGGCGCATCAATGGAAATGTTAGACAGGTGTCCAACACGCATTCTACACTGCATAGCAGGCATCGTAGAACAGGTAAGATGCAATCTTGCCAGATTGGTCTAAAGGACAGGAACCATGTGGTATTAAGGTCCCGTAGACGATTTATGCCCAAAAGCTGTACTATTTGCTCACAGCACTTTCGTTCAAGGAGAGCTTTCTCCATGTCGCTCGGAGTGATGTCGGCGAATTGGCTGGCCATAGCGAAATAGCAGGAAGAGAAATAGAATTCCGGCAACGAGTGCTAGAATTAATGGTATGCCACCAAACACCGAATGTGCAAAGTTCGGGATGATTCCGAGTATTGCCTGGAAAGGTGCTAACAGACCCGAGCAGATGCCCTTAAATACATGTACAATTCCTGTTGTATCAGACATGTTAAAAATTCGTCCTATCATATCCACGAAATGTATAGGGCAGTTTGTACGTATTAAAGTCTGTATCTCAGCCGAAGTCCTTGCAATTTGCAGATCATAGGTTTCTATGGCCGAGGTCAGAGGCACTGTTTGTTGTAAAAGCATGGCTTTCATTCTGCTTAAAGTATCAAATCTTATAAAAGAGACGTTCAGCGAAGGCCATAAAGGCGACTCCCTGACTGTGTCTATTGGGGCAAACAATACTTGCATACAGCAAGTGACCCTGGAGTTGACAGTTACTAGATATGGGATGCCTGGCAGCATGCCACAGCAACTCTGATCATTCAACATGAGGTAACTCCCATTAGAAAGTTGTCCGAACGTTGCATTAATCACAGCAGCTGGTGTACCCCTGATGGCAAGACAAATTTGCCACAGAACCATTACAAGCCCCGTGCAAGGAAATGTCCTGACATACTAGTGAACCGCTTAGTGCACGTTTACAGTTTTTACCGCTTAAAAACACTTCACGATCCCCGCTCCAACATCTATATGTATACGGTAAAGCCCAAGATGTCTTAATGTATTCCTTACCCAACCTTTCATATTTGCCTGCTTGCATTTGTCTGAGGCAATACTGAAACTGAAAAGTAGTCACAGGTAGTGTAATTTTGCCATGACTAAGCCATTCTGTAGCTGGTTTTTCTGCCACTGTGAATGGTAACTTTTCCAGTTTTTCAATGTTCAGCACTGTATACTTTGCTCCTCTCTGTGCCATTTCGATCTGTTTATCAGTTAGATTGTATTCTGCAAACAGAGCCGTTGTGTTGATGAAACGCCAAGGCACATAGCCCGCTCGCAATGATTGCAGCGTCCAGCTTAATAACATAATAGAACGTATTTGAGATTGGCCTTGTTGTAACATCGCCAAATCTTGTTCTAGAATGTCGATAGCAGAGGATACAATGCCGTCCAATGAATATATTCTGGAGGACAAAGTTGTTAACCCATTGTCGACCACAGAGAGTGTTTTCTCTAAATTAATACGATCAAGTTCACGTATTCGTTCTGCGGCCTCTATCTGTGACACCTTCCAAGCTTCACTATAAGCAGCATAAATGCCGGCATATATGAAACGTTTTTGACGCGGTTTTCTTGGTCCAAGCAAGAAATCCCTAAGATCTGCGTCTTTTGCAAGTAAGGATAAGTGTTGTTTCACATCCTGTAGTGTAGATGTATGCAGCCAATCGAGGCATAATTTCCCTACACTGTATGTTGTTACTACCCCCGGATGTTGTCTTTGGACGTATCTTGGGTCTGACCTATGAATAGTAAAGCCCTGAGTTTTATTCAGGAATCTTTCCTGACAGTTATTCGTGTCTGTGGGCCAGATCAACCATTTTTTCCAATCAGGATTAGATCTGTTGAGTTGTAGTATATTGTCGACTGTCACCACTGCTTGTGTTACATTATTTTTTGCAGGAGTTGGTACAGAAGGTGTGTTCATCTCTTTGATCTTGGCTAATCCAAGACAAGATGTTTGTTGGATAGTTTCATTCAAAAACATTATTTGTTCAGGGATGATGCAGGCTCTGAATAAAGCTTCTATCCTCTGTACTTGCCATTCTTTAGTACCCCACAACGCTTTTGTGTCTATTGTGTCTTTCCAAAGTCGAAACCCTGTCTAGACAGTTGGGCATTGAATAATGCAGAATAAATCTGTTTTGTATTTGTTAACCTAATTTTCAGTCCTGTTTTGTTTACATTTTTATAGTAAAACATTTCTGGATCAGATGTATTGTAACCTGAAAAATATGGAAATTTACTGGCAAATGTTTGTGAACTACCTTTAGGTGGTGTAGGACAATGTTCCCATTGGTTAAACATAAACACATTTCTTGGATATGCAGATTTATGCAAATAATGATGACCATAGTGATTATAACAATATAGTTCTTCATAGTCTGATGAACCCTCTAAATATTCATTTTTAGAAAATGCAGCAGATTTTTCTAGGTCAAACATAATATCAGTCACAGTCTCAAAGTCCCAATCATCAGAATAGGTACTGGACGTGATTAGATCACTTAGTGAAATTTTAAACAAATGTGGAATGTTCAATTCTTCCGTTGGACCGAATATATCAAAATCTGTTTTGTCCCACACTATACCATCGTGTATAGGAACAGCTGTGATGTTCACTGATGACAAGTCTCTTGCTTCACGATGGGAAGATTTATGAGGTTTCAAAAGTACGTTTACGTCTTTTCCTTCAGTGTTCACATGGATGTATCTGCCACTTATAAGCACGCTTACAGTTGTTACCAAAGCTAGCCAGAGCAGGAAAACAAAAAGTCCAGATGTAATCCAGAGTTAAATCCATGGAGAAACCAAATAAGTCTTTTTCAGAAAGTGAAGAAAGTCTTGTATTTGCTGCTTGAATTTCAATGACACTGGCGTCGTTTCAGGTTCACTCGGATCTTCTGAGAACGTATCAAAGTTAATGAAGTAGCCAGAAGCAGTTCTGTCAATTGTTGGAATTGCATCAGGATTTGTTGAAATCACTGGAACCAGTTCATCACTTGTTACGTTGGTGTAGACAGGTGTATTTGGACGAACTGTTACTTGTTCTTCAAGAGGGATGAGTTCCATAGCGTTGTTGCATAGTCCTTCATTTGTTTCAGCTGAATTCTCGATATGGACACAAATCTTTTCTCCTTTCTTCCAGCAAGGGGCGGCAGTAGTACTGTTCTTGTTCCTTGAACTGCTAGGACAGGTACTGGTTGTCTGTAAGAAGGTCCAAATTCCTTCTTGTCCGCAATTTTTTCTCTGACTAGATCCCCAACTTTAGGAATCCAGACAGGCCTTGCTGGGACAGCCGGTTGATCCCCAGTGCTGGTTGACTGTAGGAATACGTTGCTTTGTTTCATTCTTAATTTGTTTAAGTCCTGTAAAACAGCCAAACGATCTTTGATATCAAAGGGTTTATTTTCCACCACTGTGCCTACGTTTTCTCAGTCCGGTACCCACATTCTTGTCCCAAATAGGACCTCATATGGAGTGACCCCCCCTAGAGAACTTCTTGGCAGGTTATTAAGTGCACGTTGAACTCCACTAAGGTGTTTGACCCACCCGTCACCTGAGCCTAATACTCTAGCTGTTATAGACTGCTTTATGTCCCGGTTTTTCCTTTCCACAACCGAATTTCCCTCAGGATGGAATGGAGAGGAGTACCGCAATGCAACGCCCAGACTGGCCATGGCGTCTTTGTAAGCCCGAGAGATAAACGCAGGACCCTGGTCAGAATGTAGCGTGCCTATTACGTATATGCCGATAAAGACTCGCAAATCTTTTATAACAGTTCGAGTGTCAGCCGAGCGCTGGGGCCATAACCATAGGAACCTAGATTCAGTTTTTGCGGGAATGCCTTTGTCCTGTAGGACGCAGGCGCGTAGATAGTCGAATGCTGTCTAACAGTGGTGTCTGTACTGGGCTGCCGCATTCGCAGCATGGTTTCTGGTGGCTCTCTCGCTGTAATTTATAGTCTAAGCAGTTGTTGATGAATATGTGAATTTCTGTATTCATCCCAGGCCACCAGTACATCTCTTTTAAAGTCAAGATAGATTTAGAGATCCCTTGATGTGACAGACCCTCCCCCAAATGTGTTTCATAAATCAAGGCTGCCCCACGTTGGGCGCCATGTAGTGTAGCTTCTATTTCCCTAATAGGCTCTGCGCATTGGAATAATATATCCTATAGGTTTGACATAGGACTAAGGTCGGTATGTCCCTATCGAGTATATTAAACTTAATTACTTGTGCCAGCTAGCTCAGAGGCCACTAGAAACTCCTTGACAACAAGAAGGGAGTAGTTTCTGGCAGCAGCAAAACATGACCAATATGTTTTCCTTTTAGAATCAGAACGTGTCCCAGAGTCGTGGAAACACTAGATAACTATTTCACTCAGCTCAGTCGTGCATGCTTAGTTTTCCTCAGAGTTACACAGAAATAATAGACGGGCGTTTTCAATAAAAGATTTATTGAACAGTCTTGTTTCTGGTGTAAGTATAATGTGCTGTTACGATCACAAGACAGTATGCGAGATAAATAATGTACAGGGTGAGCAGTAGAAATAAATAATACTGCGATAGCATTATTTTATAGTACAAATGCTGTTACATAAATAACACAGACTAAAAATGCGAGTACTCATACGATGCGGTGCTAAGCTAGTTCTACCCCAGTGTACCTAACCTAACCTAGGTGTAGGACAAGGTATGAAGTAGGTGAAGTATTCCTTACTATGGTATACTAAGAGTATGTTTAGTCTAGTATGCCTAGTATGCCAAGAGTTCCTCTAGGTTCTTATCAGCTCCATACCTGAAGAATGAGAGAGGTTGGAATCTCTTTGCCAGACTCGAACTCCAACACCCCGCAAGGGAAGTCAGATCACTGGAAGCTGGAAGCTGGGCTCTCTGCGTGCAGGGAATGGCAGCGTCTTCTCAGTGCGTCAGGCCGGGATACGGGCTCCTCTGAAGTCGAGGTCTCCTCTGGTTTACAGGGGCTACAGAAGGTATATTTATACCTGAGAGTACCTTAGGAATGTTAGCATTGACGTGAATTGGACAACGAAAGACGTCATGAATGAACCCCTAAGGAATAATGGTTCATGAATAATATATGAGTCCTTGAAGAAATCAATAGTCCTGGACTAGGGAAACTCCCGCAGCCTAAGGGTCTGTTCTTCATGAACTCGTTGTTACGTTAGGGTGGACGGATGTCAGAGACCATGCCTGTATTTGGAGTGCACGGTTTAATGCCTAAATAAGGCCTGGGATTCTATGCCTATATAAGGGCAGGGCGAATTGTGCCTATATAAGGACAGGATATTAGAAAGCCCGTTATGGACACCCTAAGAGGAAATACAACAGGTTCCTTACCGGAGAGGAGGTGATGCGTCAATTCTTCACAGCGTGGGGAGGTGATGCGTCGGTTTCTTACTGCGCTTCTGTGGTGATGCGACCCGCAGCGCCGTGATGCGATGACGACCCGGTGCAATGAAACAAAATGGCGTCTTCTTCTGGATGCGACATGAAGGGGGCGATGCGTGCACGCCCGACGGCCGTGCGGCGACTCAGTGAATCTTCTGAGCCGTGACAGGCCCTGCGACACGCTTCTCCGATGATGCGACGATGTCTGATGCGACGGCGACACTCTTCTCCGGTGATGCGAGGCGCTTCGGCGATGCGATGGCGACAGCAATAGCGGCGGCACGCTTTCTCGGCGATGCGACGACAGCGGCTGTGGTGGCGACACGCTTCTCCCTCTTGAGTCGCGCTTCCATCTCCCAGCGACACACAGTCTCTCAGAAGGGCCAAGGCACTTCAAATTCCCAGCAAGGGAATTCAGGGGAGTTGGTTGGTGAAGTCTTGTATCCCTGAGACTTCAGCAGGAGGCAAGCTCAATCTTCAAGCCCTTGGAGATGTTCTGCAAGATGATGAAAGTAGCACAAAGTTCCTTTCTCCTTTCTTTGGCAATCAGGCAACCACTGCAGGCCAATCCCTCAAACAGCACACAGCATAGGGATAGTCTCCTCCTTCAGCTTCTCTGGTTCCTCTCCTCAGCAAAGGTTCGTCTTGTTTGTTCCAGAAGTGATCTAAAGTCTTGGGGTCAGGGCCCCAGTATTTATACCCATAAATCCTTTGTCCTCTGAAGGCAGAGGGTCCTGTACCTAGTCCAAACCAGTTCTGGGTGCATTCTGCCAGTGCACACCCTCTTCCTTTGTCAGTGTGGGCCAGGGACATCAGACGCACCACAGAAGGTGGAGCCAGCATTGTGGAAGGCAGGCACAGACCTATTCAGGCCCAGGTGCTACCCCTCCCACCACTCTACATGCAGATAGGTCTATTCAGCCCTGTGCTGACTCACCCTGTCTCCTGGAGTCCCCCAGCCCCTGTCACTCACAAACCCAGACATACAATACACAAGTTAACAGAGGCTGGCTGGATGGTTAGGCAAGAAAATACCTACTTTCTAAAAGTGGTATTTTCAAACACAGAATGTTAAAACCAACTTCACTAAAAGATGTATTTTATCATTCTGAGTTCAGGCATACTAAATTCGTTTTTCTACCATGTTCCCTGGGTCAGTTAGGATTATAAGATGTTATAATCTCCTTTCTGTGCCCCCTTGCTGCCCCTGATTGTGCTCGTTTTTCCTTTCTGTGCCCCCTTGCTGCCCCTGATTGTGCTCGTTTTTCCTCTCTGTGCCCCCTTGCTGCCCCTGATTGTGCTAGTTTTTTCCTTTCTGTGCCCCCTTGCTGCCCCTGATTGTGCTCGTTTTTCCTTTCTGTGCCCCCTTGCTGCCCCTGATTGTGCTCGTTTTTTTTTTTCCTTTCTGTGCCCCCTTGCTGCCCCTGATTGTGCTCATTTTTTCCTTTCTGTGCCCCCTAGCTGCCCCTGATTGTGCTCGTTTTTTCCTTTCTGTGCCCCCTTGCTGCCCCTGATTGTGCTCGCTTTTCCTTTCTGTGCCCCCTTGCTGCCCCTGGATTGTGCTCGCTTTTCCTTTCTGTGCCCCCTTGCTGCCCCTGATCGTGCTCGTTTTTTCCTTTCTGTGCCCCCTTGCTGCCCCTGATTGTGCTCTGCTTTTTCCTTTCTGTGCCCCCTTGCTGCCCCTGATTGTGCTCGTTTTTTCCTTTCTGTGCCCCCTTGCTGCCCCTGATTGTGCTCGCTTTTTCCTTTCTGTGCCCCCTTGCTGCCCCTGATTGTGCTCGCTTTTTTCCTTTCTGTGCCCCCTTGCTGCCCCTGATTGTGCTCGCTTTTTTTCCTTTCTGTGCCCCCTTGCTGCCCCTGATTGTGCTCGCTTTTCCTTTCTGTGCCCCCTTGCTGCCCCTGATTGTGCTCGCTTTTTCCTTTCTGTGCCCCCTTGCTGCCCCTGATTGTGCTCGCTTTTCCTTTCTGTGCCCCCTTGCTGCCCCTGATTGTGCTCGCTTTTCCTTTCTGTGCCCCCTTGCTGCCCCTGATTGTGCTCGCTTTTCCTTTCTGTGCCCCCTTGCTGCCCCTGATTGTGCTCGGTTTTTTTCCTTTCTGTGCCCCTTGCTGCCCCTGATTGTGCTCGCTTTTCCTTTCTGTGCCCCCTTGCTGCCCCTGATTGTGCTCGTTTTTTTCTTTCTGTGCCCCCTTGCTGCCCCTGATTGTGCTCGCTTTTCCTTTCTGTGCCCCTTGCTGCCCCTGATTGTGCCTCGCTTTTCCTTTCTGTGCCCCCTTGCTGCCCCTGATTGTGCTCGCTTTTTTCCTTTCTGTGCCCCCTTGCTGCCCCTGATTGTGCTCTGCTTTTCCTTTCTGTGCCCCCTTGCTGCCCCTGATTGTGCTCTGCTTTTTTTCCTTTCTGGGCCCCTTGCTGCCCCTGATTGTGCTCTGCTTTTCCTTTCTGTGCCCCCTTGCTGCCCCTGATTGTGCTTGTTTTTTTTCCTTTCTGTGCCCCCTTGCTGCCCCTGATTGTGCTCGTGCTTCCTTTCTGTGCCCCCTTGCTGCCCCTGATTGTGCTCGCTTTTTTCCTTTCTGTGCCCCCTTGCTGCCCCTGATTGTGCCTCGCTTTTCCTTTCTGTGCCCCCTTGCTGCCCCTGATTGTGCTCGTTTTTCCTTTCTGTGCCCCCTTGCTGCCCCTGATTGTGCTCGCTTTTCCTTTCTGTGCCCCCTTGCTGCCCCTGATTGTGCTCATTTTTTTTTTTCCTTTCTGTGCCCCCTTGATGCCCTGATTGTGCTCGTTTTCCCTTCTGTGCCTGTTTCCCGTCGCTGCGCCCCTGCGGCCCCGCCCCCTCACTGCCCATTCGCTGCCCCATTCCCTGCTCCTCCCTCCCACCTCCCCATTTATGGCGGCCGCGCGCAGCGGGCGCGCCGAAGGCAAGCCCGTCTGCGCCCGTCCGCGCCGTGACCGTGCCCAGCGCCAGACCCCCTGGTCCGGGCATCCCCCGTGCCCGCCACATCAACAGACGCCGATACGACGCCAGCACCCTCCACGCACTCAACCCCGGAAAAGATCACGCCTGCTACCAGGCCACCCCGAAGCGCACCCAAGGGCCCTTCACCTGCCGGAACTGCAGCTTCGCCAGCACCCGCCCCGCCAAAGCACCGCCCAGGAAAGAACCCAACTACCTCAGATGCATCCTCCTCAACACCCGCTCCGCCCGCAAACACGCCATCGAACTCTGGGACCTTTCGACTCAACCTCCCCAGACGCCGCATTCCTGACGGAGACCTGGCTGAATCCCGCTTCAGCCCCCGACATCGCCATTGCCATCCCGGACGGATACAAGATCACCCGCAGGGACCGCACCAACGGAGTCGGAGGAGGCATCGCCATCGTCCACAGGAACACCCTCAGAGTCTCAACCAACACCGACGACACCCTCAGCACCGCCGAACACATGCACTTCCAGATCCACACCGATCCCAACACCACCCTCAGAGGAACCCTCATCTACAGACCCCCGGACCCCGACCACAGTTCAGCGAGTTCCATCGCTGACTTCGTCAGCACACACGCCATCGCCTCCACGGACTACATCCTCCTCGGGGACCTGAACTTCCACCTCGAGAACAACAAGGACACCAACTCCACCACCCTGATCGACAACCTCGCCACCCTCGGACTCAGCCAGCTCGTGACTACACCCACCCACGCCGCCGGCCACACGCTAGACTCCATCTTTTCCGCAAGCCCACACGTCTCCTTCAACCACACCTCCGAACCCCACTGGACTGACCACCACTGCATCCACTTCACCTACAGGAAGCCCACCACGCACCAACGCACCGAACAAATGCCTCGCCGCTGCTGGAGCAGAGTCACGGAAGACCAGCTAACCACAACCCTCGCCCTGAGCCCACCCGCCGAACCCTCTGACCCCGACACCGCCGCCCGCAACCTCAGACAGTGGATCGACGACTGCGCCAACACCCTCGCCCCGCTCAAGAATCCGCCCAACAGCCACACCAGCAAGAAAGCCACCTGGTTCACCGAAGACCTCCAGGCCTCCAAACGAACATGCCGAAAACTGGAGAAGATCTGGCTCCACGAACGGACAGCGGACAGCTACGTCGCCCACAAGAGCGCCACCCGCAGTCACCATCACCTCATCAGATCCGCCAAAAGGGCCTCACTCAAAGACCGCCTAGACAACAACGCACACAACAGCAAAGAGCTCTTCAACATTGTGAAGGAACTCTCCAACCCCAGCTCCAACACCAATGACATCCAGCCATCGCGAGACCTGTGCGACTCACTGGCCACCTTCTTCCACCGCAAAATCGCCGACATCCACGACAGCTTCAACACCACGATCGCCCCGGCAACCACCGAGACCACTGCCCCCACAACCACCAACCGCCTGCTCTCCTGGACCAACATCAACGACGAGGACACCAGCGAGATCATGAACACCATCCACTCCGGTTCACCGCTAGACCCGTGCCCTCACCACATCTTCAACAAAGCCAGTACAGCCATCGCGCCCCATCTCCGGAAAATAATCAACATCTCCTTCGAGACAGCAACCTTCCCGGAAAGCTGGAAGCACGCCGAGATCACCGCCTTACTCAAGAAACCCAAGGCAGACCCCAAGGACCTCAAGAACTTCCGACCCATCTCTCTGCTCCCGTTCCCCGCGAAGGTCACCGAGAAAATCGTCAACAAACAACTGAACCGCTACCTCGAGGAGAACAACATCCTGGACCCTTCCCAGTCCGGCTTCCGCAGCAACCACAGCACCGAAACCGCCCTCATCGCCGCCACCGATGACATCAGGACCCTGCTAGACAACGGAGAAACAGCAGCCCTCATCCTCCTGGACCTATCAGCCGCCTTCAACACGGTCTGCCACCACACACTACGAACACGCCTTCACGACGCCGGGATCCAAGAGAAGGCCCTGGACTGGACCACATCCTTCCTTTCCGGCAGAACACAAAGCGTCCGCCTCGCCCCCTTCCGATCCAAGGCCACCAAGATCATCTGCGGCGTACCCCAAGGCTCCTCCCTCAGCCCAACGCTGTTCAACATCTACATGGCACCCTCGCCCATGTCGCCCGACAGCACAACCTCAACATCATCTCCTACGCCGACGACACCCAGCTGATCCTCTCCCTCACCAAAGACCCTCACACCGCCAAAGCCCACCTCCACGAAGGAATGAAGACCGTCGCCGAATGGATGAGGACCAGCCGCCTGAAGCTGAACTCGGACAAGACGGAGGTCCTCATCCTTGGTTCCAACCCCTACAGCCTGGGACGACTCCTGGTGGCCAACATCACTGGGAACAGCCCCGCCACCCACCGACCACGTACGCAACCTAGGGGTCATCCTCGACCCCACCCTCTCCATGACTAAGCAGGTCAACGCCGTTTCCTCATCCTGCTTCAACATCCTCCGAATGCTCCGCAGGATCTTCAAGTGGATCCCCACCGAAACAAGAAAAACAGTCACCCAGGCCCTCGTCACCAGCAGGCTGGACTACGGAAACGCCCTCTATGCAGGAACGACGGCTAAGCTCCTGAGATGGCTGCAACGCATCCAGAACGCCTCTGCACGTCTTA
Organism: Calotriton arnoldi; assembly: GCA_963921515.1. Taxonomy (NCBI): domain Eukaryota; kingdom Metazoa; phylum Chordata; class Amphibia; order Caudata; family Salamandridae; genus Calotriton; species Calotriton arnoldi. The sequence goes on from CAWUFW010004840.1 coordinate 1,051,465, forward strand.
TCCTCGACATCCCCCGACGCAGCCACATCACACCCCACCTGAGAGACCTGCACTGGCTCCCTGTCAACAAGAGGATAACCTTCAAGCTCCTCACCCACGCACACAAAGCACTCCACAACTCCGGACCAGCCTACCTCAACAGACGACTCAGCTTCTACACCCCCACCCGCCAGCTCCGCTCGACCAGCCTCGCCCTCGCCACAGTCCCCCGCATCCGGAAAACGACCGCCGGGGGCAGATCCTTCTCCCACCTCGCCGCCAAGACCTGGAACACCCTCCCCACCAACCTCCGACAGACCCAAGACCTACTGGCCTTCAGAAGACTCCTCAAGACCTGGCTCTTCGATCAGTAGCAGCACCACCCCCCTCTTCCCCCAGCGCCTTGAGACCCTCGCGGGTATGTAGTGCGCTTTATAAGTGACATGATTGATTGATTGATAATCAAACTGCCCATTCTGTCCTATGGGGACAGGTAGCCTTGCAATAGTGAAAAACGAAATTGGCTGTAATTCACTATCAGGACATGCCACACACACCAGGGCATGTCCTACCTCTTACATACAATGCACCCTGCCCGCAGGCCTACCTTAGGGGTGACTAACATGCAGAAAAGGGAAGGTTTGGGGACTGGTAAGTGGGTGCACTTACCAAGTCGACATGACAGTACCAGACTGCACACAGGCTCTGCAATGGCAGGCCTGAGACACACTTTACAAGCTGCTCCTGTGGGTGGCACAACCAGTGCTGCAAGCCCACCAGCAGCATTTGATTCACAGGCCCTGGGCACAACAGTGCACTATACTAGGGTCTGACAGTGAATCAAATAGACCAAACATGGAGTCACTAATCCATATATCAATTTATAACAGAGAGCATATGCACTTTAGCACTGATCAGCAGTGTTAAAGTGCCCAGAGTCATAAAACCAACAAAAACAGGTCAGCAAAAGTACAGGAGGAAGGCAAAAAGTTCAGGGATGACCCTGCAAGAAGGGCCAAGTCCAACACAACCCCCTTCCAGCCAAAACGCAGGGTAGACCAATCACTACCTTGATGGGCTTCACTGCTTTGGGCGATAAAACATGGACCCTGGCCCGCAACTGCAGGGGCATACTCCAGTTCTACACCAATCTGAACCTATTTGGATCCCTCCGTCCATACTCTCAGGGCCCACCAAGCTCACCCATGTGGAACCCTTCTCCTCACCTGTGGACACCATCTGTGCAGCACCTAACCTTAGCTTGCTCACAGGTGTGTCCCAACAGACAGACAGTACCCACATGACCAACACAGAGGTGTGGCCCAGTCCACCCCCAGGGTGCGACTCTTGTCCCCCCCAGGGGACACTCTGTCCACCAGGACAGCAAGCCATAGTGGCCACTGACAGTGGTCAGTGATGAGACCCAGGCCTTATGCCTCGCAGGGCTCTCAAACCTCTGTGGCATTAGAGAGCGAGGGGCAGTAGCCCCAGGTGCTTGGCACCCTTTGTCCACTCTCCCTCCTGTCAGGTCAGGTATGACATCCTGACACTGACCCACCAGCCCCGGGCCTGTACCTGGCGGCTGGACAGGAGACTGGGGTGGGCTTTCCCACACCCGGTCCTCCTTCTCCTTGTTGGGGCTCTGTACCCTCCCACCTGGAGTGGTACCCCCTTCCAGAACTGCCAGGGCACCTGTGGCAGGTGTCCTGCACAATTTGCCCACCAGTTCAGGGGTTCTATCTTGCAACTGGGCGTCCAGGTCAGGGGGGACACCCCAAACCTGGCCCTCCAACCTAGGGTCTAGACCCTCCAGTTGAACCGGCGTCAGAGGCGAGGACTCCCTCCCTCTGCACCCCCTTCCAGAGTGCTGTACCCTCCCACCTGGAGTGGTACCCCTAGAAGACCAACCGGTCAGGACACTGTGTACAGTTGTCCCTCCCTCCAGGTCAGACAACACCTGAACCTGGCTTCCCAACCCAGGGACCAACCCCTGCGGTTGAACACTTGCCCGGTGCACCAGGACTTCATGGGGAGCACATATGCCCCTCCGAGGGTGACACACAACTCATGTGTCATGTGACAGTCTGCCTGGCGCAGATCTCCCGACCCCTGTCCATCTGACAGTGCGTGAAGATCCCCCAGGACAGAATTGGTGTCACCATGGTCATTCACTGGTGGCTCAGCCCTTCTGGCTGGCCCCTGACCCACTGGTTCTTCCACTGGGGACTCTTTCCCCCTCTCACCCCTCAATCTGGACTTCTGCACCCTCCACTTAGGAGTGGCACTGCCAGACACCAGAACTGATGGAGGCCTGCTTACAGACACTCCTAGTTCACCAGACACTAGGGGATCCCCCTCAAATGGCCTACCAGTACAGCCTAGGCCCCCAACCTGGTGTTCCCTTAAGGAACCCTCCAGGCCCTGAGACTGGGGTTCAGGCACCTTGGGACACGCAGTCCCACACTCACTCCTCCGCAGAGACAAGACGTGAGTCCCTACACCCCTCCCACTACCACGGGACCTAGCTGGGCTACACTGAACCTCTCCAACCACTCTGGGTTGGAAGACACCTGAGCCACTCCTCTTAGGGTCACTCCCCAATGCCTCTTCAGACCCTCTGGAATCCACCAAAAGGTCTGCCTCCATGGTGAGTTCCCTGGGGTCAGAGAACTCACACTCCACCAGGTGTTGGCATAGCTCTGGAAAATAGGGACTTACAATATGCTCTCCCACAATTGGCTCACACAGTTCCACCAAACTATCCTTCACCTCACCATCCAGTGCCTTGCACACGTACCCCACACCACTCTCCTGAGACTGGCAAGACAGTATCTGACTGTCTCTGTCACTCAACCCACACTCTTCTGGGCGTCCTCCACATTCACACACCAGGACTTCAACCATGGGGGAACCCCCCTCCCTGCTCCTCTTATCTAGAGTCAGTGGAGTGTCCCCCCCACCACTAGGACCATGAACCCCTGGGCCAGTTCCCCAATCTATCTCAGGGACACTGTGCACCACCGGAGCTACCTCATATCCTTGAACCTCCTGGTGTAAATCAACCCCCTCCAAGTCAGGCGCCACATCTCTGGGTGTGTGCACTACTCCCTCAGCACTAGATAACTCAATATTGCTGCCACCATCTGAGCTGGATTCCGCCTCCAACTCAGCAAGGCTCATTTCCTGAGCTACACAATTTTCTTGTTGCTGGATGAGACCCTCATGGCCTCAAGCCTCTCGAGCTCCAAATCAAGCTCTCTTATTCTCAACTCATGTTCCAATCTCATTCTCTTTTCCTCTAGGGCCAATTTCTTAATTTCCAATTCCAACTGCCCACCCATCTTAAGCTTGGTCAGCTCCATTTCATGCATCCTACTTCTCTCCCTGTCCTCCAGCTCTCCTGGGGACAGGCCCTTGGAAGAAACACTGCTACCTGCTGGAGAAGGTGCTTTCCTCCCCCCTGGACCCAATAGCCCATCTAGCTGCCCTCCTGCATCCTCAGCCCCCTCCTCCTGCTCTTCCACATGCTCAGGGGTGCTCCTTGCTTCCACCCAGGCCCTCAGCGCCTTTTGGAACTCATCCTTCTTGGAGAGACCGGTCATAGCAACCTTAAATTTCCTGCAGAAGTGCTTCAGCTGTTTCACAGTGTAACTTCCTAGTTTCTCTTCCTCAAAATCAAAATCAACAGATGCGATGGACGCTGTTTTGCTCATGGTGGAACTTGGCAGTTCTTGGCAAAAATAGAAATCCCAGGAAAAAACAATCTATCAAAAATGCAAGTGGTTGCGTTTGGTCTGCACTCACTAGTAGTGTACACCAATCACTGTATATGAGTCACAAATGCAAGTCCAGAATCCTCACCGCTGCCCACCAGTGTTAGAACTGGGGGTCTCTAGTTGGCAGAGGTAGGTACCTTTGTCCAAATAGGGACCCTTGCTTCTAGTCAGGGTAAGGGGGATACACTACTAAAATAACCCATGCTCACCCCCTTGGTAGCTTGGCACGAGCAGGCAGGCTTATCTCAGAGGCAGTGTGTAAAGCATTTGTGAACACATACAGTAACACAGTGACAACACTACAGATGGACACCACACAGATTGTATTATAAAAATAAGTATTTTTGTATAGACTAAACACAAGACCCAAAACGACCAAAAATCCACAATACACTATGAAAAATATGACTGTCAATGGTAGAAAATAGTTCAGTTCAATAAAGATGGTAAATGCAACACTTAACGCGATACAAACAAAAAAGTTGCAGGGAAGGTGATGCGTCGGTTTCTTACACGCAAGAATGGTGATGCGTCGGTTCCTTGCTCCGGGGGAGGTGATGCGTCGGTTCCCTACTGCTGCGTAGGGGACGGTGATGCGTTGGTTCCTTACCGGAGAGGAGGTGATGCGTCGGTTCTTCACCGCGTGGGGAGGTGATGCGTCGGTTTCTTACTGCGCTTCTGTGGCAATGCGACCCGCAGCGCCGCGATGCGATGACGACCCGGTGCAATGAAACAAAATGGCATCTTCTTCTGGATGCGACACGAAGGGGGCAATGTGTGCACGCCCGACGGCCATGCAGCGACTCGGTAAATCTTCTGAGCCGCGACAGGCCCTGCAACACGCTTCTCCAATGATGCAACGGCGACACTCTTCTCCAGTGATGCGAGGTGCTTCGGCGATGCGATGGCGGCAGCGGCGGCACACTTTCTCGGCGATGCGACGACAGCGGCTGCGGCGGCGACACGCTTCTCCCTCTTGAGTCGCGCTTCCAGCTCCCAGCGACACGCAGTCTCTCAGAAGGCCCAACACAACAGTAGGCACTTCAAATTCCCAGCAAGGGAATTCAGGGGAGTTGGTTGGTGAAGTCTTGTATCCCTGAGACTTCAGCGGGAGGCAAGCTCAATCTTCAAGCCCTTGGAGATGTTCTGCAAGATGATGAAAGTAGCACAAAGTTCCTTTCTCCTTTCTTTGGCAATCAGGCAACCACTGCAGGTCAATCCCTCAAACAGCACACAGTATAGGGATAGTCTCCTCCTTCAGCTTCTCTGGTTCCTCTCCTCAGCAAAGGTTCGTCTTGTTTGTTCCAGAAGTGATCTAAAGTCTTGGGGTCAGGGCCCCAGTATTTATACCCATAAATCCTTTGTCCTCTGAAGGCAGAGGGTCCTGTACCTAGTCCAAACCAGTTCTGGGTACATTCTGCCAGTGCACACCCTCTTCCTTTGTCAGTGTGGGCCAGGGACATCAGACGCACCACAGGAGGTGGAGCCAGCATTGTGGAAGGCAGGCACAGCCCTATTCAGGCCCAGGTGCTACCCCTCCCACCACTCTACATGCAGATAGGTCTATTCAGCCCTGTGCTGACTCACCCTGTCTCCTGGAGTCCCCCAGCCCCTGTCACTCACAAACCCAGACATACAATACACAAGCTAGCAGAGGCAGGCTGGATGGGTAGGCAAGAAAATACCTACTTTCTAAAAGTGGTATTTTCAAACACAGAATGTTAAAACCAACTTCACTAAAAGATGTATTTTATCATTCTGAGTTCAGGCATACTAAATTTGTTTTTCTACCATGTTCCCTGGGTCAGTTAGGATTATAAGATGTTATAATCAAACTACCCATTCTGGCCTATGGGGACAGGTAGCCTTGCAATAGTGAAAAACGAAATTGGCTGTAATTCACTATCAAGACATGCCACACACACCAGGGCATGTCCTACCTCTTACATATAATGCACCCTGCCCGCAGGCCTACCTTAGGGGTGACTAACATGCAGAAAAGGGAAGGTTTGGGGGCTGGTAAGTGGGTGCACTTATCAAGTCGACATGACAGTACCAGACTGCACACAGGCTCTGCAATGGCAGGCCTGAGACACACTTTACAAGCTGCTCCTGTGGGTGGCACAACTAGTGCTGCAAGCCCACCAGCAGCATTTGATTCACAGGCCCTGGGCACAACAGTGCACTGTACTAGGGTCTGACAGTGAATCAAATAGGCCAAACATGGAGTCACTAATCCATACATCAATTTATAACAGAGAGCATATGCACTTTAGCACTGATCAGCAGTGTTAAAGTGCCCAGAGTCATAAAACCAACAAAAACAGGTCAGCAAAAGTACAGGAGGAAGGCAAAAAGTTCAGGGATGACCCTGCAAAAAGGGCCAAGTCCAACATTTATTTATTCTCATGTGTATGCCCATGTGTATGTAACAGGCTCTGAATGAGATTCAGCAGCCCTAACCCCCAATCCTAGTCCTACTCAGTGTTCCACCAGACCCTGATGAAAAATATCTGAACAAGGAGGCAATTGATCAATAAGGCAGCATCGGCTTTTTGTAGGATAGAGTGGGCATCAGTTGGATTTTAATTCTATTCCTGGTCCATAAACTATTGGGAGAATACAAACCTACCCTGTACTTAAAATATATCAGTCAGTTCATTCCTCCTTAGGAGTTTTCACATGGTTTCCATATGGACCATAGTTTCTTAAATCATACTTGGGCCTGCCCCAACAGCAACAGTCCAGCCTGAACTGACAGGATCCCTCTAGTTGGAAGCAAAAGCAGCCCCAGACTAGTTGCAGCCATGTTTGGCCTCATCTGTAAAATACATTTTGAGTCCTGTGGAACAGCGTGTATGGGGCTAGTGTCTGGGCATACAATTCACTTTCCGAGCCACTGTGAAACACAAGATGAAATGCCTGGAATGCTTGTAAAAGAGTTAGTCACTCACAATTACTTGGGCTGCATTGCAGTCTATTGATATTTTGTACACTATTGTCACTCCTGACAGGGATTAGCCCAATACGTATCAGACCTCCCCTGTCCAAGTAGGAACAGTCTAGCCCAAACAATCGGGCCCAGTCCTCTCTAAACAGGTACACAAGTAACAATGAACTCGTTTTGGTCTCTTTGTGGTTTATTAGTGACTTGCAGCTATAGTCAAGTGGCACAGTGGGTATGGGTTTTTTTACTTATAACTCCCTAGTAGAGTGTTCTATATGTGCCCGGGGCCTGTAAATTGGATGCTACTAGTGGGCCTGCAGCACTGATTGTGCCACAAAGTCAGTAGCCCTTTAAACATGACTCAGGCCTGCCACTGCAGAACCTGTGTTTACAGATTTAAACTGCCATTTGGACCTGGCAAGTTGACCTACTTGCCAGGCCCAAACCTTCCCTTTTATTACATACAAGTCACCCCTCAGGTAGGCCCTATGCAGCCCAATGGGCAGGGTATTAAAAAGGTAGGACTTGTACTTTTGAGTTTTACATGTCCTGGTAGTGAAAAAACGCGAAATTTCTTTTTCACTACTGCAAGGCCTATATCTCTCATATGTCAACATTGGGATTGCCTTAAAACATCTTTCAAGTGTAATTTCCAATTGTGATGAGAGATTTGGAATTTGGTGTCTCTGGAGTCACAATTTAAAATCCCAATTTATGGTGAAGTCGGATTTTAATTTATAAATCTGAAAATGCCACTTTTTTTCAAAAGATGGCATTTTCTTACTTACAAGTTGCTGTTTCAAAGTTTTCACCCAACTAATTTGATCCAAAATCTTCAATTTTCTCAATTTTTGAGAATCAAATGAATATCATTGGCTGCTGAACCATGTAAGAACTCCATGAAAGAATTCAAACAGAGCTATTTGGAAGAGGTTATCCCTCCAAAATATTAACAGACAGAAGAAAAAGTCATGAAAATGGATTGAAAGAACTTGTTGCAGAAAAAAATCGAAAGATAAAACTGATTGACTAGTTTTTGTATCCATATATTCAACCAAGTCACAGGCTAGCAAAAAAATAATCAATCATAGATAGGAACTACTACTAAATGAATCAGAATTCCAAAGCGTTTCAACCAGAAACCATTATACACATATACTAGAGCTAAGAACTTGAAAGAATTTTTAACCACAGGCACAACACCAAGGAACATACAAGGAGCAGGAACCAAAAAATGTCATCATTGCATATGTTGCAATAATGTCACTATTGGAAATACCATCACGCATCCAAGAACTGGAGAGACCATCAAACTTGTTCATTCAGCTGACTGTAATACCAACAATGTTATATACAGCATCAAATGTCCGTGTGGTTTGTTATACATCGACAAAACAGAAAGGAAAATCAAAATCCGAATAACAGAACCTAAAAGTATGATACAGAATAAAAATGTCAACTCCAATTTGGCCTTACATTGGACTGAATACAGGCATACTATTGCCCAGTTACAGTTTCAAATAATAGAAACAGTGCGTATGATGTCAGGTCACAACAATTCCCAGACATTTTCACAACGAGAAGTGTCTTGGATAAAACATTTTGACACAATGTCCCCAAAAGGTCTAAATGACAAAATCAACCTAAGTTGCTTTCTTTAATTGATCAACAATAACATGATTTAGACAAATTTCAATAATCATCCAGTGATACAACCAGAATGTTTTCTATAAATGGTGAAACAATACTCAGCATACCAAACATGATGTTTCTACCATTTATCATCTTCAGCTCTTTTTGTCTGTGTTATTATAATCGACATTGTAAGGATCTGGGGACGTTGGTTTTCTATTGCACTATTATTTTTCTTATTTTTTCTCATTATTTTTCTTTTTCTGATTATTAGTCTTATTATTTTACTGGCAGTTAGTGTAATAGCCAACTGGACTATGATGTTTTATTTCTTGACATAGCGTCATATCAGCTTAGTGGTTAACTAGAGGACGACACTTCGCCTACAAGTCAGTATGATCCTTGTTTTTAGCGTCCCCATTCACATTATAGAAAGGATACCTTACATTTCTATGTGAACTACACATGACGATAATCTAGTTTCAGACGGGCTGTGGCTGTCGATGGAAGGAGTAGCTAGGTTACGCAGCACTAACGTTAGGCCATTGAACCTGATGGTATTTCTGCTCCCATTTATGGTTTATGAAGAAGTCAAGACTGCACGTATTTACATATGGTGGTTGTGTTCAGGCAGACGCGTTCGGGTGTCCGCATTGCAGCGGTAACAGTCCTGTTTCTATGTTTAATCAGGAAGACGCTGTCTTCACATGGTTTAAATACGGGCGTAACCTCTAGATACAAACAATTTGTTCTTCGGACGGTTGGGACATGGATTCGGTATACAGCCTTTTTGATTAACAGACACAGCTATGTGACACCTTGATAACTCTGTAATTAAGTAGTGGTATGGGCGGGGGCGTGGTCTCGCCGAGCAGCAAGATGGCCGCTCGTTGAGAGGGCTCTGCCGGACAAGACAGAATCCGTTCAAAATCCTGATGCATACGTGGAGTAAACTGGTGAATTAAGACACCACGTGAAGTGGACAACGACCAGGGACCTGGTGCACCCGTGAAAAATCACGTCGGCGATCCCGATCCGGCTGAGAGGTGCTGAGATGGAGCGGGCCTGGGCGTGTCCAGCGCGCAGGCCGGAGTCCCGCCGCTTGCGTTATCGTCTTGCCTGGTGGGCGGTGCAGGGCATTGCCGGCGGGGCAGAAGGATCAGAGGTGCAAGCAGGGCCTCCCCGGCGGGACTAACGGCCATCAACAAGTAAAGAGGCGGGGTTGTGGGATGGCCGGTGGTGGGTCCCCCCCTGTGATCGGCCGTGGGTCTGCTCCTGTCGGGCCCAGGCAAACCGAGGGCCTGCGCCGTGCCGGAGGGCGCTGGCAGACTGCTGGGTGGTGGGCCACAGTCGGGGCCTTCCCATGCCTCCTTGATACACACCGCGGCTGGAGGAAACATAGAGACGCCCAAATACAGGCCCGCGGCGGCGGATCTCGGCGGTAGTGGACTCACAGCCCCCCGGGGCCTGGAGTTGAGGTGTGGCCCACGTGGGAGCGGAAAACCTGGGGACCGGCCGCTGGGGCTGTCAAGCGGGGCCCTGACAATGCCTGGTGTCTAGTGACTGCAACTAACCCCATCCTGGGGGGCAGCGCGTTGTACTGGATCAGATGCAGGCATCCTGGGATGAAGGATCGGTGAGAGGGGGCAGCGGTGTGCGTAACCCCACAACCCTGCACTTGGGACTCATATCACCCACTACCACAAGCGAATGGGGTGCGTGTGGAACCAGTGCACTGGCCCTGACACTCCAAAGTATTGAACCACGACAAACAATTGTGCCCAATGAAGGCAGTGGGTGCTGGAGGTGGTGACTGAGGCCTCCCCCCCTCGTGGATGCCGGTTCCTTCTGGACACTATCCCCCTGCGCACACGGTACTGCATCAAGCGGGCGGCTGCCTCCTGAAGGCCACAACATAATTGCCGGACACGGGACAGTGTGTGCCCCCTAGTAGATTAAGGAGTCACGCAGCACTACCCCGTGAAGCATGTGACCAGTGGTGGCTGCACTCCCCCCTTCGACGGAAAAAAGCTTGCTGGATACACATAATGGGGAAGAACGACGCAAAGTAGTCTAAACTGACATCTGAGAACAAACAGCACACCCGTCAGCTGGAAACTGACCTAGATACAGAGCACAAACAGGCGACACCAGAAGAAGCAGGCGGTGGCAATGACGACTTACGCAGCCTACTGCTAGAAATGAAATCCAGCCCCAAAACTATCGATTCCAAACTAGATGTTCTTACTGTCCAACTAGACCAGGTTAAAAAACAGGTTGATACGCACGAACAGCGGTTGGATCAACTTGAAAACTGACATGAGGAGGCACACAAATTCCAAACTGACACGAAGGAGCACCTGCTCAATATGGAGAAGGTGCTTACAGTTATTAGGGCAAAGAATGACGATTTGGAGGCGCGTTCCCGTAGGAAAAACTTACGTATTACAGGAATTCCTGAACCCACGGCCACTGGCAAGATGGAACTGTATGTGGAAGAACTGTTAAAAGACATTTTCGGTTCAGAGTTATCTCCAATGTTCATAGTCGAGTGGGCTCATCGCTCGCTGGGGCCTAGACCCCTGTCGGCGCCACCCCTAGACCAATTCTGGCCAAAATATTGAACTACAGGGACAGAGATGATATTCTAAGAGGCGCTAGGGAGCGCGGCCAGATCCCCCATAAAGGAAATAACATATCCTTCTATCTGGTCTTCACTCCTGGGGTCTAGGCGGCGCGCCGTGAATTTATTCAGGCCAAGCGAGTGCTACAACAGGCCGGTATAACGTACGCCCTACTGTATCCCGCCAAGCTAAAGATCACGCATGACAACAACACGCACTTTTTTACAGATGCAAAATCAGCCTTGAAGTATGCCAAACACATTGGGGGGATTAAGAAGCCAACATCGGGGTCTAACAGAACACAGACTACAGACCATGGCTTAAGTGATAATGATTGACTCTTGGCAATGAATGTAACTTCGCAATAGATGTGTAACCAGATGCACCAGGCTCATTTCCACAACACCGCAATAGCCACGCCCTATCTCCGTAGGTGTGGGGCATTTCTACACTTCGCATTGTATATGTACGTATAGCATCGATTCATCACAGCACTCGGCAACCCGGTTTCCCAACGGGGCTGTATGCTGGTGCCTCCACGCCCCCGGGGAGAACTCCCACGTGTTCAACTACCTTGACTTGATGTTTAAGTTTAGCCATAATTGTTCTGTTAAGTCAGTTTTTGGGTGGGTCTCACAGTCTCAACCTATTTGGGGGGTTGGAGTGGGTGGGGGGGGTTCAAGGGGAAGGGAGTTTGTATTTCAAAAAGAAAAAGGCAGCAACGAATACAGTCAGAGCACTTACATCACACCAATGGCGACACCAACGCGAATGCGGTACGCAACAAGGGCAGGCCTCAGCAGGCTCTGGGGGACAAAGAGACGGGGAAGAGCGAGACACAACATTACCATCACGAACCATATAAGCACACACCTATAGTATGACCATGTATAATTGTCTCACATGGAACATACGCGGGCTTAATGATGACCGGAAGGTCAGACTCGTGCAGGCATATCTGGTCAGACATAAAATAGACATATGTTTTCTTCAAGAAACGCATCTCCCGAACACGGCGTGCACTAGGCTTCAACACAGATACTAGGGCAACGTGTACTTAGCGACAAACTCCAATTATGCAGGAGGCACTGCGATCCTTATCCGTAGGGGCATACACTGGACCCAGATAAAAACACTATCTGACCCGGAAGGCCGGTACGTAGTGACGCAGGGCATGCTTGGAGTGGTGCGGGTGGTGCCGGTTGCAGTTTATGGCCCCAACTTGGACACACCTGAATTTTTTAACGAGCTTTGGGGTAAAATAGTACAAACAGGATGCGCAACCATATTATGGGGTGGGAGACTTCAATGCAATCCTAGACGACTCCCTTGATCGTAGAGGCGCGTATCACAGACTTCACCCCAATGCTAGCACTGCACTGAACACAATAATACGCAAGGGTGGATTAGTAGACATTTGGCGACAATGGCATCCAGACACAACAGAGGGTACCTGTGTTACAACACAACACTCAGCCTGGTCACGCATTGACTTCTGGCTTCTATCCAGGGATGCAGCCACATGGACCACAGATGTTAAACATCTCCCTAGAACCCTTTCAGACCACGCACCCTGCCTGCTTAGCTTATTTATTGCATCCACACCTGCCCGGGCATTTCAATGGAAACTCCCGCCTAGAGCACTAATGGATGCTGCGTTCAAAGAGGAAATAAGAAGCGATATCCTTGAGTACTTCTCACATGATGAGGGCTCAGTATCGTCCCCGTCATCTTTGTGGGAGGCCTTCAAGGTGGTTATCCGTGGTAGCTGTATCGCTAGGCAAGCGGGAGTACTTAAAGCACTCAGGCAAACGCTGCAAAATTTAGCAACACAAATCAGTGCACTTGAAACTGAATACTTTCAATCCAATAACCCTGAGCTCTTGCCCCAAATCAGATGTTAACTAGATGAGTATGCAGAGGAGGCGCAGCCTGGGCAAACATACCCAGGCTAGGAGATATGGGGAGGGCGACAGGCCAGGGAAAACACGAGCATCACTACTCAAACCCCCGCACCATAAACTATATTACAGAACTGAAGGGCGAGACGCAGCAGGCCATTAGAGGCCCACAGGGGATAATGAACCATCTCACGAAGTTCTACTCAGATCTTTATACACCACAACACACTGGCCTGCCCAAACACGTCCAATCATATTTCGAGTCAATCGAGCTGCTGTGGTTGGGGAGAGCGCATAGAACGTATTTGAATGAACCATATACTGAGGAAGACATAATCCAAATTATTAACAGTCTACCACCTGACAAGGCCCCAGGGCTGGACGGGCTTCCAGCCTCTTTTTATAAAGGCTATGCATCAATCCTGGTACCCCACCTACTGGCTGTGTATCAGGAATCCCTTGAAAATGGCAGACTACCCCCCACACTTCAGGAAGCAAGTATATTACTATTACTTAAGCCAGACAAGGATCCAACATATTGCGACTCATATCGCCCACTTTCCCTAATTAACACGGATAATAAAATATACGCGAAGCTACTGGCAAATAGAGTCCAGCCGCTACTGCCGCTGATAGCCAGACCAGACCAGTCGGGCTTCATTCCAGGGAGGTCGACTGCACATAACTTGCGAACATTCTTCACGATACTACACTACCTAGACCCTCAATATCCCGCGGTGGCGGCTCTACTAGACACCACCAAGGCACTCGACTCCTTGGAGTGGCCATTTATGTTTGCGGTGTTGGCTAGACTGGGATTCAGCCCGCTGTTCATTCAACAAATTAAACTGTTATATGCTGACCCCACTGTGCGCCTGTGTGTTAACGGTCAAATATCTAACGCATTCACCATTACCCGTGGAACCCGTCAGGGTTGCCCCCTATCCCCCTTACTCTTCGCGATTGCGATGGAACCACTTGCAGCGCGGCTGAGGCGGCATCACGCGAACATGGGTTTGGGGTTCTCTACCCGAGGGATAATAATATCACAGTACGCGGATGATGTCACCTTGTACATTAATGACCCCCAGGTTAACTTGCTCCCAACACTGCGCGAAATCACATACTTTGGCGGTATGTCAGGCATTCAAATCAAATGGAAGAAATCTACACTGTTTCCGCTGACAGATAGCGCCACCCCTTTGAACACTACTATCCGCTCCACTGGGCGGATGGCCCTGTCAAATACTTGGGGATCTGGTTGAGTAGGGATACGCAGGAACTCTGGAACATGAACCTAGGATGCGCCATAACTTGGCTCGAGGGCAAGATTCGACTTTGGTCCACACTGCCGATGTCTCTAGCGGGACGAATAGCAATCGCTAAGATGGTGGTCCTCCCCAAGTTCCTGTATATATTTGTGAACATACCCCTCATACTCACCCAGTCATTCTTCAGTACTATGCGCTCGCAGATGATTTCTCTAGTGTGGGCCGGAGGACAAGCCAGGATTGCCTGGGAGACGCTCACACTTCCACAAGCTCAGGGAGGTCTAGGCGCTCCGGATTTCCCTCTTTACGCTTACTGCGCACAAGCACAATTCCTATATTATTGGACACATCCGATTCCTTTTCAGCCCCATGTGGCGGTCGAATTAGACATAGTAGCACCCACACCTCTAAACGTAGCACTGTACCGGCCGTACAAGCGCCCTCATCATACTATTGACACCACAGAAACGCTGAGATGGACCTGGAACAGTCTGCGAGAGAGAGCCCACATGAAAACACTATATGCCCCCTCCATACCCTTGGCTAAAAATCCACAAATGCCTCCAATAGATGACAAAGGTGCAATTGACAGAGCACAACGACTGGGTATCACCAGCTACACAGATCTATTTCAGGAAGACGGGTTTATAGGACCGCCGGCACCCATTGATACCCCCCCAACTTTTCGGATATCCTGTTATACCACCAAATACGCGCCACTTGCCGCCAACGACATAGTACGTTCCCCAACCCTCCCACATGTTAGGTTTGAAATTCCCCTTCCCACAATGCACCCGTTATGCTATATTAGGTTAGCAATGTGTGGCTAAAATAGACGCCATTTGTATTTGCGTTATGCAACCCACTGAGTTATCGTTGCTGCATGTGGGCTTTAGTTAACCCGTGTGACTCCATTTTGTATTTCATAACCACTAGAAGACTGCTTAGGCTGTGCTCATGTTAGGCCTTAATTCCTTAACTCGCTTACCTCAGCAGAAAACTGTACTTCGTTATTCTTTTCTTTTGTCCAAGGCCATAACCCGACTTGCTAATGAACTGTTGTTCTGTTTGCACATTCCAATCTCTACATGTAGTTCTGCTCCCACGTTAGGAGACGCTGAGACTCAGCACAGTGGCCTTGAAATACTGATAGTGTACCCCTCTGGAAGGTGCTAGCTCATCTCTGTGCACCTCCTTTGTTCATGCCCGGCTCAGGCCGGTAAATTTCCATCAGAGGCGTGGCCGAAGTCTCCAGAGGGGTTTATTATGTATTAGCATACCCCGGGGAGTCAGTCCCCTCAGCAGACATCTTAGGGTGAAGGTCTGACTGGGCTCCTCTGCAGAGTATATATCGAATAAAGTAAGTTTGTATTTCTCTACTGTCTGACCGACTCTTCATTTTGGGAAGGCATAGCAGGTGGTTGTGTATAACCCGCGTGGCCCTAGAGGGCACGTCCTTCAGTTGGCGCCCGAACAGGGACCCCATGAAGTGTGGCCCCCTCACCCGTAATCGGGTCGCAGGGGCTGGGGTGGTGTCTGGTCGCTCGGGCGGATCGGGGCCCCATATACTCAAAACCGAGCTTGGTTCTCGCAGCTGGCCCGCCCTTCTGATCGGGCGGATCCTCGGCTAGTGGTCGCCGGGTGGGGTCCTGAGGAGGTGAAACCTTGGAGTTGACCATTTGGTCCAAAGAGTTGGCAGTGGAGATTAATTTGACTCGACCTGTGTGCACAGGTGAGTGACTTGGTTCTTGGGAAAAATGGCGCCATTCTTGGTTGACACGAGCCTGTGGGCTGTGTCCTGATGCGGTCTTCGGACTGTCTTGTTTGCAGTTTCTGAACTGCCTTGCTTGAATGACACGAGTCGACGGACTGTGTCTTGGTACGGTTTGATACCGTCTTGGCTTGTACTTGGTGGGTTTGTGGACCCTTGTAAAGGACACAGAGTGTTTGCGAGCAGCCTGACGGACCAATTGGTAATTCGGCGTGCGTTTTGAAAAGGTCTGGGGCTGTTCGCTAACAATCTGCCAGGCCAGCTGGTAATTGGTGTACATTTGAAAAGGTCTGGAGCTACGGCCTGTCCTCTCGAACTTGGTACGGTCTTTAGACGGTCGTCTTGCTTGTGATGCAGCCTCAGGGCTGATTGGTGATGTGCTCGTGTGTCTGGGTGTTGTGTGGTCTGTGGACTGATGCCGATGCTGGTAGGATGTGCGTTTGAGTGAGGAGCGGCTGTGCCTTCCAGACAGTTGGTTTGGTTTTTGAGTGATTTTGTTACTTTATTTTTCCTGTATTACCGTTGTTGGTGTTGTTTGTCCGTTAGGGACAGTGTCTGTGCATTATATTGAGATGCCTTGTTTAAGTAAGTTAAGATGTTTGGATGCCGGTGTTGTTCTTCTGATGCTCGGTTGGAAGAGAGCCAGCCCGAACCTCCTGAGGGTACCCCAAATTTTGACATATATGTCAAACATGGTATTGGCCCTATTATGTTTAGCACATTGTGGAATAAATATACGAGGGACAATACTGAGTTGCAATGGCCACTTACTGGCTCACTTGATGAACAGAAAATACATTTCCTGCAGGATAAATTATTTGCTAAAAGGAGTAGGCAGTCCATGTTTGATTCTTTGAGAGAGTGGCAGAAAGAGGCAAAGCAGCGACGCATGCGAGCAGAGAAAGAGGTTCGGAGGAAGCAGACACAAACGATTACGCAAAAGGCGGTAGCCTATGAAAGGGAGAAGACAGAGAAAGGCATAGAGCGTGCAGATAGGAAGTTTCGCCTGCAGACTGACAAAAGTTATATTGCTAGGGAGGAAGGAGATGAGCTTGTTGAGGAGCTCTTGGACACTTGCCCCCCACCACCCTATGCTCCACAGCGGATATATCCTACAGTCTCAATATACCCGTCCTCGACCTCTGGGGCTATTCCCTCTGATGCTTCTGGTACTGCTGCCTCGGCCCTAGCCCCACTTGCTTCCCTGACCTCGGCCCCACTTGCCTCCCTCGTATCCCCACCGGCCACAGGGGCGGGCCATACCACTTCGCCTGTCTTGTCTCTTCCTTCTCCTACCCTGTCTCTTGGCTCCGCCTCGTCCACTATGCTCCCTTTTACACCTACAACTTTGTCCCCCTATTTGATGGTACCTGTCTCTGCATCCGTTCCTTCCCCTGTGGGTGTAACGCCCCAAACACCATTGCATACTGAAACGCCTACGTGTGGATTTCCAGGAGCCAATTGGATGGCAGCGCGAGACCGCATGGACAAAGTGTTGGTGCGCTCTGCTGTGGGAACTGAGGATAAACAGATGGTAGCGAATCAGGCAGCTCAATGGGCCCGGCACCCGATTTATAGTGTGGAGGATGTGTGGAGTGTTATGAAGGATTATGAGCCCTTCATACAGCAGCATGCCCTTAAACACGTCTGCCACGCTGATAATGTTGTGGGAACAGTGTTTCCAGGGTACTGCACCGCAGATTATCTATGATATACGAGACAGAGTATATGTTACAGACATGGCCCCGAATGAGGTTTTTAGTAATGTGTCTACACTAGTGGGTTACAGAGGCAGGCTACTCCAGAAGGTCCCGATGCTAGGAACGTAGCACCCTATGAGGGAGATCCATCCCATTTATCATCCTGAAATACCAGAACTGCGTGACTCTACGGATACTGTAATAAGACCGCGAGTTGACGCTCGGTTTCAAGAACAATGGATCTACACTCCCTGGAAAAGGAGCGAGGTCCTCTCCTTAAAGAGTCAGTTGCCAGATCCACGAAAAAACCCCACTGCATATTACAAAGAATTGACCGAGGCGGCCTCCTCCACAGTTATGACGCTAGCTGACATTGAGTTGTTTTTCGGCATGTTGGTACCGGTGGATATATGGAGACAGGTCCATATGCAGGACCATGCGTTGGAACTGGGTGGCACATGGGACGAGATTAGAGCATGGGATAAGGAGCGCAAGCCCGGTGAGAAGCCAAAGGCAGAGTTGCTGGCTTTACCGGGGCGTATTATCGCCTACATGCACTCCCTTACCCCACCAAAGAGAGTGGATTGGGATAAGTTGACTGCGTGTCATCAGAAGAAGGACGAGAGTGTGTTGGATTTCTTTACCAGATTTGAAGGGGTATTCCTAGATTTTAGTGGCCAGGATTTTTCACAGGAGGGTGGTGTTCGTTTGTTTGTGAACAGGTTCGTCACTAACTTACTCCCTGAGGTTGCTACTAGGTTGCAGGCTTCGGAAAGTACTTGGACAACCTCCTCTCCCTCAGTCATATTGAGTATGGCACAGTATTATGAGCATAGAGAGAATGAGGACAAGGAAAGGGTAGAGAAGAAGTCGAAGGATTTAAAGACGAGGGTGTTGATGCAGCAAGTTGCGAGAGGAAGAGGTAGAGGACGAGGTTCGGGTTTGGGTCCACGGCCACCCCGAACTAACAGGAGTGGTGTTTCAGGCGCCCCCGTGGGACCCAACCAATGTGTGTACTGTAAAAAGGAAGGACATTGGCGGAACGAGTGCCCAGAATTGTTGCAGAAAGGTGGGGCTCAGAGAGATCAGGGTTTTGGTGGGAGAGGCCGAGGGGGAGGAGGAGGCCGAGGGGGGACGCAGTCAGAGGACACGTCTTACAACAGGCAGAGCGGAAATTATTTTGACGATCCTCAGGGGAGACAATACTACCATGACGATTATGACATGGACGAAGTGGCAGGGTTGTCTCACAGCTAGGACAGCCAGGGGCAGGGCAAGGGACCAGTTCCGGTGCCTGTAGATCAGCGTGGACCATACGTTACTGCGGATTTACAAGGTACCTCAGAGAAATTTCTAGTCGATACAGGGGCTATGAATAGCTCTGTTTCCCGTTCACTGGTCCCGGGGGCAGCTCTGTCTGGCCAAAACAATGTTTCGGTGGGTTTCTCAGGCGTGCCGGTTGTTAGCCCCATTTCCAAGCCTCTTGCTTTGACTATTGGCCCTTTTACAATTGACTCACCATTTCTACTGACGTCCAATTGTGGGGAGAATTTACTAGGATCGGATCTGTTGAAAAGATTGCATGCAACGATTTCTTGTTCCCCAGACGGCGTTTAAATGACTGTTGGCCCGCGAGTCGCCTATGCCAAACAATGCTTCACAAAGGATGACCCCCTTCCTCCTGAGTTCCGAGATGTGCCACGCACGTTGTGGGCCACAGGTGATACTGATGTGGGGTTGCTTCAGATCCTGCCAGTCTCTATACAGGTACAGGATAATGCCAGATTGCCCCGAATTCCTCAATACAAGATATCCCAGGAAGGCGAAAAGGCCTTATTGCAAATAATACAGGAATTGATTAAGTCTGGGGTGGTTGAAGAGACAGCAGCGAATATGTGCAATAGCCCTATTCTTCCTATTCTTAAGAAGGCTCCCTTGGACTGTTCTGACACCCATCCTGATGTGTACCGCTTTGTTATTGATCTTAGAGCGGTCAATAAAATAGTGGTCCCCCAGTATCCTGTGGTACCTGACATCACCACAATACTGACCATGATTCCCCCGACAGCAAAATTCTTCTCAGTGATAGATTTGAAAAATGCTTTCTTTAGCATACCAATCCATCCAGATAGCCGCTATCTGTTTAGATTTGCAATAGCCGGTCGGAGCTTTAGATTCTGTTGTGCTCCACAAGGCTATACAGAAAGCCCTAGTATTTATAGTCAAGCTTTGAAAACACAATTGGATTCCTTAGAGCTTCCCTCTGGTAATGTGTTGCTGCAATATGTCGACGATCTTCTTTTGGCCTCAGATACTGAAACAGGTGGAAAGACGCCACGGTAAAATTACTGCTACATTTGGCACACCACGGACACAAGTCGTCCCTTTCGAAGTTTCAATATTGTCGACAGGAGGTCACCTACTTATGTAGGTCGCAGACTAACACCTGAGCGCATAGCTGCTATTACTAATATGCCTGTTCCTAAGACCCAACGCGAGGTACACGCGTTCCTGGGGATAACTTCGTATTGTCGGCACTGGATACCGAACTTTTCCTTTCTAACAAAACCCCTTCTGTACCTCACTACCAAAGACATGCATGAGCCTTTGCCTTGGACACCTGCATGCCTGCAAGCTTTTGAACAATTAAAGACTGCGCTTTGCTCTGCTCCTTTGATTGGTACTCCTGATTACCAGAAGCCTTTTG
Organism: Calotriton arnoldi; assembly: GCA_963921515.1. NCBI lineage: Eukaryota > Metazoa > Chordata > Amphibia > Caudata > Salamandridae > Calotriton > Calotriton arnoldi. The sequence goes on from CAWUFW010004840.1 coordinate 1,071,773, forward strand.
TGCTTTATGTACATGAGGCGGACGGTTGCGCGCTTTCTGTCCTAACACAGGGTTTCGGTGGTAAGCAGAGACCCTGCGCTTACTTCTCTGCCATTTTGGATAATGTTGCCAGAGTGTTCCCAAGCTGTCTGAGAGCTGCCGCGGCGGCAGCGGTATCTATCAGACAATCGGCAGGGCTCGTTCTTGATACTGACCTCACAGTTATGGTACCTCATGCTGTGGACATGCTTTTGAACAAGACAAAGACGCAGCACCTCACCAGTGCGCGTCTCACTGGATATGAGCTAACATTATTTGCTCCGCACATTACCATTAAAAGATGCGCTACTTTGAACCCAGCTACGTTACTACCCCTCCCTTCGGAAGAAAAGGGCAATGATGTCCATGATTGTTTATTTCGGACTGAGGAAGAAACGAAAGGACGGGTAGACCTGACTGATGTTCCCTTATCTGACCCCCAAGGGGAACTATATGTCGATGGCTCTTGTTTCAAACTGCCGGATGGCACTACTACTGCAGCCTATGCAATCACCACATTACATACCGTAGTTGAGACATCCCGTATTCCATACCAGTCGGCCCAAGCTGCAGAGTTGGTCGCCCTTCTGAGGGCCTGTGAACTGGGTGAAGGAATGGCTGTTAATGTTTACACTGACAGCCAGTACGCTTTCGGGGTGGCACATAATTTTGGGCGTCTCTGGGCAGAGAGAGGGTTCCTGACATCCCTTGGGCAAAGGATACAGCACGGTCCCCTAATACTTAGGTTGTTGTAAGCATTGACACTCCCGGACAAGTTGGCTATAATGAAGTGCAGCGCACACAAGGCTGTTGTAGATGATGTTGGAAGGGGTAATGCCTTTGCGGATCAAACAGCTAAGGAGACAGCTAGATCGAAGATGAATAACATGTTTGTGGCAGGCCCTGCTAGATGGGTTCCAGACAATGGGATGTTTGAGGGTACAGTGGAAACCCTAAAGGAAATACAAAGAGAGGAGACTGTAGACGAACTGGAGATGTGGGAGGAGAGGACAGGACGTTTGGATGAGGATGGGTGCTGTACTGATTTGTCAGGGAAGCAGAGATGGTTGTTGCCAAATGCCTTCGTCCTCCCTGTAGTCACCATGAACACATACTTACTACCCCCTTGGCGCCCAAGCTCATAACAAGGATCTACACATCCATGCAAACGTACAGCCCAGTATGCACACCAAAACGCAGGGAACAATGGAACACGGAGATATATCCGCCAAAAACAGAAGAGCAATGGAGCTTCTGCTGTGCGCAGCTCGAGCAACTATCCCCAAACTATAAACTCAGATTAATTCACTTCAAATTTTTAAACCAATACTATAGAACACCTGCACAGCTGTTTCGCATGGGCGCTAGACCCACTGCGGATTGTTGGAGATGCTTCAAAGACCAAGCAACCTTCTTACACTTGGCTTGGGAGTGCCCACAGATAGCGGTCTTCTGGAGTGGGGTCTACCAAACAACTAGTGAAGTACTCATGACACACATAGAACCCAGGGCTATAGTAGGGCTTCTGGGGTACGTCAAGGACGCCCTGGTGGAGATCCGTAGACTACTGGCTATGCTGTTGCTGCTAGCCAAGCGCAGAATCGCTATGAAATGGGGTAGGCCGAAACCTCCCCTGCTTAAAGATTGGATCCTCGATGTCACATTCTGTCAGGAACAACTCACTGCTTTTTGGGAGATGATGCCCGCTGCGTCCAGACCTAAAGACATATGGGACCCTTTCCTCACATGGTTGCGGATGACTGAGCGAAGTACTCCAAGCCCTCCCACACCACCCACTAATGCACAATAGATCCTGCAGGTTATGCAACTGCCCTTCTAGCACATGTATAGATAATGCCTAATACGAACTCAACTTATGGTTATGTTGATGTATATGTTACATGGAATACGATATGCTGTAAATTTGATGTCTCGTTCTCCCACAAATATATAATATGTACCGCAATAATAATATTGACTGTAACTAATACCATTAGGATGCACTTGTGCCATATGTATGATTAACAAAATGCCAATAAATATTTTTTTTTTTAAAGTAGTGTTATGGACTTACAGTCCGCGGAATAAGTTAGAGGTTTGTTTTTAGTTTTGTTTTTTCAGTGAAGTGCAGCATTAGATCGTAAAACTTGTACAGTCAATACACAGAGGTCGCATTTAGCGAGGTATGTTTCAATTAAATGTTTTTACAAAGTGAGTCACAGAGAGCTTTGCATTTGGGGCACGTATGAATAATTTTCATCATTTCTATAGTTTATTTCAGTTTGAAACTGTTGGAAAACAAGGCAGTATCTGTGAGGCCTGCACAAATAACATGTCACATTTGTCCTTCAATGGGAACACCCTAGTGTAGCGCTTGACTCTCAGAGGGTAGCTTTGCAGAGCAGTCTAAGGCTTACTCAAGGGAGGTGGTGTGGGCTAGTAATCGCCATTACAGGTGCGCATTAATAACACTCAATAAATGATTGTCCAGTCTGTACTTAGCTTTATAAAAGTAAGAGTACATTTATTAAACACACACACTACGTAATACAATGCACCAATTTACAAATATACAAAAGCTGTTGGAATTACTTTGTGACATTGCATAACATTTCCACCCCTCCCTCGGGGAGTGGGGTCTAGTACCACCACTCCCATGTAGGCACATCATCTTGCCCCCTAATGCAGTGGGTTGACACAACCTGGAGCGAGGGCCTTGCCAACGGCACCATCCCAGTGGCGACCCACCCCATCATCTCAACAAGCATTAAAAATAGGTACACCTGCCCTGGGGACACATAACCCTGACTGAGCATCTCATACTGACCAGGCAGTATGCACCTCTACATCTTGTGGCTAACAGTCTGGGATGTTCCTCCCCTAAAGCAGTAGCAAGAATACATGTTTGGGCATCACTTTAAATGAGGTACTTATCATAGGTGATAACAGTTGTAATGCATTGCAATTAAAGCCCCTAAAAGGCATCACAGTTGAATCACAGGATTAAGCATATACAGCCAGACACCCTAGCAGGAATGTCTGGCAACATAACCCCACTTGGCTTATGGTTTCACCTTACACGGTACTTCACATTACACATGTGACTTTCAGTCCCTCTAAAAGAAATAACATTGGTAAATGCACTTCTCGTGCAATTGCACCTCTTCACCTCCAGGGCATGCCCTTCTCCAGACATCCCCAGCACAGCCTTTCACACATTGAGGCAATCCTTAAGGCACCCCCCAGCTGTAGAATGAAAGTTCCAGCCCAGGGGAAAAGTAATTGCTAGCTGAGCCCTTGAGGGGTTGTTTCTTTTTAGTCCCCATGAGACTTAGTGAGGGACTCTCTTCCATCGTGCTGGGGGAGACTGCGTAGCTCCTGCAGCTCCCCCTGCACCTTGTCACACCAACAGCGGTGGCCCCATCTTCCTTGGGCCACAACACACCGAAATAGCCAGGTTCCCTTGCAGGCTTCTGGATGCCTGGCAAGGCATTATGGGGCGCTCCTTCATTCTCGCTGCATATTATAGTAGCGGCTCTCCCGTTGCTCCGGGAAGAGCCGCGATGCCCCCGGTGGGCTCACGCCTCTTCTCCCGGCTTCGGTGGGGGGCCCGGTCCTACCCGGACCCCCAGGTGAGGCCTGCAGCTCGTGGAGCACACCCCCGGCTGCTCTTACTGTTTTGCGGCCCTCGCACCTCTTCCTGGTTCCCAGTGTGGTAAAGCCACCTGGGGAGCCCACCCCCGGTGGCTCCCGCCGGCTCCCCGCTCGGCCCGCACCCTCTGGTGTGGCCGCGGGAGCCGGAGAGTCGATTTCGGACTGCCGGCTCCGGCGGGCAGATTCAGAGGCGGCCTCACTCTTGCGGGTCTTTGGGGGAGTGCGACGGCACTCCCCCGCATTCCCGCTGTCGCGGGGGAGTGCGGCGGCACTCCCCCCTCCTCCTCCTTCACTTCGGGGCCTGGTGATGGGTTCCCAGGCCCCAAAGGGACTTCTTCACGGGGAGCGCGATGGCGCTCCCCGGCTTTGCTTCTGGGGGTTGGGGCCCGGAGTTGGGATCCCGGGCCCCCGAGACATCGTTGTGGGTGGCGCGGCGGCGCTCCCCGCCCTCCTTGGACACCAGGGTGAGCTCCTGCACCCCGATTGGGCCCCTTCACGGGGAGCGCGACGGCGCTCCCAAACTTCCGTCTTCGCGGGGGCGCGACGGCGCTCCCCTGCCTCCATTTTCAGCGGGGGCCAGGGTGGGCTCCTGGCACCCCGCAGGGCATTTTCACGGGGAGCGCGACGGCGCTCCCCAGCTTCACTTCTGCTGGGGGGCAGCCCCAGGGACCTGACCCACCCCGGGGGCATTTTCTGGACCGGCGGCGGAGCCCCACGCGCTTCGTCGTCGGTCGGTCAAAGGTCGCCTACCTTCTGGGGGGCGTATCTCAGCCCCCAGGGGACTGATCTTCCAGATTTTGTCCTCTTCTTGCTCCTGATGGCGCTCCCCAGCCACTGGGAGCACTTTCCTTCGCCCTCTCGATCTCCAGGAGGGTGAATTCAGCAGGGAGCGGTCTTCACTGGCTCCCTGCGCCAGCCTTTTGCCTGGCTCTCCTCCTGGGCCTCTCTTCTCCTTGCGCAGAGGCCCAGGCTCCTGGTCACTTGTCCTGGTCTCCCTTTGTGGCGCAAATCAGGGTCTTGGGCCAGTCTGGAGGTTCTTCCCCCCTCGCTGCCTTCTCTCCAGAGCAGCTTGGTGCCTTGCACCAGGTGTCAGCTGCTGATGGATGAACCTGTAGCTCCACCCATCTTCTCTTCTTGGAGTGGAGGCCTTCGCCCTTGGAATGCTTGTTGTGCAGGGCTGGGCCTCTGATGCTACAGCTTGGGGAGGAAGGTCATTAATTCAGCCTGGCAGGGTCAGCCCAGCCAGGCCCTGGTTATGAGCTGACTCAGAGAAATATGACATTTCTGGATGACCCAAAAGCAGTACAAATATGACTTTGGACTCTGCAGAATACTTATTCTCACATAAGTTACAGCGGACTTTAGTGCGTGTCTGGAATTTATAGGCCCTGGGAAAGTAAAACTAGCCCATGTGCTCCCCATCCTCATAGAAGAATAATGGAATCAAAACAGTAAAGCACACTGACTTTCCCTCAAATGTTTCTTCCCATTGTAGGAAGCCTATTCCATGTCACCACCCAGTTCTGCCTAAGTCCTGCCACACCATTCACTTTGTAGCATCTCCTGGGCTGCGCACGCCAGGAATCTCCCCTGCGCAGCCCTTACACTTGTGCACACGAATGTACACCCGTGTCTGCATGTAACCAGCCCCGTGCCCCTTACTCTGGCTACAGCGCAGCGGCCTACTTGCGCCAGGGGGACACCGGTAAAATACACATGCAGTCCCTTTCATCATGAGTTCACTGTGGGTGAGCCCCAACTTATGAGGCTCTCCCACAGTAAAAGCTCAACAAATAGGTGTTCAAAAAGCGAAAAATCCGGGCGGCTCAGATGGTCAGAACCACCTTCTAACACAAACACAAATAATTTTTTCTGAGGAATGAAGTGATGAGAAAGTTAGCAGGTAATATCGTAATGTTTTTTGTACATTTTTTAATGGTAGATTTGCTTGAACTATACATACTCACAGTAGAAGAAACCTATTTTGGGCACAGTGGTGTTTGCCTTTTCTACTATCTATCAGTAAAGATTCACCGCTACCCCTTTTAGAAATATGTAGCTAGCTTGACTTTCTAAATCTCTTCACTATCATCTTTTTCCTGAAGTTTAACAATTGTGCACATAACTTATTGGCTGCATGGTCACATTTGATCCGATATTCAACACAGGGACAAAAATCAACAGCACAACCTTATTTCAATTGTGAGATTTTGAAAACGTAATCAAAACAAGTTATGTATACACAGTATTTGTTTGCATGGTCACAATGCACACTAGAAACAAGTGAAATCCTTTTACTGAGATAATCCTCAACTTGTTGCTTTATTACTCTTTTCTGTTTAAAATAGCCCCTGAAGAAGGGAGTGAATCCCGAAATGCATTGGGCAGATTGCTCTTTGAACAGAGCATAACACAAGAATTGACTGTTGTTATTGTAATAAATGTATATAAGAAAATGTGTTCATAAGCTACAGGTGTGGTCTCTGTATTAGAATAGGGACATATGAAAAACCTGGCTAAGAAACATAGGTAAAATTATCTCAAGTATAAAAAGAAAAAAAAATGGATGACATGAAATTCTAATTTGAGTATATTGTATTAAGTTCGAGAAATCAGTTATTCTCGGCCATATTAGTAATTTTCTTACTTTAACCATTCTGTGCCTCTGCTTGTCGCTGAGCACACATCTGGTTTGGGTGACAGCTGAGCTTTGTGCATTCCCTCTAGACATTTGCACAAAGGGAGCTGAAGTGGGACATTTACATTCTGATGGCCCATCACCATGTTGATGGGCCTTCCTGAGGTAGATTGGGAGGGAGGAGCTAACACTTGCACCCGAATAGGGCTGTGCTTGTCCCCACACAATGAGCTGCATACCCCCCTGTAGTGAATCTGGAGCAAGGGCAGAAAAGGCAGAGACCTTATGATCTTCAAAGGCCTCATCGATGTCTTCACCAACTTCAAAAGGCACATTTGGGTATAAGTACTGGAATCCTGACACCACCAAATCAGAACTTTGCTGGAACCGGGGACATTCTGTCTGGAAGAAAAGCTGCTGTGCTGTAGGAGTGACTGCCACTTTGCTACCTGCTCTGCTGTGTTGGCCTGCAGCTGCTTGCCTGGGAGTGAGAGGGCTGGACCTGCTCTCTACATCCTTGAACCCAAGTTTTGCCAAGGGCTTGATGAATAGCCTCCTGTTCTCTGAAGTCTCAGGGTCACAAAAGACTTCTTGCAACTCTGCTGGTGCTCCTGGACTCTGCCATCTGTGAGTTCTACTCTTGCCTGAGGTGCCCCCTCCAGTCCTGGGCGTCAGAAGTGGGTTCTGCATCTGTTTTCTGCAAAAATCGATGCAGCAGCTATTTTGCGCTGATCTGAACCGATGCAGTGCCCTCCGACACCAACGCAGTGCCGATTCAACAGCAATGTGTGTCCCGACTGCGAGGTTCAACGACGACGCAGCACCAATCCAAAGACACTGCTGCAAGGCTCCGATTGTGAGTCTCGATTCTGATGCATCGACCCTACTGCGTGAATCAGAACCAACGCAGTGAGTTCTCGATGCCAGCGCTTGCTCCGTACAAGGTACTTTTTCAGCGGGCCCTGCGTGAGCCCTGTAGCCAGCCTGCCCTCCATCGCGGTCGTCCTGAACTTTGGATTTACCCCAGTCTAGCACAACCTCAAGTAACCTTTCAGAGCTATTGACTTCTAAGCACTGTTTATGGATGTAGGGCCTGATTATGAGTTTAGTGGTGAGGCGCTGGGTCGTCCCCGCCGCACCACAAAATCTGTGGTTGGCCCGCCCACCAGATTGCAAATATTTCATGTGTCTGGTGGGCTTTTTTTCGACATTCAAACGACGGTGCTTCTAAAATGGGTACCGCAATGGGAATGCCAAAAGTTCCTGCACAGCATGGACTGTGAAGTCCATGCCATGCAGGAACTGGTGTGTATGCACACAGGGCGTGACACACCAGGGGGCCCTGAGAACCTTGGCAGAGGGAAAACTTGTAATATGCTTGGCAGACCGCGGTGGTCCCGCTAAGCATACTGCAGCCTCCTGACTGCCCCCTGGCGGCTGCGGCGGTGCAATGGCGGTTTGACTGCCCTACTTGTAATAGGGTGGTTGGAAGACTGCCGCACCCCTCTTGAGTCTGGTGGTCCGTGGACCGCCGGACCCGTAATTAGGTCCTTAATCTTAAAAAAAATCATGTGTCAAGTTCTATTTAATTAATTTTTGTCGCTTGGCTCTTGTTTTACTCAGATAAATATTCTTTATTTTTCTAAACTGGTGTACTGGTGTAGAGTCTTTTTGTGGTGTTTTTGCTGTGTTACTGTAATTAAAGTGTGCACAAATACTTTACACATTGCCCCTTAAGTTAAGCCTGACTGCTCTGTGCCATCGTACACGAGGACAAGCACAGGTTAATGTAGGTTGTGTATCTGAATTACCCTGACTAGGATTGTTGCTCCTGCTTGGACAGGGTGTATAACCAGAAACCTCAATTTCTAAATTTGGTGAGCAGCATTGAGTGTAGAACTTGTGCTTGTGCAGTACCTTACTGTAATTTGGTGTACACTGCTACCCATATCCAAACAAATTCAAATCAATTGTCTCTGATCCTCCTTGGCATTATTTTTTCCTACACTCCTCAATTGGCATTTTTAATTATTCAATTCTCCCTGATTGGCATTTTTGCTTTTTCCTAAAATCACGCCCCTGATTGGTGGTTCTGCATCTGCACCTGCAAAAATGGAGTTTGAACTTGCCAGAATTGAGGGTTACACTGTGGCCCAGCTCAAGGATTCCTGCATGAATTTTGGGCTTCCTGTAAACAGCATCAACAGGAAGGTGGAGCTGCAGAAGACACTGAGAGCCTGGTCAGAAGCCCATGCTGCATTGAATGAGTTCCCAGAGGAGGGGGAGGAATAGTTGGATGAGGAGGAGGATTTGGACCAGGGTCTAAGAGGAGGCCTGGGGCTGCTGTCTGTGGAAGAGGAGGGCTACTTACTTCCAGGAATGAGTGTTCCTTGCAGGGCAGGGAGCAGTGTGTCATCCAAAGGCCTGTCCCCAGAGGAGCTTAAGGGCAGGAGGGAGGAGCGAAAGTTTAAATTGGAGCTGGCTAAGTTCAAATTGGAGAAGGAGAAGTCCTTCGAGGACAAAAGGCTAGCCTTGGAGATGAAGAAGAGCCAAAAGAGATTGCCTATTCAGGAGTAAAAGATGGTGTAGGTTCAGGAATCGAGCCTGAGAGAGCTGGACATCAAAGCCAGAGAGGTGGAGTCCAGCAGTGATGGTAGCAGCATTTCTTCCATGCCCTCTTACAGGAGGGTCCCCATACCCAAGAGTTTGGTGCCTGATTTTGTGGTGGAAGACAGCATAGACAGATGGTTTGAGGCCTATAAAATTGCACTCCAAATGTACAAGGTACCTGAGGCAGATTGGGGGGCTAGTCTTTGGAGACATATCCCTAGTGAGGGGAGAGATACTCTACTGGGTCTAGAAGGAAGTGACAGGACAAGGTATCCCCCCATAAAGGAGGCCCTAATCAAGACGTTTGGTCTGAACCCAGAGAAATAGAGACAGAAATTCAGAAATAGTCAGAAGACTTCCCAACAGACCTGGGTGGATTGTGTGAATTGCTTTTGCAAGACACTGGATGCTAGGGTGAAAGGCAGTGAGGTAAAAGATTATCAGGGGCTGTATAATTTGTTTGCAACAGAGCATATTTTCAGTCTTTGCTTTCCAGATCTGCGCCAACACCTTGTTGATAGTAAGCTCACTGACCCCAGAGAGCTAGTTAAGGAGGGGGACCACTGGGTCAGCACCGGGGTCCACAATAAGGTATCTGGGAGCGATCACCACAAGGGTGGGCAGGGTCATCACCAGAAGAAGGAGAGGGGGGGACAAAAAGAACAAGGAGTTCTCTAAAAGGCCCCAAACTAGTTCTGGAGGTCAGGGTTCCCAGCACCCTGCTGGAAAGAAGAAATGGTTCCCTGTCAGTAAGCCTGCAGAGAAAGCTCCCAGTAAGTGCTATGAGTGCCAACAGGAAGGGTACTACAAAGGGGATGCCAAGTGTCCCAAACAGGCACAACTCCCCACCGGTGGGCAGTCACTGGGGCTGGCTAGTGTAGCACTTGGGAACAAGATTGCTCCAGATAGTTTTGGGGGAAGTGTAGAATTGACCCTGGTTGATGGAGAGATGGTACAGAGAACCCACATGCTTGACAATACTAAGAAGTACAGTCAGTGGGTGGAGGCTCTGAGAGACACATGAGCCAGCATGGCAACCATCAGGTGCCATCTGGTGTCTTCAGAGCAGGTAGTTCCTAACACGTTCCACCAATTTGTTGCTGCTGACAACCGTGAGATCCAGTGTACTGTGACTCTGGTTCCCTTTGGGGTAGGGTCTCAGGTCTGCTGAAGGTAGCTGTTAGTCCGTCCATGCCTGTGGATTGTCTGCTGGGCAAGAGGGACTGCTACTTTGCTATTTGCTCTGCTGTGTTGGCTTGCTGCCTGCTGCTTCTTGCCTGCAAGTGAGTTCTCTCTACATCTTTGAACCCGAGTGTTAGACCTGGCATCTTTGGCATGGTTTCCCCTGTCTAGTTGCCTTTACCTCCTGTATTTTGTATTGTATGCTGGACATATTTTTTGCTGGTTTGTGTACTCTGGGCACTTTACCACTGCTAATCAGTGCTAAAATGCAAGTGCTCCCTGTGTACATTTTAATTGTGATTGGTTACCCATGATAGGCATATTAGTTTTGCTGGTAAGTTCCAAGTAAAATGCACCGTGTGTGCCCAGGGCCTGCAAATAAAATGCTACTAGTGGGCCTACAGGACTGATTGTGCCACCCACATGAGTAGCCCTGCAACCATGTCTCAGACCTGCTACTTCAGTGTCTGTAAGAGCAATTTTTAAACTGCCATGTCTACCTGGCAAGTGTACCCACTTGCCAGACGCATAACCTTCCCTTTTTCTACACATAAGGCACCCCAAAGGTAGGTCCAAGGAAGCCCTCTGGGCAGGGTGCAGTGTATGTGAAAGGTAGGACATGTGCTGGTGTGTTTTACATGTCCTGATAGTGAAATGCTGCCAATTTCTCACTATGGCAAGGACTATCTCTCCCATAGCGCATCATTGGAATGGCCTTGTAGCATCTTACATGTGTAAATTTCAATTGGGAAGAGATAGAGATTTGGAATTTGAGTTCCCTGAACTCAGAATTTAAAAACACATCTTTTAGTGAAGTTGGATTTTAAATTGTGTGTTTGAAAATGCCACTTTTAGAAAGTGGGGATTTTCTTGCTTTGCCATCCTGTGCCTCTGCCTGCTTGTGGAATCGACATCTGGTTTAGACTGACAGCTGAGTTGTTTGTGCATTCACTCTAGACAGTCACACAAAGGAAGCTGAGGTGTGCCCTGCATATCCTGATGGCCCATCACCAGGCTGATGGGACTTCATGAGCTAGAGTGGTGGGAGGAGCTGAAACTGACACCTGAATGGGGCTGTGCCTAGCCTCTCACAATGCTGTCTTAACTCCCCCGTAGTGTGTCTGGAGCCAAGGCAGGGCAAGACAGGATCTTGTGGACAACAAAGACTTTCCTTTGAAGTATGCCTACTTCAAAGGCCCAAAGGGGATTAAGTATTGGACCTATAACTCCACATCTTTAGAACACTTCTGGCCTGAGGACTCTGCCAAGAAGAAGAGCTGAAGAGCTGTCAGGAGGAGTACTGCCCCTTTGCTGTGCGTTGCTTTGCTTGCTGGGTTGACTTGCAGTTGCTGCTTCTGTCTGTGAGCAGTGAAAGAATTGGTCTTTACTTTCTTGTATCCTGCTTTTCCAAGGTTCTCCAAGGGCTTGTGTGTGCTTGTCTCCTGTTAGAATTTCAGAGCCATCAAAGACTTCATCTACAGCATCTCTGAAATCCACTGCTGAGGAGTTCTGCCCTGTCAAGTGGTGCCAATTCGAGTTCTGGGCCCTTGAAAATGGTTCTGCTGCTTCAAGACTCAAAATCCATGTATCGCCCTTACAGCGCCGTTTTCCCGGCGCAAGTTTGCCGTACGGTTGAAAAACCAACACATTGCCGTAGTGCGGCTGACAAATCAATGCAGCGCCTGTTCGAAGCCCGAAGATACACCTCAGCCCAAAAAACCCACCGCAGTCTGAGTCCAGAGCACCGAGTCTCCACCGTCCAAGACCCCCGCTCCGACTTCAATGCAGGCCCTGCTGTGCGGCTCAAGGAATCGACGCATCACCTGTCTGCGGCTGTGAATATCTATGCAGCACCTGTTTTGCCGACGCACAGACCCACAGCACCTGGATTTTCTCACGTATTGCACCTGTGCACCAAGTTTCTGACGCATCGCCCTGCCTAAAGGAGTCGCCTCCAGAGATCAATGCATCGCTTCTCCTTGCAGTAAGGAATCAACACAACACTTCTCCTGCGTGCAGAAGAACTGACGCCTCTCATTCTCCTGGAACTCAAGAATCGACGCGTCACTGTGTTTTCCAATGCTTTCCTCCTTCGCTTCTGTTCTTTGTCTTGGATTTTGACACGTCAAAGGTACTTTGTGCTAAAATCAATGCATCTATAGAGTTCTATGGACAGAATTGCTTAAACCTTTTAAAATTGATATATTGAATTATGTTTGTTGGAAATTATGTCATTTTGGTCTTGTGTGGTTTAGATAAAGATTGATTACTTTTCTAAACTGGTGTGGTGTCTGTTTGTAGTGTTTTCACTGTGTTACTGTGTGTTTTTTGTACAAATACTTTACACATTGCCTCTGAGATAGGCCTGACTGCTCGTGCCAAGCTACCTAGGGGGTGGCCAGGGAATATCTTGGGTGAGTAACTCCCTTACCCTGACTAGAAGGAAGGGTCCCTACTTGGACAGGGCACATACCACTGCCAACTAGAGACACCCATTTCTAAGACCAAGGTTCTCCAAGGGCTTATTGGCTTGGCTCTGTTCTCTGAAGTCTCAGGGATACAAAAGACTTCTTGCAACTCTGCTGGTCCTGCTGGACTCTGCCATCTGTGACTCCAATCCTGGCTTGAGGTGCCCCTCCAGTCCTGGGCCTCAGACGTGGGTTCTGCAGCTGTTTTCTGCAATGACCCCTTTGCGGCACTCGGACCTGATGTAGTGCTCTCCGCCTCTGATGCAGTGCCGATTCGTCAATGACATGGTTCTGACTGTGAGGTTCGACAATGACACAGTGCTGATTTAATGATGCTGCTGTGAGGCCTGACTTAAACGCAGCGCCGATCCTTCGACACCGATTGCAAGGCTCAACTTCGACGCAGCACTGACACTTCAACACTGACTGCAATGCTCAAATTCGACGCAGCGCCGATACTTCAACACCAACTGCAAGGCACGACACGACGTATGGACCCCACTGCTTGAATCGTAACTGATGCTGGGAGTTCTCAATGCCGACGCCTGCTCCGTACAAGGTACCTTTTCACCAGGCCCTGCGTGGGCCCTGCAGCTGGCCCTCCATCACGGTCAGCCTGAATTTTGGATTTCCCCCAGAATAGTTTGACCTCAAGTAACCTTTTAGAGCTATTGACTTCTCAGTACTGTTTTGGATTTAATCTTTATAAATTCATATCTCTCAAGTTCTTCTTATTGGATTTTTGTCAACTTGGTCTTGTTTAACTCAGATAATATTCTCTATTTTTCTAAACTGGTGTGGAGTCTTTTTGTGGTGTTTTTCCCTGTGTTACTGTAATTAAAGCGGGCACAAATACTTTACACATTGCCTCTTAAGCTAAACATGCCTGCTTTGTGCCAAGCTACCAGAGGTTGAGCGCAGGTTAATTTAGGCTGTGTGTCTGACTTACCCTGACTAGGATTGTGGCTCTTTCTTGGACAGAGGTGTATACTCTGCCAACCAGAAACCTCAATTTCTAACAGTCAGCTAAGTGGAGCCTGTGTCTTTTGGCACTTAGGGCATAGGACTCAAATCAGGGCATACCTGTTGCACTTCAGATGTCACATTGAAACTCAAAAGGTGATTTTTGGAATGCTTGTTAAAGTCTCAGTCACTGACAATCAGTCAGAGCCACATTTCAGTCTATCTTCTTTTGCCCACCATTCCACGCTAGACAGGTAGCAGACATACAATCAGTTTTGGTCCAGCTACAATGCCACAATGTCTGATCAAGAAGGTAGCTTTACTTAAAGTGGCAGGATCAGTGTTCAAAATGGCAGCTGTTCTGACCCCAAGGACAGAGTGAGGATCAGTGGCATTTAGAATTATATTTCTGGTTCAGATTACAAACTCATCTTAGACTAAACCTAAGATGTTCAACAGGGGGTTACTAAAGACCTTAGTTAATTTTCATCAGAAATCACAAATTTCAAAGCTACTGTCAGCCACTTTCCTCCTGACTCCCCATCCTGCATCCATCCTTCTTTCCCACAAACTGTGCTCAACTCTTTACTTTCCCCAAACAGCATTCAATCTAACTAAACAAGATCTAACTTAACTTTCATCTGATCACCCATTCTAGTGCGCAATCTGACTCTTTCAGCCCTCGAACAATTAAACCCAAATCTCTCACCAACCATGTCCTACTTTGTCTGGAATCATTCTTTAAAAATTCTTCAAATCAAGCACATATACACAGTGACTTATATCTGCTGTGGTCCTAAATCAATTAAATAAAAATCACTGCTAATTCCCTCCAACTACCTGCCGTCTACCCTTCTCGAAGATACTTGTCTTAAACCGCGTCACCCTTTTCTTATTTACATAAAATCAGATTAATCTCTTTAATGGAGTTTCGCTCCCCTTCATTTTAGTGAAGGCACCCAGGCCAAATATACATCCTTTGCCCTCCACAAACATATTTTCTTAATCTTTGTTCTCCTCAAATATTTTAGTATAATTTGTTCAGTTTGGAAATATTTTCCATAAAACATCCACACAGTTCAATAACGCGTTTCTTACATAAATTAATTAAAAAGAAACATGATTTCCATTAGGATCTACATAAGCACTTCACATTAAAAATATAGATAAAGAATTACATAAACAATTTCTAATAAAAATGATATTATATTGGCACAAGTAGTAATGAAAAATTATCATAGTATTCCATTCTTGTGTGGTGCTATATCAGAATCTTCAACTCTAACTTCTTAGTTACAAATCTACCAGAACTCAAATAAATATGCTAAAACCTTAAATTCAATGTTCTAGTCTGTCCATTTTACATATTTTGAGGGCAATTTGATAGTGAAATGAGCTCTTATTCTTTAGCAGGAGTACATATTTTTTGCAAGGCAATGAGTACATCGGGCAAAAGAACAAAAAGTGTGCCTCTGTTACCTCGCTACTAGGGCAAAAAAAACTTTGAATGGGAGAGTTACAGCCCCATAAATGTGTAAATAACTGCAGAGGCAAAGTAGCAAATGGCAATCCAGTGGCTAGACACTTCACCAATAAGGCTCTACAAAATCCAAATGTTTTTCAGATCTTCTCACACCATTGACTGCAAATAAAACTTGTTTCAATTTCATACATAACTGAAATTCTTGCAAATTTTTAAACGCCAATTTGAGTTGATGAACTTTTCCCCTGTAATCCACAAATGGTCCATTGTAATAACTATTAAGTTGTTGGTGGACGTATTTAAACCATCTCAGATAGTCCCTTTCTTTCACCCTAATGCCTCCCGAAGTGCTTCTCCATAGGGTCCCAATTCCTGGGCCTACCACAAGCGTATCCAGTATCAGAGAGGTTTCAGCCAAACTACCTGTCAATGTTAATAAACCCAAGTTCATAGTTTAGGGCAAACTTGGTGTGAATTTGATACTCTCAAAATGTTTTATGAGAAAATGATTTTCAATGGAAGAATGTGGCACCAGTGGCACAAGCTGTGAGAAAGGTAATACCCATATTTTTTACACTGATTGCACTTGCATGACTCACTATTCAATGACTTGCATATCTCTTAAAATAACATAAACCGGAACCACATTACACATCTGCATGCCTGACTTCTTGTTTTTGTTGTTTCTTAGTCACTGTCGTCCGAGTATGCCTCTTACTCTGATGTTTTGCGTGTGGACGCGTGGTGTTGGTATGTGGCCACGACTATTCAAGAGAGTATTTTGGTTTTTGTCTTTCTTTCCTCACTAAAATGCTGCCTAATCGTCTGTACTTTGAAAGCATGTGATATAACGACCCAGGCCTGTAGACATAAGGCCGAATGACATGAAGTGAAGATTGGAAGTGCTAATGTGAGACATGTCTTTGCCACAGTTTTGTTCTCACTGGTGTCTCACATAGCTGACAGCAGTATTTTACCAGCGTTAACAGCGTTAAAATTGTAAAGGATTGTGTTGCTTTTGACTGGAAATTTATGCATTTGTTGACATGTCTAAAGTGAACTGCAGAACATGACACAATAACATAAAAGAACAACTAAAACATAACTGGGCACATCATGTCAAAACAGAACACAACAATACAACACTGCAACAACATAACGCAATATTACTGCACAAAAAATGTAACATAAAAACAGCACATCACCACCACAACAAAATGAAACAAAAAAATGCGCAAATATCCTCTTGACATTGTGGAGTTCTTCTGAGGTACGGAGCACTGCGGGGCCTGTGGGGAACTTGAGGGGAAATAACGGACACTTCACTAGTCCGTTGTATTCGGCCAGAGGTCCCGTGCAACCTGCGGCCCCTTTATTTATACCCTCGGACCGCTCCCGGTCGCGAGGGGTGTACAGTGCAACATTATATTGTGAGGGCCAGGTGGCTCCTCTACATCCCTCCTTTCCTTTGGATGATGAACTCTCTGCTCCGCAGAGAAGGTTTGAGGGAACAGAAAATAGGAAAAGAGAGAGAGAGAGAGAGAGATAGATAGAGAAAAGGAGATGAAAGAGACAAAAGTTCTCAACAGGTCGTTGGTACATCAACTGTGATTCGACACTGGCTCCATGGCTGCGGACACCTCTCTTCAGCATGCATAGTCTCCCAGCCTCTGACTGGGTGTTGGGTTCGGCTGGAGTCGATATCTGGAACTCCGGACCCCGGGGCCCTGGCTCTCTTCCTGAGCCACTTGCTCACTCGCTCCTTTGGCAGTGGTGGTAGGCTCGCCGGTCATCCCGTCGTCACTTCGGTTGTCTGCGCTCCTGCACGGGGTGAGTCCTGGGTTGGCCTGTCTTTCTACTAGATCCGGACATGGTCCTTCGTCTGCCCCAGCGCTCTCTTCCAGTGCTGTGTTGCCCCCGGGCAGCTCTGCTCGTATCGGCTTGAACCATGACACGTTGCAGGTCACTGTGTGCTCCCCTCTCCGGGCCGTGTCCATCCTGCCCTCTACTCGTGTTACTGTCCACACCTCGGGTTCATATGGGGTCCGAAACTTCCATCCCGGATGTCGATCCTTCAGCACAATTTGATCCCCTACTTTCACCCTCGGTGGCTTTGCTCCTCGGTGTACCGTAGCCTTGTCATTTGTGACTCTGCGTCTTAGCTGGGACCTCTCTATGCCCAGAACCGGTGGCACCCATTCTGTGTCTTCAGGAATGACATCCCGGGGCTATTGCTTCAGTAGGAGCGAAGCAGGCAACACCCTGTCGTGGAGTGTGGGGTTTGCCGATAGGCCTGTAGGAATTGTTGCAGGCACGCCTCCGGGTCCTGATGTTGGTCTACCCCTATTCGGAGAGCGCGGTTGAGTGTCCGCATGAACCTTTCCGCCTCACCATTGGCCTGCGGCCATTGCGGGGTGATGCGGCGGTGTCGGCTGGCTCGTTGCTCTAGGAAGTCATGGAAGTCTTGCCCTTGGAAAGGGGGTCCATTGTCGGTCTTTACTTCCTCTGGTAGACCAAATGTGGCAAATGTCCTTTTGAGGGCGAGGCGAACTTGGGCGAATGCTGTGGATGTGACCAGTTCCACCACCGGGAATTTCGAGAAGGAATCAATGATGACAAGCGTGTGCCGTCCGTCCAGGAAGCTTCCAAAGTCAGCGCTCAGTTGTGTCCACGGTTTCTGGCTGGGTTCTTCAGTGATCACCGGGACTGGCGCTGGGTCTCCTCCTGTGATAGTGCACGGATGGCAGCGCTGCACTTCGGCATCTACCAGGTCATCCAGGCCTGGGAACCACACCTTTGCCCTCAGCCTTGCCTTTGTCTTGGCGGTACCTTGGTGTCCCAGGTGGGCGAGCTTGACCATCCTCTGACATAGGCTTCTCGGTACCACGATTCTTCTTCCTCTTAGGATCATTCCTGATCCGCTGGCGCATAACTCGTGCCGTATCTTCCATATCTGGCGTCTGGCATTCTGTTCCTCCGCGGTCAATATTGACAGTCCATCCAGGAACCGTTGCCACTTCCCGCTTTCCAGGGCCTCCTTCACTCTTTGCAGGGTGCCATCGTCTTCCGTGGCTTGGCGTATCTCCTCCTTGGTGATCGCCACCGGGCATGCGGCATCTTCAACCATCCTTATGAACGCCTCCGTGTCGGCAGCAGCTCCTTGCGTGCTCTCCCCTTTTTCTTCAGGGGGTGTCGGGAAAGAAAATCAGCCGGATTATCCGCCCCTGGCCTGTACACCAGCTCGAACGCATAGGCCTGCAGTTGCACCGCCCACCTTTCAATCCTCGGGGGCGCCAGGCGTGTGAGCCCGCTGAAAAGGGGGATCAGAGGCTTGTGATCTGTCACTACACGGAACGGGTGTCCACAGAGGTACACGTGGAAATGTTGACACGCCCACCTTATGGCCAGGGCCTCCCGCTCAATCTGGGCGTACCTCGTTTCCGTTGATGACAGGGCCTTGCTGGCGTACGCCACGGGTACTCGATCTCCTTTCCCGTCGATCTGTAGTAGGACCACTCCGAGTCCCACCGGACTTGCGTCTACCACCAGTTCCGTCTTCCGCTTGGGGTGAAAATACGCCATGGTGATCTGGTCCAACAGGGCCGCCTTAATGCTTTGAAACGCCGCCTCCTCTTTGTGTGACCAGGCCCATGGCACCCCGTTCTTAGTGAGTTGGCGGAGGGGCTCGGCAAGGGTCGCCAGGTTTGGGAGGAACCTCCCACAGTACGTAGCCATCCCGAGGAAGCTCCGTATCTCTGTTGGATTCTGCGGAACTGGGGCATTGCGGATGGCATCCACCTTGTTTGGGTCCACCTTGAGGCCGTCCCTTGCGAAGACATTTTTTTTTTTTTTTTTATATTTATTCGTATGCATATTCTTCTTTGACATACATAGCAGTGCGCCTACAACCTCACGGCCGGCTGTACTTGTACTTAACATTACTGTTCCGCTCAGCGCTTCCCACATCCCGGGGCCGGTCAGCGCTTTGCTGTTTCTTAACTTTATTGCTCTGATGGTTGGGTCTTTCTGCCATGTGTCAAATATGTTATATACAATTCCGAAACACTTTTTCTATACACCTATACCTATTTATTCCAAAAGGAAAACAAAAATAAACAAAAAACAACAACCAGTGAGGTGTCACATCAGTCTTTCATGCCTGGGCATCTAAGCTTGTGTTCTGGCCCGACTGTGAGGTGCCAACACTGTAACCATTTCCCACCTGTGTCCTCCCATGTTGCTCTGTAATCCCCGCCCGCGCAGACTGTCCACTCCGGTCACACAGCACTATCTGGACATGGCGGCTCACTCCACCCCCGCAGTCCACCCTGTCTCACTGGGCCCTCTTTCGCCTCTCATCACGCTAATGTACTAGCTTCCATCTCTGCGCCTGTCTCTGCTTCTGTTGCCGCTCCCCCGTTCCCGCCCTTCAGATACTTGGTGTATAGTCCCCAAAAATTCTTAGGCCTACTCCGCGGCGGTAGCAGGTCGCTATATGTTTCTGATTGTGTGCAGCAGTAAAGTACGTCTCGCGACCATTGCTGAGTCGTGGGTAAAGGTCCCCGCATCCAGCACATCGCTACTCTGCGCTTCGCCATCAACAGTCCCATGTCTACCAGTCTGCGAGCAGCTTTCGGCAACCTCCTGGAATAGCCCAGTAGTGCCACCATTGGGTCTGGGGGGATCTCCAACTCCAGTATAGTGCTTATCTCTCGGAATATGTTTCCCCAAAACTCGAAGACGCCAGGGCAATCCCACGCTAAATGCACAAAGTCCGCCTCAGGGCAGCGGCATCTTTCGCATGCTGCATCCTCTCGTAGGCCATACCTATGTAATCTCTCCGGTGTGTAATACACTCTATTAATATATTTAAAATGGATCAGTCTATGTTTGCCATGCAGTGAGATGCGCTTCGTGTTGTTACAGCAATATGCCCACATGTCGTCATCAATAGCCACACCCAAGTCTCTCTGCCAGGCTAATCTTGCTTTGGTGTATTGGTTGGCTCTTTGGGACATAGCCATCTTATATAAGTTGGATACTATCCTGCGCGGGGACTTCGTCTTGATTAGATACGATAATTCCCTGATCTCCGGCGGTTCATCCATGTCATCCCCTAATTGCTGTCTCAGTGCGCTATACACTCTGTGGTATTGGAAACCCTGAAGTGGTGTAGCTGCTACCGCAGCATCTGCGACTGCTTTCCATTGTTTGGCCACTCCGTCCGAGAAGAGATCTCCTATCCTGTGAATACCCAACGCCCGTAGCGCCTGTACCACCCCTCTGTCCCTGCATGGTGCCAACCAAACCGCCCACTCCACAGGCGTGTCCGGGGAGTACAGTAGTGCCCCCGCCATTTGCTGCAATATGCAGTGCCATGCGTGCCTCGTTGAATTAAGGGAATCTAAAATGCCGGTCCTGCGGTCTACTGTTTCAAAAATTACTGCCGGCAGCGTGTGAGGGTCGGCAAACAGCTTCTCCAGCTTGATATGTGGTACATTATCGGCCCCATGCATCCAGCTGTGTGCCTGCGCCCCCTGTGCCACCCTGTAATATAGTTCTAAATCGGGTGCTCCCAGTCCCCCCATATGATAAGGTAGCGTGAGCGTCCGCCACTGTACTCGAGCCTTCTTGCCCGCCCACGCCAGTTTCACCAGCGCTTTTTTAAGTCTGGCAAAAAAGGTGCGTGGAAGCACTATCGGTATATTTGCAAACAGGAACAGGAATCTAGGCAACACCACCATCTTCATTATAGATACCCT
This sequence comes from Calotriton arnoldi, assembly GCA_963921515.1. Taxonomy (NCBI): domain Eukaryota; kingdom Metazoa; phylum Chordata; class Amphibia; order Caudata; family Salamandridae; genus Calotriton; species Calotriton arnoldi. The sequence continues at coordinate 1,092,551 of CAWUFW010004840.1, forward strand.
GCCTATTAGTGATAATGGGAGCCCGATCCATGTTTCGACGTCCTCTTCCAGTTTGTCTACCGCTGTTCCATAGTTTTCTCTGAGAACTACTTCCGGGTCTGTGTGCAACCTAATGCCCAAGTATCTGACCGACTCATCTGACCATTGCAACGGAAACTCCATCTGGAATGGGGTAGTGGACTTAGTCAGTGGGAAAGCTATGGACTTAGCCCAATTCACCCTTAACCCCGATAGTGCCCCGTAGTGTACCACCTCTCGCAGGACCGGGGCCAGATTGTCCTCAGGGTCCCTCACATATAGCAGGGTGTCATCTGCGTACGTGGATACTATAATTTTACAGCTAGGAAATCTGACACCTCTGTGGCTGTGATACTCCCTGAGCGCACACGCCAAGGGCTCCGCGATCAATGCGTATAACGTAGGTGATAGTGGGCAGCCCTGGCGTGTCCCTCTTGTGATCGGGATGGCGTCTGTTACCAGGTTTCCAAGCCGGATTCGCGCGTTAGGGGCGTTGTATAACACCCCTATCATTTGCAGAAAGTCAGGACCCAGTCCCATTCTGGTCAGCACCTGTCTCATAAAGGGCCACTCCACGGAGTCAAAAGCTTTCTCCATGTCCAGGAAAATTGCTATTGCTTTTGTGTCCTGCCTTATATGTTGCATTGTGCCAAAGATCGTGCGCAGGTTATGCGTGAGGTTTCTATCTGGGACAAACCCAGCTTGTTCCGGGGCTACCAATTCAGGTGTCAGTAGGGTCAGTCGTGTTGCTAATATTTTCGCAAACAATTTATTGTCCACGTTTAACAGGGACAGCGGGCGGTACGACCCGCACTCCTCGGGGTCCTTACCTGGCTTAGGGATAGCCACCAATATGGCCTCTCTCATTGTTTGTGGCATTCGTCCGGTAATACACATAGTGTCAAACAGTTCCTTTATGTACGGGAGCAATAGGTCTATAAAAGTCTTATAAAAATTCACCGTCAGTCCGTCAGACCCCGGGGCACTGTTTACCTTCATTCCCGCTAGGGCTTCCAGTATCTCATCTTTTTCTATGGGGAGCGAGAGAAATTCTCTATGAGCTTCCGATAAGAAGGGTAACCTTATATGCTCCAGATACGTCATTATCTCCTCCTCCATCCCTGTCGAGCGCGTAGCATAGAGGCCCGAATAATATTGTGTAAACCTTTTGGCTATGTCTGCCTCCTCCGTTAACAAGTCACCATCTTCCGAACGAATCGCGGTCACAGCCGTCCTACCTCGTCTGGCTTTCAGTATGTTGGCCAGCACTGCTCCCGGTCTGTCTCCCTCCCCATACGCACGCGCTGTGGCATATTTTCCCAGGTGTTGTACCTCGTTGTCCGCTGCCTCATGAAATTCCTCCAGCAAAGTCCTCATTGCCTCTGCGTGGTCTCCTCCCGCTCCTACCTGCCGTTTGCCCTCCAGGTCACCCAGTCTCCGCTCCAGAAGTGTTAGTCTCTGTCTGATGTCCCGGAGTACCCCAGAGTGCTTAGACATGGCCACCCCTCTGATATACACCTTAAACGTCTCCCATACGATCTGGAAGTCGTCCACTGACCCCACATTTGTGTCAAAAAATGTTTCTATCGCCTCTGTAATCGCCTCCTTGAACAGTGGGTCCATCAGAGAGTAGGGGGGGAAGCGCCACGTGAACGGGGGAATAGTTTTTTTCTTCGGGGTGGGCAAGGTCAACAAGATCGGGAGTGATCAGACAGCGTGCGCGGTAGAACCTGACATGTGGACTTCTGCGACACGAAGGGGGAGGAGACCAGCCAATAGTCTATCCGTGTATGTAAGTTGTGATATGCGGAGTAGTGTGTAAAACCCCCTCCACTGGGTGAAGTTCTCTCCATGCATCTAAAAGGTCCTCACTAATCATTACCCTTTCTACTGCTCGTGCAGCCGCTGCCGGCCTCCTTGGCGGTCCTCCCGACCTGTCTAAGCTCGGATTCCTGACCAGGTTGAGGTCTCCACCCCATATCATACGTGCCTTCCCGTGGCCGTGCACCGTGTTGGCCAGTTTACTGAAGAACTCGGGGCAGTCATAGTTGGGGCCATATACATTGACCAGTAGCAACTCTAGTCCCCTACCCTGACATCGGGAAATCACAAACCTACCGCCCGCGTCTGCCGTCAATAGCTGCAACTTATAGTCAGATCTGGGGTTAGCCCATGTCATCACTCCCCGTGCATGAGTCGTGAAACCGGCTGCGTTGATGTTCCCCTGCAGTCCTCTGGATCGCAACAATGGACTCTGTGTTGGGAGGTGTGTCTCCTGTAGGAAGGCAATGTCTACTTTGTGTCTGGTTAGGTAGTTCAACACCTTGCGCAGCTTGCGGTGGTCATTTAGGCCCCTCACATTCCACGTTAGTGCCCTGAAGGTTTCCTGTGGTCCCTGTGTGATCTCCCCCCCCCAGTCTTTAATCTACCGCCTGTCACGTGCGCCATAGTGGTGGGTATCCTGCTTGTGTAGTGTATGCAGTGTGATGTTCGACATTTATGTGGTCCTCACTAACTCCCAACAATAACAAAAAACAAAAAAAAGAACCTGTCCCATCCCTTCCCCCCTCCCCCCCCACTGCGAACCACCCCCAACTCGGTCGCGTTGCATCCCGTATAGGGACTTCCCACACCTCCCGCCTCCCTCCCCCAACTTAGCTGTCTGTAACGGTGGTTAACACTTGCGGGCGGAGGTCGCTCTGCGCGCTACTTCCAGTTCTGTGCAAGTTTTTCTCCCCTTTCCTCCACCGCTCAGCTCAACTCCCCAGCGTCTCCCCCAATACCTAGTCACCGTCCCCTCCAAGCTCGTGACTGCGTGTTATTCCTCTGCACAGTGGTCTCTTTCGGCCGCTCCCAGGTCGTCCAGTGTGTACTCCCCTCTCCCTGTGCATTCGCTATGCGCTAATCTTCCGCCTATAATCTGAACCCGTTTTGCCCCTGAGCTGGATGCGGTATGCCTCAGGACTTGCAGAAGAATTAACTATTATTGTCCGCGTCCGCACAGCCTCTGTCCCCAATAGGCTGCCCGTGTCCCCCCCCGGTGCCCATAGTACTTATCTACTGTACGCCACTGCATCTGTCTCAGTCCTGTTTCTCCAGCGATCCCCCGGAGGCCTCGTCTCGAAGCTGCCGCTCCGGGCTGTGTCTCTGCTCCTTATTCCAGTCCTTGAGCGCCTTCTGCAGAGCCTTCGGGTCCACGAAGATATGTGATCTTCCTTGTCTGTTCACTCGTAGTTTAGCCGGGTATAGCATTGCATAGTCTAACCCCAACTCTCACAACTGCCTCTTCATTGGAACAAATTGTTTACGAGCCTCCTGGACTCTAGCAGTGAAATCCGGGTAGATTGAAATGGTCGATCCCTCGTACTGTAGGGATTGTTTTTCCCTCGCCACTCGAAGTGCTGCGTCTCTGTCCCGGTAGTTCAATAGTTTGGCGATGATTGGGCGTGGCAGTGCGCCCGGTGGAGGTCGTGGACCCAAGGAATGGTGGGCCCTCTCTACCACAAACATACTAGAGAACACCTCCGCCCCTAGCAGGTCCGCGAGCAGCTTCTCCACAAACCGTTCCATGTTCCCGGTTGTGGTCGTCTCCGACAGGCCCATGATGCATAGGTTGCAGCGTCTGGAACGGGCTTCGAGGTCCTCCGTCTTGTCCTGTAGCACTTGCATGATCCTGCCAAGTTTTTTGTGGTCCGTGTCCAACGTCGTCTGCGCTTCTTCAACTTCCGTTAGCCGTCTCTCGGACACGTCAAGCCTCTCCGCATGCTTGTCCAGCCGCTCCCCCATTCTATCCATCCTGTACGATAGTGCATCAATTTTCGCCCCTAGTGATGTGATACCGCTCTGCAGCCCTTTTTCCATTGCTAATAACAGACTTCGGATGTCTTGCCCTTCTTCTGTCGGGGGCGTAGTTTTGGTATCCTCTTCGTGTGTGGGGTCATGGGACTTGGAGCGTTTCTGGTCGAAGGTCAACTTGGTTTGCGACCTGTCCGTTTTGCCCATCGTTATCGCAGTAGTTGCGCAGTTATGCAGAGGTCTTGTCTCTGGTTCCCTTCCGCTGCGCGCCAGCTAGTATCGCCACCCAGGGGCCCTCTCTCGCAAATCAATCGTGGGCTTCCCGGCCCAGAGGCCTATGGCTGGTGGGTTACTGTCTGTCTTCTTGGCGGCACGGCGCAGGTTTCCCCGCCTGCAGTCGCTCTTTGCTCTATTGCAATTTACCTCTACCCGTCCTGGGCGTGCTCTACTAGGCCCTTTCCTGTTGCAGCTGCGGCTATGGGTGAACTGTGCGGTGTCCCCACTAACTTCTTTGGTGGTCCAATTGCTGCCCACGCTGCCCCAGGTTATCCAGTGCTGCTCCTACTTGGCGCTGCGCCCTGCGGACGGGGTTGCAGTCTTCCCTCAAGGGCCCCCGCTGTATGGCTCGCCTCTGCCGTACTCACTGTCTATACCTCGCCTGAGGCCTCCGGCAGCGGCTGCTCACCTGGACTTGCACCGGTCAGATTTCCGGCTGTTTCAGATGTCCACGGGTGCTTCTCAGGTATCGCGCTGTGCTCCGCGCTGCCCCTGCTGTTGTGGCTCCGGTGCACGGCCGCTCCCCGCTGCCCTGCTCTCGCGGTGGGGGAGGGGCGCCCAGGTGGTTGTCTATTCACCGTGCACCCTCTGTGTACTCCGGCTTTCTTTCTCTTCTGTCCCGGAGCCGCCGCCGGTCCCGCCGATCTACTCCCGCGCGCCGGCACTCAGGTGGCGTCCGATTGCTCCCTACCGCCACTCTCCGTGCCGCACGCACGCTGACGCTGCCGCGCCTCGCGTCTTACTCTGGCGCGGGGATTTGCGGCCTTACTTTCCGGTTAGCGCAGCTGCCCTTGTACGGCGCCAGGTTGGTCCGCGAGTGCCGAGCTTGTTCTCCCGGGGTGCGCCGGTCTGTCTGTCACAGCTGGGCTGCATGCGACGGTCACTCCGGTTTAGTGGGGGAAGGATATCTGCAATATTATTGTGCTGAGTTGTGGAGCTCCAAACTCAAGCGGCCATTTTCTTCGCGAGCCAAGCTCCGCCCCATCCCTTGCGAAGACATATCCGAAGAACTCAATTGAATTTTTGTAGAATGCACACTTTTTCCGATGTAGCGTGAGGCCGCACTCCGCCAGTCTCTGTAGGGTCACCCTGAGCCGCACATGGTGTTCTTCCAGGCTTTGCGAGTAGATCAAGATGTCGTCGCTCAGGTTGATTACGCCGACCAGACCCGAGAGGGTTTCCTTTATGGCGTTTTGAAACACCTCGGCAGCCGAAGAGATGCCAAAACTGAGCCTTGTATACCTTCTGAGGCCGACATGCGTAGAGAAAGTCGTAATATACCGGCTCTCCGGCGCCAGCTCCAGCTGATGGTATCCGGAGTTGAGATCCAGCTTTGAGAACCATTGCGCCCCGTTGAGGTCCGCAATGATGTCGTCCATCGTCGGGGTCACATGCCTCTCCCTCCGGATGGCCTGGTTGGGAAGCCGCATGTCCACACACAAGCGGATGGCGCCCGGCTGTTTTGGCTTTGGCGCCACCACGAGTGGCGAGACCCATGATGTCGGCCCGACACTTTCTCGATGACTCCTCTGTCTTCTAGATCCTGGAGCTCCTTTTCCACCGCTGGGCGCAGATGGAATGGGATCCGCCGGTGTCTCAGGGCGTGCGGCTGTATCGTCTTGTCTATGTGTAGCTTGACTTGACGGCCTTTTAGTTTTCCTAGACCCTGGAATAGTTGTGGGAACTCGCACATGATGTCTTCGGCGTGGCGTGCGTGTATTTGTCTAGCGAAAAACACTAACTCTAGGTCTTCTGCCGTGTGGCAGCTCAGCAAGGTTCCTTTCTTCCCTTCGGTCACGTGGAACTTCGTCCTCACTGAGTAGTCGGCATTGGCGACGTCCACTTCTATCATGCCCCTCAGCGGTATGGGCTCCGTGCCTCCGTACGTGTAGATCTTGGCCGTGCTTGGTGTGAGGGGCGGCCTGGGCGACAGCTTCTCGTATTGGTCGGAGTCCATCACATTGACCGATGCTCCGGTGTCTATAAGCGCCTGTATTGCTGCTCCGTTCACGGTTACGTGGCATATGGGGGGCGGGCGTCTTGTTCGCCCCGGCCTTCCAGCAAACGAAATCACAAAGATGTCATCTTCGTCTTCGTAGTATACCTGTGCTGCTTGCCCTCCTGATGCCGCCGCCTCCTCGGTTTCTTCTAGGGAGAGGTTCCGAATGTTCACCTGGCGACGTCTGGCCATGCTCCCTCTTGATCTCGTTGGTCCGCTTCTACAGACGCTGGCAAAGTGGTTCGCCTTGCCGCACTTGGAGCATGCCTGCCCCTTCGCTGGGCACTTTTCCTGGTCGTGGTGTTCGTATCCGCACTGCCCACACCGGTGTCCTTGGCGGGATCTCCCTTCCCGTCGGGGCCCTGGGCCTGGTTGCCTTTGGAGCGCCTCAACAGTCTCCTCCTTGACTTGAACCACCTTCGTGTTGGCCCCTGTCAGCGTGCTTCTTAGCCTCACCGCTTCCATCTCGTCCGCTCTTTGGTCGGACAGTTCATGCGATCGGCTCAGCACGAGAATGTCATCGAGGGATATCCCCGGTTGTCGCAGTATTAGGCGCCTCAGCGTGAGGGACTTGCATCCTTGAATTATCTGCGCCCTGATCTCTTCATTGTGATCTATCGTGGTGCAAGAGCTTGCTAGCTTCCTTAGCCTCGCATAAAACATATCGACTGTTTCCGCGTCCGTCTGTCTTGCTTGCCTCAACTTGAACCTTTCATAATCTGGGTTCATCTGTGGGTCGAAGTAGCGATCCAATGCTGCGATCACGGCATCGTAGTCGTGTGTCGCTCCAGTGTTCGGCAATGATTCGAATAGATCGTACAGCTCATCTCCTCCAAAATGCATTAAGAGCGACCTCTTCACAGTCCCGCCCATCTCTCGGGTCCCCGTGAAGTAATGGTTCAGCCGCCCCACCCATCTTCTCCACCTCGGGGCCGCCGAGGCTGGGTCAGCCAGTTGGCTAAACGGGGGTATGGGTGTCACCGACACGTGTGAGTGCGGCCTGATGGGCGCAGGGCCCGGTTGCTGCTGCGCTGGGGGGTCTCCCATGCCGGCTGTTCCTGTATCTTTTCCCTGAGTGGGGATGTGACCTTTAACCTCTGGACCATGTGCCTTAGCTGCTGGGTCTGTTTTCTGCACTTGTGCTTCCCTCTGTCTTCACCTTCGTTCCCCCTTTGATGAGACCGTGCTTGGCTAATGGGTGCTGTCTGCCTTTTATGACCCCTGGCACTGTCCCACTAGAGGTGACGACGCCTCCTTTCCTTTCTCTCTGTGTTTTTTTTTCTTTCAGGGACGTCTTGCCTCCTTTTTTTTTTCCTTGGACTGCCTGTCCTTGCCTTTCCATGAAGCCTCCGCCCTGGAAGCCTCTGTGGGTAACTCTGTCCTTGTGTACTGGCTCCCTCACGTGTCTCAGCCTTCGGGGAAAGGATACGTGCGAGCGCGCTGCTCTGGCGGTGGCCCCTCCCCCACTCGCGCCTCAGCTGGCATGCACGCCGGGGACCTGCTCGGCTGGAGGACACGTTCCTCAGCGCTGTCGCTCGCTCCGCTCACCCGTCTTGATGGCGTGCAGGGCGCCACTCACCTCTGCGCCGGCCGGAGCACCTTCAGCACGACTGCAGTTTTGGGCCACCGCCCACCCGGCAGGTGCTGACAGGCCGGTCTTGCCGTCCACGTCGCTTCACCGCCACAGGATCTCCAGCAGCGGGATCAGGTCGCACGACGCTGGCCCGTCTCCCTCGTCGCCAGTGTGGAGTTCTTCTGACGTACGGAGCACTGCGGGGCCTGTGGGGAACTTGAGGGGAAATAACGGACACTTCACTAGTCCGTTGTATTCGGCCAGAGGTCCCGTGCAACCTGCAGCCCCTTTATTTATACCCTCGGACCGCGCCCGGTCACGAGGGGTGTACAGTGCAACATTATATTGTGAGGGCCGGGTGGCTCCTCTACAGACATAATACCACTTACACACATCTGCTTTCATGACACAGTGATAAAATAAAAGCTGCCTGCAGGTCGCACTGCTTTACTTACCAACAGGTCCATGGAGCGACAAACAAAAAGGTTTTGTGGACCAAAGCATCACCTCTTGAATTCATCAGGTATGGGGAATATGCAGTAGTTGGTCACTAGCTTCTGTTGATATCCATGTTTCTTGTTAAAGTGAGATATTTGCTAATGCCTTTTTACTTGTTCTGAGCATTTTTTTCATGTTCCTGAGATTAATTTGTTTTGCTTGCATATTTCATCCCATTACATGTTTTAATCGCGCAGACTTTGCTATATCTTGTGAGACTCTGTTGATATTGTGTGTAAATTGAAGGACTCTTGCAAGTAACTTTACACAGATCAATGAAGCCTTGATTTATTGCACAGGGTCCAGGGAGCACTCCGGGGAAGACCGCAGCATCCTTCGTAGTCCCTTAGCTGATGCATTGCTTACATGCCCAGGACATTTCAAAGGTATCTAAAACCCAGAGACATTCCAATATTCTCCCTTACACATACACTGAGCAACCGTCCAAGTTACCAGGCAGAAATACAGACTTGTTAAAGTCTCCTTCACAGAATATTCTGTCGGTTGGCCGTATGGGGCTGTTCTTGCATCTGGTCTTCTGCTTTAAAAAACAGGAATGAATTGTGGAGGTTCGTGCTCTTAAAGTGCCCTATTTGTGAAACCACACTACTAAGAATAATGCAGGTTGCATTACAGACAATTTGCACCAGTTTTTTACCGACTGTGTGTAAAATCAAGCTCTGCGCAGATTGGAGATATGAAGATAAGTTTATTCATAGGTAGAAAAGGATCCCATCCACAGGAACCCTGCAGACATGAAGGAGGCTCAGTTTCAACTGACAGCCTCTTACATAAGACATTCCAAAGCTCCTGGCAACAGGAGCAGAGACATAGAATGCCACACATCTCCCTCCTTTACAGTACAGACTAAAACCATAAACTTTATACAATAAGAGGAAAACAGAAGTGAACATAAGAGAAAATTCACATTACACAAACAAGAAAAATTACTGTACATAATCCTTTAAGTAAGTGGGAGTAGAAGATATTCTTGTAGACCTACGCAGAGTGCCTGAAGCACTGAGAAACCCCTTTGAACTTCCGGGTGAATTATTTGAACCACAAGAGTCATTAGAGCCTTTCGAACTTGTAGGAGAAGCCATTGAACCACTAGAACTATTAGAGGGGTTAGGACCAACACTTCCGTACAGCGGAAGAAAAGGTACCAGATCATCTCTAACAACAACCACTCTGTTCAGGTTCCAAATGCGGTGGTCAGCAGTCTTGGCAGCATTCTTAAAGATCTTAATAACCTGCAAAGGCTTCAGAAATGCTGTGGAAGAACTTCTTCTACAAGGATTCTTAATTATGACCCACTCTCCCACTTTCACAATAGTCTCTTTCACACTCTTTCTTTGGTCATAAAGCTCCTTACGAGCTACAATTTTCCTTAACTCAGCCAGTTTCCAATCACGCTCATCAAAGTTTCCACCCCAAGCATTTTGTAAGTCATTCACCCATGTAGGTGCCACCAACGTGTTGGGACGTCTACCCCTGAAAAGTTCAAAGGGAGTTTTCCTAGTAGTGGCATGTGGGGACAACCTATAAATTTCAACCTTCTTAAATATTTCATTACGCCAATCCATTCCAGTGGATTTAGCCATTTCACTCATCTCTTTAAGAACACGATTGAAGCGTTCCACCATTCCGTTGGTTTCAGGATGGTATAAGGCACACTTCTTGTGCTTAATGCCTTGTTGAAGTAGGAACTGCTCCATTTCTCTTGAAACAAACTGAACGCCATTGTCAGTTAAAATGGCATCGGGGATGCCTTCCCAGGCTATGAGTTTTTGTAAAGATTTCTTCACATGTTTAGTTTCTATGCCACGTGTAACAGCTATCTCTGGCCATCTGGAGAACAAGTCAACCAGAACTAGAATATACCACTCAGAGCCCAAAGAACGAACCAGGCCAACAATATCCAGTCCGACTTCTTTCCAAGGACCATCAGGGCGATCACGTATGACCATCGGTTGGACCTTCGGCTTGGCTACCCTCTCACTCAAGGCACACTGCACACAATCCCTGATAGCGCGTTCCACTTGTAAATCCATCCCCGGCCACCAATAGGATAACCTGAGCCTCTCCTTGGTTTTTGACATGCCTTGATGTCCTGCATGTGCCAAAGCAACAAGTTCTTCCCTAAGGATAGATGGGGGAACTAACCTCACACCCCTAACAAGTAGACCACTGTGCTCAGAGAGCTCATCCCTGACATGCCAAAAACTTCCCAACTCATCCTCGCTTTTGGGTTTTGTCTTCCAACCAGACTTGGCACGTTCCAAAACTTCGAGCAATATTCTGTCAGAGCCCAAAGCCTCTAACCACCTTTGTTTGGTAATACTGTCACCCTCAATGAAACAAACCATGTCGTCGTCCTCTTCTACACAATCATCTGATGAAGCTTGCTCATCTAAACCAACCAGACGCGACAAAGCATCAGCGACCTTATTGTCCACTCCAGGCAGGTACTTAATCTCAAAATCATAATCTTGTAGTGCAACAACCCACTTGGTGATCCTACTTGATCCCGCATCAATGCCCTTTTTCTTAAAGATTTCACACAAAGGCTTGTGGTCAGACCTAACTTCAAAAACATTGCCCCACAATAGGTTTTTGAGTTTCTTAATGGACCAGAAAACACCGAGAGCTTCTCTTTCTATGACAGAATATCTCAATTCAGCCCCTCGTAGACTCCGTGACAAAAACAAGATTATGTCTTCCTGTCCCTGGTTCTTTTGTAGTAGAACGCAATAGAGTAATGGAGCAAACAGTATTTACAGCACTTTAAACTTTTGCAAAGAAGCAAAATGTGAATCAAATGGTTTTCACACATTTTTAAAGCAAAATGTGAAGCAAATGGTTTTCACACATTTTTTGCTATATCAAGAAATGAAGAAAATACATTCACTTCACATTTCAAATGTGAAAGATGGGACTAAGATTGAGGTAAAATCCGTTTTCTATGTTTAAAAAAAGATTTATGATGGACCAAAATTTTAAATTAAACATTTTAACCCCTTGCATGCGTCGGACGGCCCCCGGCCGTCCGACGTCACGGTGGGCGTGTGCGGAGGACGTCCGGGGGCCGTCCGAACCCCGCCCACTCATTAATTCGCCCGCACAGCGGGGGAATGTGCGCAGCGCCGAAGGGGTTAAAATTGATTTATAGTCAATGTTTTGTGGTGTACATGTTTGGCAGAGGTTCAACAATCTTTTCCCCTCTTTTTTGCCCTTTTGGAAAAAAATGGCAATAGAACCATGGAGGAAATTATGCTTGCTTCATCCACTATTACCCAAGCAGCAAATACATTCATTTTGAGAGTCAAAGTAGAAGGAGTGGAATGTACGAAGAGCGAAAATTGTCTGTTCCTTGATGACAGTTTCTGGAGAGAATACAAGCCAAAAAGTGTTGTGTTAGAAATTGGGTCTCTAGTTGGCAGAGGTATGCACCCTGGCAAAGTAGGGCCCATAATCATAGTCAAGGTAAGCTAGATACAAACTAAAAGATAACTTGTGCTCACCCTCTGGTAGCTTGGCACAGAGCAGTCAGGCTTATCTAAAGAGGCAGAGTGTAAAGTATTTGGGAAACACACAAACACACAGTGACACAATGAATACCACAAAAAGACTCCACACAGGTTTAGAAAAATAGAGAATATTTATTTGAGTAAATCAAGACCAAAACGAAAAAAATCCAATAAGTAGAACCGAAATTATGAGTTTTTAAAGAATAAGCCAAAAATAGTGCTTAGAAGTCAATAGCTCTAAATGGCTAATTGAGGGCCTGCTAGACCGAGGTAAATCTACAGTTCAGGACGACCGTGATGAAGGACAGACCAGCTACAGGACTCAGATAGGTCCCACTGACAAAGTACCTTGGATGGAGCAAAGTGACCACGTTGAAGACTCGAGGTGAGGAGCCAAGGAGGCATCGCATCGATCTGTGGATGGAGGCAAGCGTCGGCACCGATACGCTCCTTCGGTGGAGCTTCGTCAACGAACCTTTTGTATGATGCAGGCACTGTGTTGTCATCGAGCTACGCTGACTGTTGCTGTCGAGCTGAGCAAGCTGTAGAACCACTGTCATTGGCAGCTGCTGCATCAGCATCGAAAGGCGATGTGCCGATTCTGATCAGTACAAAGTTGCTGCTTCGTTGGCGTCAATGTAGGAAAAGCTGCAGAAACCCACTTCTGAGGGTCAGGACAGGAGGGGGTACCTCAGGCAAGGGTAGGACTCACAGATGACAGAGTCCAGCAGCACCAGCAGAATTACAAGAAGTCATTTATGACCCAAAGACTTTAGAAAACAGGAGGCAAAACAGCAACCCCCAGGAATAACTCTGGGTTCCTGTGAGATGGGTATAGTCCTGTCCTCAGCAAGGCAGAGATTAGCGGGAGCAGGGGAAGCTCAGCACAGCAGTGAAGCAGTTCCTTGGAACAGACGTCAGTCAAGCAGAGTGGCAATCCTTGTAGCACAGCAGTCCTTACTCCTGGCAGAGTTCTTCACGGGTCCAGTAGAATACTGATCTGGTAGGGTCAGAGCCCCAGTACTTATACCCATATGTGCCTTAGAAGTGGGGGTGGCATCAAAGCAGCTCATTGAAGTGCACAGGTCCTCATTCATCCCAGCCCTGTCTGCCAGGCTATCTGTGGGGGGTAATCAGTCCTTTGTGTCGGGACAGGACACAGCCTATTCAGTTGTAAGTGTCAGCTCCTTCTCCCTCTCCCTGCCCAGGAAGACTGTCAGAATACTGATGAATGCAGACAAGTCCTCTGTCACACCCACCCACCCTTCCTGTGTTTGTGGCTGTCTAGAGGGAATGCACAAAGTGTAGCTGGCCAGACGTGTATTGGAGACAGGCTGCAGGCATATAGAGCTAAGTTAAGAGCAGAGAAATGTCTACTTTCTAAAAGTGGCATTTCTAAAATAGTAATGTTAGATCCAACTTTACCACTAAAGAGGATTTATTTTTTACCATTCCAAAGATATGAAACATGATTTAGCTACTCCTTTCTAATTGGGAATTACAGCTTAAAAGTGTTTTAAGGCATTCTTAATGCTTGCCTATGAGAGGAGTAGGCCTCACAGTAGTGAAAAATTAATTTAGCTGTTTGCCACTACCAGGACATGTAAAACGTAAAAGTGCATGTCCTGTCTTTTACTTACACAGCACCCTGCCCTTAGGGCTACATAGGGACTACCTTAGGCGGGACATATGTGTAATAAAAGGGGGGTTTAAGGCTTGGCAAATTGTTTTAAATGCCAAGTCGAGGTGGCAGTAAACTGCACACACAGGCCTTGCAATGTCAGGCCTGAGACAGGATTGAAAGGCTACTTGTGTGGGTGGCACAACTAGTGCTGCAGGCCCACTAGTAGCATTTAGATTACAGTCCCTGGGTATATGGTATACCACTTTACAAAGAACTTATAAGTAAACTAAATATGCCAATCATGCATATACCAATGTCACCATGTTTTAGAGGACAAGCACATGCACTTTAGCACTGGTTAGCAGTGGTAAAGTGCTCAGAGTCCTAAGGCCAACAAAAAGATACGACAAAAAGTGGAGGTAAGCAGGCAAAAAATTTGGGGAAGACCATCCTGATGATGACAGGTCTAACAAGGTTGCTTTTGCCTTGAGGTGATTCAGAGAAAGTGTGTTTTAATGCTAAACTATTAGAGTATCAATGCAACTCCTGCTGATTTAAATAAAAATTCAAGGTTCAGGAATGAATTTTCTAATATCAAGCCTCTTGGAATATTTCACATTTACCAAAAACCCTGAAATGTTAGCCCGAAATAAAAGTATGTGGCAACTTTTGCTTGGGAGATCCTGGTGAGTCTGCGAGAAAGGTCAAGGACTTTGTAGAGTAATTCTAAACTTGACAATGAAAGCCTAATTTTATTAGGTACGAAGTGCTCTACATAAAGAAATTAGCATGATTTGGACACCTCGAGGTTCATTGCATTCTCGCAACACATTTCTGCAACATCAACCGAAAGGAATTTGCATGGTCGTCTTATATATAGACTCTAAGTATGGAAGCCTTCGTCAGAAAGAGAGATATGCTTGTACTTTTCTATGTTAACTTCACTGATGACAACGCTTATCGGCAAAGTTGTGTTCTTATAAACAATCTTCTTATGAAACAATCAATTTACAATTTTAAAAAATGCAGCCGATTAAAAAACAGAAATCTATTGTCTCGGTATAGCATAATGCCTGAAAGGCCACCCAAGGTAGAAATTTAGTGGTCCACAATGATCCCACCTCACTGAGCAGATGAAGATGGCTTTCACCTTCTGATGGTAGTATTTTACAATAATCCACCATTTGAGTTGCAGCATGCCTCTGTAGTTTTCCTTATGAGTGCTCCCTACTATTATATCTTCATGCATGGGCTTCTGTTTTGTAGTGGCCAATATTTTTTAATTACAGCAATTGTCAGTCTCTCCAGATGTGATCACCCAGATCTCCCCTTTTGCAATTAATGTCTAGGTGTCTTAGTTTTCCACGCTGCTGCCAATTTAATTTGAAAGGAAAAGGGCCTGATTTAGAGTTTGGAAGATGGTTTCGTCTGTCACAAATATAATGTACATCCTATCGGCCATATTACAAGTGTATTATATCTATTGCACTTGTAATAAGGCATACAGGTTATCTATAATGTTTGTGATGGTGGACCCTCTGTAAAACTCTACATCAGGCCCACTGCTCTTTGCAGATATTCTGGGTAATGAAATTCCATTCTACAGAGCCCTAGAGATAGAAAGCCCTAGCACCCCATTTAGTAGCCACAATTTGGGAATGCATATTTAATAGAGCATACTTCATGAACCACAGAGTTCTTGGAGGTGCTTTGAGAATGTCTTACTCAGCAGACTTGGTTTCTACATTTAACAGAACCAGTGCCTCAAACAGGTATTTTCCAATCAGATATGGTTGTTGGCTGGTAGCTAGTGAAGTTGGTGATCTCTCGCAAACATATCCTCAAATGTCTTTAGCCTCAATGGAGTATTCGCTGCAGTATTCTATATGTACTCAGGTTTTCAATATCCTTTTTGTAAAGACCTAAATAAAGAGAATTACCAAAGTCTGGTTGTGATTGGCTGATGGTGTTAGTTAATATGAATGTGTTGGGAGATCTAATGGTGGAATGCAGTGTACCAATCCGTCAATAAAAATATGACAGCCAGCTATAGCTTTCTGTAATTTGAGCAAGATATCTGCCTTGCTTTTTGGTTATCGAGGACTAGTGGATCTGCCAGCACATCAAAGAAACAGTTCTGCTTCGATAGTGCAATCATGGTTGCCATTCCTCGCAATTCAAGTCATTGCTACTACCCTGGTGCCCCATGTAAGGTTTCATTTGGATAACCCAATGATCTCTTTAAGCAAAGAACACTTACTGTACACAGTATCAATGGTTCCTTCCCATGCTAGCCTAAAGAACGCTTACTGTACACAATTTCAATTTTCCCTTCCATGCTAACCTAAGGACGTCTGTTGTTACACTTTGTAAGCTCTATTATTGTTCACTTTTGTTGTTGCCAAACCGTGCCATTTGGCATCACTGGTATTCAGTTGCTCAACTACTGGTAGGAACCTGAAGACTCAAAATGTCCTCCATATTTTTTTTCTTCACTGGCTTCTTTTTCAGTCCTGGTTACAATTGAAATTGGGATGCCAATTGTATAGGGCTGCTAAGTAGCAGCAGTCCAATTACTTAGCAGATATATTTTAAGTTCTGAAGGCTCATGGATGACACGTAGTAAGTCCCCTGCTCTGCAAAATACCCAAATGAAAAGGTCAAAATCCATCAATGTGGCGCCTGTGTGAGTACCCCAGGTGCCTAGCCACTAGCACATTCATAGTTGAGTTTTGGTAAGGAATTAGAATACTTACATTGCCAAAATAATTATTTTTCTACTATTACTGCGGAGCCTTTCTGTAGGGCACTGCTATCACTTGTTGTTTGGAACATGGAAACATGACGTGTGGGGTGCAGGTGACTGGTTGTATTTGTAGGGCCTCATTTATGGGGAATTGGCTTGGGCAGGGCTGCACTGCCCTACGCCAATGTGTATTTATGAAATACGGTGCATTCCTGTCCTTTCCGCCTGCATTGGTACACAATTTGCTGCCTAGCTCCAACGCAGGCACCCTTGCACCATGGTGCAAAGGTGTCTGCTTGCATGCAGGGTTGTTTTTGTGCAGAAAGGCGCACCTTCCTACACAAAAACAATCCCGAGAGACTTTTTCTTCTTTCAATGTGTGCTGCAGGACGTGATTAACCCATGGGTGGTGCATGGGAAAACCCACCGCAATCCCATGGAATGCCTACCTGGCACAGAGTTAGGCAACACAGCAACTTGCGCTGCCTTGCCTTACTCCCTATCTATGAGGCCATGCAAAGCCAAGGAAAGTGGCTTTGCATGGCCTCATAGATATGGTTGAGAAGCTTGCGTTGCCGGAGCATCAGTGACGCTCCGTCGGCGCAAGCCTTTCATAAATAAACCGCGTAGTCTGTACTTGCTCTATATACTTCGGTGTTGCATTTTTTGCATGGGTGATTTATTGTATAACTTGCTCTTTTATCATGTATAGCGCTTTGTGTAAATTTGGGAAAGGTATTTGCTTTATTGGACCCATAAAAAACAAATATAAGTACTTGCTTTTTACAAAAGCTGATTGCATATTTTGAGACCGCCGCTGCCTTGTGGGTGGAGAAAAATGTATCCATCGGTCTCCCTCACAGCAGCCCGCGATGTCGTGCGGTCACCTTGGAGAATGGCCCCAGTCCTGTGACCCGATACTTTTATGCCGTGTTGCAGGGGCCGATCGGTGAGTCGCGCTGTTGGTCCGGCAGATTCGTACTGTTTTTTGTGTCAGAATGCACGGAAACACTGTGATGTTTTGTTTGTGCTGGTCCACGGAGCTCCAAATCACCTTAATCCCGCTTTGAGAGCCATGGCCCCTGCACCAACGGCGGTCACCAGGCAAATTCAGTGCACCGTCTCGCACTCCATCAGCATTCTGTCAGCTTTCCTCACTGCTGTGCTTTTCCTCTTCTTGAGCCCGTACAGCTAGGGCAGTTCTAGATACTGTTACCCCAGTATTTTTCATGTTATCGGAGCTGGAGGACGAGAGCTCTGCTAGGCAGTGGACATCTTGGGGGCCATCGTTAGTGTTAGAATTGGGGTTCTCTAGTTGGCACAGGTAGGTACTTGTGACAAATAGGGACCCTCGCCTCCAGTCAGGGTAAAGGGGTACACTCCTAAAATAACCCCTGCTCACCCCCTTGGTAGCTTGGCACGAGCAGACAGGCTTATCTCAGAGGCAGTGTGTAAAGCATTTGTGAACACCTACAGTAATCTAGTGACACACTACAGATGGACACCACACAAGGTTTTATATCAAAAATAAGTATTCTTTATATAGTTTTAACACAAGACCATAAACGACAAAAATCCACAATACTGTACTTAAAATGGTAGTTTTAGCTTAGTTCAGTTCAGTTCTTAAGATGCGACACTTTAAGTCAATGTACCTTACGATGCGGGACGCTTCCACAACAAGCAATGTTGCAGCGATGGAAATGCGACAAAGTTCTGGTGCAAAGAAATAAAGACGTCAAGTTCTTCCTGATGCGGCACGCTTCTCCGAGGTTGCGAGAAGTCTCGACTCGATGCGTCAGCTACAGCGGCGACACCCTTGTTCAGCGATGCGACGACAGCGGCTTTGGCGGCGACCCTCTTCTCCGACGTGGCGAGACGCTTCCGCTCGATGCGACAACTGCAGCGGCGACACCCTTGTTTCGTGATGCGACGGCAGCAGCTCCGACGGCGGCACTCTTCTCCGTGGATGCGATGCGCTTCTCTTGATGCGGTGCAATGCGACTGCTACAGCGGCGACACCCTCCTTCGGAGTTGCGACGGCAGCGGCTGCGACGGCGACACGCTTCTTCCTCGATGCGAGACTCTTCTCTTGATGCGGTGCAATGCGACAGCTACAGCGGCGACACCCTCCTTCGGAGTTGCGACGGCAGCAGCAGCGACGGCGACACGCTTCCTCTTCGTTGCGGGACGCTTCTCTCGATGTGGTGCAATACGACAGCTACAGCGGCGACACCCTCCTTCGGAGTTGCGACGGCAGCAGCAGCGATGGCGACACGCTTCTTCCTCTTGAGTCGCGCTTCCAGCTCCTTGCGACACGCAGTCCCTTCAGAAGGCCCAAAACAGCAGCAGGCACTTCCAAAGGATTCTTGGGGAGCTGGTGGTTGAAGTCTGTTGTCCCTGAGACTTCAGCAGGAGGCAAGCTCTTTTCTCAAGCCCTTGGAGATACTTTACAAGTTGAATAAAAGTGCACACAAAGTCCTTTCTCCTTCCTTTGGCAGTCAGGCAACCACTGCAGGCAGATCCCTCTAGCTTAGGGATAGTCTTCTCCTCAGTTCCTTCTTGGTTCCGCTCCTCAGCAAAGGTTTCTTCTTGTTTTCCCAAAGTGATCTAATTTCCTAGGGGTCTGGGTCCCCTTTTTATACACAGTTTTCCTTTGTTCTCTGAAGGCAGAGAGGCCTCTGCCCAGCCCAAAACCAGTTCTGGTCAGTCCTGGAGCACTTTGTTTTTCTGTCTCCTTCTTTCCTTTCAGAATGTGGGGCAGGGTGCTCAGCCGCCCGGCAGGAGGTGGAGCCAGCATTGTGGAAGGCAGGCACAGCCCTATTCAGACCCAGGTGCAACTCCTCCCTCCACTCTGGATGCAGATCTTTCTATTCAGCCCTGTGCTGACTCACCCTGTCTCCTGTAGCCACCCCCAGCCCCTGTCACTCAATCTCCAGACAAGGAATACACAACCTAGCAGAGGCAGGCTTGGAAGTTTAGGCAAGAAAATACCCACTTTCTAAAAGGGGTATTTTCAAACACAGAATGTTAAAACCAACTTCACTAAAAGATGTATTTTAGCATTCTGAGTTCAGGCATACTAAATTCGTTTTTCTACCATGTTCCCTGGGTCAGTTCTGACTATAAGGTGTAATAGTCAGTCTGCCCATTCTGGCCTATGGGGAGCAGGTAGCCTTGCAATAGTGAAAAACGAAAATGGCTGTAATTCACTATTAGGACATGCCACACACACCAGGGCATGTCCTACCTTGTACTTACAATGCACCCTGCCCTAGGGCCTACTTTAGGGGTGACCAACATGCAGTAAAGGGAAGGTTTAGGGACTGGTAAGTGGGTGTACTCACCAAGTCGACATGGCAGCCCTAGGCTGCACACAGGCTCTGCAATGGCAGGCCTGAGGCACATTTTACAAGCCGCTTCTGTGGGTGGCACAACCCGTGCTGCAAGCCCACCAGCGGTATTGGATTTACAAGCCCTGGGCACACTCCGTGCACTGTACTAGGGACTGACAAGTAAACCAATCATCCAATCATGGAGTCACTAATACATAACGCAATTCATCATAGGGAGCACTTGCACTGTGGCACTGAATAGCAGTGGCACAGTGCCCAAAGCATCTAACGCCAGCAAAAATGGATCGGTAACATAGGAGGCATCATAAAAAAATGGAAGGGAGACCCACGCCAAGGATGCCAGGTCTAACACGTGTGCCCTCCAGCTGAAATGTGGGGAGAACTACCCTACCTCAGGGGAGCTCTCTTCACTAAGGCGGAAAAATCTGGACAGACCATCAGCATTGGCGTGTTCTGTACCAGGGCGGTGTTCCACCGTGAAATCCATCCCCTGTAGGGAAATGGACCACCTCAACAGCTTTGGATTCTCACCCCTCATCTGCATCAACCATCTGAGGGGCCTGTGGTCCGTCTGAACCCGGAAGTGAGTCCCAAACAGGTATGGTCTCAGCTTCTTCAGTGCCCAGACCACAGCAAATGCCTCACGCTCAATAGCACTCCACCTCTGTTCCCGTGGTAGTAACCTCCTACTGATGAAGGCTACGGGTTGATCTAGGCCCTCCTCATTCATCTGTGACAGAACAGCCCCCACACCATGCTCTGAAGCGTCTGTTTGTACTACGAACTCTTTGGAGAAGTTGGGTGCCAGGAGCACGGGCGCCGTGCACATGGCAGTTTTCAGGGCCTCAAACGCTTTCTGACAGGTGTCAGTCCAAATCACTTTCCTGGGCTGCTTCTTGGAAGTCAGCCCTGTCAGGGGTGCAACGATGCTGCCATACCCCTTGACAAACCTCCTGTAGTAACCCGTGAGTCCTAAGAAGGCCCTCACTTCTGTCTGGGTTTTGGGGGTTCCCAATTCAGGATGGTTTCAATTTTGGGTTGTAGGGGCGCCACCTGGCCGCTCCCCACCTGGTGTCCCAAGTACACCACGGAACCCTGCCCGATCTGGCACTTACTCGCCTTGATCGTGAGGCCTGCTCTCCGCAGCGCCATCAACACTTCCCAGAGGTGGCGCAGATGTTCTTCCCAACTGGCGCTGAACACTGCGATGTCATCCAGGTAGGCGGCACTGAACGAGTCCAGTCCAGCCAACACCTGGTTGACCAACCTCTGGAAGGTGGCAGGGGCATTCTTCATCCCAAAGGGCATCACCCGGAACTGGTAGTGCCCATCTGGTGTGGAGAATGCTGACCTCTCTCTTGCCCCATCGGTCAAGGCGATCTGCCAGTACCCAGACGTCAAGTCAAACGTGCTGAGGTACCGGGCAGCCCCTAGCCGATCTATGAGCTCATCAGCTCTGGGGATGGGGTGCGCGTCAGTCCTGGTGACTGAATTGAGCCCTCGGTAGTCCACACAGAACCGGAGTTCTGGTGTGGTACCCGGTGCGGCAGCCTTTGGGACCAAGACCACTGGGCTGGCCCAAGGACTGTTAGAGGACTCAATCACCCCTAACGCAAGCATTTTGGAGACCTCCTCCTTGATGCAAGCTCTCACCCTGTCAGTCACCCCGTAAGATTTGTGCTTCACAGGTGTACTGTCCCCAGTGTCCACATCATGGATGCACCAATCTGTGACACCGGGAAACAGATCAGAAAACTGCCCCAGCAACTGGCGGCAGTCATTCTGTTGCTCAGGGGTCAGGGTGGAAGAGAGGTTGACACCATCCACTGACCCATCTTGCTCTGTGGCTGACAGGAGGTCAGGAAGAGGCTCGGTCTCCTCCTCCATCCCAGCATCTGTCGCTAAGAGCATGCCCACTTGGGACCTCTCCAAGTGGGGCTTCAGGCGGTTGACATGCAGGACCCTCAAGGGGTTCCTGGGAGACCGCAAGTCCACCAAGTAGGTAACCGGACTTTGCGCTCTACAACCTCAAAGGGTCCGGTCCACTTATCCTGGAGCGCGCAGGGCTCCACTGGGGCCATGACCCACACTTTCTGACCAGGCTGAAGCTCTACCAGAGTGGCATTCTGGTCGTACCACCGCTTCATCTCCTCCTGGCTGGCTTCCAGATTCGCCTCAGCGAGTTGCCTGAAACGCCTAGTTTGGTTCCTAAAGGCCAGCATGTAACTGTATACATCCTGGGGAGGTTTCCTGGGAGATTGCTCCCAGCCTTCTTTGACCAAACTTAGAGGTCCTCTTACTGGGTGTCCATAGAGAAGCTCAAAGGGACTGAACCCTAGAGATTTCTGTGGCACCTCACGGTAAGCAAAGAGCAGGCATGGTAAGAGGACGTCCCACTTACGCCTCATAGGTTCCTCAAGACCCATAATCATGCCTTTGAGGGTTCGGTTGAACCTTTCAACCAATCCATTTCCTTGGGGGTGGTAAGGAGTGGTAAACTTGTAGGTTACCCCACACTCCTGCCACAGGGACTTCATATACTTGGAAATGAAGTTGGTCCCCCGGTCAGACACTACCTCGCTAGGGAATCCCACTCGGGAGAAAATTCCCATCAGTGCTCGTCCCACCACGGGGGCCGTCACTGTCCTCAGAGGTATGGCTTCCGGGTACCGGGTGGCATGGTCCACCAAGACCAGGATGAACCTGTTGCCCATGGCTGTCTTGGGGTCCAGTGGCCCCACAATGTCAATACCCACCCGTTCAAAGGGGGTGCTGACTACAGGGAATGGCTGGAGAGGAGCCTTGCGCTTCCTCCCACTCTTTCCACTTGCCTGGCAAGTCTGACAAGTCCTGCAGTGAGTGTCTGAACTCCTGCGCATTTGGGGCCAATAAAAGTGGGTGACAAGCCTATCAAAGGTTTTGTCCTGCCCCAAATGTCCTGCCAATGGAACATCATGAGCCAGCCCCAGTAGGAAGGCTCTGAAGCACTGGGGTACCACCAGCACACGGGCTGACCCAGGCTCAGCAACCTTAGGCTCAGTATACAGGAGATCATTCTCCCAATAGACCCAATGTGACCCAGACTGATCACCTGTCGCCTGGTCTGCAGCCTGTTGCCGCAGACCCACCAGAGAAGGGCATTCTTTCTGCTCCTTGCAGAATTCTTCCCTGGAGGGTCCTCCTTCTTGCTGCCAATGGGTCAGCTCCGGCAGGTCCCCCAGTTCAGCTACCTGTTCCCCTGTAGGCTCCAGGGCATCCCCCTCAGGGTCTGCCTCCTCCTGGACCGTGGGAACTTCGGGGGCCGGTTTCCCGCGCCCCCTGCCTCTTCTCGTGACGGCAGGTACCTGGGCCTCCCTCTCAGGCTCCAGGTCCTCTTGAGCACCTTTACTTGCTGCCATGGACCGGGTGGTCACACACGCCCAGTCAGGCAGACCCAACATCTCCAAATGAGCACTTCGCTCCACCTTCGCCCAAGGTGAGCTCTCCAAGTCATTCCCTAACAAACAGTCAACAGGCATGGCGGGCCTCACAGCTACCTGAAGAGTACCAGAGACCCCCCCACTCAAAGGGAACCTGAGCCACTTTGCAGTGACTCTCTGTGTTGTCAGCGGCAACAACTGGATAGAATGCATGGGGGACAACCTGCTCTTGAGACACCAGGTGACACTTGACAGCTGTCACACTGGCTCCTGTATCTCTAAGAGCCTCCACCCTATGGCCATTGATGGTCACCCACTGCCTGTATTTCTTAGTGTTATCAGGCAGCTGGGTCTTGGGGACCATCTCACAGTCTCCTAATGAGACAAGGGACATCTGTGCGGGGCCCCACCCCTCTGGGGCATCCATCTCCTCCCCAGGGCTACACTAGCCATCTGCCGGGGGCTGCACCAGGGGGTGCGGTTTTTCCAAACTGGCGGCACTTGGGATCACTCGCTATGTGACCCAGGTCCCCACATTTGTAGCATCTCAGGGGTCCCCTTTGAACAGGTGGACCTGTCGGGGCCCCTGAGGGTTTCTGGGGGGAGGCTGGGAACCTTTCCCTTGGTTCCCTTGGGGACTACTTTGGGGCCTTCTTTGGAACTCCCTCTGTTTACCCTTGTCCCCCCACTCTTCTGCTGGGGACCCTGCCCACCCGTGGCTGAGTCTCCCACGTGACCCTTGTGGACCCTGGTACTGACCCAGCGGTCCGCCTCCTCAGCAAGCTTCCTAGGGATAGTCAGCTTGCTATCTATCAGGTGCTGGCGTAGCTCTGGAAAACAGTTACTTGACAAGTGCTCCCATGCAATCAAATCAAGGAGCCCCTGAAAATCATCAACTTTGCTACCCTTCACCCAACCATCCAATGCTCTGCAGAAAAAAGTGACATATTCAACCCAGGTACTGTTCTCTATCTTTGTGCAACCCCTGAACCTCTGCCTATACAATTCAGGAGTTAAACCATACCTAGACATTAAAGCATCCTTCATGTGGCGATATGAATTATGGACATCAGAAGGCAAATCTAGCAGTGTGTCCCGCCCCTCACTAAGGAACCGTCCCCACAACCCCGCTCCCCAATCCTTCTCAGGGACCCGGTGGGAAGACATGGCTACCTCATAGGCCTTGAACCACTGCCCAATGTCATCATTTTTAAAAAACTCCCTGACCACATCTTTAGGAATATATACTCTAGATTCCACAGGCATTGATGGTGTGCTGCCACCAGAGGAAGTAATTTCTAAGCTCCTAGCTTTCAAATCCAACTCCCTCAAACTTCTATCATGCTCAAGCTGCATTTTCTTTTCTTCTAGGGCCAGTTTCTTAATTTCCAATTGCCCATTCATTTTGGCCAGCTCTAACTCATGCATCCTATTTCTCTCCCTGTCCTCCAGCTCTCCTGGGGACAGGCCTTTGGCAGAAACACTGCTACCTATTAGGGAAGGTGCTTTCCTTTCCCCTGGACCCAATGGCCCTTCCAGCTGCACATCTGCATTATTCTCCCCTTCCTCAATCTCAGGGGTTTTCCTTGCTTCTACCCAGGCCCTCAGCGCCTTGTAGAACTCCTCCCTCCTGGTGAGCCCGGTAATTACAACATTAAACTTTTTGCAGAAGTGCTTCAGCTGCTTCACTTTGTAGCATTCTAGTTTCTCCTCTTCCCACTCAGAACCAACAGATGCTATGGATGCTGTGTCTTCCATGATGGTTAACTTTGGCTAAAAATGGAACGTCCTAGAAAAACAAATCTACCAACAGTATGTGGTCGCGTTTTGGTCTGCACTCACTAGTAGTGTTCACCAATCACTGTACATGAGTCACAAATGCAAGTCCAGAATCCTCACCGCTGACCACCAATGTTAGAATTGGGGGTCTCTAGTTGGCACAGGTAGGTACTTGTGACAAATAGGGACCCTCGCCTCCAGTCAGGGTAAAGGGGTACACTCCTAAAATAACCCCTGCTCACCCCCTTGGTAGCTTGGCACGAGCAGACAGGCTTATCTCAGAGGCAGTGTGTAAAGCATTTGTGAACACCTACAGTAATCTAGTGACACACTACAGATGGACACCACACAAGGTTTTATATCAAAAATAAGTATTCTTTATATAGTTTTAACACAAGACCATAAACGACAAAAATCCACAATACTGTACTTAAAATGGTAGTTTTAGCTTAGTTCAGTTCAGTTCTTAAGATGCGACACTTTAAGTCAATGTACCTTACGATGCGGGACGCTTCCACAACAAGCAATGTTGCAGCGATGGAAATGCGACAAAGTTCTGGTGCAAAGAAATAAAGACGTCAAGTTCTTCCTGATGCGGCACGCTTCTCCGAGGTTGCGAGAAGTCTCGACTCGATGCGTCAGCTACAGCGGCGACACCCTTGTTCAGCGATGCGACGACAGCGGCTTTGGCGGCGACCCTCTTCTCCGACGTGGCGAGACGCTTCCGCTCGATGCGACAACTGCAGCGGCGACACCCTTGTTTCGTGATGCGACGGCAGCAGCTCCGACGGCGGCACGCTTCTCCGTGGATGCGAGGCGCTTCTCTTGATGCGGTGCAATGCGACAGCTACAGCGGCGACACCCTCCTTCGGAGTTGCGACGGCAGCGGCTGCGACGGCGACACGCTTCTTCCTCGATGCGAGACTCTTCTCTTGATGCGGTGCAATGCGACAGCTACAGCGGCGACACCCTCCTTCGGAGTTGCGACGGCAGCAGCAGCGACGGCGACACGCTTCCTCTTCGTTGCGGGACGCTTCTCTCGATGCGGTGCAATACGACAGCTACAGCGGCGACACCCTCCTTCGGAGTTGCGACGGCAGCAGCAGCGACGGCGACACGCTTCTTCCTCTTGAGTCGCGCTTCCAGCTCCTTGCGACACGCAGTCCCTTCAGAAGGCCCAAAACAGCAGCAGGCACTTCCAAAGGATTCTTGGGGAGCTGGTGGTTGAAGTCTGTTGTCCCTGAGACTTCAGCAGGAGGCAAGCTCTTTTCTCAAGCCCTTGGAGATACTTTACAAGTTGAATAAAAGTGCACACAAAGTCCTTTCTCCTTCCTTTGGCAGTCAGGCAACCACTGCAGGCAGATCCCTCTAGCTTAGGGATAGTCTTCTCCTCAGTTCCTTCTTGGTTCCGCTCCTCAGCAAAGGTTTCTTCTTGTTTTCCCAAAGTGATCTAATTTCCTAGGGGTCTGGGTCCCCTTTTTATACACAGTTTTCCTTTGTTCTCTGAAGGCAGAGAGGCCTCTGCCCAGCCCAAAACCAGTTCTGGTCAGTCCTGGAGCACTTTGTTTTTCTGTCTCCTTCTTTCCTTTCAGAATGTGGGGCAGGGTGCTCAGCCGCCCGGCAGGAGGTGGAGCCAGCATTGTGGAAGGCAGGCACAGCCCTATTCAGACCCAGGTGCAACTCCTCCCTCCACTCTGGATGCAGATCTTTCTATTCAGCCCTGTGCTGACTCACCCTGTCTCCTGTAGCCACCCCCAGCCCCTGTCACTCAATCTCCAGACAAGGAATACACAACCTAGCAGAGGCAGGCTTGGAAGTTTAGGCAAGAAAATACCCACTTTCTAAAAGGGGTATTTTCAAACACAGAATGTTAAAACCAACTTCACTAAAAGATGTATTTTAGCATTCTGAGTTCAGGCATACTAAATTCGTTTTTCTACCATGTTCCCTGGGTCAGTTCTGACTATAAGGTGTAATAGTCAGTCTGCCCATTCTGGCCTATGGGGAGCAGGTAGCCTTGCAATAGTGAAAAACGAAAATGGCTGTAATTCACTATTAGGACATGCCACACACACCAGGGCATGTCCTACCTTGTACTTACAATGCACCCTGCCCTAGGGCCTACTTTAGGGGTGACCAACATGCAGTAAAGGGAAGGTTTAGGGACTGGTAAGTGGGTGTACTCACCAAGTCGACATGGCAGCCCTAGGCTGCACACAGGCTCTGCAATGGCAGGCCTGAGGCACATTTTACAAGCCGCTTCTGTGGGTGGCACAACCCGTGCTGCAAGCCCACCAGCGGTATTGGATTTACAAGCCCTGGGCACACTCCGTGCACTGTACTAGGGACTGACAAGTAAACCAATCATCCAATCATGGAGTCACTAATACATAACGCAATTCATCATAGGGAGCACTTGCACTGTGGCACTGAATAGCAGTGGCACAGTGCCCAAAGCATCTAACGCCAGCAAAAATGGATCGGTAACATAGGAGGCATCATAAAAAAATGGAAGGGAGACCCACGCCAAGGATGCCAGGTCTAACAGTTAGCCTCCTTGAACAGCTACACCATGGTTTGGGATTAGTGAGGAAAATAAGCTGCAAAGGAAGTCTATTGTGTACAGTTCCCCTCAGTAATATAACAAAATAAAGACATCAACTTACAGATGCAGGTCTCATATGCCAAGCGCCCAGTACTAATGGGTGGGGTAGTCCTCCCCACTGTGTGAACTTACCAGATCACATAAGGGGAGAGGGCAGTGGGTAGGCATAGATCAATTTCCCCGATCCAGATGGGACAGGTGTGTGCTCCAGATGGAGTCAAAGATGTGCAGTTGGTCTTTGAGTTTATAAATCAGGTGTTCATGCGATGCCATTATCGCCATTGCCATGCTCCAGTCCTCCAGGGTTGGTGGTGTAGATGATTCCCATCGACAGAGTATGCACAGTTTTGCCGTTGCTAATGCAGCAGCCAACCAACGTCATTTGTGATTGTCAAAATCCGAGTCCAGTGGGATGGGATGGAGTACAGCAGCTCTACAGAAGGGCGGAGGGCAAGATCACTGGATCGAAGTAGGGAGTCCCAGACTTTCTTCCAATATGGTTGAATGAGATCACACGACCAAAGAATGTGAAAAATGGTAGCTCCATGGTCATGGCATCTCCAGCAGACATCAGTAGGGGTCATACCAGCATGAAACAGGTTGCCTGGGATCCAGTGCCAGCCATTGAGTATTTTGAAATAAATGAATTTCAGTCGGTATTCACAAAGGTACTTGTGGTACGTAGCAAGAAGGGTGGACCAGATCTTGTTCGTTGGATCTTTATAACAAAAGGGAACAACAGCGATTCAGCAGGGCCTGAGAGGTTGGTTTTGAGTGAAGTGTGGTTATCAATAAGTTATAGAGTCCTGAGATCAATTGCCTATATGCTCCCCATTTTTGCAAATACATGTGTAGTGTGGAGTCCTGTATTCCATGCTGCCTATCATAGAGTACGGCAGTGATGCAACTCCTTAACTGTTGGTATTGGAGGGAGGCATCTCTCTGTAAGTGAAATTGGTGTTGAAGTTCTTGAAAGGTTTTTGCCTGTCCCGCTGTCTAAACATGAAACAACTCTAGTATACCTTTACACTTATAGGCTGCCCAGCTGAAAGGTGCGCGTCAATTAAGAGCCCAGCATTGTCCCAAATGGGTGCCTGGAGATGAATGAGGCCATCTAAGCACAGAAGAAGATGCACTTTCTTCCAGATGTGGAAAGTAGACAGTAGCACCGGGTTGTCCAAGGCGCCTTGAGGGAGGCATTGAAGATAGAGCATATGGCGGCCCGATGGGCTTTGGCAAACGTCCGTTTCAATAGTTAGCCAGTCCAGTTCTTCAAGGTCGGGCACAAAGTGGTAAGCCAGATGTGAAAGGTGTTGCTCATAATAGTACATAGTGATGTTCGGGAGTCTCAGGTCACCGGACTTCGTATCTGCATATAGTTTACACATCGCCACGCAAGATTTGCCCTCTAGCCAGATATAGGAATTAATCAGGCTATCTACAGTAAAGTGAGCAGTACCATGATCGACAGCAAGCCCAACACATAGTTGTAGCGTGGGGCTACCACCATTTTAATTGTTTGTGTCCGGCCCCAGAGCGATAAGTGCAATGCGTTCCATTTCTTGAAATCCATCTGCATTTGTTCAAGCAGTGGAGATATGTTGGCCTGCACCATAGCGTGAACGGAGGTAAGAATCCAAATGTCTAGGTATTTCATTTGAGTGGGTTTCCAGGTAAATGGTAGAGAGGATAGGGAGGTCTCTCTTGTTCTATAAGTCAATGGAAGGGCCTCGCTTTTGGTCCAATTAACCTTGTACCCAGAAAAGGCTGAGACTTCTTCTAGGACCAACATCAAGGCTTGTGCCAAAGGCTCTGGGAAAGAGAGCATTGGCAGGATATCATCTGCATACAGCATCAGCTTCAGTTGGCCGGCTACTGTGGGGGTGCCTCGTATCTGGTCATATTTGCAGATCGCGTGTGCAAGCGGCTCCAGCACCAGCAGGAAGAGTAGGGGCGCAAGCGGCAGCCCAGCCTCATTCCACGGTGAATTAATATAGTGCATGAATGAATCCCATTGATGACTAGAGTGGCCAATGGAGAGGCATAAAGCCAGGAAGTCATTGTGATGAAGGTCTGCCAGATCCCCATGTGGGCCATAATGAAATAGAGGTAGTCCCACTCCACTCGAATGAAAGCTTTTGCCGCATCAAGGGAAAGGGACACCCTCTCATCAGTCGCAGATCTGGAGAGCCAAAGTAAGTGAAGTAGTGTTCGTAAGTGGTTCGACCTGGAACGAAGCCCACCTGAGATTTATATACCAAGTAGGGAAGTGCCACTTTCAGCCTGTTGGCCAGTACTTTCAAGAAGATCTCAACATCACTGTTGATCAGTGAGATTGGCCAGTAGCTGGTGCTTTTTAGGGGATCTTTTCCAGTTTTCTTCAACAATGTTATATAAGCATGTAGGAATTTTGGGTTAAGGCCGCCCTCATTTTGTGCTTCCCAAAACAGTTTTCCCAGCAAAGGAAATGAGTGTTAAGCCGTAACTTATAGAACTCATTTGGGATACCGTCTTCTCCTGGAGCTGTGCCTGAGGCCATGCTTTTGATTGCATATGCAATTGCAGTAATCCTAATGGTGCAGTCAAGCTGTTCGTGAAGGGCCGTTGGAAGGACTGGTAAGGGTAGGCATTCCATAAACAGATCTTCCACCTCAGTGGTGGGGGGGCATCCAAGGAGTACAGGCGAGCATAGTACCTTTGAAATTCTTCAATTATGCCTTCAAGAGACCTGGTGCACTAGCCCGGTTCATGTGGAAGGATATACCTCCCATTTTTTAGCAGCTATTAGATCACAAGCTGGCCGAGCAAAGGGTGGCCTGCAAATTCTCATCTCCAATAACATTTCTGTTAACGTTAGGAAGACCACAACTGTGGGTCCCTATGCACAACTGTTGTGGCTATGTAAAAAGGGGGTGAAAGACTTGATAATTGTAAATTTTTATAATAATGTCTTCGACTCCTCACGAGGTAGCGTGGTAACAGCTATTGATCAGGGTTTGGAAACCTTCCTGTCCCTAGTTAACACAGAGTACGTATTGATCTGGGCAGGAGATTTTAATTTGCAGGCTTGTGGAGCACCTAATACAAAGCCCTGCGGTCTTATATACGTAGGTGAGGAATTCGACCACTTTTGCCATAATGATTATGGGGAAGCACTCAATCAGATGATTGCCAAATATGATTTCCAACTTCTTAGAGGGGTCAATGGCCCAAATGAGGCCCCTAATCCAACTTTCATAGGAAGAAATTCACATTCTATTATTGACCATGTATTGGTATCCATCTCTGCTAGCTGTTTGTGTGGTAATCTTACTGTTGTACCCTCATTACTTAGTGACCATAACCTGTTAAAACTCTCCTTCTTCTTTTGGGGCAAAAAGATTGAAGCTTATGACACAGTAAACCTTATAAAACCAGCTGGGACAAATGGGGTCAGAATTAAATGGTCAGGTGTTGACCCTTATTTGACAATGAGGAAAATAGTGGTTTCCAACCAAAGTGAAATTTCATATTGTCTTCGGGAGGAACTCACACCACTAGTACTTACTGAGAAGTTTTGCACTATTACTAAATCAATTAAATCAATTTTAACAAAGATCCCTGGGCCATTAGGTAGTAAAAAGAAGGGGTGGTTCAACAGGGCCTGCACTAAAGCTTTAAGTGGCTTGAAGCATGCCCTGTCTAAATCACCACGTGATTTATTTACCATCCAAACCTTACGGCGTGAATACAAAGTAGCCTTAGCGGTCCGGAAAAAGACCCTTAAGGAAGAGGCATGGGATAATTTGGCCATTGCTGCTAAAACTAAAAATAATAAACTTTTCTGGGAGACGGTAAATGCCCCATTTCTGAAGAATGACAACATCCCAGAATTTTGTTCTTTTGTTCCCGAGGACAAATGGGTGAATCATTTCTCAGAAATTTTTGTCAGCAATAGGAATCTGGGAACGCTGCAGGATGGGTTGTCAGGCGAGGGAAGTAACCCCCCTTTGAATATTACAAATGAGGAAGTCATCCAGGCAATACATGCAAGTGCCGGGGGTCGGGCCCCAGGGCCAGACGGCGTCCCAGTTGATGTGTTTAAATCAGCCCCTACTTTATGGGGACCCATCCTAACCAGAGTGTTCAACATAGCTGCCACGGATGTAATCCCCCAGACATGGGGGGAGTCAATAATCATACCCTGTTAGATTTGGGGGTCTCTAGTTGGCAGAGGTAGGTACCTTTGTCCAAATAGGGACCCTTGAGTCTAGTCAGGGAAAGTAGGTACACTCCTGAAATAACCCCTGCTCACCCTCTTGGTAGCTTGGCACGAGCAGACAGGCTTAGTTCAGAGGCAGTGTGTAAAGCATTTGTGAACACATACAGTAATCAAGTGACAACACTACAAATGGACACCACACAGGTTGTATATTTATAAAAATAGGTATACTTTATATAGATATATCACAAGACCATAAACAACAAAAATAATCCACAATACTGTCAAGAATGCTTAGTTCTGATCAAAAAGGCTTAATTCAAGGTTCTGTGTGAGTCGGTAGCCTCCTCCGGCTACGGCGATGTCAAGAACAAACAGAGTCTAACAAATCCAGCTGACCGCGTCGAGACGGGCCAACACAGCGTAGACAGACTCGGTCACAGTACCTTTTACTTGGAGCGGCAGGCACGGGCGTGCGAGCCGGATGGCTGTACGTCGCGGTCGCGATGCAAAATGGAAGCGTTGCAGGACGCGATGTCCCTCGATGCGGTGCAGGCAGCGGCTCGTTGACGTCGTCGAGACGGAGTCGGTGAGACCAGGGCCGTGCGTTGCAGGGCGAGACAGTGCTTCGATGCGGTGCTGGCAGGTTGCGGTGCGGCGACGGAGCCGGATTCGGGAGCTGGCGTCGATCAGTCCGGACAGCGGTGCGAGTCGGGCGGTGCGTCGCGAAGCGTGCGAGCGGTGCCCAACTCCGGTGCGGTCACAGGACTCGAACTCAGCAGCAGTGACCGTGTCGGTTGGACCAGTTCGATTCGGTGTAGCGAGGCGTTGCGAGGTGCGGTGCTCACAGGTTACGGTGCAGGCAATGGCTCGGTGACGGCGTCAAGACGGAGTCGGTGAGACCAAGGCCGTTGCAAGATGCGAGCGGTGCTCGATGCGGTGCCAACAGGACACCGAGCCGGTCGTTAGAGTCGGTCACAGCTCCCTACCTCTGTAGCCACTGAAACAGAGTTTCCAGCAGCAATTCACAAAGGCTGGTGAAGTCCACTGGTCCTGGGACTTCGTTACAGGGGGCAAGCTCTCTTCCAAGCCCTTGGAGATCCTTCACAAGTTGATGAAAGTAACAGCAAAGCAAAAGTTCCTTTCTCCTTTCTTTGGCAGTCAGGCAAACCACTGCAGGCCAATCTCCCAAGCAGCACTTCAGGCTTAGGGATAGTCTCTCCTCAGTTTCTTCTTGGTTCCGCTCCTCAGCAAAGGTTTCTTCTTGTTCCCAAAAGTGATCTAAAGTTCCTGGGTTTGGGCCCCAGTACTTATACTCCTTTTCTCTTTGTTCTCTGAAGGCAGAGAGGCCTTTGCCTAGCTTAAACCAGTTCTGTGCAGCTTTGGAGTACTCTGTGTACATGTCTCCTTCTTTTCCTTTCAGAATGTGGGGCAGGGTACTCAGACGCCCGGCAGGAGGTGGAGCCAGCATTGTGGAAGGCAGGCACAGCCCTATTCAGACCCAGATGCAACTCCTCCCTCCAATATGGATGCAGATCTCTCTATTCAGCCCTGTGCTGCCTCACCCTGTCTCCTGTGGCCACCCCCAGCCCCTGTCACGCACAAACCAGACACACAATACACAAGCTGGCAGAGGCAGGCTGGATAGTTAGGCAAGAAAATACCCACTTTCTAAAAGTGGTATTTTCAAACACAGAATGTTAAAACCAACTTTACTAAAAGATGTATTTTATCATTCTGAGTTCAGGCATACTAAACTCGAATTTCTACCTAGTTCCCTGAGTCAGTTTAGGATTATAAGATGTTATAATCAAACTGCCCATTCTGGCCTATGGGGAACAGGTAGCCTTGCAATAGTGAAAAACGAAAATGGCTGTAATTCACTATTAGGACATGCCACACACACGAGGCATGTCCCACCTTATCCTTACAA
Organism: Calotriton arnoldi; assembly: GCA_963921515.1. Taxonomy (NCBI): domain Eukaryota; kingdom Metazoa; phylum Chordata; class Amphibia; order Caudata; family Salamandridae; genus Calotriton; species Calotriton arnoldi. The sequence goes on from CAWUFW010004840.1 coordinate 1,125,903, forward strand.
TGCACCCTGCCCGTAGGCCTACCATAGGGGTGTCTAATATGAAGAAAAGGGAAGGTTTGGGGACTGGTAGGTGGGTGCACCTACCAAGTCGACATGGCAGTCACAGACTGCATACAGGCTCTGCAATGGCAGGCCTGAGACACACTTTACAAGCTACTTCTGTGGGTGGCACAACCAGTGCTGCAAGCCCACCAGCAGCATTTGATTTACAAGCCCTGGGCACACTCAGTGCACTGTACTAGGGTCTGACAGTAATTCAAATAAGCCAAACATGGAATCACTAATTCACATCACAATTTACAATAGGGAGCACTTGCACTTTGGCACTGATTAGCAGTGGCAAAGTGCCCATGAGCATCTAGTCCAGCAAAAACATATCGACAACAGTGGAGGCATTATGAAAAAATGGAAGGGAGACACACGCCAAGGATGCCAGGTCTAACACGTGTCCCCTCCAGCTGAAATGTGGGGAGAACTATCCTACCCCTAGGGAGTTCTCATCACTAAGGCGGAAAAATCTGGACAGACCATCAGCATTGGCGTGTTCTGTACCAGGGCGGTGTTCCACCGTAAAGTCCATCCCCTGTAGGGAAATGGACCACCTCAACAGCTTTGGATTCTCACCCCTCATCTCCATCAACCATCTGAGGGGCCTGTGGTCTGTCTGAACCCGGAAGTGAGTCCCAAACAGGTATGGTCTCAGCTTCTTCAGTGCCCAGACCACAGCAAATGCGTCACGCTCAATAGCACTCCATATCTGTTCCCGGGGAAGTAACCTCCTACTGATGAAGGCTACAGGTTGGTCTAGGCCCTCCTCATTGATCTGTGATAGAACAGCCCCTACACCATGCTCTGAAGCGTCCGTCTGAACAATGAACTCATTGGAGAAGTTGAGTGCCTGGAGCACAGGCGCCGTGCACATGGCAGTCTTCAAGGTGTCAAAAGCTTTTTGACAGGCGTCAGTCCAAATCACTTTCCTGGGCTGCTTCTTGGAAGTCAGCTCTGTCAAGGGGGCAACAATGCTGCCATACCCCTTGATGAATCTCCTGTAATACCCGGTGAGTCCTAGGAAGGCTCTCACCTCTGTCTGGGTCTTGGGGGGCTCCCAAGCCAGAATGGTATCAATTTTCGGTTGGAGGGGTGCCACCTGGCCACTCCTAACCTGGTGTCCCAAGTACACCACAGAACCCTGCCCAATCTGGCACTTACTTGCCTTGATTGTGAGGCCTGCCCTCTGCAGCGCCATCAACACTTCCCAGAGGTGGCGCAGATGTTCTTCCCAACTGGCACTGAACACTGCGATGTCATCCAGGTAGGCGGCACTGAAATCCTCCAGTCCAACCAACACCTGGTTGACCAACCTCTGAAAGGTGGCAGGAGCTTTCTTCATCCCAAAGGGCATCACCCGGAACTGGTAGTGCCCATCTGGTGTGGAGAATGCTGACCTCTCTTTTGCCCCATCAGTCAAGGCGATCTGCCAGTACCAAGACATTAAGTCAAACGTGCTGAGGTACCGCGCAGCCCCTAACCGATCTATGAGCTCATCAGCTCTGGGGATGGGGTGGGCGTCAGTCCTGGTGACGGAATTGAGTCCCCTGTAGTCCACACAGAACCGGAGTTCTGGTGTGGCACCAGGTGCGGCAGCCTTTGGAACCAAGACCACTGGGCTGGCCCAAGGGCTGTTAGAGGACTCAATCACCCCTAGCGCAAACATCTTGGAGACCTCCTCCTTGATGCAGGCTCTGACCCTGTCAGTCACCCTGTAAGTCTTGTGCTTCACAGGAAGACTGTCCCCAGTGTCCACATCATGGACGCACCAATGAGTGACACTGGGAACCAGGGAGAACAGGTCAGGGAACTGTCCCAACAGCTGGCGACAGTCACCCTGCTGCTCAGGTGTGAGAGAGGTAGAGAGGTTTACTCCCTCCACTTATCCATCTTCTTCTCGGGCTGACAGGAGGTCAGGAAGAGGCTCGGTCTCCTCCTCCATCCCATCATCTGTACCTAAGAGCATGCCCACTTGGGACCTCTCCAAGTGGGGCTTTAGGCGGTTCACATGCAGGACCCGCAAGGGGTTCCTGGGAGACTGCAAGTCCACCAAGTAGGTAACTGGACTCTTGCGCTCCACCACCGTGAAAGGGCCGGTCCACCTGTCCTGGAGCTCACAAGGCTCCACAGGGGCCATGACCCACACTTTCTGACCAGGCTGAAGCTCGACCAGAGTGGCATTCTGGTCGTACCACCGCTTCATCTCCTCCTGGCTGGCTTCCAGATTTGCCTCAGCAAGCTCTCTGAAACGCCTAGTCTGGTTCCTGAAGGCCAGCATGTAACTGTATACATCCTGGGGAGGTTTCCTGGGAGATTGCTCCCAGTCTTACTTGACCAAACTCAGAGGTCCTCGCACCGAGTGTCCATAGAGGAGCTCAAAGGGGCTGAACCCTAGAGACTTCTGTGGCACCTCCCGGTATGCAAACAACAGGCAAGGTAAGAGGACATCCCATTTACGCCTCATGGGTTCTTCCAGACCCATAATCATGCCCTTGAGGGTCCGGTTGAATCTCTCAACCAGCCCATTTCCTTGAGGGTGGTAAGGAGTGGTGAACTTGTAAGTTACACCGCACTCCTGCCACAGGGACTTCATGTACTTGGACACGAAGTTGGTACCTCTGTCAGACACCACCTCTTGAGGGAATCCCACACGTGAGAAAATTCCCATCAGTGCCCGTCCCACCACGGGGGCCGTCACTGTCCTCAGAGGGCATGGTCCACCAAGACCAGGATAAACCTGTTGCCCATGGCTGTCTTGGGGTCCAGTGGCCCCACAATGTCAATACCCACCCGTTCAAAGGGGGTGCTGACCACAGGGAATGGCTGGAGAGGAGCCTTCTGCTTCCTCCCACTCTTTCCACTTGCCTGGCAAGTCTGGCATGTCCTGCAGTGAGTGGCGGCACTCCTGCGCATCTGGGGCCAATAGAAATGGGTGACAAGCCTTTCAAAGGTCTTGTCCTGCCCCAGATGTCCTGCTAACGGTACATCATGAGCCAACCCCAGTAGGAAGGCTCTGAAGCGCTGGGGTACCACCAGCACACGGGCTGACCCAGGCTCAGCAACCTTAGGCTCTGAATACAGGAGACCATTCTCCCAGTAAATCCAATGTGATCCAGACTGATCACCTGCTGCCTGGTCTGTGGCCTGTTGCCTCAGACCCACGAGAGAAGGGCATGTGTTCTGCTCCTCGCAGAACTCTTCCCTGGAGGGTCCTCCTTCTTGCTGCCAATGGGTCAGCTCAGGTAGGTCCCCCAGTTCAGCTACCTGTTCCCCTGTAGGCTCCAGGGCATCCCCCTCAGGGTCTGCCTCCTCCTGGACCATGGGAACTTTGGGGGCCGGTTTCCCGTGCCCCCTGCCTCCTCTCTCTCCAGCAGGCACCTGGGCCTCCCTCTCAGGCTCCAGGTCCTCTTGAACACCTTTAGCTGCCATTGACCGGGTGTTCACACATGCCCAATCAGGCAAGCCCAACATTTCTAAATGCGCACTCCGCTCCACCTTAGCCCAAGGTGAGCTCTCCAAATCGTTCCCTAACAAACAGTCAACAGGCATGGCTGGCCTCACAGCTACTTGTAGAGTACCCGAGACCCCCCCACTCAAAGGGAACCTGAGCCACCTTGCAGTGACTCTCTGTGTTGTCAGCGGCAACAACCGGATAGAATGCATCAGGGACAACCTGCTCTTTAGACACCAGGTGACACTTGACAGCTGTCACACTGGCTCCTGTGTCTCTCAGAGCCTCCACCCTATGGCCATTGATGGTCACCCACTGCCTGTATTTTTTAGTGTTATCAGGCAGCTGGATCCTAGGGACCATCTCAGAGTCTCCTAATGAGACAAGGGAAAACACTGTGGGATCCCCCCCACCTTGGGCTCCCCACTCCTCCCCCAGGGCTACACTAGCCAACTGCCGGGGACTGCACCAGTGGGTGCTGGTTTTCCATGCAAAGGGCAACGAGGATCGTTTGCCTTGTGGCCAGGGGCGCCACACTTGTAACACACCAGTGGTCCCTGGTGAACAGGGGGGCCTGTCAGGGCCACTGGCTTCTTCTCAGGGGAGGCTGGGAACCTTTCCCTTGGTTCCCTTGGGGTCTACTTTGGGGCCCTTTATGGAACTCCCTCTGTTTACCCTTGTCCCCCCCACTCTTCTGCTGGGGACCCTGCCCACCCTTGGCGGAGTCTCCCACGTGACCCTTGTGGACCCGTGTACTCACCCAGCGGTCCGCCTCCTCAGCAAGCTGCCTAGGGTTAGTCAGCTTACTATCAATCAGGTGCTGGCGTAGCTCAGGAAGACAATTACTGGACAAGTGCTCCCATGCACTCAAATCAAAGAGCGCCTGAAAATCAGTCGCTTTGCTACCCTTCACCCAACCATCCAATGCTCTGCAAAAAAAAGTCACGTATTCAACCCAGGTACTGCCCTCAATCTTCTTACAGTTCCTGAACCTCTGCCTATAAAGCTCAGGGGTCAAACCATATCTAGACATTAATGCTTCCTTCATGTGGCTGTATGAATTGCAGACTTCAGAGGGCAAGTCCAACAAGGTATTCCGCCCTTCACTAAGGAACCGACCCCACATCCCCGCTCCCCAATCCTTCTCAGGGACCTGGTGGGAAGTCATGGCTACCTCATAGGCCCTAAACCATTGCCCAATATCATCATTCTTAAAAAATTCCTTCACCACATCTTTGGGAATATACACCCTAGGTTCAACAGGCATGGACGGTGTGCTGCCACCAGAGGGAGTAATCTCTAAGCTTTTGGCCTTCAATTCCAACTCCCTCAAAACCTTCTCATGTTCAAACTGCATTTTCTTTTCTTCTAGGGTTAATTTCCTAGTTTGCATTTCAAATTCTAACTGCCCATTCAGCTTGAGCTTGGTCAGCTCCATTTCGTGCATCCTACTCTCTTTCCTGTCCTCCAACTCTTCTGGAGACAGACCTCTGGCAGAAACACTGCTACCCATTGGGGAAGGTGGTCTTCTAGCCCCTAGACCCAATAGCCCCTCCAGCTGCCCTTCTGCATTCTCTGCCACCTCCACAGGGGCACTCCTTGATTCGACCCAGGCCCTCAGCGCCTTTTGGAGGTCCTCCTTCCTGGAGAGCCCGGTCATGGACACTTTAAACTTTTTGCAGAAATGCTTGAGCTGCTTGAGGGTGTAGCATTCTAGCCTCTCCTCTTCCCAATCACACTCAACAGAGGCTACTGATGCTGGTTTCTCCATGGTGATTAAACTTGGCAGTTGCAAAAATAGAAAATCCCAGAAAAAATGCTATCAAAGAGTATGTGGTTGCGTTTTGGTCTGCACTCACTAGGTAGTGTTCACCAATTACTGTACATGAGTCACAAATGCAAGTCCAAAATCCTCACCGCTGACCACCAATGTTGGATTTGGGGGTCTCTAGTTGGCAGAGGTAGGTACCTTTGTCCAAATAGGGACCCTTGAGTCTAGTCAGGGAAAGTAGGAACACTCCTGAAATAACCCCTGCTCACCCTCTGGGTAGCTTAGCACGAGCAGACAGGCTTAGTTCAGAGGCAGTGTGTAAAGCATTTGTGAACACATACAGTAATCAAGTGACAACACTACAAATGGACACCACACAGGTTATATATTTATAAAAATAGGTATACTTTATATAGATTTATCACAAGACCATAATCGACAAAAATAATCCACAATACTGTCAAGAATGCTTAGTTCTGATCAAAAAGGCTTAATTCAAGGTTCTGTGCGAGTTGGTAGCCTTCTCCGGCTACGGCGATGTCAAGAACAAACAGAGTCTAACAAATCCAGCTGACCGCGTCGAGACGGGCCAACACAGCGTAGACAGACTCGGTCACAGTACCTTTTACTTGGAGCGGCAGGCACGGGCGTGCGAGCCGGATGGCTGTACGTCGCAGTCGCGATGCAAAATGGAAGCGTTGCAGGATGCGTTGTCCCTGGATGCGGTGCAGGCAGCGGCTCGTTGACGTCGTCGAGACGGAGTCGGTGAGACCAGGGCCGTGCGTTGCAGGGCGAGACGGTGCTTCGATGCGGTGCTGGCAGGTTGCGGTGCGGCGACGGAGCCGGATTCGGGACCTGGCGTCGATCAGTCCGGACAGCGGTGCGAGTCGGGCGGTGCGTCGCGAAGCGTGCGAGCGGTGCCCAACTCCGGTGCGGTCACAGGACTCGAACTCAGCAGCAGTGACCGTGTCGGTCAGACCAGTTCGATTCGGTGTAGCGAGGCGTTGCGATGTGCGGTGCTCACAGGTTACGGTGCAGGCAACGGCTCGGTGACAGCGTCGAGACGGAGTCGGTGAGACCAAGGCCGTGCGTTGCAAGATGCGAGCGGTGCTCGATGCGGTGCCAACAGGACACCGAGCCGGTCGTTAGAGTCGGTCACAGCTCCCTACCACTGTAGCCACTGAAACAGAGTTTCCAGCAGCAATTCACAAAGGCTGGTGAAGTCCACTGGTCCTGGGACTTCGTTACAGGGGGCAAGCTCTCTTCCAAGCCCTTGGAGATCCTTCACAAGTTGATGAAAGTAACAGCAAAGCAAAAATTCCTTTCTCCTTTCTTTGGCAGTCAGGCAAACCACTGCAGGCCAATCCCCCAAGCAGCACTTCAGGCTTAGGGATAGTCTCTCCTCAGTTTCTTCTTGTTCCGCTCCTCAGCAAAGGTTTCTTCTTGTTCCCAAAAGTGATCTAAAGTTCCTGGGTTTGGGCCCCAGTACTTATACTCCTTTTCTCTTTGTTCTCTGAAGGCAGAGAGGCCTTTGCCTAGCTTAAACCAGTTCTGTGCAGCTTTGGAGCACTCTGTGTACATGTCTCCTTCTTTTCCTTTTAGAATGTGGGGCAGGGTACTCAGACGCCCGGCAGGAGGTGGAGCCAGCATTGTGGAAGGCAGGCACAGCCCTATTCAGACCCAGATGCAACTCCTCCCTCCACTCTGGATGCAGATCTCTCTATTCAGCCCTGTGCTGCCTCACCCTGCCTCCTGTGGCCACCCCCAGCCCCTGTCACGCACAAACCAGACACACAATACACAAGCTGGCAGAGGCAGGCTGGATAGTTAGGCAAGAAAATACCCACTTTCTAAAAGTGGTATTTTCAAACACAGAATGTTAAAACCAACTTCACTAAAAGATGTATTTTATCATTCTGAGTTCAGGCATACTAAACTCGAATTTCTACCTAGTTCCCTGAGTCAGTTTAGGATTATAAGATGTTATAATCAAACTGCCCATTCTGGCCTATGGGGAACAGGTAGCCTTGCAATAGTGAAAAACGAAAATGGCTGTAATTCACTATTAGGACATGCCACACACACCAGGCATGTCCCACCTTATCCTTACAATGCACCCTGCCCGTAGGCCTACCATAGGGGTGTCTAATATGAAGAAAAGGGAAGGTTTTGGGACTGGTAGGTGGGTGCACTTACCAAGTCGACATGGCAGTCACAGACTGCATACAGGCTCTGCAATGGCAGGCCTGAGACACACTTTACAAGCTACTTCTGTGGGTGGCACAACCAGTGCTGCAAGCCCACCAGCAGCATTTGATTTACAAGCCCTGGGCACACTCAGTGCACTGTACTAGGGTCTGACAGTAATTCAAATAAGCCAAACATGGAGTCACTAATTCTCATCACAATTTACAATAGGGAGCACTTGCACTTTGGCACTGATTAGCAGTGGCAAAGTGCCCATGAACATCTAGTCCAGCAAAAACATATCGACAACAGTGGAGGCATTATGAAACAAGCATTGGCATAGCCAATAGGTCTCGCCTTTGGGACCTTATAAGTGTTTAGCCATGCAACAATTGTGCTGCATAACTAAATACTTATAAGGTCCCAAAGGCGAGACCTATTGGCTATGCCAATGCTTGTTTTCTATTTGTTTACTTTTGCTATAATCGCGGCACCAGCGCTTTACTTTTAACGTTAAAAGTAAAGCGCCGGTGCCGCGAATATAGCAAAAGTAAAGAAATAGAAAAACATCTATTTCTTTACTTTTAATATAATCGCGGCACCCGCGCTTCACTTTAATGTTAAAAGTAAAGAGCGGGTGCCGCGATTATATCAAAAGTAAAGAAATAGATGTTTTTTTCTATTTGTTTACTTTTGCTATAATCGCGCCACCCGCGCTTTACTTTTAACGTTAAAAGTAAAGCGCCGGTGCCGCGAATATAGCAAAAGTAAAGAAATAGAAAAAAACATCTATTTCTTTACTTTTGATATAATCGCGGCACCCGCGCTTCACTTTTAATGTTAAAAGTAAAGAGCGGGTGCCGCGATTATAGCAAAAGTAAAGAAATAATGTCAGGCAGATGGCGGCTGCGCACGTGCACGCGCGCGTAACCGCATGCTGGTAGCCAGCAAAGTAGCACTTCCAAAAGCCCCTTACTAAAGGTCTCGCAGAGCAGCGCATGCGCTGGCTCAGCGAGACCTAAAAATGGAAGGGAGGCCAAGGATGCCAGGTCTAACATACCCATATTTAAAAAGGGGGATAAAGAGGATCCTAGAAATTATCGACCAATCTCACTCATAGATACTGCTATGAAAGTGATGAGTAGGGTCCTTCTGTCAAGACTCGAAGAATGGGCAACTGAAAACTCTGTTTTAACACCAGTGCAGTTTGGGTTTAGAAAGCGAATAGGGACCATAGAGCAATGCACAAATCTAGTGTTACTCATCGGCAAGTACACCAGGGCTAAGGCAGGTTCACTATACCTTTGCTTTGCCGATTTAAGCAGTGCATTCGACTTAGTGGACCATAACTTGCTGTGGTCAACCCTATCCTTGATGGGAGCACCCAGGGCGATCATCGGGTTCCTCTCCCGTTTGTATGAGAAATTATCCAGCCAGGTCCGCTTTGGCCCCCAGGGAGAATGTACACCTAATTTTAAGGTGGGCCGAGGGATCCACCAAGGGTGCGTATTAGCACCAATCCTATTCTCTTTATTTTTAAACGGGGTAGATAATCATTTACAGGCGACACAGGCTGACGTCCCTATAGTGGCAGGTCGCCCGACACCAGTTTTACTATATGCGGACGATGCCGTATTGATAGCAAGAAGCCCGGTAGGCCTACAGAGACTGATGGACGCATTTTCTGATTTTATGTTACAGAAGAAAATGGTCATAAATAAATCTAAAACATATACCATGATCTGTGGGCCCAAACCCAAATTGCCTAAAACCTTTTATATTGAAAAAAGCCCCATTAAGACTGTGAATTCTTTCTGCTATTTAGGTATTGTTTTTTCGGATAATGGCTCTTAGTCCCAACACATTTCAAATACTAAAGGCAAAATGAGCAGGGCTACTCAGGGCATTTTTAAATTTTCTTCCAAACTGGGGAGCCGGCCAATTAATGAGATGGTAGCCTTATATAAAGCCAAAGGAACAAGCATAGCTCTCTATGGGGCAGGGCTATGGGGTCATGTAAATATTAAGGACCTGCAAACGTAAGAAAATCTGCTCCTGAAACGTTTGCTTTATTTACCGCAATCCGCATCAAATACCATTGCTCATTATGAGGTGGGTCTCCAGTTTTTAGAAGATCTCCTACTGGCCCGACCATTGCTACTGTGGGATTCAATATGGAAAAGGGAGGAAACTGCTTTTACTAAATAATCATTTTAGACTGTCTTAAATTACATAATGCTCTTAAAATTCCATGGCTGCTGTACGTTAATACCGCCTTAGAAAACATGTATAAAACATCAGTACGGTCAGAAACATCTAAAACTCTGATATGCACAAAGAAAGAAATCAGAGATACCTTTCTACAACATAGGATGGACCGAAGATTAAAGGCTGAAAAGAATAAATTTACTATTTCTCAGTATATATCGTATAGCATTGAGATGAGTTCGAATAACTATTTGTCATATGTGTCCTATGCACAGCATCGTTTTATCCTAACTAGATTAAGATATGGCATAGTTCATTAACTTGTAGCTTTCCGTACAATGCGGTTTCATCCGCCTGAAGATATGTTATGTCCATGTGACAACTAAAGTAAACAGAGCACGCCTCATTTTATGCTGTTTTGTAATTTTTATAAGAATTTTAGATGTTTTTACTTAAAGCCACTGTTTAATACTCATAACATCAGGTCACATAAAGTGGCTATGAAATTTTTGGTGACATTACGTGACCCCCTGACCTGTTATAGTGTTGCCCTGTTTATCTTGAAGGCTATCAATCTGAGAAAAACCCTTAGTTCATAGCAGTAAAAAATGGCATGATTTTTATGGGATTTTAGCATATCTGTAATTGATTATTTCACGTGTAAAACTTCGTTCTGCCCCAATGATGATGTAATTAATATGTAAATGTTATGGTAATGACATATAAGATGTAATGATTTTTATTATTATGATTGTATTGGTCTTAAAATTTTATAACGATTGTTCTTTTATGACTATCTTTGATAGTCGAATAAAGATTTTAAAGAAAGAAAGAGTATGTCGCTAGGATGCGTTAGGGTATTATCAGAGCTGTCAACCAGTGGGGGTATAGAAGTTTGGGCTTGCCATTGTGAGAGTCGCCAAGTCAGGAGCTGACCAGCCTTTTCACCGTGCTCCTAGTGTCTTTGTCACAGTCGGCTGAGGGCCTTTTCCACTGTTAGCGAGTAAAGGATGTTAAGGAATTTCCAGATCAGTGTTTGTAAATGGGCGGGAATTGTGTATAATGATTGTGCGCCTCGTGGACCCCTCTCTCCTGTTGCTCCAGCAAAGTGTCTGCTTTGCGCTGAACCTCTGCTTGTGCCTTCATCAGTAAACCCTAGATATAAGCTTTGCTTGTGGCCCAAAAGGTTTGCCGGGAGGGTGATGTAATCTTGAAGGAGAAGGATCACCCACAGTTCCATTTTTTAGTGCTGCTGTAGATAGCATCAGGTGTTCATCCTCCAGGAGTGATCGAATGAAGACTGTAGTTGTAAATCCAGTAACAGCGAGCTCGGAGCATTGCCAGAGATTGAGCTCTCAGCAATCGTGCAGTCCAAGATCTTGGGCAGAATACAGCCATGTGCTAGGAAGTATTTAATATGTGATTCCGAGCCGTGAGAGCAAGAGAGAAACATATAGTCTCTGTCCGTTGGATGATGAAGGCACCAGGGGTCGAGTAACATGTGGTCTGAAATGAGATCAAGGAGGAGTTGTCTATCGTAGTTGTGTTGAGTATCATGAGCGGAGGAGTTATTTAAGACAGGATCTATGGTTATGTCTCCAGTCATCTCCCAAGAGCACTGGTACAGATCTGGTATCTGGAGGAGTATGATACCCATTTGTTTAGACTTCAAATAAGACAGTATTTTCTTACGTCAGACATTGCTGTTCATGCCGTTGATATTCAGGGACCAAATCGATATAAGTCGGATCTGTGGCTTCTTTGTTGATGAGCCGTTGAAGATAAGAAGGATCATTTGTGTCATAGTGGAATGTTCAGCCTGAAGTAACAAACCTAGAACAGAAACAGCAGGTCACTATCAGAGAGATGGAGGGCAGCTGTCCTGCATGGATTTCAAGAAGATCCTATAGTTGCCATGGAGTGGTATAATAGGGTATTTTGGGGGGGGGGGGAGGTAACCACACTGGTTCTCTTATGGTTTTAGAGGTGAGCAAGATTTGTCTCTCTCCTGAAAAGGGGAACTTGGTTTCCCTTTGGGTTACCCGATCTACCATGTTTTTTTATGAGGATCCTGGTCCCTCGGCTTGCCCTCGCTATCAGCAGTGTGAGCATGGCCATCCACAGTAGAAAGTGGTGAAGAAATCGAGGTTGTCTCCATCTCTGCAGTGGAGATTGTGTCTATGTATTCCTCAGCTTCTTGGGTGGGCCATGAAATTCCCTCGTGATTCTGTTAAATGTTAGGAGAAGTACCACTGGATGTAGCAGGCCATACAAATACCTTTCTGTTTAAGCGTCGGTCAGAGCACCAAGAGCTTCTTCCGTAGGACATTGGTTGTGTGGGAGAAGTCCACAGAGATCGTGACCAGAGTGTTTTGGCATTCGGGCCATGGGACTTAGCTATCTGTATAATAAGCTGGGCATGTGTATATCGCCAGAGGGACACAATAATCAGCCTCAGTTGGGAGGGTGGGGTGTTATTCCCTCAGTGTATCCTGTGAGCCTGCTGCATTTCCAACGGTGTATGAAGGTGAAGCTCATGAGACAAGGAAGAAAGGATTCCAGAAATTGGCTTAGATGTTCCCTCGCCTCTGATTCCGGCACCCCATAGATTTGTATATTGTTCTGTCTCTCTGATCTGTTATTGCTTCTGCAAAAGTAAGAAATCTGGGCCCCAATCTAGGTCTCCTGGCTTTCATTGTTCTAGTGTCGAAAGGCAGTGTTCGATGTCACCTAGATGGGTGTGGAGGGTGGACCCCAGAGTGGCATATTTACAAGGGCATTGCGCCACAGGAACATCGTTAAAAGTGATGTTCCTGTGGCGCAATGCGCTGCTCCATATTTTCAAAGTGGCGTTAAGTCACTTTTTGTGGCTTAACGCCGCTTTGTAAATATAGTGCCCTTTTACGCAGGTATCTGCGGGAAAGGGGTGTGCAATAGGTGTTGCGTTTTAGAAATGTCAGAGAGCGAAGCTGCCTAATTTGCTGCTGTGCCGCACTCTTACATTTTGTTGTAAATATAAGTTTCTTCATCAGAGATTCAAAGGAGGATGTCTCCATATTAGTAAGAAGGGATGACTTTTGGGTATGGCGGGCACCCCTGACCACCTGTGGAAACGTAAGCTGGCATGTGATCTTCTGCTTAGACATTGAGTAGGGGAGGACAAAGAAGCAACTTCAGAGTGCTCGGCCCACGTTAGGTGTTGGGGCAAAAAGTAGAGCCTCAGAAGTTCGTTCAACTCCAAATATTATCGATAATAGCCTGTAAAGCTGTTAAAAGGGCTCCAAAAAGGGTATGCTTGGTTCAAAGATGGCTGTGTGGAGGAGATGGAGTTGTCCAAGGTCCTTGCCTGGCCTGAAGATGGCCAGTATCTTCAGGATCTCTTGCCCAGGTCAATATGGTGAGTCATGGCCTAGCCCTCAGGGGGGCACGGTGGGACAGTCAGAGAAGGCAGCATATGCAGCCTCTAAATGTCTCACTCCTTCTAGCAGGCTGCACAGGACCAGGCAGGTGAAGCGGCGTGATGCAGAGGGACGCAGGGTAACCCAATGTGGTGTAAGTATGCCAATGTCCAGAAGATGGTATGGGATGGGCGAGTATTCTCCTGGGACACAGAGGCAACTTACTAGGCTAACGCACCATGGCAGCACCAGGATCTCGGTGTCAGGCAGCTGAGCAGTCCCCACGTGCTCCCCTGTGTCGCTGGAGGCAGGAGAGGGCTGTAAGCACGACTCACGTATGCCTTGTTCACAAGGCTTAATCGGCCATTAACCAAAGCGTTCAGGGATTCTCTCCGATTTGCTTTGTCACCCCCGATGGATGGTGGAGGGTCATTTCATTTCATTTATTATATTTTTATTTGGCATATATAGCCATAAAAAAAAGAAAGTACCACAATACATACAATTAAAATATGAATTATACAAACACTGTAACCATAAAACAGTATAAAACACAATAAAATCCTGATAAAATAAACAAAGGGAACTCTACCAAACCATAGGGAGTGCCTAATTCATCATCAACAAGGGGAAGAGATCACTTATACGTTGGGTATACATTTGTACATCCACCATAAATAACAAGAGCCGGGGGTATTCCCAAGCATGGGTAAGATCGCATTTCTACCCCGCCCATTTTAAATTATATTACCAATTCCTTCAACGACTCCTGTATTACAATTAAGAATCTTCCCATTGCACATGTCACATTTAAAAATCTCATATTGACCAATAAACTAAGAGCTTGATCCCTACTAATAATTTCATAGGCAATAAAAAGGGTTTTAAAAATGTTTTCCGTTCTTCTAAGAACCACAAGCAGTCCAACAGAATATGTGGGCCGTTGCATTTTACTTTTAATCCACATGTGCACAGACCTTGTTCATTCATCATAGCAGATTTTATCTTCCAATCAGTGTTGCATGGATTCAAGCCAACTCTAAATTTCAGGATTATATTTCTAAACTTTGGGTTAGGCATGGCCTCTATATAGGGGAATGTTTGATCATTGGTCCACCCATTTATCAAAAACCTGGAGGACGATTTACTCCTCAAGTAACCCAAATCTTCCTCTCGGGCCTTCGAATTAATAATAGCACGCAACACCGACTTGGGAATCTGCTGCCCCAAACTCCATTGGTCTGGTTCTAGGGAAAGTTTAACACACAACTTATCTAGCTTAATTCTAGCTTGGGACGCCCAATTTAGTTCGCTATCCTCTATTTCTTTTTTACAGAGGTTTGCTATTTTAGGGGCCCCTCACCATTCATTCTCTGCCAAAAATTCAATACTGCTTGCATACCCCAAAAATTCCAGGCTGTAAGATGACATTCCACTCGTACAGCCTGTATCATAGTTGACGAGGGAGTGCAAGGAGCTGTTTAACGCATTTACCCTCTTCTAAGTTCCAATCCGATTTTCCTCCCATGTATAAGACCTCTACGCCATATTGGAACTGTGGGCGTACCAATGCATTAAAAGCCGATAGAATTGGCCGCAGAGAGGGGCCCTCATACTTTTGCTTGAATTGTTTAAGGCCCCATACTGAAGAGAGGGCCTTTGCTTTAAGTGACTGTATGTGATCCTTCCAGTTTAGCTTATTATCGAAACACATACCCAAATATTTATATCTATCCACTTCTTCGACTCTAACCTCTCCCAATTTCCAGTACAGGGAGCTCTTCTTTTCCCCAATACCATTATTTTGGTCTTTTCTAGGTTGACCGTGAGGCATTTGTTTAGGCAATATTCATAAAAGGCATCCAATTTTTTTGCAAGCCCAACTCTGTCATATCCATTATCACTAAATCATCTGCATATAGCGGACAAGATATATGGGTCCCCCCATCTTGGGGCTTACACCACCTGCCCTACTCAATATATTAGGCAAATCAGATAAAAATAGGGAAAATAACAATGGGGCAAGAACACAGCCCTGCCGCAAACCATTCATTATCTGAATTTTATTAGATAGGGTGCCATGGGAATCCAAGATAACCCTGGCCCAATTCCTTGAATACATTTCCTGAATTAAGGCAAGTACTGCCTTGTTGATTCCGAGCTCTGCCAGCATACTCCACAGTAGACTATGATCTACTGAATCGAAGGCAGCTCGGAAGTCCACAAAGCAGCAGAACAGGTTACCTCGCACTTCAATTGCCTTTTTTGCCATTGCCCATAGACTAAGGCAATGGTTGATGGTTGAATGGCCCTCCTTGAACCCACCTTGCTCTATTGGTATCAAGTTATACTGCTCTACCCAAATCTTCACTATGCCTAATAATATCTTAGAAAAACTTTCTCCCCACATCCAGCAAACTTATTAGGCGATAATTCTGAGGTAATGTAGCATCTTCTTTTTATAAATTGGCCTAACAATAGCCCCCTTCCAACTTTCTGGGAAAACCCCGAAGTTAAAATATTTTGGAAGGTCACATTTAAGAAGCTTGCCCACCAATCTATACTATTTTTTTATATGATTGCGGGTAGATTGTCTGGCCCTGCCGCTTTAGTTAGCTTTAGGGATTGAATAGTTTCTTTTATATTTTGGAAGGAGAAGTGCGGCCCTAGTAGTTCTGTCTCCTCATACCTTATTTCCAAGGTCTTTTCCCTATTTATACCATTATACAGATTACTCAAATGGTTAACCCAGTCGTCTTCACCCACTAAACACCGCATTTCCTCTTGTACATTTCCCTCTTTTACCAGGCGCCAGAATAATCTTATATTATTTGTATTTATCACGTCTAACATTGTATCCCAATTTTTGGCCATATATTCTAATTTCCTATCTCTCAACTTATTTTTATACTCCAATTTTGCCACTCGAAGGCTCTCCATAATTCCCTTATCTGATCTTTTCCTTAACTGTCTTTCCCATTTTCGTACCCTCAATTTTAACTTCCTGCACTCGTTATTAAACCAACCATTTGCTCTCTCTTTTTCTTAAAGACGGGCCCTGCTTTTACTTGTATTTTTAAACAATTTACGACCTGCTCTATTGTATGCTCGTACCGGGTTAAAATTATATCTCCTTGCACCAATTCATCCACAGCCCTGTAATCAATTATTAAATTATTAACCAATTTCAGGCTGTCCTCAGTTATACGCGTAGTTATACGTCTAGGATGTTCAATCTGTAGGGGGACCACTTTTTCTCTTTCCAACTCTTGTTCCATCTTTATTAGTAATTGTAAGGGCCAGTGGTCGCTACCTTCACACTGCAGTATTTCAAATCGTTCTACTTCTTTGAAATACCATGCGTTTATAAAAGCATAATCGATTGGGCAATTCTGATTCCCTATACGGAAGGTCTTCCTTGCAGGGCAGTCGGTATTCAAGCGTCCATTGGCACTAAATAATCCTATGGATCCAAGAAATTTTACTAAATGTTTATCTCGTGCGGAATTGCCAGCACCAGCAAAATTTGCTGCCGGTACTTGTGCAATGGTTAAAATATCTTTAAATAGTTTATCGCTATGGGAAGGATCTAGTTTATGATTAAAATCATTATCAGATATGGTGCTTTTGTTATACTAATAGCCTCTAGATCCTTCTCTAGCAGGTCCAGTTGCTTTTCATAATCTATTATTGCACCTGGCTGAATATATACGTTGATCACTACTATTTGTTCCCTTGCTCGCATACCACTGTACAGTTCTACCTGACAGGCTAATAGCCACCTACATTTCGCTTTTAAATTAATTATTTTATTGGCTCTTTTTGATGATACCAGCGTAATCAACCCCCCTGAGGGCCGCCCTAAATTCATTCGTACAGCCTCTTTAGTAAGCATAAGAAAGCCATCTATAGGTTCGGGTATCTCACACAGCCAGGACTCTTGAAAACACAAAATATCATAGCTACCCAACATTTCTCTAAAGGTGTCTTGGGATAGCTGTCTTCTGTATATTCCTATATTCCATGAAAGTGTCCGTAGGCTGTGTGAAGACCCTAATTCCTAATCCAGCTCGCTCAACCCTTCGTCCATACTATTCCCCCAATTTATTGAGGATTCGGACAATAGATCAAATCGATTACTCAAGGCTGGCCCCTTTACACTATTTGTTATCGTTACTTTTAGCCCTCCTTGATTTTTATCAGTGCGTATTCTTCTATATTGGGCACCTAGTATGTCATACTGTATTTGCTCCGGGCGTAAACCTGCGTGATAGGTGAGGGTCCCAGAATCCCCGGGATTACCCTCATCTTTACCAAGTTGGCAATCATACACAAGACTTATTCCCTCCTTTTCCAGGTCTCCCTCTGCCCTTATCACCATCTGCTTTACAAATTCAGAATAAAAAAGCACCTTTGTTACCTCATTTCCTTCAGGATTAGTTATAAAACCTATTTGTCTAATATCATCAGAAGTAACCCCACCCAATGTGGGACATTTGACCAGTATTTGCAATAGGTTGGAGCGATTTAAGGGATTTATTTTCCTTCGCCGCTTTCTCCCCCTTTGCCCCCATGGTTCCATATACACCCATAGGTGCTCACTGTTATCATACTTCCTGATGCTCCCACTGTTCCTCCCAACTACTATTGCAGACTCTGGCTTTGGGCAGACTCTTATCCCGGGTTGGTCTAGAGAGGGCTCTCCCTTATTCTCCTGCTGGTTAAATCGCCCTCCCCTACACCCCGTTCTTTCCTTACTCCTCTGGATCTCCGGGCCTTGGGTTTCCAAACTTCCACACAAGGTATTCATCCTCGTCACTGTCCTTATAGCTTTTCTATTTCGGTTCCCTCCTGAGCCCTTTTTATTTCTAGCCCCAACTCTTACTGACTTCTCTTGAACCTGTATTGCCATACCTTGTTTATTGCTCTCGCCTGACTGTAAACCCCTTGTCCTTTTCAGCTTTGTCTGCAGCTTCCTTCTGTTCTTATACTCGGGTCTATACCTCTTAAATCTCCCATAAGGGCTCCTTTTAATTACCAACATAGGGCATTTTGAGATATATTCTGTCGGGGGATTTTCAATCTGTGTAACATCATCCTCCTTCGCACATAGTGATACATATAACTCCTGATCCCTCATCTCCACTACTGGGCGGACTATAGTCGGTATACAGTTATTAATTTGTTTTAATTCCTCTGCTATCTGTTGCAATTGGGTTTTATGGGTTTTCCCTTGCCCGTTATTCTCGACTAAAGCTTCTAATATTGCCTGAAGAGTCTTTTGCATTAAAAACATCACCTCTAGTAATGATGAGGCCGAGGTTGCTGTCATATCAAGTGCCAAGGACGACTGAGGAGTTTCTGGGGAAATTGCGCCCTGTGGGGTAGTATCATTTCCCTCCCTCCCCTGCCCATTAACTGACTGTTGCAATACTTCCTTATCTACCGAGGGACTATCCATTCCACTACGGGAAAGGCGGGGTGATGACGATAACCTAGGTTCCAATGAAAACAACCCCCTTCATTTGCCCCCCTTGTTCGCCCAGGACTTGGTCAAAAACTGGTAGTATAGAGTCATTTATTTCACTCATTACAGTCCTTTGGCTCCTTGTACGGTCTTTTTATGAGATCCACCTAACACGGAGGAATGATCACTAACATCCAATTTTTTTTTAAATATTTCCCTACAAATTCTTTTATAGATTGCCCCAAGGAAGTTCCACTTGCTTCTTCTGCAGGAAGTAACAGTCTATCTTGCCTGCTAGGTGTCGTCAGGGAGGGTCAGGGAGCGACAGTTCCCCCAGCGAGACTGCCAAATTCCCCCAAAGCAAACGCAATCAGGGGAATTGCAGGGCGGCAGACTGGGAGTTCATAGAAAGTCGGCCTTTATCATTTGGGCTAAGCTCTACCCCCTCCCAATTTGACATCTGAAATGGACTACAATCCTTTACCTTCATCTATAAAAGACATCTGTGACATCTCAAACTACACTAAGCTCATCCCAGCAATTTATAGAAGACAAAACTGTGTCAGGTTAGTTTCCAAATGTTGTCCTTTTTTAACTTTTTTTATTTGGAGTAAATTTTTTGCTGCCTCACATTCACAAAAACTAATAAACCAAGTCATTCTGTGTACACAAGGACAAGGAGAAAAAGAATATACAATCATTATCCCCAAGAGGTAGAATAGAGAAGCTAACAGCTTAAAGTAAAGGGTGTCTCTTAAGCTTCAGACTGTCAAAGACAGGCATGAGAGGAACAACTATGATACACAGTCATTACCAGCCAGAGAGTAGCTCAGAATCCTCCTCGAATGTTCCCAGATATTCCTTAACCTGGCTCTCTCTTGTCGTTCTCTATTAACAACATTTCCAGGAAGCCTGTGTTCACAGATTCATGCCAGCAGAGCATCGGGTTAGGGGCCTCGATGAGCAGCCAGTGGCGAGCCAGAACAAATCGAGCCAGAGAGATTGAAAAAATGTAAATCCCTGATAGGTATGATGGGATTTACGGAGAGTGGCCTAATATTACTAATTTGAAGGACTAGGCCACATTGGGCTGACAAATCCAGTTAAGTTTCCCTGTAATTGTTCCAAGTAATAAGCAATAGAGGGGCAGGCAGCAAATATATGAACTGCTTCCGCTTTATCTGCCTCACATCAAAAGCCTTTAGCAAACTGTCTAACATAAATTCTGTAAAGACAGTAGGGCGTATAACAAAAGTTATTTCTAAATTTAAATTGATTAACTTTAACACTTGAAACTTTTAGAAAACTCTGCACCAGCGTATTAGTATGACTGATGTCATCCAAAGTTACAGCCAACCCGAGATGCTTACTCCACTTGTCTACCACTCATTGGAATGGATCATCTAGCCTACTACTTCGGCCGACTAGATCATTTTATAATCCTGACTAATGCTCCCCTTGGGTGGACGTCTCATCAAGTAATCCAAGAAACTGTTCGGGGAGCAGTTTATATCTTCTGTCTTCAGACTGCCGAGAATATGCCGAAGCTGTGGAATCAAAAGAATCTAGCATGAGGAAAGAAATCTTTTGATATAAAAATTCCTCAATATAAGGAGCTTAGAACCCTCCCAACACTCCAAAAAGCTCTCATGAACGTGCTGAGGCAAAATGGAATTATCCCAGATAAGTATATGTATTATATAGAGTGGTACTGAATAGCCTCTTTCCAGATAGAGTGAAACTATATATATATTTTATTGTTTGATTAATTAAATCAATACAATCCACATATAAAAGTCGAAACTTAAAAAACATTAGAGAATATTTTTTCACTGAGCTCCTCCCATGCTCCTCCCATCGTTCTCAATGAAAATAAAGCAATAAAATTGTTAATATAAAATTTCTTCTAAAACAAGGTAACCATCGCTTAAGTGAAACCACGTGGAGGCATAGTATCAATAAAAACGATTAATAAAAAATAGAGGTTACTTCTAAAAGCAGCAGGTAGAGCACCAACTTGTAAAAGAGCATCCCAAAGTTAATGTACAGTTCAAAGTGACAACAGTCAATAGTCAATGACAAGTCGTTGAATTCGAGTTCAGTATTGTGAGGCTGGGACTGAATACACAGGTTTTGCTAGGGAGCAGCTTCAGAGATGTACCATTATTATCCACCTGTGCTTGTTCCCTGGTTTTGACACAGGGCCTGGAATTGATAAGAGTTGATTACTGCCCAGGCATGCTTGCGTTTGGCGAGGGTCACTTTGTCAGAAGAATAGGAGCACATTCGGATGCACTTCTTGATACTTATTTTAAAAGCTGTATTACTTAGGTTGAGGTTCCAGAGGTCGCTTGCTGATAATTGATGTACGCATTCATGAAAAAACCGACCGTATGACCCGCCAGGATTGCTAGAGGTGATATCTGACCATAACAATGACTCGAGGGAACCAGCTTCATCCTGCCTTAGCTTGTGGCACATTTTTAGATAAGCACCTTGTTAGAAGCCAGTGTTCCCGCGCGCACCGTTGATGTCAAGTGCGCGACCCGGACCCCCCCGCTCCCACGTTAGGCCAAGAAAGGACACTGTCCGAGACAGCCCTGCTCACCCCCTTAGTAGCTTGACACGAGCAGCCAGGCTTATCTCCAAGGCACGAGTGTTCAGTATGTGCAACCACGCCCACAGCAATCCCAATGATGTCACCACAAATGGACTCCACACGAGTTTGTATAAAACGAGTATACTTTATATAGAAAGATATACGAAATGACCACACGATACAACTTCTACACATATACAATAGGTAATATTGTTTCCGGTGGATTGGGCGGTTCCAATCCCCAACCACCGCTTCTAACCAACAGTTACGCTGACTTTTAACCGTTCTCAACTGGTTAGGTACGTCGTATCACTAGAATCACACACATTGCAAAATACAAGAAATACTGCACTACTTAACGATGGGATCCTGTACAGTGCCACAGTGAAACAATCAATGCGTAGCGTCACGATCATGTACTGAGTCAACACAAGATAATGCAACTCGGTTCGCTACCAGCATGCCCTGTTCAAGGAAGGAATACAGCAATGCGTCACGCTGCAATTACGTACAGTGCGATAGGAAGACAATGCAATGCATATCGCCACCAGCACGCCCTGTGCAAAGAAGGAATAAGGTAATGCGTCACAGTGCAATTCAGTACAGTGCAGCAAACAACCAATGCAGTGCGCTACGCTAGGATCTTGTTATCCTGCAAGAGAAACATAACTTAGTGCGTAGCGCGCTAACCCCTGAGTTCGTTAAACACCACTAGTGTCAGACGTTGTCCAATAGTTCGAGAGTTCGTTAGCAGCAAATATGCAAAGTGTTATACAACTGTTTTTAGAAGTTATGCGACCAGTTGCCCCCAACATGGATCAACGATGACACCCAAGTTCCACTCCGGGCCCTGGCCCCTGTACTGCCCCGTCCGGGACCAGTACTGGCCGAGATCTGGGCCGAAGCAACAGGCGCACACAACTGCCAGCAGTGAGAGGCCGAGAGAGTGTCCCTCCGGGCCCGCACCCCGCCCCAGGCGATGATCCACTTTACCTGGGGGGGCGCAATGCCACTCTCCTCTCCTGCAGAAGCGGATTGGCCCCACTCCAGAACCTTGTCACCACGGGCAAGGCGCGCTCGGGTAGGTCGTTCAGCTCCTACGGGGCTGACGGTCCGGGCCGCCAATGATCTGCACAAACTCCTTCCACGAAGCCTTCCACACAACGCTGGTGCCACCCCACGTTGCCTTTGAGGGCCCGATCACTTGGCCCTCCTCTCCAGCGCTGTTAGAACTTCTTCGCTCACTGGTGCTCACCGCTCCCCGGTACTCCTCACCAGCACCTCCGGTGTCACCTTCGACACGCACCCCCGGCGCGTCCGAGACTTGCTCCTCCTCCAGCCTCCGATGACCAGGCGCACCTCACTACACCTCGGCTGGCACCTTGACACGCACCCTGCGCGTCCGAATCTCGCTCCGTTTCCGGGTGCACACAATCTTCAGGCACTCTCCTCTAGTGCCGCAACTGCACCCCCACACGCACCCTGCGTGTTGGAGACCCACCTCGTTTCTTGGTGCACACGATGACCCAGGCGCTCTCCACTAACGCCCTGGTCGCACCACGACACGCACACTGCACGTCTGAGTCTCACCTCTCCTCCTGGTGCACACGAGGTACCAGGCGCTCTCCGCTAATGCCCTGGCTGCACCACCACACGCCGACCCGCGTGTGGGAGACTCACTCCTCCTTAGTGCCCACGATGTCCCGGCACTCTTCACTAGTGCCTGGACTGCACTGCGACACGCACCCTGCGTGTCACGAATCTCGACTCTCTTCCACGATGCCCACAATCCCCAGGCGCTCCAACACCTGTAGCCGCACCAAGACACGCACCCTGCGCGTCTGAGTCTTGATTCGCTCTGGGTGCCCATGATCACCTTAGGCACCCCTTCGGAGGTCTCAGGCTGCCACGACACGGTCCCACCACCGCGCCACTTGAGACTTCCTGGAAACTTTTATGTTCCTGTGTTTCTGAACAGGGAGCCAGCTCACCTCGGGCCCTTGGGGTTTAGGACGCAGCACACAGCAAAGTCCTGCTCAGGAAGAAGGGGGGGACACGACCCACTGCAGCGCCCCTTCAGTCTCTCCTCGGTCAAGAGCTACAAACTGCCCACAAGCCCCAGATCACGAAGCAAGGGTCAAGTGTCTCCCACAGCCTATTCAGCAACTCTTCCTGAGGCAGAGGTTTTCTTCCCAATCGTGGACTGGTCAAAGCCGCCAGAGACTCGACCAGCCCACGGCGTCTTCAAAGCACTCCCAGCACTTCTCTGAATGATACCGAGACCGTTCTCTACGACATCATCAACATAACCAAAGTCTTGGGGTTACAGCTCTTTCAGTTATACCCCTCGTTGTCTTTGAAGTTTCCTTATGCTCAGGGGTCCCCGACCCCTCCTTAAATCAGTCTTGCGTATCTCCCCCCCAGTATCACCGTCCTCCCTTTGATACTGGGGGCCTGGATCTTTAATCACTCAGAGGGAGATGGGTCTATTGGTTTATGGCTCTGACCCAGGCCTCTTTACTTCGCAAAGCCTCTCCTGCTCCCCGCTCCAGGTGCAGGGCAGCCTGGCGCCGTCTCCATCCCTCCCCGGGGGCATGACCTCCCTCAGCCTTTCTCACCTCTCCCAGATCCAGGCAGGCAATTCACACTCTGCTGAGACACACAAAAAGGTCTAAAGCACAAACTCGTCATTTTCTCAAACAGTGGTTTCATGGACACACAGCGACAAAACCATCTACCCAAAAAGATGCGTTATGACGTTGTGAGTTCAGACATACCAAACTTCACTGTTCCATTTCCAGTTCTTGGGAAACTAGGCTAACAATACTACACCCAGCCTCCCCCATTCTGTCCTTTGGGCAGGATGGCCTTTCACCAGGGAAAATGAAATGGAGTATTTTCCACTGTCAGGGCCTAGCACCCACACTGGCACTGGTCCTGCCTTTTACCTACACCGCACCCTGCCTAGGGGTTACCCAGGACGTCCTACAGGGGTGCCCCATGTGTATGCAAAAGGGAAAGTCGGGCCTGACAAGTGGTAGCACTTGTCAGGACAACATGCTCATTTAGCATAATGCGCGCAGGCCCTCCACTGAAGACCTATGTTCCCTCTCTGCGCATTTCTTTAGTACTAGCCCTGGCACACACAGTGCACATCACTTAGGGATCTGGCTAGTAAGGCAAACATACCAACCAGAGACAACCAATCACCACTACAATTTATACAGGGAACATCTGTACGTGCACACTGATTAGCAGTGGCTAGTACCTACAGCATCTAACTTCACAACTCTCTGTCAGGAAAACGGTCTAGGGGAAAAGCAAAAAGTTTAAGTGAACTTTAGCCAACAAGGCCAAGTCCAACACACCTGCGCTTAGCATTTCATAGTTTAGAAGGCCTAGTTCTAATCAAATCTGTGCAGCAGATGCAGATTTTGGCAGCTGAAGGACCCTTTTGTAAATCTTGGTCACATGTTGGTTTAATGTAGTACTGAGTTTACCCAAGGAAATTTCGAAGCTGTACGACAACGTGGGGCCTATTTTAGCTCTCATGACTTCCAACATTGGGGCTAAACTCGGACCTGTCAATTTTTTAGAAAGTTTTGAAAGGTTCACTTGAAGGGCCATGACTTTCAAAGCGATGTCATTGCGATGTTTGACAAAGGTGCCCCTAGAGTCGATGTTGATCCCCAGGTATTTATATGATTTTCCTACCACGAGTCCAGAGTTATTGTATGACCAGCCACCACCTCCATGATGCTTCCTGATGAATATGACCACTTGAGTTTTCTTTAAGTTTACCTCCAGGTTGTTCATATAGGTATAACTATATAATTTGTTTAGCAGTCATTGCAGCCCAACTCGCGTGAGGACAAGGTCATCGGCATACAGAAGGTTGCTTAACTGAGCACCACCAATCTTGGGGGGATGGCTATTTATTGCGTCTAGCTCCGCTGAGAGATCGGCAATGAACAGATTGAAGAGCAGCGGAGCTAGCACGCATCCCTGTTTGACTCCCCTTGTCGCCGTGATTTTTCGACACAAGTGTGAGCCAGTACCAAGCTTGACTTGTATCGAGGTGTTGGTGTGTAATTGGACTATTGCCTCCAAGAGTTTGACCGGGATTCCCCATTTCGTTAGCTTGGCCCAGAGTGCTTCCCTTGGAACCCGGTCAAAGGCAGCTTTGAAATCTACAAAACAGCAATAAACCACCTTGGATGAAACGATTGCATTATCGATAAGTATTGATAGTGCCAGTAAGTTAGACATGGTGCCAGAGTTTGCAATGAAGCCGGTTTGATTTTTTGGAATCAGTCCTTTCAGGTCAGCCCAAGAGCTCAGTTCTTCGAGTAGAATACTCGCAAAGTGCTTCGCCTCATTGTCCAGTAAGGCTATCAGCCTGTAGTTGTTTGGGGACCAATGAGAGCCAGACTTGTAGATTGGATGAATTATTGCCCCTCACCAAGAGTCAGGTATAATTGAAATCCTTAGTGAGTAATTGAAAAGGATTGCTAGCTGCTTTGACCAGAGAGGGATGTTCGATTTAAACAGGGCCTGTGGCAGGCCATTTGGACCTGGCGCTCCATCTGATCTTGCTTTAGATAGTATTTTAGCCAGCCTTGATTGGGTGAGAGAGATTTTCTCGCTTAGATGTTGCTGCGACTCTTGTGAGCAATCCTGGCACTCCTTAGGGGCATCTTTAGTCAGTGTGGCATTGTTGATTGCTATAGATTTTACTCCTCCATTGGCCCGGAAATGACCAGCCAAAAATGTTACCCATTCTGCCTCTGCAATGTTTGCACTCCCCTGGCTGGTGTTTCCGTTGGATTGCCTGTTCACTAGCGCCCAGAATTTTCTTGAGATCCGGTTTTTACTTTCCCAGAGGAGCATGCACCAAAATTGTTCAAGGTGATGTTGTTTGCGATTCTATACTCGTTCAATAGTTCTTTAGAGTCAGGATGCTTCCTGGCTGCCCTGAGGGCGGTGTTTCTGTTCTTCTTTAACGCCATAGTTTGATTTGAAGTGGGGGTCTGAGTGCTACGAAGATCGGTGTAGAAATGCGGTAGAGATGGAAATTGACTTAAAAGTTGAGAACAGAAGTTTGTCCAATCAGCGATAGGAGAGGCTTTCAACAGGAAACAACCTGCGGTAAGTAGCAGGCATTCCTTCATAATGTTTATGCTGATGTCGTCATTCCATCTTAAACGTTTTAGGTTTTCAGAATGAACTCCCCGGTGAGTAAGTGTAGCAGGATCATGATGGACTGAGTTTAGGGTAACAGTGACGACTTGAGGGCGGTAGTCACTCTCGGATTGTGCTATGATGCTATAATTTTCTAAGTTTGGAAGCAGGGCTAAGTTACAGATGGTGTAGTCTAAATAGGAATGCTTTCTACCATTTGTCCATGTCCAATTCGGTGCAATATCCTGTGAGAACCTACCATTAATCACGATAAAACTGGCACTGTAAAGTTGCAACACACAGTGCTCCCCTAAACCACAATATGATTGAAATGTGGGTTTGATCTGATCCTTCAATATCGGCGGAGGAAATGGTAGAAGACTTCCCAAATCCGCTGGGTTTCCCTGAAAAAGGTTGGTATTAAAGTCCCCGGTAAGCAAACAATCTGCGTGAGGAAAGTCCCCAGCCGGATCACACAGAACTTTGAGCAATCGGTTTAAGTGAGACCTTTTTGTTTGTGCACTTGGATTAATGTAAACATTAAGAAGCAGCAAAGGGCGCTGTTGTCGCCACCAATTAATTTTAACTCCAAGCAGCCAGTCCTCATCGAGGTTTAATAACTCAATTGGGCCTTTTAAGCTGCAAGAAATGTAGATGGACAAGCCCCCCTTGGGCCGTCTGTAATTACAATGCCTTATAGCTGATTTCCAGTATTCGATGTATCCTACTAAGGGGCAGTTGTGAGTAGTCCATGTTTCCTGGAAGGCAAGTAGGTAGTGTCTACGAATAACATTTCGAGTCTCTAATGAGGTCATTTTGTATTGAAGGCCACTAATGTTCCAGGAGCAGAGAGATGAGCTAAACTGCGATTGTGGGTTGGTAAGAATTACGAGTTGAGGGTAGAGATCGCTACGTTTGACAACTTCCTTTTGTTTGAATTTTTGTGAGCATTGCCCGTCTGGTCAAGCTGAGCTTTTATGGGATAGAGCTGCTGGCAACCATCCCCAATCTTGAACTTTATTAAAATTCGGGGGTGTGGTCCATGATCTGTCTTTTGTGGCTGCATCGCCTACAGCATTTTTTAAGATTGAGTACGGCTTGATTCTGTCACCATTCAGGGTCTGGCGAGAACTTGGCTGAGTAACTGGTAACTTGGCTAGCACTGTAGGATAGCCTGGTTTATGATGTGGGTAGATTTTAATTCCCCATGACCGGAAGATGTCTTTGCTAGCTAAAAGGGCTTGGGCCCAGATAGAAGATTTAAATGTTACCAATGTTACTTCTGAGGGTTGTGACCCTCTTGGAGGGAGAAATTTGATATACTCAATGTCTTCAGATGCCAGTGTATCAAATTCCGATACTCCTTTTAATAATTTAATGATTTTAGCTCTGTTGAGGACATCATGCTGTCCTTTTGATTTGTATTCAGGTACGAAGAGAATTATTTTGATGTGCTTAGGGTCAATGGCAACTCCCTGTTGGCAAGGACCAGAGTCGAATGGATCATAGTTTTCTGGTGGTGGGCCAGAGGCTGTTCCTAGTTTGTGCAGACAGTTTTCTCGAGCCTCTAGCTGACTAGTCAGGGGCTCCCCAAGTGACTTTGGTGTGTGCTTGATGGTTACATTTAGGTGGTTATCTCCAACAATAGATCGAAAGATCTGAGGTTGAGAGTGAAGAGAAAATTGAGTTGGGGTGGCCAATTCCGTTGGCAAATTTTTTTTCTCTACTTGTTGTTGACGTTTGCTTTTTCCATGCCAGTTGAGAGCTCTTTTAATTCTTCAATAACTGCCACGTTGTGGGGGTTTAATGAGGGTCTTCTTAAGCAGGGTGGGGAAGCGTGATGAGCCTGGTGGTGTACAGGAATGGACTGTTGAGCATTTGATGTTGCGTTCGCAGTAATAATTTGTTGTTCGTGATTCTGTGAGCTAGAACTTGAAGCTTGTTTATTGTCCAGGAATTTAAACAATGGGTACAGCTTAAGAGACTCGGCTGTAGTTTTTATCGTTAACTTATTTCTTTGCTTACGTTGGCGTTTCTTTTCTCTCTTGCTAAGGGGATGGGGTGATTGAGAGTTGGGCTTAGGATGATGTGAGGCCAGTGTGAGTGGCATAGGGACCGGCTCTGGGTGAGCTGGGTCAACTAGAGGAATTAAGTCACTCCCAACTTGAGGGCTCTGCGGCAAAGGTAATGGGGTCTTGTCCGGCAGTGTCAGAACTTGATCACTGTAGAATGGATTTGATGCTACGCAGGGATTTACTTCTCCACTCCCTGTCACCCCGTGGACCGCTGGTGCCGGAGTTTTTTTATTTATTTTAGCAGAGCTTGGTCCTGCACGCTTTAAATGGGCCTGCTCCTGGCACTTGCTATTACTGCCTCCAGACAGTTGTTTGACTTCGTCCAGGACATAGTTTAAAAAGGCTGGAAGCGCTGAGAGGCTGTCAATGATGGGTCAACAACAACAAACTGACTGGACCAGGTTCGAAGATGATTGAGCCCTCATTATTAGATTATTTAGGTTCTCTAGCTTGTTATTGATGCCTGCTGTAAACAGGGCTAGGGTGTTCAAAAGATCAACTTGAATATCCAGTTTATCTGAATGATAATTTAGTGCTGTGACTGTAGTTTGAAGGGTTTGCAGAAGTTGTGACCTTGCTGCCGACGTAGGTGTGGGGGTAGAGCCCCTTGAACCGGGTTCCGATTTCTGACTAAATGGTTTGTCTGCGTCTTTAAGAAAAAAGATAGCTCCAATAATGATTGGTCGTTTGGGTAGGCTCCTATTTGTTGCTTTGTTGGGGCTGTTACTATAACTGGGTTAGGAGGAATTTGGGGCAGAAGCAGTTTAATGTTTCCCTTCAGTGATCTGTCCCATTAGGCTGCGAAGGGGCTGAATACATCGGAGCTCGTTGATTGAACTTTTAGTTTGAGTGAAGAACTTGGAGACGAATGTTGTTGTAACATAATAATAAGGGGGTCTGTTTGTTGTGGCAGAGCGTTAGATATTGACTCAGTGGTTTCACTCCAGGAATGATCGTTTGAAGCATGTGGTACATGACTTTCCTGGGACTGAGATGGATAACGAGGTAAAAAGTGCTGAGAGTCTGAATGAGCCCCCAGTGATTGGCCCAAGGGCGTTTTCTGATCTTCTGCGGTTGTTCTTACACTGAAGACGTCCAACGGTGATTGAGTTTTATTAATTGGCGGCGTGTGGACAATTGCCTCCGTTGTTGTTTGTTGTAGTATTCTAACCTTGGGCTCCTCTGAATCTTGAGGAGGGGGGGAGAGCTTGTCCCTCCTGATGTTTTTTTAAAAATAATCTAAGATGGAAGGGGGTTGCGGATGCTTAGAGCCGTGCGGAGAAGGACGCTCCTTGTTGCTATCACAGTCTGATCCGGGAAGAAGAGGGCTTAATAAATGCGGCGG
Source organism: Calotriton arnoldi (assembly GCA_963921515.1). Lineage (NCBI taxonomy): Eukaryota > Metazoa > Chordata > Amphibia > Caudata > Salamandridae > Calotriton > Calotriton arnoldi. The sequence continues at coordinate 1,155,633 of CAWUFW010004840.1, forward strand.
GGGCTTGACCATGGATTGTTTAAAAATGGTCGCTGCAGCTCCTTCTGCCACTGCTGCCATCCGTTCTAATTTTTTTGGCTTGGGAGATGGAAATACCTTCCTTATTTTCCCGGATCTCATCACTCGGTTTTGTTAGGCTGCCTTAACAACGAGGCGCCAAACACGTCAGGCCACCACATCTTGGCCAGTACTCAGTGACCCGAGCAGTAGTCGTGAGGTCCTGGGGTTGTCTTGTTCCAAGGGGAGTAGGGGAAGCCCAAGCGGGAACACACCAGGCCCCTGCAAACCGCACCCAGACCTGGCTTGGCCGCTTCTGCTGGGACCTAGGTTCGCGCTCAGCAGCCGGTAGCTACTACCGCTGTGGCTTGGACAGCCCCCCCAAGTCCCCTCCTCCTCTTCATTGCCCACTATGACCTGCCTTGTGACCCTGCAACCTCAGCGAGAAATAGGAAAGAACAGGTACTAAGTACCAGATGGTATGTGGCGTAGGGTGTGACAAGGGCCAAACAAGCGGTCAGTGTAGGCAATGTGGGCAGAATGACAGAGGAGGGAGGGTCAATCAATCAATCAGGGGTTTGTTAAAGCGAGACTACTCACCCGTAAGGGTCTCAAGGCGCTAGGGGTGGGGGGGGGTGCAGGTTCCATTCCATCAAGGAGGGGGTCTGTCGAAGAGCCTGGTTTTGAGGTTTCTTGTGAAGATGGGGAGCAATGTTGTCTGTCTGAGGTGGAGTGGAATGGCGTTCCATGCCTGGGCCGCGAGGAAGGAGAAGGAGCGGCCTCCCGATCTGGTCTTTCTGGTGCAGGAGACCACGGCGTAGGAGAGGTGGGCTGATCGTAGGGTCCTTTGGGGTGCGTGGAATTTGAGTCGGCTGTTCAGGTATGCTGGTCCGGTGCCGTGGAGGGCCTTGTGTGCGTGGGTGAGCATCTTGAAGGTGATTCTTGCCTCGACCGGGAGCCAGTGGAGTGTGCGCAGGTGCTGGGAGATGTGGCAGTGTTTTGGCAGGTTGAGGACCAGTCTTGCGGCGGCGTTCTGGATGTTCTGTAGCTTGCGGGTGAGGTTTTTGTTTATTCCGGCGTAGAGTGCATTGCCGTAGTCGAGTCTGCTGGTGACCAGGGCGTGAGTGACAGTCTTTCGGTGTTCAAGGGGGATCCATTTGAAGGTCTTACGAAGGAGGCAGAGGGTGTGGAAGCAGGAAGACGAGACGGAGTTGATCTGGCGGTCATTTTGAGCTCAGAGTCCAGGATGATTCCCAGGTTGCGTGCGTGGTCCGTGGGGGTTGGCGGGGGGCCACCAGGTGTCTCTCCAGGGGTCGGGGTTTGGGCCCATGATGAGTACTTCTGTATTGTTGGTGTTTAGTTGTAGGCAGCTGTTTTTCATCCATTTGGCGACGGCTTCCATGCCTTCTCGAAAGGATAGGAGCGGGACCAGCGAGGCAAGGCAGGGCAAGGCTAGAGCAAACAGGCCAGCAAGCGTAACAGCTGCAGGCTGGTGCAGGCAAGTGCTGACCACGGTGTGGTGCGAGCAGTACCGCTGGGGGGACAGAGCACAAATAGGGTGTGGAGGTAGGTGTAGCAGTGTTAGTGTAAGTGCAACAAGAGCCTGTGTAAGTGCAACAAGAGCCTGTGTACAAGGCTCCTTTGCGGGGGAAGGGGTCGCGAGGAGATCGAGACTGGGACTCACCCGCCTCTGCTGGAACCTCGCCGTCGCTGGCCCACTATCCCCTGCAGGGGTCCACACCTCGTCTCCACACCACACCTCGTCTCGTCTCCACGGCCGCAACTGCAACCGTGACCGGGACCTCTACAGCTGCAGCCTGAAGCTCCGCCCCACACTCCACCTTGCTCTTGTGCACGCTCACCGATCGCATGTGAAACTAAATAAAGTAGGGCCGTGGTTGAAGGTGCACGCTCCGACAATACCAGAGAGTGAAACACCCTCAGAGTCTTTAACAGAGTCCTTATGAAGTAAATCTTGTCTATAATATCAGTGTAGTGCAGACAAGTCTCTCCCCACAGTGGGTATTCTGGATGCATGTGCCCCAGAGGCCAGGGCTCCCTGCCCAGGACCTTAATTAATTGTGACATGAATCCGGCCAGATAGTAAGCCGCAGACCTGGTAGGGGGCGACCCCCTCTTCTCCTGCAGCAGATAAAGAAGCTGCATGCTAGACCTAAGATTGTTTTTTGCCCCAGATAAATGTTTGCCAGAAAGATTCAATCTTGCCCCCCCAAAAAAATAAAGGAGTATATATCTAAATAAATATAAATAGTGAGGTAATATAATCATTTTAATCAAGTTGCACCTCCCAATTAACCCCAGGTGTAATCTATGGGGAGATGTTAGTCAGAACCTGCGCCTTATCAATGCTAAGTTTGTACTTTGAAACAGCGCCAAATTCACTTGCTATTATATCTATTGCAGATAAAGCGGCTGCCAGGAAAGGAGTGAGGATGGCTACATCGTCTTCGTAAGCTAAGACCTTGAACTCGCCTCGATGAATTGGCAATGGAGAATATTGTTGAATCTTTTTAAAGCTTGAATATAAAGTTCAATGTAAAGTTCAAAAAGCTGGCGTGAGAGAGGGCACACCTGCTGGGTACCCTTTTCCGAGAGAGCACCTGAACATAATACTCTAGCCTGAAGGCCTTTCTATAATTTCTGAACATGGGCAATAAACCGCAAACCAAATCCTAAAGCATGCATAATTGCCCACAGGAATGACCAGGAGACCCTGTTGAATGCCTTTTCAGCCTCAAGCATTATCATTCCAACCATGCCCCCCTCTGCTGACCCCACTTAAAGAGCAGAAATTGCCATATACACATGGGGGTGGTGTCTCATCCCGGTATAAAGCCATGTTGGTTCTCATCTACCAGATCAGAAATTACTGAAGATAATCTGTTGGCCAGTACCTGGGTATAAATCTTGGTGTCGGTATTTATCAATCATATTGGGTGATTCTATCCACACAAAAGGGCGTCTTTCCTTTTCTTGGGGAAGATAACAATATTAGTTTCCACCCAAGACCCAGGGACCTGTCCCATTGACTCGAAAGAATTAAAGAGATCACAAAGGAGAAGTACCAAAATAGGTGAAAAGTTTGCATTAAATTTAAGAGGGATTTAGTCAGGGCCAGAAGCTTTCCCCTTTGCCAGTTGGCTAACTGCAGCCTCGACTTCAAACAGAGTAATTGGATCCTCAAAGCTAGATCATTGTGGTCCAGTCAATTCACGATTGTGGTACGTCCTAATAAACTGATTGGTAGCATCTGTAGATGCGACCCCACCCTCACTATACAGCCTCTGGTAGAACCGACAAAACTCCTCCCGTATAAGCTTGTGATCGCTAACTTGCTCTCCTTTATCATTAAGAATTTTCTCTATGATATGTGCCTATTGAGATTCCTAAACCTTATAGGCCACTCATAGCATGATGACACAGATCCATTTGTATCAGTAAGAGTAGGTGGAATATGACAGACCAGGGAATTTCCCAAAATGTACAACTCTCTGCTCACAAACCTATCAATAGCACCAACCTTGTCATTATTGATAAATGGTTTGAAAAAACTCAGATCAGACAATCCTAATACCTGCATGCTCTAGACCCTACTTTGCTTAAGTCCGGACATTGTGATTCTCCAAACCTGGCATTCTTAGCATGGAATCCCTACTGGTATAGGCAATATTGTGACTGCTACACTTTGTAATCCATATTTTCTTTTCTTGTAGTATTGATTTTTACACCTGTATCATTCATTCCATATGCATGACTTTAGTGTGATATACATTGCTCTGACACCTTACATTGGGCTGAGGAGCAATATGTAAGCAAATAAATACTACCAGCTATTGAAAATGCCCTGCCTTCCTACAAAAATACTTGCACATATTCCTTGGGTGAACTTTGTAGATGAATAGATGAAAAGGCATTTTTTACTCCAGTGCAGACCAAGTTATGTAAAGGGATATCCACGATGTACAGTGCAGTGGTGCTTTCTATAATGGCTAGTGTGGCATTGTGTGTGGGTACAGTATCACTACATTGTGTTTTTAGGACCTCTTCCCAAGCCGTAGGCATGATCATTCACTCATTGATATGGAGTAAACAGATCACCTTGGGCATGGGTATAAAAGATTTGGGGTGCAACAAGAGTGTGTGCTAGCACCTACACTTTTTAAAATGTTCTGAGTGATCTGAATCCATTTTGCCCACAAGAAATATGGGCATCAAAGAACATGCATACTGACTGCTTGTTGATTTTAAATGAAACTCTCTTGATCTCCTGGGCATGTATTCTATCAGAGATTTTATAAAAAGAAATCAAAAGAAAGTCTGTGTAATAGTGTTTGGAAAAGTGCACAAGTAAACACCCTGGCATATGGCTCAACTGAACTATGGTTAGAAGTTTCTTGTGAAAATGTTCAACTAACATAGAGCTACAAAATCATTTATTAAATAATCTAAGTAACAGGTCTAGAAGATTCAGTCATGTCTACAGTGGATATTAATTTCGACATTTCATCCTATCATGCCCAATGCTCAGCAGATATTTTATTTTTCATCTCTGGGGAAATTAAGTGGGGTGACGCTCCTCTGCTCAAACGGAGCATCCGCCCTTGCCTGCCAGACCAGCCTGCTAGGCACTGCCTGATTGCACTATAAGCCAGTGCGTCCATGGTTGTCTTCACCCCAAGTGCAGAGGATCCGCAGTCATAAAATTACTATTAGTAAAATTAAACTCATAGTTTGTGAATTCCAAAAAATTGTAGCCTTACACAAAAGTGTAAATTTATCTTTGTGAATCAGGCCCAGAGACTGGAACAGGTGTGTCAACTAACTGGGCATACTGATTGGATACTGATGATAATAACTTGCTATTTATATAGCTTATCGTACTGTTTCTAAGCAATATAAATTACAGATGTAATTTATGGGGACTTAGTTTACTAAGTTTGGGAGAATGCCTTGCTGCATTCAAACTCATGACCGCCAGATAACCAAATAATGATCAGTAAATGCTTATCTCACTGAGACATCCATTGGCAGACATAGTTTCTGTGGAAGGAAACTTAAGCCTATTTTTATACATTTTTCGATATTGGTATGAAAAATACACAGCCCAGCAGTTGTCTGCAGTGGATACTACATATCATGGGAGCATAATATATATTAATATAAACTGGAGTGATATTGCAAAAATAAACTGCTTGGTTCAGTATTTTGATATATTTTAGCAGCTATTAATGAATTGTTGATTATTTGACTGCTACTCTTTTATTAGCTGTGCATATATTTATATAGTTGCTTTCAACATTAAATAAATGCAGTTGATAAAGGACAAGAAATATAATATTTGTTACTAGGAGGCAGTTAAAAATATTCTTTGATGCAAACACTAAGCTGTCCATAAAAGCAAGCAACATAGGGGCTTTATTTAAGTCCCTTGCACCACCGGTATGTCCCTTTTTCCCATTTCAAAAGTGACGCATCTGCGGCGCAAGGAGCTTGTAAATAAGCCGCTTAGTATTTAGAAATTATCATGAAAATTCAAATAGTTTAGCTTGATTCATTGAAAAAAGGGAGAGTTTTCCAAGTATCCAAAATGTAAAGAGTTCTGGAACTCAGATAAGTGGTAAAGCTAGAATGTCACTTGCAAGCAGCTTCCATCTTCATTTACCAAGAAACATTGAGTTTCAATTGCAGGCAAGCTACATTCTGATGGTTCACCCTTTCTACAGCATGCTACCTCTAGTTGACAAATCAGGATGTGTGCACATGTGCAACAACTGAGATCCAGGAGCTTCTAACTCATGTATTTACAGATATATAAACTAGATCTAACAGGCTCTAACTCGTATCTTTATGGCTCTATAATCTGGATCCAGCTGTCTCTTACTCATATCTTTATGAAGATGCAAGCTAGATACTCCAGTCTCTAACACATATATTTATGGAGATATAAGCTAGAAGCACACAATCAATCAAATCTTTGTTGGTATTTGGGGGCTGATTTAGAATTTGGGGTTACATATAATGCACCTGTAATAAGGTGGGTGGGATATCCATCACCTTTGTGATGGTGTAAGCCGCCTGCCAAACTTCAAGTAAGATCCTTTGGGGTAGATTTATCATTCAGTCGCGTCGCCCTTGCACCACATATTGGGGCTCAAGGGTGACACAGCTACTAAGTTAGAATATCCAGCCACACAAGGCCACCTTTCGTGGCCCTGAGTGGCTTGATGAATCTAGAGTAATGCTGCCCCCCAGTTAGGCATTCTATGGGATGAGCGTGCATGTTTCCAAACATCCATCCATAGATTTTGGAACATTCCCAGATTTACCATTCGTGGTAGACCTAGAAATGCGTCAAAATGCTCTGCCTCCCCAGGTATGGTGTAACGATGAAAAATAAATTTACTTCTCCTCGTTTATTCCTCTTTCTATGTGTTCTGCATTCTGCAGGACACATAGAAAGAGGAAAATGTCTCAGAGGATTGTTTTGGTGCCCCTTCCTGCACAAAAACAGTCCTGTCTGAAACGCAGGCACCCTTGCACCTTGGCGCAAGGGTGCCTGCATTGGCAGCTAGGCAGCAGTTTGTGCGTCAGTGCACGGAAAGGACAGGAATGCACTGTATGATGTTAAATACGGCACATCTGTGCCCTTTCGCGCAGCGTGAAAGTTTGATAAACCTGCTCTTGAGTCCCTAATGTCGAGAACTGGCATCATATTGAACTCCCAACACTATTTTAGGAAACAGCTAAAGCACATCCTATTTTGGACGCCCAGCTACCAATAGAGACCTTCTTTCTACGTACCAAGAATACTGAAGGAGATGAAGTTCAGTTCCTGTGCCTGATTGGCTCTGCTATATGTGCTATATCGAATAGGTGTTTTCATTCATCCAGCTACACCGCAGCTCCTGATTATCTTAATACAAATTGACAATTACAAACATATATTATGCAGAAATAATTCAATTAAGATAACATTCACATTTTACCCAAAACATCAACATAAGTCTTAGAAATCAAAATGAATGGACAACTATTGATTTGACAGTTCTGGTGGCATTGTGAGTCAGTTCAAGGACTTTATATAGAAACTGAATACTGACCAAAGAAAGGCATGATTTATAACAAAGGGACAGAATGCTCTCCAGGAAGAACCAGTCTCTGACTGCAAACATATTATGCATGCCTAGAGCACTTTTCCAGGACAACAGCGATGGGAGCTACATTTTACATAGACACTGAGGGGCATATTCTCAAGGAGCTATCGCCGAGTTAATGGCACTTTATCGCAGCCAAAGTTGCGATAAATTTATCGCCCCATTCACAAGCTGGTGTTAACAGCCCATAACACCAGTTAACCCGCGATAGCAGCCGCAAAAATCATCGCCACAGATGACACCGGCAACTATCGCTAATAAGATGCAGAGTAGGCGTTCCCGTGCAAAAAGCCGCGTCAACACCACACCGCAACATTCACAACGACCAGCCAGATCGGCGATAAGTCCACAAAACATGCGATATGGCGCGTTAGCAGCAGGAAACTAACACCTGCTCTGACCTGGTGTAAAGTCGGATGGCAGCCGGCACCAGAAAAGGGAGCCCAGCCCACAGACACACCTGAAGGACAACAGATACCATGGAGCCACTGAACATGCAGGCCGGACACCCAAGAGGGCCCCAACACCCACCACCCCCAGGACCACCCCCACCCCCCGGACACCCCCCCCACCCCCCCGGACCAACACTGAGGCAGCGCAGACAAAGACAGCGACCCTCCGAAAATGCACCAACCTCACAGACCCAACACCAGAGAATGTCATTGCCCACTAAATGCCCAAAGGGACAACCCTCCTCCGCATCCTGACCAACATTGCCCACAGGCTGACGGTACCAACACAGCGGACAACCAACATCCCACCGCAGACAAAGCTGCTGGCCGTGCTGCACATGTTGGCTTCTGGTACCCTCCAACCAACATCCGCCTGAGACGGAGGAGTCACACAGCCAGGCCAATCCAAGTCCCCCACAACCGTCATGGATGACACCATCAGCTTGGTACCCCACTATCTATACTTCACACACACTGCGCAGGAACAGCCGGAGACCAAGCAAGGCGTGTATGCCACAGCTGGCTTCCCGCACGTGTCAGGGGGCAATTGACTGCACACATGTCCTACTAGTGGCCCCTGGCGACACTGCACACAATAAGTGCAACAGAAAGCGCACGTATCCCACCAATGTGCAGGCAATAGTGGACCACCGTGGACTCTCCGCCAACGCCGCCGCCAACCACCCAGGCAGTGTGCATGATACCTGCACCTCCCGACAGTCCATCATCAACCTGCGCACCAGGATGGCACCCATGGAAATGCACTGCTTGTTGGCCAATACCAAATGCACACACCACACACCACAACTCCACAATCATGCAACACACAACACAGGAAAGGCACACGTCACAAGCTCACATACAACATGCACACCCACCAGACACGACAGCACAACTCACTGTGGGAACCTGGGCCAGCCATATACATGAGCCATCAACGGCATGGCACCTCGGACACACAATAGCAGAATGTCGGAAGAGGTGGGGACCAGGCATGTGCGAAGGAGGCAAGGGACCGATGAATGAGAATGTACACAATGCCAAGTGTGGCGTGGATGTGCTGGCCAGACTGCAGCATGCAGACCACACACATATCCATGTCGACACACACCGCTGGTGTCTGGAGTGTAGTGGACAGTGGACGCAACCATGTCACCCCAGCCAGTGGGGAAGATCGCGGAAATGTAGCTTGTGACATCCCCCTGTAAGCGTGAGCAGAGTGGGCTGGCCCGGCGTATGCCAGGCCAGCGTAGGGGTGTGAATAAAAGGCACGTAACTCTGGGCGTGATCCTCTTCCAGAATGCCCAACGTCTCTGTCAGGGAGGCGCCTCTCACCCCGCCACAAGGCCGACGCCGTGAGTGGTGTTGCCAGCGATCCTGTGCACCTGCTGCACCCCGGGACGCTGGTCCCCGAACCAGTCCTGCCCACCCCTGCGCACCATGGCCTCAATGCCCACCTTCCGACACCGGCGTGCGTTGAAGAGGGCCCACCATGTGCTGGTGCAATCTCCAAGCCCGAGGCCTGCGACCTTGGCAGCCTCCTCAGACCATCATGGCCTCCGCAACACAGGCCCGCAGTACTCCTTTCTCGTTGACGTACTCCATCAGCATTCACAGCGGACAAGTAGGTCACACATTTGGAACTGAGTCTTGATTACACCATGGCAGAGCACATAAATCATGGCTGAGTGTATGTCACTATACACCCTTCGATGTGGTGCCAACAGGTCTTAGTGTTACATCACAGCTGCAAGATTCTGTGGGCCCACGCGGACTACTGCTCTCGGCCTACGCTGCACTCGAGTAGGCCACAGAATTGGAACTGAACATCGATTATTCAAAGGCAGAGTACGAATCATTGCACGCAAGGAGAGGCATAAGAGGATGACGCGTTGCATTTGGGAGGAAAAAAGGATCATCGTTACGGAGGTGATCGAACACTACCGACAACTGCCCTGATGTCACTAACTCTGTGCATCGCGTGCCTACGACACGTGGCTATGGCCCACTGCTGACCGCTGCCTTCGGCCTACACTGCTGTCCAGTAGGTCACAGAGTCTTGATTCGTCAATGCCGGAGTTCATATCAGTGTACCGGCATCATCGCAGACTGCATCCCCTCTCAGCCCTGGTGCCACTAAGTCTGTTCCCCGAAATTCATGGACACTCTCTGGTCGTACATTGGTGGCGTCTGAGTCTATGGACTAGGGGGTAGTTTTCATCCTCATGCAGCTGATACTGAATTGGTGGTGGCAACGAGACAGTCGCTTTCCACTCCTCCATTTGCTGCTTCTGGATAGCTTCTGCCATCTGCATCATGCCCTGGGGGACACCTTCCACTGTCCCCCGCAACCCTCCGCCACATTCACCTTCGACATCGACGAGGACCCGCTCAGTCTGTGTGGCCCTACCTCAGTGGACCGCAAGTCACCGTCCCGTGGCGGTGTGCCTGTGCCTGCCGCTGTGCACCCGGGGCCACTAACTCTGTGCAGCTCAAGTCAGGGACCCTATCTGAATGAATATTGGATGACCTCTGTGACGGTGGTCTTGGGGGCATCGACGTCATGTGCATGTGGCCCTGCGCTGTCCGCTGCCTCCGGCCTCAACTGCAGACCACCAGGGCTCACACATCAAATCGAGTCCTGACCGCCCGGACGTCGCATCACCGCAGGAAGCACACGCCACCATCGCCAGGGCCAACTCCAACCACCATCTGCCAGAGTCGAAACAGTGGTACTGGCAGACAAACGGAGTTGCTCAGACCTGTCGTGGATGCCATCATCTGCCTGATCCCCTGCTCAGCACTCCAGGTGCCAGTGACTCAGTGCACTGCAACCAATGGACCGTTACTGATTGAGTTTTGTGCTGTGGAGATGTTGCGCAGCAATGTCACCTCAGGCAGTGTGGGAGACCTGATGCAGGTCTAACACACCCCACTGCATCTGCATCAGGAATATCCCGAATGGACACAATCCTAGTCATTTTCATCACATGAGCGCGCTCAGCTCTAGTGCCCCAACCTCAATGCACTGCAACTCACGGACACTTCTGTTTGTATGTTGGGTGACCTCTGTACTTGCTCCGGCTCCCTCCATGTTGCTCAGTAGTTGACTCTGTTATGCAGGTGTTTTCTGTTTTCATTACACTGGTGTCCACTGTTCAAGTTGTTGCCAGCACCAAGCACTCCGTGCGGGCTGGCTTCTGCTCACCCACACACATCCAGCACAGGCGTCACTGTACATGTGGCCCTGCCAATAAAGGGGCCGGGCGCACGTGCCCGTAGCTAGTTCAACATAATATCTGCGTGTGTCTCTATGGCAGTGTGGGTCTCCTTTGTGGGGTGTAGGAAGGGTAATTGACACCCATGTATGTGATCTGGTTCACCTTCCATGTGTTCGGACCACACCCACACCTGTTCGGCCACCTCCTTTTGGCGTTCTGACACCTGGCATTGGGGTGCCATGTGTGGGTCGGTAAAGTGGTGTGAGCCAGCCGTGCTTGCGGGTGCTTCATGCTGTGTGGTCTGTTGCAGGGGCTGGGTTCTCCTCTAAGTAGCTTGTCTGCCCTGGTCCTGGTGGTGGGTTGCATGGGATGTCCATGGGCTGTTCTGGGGCGTCTGTGTCGAAGATGTGGTGGTCGTTTCCGGCATCACTGATGGGTTGTCTGGTCTGACCTGCTGGAGGTGTTGTTTGTCCCTCTGCAATGTGAAGGGGAGATGCATGTTGACATTGTGTTGACATTTATGTTGGCGCATTGTTCTTGTAGACATGCAGACTGTGTGACAATGTACATTGTGACTGTTTGGGCGGTGCTGGCAATTTGAGGGGGGACAGTGGACATTTGGACTACATGACTTCTGTGAGGTTGTACCCGTACATATGCATTTCACAGTTCCCTACTCTGTCAAATGTGATTGGCCTGTTTCTGCGCATGGGCGGACCCAGTTGTGTCCCCTGTTCTGCAGTGTCGGTGTTGCACTTTGTGCCACATTGTCATGGGATGTGCTGTGATTGCCATGTGTGTGTGCTGCAGTGTGCCACGGGGATGGGGGACATGACCCTGGGTAATTGTGGGTGTGCAGTGTGCTACACATCGTTGTGCATGTGTGCCATTGTGCCCATCTCCCCCCGTCCCCCAGTACCTGTTCGTTACTCACCCTGTTGCTGTTGTGTCAGGTCCTCTCGGGCTGTGTCCGTACTCCCACCTCCTTGCACCATCTCCACACTGATGACTGGCCTCCATTTCCTCCAGCTCCTCCTGTGGCGCAGGACTCCCACCTCCTGTCGCCGTTGCTGCCTTTCTGTTGGCAGCGGCTTTGGGCCTGGTTTAGGTTTTCAAGTCATGCCAGCGCCTCTTGGCCTCCTCCATTGGCCTCCTCGGCACTCCGGCTGCATTCAAGGTAGTCTGATTGTGCGTCAGTTGCTGGTAGTGTTCTGTCACATCCGTGACACTGGGCTTGTTTTCCTACGGACTGCACCCCGTCTTCCTCTCCCTCTTCTCCTTGGCCTTCCCCGACCCCGTTGGTCCTTGCTGGTGTCTGTGGGGCTTGTGGGGTTCGCGTTGGCCTCTGCGCTGGGTCAGGGTGCATCCATGTTGCTACGCACTTTGAATTGTTTCTGGTGTGTTGTTTTTGTTGCTTTTATGGTGCATTTTTCCGCCAGACGCGTGGGATTTGCAGGCCTGCTGCTGGTTTTCGCTGCTTTTTGTATCGTGATTGGCCTCATCGCAGCTTTTTTTGCGTTCGTGTTTTGCATTTTTGCGGCGTGGCGTTGATTTTAACGCGGTCAGTTGATGCGTTATCTGGGGACTATCGCATGGTACCGCCGTGTTGTGAATACTTGGTTAACATGGCGTAAATTTCCCGCGATAGACTGCGATGTTGAAGGTTGCGTTAAGTAACTTTTGCGATGGTTATCACACATTCTTGAGAATATGCCCCTGAGTACCAATAAGACGAGAAGTCATAAAGCTCTCCTTACCCTTGTTAAAGTTAATCCCCCTGAAAAGTCAGGGTTCAGATATCAGCCCTGGTTTGTTCTTTTTCTTGGCACTAGATAAACCAGAGGTCTTCAAACTGGGGGCGGGCTCCCCTGGGGGGACCTTAAGCGATCCGGGGGAGGTGTGGGGCACCAGGCTCTGGCCACGAGAAACATCATGCCTTGTTTTAAGTGATAAAAAATGAGTTGCAGTAAGCCGCTTTGTAATAGGCCATCACTAACATCTTTTGTCATTTATATCCTGACTAGGAGTATGTGTAAAAGAGGTAACAGAACTTAACTTCAATGATTAAAGATGTTTAGACATATTTAAACATTGCCAATTTAACAGAATATGTGTGAAAAATTGAGGGGCGGCCCAATTATTATTTTTTTATAAGGGTGTGGGCGCGGCTTTAAGAAGTTTGAAGACCACTGATATAAACGAATCAGTCCGAGAATATGCATTTAAATATTTAGTAGCCTGAATATTTCAAGCTGCAAGCTGTTTCTCACAGTAAAACTTCACCTGGTAAATACAGTTTCTGAAAATCTCAATTTGGAGACAAACTTCCATGGCACCTAAAATGAGATTCATTCTATAGGTGGTATGAGGTGGAATGCAGCATTATGGGAAAAAGTAACATACCTGCAGCGCAAGGGGCTTGTAAATAAACCCCTATGTTCCTTATATCTGACTCCAAAAATAAACGTCTTATAACTTCTTGAAAAACATAGAAGAAGAAGATGGATATGAGGGGGCAGATTTACAAGCCCCTTGCGCCACTTTTGCGTCACTTTTAACATGGGAAAAGTGTCGCAAAAGTGGCGCAAGGGGCTTTTAAATCTGCCTCGAGGTGTTTTTTTCTCTGAGGACTAGCTGTAAAGAAGCTTAATACACCCAACACAGATAATTCTTCGCTAAAACTATTGAAACTATTCGGCAAGGTTATGAGCTCTAATTAGTGCTTTTAGTGGAAGGAAAAAGGTATGGTTGGGAACCTTGCACAAAATCATAGCCTGAGAAGCGTATATAAACATTCTTTAAAAGAAGCATGGTCTATGAAGTTTCTATTTTGACTAACAAGGAAGGGTCTTTGTGCATATGGGAAACAGGGACTGCTTAGAATAGGTCTATGCAATTTCCAGTTCCCAGGCTGATGGATGATGGCTTTTCTTCACATTGTCTTGTTGTGTAGATGTTGTTGTGTGTGCGTGCATGTGTGCATGCAGAAAATGAATAATCCAATAGGTGCATTTTTCTGTGGTTTTTATAGTTTGTTGCACTGCAAGGAGCCCCCACCCGACCTATACTGTGCCATATTTCAGTTTATCTGCTTTCCCTATAAATTCTTTTAAATCATTCAGATTAATAAATTAATTGTGGCTAAGGGTAATCTGAAGTCACAGGTATTTCAAGGTCTCACTGACCTTACTCCTTACCTGTTTCAGTATGCCAACAGATTAGGTAAGGAATGCCAAGACTGCAGTGGATAACACAGAGACATTGGTGGACCAGTCTTCGAAGGCTGAGGTGTTGCGCAGGTGAAAGAAGAGGTTTGCTGGTCTGAATGAGGTTCATCCATTGTTGGGCCAGATCTATGCAGTGTGGTTGATGAGGGGCGGGTCTTTCGGCTCTGCTTAAAAGCAGCAGCAGTAGTATACATTTGCCTCGCAGCTGTTTCTGCCATAGGTCTAGGTCACCGATTAGCATCCTGCACTGTTGTGGTTTTCTTCCTTTCTCTTGTGTTCTTCTTCTGTCTGTCTTGCACTTTCCTGAAGACACCAGACGTTATCGAGCTCTGCTCTGTATCTGCTCTGTCCGCAGTGCCGTCTTAAGGATTTTTGGGGCCGTGGGCAAGACATTTTTAGGGCCTCCCTGTTTGTAAGTTTACTGCCCAGTTTCTGCTAATTGAAGCCCGCCTGCAGCCGAACAAACTTTCAGAAACAGGGAAAATATGGATTACCAAGACCTCCAAATATCCTTAAGATGCTTCTGGGCAAAACGAGACGAATTCAGAGGTAGAAGTAGGAAGAGGAGAGAGACTAAGATATGGAAATATACAGAGAATAAGCTAGAAAAAAAGAAACTTTACTTTTCCCACGGGGCGCTTTGGAAGGTGGGGGTCCGGGGCAATTGCCCACTTTGCCCATGTCTTAAAACGTCTCTGTGTGTCCGTCTAGTCTGATGGTTTCTTTTCCACAGTCCTTCAATACTATAGCTCCCGCACCTGGTAAGAGTTACTAAGTACTTGGTTGACAGTCCCATTGGCACTGTAGATACGCAACCCACTGAAGAGATTATTGCCCTGTTATAGCAGACCTTGTGTTTCTTTAGGACACTATTACGTATGGTTGCTTCTCTATAAAGCCAGATACTTTTTATATGCTTTGTGTATGCTTGAGAAGCAGGCACCGCTTTGAAACTAAGGTGAAAGGGTTGGAGTATAGAATCCAATTTTCGCTCTCTCTCTCTTGCTCTCTCTCTCTCGCTCTCTCTCTCTCTATATATATATATATCTCTCTCCCTGTCTCTTTCTTCTTCCCTAGTTTCTCCTGCTTCGGCACAGTCTGTTAAGTACATATCAAATCCCCCCCCAGACAGGGGGCCCCATTTATGGCATTTTGGTGTAGGGCAGCAAGGCAAGGCACAGTGCTGCGCTGCCCCACGTCAAAGTGAAAGGGCAGGAAGGCACCCTATTTAAGCGATACAGTGAATTCTTGTCCTTTCTGCCTGTGCTGGTGCCGTTTTAGTAACTTAGTGCCAATGTAGGCACCCTTGCACCACGGTGCAGGCAGGATTGTTTTTGTGCAGGAAGGGGCACCTGCATGAAAACAATCCTACGAGGCATTTTCCTCTGCAGCACACATGGAAAGAGGAAAAAATCAGGAGAAATAAACATATTTCTCCTTATTATGCCTCAACTCAGAAGGCATAGGGATTTGGTGCTTCCCTAGGTTTACATCACTTTGTAAATCTGAGGCAGCATCAAATTCAATTGGTGTTGCATGGAAAAACCCACCACAACACCCAGGGAACACCTCTTGGGCGCAGGGTAAGGCGTCGCAGTGTTTCGCGCTCTGTCACCTTACTCAAGATTTAGGAGGTCACTCAAAGCCATGCAGGGTGGTTTTGTGTGGCTTCATAAATCGATATAAGAGCTCTGTGTCATGCATGGACCTCTTTATGGGGTGCAAAAGTGACACAGGGCTCTCCTAAATAAGCCACTTAGGGTCAGATGTACCACCCGTTTTTGCATGCGCAACGGGTTTGCGAACCCGTTTGCACATGCAAAAACATATTGGGCATGTACATAGCCCATTTAGCGAGTCGCAATTTTTTTGCAACTCGCTAAATATGTTTTGCGACTCGCTATTTGGAAGGGGCGTTTCCCTTCCAAATTGCGAGTCTCAAAACAAGGTACTAATGTTTTGCGACCGCAATTGCGGTCGCAAAACACTCGCAATTACCACCTACTTCAAGTAGGTGGTAATGCACTTGCAAAGGGGAAGGGGTCCCCATGGGACCCCTTCTCCTTTGCAAATGCAAGCAAAATAATTTTGTAAGGGCAGGCAGTGGTCCCTGGGACCACTACCTGCCCTTAAAAAATGAAACGAAAACGTTTCATATTATTTTTTTTTAAATGTATCCCGTTTTCCTTTATGGAAAACGGGCTGCATTTTAAAAAAAAGCTGCTTTATTAAAAAGCAGTCCCAGACATGGTGGTCTGCTGAGCCCAGCAGGCCACCATCCCTGGGAGGGCTGGCATTCATAATGGGCTCGCAAATTGCGAGTGGCTCATTAATATTAATGAGCCTCGCAATTTGCGACCCCATTGGGAATCGCAAAACTGTGCAAACACACTGTTGTACATTTCTTTTAGTGCCTCGCAATTTGCGACTCGCAATGTGTCACAAATTGCGAGGCGCTAAATGAAAGGGTCGTACATCTGGACCTTAGTGCTGAATTTCAGCAGGGTAGAAATATATCTATGCATTTCCATAGACTTCACAAATCCAAGTATTGAAAACTATTAATGAAGAATTCAAGAGTAACTTACAAACGTAGATGGATGGCATCCGCATTATTTTGGAACAGAAATTACACATGGACATGCCTACGCCAGCCCACATGTGAAACTTTTGACAGCAATAAAATAGGTGCTGTGAGAAAGTGGATGATTAGTTTGAGGTGGATGATAGTCCACCATAGGTAATCATGGCACTATTCTTGTTAGGTCCAGAAAAAGGTTTCCGTAATCTTAATCTGAGCTCAACCTTTAGTAACTATGGCACAGAGCAGACTGGCTTAACTTAAGAAAATTTGTAAAGCATTTCGAAGTACCAAAACAGTTAAAAAGTTGAAATACCAACACAATACAAATCCCACTACAATTTATAAAAATAATGAATGAATGAATGAATTAGGCATTTCTATAGCGCACAGCTACTCAAAGAGTGTCCCGGTGCTTTTAGGTACGCAAAAGGTAGGTAGACACGAGATTGTTGCTTAATAATGAGTATTTTAATGAACAAAAATATGCCAAAACAACAAAAATCCAATAAGGGGAACCGCAAATATGAATTTGTAAAGTTTTAAAGAGAGCCATAAAGCACAATACACCAAACACAGACACCTGGTCATGCTAGACTGGATAATGGTAAGGTTAGAGACCTACCACAATGGAGTGTTGGTTGGAATACAAGGCCCTGGTAGGTCCCAGTCAAAAAGTTGCCTTTGGACTTAGACATTTTTCTGGGGGAAAGGTGGTCATCGACAAGTCATCGGCATGGCAAGCTGCAAGCTGGATCCGAGTCAGGGGTTGCAAGACGGTGGGTTGATTAAAGGTGGGGTCCTCGTGTGGTCAAAGACGAAGGCAGGAAAGGCTCTGAGCATGCAGAGCCCAGCATCTTTGCCCAGGAAGGCCTTAACGGTGATCAGCTTTGGCTAAACATTGCTCTTGTTCCCGCTTTGAAACTTTTCCGGAAGTCACATCTCCTTCAGTGGGAAAACCAACAAACTGGATCTGACCGGAAATTTGACATTGACGTCCACTTCTTGGTCCTAGGTACAAGTGAGAGCAGGTCTAGCCCTCAGGCTTCTCCTCGCAGGTCACAAAAGCAGGCACAGTCCTTTTACTGTCTTCCACAGATCCAGCAGTGTTCTTAGGAGGGTAATGGAGTGCCAAGTTTATGCCCAGTGCCAGTCTGTGGGTTAGGAAAGCTTGAAGCCACTCCCTAATCAATGGGTTAAATGTTCCCAGGGATGACACTGCCCTCTTTTACAGCACTCCTTTCTGTTTTACTGTAAACTATTCCTATCACTGGAAGTGAAACCACTCCACAGTCTCAGGATGCACTACTCCAAGATCCATAGGTTCATCAATTTTAAATAAAGGTTCCAAAATCTAATTCTAAAAATGATATGTAGCCAGTTCTCGACTATTCATTCATCTTTTAATCATGATTTCCTCTCATGTCATTCTTCACTGTTGATATAATAGTAACATGTTTTGTCTCCACATGATGATAATATACTTCACTGAAATCCAGTTCTATCATCCCCTCTTCTCATAGACCCAGTGCATTTCGGGCCACAAGACCCTTCAGGGTCACTGCAACAAAGTAAAATGAATACACAGCACTGTGGGAACCACTTTGTTTTGAGGAGGAGTTTTATATAGTGCGACCTCGATCCGAAGGTATCAGAGCGTATTACAGGAGCAGAAATTTGCCTTACAGATGAACACATTCATTTTGTTAGGCACGTGGAGATTACGTGATTTGCCCAGAATCACAGGATGTTGGACGCCCCTGCTGAGACTTGAACCCAGTTTCCCAGCTTTGAGGTTTACCACTCTAGCCGTTAGGCCACTTCTCATCCATGTCCTCATACACTCTTTGATTAACAAAGAATGGAGCACTCTTCGATCATTGGCTGTCAATAAACAATTGATTTTTCAGTCAGCTGACAAAGGTAGGGGCTTAGTAGCAATAGGTGCCTCATATTATGAAAACAAAGTCAATGCCTATGTTGGGAACACTGACCCCATGGAGATGTTTCTTACCATTTTGAATGACAGCTTGAAGAAAGCCCTGGAGAGGGAATGGATCAATGACAGAACTATGCTGTTTCTCACGACTGAGCATCCTTGAAGACCCGTAATGTATATGCTTCCAAAGATTGATAAATACCCTATAGATCCGCCATTCAGGACTATTGTGTCGGCATGTGGCTCGCTGCATGATCCAGTAGGACAATATTTGGATTGAATTTTCAGCCGTTTGTGAAACAATGGAAATCCAATGTTAAAGGCACTACAGCTTTTCTCAACACATTGTCCAAGTTACCTGTTGAGAACATTACAGATTGTTTTTTGTGTACTACTGATATTAACTCTTTGCACACTTCTATTCCACATAATAAGGGTAAGGAAGTAGTGGAGTGGGCTTTACTGCAACCAGACGAGATTGGAGCAAATAAAGTTTTTCTTTTAGAACCTTTACATTTTGCTCTATACCGCAGCAATTTCCAATGGCAAGAGAGCTTCTAACTGCAAAAGAAAGGAACATTAATGGGTTTTTCAGGAGCACTTAGATATGAAAATATTTTCATGGCTAAATTTGAAGAAGAATTTATTTTCAAAGATGAGCAGTGGCAGGAATATCTCATTTTCTGTACAGTGTTACTTCTTGATATCGAATGCGTTTCTTTAAGTTCTTGAGAACAAAGTAACTACATTGAAATCTAGAAACAAACATATTCAATTCATTCACCGGGTTCATAAACTTTAAATAGCATTTCTAGACCTCTGGGTTAAAATAACATCCACTAGCATTCAAACGAGCATTTATAAGAAATCCACTGACAGGAACAACAGTCTACATTTTCAAAGCTTTCATCAGCCAGCTCTTAAACAACATTTACCATTTTTTGAAATTCATCAGGTTGAAAAAGATTATTTCTGATCCAGAAGATTTGAAAGTGGCATATGATTTATTTCAAACCAGGTTTCTATATAGCGGGTACCCTCAGACTATGCTAGATCATGCTTTAAAATAAGCACAAACTCTTCAAAGGGAAATTTACCCGAGAAATCTATGAAACCAGACTCCAAAAGGATGGTTGTGTGCTGAAATATTCCACCAAGTCACAAGCTATAAAAAGAATCATCGGCAAACGGTGGCAAATCTTACAAAGTAATCCAGATTTTGAAAGGTTTATTCACTGAAAAACTGATATTCGCGCACAGTAGATATAAAAACATCAACAAAATCTTATCCTTGAGAAGCCTAGAGGAACATGGCAATAATCGAGGCACTAAGAAATGCTTGAATCGAGTTAATTGAAACAACATTATTCTGGGTAACACTATGGCACACCCTAGAAGTGGAAAAATCATCAGATTGAAGCATTTTGTGAATTGCAACAACAAGAAAGTAGTGTATGCATTAAAGTGCCCATGCGATATATTTATGTCGCGAAGACAGAAAGAAAAATAAATCTACGGATAACAGAACACAAAAGTAATATTCATAATAAAAGAAAGAATCAAGCGTGGCTACCCATTTGGTTGACGCAGGTCACAATATATTACAACAGCGTTTTCAGATATTGGAAGAAGTCACAACGAACATTGGGATTAATAAAAGCAAAAAACGTTTGCAAACTGAATTGTTTGGAATTAGAAGACTGGATACAATGCAACCATATGGCATCAATCAATCAATCACAGAATTTGTAAAGCGCGCTACTTACCCGCGAGGGTCTCAAGGCGCTGGGGAGAAAAAAAGGGGGGGGGTGCTGCTACTGGTCGAACAACCAGGTCTTGAGTAGCCTCCTGAAGGTCAGCAGGTCTTGGGTCTGTCGTAGGCTTAGTGGAAGGGTGTTCCAGGTCTTGGCGGCGAGGTGGGAGAAGGATCTGCCGCCGGTGGTGGTTCTTTGAATGCGAGGGACGGTGGCGAGGGAGAGGTCGGCGGAGCGGAGTTGGCGGTTGGGGACGTAGAAGAGGAGTCGTCTGTTGAGGTAGGCTGGGCCAGTCTTGTGGAGTGCCTTGTGTGCGTGGATGAGGAGTTTGAAGGAGATTCTCCTGTCGACGGGGAGCCAGTGCAGGTTCCTCAGGTGGGGGTGATGTGGCTGTGGCGTGGTACATCGAGGATCAGGCGTGCGGAGGCGTTTTGTATGCGTTGCAGTCGCTTGATGAGCTTGGCCGGGGCTCCCGCGTGAGGGCGTTCCCATAGTCCAGTCTGCTACTGACGAGGGCCTGGGTGACTGTTCTTCTTGTGTCTGTCGGGATCCACCTGTAGATCTTGCAAAGCATGCGGAGGGTGTTGAAGCAGGAGGATGAGACTGCGTTGACTTGCCTGGCCATGGAGAGCGTTGAGTCGAGGATGACTCCCAGGTTGCGTGCGTGGTCGGTGGGTGTCGGGGCTGCTCCCAGCGTCGTTGGCCACCAGGAGTTGTCCCAGGCTGAGGGGTTGGAGCCGAGGATGAGGACCTCTGTCTTCTCCGTGTTCAGTTTTAGTCGGCTGATCTTCATCCAATCGGCGACGGCCTTCATTCCTTCATGGAGATTGGCTTTGGTGGCGAGGGTGTCCTTGGTGAGGGAGAGGATCAGTTGAGTGTCGTCGGCGTAGGAGATTATGTTGAGGTCGTGCTGTCTGGCGATGCGTGCGAGCGGGGCCATGTAGATGTTGAACAGTGTTGGGCTGAGGGACGATCCCTGGGGTACGCCGCAGATGATCTCGGAGGCTTCGGATCGGAATGGTGGGAGGCGGACTCTCTGGGTTCTGCCGGTGAGGAAGGAGGTGGCCCATTCCAGGGCCTTGTCTCGGATCCCTGCGTTGTGGAGGCGTGTGCGTAGAGTGCGGTGGCAGACAGTGTCGAAGGCGGCGGAGAGGTCCAGCAGGATGAGGGCTACGGTCTCACCGTTGTCCAGCAGGATCCTGATGTCGTCGGTGGCGGCGATGAGGGCAGTCTCAGTGCTGTGGTTGCTGCGGAACCCCGATTGGGATGGGTCCAGGATGCTGTTTTCTTCGAGGTATCGGGTTAGCTGTTTGTTGACAATCTTCTCGATGACCTTGGCTGGGAACGGAAGCAGGGAGATGGGCCGGAAGTTCTTGAGGTCTCTCGGGTCCGCCTTGGGTTTTTTGAGTAGGGCGTTGATCTCTGCGTGTTTCCAGCTCTCTGGGAAGGTCGCGGTCTCGAAGGAGAGATTGATGACGTTGCACAGGTGGGGTGCGATGGAGCTGCTGGCTTTGTTGAAGATGTGGTGCGGGAAAGGGTCTGACGGGGAGCCGGAGTGTATTGTGCTCATGGTCTTGATGGTGTCCTCAATGTTAAGTTGGAATACTCTTATTTTTTGTGAAATCATTCATCATGTATTACATTCAGATGTTGTGTTTGTTAATATGCTTTAATGGTATTTGCTCATCAGTTGTGAAATCAGGTTAATTGTTTAATTTTATTTGTTGTTGTTTTGAAAAATTCCAAGATATGTCCTGTATTATACATGTCTTTCAATCCATGATCCAGCTCAGAATGAGCATATTATCTGTTTATTAATGTTTGTAACCATTTGATAGCATACCATGTTTTTTGAGTTTCAATATGAGTATTTCATTCATGTAGATTCCAGCATTATCTCTCTGCTGTTGATCGGATTCTATCAATTGTTGCTTTTATTTCGGGATTTTTACTCCATCAGTGTTTTGCCTCAGTCGACTTTATTTCACTTTCAATTTTCATTTTGCAGATTTGTTTGCCCTGGGTTTAATATGGTGTAGGACACAGGGAAGGACACGGTGGAGGGATAGTCTTTTTTACTGTTTTCTTCTTAAATCATGGAGCCTCTAAGTACGGTACGTCCGAGGTACCGGGTTTGCACTTGCCTGAGAGACCACTGAACACGGATCAGAGTAACATTCTGGAGAGTAGATGTTGTAACAGCATCTGTAAGTTTCCTTTGATGTTTTTCGTCGTAGGTAGGGACACAATGCACTTTAATACTGTTTTATATTTTATGTACTTGCGGGGACACATTATTTACTTTCTTTGCTCACCGGCCTAAGTTTGAGGGCGATTTTCACTTTGCACAGTATTTTTGCACTGTATTCTACACCTAAGGCAGGATACTCTCTTGTGGTATGCTTACATAACATCACACTCAGTGCTACGTTATATTATTATTATTATTATTATTGGAGATTTGCAATGCACACAGCTACCCGGAGGGGTTTCTCGGCGCAGGATAGAACAGATATGGTGTCCCAGGACAAGCATCTAGAATAGCCAAGTCTTCAAATTCTTGTGAAAGGCAAGTAATACATTTCAGTTTCTAAGGCCGTCAGGAAGAGAATTCCACAGTTTAGGCCCAGACTAGGCAAAGGAGCGGCCCTTCATGCGGGTTAGATGGAACCTTGGCACTGAAAACAACGCATGACGCAAAGATCTCAAGGATCAAATAGGCAGATAAGGAGTTACCAGTTCCTGAATGTAACGGGGTGCCAAGCCTTGTTTAGCCTTAAACATATAGCTTAATGCCCTAAATTCAATGCGTTTGGAGACCTTGAGCCAGTGGAGTTCGCGAAGCAGATGGGAGACTAAAGCATACTTAGGTAATCGAAAGAGCAGCAGCATTTTGAACAATCTACAAGCAGTGTATCAAAGTCTTATCCGCACTCAGGTACAGCTCATTGCCATAATCCAATCTGGATATGCCCAGAGCCTGAATAAAAGTCCTTTGAGCTGCTAAGGGAATTAACCAAAGAATCTTTTTCAGCCATTTAAGGACTGAAAAGCAGTTTACTTATAGAGTGAACGGCATACGCTGAATACGGTGGTCCACGAGTGTCAAACTTTAACGAATGTCAACATGATTTATATGATATTAACTTTGGTATGTCACGCTTTGACTTTGGTGGACAGTTTTTAGATTTGTACACTTTGGGATTCTGCATGAATGATTTGGTGCTTTTTGAGACTATTTTACGGTGGGTTATTCATTTGATGCATCATGGGCATATGGTTATACTGATAGTATCACACACGCTTGTGAGCAGCACCTTATTAATAGTGCATTAGGACATAGATGAGAAGAGGTTCTCACAGTGCTGTGTATTCATTTTGCTTTGTTGCAGTGACCCCTGATGAAGGATCTTGTGGCCCGAAATGCTTTGGGTCTAAGAGAAGAGAGGATTATGTAACTTGATTTCATTGAATTATATTATCATCCTGTGGAGACAAAACATGTTACATTTATGTTAACAGTTAAGAATGGCATAAGAGCAAATCATTATTAAAAGATGAATGAATAGTCTTGAACTGGCTGCATATCATTTTTGGAATTATATTTTGGAACATTTATTTAAAATTGATGAACCTATGGGCCTTAGAGTAGTGAATCCTGGGACTGGGGAGTGGTTTCACTCCCAGCGATAGGAGTTGTTTAGAGTGTGTGCACACTTGGGACAGAGCACACACTAGGACACCACATGACATATGAATAATAAAGTTGTTAAGTATGAGTTAAACATCCGGCAATAAAAAGTTTGGGTGCACTTAAGGAACATTACTCTATTACTGTAAACTATCCAGCAGTGCAGGTCCCTACCTAAAACCAAGATGGAAGAATCTTTCTTCACTTGTACAGAGCTCCTGTGACCACCCTAGAGGTGTAGCCAGGGAAAACAGCAAACTGTCCCCTGTGGTCACTCAAAACCAGTTCTGGCTGCAGTTTCTCTCCCACTAGGATAGGTGCCTGGCTGGCTAGCAGGACAAGAGATGGGAAGACCCAGGTGTGAGCTACATCTGCCTGTGATAGTGTAGGTATCCTTTGAAGTTAATTAACTTCCGGGACACAGCCTAGATGGCCATCCTGTCAGGGAAAGGTCAACCCTTCTCCCTTTGTATCATCTCTGGGAGCCACTTCACACCTAAACAAGGAGCCATTTAGCTCCTGGGTGAAAGTGAACACTGGCAGAAAGACACACGTGGCTCAGGCAGGAAAATGACAACTTTCTAAAAGTGCCATTCTCAAAACAGTATTATATAATCTGACTTGACTATTAAATGGATTTTAATGTACTATTAAAATGAATCTTTGAATCATTTTCCTATCTTCTCCCAAACTGAAGTTAGGAATTATAAGGTGTTATGATTTAACCAATTTGTTTCCTATGGGAAAGTCAGTCTTGTCACAGTGAAAAATAACTTTGGAGGTTTTTCACTACCAGGACATTTAAAACATGAAATATACATGTCCTATTTTTTAAATACCATACACCCTTCCCTATGGGCATTGAGGGCCTACCTTATTTGTGACTTATAAGTATCAAAATTGAATGTTTAGGCCTGGCAAAAAGTATATTTTGCCAGGTTGTATGGGCAGGCTTAAAGCTGCACACCCAGTCTGCAGGGGCAGGCTTGGAGACATGTTTTACATTTTCACATTTGCAGGGCACAATATATGCTGCAGTCTACTAGTGACCTCTAACTTACAGGCCTTGATACACTTTTGTGCCATACACCAGGGGCTTATGAGTAAGTTAAATGTGACAATCAGGAGTACAGCCAATTTCAGCATTTTTGAGGGGTCAGAGTACATGCACAGGAGCCTGGTTAGTAGTGCCCCAGTGCGCAGTCAACAACACATCAGCATCAGTTCAAAACATGTGGGTAACGATACAAAAAGTTTTTTTACAGGTGCAGATATTGGGAAAACTGTAAATATGCATACGTGCATTTAAATATCAAAGAAATAATTATGACAGAGTGGGAGGTAAGTGTAAAGCTACACATTCTGTCATGACCTGCACTAAGGACTTGAATATATCTTTCGGCACTTTTAAGAATGAGCATAATACTCTTAACATTACAGAATGGGACACAGACTACTGCGTTGCCCTTCTATAATGCAGATTGTGCCAGTGCTACACGTACGCTGGCTCGACCTCAAGGGGGTGGTCCTTCGTCTGCATTGGGACATGGACTCATGCAAATGAGGAAACACTTTGCGCCTGCCCCGTGCCATATTACAGATATTATCACAGAGACAAAAGCACTGACAGAGGGCTACCCTTCAAAGAGGGGAAAGTGGGTCACATGGCCCCCAGACATATCCCTGCAGTTGGGTGCAGTCAGTCACTACAGAAGCCTGCAGGGCGATCTCTGCCCAACTTTTAAAAGCAGGCCAGGTTGCTGGCTACACAGTGAAAGGAAGACTGGATGTTTCAAAAAGCTGGTCCGCCTTACATTAATGCCCTACCTCCAGGACACAGACATGAGTCTGGGGGCACCACAATAACTGTAATAGGCTGCACTGTCTTAGTCTGTGCCTGGCACACCCATTTAAAGGTGTGCCACCACCACACAAAGAGAGACAGTGCACTGTACATATAATGTGGGCCCTGGTGTCACTAATAAAGTTATGACAAGCAATACAGTGGAATGTGCTCAAAAGTGCATAAGTAGTGGAGTAGCAATAGGGCAAGTCACTCTGAGAAGAGGTGACTGGCGAAGTCTAATATTTGTTTAAATGGAGAATGCAAAGGGGTGAACAACTGCATTACTGTATTAATTTTGTCAGGAACAATGACACCCAGTTGGCCAAATAACTTAGAATAGTTTACATAGTGTAGAGTCAAACTACTCCTTTGAGAAAATGCCTCACCAGCGCCATTTTGGCCCTAACATTTTTGTGACATTCAGAAATAGGACAATTATGTCTGAAAAGAAACAATAGTCCAAAAATATTTTAGATTAATAAAAAATACTGCAATTAAAAACAAGATAAAAGCAGTTGAAATTCAATCAAATATATAGATAATAGAGACTTTTCGGATCCACTGCAGTGTGTGCTCTCAAATGAAATATAAAGCTACACAAAGCAAATAACTTTGCTGATAAGAAATATATACATACAAGGGAGATAACAGCGATTTTAGTAGAGCATTCCATCGTGCTGAACATTTGAGATAGGGTTCAAGTTCCTAAAAGTAATACATTTTCAATGAAAAAAGAATGCGCCTAGAATTAGAGTTCACAATATGAAATGGGAATTGAGGAGACTGATCAGGAAAAATCAAAAAATAATTTTCACAGAAAAAGTTGTATATTTGTGGAAAAAACGTCCCAACATATACGGAAAGTAACATGTAAATAAAACAACTTGGGAAGCCCGATGAAGGAAGGATAACGCTGGAGACAAATATCTGCATGCCAAGGCCAGTGTGGGGAATACGAAAGCACTAGTGGTCCAACAACAGCCTACAAACGTGTTTGTTGAAATTTAGTTCACACAAAGATGCAGCATTTTTGCTGTAATTATAGACCTATTTACAGGCTACTCATTCATTTTGTTTTGAAAAAAGACAACGGAGTCATGAAACGAAAAACTCCCTGAAACTCTTAATTTAATAGGTTGGGGTTCAACACGAGCACAAATGTGATTTCTTCTAAAATAAAAAGGGAAATTTAGGGGCATATGTACAAGCCCCTATCGCCACCACAACGTCACCTATAGTGACGTTGTGGTGGTGATAGGGGCTCCGCCTTATGTACAAGGCAGCGTTAAGCCACTTAACGTGGCTTCACGCTGCCTTGTACATAAGGCCCCCTATCACGCTAACCTTAGCAGGGCATGGGCTGTGGGTGTTGCGGTGGGCGTTCCACCGCAATACCCATTCTTTTTGACGCTGCCCCCTATGTACAAGGGTGGCGTACATATGAGGCAGCCCCAAAATTAAAACCAGGTAAAAACTGGTCTTAAGATGGCAAAACGAGGAGAAATGCATTATTTCTCCTCAGTTTTGCTTTTTCCCTGTGTCCTGCCTTGTGCAGCACACATGGAAAAATCAAAATGCCATTGTTTGTTTATGTACAGGAAGTTTTCCTTCCTGAACATAAACAATCTTTAAAGAAAATGCAATTTTGTCACTTTTATGTGTGCTGCATGAAGCAGCATACATGAAAGTGACAGAATGGCATTTTAGGATTGTTTATGTGCAGGAAGGGACACCTTCCTACACATAAACAATCCTCCCCTGCACGCAGATACCCTTGCACTCTGGTGCAAGAGTGCCTGTGTTGGCGCTAATTTGCCATCGCAGGGGGAAACGCAAGGCTGCACCACATTCTAGTAAATATGGTGCAGCCTTGCGTTTCAGAAATGGAGGAGAGAGGCGTTAAGCCAGGAAGGCTAACGCCTCTCTCCTCCACTTCCTTGTACATATCCCCCTTAGTTTTTAGTAACCACTGCAAATGATTTTACTTATAGTCTGCCTATGAAAAAAGTCAGCAACTATTCTTCCAAATCCAGTTTGTCGTACACCCCGCAGCACTACGCTGCTTTGTGAACGTAGTGTTATATAGCAATGATTCCTTAGAGGTTTTAGCACAGGTATATCTGGCTCAAATAAAAACTCCTGTACCTTCAGTTAAATACCATTCATTTAACGCATATTGTTACAATAATTAAGCAACCTCTTAGGTCAAGAGCTCCTAAAATTCAAAACAAAAATAATTAGCATTTCATATTTTTCAGATATATTAGACTCTAATGTTTACTGTGCATGAGTACCGTAAAACACAGCGGGGTTTAATTGGAAAGTGACTAAACAATCTATCACACACTTGCGTTAGGCAAATAGATGCCAAGACTGTTAAATTGAGTAGGTAGTGATAATAAAATCAATTTTTTATTGAACAGTTTCTTTTCCTATCAAATCTTTCCTCCCTCCCACGACTCTGCTTTGGATTTGTAGGCAAGCTGTGAAGATTTTTCTTCCACTGCCAGACTCTAGAGTACTGCGCTGCTTGAACATCACCTCAAACCATAGCTCAAGCTGGAGCAGTTTCAGACATGCAACACATTTGCTAAAATGGGTCCATTTAAACTACTTCTATACCCAAGCCTGACTTTCAGTAACTCACAGGTACTGAACTATTATTTTACTAATATAGTGATAAAATAAAATGAAATATAAATCAGGCTCAGAATAATACAACCAATACAAGAATTTATTAGGCCTGCTGCTGAGGGCTTTAACAGTTGTTAAAAGACCCGAACCAGAGTTGTAGGCCTGAGCCACAGGTGAGGGCCTATAACAAGGAACAGGGCCATTAAGAACTGGTATTTCTTGAGGCAGAAACTATATAATGCTATTATTGCCCTCTACAGACAGAGGGTAGAATGTTCTAAAACAAACAGGGAGAAACAAAGGCAAGCATAGGAAGTTTTGGAGCAGAAGGTCTATGCAAGCCATTATTGGCCCCAAGCAACTTCATTGTCTTCAGTAGAGCTGCCAACATTTCAAGTGTTTTAATATAGCCCTAGAGCCCGACATAGCGTGCTCTCCCTGCCATTAAAGGCCCGCTCCAGCATTAACAAGGGAGCAGGCCTTTAATGGCCGGTAGAGCCCGCTCCGGAGGGCTCTAAGGCTATTAGAACATTTCACCCCTTGAGGGCAGAATGTTCTAATTTGTAAAACAAAGGCCTCACAGAGCCCGAGGGGGTTGAAATTCCGTTGGGCTCCGTGAGGCCTTTCTTCACAGCAACAGGTGTGAACAAACATTGGAATGTTGATGCTCCAGGCTTCTACCAGCCATTAGAAACCAGGAGCCCTCCACTGTCTTCAATGTAGCACTCAACATTCCAGTGTTCTAATACATCTTAAACAGGACCTTGACAGGCAGGTGGCAATCACTTCACCCTTCGTAGAGGTTGCCAATGTTCGTTCTTGGAAAACATGAGAGACACAGACCCTGTTGAAGGTTCCCCATCATTGAAATTAGGCTGCCTCTATGAAGGTGTGCCCTCTTTGAGACCAGTTTGGTTTTATTCCAGTCTTTTCTGTGACTCATCCAAGTATTTACAGGAGTTAGACATGTTTACATAAGGGAAACCTTTGTTAACAACCGTGTTTTTTTTTCTATATGACAAAAAATATTACTCATGGAAATTCATGATTTTTATAACTGAGCCTGGTGTAAAATACAACGTCTCACAGGAAATGCACTGTGAATAATTCACTTCTGAAGGACAAACAAGATAAAATGTTGCAAGGAAAAAACTTTGTGAAATAGGCACTTTATGTGGAGATGGTAAAATAAAGAAGCAATAGGTCAGAGATGCAGATGGACCCATGATATTTGTTAAATACTACTTGTAGCTTCTACTGGAGGACCTGATGCTGGAGAGCTGAGTTGTGCAGACAAAAGTCACAGCTGTCTGAAAATGTAACTTTCCCAAGTGCTGAAAGACACTTCACCTGCTGTCTTTGTCTGACTAGGTTTCTGGTGTGAATGTGGGACTTAACTATTTAGTGCAAGTTTTATTCTTCTCTCATTCACTGGTCTGATTTGACAGAGGAACATAGATCTGGCATTTGGGAACAACTTCTGCTGCCAAGCTGATGGAGAAAACTGCACAATTTCCATGGATTTACATCAAGGGGCGTGGATGTTTCTCCATAAAAGTGACTGAGTCAACCATTGGAAGAAACACTTGCTTCAGCTGAAAATCTAATGAGTGTTACATTTGTTAGAGAGTAAAACCAGTTGTTCACTTTGAGCTCGATTTTAAGGCGTTGTGATTTAACCCACAGTTGCAATCAATCAATCAATCAATCAATCAATCAGGGGCTTTTAAGCAGGCTACTCACCCGTGAGGTTCTCAAGGCACTGGGGGGGTGGGTGTGCAGCTCCAGGTCAGTCGAAAAGCCAGGTCATGAGGCTTTTCCTGAAGGTGTGCAGGGTAGGGGAGCGTCTGATGTTGACTGGGAGCTGTTTCCAGGCCTTGGATGCGACGTAGGAGAAGGCCCTTCCACCTGCTCTGGTTCCGCAGATGCGCGGGGTCTCTGCTAGGGCAAGGTCGTATTCCACGATATGGACTCCACAGCAAAGAATACCCAAACCTCTGGCCTGTGGATTATCCTCATTGTCTCCCCATGTACAAGCAGAAGAATTCAGTCTATTTATATGGCTTTTATCTTCACTCCTGTTGTTCGCTACTACTTTGAGGTGAAATCTATGTGTCTTGCAGTACAATACATAACCCTTGCCTGCAAAAAATAAACTCAATGCTAGTGGAATTCCCTCCGCCAAATATGGGCACTGTAAATGTGGGGGTATTTTATCAATTCCCACATATATGGTTTCTACTACATGCAGTGGCTTGGACAGTTGTTTCAGAGCATGTTAAGGACACACTGCATACCTTTTTATGAAAGTCTTTTGCTCTCGTCACAGGAACTGGTAAAGTAGAGGAATGAGGTGAAGTGTCCTAAGATGGTCCAGGGACAAAAAAGTTATCTCATCTGAAAAACCTGACTCTTCACAGCCCTTATCAAAAGGGTCTTGGAAAAAGCAGAGACATTTTGGAATGCGGATGACTGGTTACAGTGGCTTTCTAGAGTCAATAGAAAACTTAAAAGGAGTCAAATTTCCTACCAAAACTTAACTATATAAAGCATCCCCTTGTCAAATTGGGAAATACAATTCCCCTGTTCAGTGGTCTGTAAAATAAATGAAGCAGACAGGTGAAAAGGGGAAGATTGGAGGTGTGCCATCAATGGGAGCCAAAGCAAAGGTTTAAATAATATAATACATTCCAGGATTTGCATAGCTAGGTGGATTTTTTACATAATCAAAGACACTAAACTATACGCAGGATGAAATACATGAACTCTTATGGAAACCTTTGGCTTTCAATGTACATATGACTTCCAACAGTCGGAATCTGAGAAACTGGTTAGATTTCAAAAGCAACACATGAGAACAGTTCTCCAAGGAGAAATCTTATTGGAGCATCTTCAAGCAAATTCCATACTTCAAGGCCTTCAGGTAAAAATATCCCAGTACTATTATCAGAAGATCTGGAATACAAGTTGGGATTCAGTAGCATTAGGACTAAGTGTTCCAGAGATTCAATGTTTTTCTCAATCTAAACAGCTGAAAGACAGAGTGAAAAATGTATTGGAAACTATCTTGGATTTCGAGGAAGCGATACGAAGGAATACCGGCCTCTCAGACGCTAAATCATTAATTGCACAAATTAAGGAGGAAATTGTGGAATTCAATTCCAATCCCAAGCTACAAAAAAACTAAGAAGCTACAGAAAAATATATTGAATTATTAACTAGAAAGCGCCTGTCTGCCTCTGCAGTTGAATCCTCGACTCCCATGGAAAGCACTGGAGTGTTACAACAATGCCAGGGAAGAAGCAAGTACATATTTATTTATTTCTCTGAATTCTTCCTCCTTTGACTCTAATAGTGATAACAGTCCTTCCACCAGCAGTTCTTAACAAGCCTGAAGAGAGTTTTTTCAGGCAAGTGCAAGAGGGAAGACAGAATCAAGGCTTAGGAAAAATACAAACCAGAAGACAGGCGACGCGCTAGAAAACATAAGGGACACCCCAGTACACACTATCTACACAAGGGAGTCCTCAGCTAATCAGAAACACAGCTAATTTCAAGAGGGATATCTTTTTTCCCGAGGAATCTAATAAATGTGTGCATGTTTGAACAGAATTTAGCCGGGTCTTTTGGACAATGAGGTTAAAAACTTTTTGGGGAAACAAATAACAGCAAAACTCTATAGGAATAATTAACTTCAAACAACCAACCACCTTTTGCCCTCCATCACAAAAAGTACCAATAGAGGTACTATCATTTGAGAAAACAGTATTGAGGTAATTAGCCAAGATAGATTCAAAGAAGACTTATAAGGCCAAATGTGGACACAGAAGAATTCCTAGCCAAAAAAGACTGCCAGTGGAAAAAGATATAATCATAAAACTGCCAAACAAAGGCAAAGACATTCAGCATTACAAAATAAAAATTGTCTGTCAATTGAGGAACTAAGAACATTGCAGGAATATAAAACAAACCCTACAAAGGAGATACAAAGTGAATTCAGAAAGGTTCTGTCCAAGGGTTTAGAAGAAGGATGGCTTACTAAAAAAGAGTTTGACTTCCTTGTTAAATAGAATCCAAGAACTCTGGGCTTATATGCACTTCCTAAGATTTGTAAACATGCACAAAAACCACCAGGAAGATTAATTGTTTGAAGCACAGATTCCATATTGGAACTTTGATTAATTATTTGGACATCTTTTTCAAACCATTCATAGAAACTGTATCCCTCTTTATGTAAAAAACACTATGGATATCGTAAATAAAAAATAACAAATTGAATATATTATTTTTTTTTTTTTTTGTCCTTTTATAGTCTTTTTAGTAATTAAAATTTACTCTACTTTTCTAATTCGGTTTGCTATTTTTATTGCTCGGTATTTTGCGTGTATTACATTTTTGGCACTGCATACATATGTTATATATTTCCCTAAGTAAATCCTATGGCCATCAGGGGAGCGAGCTCAGATTAATTTAGTGATTTATTGGTTTCACCTTGATGAGTGAATGTAACTATTCCCCAAGTATTAATCCAATATCGTACACAATTTTATTGCCAGTTCAAAGGGACAGACATTAGGTGTGTTTTTGCCTTAGAGATGGCTGTTCTCTTCATGGCAAAATATGAGGAAAGAGGGATATATAATAAAAATCCATTTTATGAAAACATCACGCTGTTCAAAAGATATATAGACAACATCCTTGTACTTTGAAAAGGAACACACAAAGAACTAATCCTCTTTCATGAATGGCTTATTGAACACTCTCCTCGTACAAAACTGGCATTAAATTGAACCAAAATGGAAAGACCTGCCTGGTTCTAAAAATAAAGCATGAAAGCAGACAGATGTTCACAAATCTATTTAGTAAAGATACATATAATAACACATTTTTATATTAGCCCAGTTTCCATCAAAGGAATTTGGAGAACGATTTGCCAGTCAGACAATTTCTATGAAAAAAACTGAACTGTTCTACAAAAGAATCTTACTTTGAACATGCCAACAAACCTTTATGCAAATTGAGAGAATTAAATTATCTAAAATGACTACAAATGAGATGTTTAATAAGAGTATGGTTCACTCCAAGGGAAATGTTGTTGATACCCATGAGAAAGGAAGATACATAACAACTGGTCTGTGTCCCTACATTCAACAAGTGCACAAATAGGATTAAATAAATCATAAGACAAAACTGGCCCATTTGGTTGGGGTTAGAATCCAGCCTAAATGGGCCACTATTTGCTATAAAAAGAAATACAAACCTGAAAGATAACTTAGGGAGACCTAATATAGAAGACAAATCCCCCAAAAAATGAATGAGAAGATTGTACAACCTGCCTCCAGTGATGGGCCCCCATAAGAGAAGAAACTGTACAGTCTGTGTGCAGACCTTAGAGAGTCCTGAATTGTTTTATCAAGAAATCAACATTACAAATCTAGAGTTTAGGAACTGCAATTCCAAAAATATAGTCTATATCATCCTATGCCCATGTGGAAAGCGAAGGTCAGAAAAATAAATCAGGCTATTCGAAACAGGATTATACAGCATATATCATGGATTAGATTTAAATATTGTCTCCCTTCCTTGATCCATCACTTTATTAACGAGCAGCTGACTTGGAATGTAGTGCCCACAAATCAGTTTTCAGAAGACAAGAAGGAAGTGCTTTTGATAAGGAAGCAAATGTGATATTAATGCTCCACACAGTAGAAAATGAACTTAATGAGCTATTGGAATCTAATAATATCTTTTAACTTAATTCATGATGAATGAATCAGTTTTGATGCAGCTGGCTTAAACCCTATTTGACAAAAAAGGTAACTAGCCAATAAGAACTTAAAAAAGTGGGATAAGATAAATCTTTACCAGTCTGAGATTATACTGTAGGAATATCACAAAGCACCTAAAAAAGCGTGTATTGAACTAAAGGTCCAAGATTCCCAAAAAGGGTGGCATTGTGTGCAGTAATGAAATATTTCCTATATACTTTAAAAGCAAACTACAGTTCCAAGAATCCCAATGAAGGGTGGCATCTTACACACCTATTGAGCAATTCCCACAATCCTGTAGCAGAAAAAGCGAATTATATTACAAAATTTATTTAGGAATTGAATTGCAAAATATTAGAATATTAATGCCAAGGTCACTCTAAATAATGCCAAGGAGTAAAATAGATAAATCAGACAAAGATGAATACTTAAAAATTGCAATTGCTATAATACTAAGTGAACTACAGTTCTCAAAATCCCAATGTAGGGGTGGTATTTCATACATAAATGGAGGAGACCCCACAAACCTGAAGAAGTAAAAGTAAATTGAAATTCGAACTGCCAATTTATTAAAATAATAATGTCAAGATCGGAGTGAGAGATGCAAGCGGAAATATGTATGTGAATGGGAACTGTGACCATTAAGATGATACCTTTAAGCCACAAACAAAGAAGCCATATTGCTTAATCCAAGTGGAACAGCATGTGAACTTTTGCAAATCAGGACATGCCAGTATGAGAACTACATACCCGCAATCCACTGAGGATAAGTGTTTTTTGGCATTAGTAGATAAAAGTCAAATCACTTGAGACTGTAGTAATGGCTGCCTCAATCCACTAGTAGACAAAGGAACTTTGGGTCATCAGTGTCTGAAGCAACCACTGGGACAGTCAAGAGAATTAACCTTTTTGAAAAAGGTACAGTGGATGCACCCAGGCTGAGGGCAGGGACCAATCATGCTGGGCCAATAGTTTTTGTGAAGAAGAAAACCAATTTTCCTTCTCATAAGATTAACCTGCACCGGGATAGCACCTAAAGGTAGGCACCGGGCAGCGGGTCAATGATTTGCAAACTAAAGCCAACAATAAGATGTTGTTCTTATGTTTGTTTTTAACAAAAACATCTTTCAGCCATAAGACCAATTGAATAGTTGAGTAATGATTTCCAAAGATAAAAAACCCAGGGTACCAAGAAAGGTGCATGGTGTGTCTCACTGATTAAAACAAAGATCTTAAAAGACAATTTTGTCTTTGCTACAGATTCAGGGGCTTATTTGCAAAGAGCTTGCGCCGCCAATGTGTCGAACATTTTGACGCATAGGCAGTGCAATCACTCCTCCATATTTACAAGGTGACGTATTTCTGAGGATGTGTCACTTTTTGGACTTGTGCGACAAAAGGAGCCTGCGTCGGAATTGCCTGCATCACATAAGTATTAATATCTGCACGGTAGGCGTTTAGTCATAATTTCCAGCTTAAAAGTGACACTTGGCTATTTATGACATTTTTGAAAAGTGACGCGGTGTTTGCATTAGTGGCACAACGTTGCGGTAACGTCAAAATTCCTGTACCTGTGAAACCCATGCGCAGGAAAGGATGCATCGACTTTGAAATATAAACAGAAGCTGGATAGAACAGTTTTGCAGCCAGAACTATACCATGGAGGTAGTTATTTTTCAGCTGGGAGCTGCACAGATATGACCACCACCATCCACCCCACCCCAACCACCTACCTCCCCCCTCACCACCACGAAGACAATGCAGGAGAAGGGAGCGCATTTATCTCTAGTGGACCTCAGGAATGAGGAGGTAATCACTTGTTATCAGCTGAGGAGGCAGTCCCATGTAAACCTGCTACACCTGATTGCCCAAAGGCTACAGCCAACAGCTACCAACTTCCCTTCACAGGTGAAGCTCATGGAGGTACTACATATGCTGGAGTTGGGGTCCTTCCAGCCAACAGCTGCCAGAGTGGCTGGAATTTCCCAGCCATCTTTCTCCTCATTCCTTCCCTTGGTCCTGGATGTCATCATACGGCTGACACCCCGCTACCTTCTCTTCCCCAACACCCAGAAACTGCAGCTGGAGACCAAGCAAGGATTTTATGCCATTGCTGGGTTTCCACACGTGCTGGGTGCCATGGAGTGCACACATGTGCAACTTGTACCTCCTGCAGCCACAGCACATCTCTACAGGAACCGGAAGCATACACACTCCATAAATGTCCAGGCCATTGTGGACCATCGGGGCCTCTTCACCAACATGCTGGCAAAATACCCTGGCAGTGTGCATGATGCCTAAATATTCAAGTACTGCATTATCAATGACCAATTCCAGAATGGACAATATGGAAATGGCCTACTTGTAGGTAAGCTACACTCTAATACCTAGCGCACCCATTAACAGGTAGAAATGAATGACATTATACCCATGACTGTGTCTGTTGACGCAGATTGGAACTGAAGTAAGAGGGATTTGGCTCCTGCATGCACCATTTATCATGGTACATGTGTCAGGCAAACACGCAAGCTAACAATATGAAAACACACAAAGCCACTATGGCTTCCGTTTAATGCTGCAAGGGTACAGAGCAATGCATTGTAGCATCCATGTGTGTAAGGGATGTTTTCCATGGGGGACGTGGGGTGTCTACATGCCCCTTCCAAGGTTCATCAGGCATGTCATGTATACCAACACTCACATCTGTGGTTAACCATGGACATATGCATGGGTCAGTGTTAGGAATGTCTCCTATGTCAGCATCTACCTTTAAGGACCAAGGGGCAGATTTACATGCCCCTTGCGTAACTATTGCGCCGCCATTGCGTCACTTTTGTGACGCAGCTGTGGCGTAAATGTTGCAGCCCATTTACAAGGTGACGCATCTAGGGAGATGCGTCACGTTGTAAAGCCCTGCGTCACATTATACCTGCGTCAGGTATAATGTATGCATAATGGGCGTTCCCACGCAAAAAGCCATGTAGAACTGACGCACTGAAATCTACAAGATTTCACTGCGTCACTCTACGCCTTCACTGCGTCAAAGTCCCTACACCTGCTCAGACCAGGTGTAAGGAATGACGCAGGGCTTTTTGAATGGGACTCACCCATCTATTGTGGCGCATTGCTGGAGTTGCATCACTTTCATGAGCAACTCCAGCAATGCTTCACTTTTGCGCCAACAGATGCGTCGGAATTTCTGACGCATCTGTTAATCCTTGCCCCATGGAGCACTGTATTGTAAATACAGCACATCCATAGTGGTGTAAGGACATTCGGCGCTGACGCAAGTAAACTGACACATCTATGCAGATGCGTCAGTTCCTTGTAAATCCGCCCTAAGTATCCAAATATGTGCCACTATCAGCAGGCTCGGCTTTAGAGCAGTGTGGACGGTGCGGCCGTACTGGGTGCTGACCTGGAGGGGGGTCGCTGTATTTAGCAATGACTTACGATGTAAGCACCTGCTGCAGAGTTCCTTGTGCATCCAGCTTTCAGGCAGCAATAAAAATGTAAAGATAACTCTTGTGATTAATGTTTCTGCTAGAGAGAGAGAGGGGAGTTTTGTCTACTGATAGTTTTGAGTCGCCATAAAGTAGTGCAGAGGGTTGATGTGCATGCTGCAAAAAACAGATCTGTAATTTGTGTGCATAGCTGCATGGATTAGGAGAGACAGCCTTTACCAGTGCTTTAAAACAAAATAAATGTATGTGAGAGAGGGGCCATGGAGAGATGAGGGGCTTTTTTGCTGGGTGATAGTGAGGACATTTGAAGAGGATGTCATGGGGGTACCATAAAAGATTGTCGCACCAGGCGCCACCAGTACTATCGGCAAGTCCAAACTTGCTGTGTGAGTACATAACATTAAGTGGTCATGAGCTACTCCAAATAGACATCGCAGAAAATAACAGGATCTACATCACAGTCATGATGTAGAAGTGTACAGTCTATAAGCCCATGCTCAGCATTTACTATAACAGAGTAATGGAAGAGAAAAGTGTCAACCTATCAACAACTGAATGCATAACACATATTGTGAAAACAATGTTAGACATATGTATGACAATGTAACTACACATAACGCACATGGCCTACCATATATCAGTAAAAGTTCTCTAAAGTATTGACACTTGACCTTTTGCTTCACTTTCAGCTGACCAGGGATATGGCATCCAGCCGTGGGTCATGACACCCCAGGCACATCCCCAGACTGAGCTGGAGAAGGCCTATAAACAGGCTCTCAGCAGAACCCGGAACATCGTCGAAAGAAGCTTTGGACTGCTGAAGGCCAGGTTTCGGTGCCTTGACATTTCAGGGGGTAAATTGATCTACTCACCCCCAATGGTCTGCAAGATTATCTTGATCTGTGCAATACTGCACATCATTTGTGTGCAGACTAATATCCCCTGGGATGGTGACCTACAACTTCCGGACCTGATGGAGGATGATGAAGAGGAAGATGCCGAGGCTCGACACATCCAGAAAACAACTGCAGGCAATTGCAGACTTGCACACATGCAATTTATTTTATATGAAACACATGTTTGTGAATGGACCATGAAACAACATGAATGAAAGTTTCAACATGATAATAAATGATTGAAACTATTACTTTTCTTTGTGTTTATGTCACATTTCCTGGAAATATCAACGTCTAAACATTCCGTCAACTAGGAGTTGTCCTCAGAAATGTACAATCAGGTTGGATGCCAGGCACCAACGTCAAACCCCCTAAAACAATGCACTATGCATTGTCAAGTGTTGTATGTCGCTTGCATCTTGACCAATTCCATAGCACTGTCAGTGAACAAACATGTTCCAGTTAGAAAGGAGACACTCTAGTAGGAAAGGTGAAATTACTGTAGTAAATGTGACTATTTATCATCGTGCAAAGTCATGCATGACCATTAAAAGTGACATTAGAATAAGAAAAATGACTCAATGGTATGAAAAGTGACTTTACTGTAGGAAACGTCACTTTTTTCATGTAAACTCATGCATGACCATTATAAGTGACATTAGACTAAGAAAAATGACTCAATGGTATGGAAGGTGACTTTAATGTAGGAAACGTCACTTTTTTCATGTAAACTCATGCATGACCATTAAAAGTGACATTGGACTAAGATAAATGAAGCAATGGCAAGGAAGATGAATTTCATGTATAGATTGTGATGCTTTTGTAGGTAAACAGACTGTTTACTACTAAACGTGACGCATGAGTGGAAAGAGCATCCACCGGAAGCCACGCATCAAGGGCACAGTGTCAAAAACGATGCTTTGCCCATAGTCTAACAAGCGACTTGAATCGTTCTATAGCAAAGCATAAAAATGACACAGACAGAAACGTGTTGCATCCACACAGAAAATTATGCAATGACTCAGCCATGCTGCAAAGCAGGAGGTGTGAAGTTTCTTTCACTTTCGCTTACTGTCTTTATATCTGTGCTTGGTGGTGGAGGTGTTTGGTTTTTGCTGGTGAGTTTGGTGGTGTTTCCTGGTTGTTTTGTTGTCTATGAGTTCTGTGTCCTGTCCCTAAATTGTCATATTTGTCCTGTTTTTGTATTTTGTGTTGTTTTGTGTAGTGTAGTCTGGGGTGTTTGTCTTTATAGCAGTTATTTATCATATTTGTAGGGGGAAGGTGTAGTGGGTTATTGTTAGTTGGGGTTAGGGTGATTCGTTGGTGTAGGGAGATGTTGGGCAGGGCCGGGAACATGACCGAAGAGCAGTTTGGGGGCCTGCTGTGGCTCATCGTAAGATACCTGCAGAACATGATAGGAACTGAAGGCAGGATGCTACCAAGGTACCCAACCTAGGAGCGGAGGCACCGTAGGAGAAAGTGCGTTACCAGATGCTGAGACTGTTTAGCGTGGACCGGAACCTCAGCTAATACAAACACCGGTGGGCAGACATTGTGAACCAGGAGCATGGTTCTCATTGATCACCTGGGCCTAGAGGTTGGAAAGAATGTCTGTAAGTTTCCATATACCACAAGCTTGTAGCTGTTTGACTGCACCTAAATACTCTTAACACTTTTGTAATTGGAAGGGCCAGATATGTATATAGGTGACTATGGCATGATACGTGCTAACTAAAATACAGACACTAAGGGCCTTATTTACAAGCCCATTGCGCGGCAGGTTCCTCATTTTATTATGGACGCTCCAGTGGCGAAATGTGCCTGCCCATATTTACAAGGCAATGTAAGGCAACCCTGCGTGGCTTTTCATGGCCTTGTAAATATGGCCCCCTTACATGCATTACTCTGCATGAAAGGATGTTTCATGGATGTTGCTGTGGGTATTCCCATGCAACATCCATGGAACCTGATGCATTCGCAGATTTACAAGGTTTTGAAAACCTGGGAATGCATCAGATTCCTATGACTTCCCAGAAAAGGTGGAAAGGAGGTATACCGAGGAGACATACTTTATTGTGTCCTCGGATTCCTTTTTCTTATGTGTGCTGCATTTGTGTTTTTGTGCAGGAAAGTGTTCCCTCCTGCACAAAAACAATCACCCCTACAATGCAGACACACTTGCACCATGGTGCAAGGTTGCCTGCGTTGGTGCATGGATACCCATTGTGCCCCACCGCAGGGGAAAAGGACAGGAATGTGCAGTTTTTTCAGATATGGCGCATTCCTGCCCTTTTATTGTGACGCATGGCAGCGCAGCAGGAAGGCTTGAGTGAAAATATTGTAAAAGAGGCCTGGAACATGACACAGGGGCCTGTTCATAAGGGCTTCATGAAGGACAAAGCAGACCATGCAGTGCAGGGGAGGCCCATAGGTGAGGTAGGACCCATCCTACACTGTGCAGGGAATAGTGTCACCCCGGCTGCTAGGTCATTACTGACTCTGAACAGTTTGGCCCACGCCACATATTTGATGCAGGGGAGTGCACTCACATGTCATCAGGCCACAGTTTGGACAAGGTGTCTGTGTCCCCCCAAAATAGTCATACATATGTCTCTGTTACATAACTACATTCTCATACCTTTATGAGCCTGCATGGGCCGTGATTGACTATTGTTCATTTACAGTGCACTGGTCACATGTAAGAAGCTTAGTGAAGGAGACAAACAAGCATGGCTAAAGTCTGATGTGTGTAGACTGGTAAAGTTTATGTATGTACTTGAGAAGGCTTCAGCACTGTCATATTATGCACATTGTGGACAATCAATTTGGACTGTTCATATAGGTGTCAAAGTCAGGCCCCCTAGCACCATGTGACAATCTAGGCTGGTCTTGTGCCTTGTCTGCACTCTGTGCACCTCATAACAGATGTGCATGGTATCATCTGAATTCACTGCAACATGGCATACATATGCCGATCATGAGGGTATTCCAACTGTGCCTTGTGCTATAAGTCCAAAGAACAGATAATACCAGGCCTTTGTGAAGACAATCTACTGTGTGTCATATGTACACTCATATGTACACTCTGTAAATTCTCTACATTCACAGAGCTATGTACCATGATTTTGTCTTGTAGGTGGACCAAGCCCATTCACCCGTGCTGAGGTTACGACATACAGAGATGCCAATGCTACTGGTGAGTGTCACCTCATTGTTACTGTTGTTGCTAATGATTGTGTGTGTTTGCTGAAATGGTTTGCTGTGAGAGGTGCAAGGGGCATCATCAGTCTGCAGAGATGATCTGCACCATACATGTAGAATCATGACAGGAGGAGGCTAAAATTCAATGTGCCAATGATAGGCCCAAATTTCCCTCTGGAATGATTAGCAATGTGTGCATGTCCACATGATGTATTGCTCTTTATATGATGTGCTACTGTTGTGTCAGTAATGGTGTAGAGACTTATGGCACATGTACTGTCACCTGCCCCAAACCCAATGATAGTAATTGATTATAATGTCTTTCATGCACGCTATGTTCCACAATTGCCAACATGCTTCCCCAAGTATGTGACACAAATGTTGCATGGTCTAGACTGTGAACTCCCTGAGACATTATGTATGCCCAAGTATGGCAACATAAAAAAGCACCCCTGGGTCTAGAGTGAGAAGGGAGGAGTGCGGGGGAATCCCTTTTAAAGGACGGTTTCCCTCACCCACCCGTAGATGGCATGCTTCATCATTGGGTAACCTCCTCGCACTGCGAACCTATTCGCAGTATGGGCTACAATCCCTTCTCTGAGAGGGAGGAGCTCAGGGATGTTTTATCGATGTGGTAAGGAGGTATTCTAAAACCTTCAGATGAACCGGACATGGAGGGAGTGTTGATATGGAAGCGAAAGTGAAGTTAAAACTAACTACCTGGTATGTCAGGACAAGCTTTAATGGGGCACCCAGGGGTCAGGATTAAAAAAGTGTGGGCTATGACAGTAGAATTCAACCTGTCATGGTCTCTAACTGTTCAGCATGTTTCAGCCGTGAGGTACTCCGTAGCGGTGACGTGGCTTTCTTCAGGACCACATGGAAGTAGAAAAAAAGGGGGAGTTAACCACACATACCAAATCTAGTTAGTGGTTAGAAAGGATACGACCAGCCAGTAGGTTTATAAACCAATCAAGAGGTCAGCTGGTCAGCGTCGTCCCTGAAAAGGGACAAGTGTTACAGGAACAAAGGTTAATGCATTCCACACACACTCCTTAAATTAAGTGCCACATGCATGCACTGTCGATGTATATGGGGCTATACAAAATGTATGGAAAAATCAGTTGTGATGCTTACCCTCTTAGTCGGGTGAGCTAGTAGCGCCTTACCCTCGGCGCATGCACTCGAGGTGGGGTCCAAATCCTATAGTAGGAAGGGGGACAAAAAAGTAGACTGTAGCATGCAGTCATACATAGACACATATATACAGCTGGTTAAGTGTTGAATGTGTATATTAAGTGGAGCATGTACCATGTGAAAGGCAGCTGGAGAGCAGAACATGCCGCGCACTCAAAATCCTGGCTCTAACCAACTCTAATTAGGGTGACTGTTGCAGGGCAGAAGAGTAACAGATAGTAGGATGGATATAGCACTCTCACCTTCTATATTAAGTGAGACCTCATGCCAGCCCAATCTCTGGTGCAACACCTGTAGGGTGACCTCTATGTCAGACTGGTGCTTGAAGCATGGACTTTTTGTCTCAGTTCAATGTAGGTTTCATTTGTCATCTTAATAAAGTTTTGTAATTCAAATTTTCCAACAAGCACTCTGTAGTAAATGAGACCTCATGCCAGCCTAATTTTTGGTGCATGGCCTCTGTGTTTCTGTCATGCAGTTGCCGTCACTATCCTCACAAAGCTCGTGATCTCTCCTAATTGGCCTTTATTACGTTTTCTAATACAGGTGGGGTGAGCTTGCCCCTCT
The DNA here is from genome assembly GCA_963921515.1 of Calotriton arnoldi. Lineage (NCBI taxonomy): Eukaryota > Metazoa > Chordata > Amphibia > Caudata > Salamandridae > Calotriton > Calotriton arnoldi. The sequence goes on from CAWUFW010004840.1 coordinate 1,199,243, forward strand.
TTGGATGTAACAGATGTTATGGATTCACTGATTTACCTCTTTACGCCTTTTTCAAGAACTCTCAGTAATCTCAATAAAGTTTTTTGAGATTGACACTCACAGACTGCGTGTCCACAGCTCTGACTCAGTCTATCTCGGCTCACAGGGCTGACTCTCCCCAGACTACACCGAAGTCCTTTGTTGTTGTTTAAGACTCAGACGGAGTTTCTCCGTCTGAGTACTTCGTTAGTTTTTACTCATTTCTGTGCATGGGTGGGGCTCAGGCTCGGACATACGCCATATCCCTGACGTACCGGGCTGAGCTCATCCCCCTTCCCGATTACACGAACCTGCAACAAGGAGTCCTTTTGCAAGGTAGGCACTGGCACTGGGCCTCCGTTGCCAGTAGCTTTCTTTCTCCCTGGCATTTCCCTCGAGATAGTGCGGCTCACTTTTTAGTCCACAGGATTCTCATCTTCCAGCCGAGCAGCACCCGACCAGGTCTACTGCTCCAAGTCTTTTCGACCTTGGGTATTACTGCTTGGCATGTTCAGAATCCCTGCATTTAGGGTCCACACTGATCCACCTAGCAACATCTGACCAGAACCACCAAGCCTTGCCACGTCTTTGCACATGGGCAAAACCGTCTCAGGCTACTTTAGACCATTAGGACCTGCCCCTTTGTTTTTCTCTTTTCTTCTCTTTGCATACCAGTTTCTCACTCCACGGCCTGGCGGTAGTCTGTGTGCACGTATGCCCTGGAGGACACCAGGGTGTTTGCTCGTCTCCAGGCTGCACTTTCTGCCCTCAAGAATTATTATCAATTCTTTTTTGCCCTGAGTTTTACAGCTGCCAACAACCTGGACAGCCTTGATTGGGAGCCTTGTTTGTCAATTATCACTCTGTACTGCTCATGTGTCCTCGTATAGAGCCATCATCACGCGGTCCGTTAGTCTTTCGCCGCAGTACTTAGCACCCGGAGGGTTTGATTAACTTCCCTCACAGCGAGAGTTATAAAGACTAGCACCACGCACCTGTGCCTTTGAGTTCATGTGGGCTGTGATCTGTGAAACAACCTTTTGGCCTCCACTTTGTGAGGCTCATGCCCACATGCCTCACGCCCTTTTCTGCTTTCTGCTCACGCCCTTTTCTGTTTTCCGCCATCCTTTTACCGGGGGCTCTATATCAGGGTCACAAAGGGTTATGAGCCCTTAACCCGTTCTATCCCAAGCTGTCTTTCATGTGAGACATGCTATATCCATCCTACTATCTGTTACTCTTCTGCCCTGCAACAGCCACCCTAATTAGAGTTGGTTAGAGCCAGGATTTTGAGTGCGCGGCATGTTCTGCTCTCCAGCTGCCTTCCACATGGTACATGCTCCACTTAACATACACATTCAATACTTAACCAGCTGTATATTTGTGTATATGTATGACTGTATGCTACAGTCAACTTTTTTGTCCCCCTTCCTACTATAGGATTTGGATGCCACCTCGAGTGCGTGTGCCGAGGGTAAGGCTCTACTAACTCACACGACTAAGCAGGTGGGCATCACAACTGATTTTTCCATACATTTTGTATAGCTGCGTTTTCATCGACAGTGCATGCATGTGGCACTTAATTTAAGGAGTGCGTGTGGAATGCATTAACCTTTCTTCTTGTAACACTTGTCTTTTTTCAGGGACGACTCTGACCAGCTGACCTCTTAATTGGTTCATAATCCTACTAGCTGGTCGTATCCTTTCTAACCACTATCTAGATTTGGTATGTGTGGATAACTCACCATTTTTTTGCACTTCCATGTGGTCAAGAAAAAAGCCACGTCACCTATACGGAGGGCCTCAAAGCTGAAACATGTTGACCAGTTAGAGACCGTGACAGGTTGAATTCTCCTGTCATAGCCCACACTTTTTAATCCTGACCCCTGGGTGTCCCATTAAAGCTTGTCCTGACATACCAGGTAGTTAGTTTTAACTTCCCTTTCACTTTCCCATCCACACTCCCTCCACGCCCCGCTCATCTGAAGGTTTTAGAATACTTCCTTACCACATCGATAAAACATCCCTGAGCTCCTCTCTCTCAGAGAAGGGGTTGTAGCCCACACTGCGACTAGGTTCGCAGTGCGAAGAGGTTGCCCAATGAGGAAGCATGCCACCTACGGGTGGGTGAGGGAAACCGTCCTTTAAAAGGGATTCTCCCTCACTCTAGACCCAGGGGTGCTTTTTTGTGTTGCCATATTCGATAAGAGGGGAGTCGTCGCCTGATGGTCGGTAAACCTCCTTGGGCCTCTTTTGTGTGTATTGATTCAAGTCATATCTTTGCCAGGACACAGGAGTGGTTGACGTGTAACACATATCCCACAACAAACTTCCAATACTCCAGGACAGCAGGGAGCTGGGTGTCGCTAGCTTGGGGACATTTCCATTACTTTGTAGGCAGTGGTGAGAAATAAGGCCAATATGTAAAGTACCACAGGCATCTATGCAATGTGTTGTCAGGATACAGGCCCTTACACATGATTTAAAATGGTGCAGGTATCCACATGTTCCCCTTTATTCAACAATTTCTTGCAAAATACCTGACTGATACAGCTCTAAACACTCACTAAAATGCACTCTACGGCATGCATGTACAAACTCATCACATGGACTAAGTATGTGTTGATGTGCATCTAATTAACATTCCATAAATGAAGGTGGAAACAGATTATTGGGTATATCATAGAGCACATGTTCGTTTTCCATTTTCACTAGGTTATCTATGGTATAGTGGCGTTGGCATGGCCATGTGTCAATCTCTATAATTAGATTTACAGCAGATCTGTTGAATGTGAGGTAGATCACAACAACCTGTCGATGTTTCAAATACCTGGCACTGACTTTATCTATGCTGCTTTATGTGTGGCCTGTGTATATGCCATAACAATGAAGCATTGCTGAGTCATGATACATGTACTTGCTACATATCACTCATTTCACTTAGCTGTTTGGCCCTAGATTATACCCTAAGGCATGTTTAATGGTATACCCCAAGGAGCACATAGATGGACTATATGTATCATTCCATGTGTACATAACAGCATATAACAATATCTGTCCTCATATGCACATAGCAACATGGCAATGAGGGCTGTCACTGGCCTTTCCTGTACCCACAAGGGCACAACCTGGGTGACTGACCATTGTCTTCTTAGGGGAAGACATGCTTCTCATGATGTTTGGTCATTGTACTTTATATATATGCAAGTGTGGTAGGCAGCACATGCAACTTGTGCTGCTAATAGTGAATGATGCATGTAAATGTGGTCAACTGTGACAAATAAGCTCAATCTGAATCATGTGTCCTTCCTCTCCAACAGCCAACATGACCCCAGAAGAGCCAAAGGCATTCAGGATCAGGCTTGAAAGATATCGGCACATCTGGAAGGTGGGAAAGTCCGACAGGTAAATGGGGGAGACCTATCAGAGAGCCAGGGCAGAAGGAAGCTGAATATGGCAAGCTCAGGGATGTGGCATCCTGAAGAGGACAAGAACCAACCATTCTGCAGGAAACAGACATGGTGGCATTCCAGGGCCTGTCCTCTGCCCCATTATCTGGACCTCCTCTGCCCCACTAGCCAGACCCTCTTCTTCTCTACTACCCAGACCCTCCTCTGCCCCACTACCCAGACCTTCCTCTGCCCTACTACCCAGACCCTCCTCTGGCCCACTATCTGGACCCTCTTCTACCCCACCCCGTAGTGGCAGCACAGCCGGGTGGTACTCCATCACAACAAGTCACGGAAATGGTGCATCAATTGCAGAAGGGCCGGAGTACAATTGCGGCTGGCAACACTGCTGCAGGTGGTGAAGAGTTTTCAGCAGACTGTGGACCATATTGAGCAGCAGAAGTAGGCCCTCCCTCGGAGTTCCATGCCCTCCCTAGTTATTCGTTTTGAATTTTATAGTATAGACTTATAGCTTAGCTTAGGATAGTTATTAGTATATTAGTAGGTTAGTTTAGGTATAGTGTCTTAATATAGTTTTACTAGTGATCTGTGTTTTAGGTGAGGATATGGGTGGGTATTTTGATAAGTGGGTAGGGGTTGATGTTTAGTCTGTGTTTATAGAATTTTTCTTTTTAAAGAAACAATTTTTAAAAATACAAAAAATATATATTTTTTAGCTTTTCATGTTCAGATAGTTTGTGTATAGCTGTAGTTGATGTTAGTCTCATGCAATTGTGTCATAACGGGAGTGGGGGTCTGATGTTTAACGTGTCTGTTATGATATATGTGTAGAGTAGGTTAAGTTACGGTTAGGTAGGTTAGGTTAGTTTTAAGTTAGGATAGTGTAGGTCAGTTGGATTAGGATAGTTTAGGCATAGTTAATATAGGTAAGATTAGTGTAGGTGAGGGATACTCAAAGTACCACCCAGGGCCGCATGCGGAACTCCTGACCTTTAATTGCGGCCCCCTGGTGAACAGCAGCACTGGAATGCTGTTTACTTGACAGAGCAGGAACATTCAGAAAGCTGTGAAACAAATGGGCATACTTTTAAATGTTAATTAAAGTAACAGTAAACAAAAAAAGAAGGTGTCCTAGACAACTTATCTCTAAGAACACCTTTAGCTTTAAAGATATCTTGCACTAAACATGTAAATACATGATACACTTTTTTTTAAGTTTGCAGAGTTTATTTCATTAACATGCATGAGCGTTTTAACTTAGTAGATCAGATTGTATCACTGCATTGAGAGGCATTTATTAGCAGTGATAGTTTTGAAACATGACCTTGGAAATATTCATGACGCTCCCATTCTGAAAACAATGCCATTAGTGAACCAAGAGTCAAGCCATTTATCAGGTGCACCTTGTGTGTAGCCTTGGTTGTTATATAATCGGAACAAAATTATAGTTTATTAAATAAAACACAAGAGAAGGTTTTGTACAACTCACATTTTAAGGGGATCTCATATGTGATAATGAAGAAATTGAAGGCAAAGTGAAATTACCCAATTGCCTAGGATCACATAATTTCGTCAAGTAGGGAAGCCAGGACTGATAACTATTTTTCTGGTTTCACATTTTGCAAATCAGTCACCAGACAAGTATCTCTTTCCCTCTTATGTTTTACATTAGTAGTTAATGGTTTGATTTTAATTCTTGGAGCATGAGAGTAGAGAGTTGGTCAAGCGGTTTGTTGTCCACATCATGCATTAGCTTCCTGTCCCCCTACGCCCACCTTTCACCACCCGACGCTCGCATTGCTGGCATCGGTGCGGCCCTCAGGAATGCCACACACAGAGCTTTGCGGCCCTCGGGGAAATGTGTGCGAGTACCTATGGTGTAGGTAATAGTTTTTAGGATTTTACATCTATAGTATTTTCAGAGATCAACAGGTGGACAAGCAAATGGAGGACAGTACCTATTGAGCGGTACACTGGGATGGGCATTAGCCCAGGGCATTGGCGAAACTGGCCATGTGGCACAGAGATATGCTACCAGGCAGTTTTCCTTTGCAAAGAACTGAAGTCCACATCTTCCTCCTCCGGTGTGTGAGGGTGGTGTTGAAGGTACCGCAGCTGACGGAGGGACACACACTTTAGGAGCTAAATATGTCGACCCCTGGTTCCTAACAGTATTTCCCTGTGCCAACAGTTAAGGCAGCAATGCACTGAGAAGGACCTGCTGGTTTGCCAGCATAGCAGCAACATCGCTGTGGTAGGCATCCATTGTAGCGATGTAGGAGTCCTGCTTCCGCTTCATGGACTCCAGGATGGTCTGGATTGCCCCCAGCTTGTTGGCAAATTCACTTGGGCCCCTTTACCAGTTCATTTGCTCATGCCTCTGCCTCATGACACCAAAGATATCAGCCAGGAACCGGTCCAAGCCATGGAGCATAGAGTAGGTGCATCTTGTAGCCTCTGAGGTGTCCTTACTGGGGCAGAGGCATCTACAGACTCTCTCTAGTGTGCCCACCAGGGTCTCCACCCCCCGCACATCATCTACCAGCTCATGCTGCACTCATACCACTTGATGTTGGAAAATAGTTTAATGGTCCTGAGAGTCGGGTGCTAGGGGTGGACTGGCAGGTAGAGTTTGGTGTGTGAGAGGCAGATCATGTGGAGACCCTGCAATGCTGTTGGCCTTTCTCATGACCAGAGAGGGTGTTTGGATGGAGTCAAGGATTTCCTTGAGGGTGTCTTGATTGAGGCTCAGCAGCCTGTAATCCTCCGTAGGATCCTAGCCAGTTCACCAAAAGGTTAATAGTTACCAAAAAAAAGGACTTTGAGCGCTGCTAGCTGAGTCAGCTGAGTCACAGAGCTATTCACATAGTCTTTGGGAATATCACTAACTCTATTAACACCCTACTTTCAAGTAAACCCAGGCATAGTAAGTCAGGCCAGTTGGGCTGGTTTGACCAGCCCGGCTCTTTAGCATTGAAAAGCTTACTACTAGCCATAAATGCTTCCCCAGAGAGCGAACCCTGGTCATGAACCTCAGAAAACGGTACAAGGAGGCTCTGTCTGCCGGGGAAAAAGTGCTACAGGTGGAGGCTCGGTCCAAGCTTGAAGAGGCTGCTGCAACAAACAGTTGCGTTTTATTCTGGCAGACAATTAACTCGCCTTTTCTGAAAGGCAACACAGCCCCGAACTAGACTTGCTAGTGCCAATGAAAGTGCGGGTTGACCACTTCTCTACTATTTTTAGTCCATTGTCCAAATTAGGCCATGCAGATAAGGATACAATCAAAACAGGTCAAATTTATAGCAAGAGTCTGCCAATGGCGACTACTTTAGATTACGTCATATGGGCTATTGAAAAAAAGCACCAGTGGAAAAGCTCAGGCTGACATCTACAAACATCTGCCAGACTTATGGGCTTCTATTCTGACTCTAGTTCTGAATGCGGCTGTAAGCGGTCACATTCCACCCATTTGGGCAAAGTGATTGGTAATTCCGATCTTCAAAGGGGGTTCTAAAAGCAACTCCATTTTCCACTTGGACTCTTCTGTCAAGATATTGGGTAGGGTGATCTTGGAAAGACTATCGTGCCGAGGCTAACAGCGTGCTCACAGTCATAACATGGTTTCAGGAGGGGTCTGGAGAAGGTAGGCAATGTGTAAATTTGGATCTTCTTATGAGGAAATACATGAGGGCAAACAGTGGTCATCTCCATTTATGATTTGCTGATCTGTACAGCGATTTTGATTTGGTAAATCATTAAATTCTGTGGCGAACTTTGTTTTATATGGGTACGCAGCCAGAAATAGTGTAATTACTATCTCAGTTATACAGGAACTTATCAACCATGGGCGACGCAAAATTTTAATTTTACAAATACAATGGAATATTATTTTTCGACGGTTGCGTGCCATGGCACAATCTACATCGGCTTATATTATACATAGGGAACTGGGCATGCAACATTTGGAAAATCTAATTGCGGTGAAACCCATCCAGCTGTGGCGATCCATGTGGAGCAAAGAGGAGACCAAGTTTACAAAAGAAATTATAAAGGATTGTTTAAGATTAGATAATGTGCCGAGAATACCATGGCTTTTGTACATTATAAAAGAGATGGCTCAGTTTAATGATCCCTCATTGTAAGAAGAACCAGATAGCATTACACATCTGAGAAAGAGGTAACTAAAGCTTTTGCTTCTTAAAAATAATGTTGACGCTAGACATGTGTGGTATCCTCCGGTTAGAGGGACTGATGTACCCTGACTGCACCCCTCCCCTCATGTTCAGAGTGGTTCTTTCCCTTTGCGCGACCTTGTAGAACGTTGCCACACTGAAGGTTCGATGTCGTGCTCCCTGCGTGGAGACGGTGGGCACCGGCGGTGTGAGCTGTGGCTGAGGATGTTAGAAGTACCTGAATAAAGACCTTCCTTCATGAGCACACAACGGCTTCCTGTGATATGCTCTACTGTGTGGATACCTGACTAGATTTTACACTGGCGACGGAGGACGGGCGCAGAAGCATTGGTGTGGAGTAGGATCTAGACCTCAACACGCGAGGAATTTACATTGCAGGACTGTGGGAGCAGCGGTGCCGTGAGTAATTCCAGAGCAGCACTTGCGGTGTGTGTCACGGCCGGAACGGACGTACTGTGAGTAATTACACTCACCTAAGTGGAAGGCTGACAGAAGGCATGCGGTAACCGTGACCACTGGGGTTTACCTTGTGACTCATGCCGGCCACTCAGGTGTTTGCCTTTGGGTGGGTGTAATGAAAAAAAAAGAAAAATCATTGTGCTGTGGAGAACGTTAGTGAACTGACAGGGCCATCACTTCAGTACTGCCGTCCACCTGTTTGTGCTGTGTCGCTCATGATACTCTGTGGCCGGCAGAGATTTGGTGGTGTTACGCTAGCTATCTGCGCTTTGCAGTCATTGCAGCATTCACAATTTATGTGCTTTTGTGGGCGGACGTAATCACTGTGACACATTCTCAACCGGAGTCGATGCTTGCCTGGTGTTAGTTGTCAGCGGATGAGAGAGAGTGCATCTCTGGAAGGAAAGTGCAATCTTCAAGTTCCTCCAACGTTCGTCGTGGTTGCTTGGTCTGTCTGAGTTGGAGAAACAGACGCGCCACCTACCTGAAGTCTAGGCTCTGGGGACAACTCCACAATAAGGAGTCTTTGGCTGTAGACGTTATGGCCGGTCATGCTGACTGGCACAGCTTCTCACGGACATTTCGTTAAGGAGAGTCGTGGGGAGTAGCGGCAGCTGGTCGTGCTGACTGGCATAGTATTCGTTTTGTCGTTTGTGGTGAGGTGGTCCTGGCCTGGAGCTGGTGTGGTGAACACTCATCCGCCGGTCACGCTGACTGACACAGCGCCTCATAGTCATCTGTTCGAAGGAGCATTGCAAGGAGCAGCTGTGTCTGGTCACACTGACTGGCCCAGCATTCCACAGATGTTTTTGGTGAGGTGGTCATCACACCTCATTGTGCATAGTGGGAGAGTTGGTCATGCTGACTGACACAGCCTTACATCCGTCTCCCCTCTGAGGAATCGATCAAGCACCAGGAAAGTTTGGCAGGTCACGCTGACACTGTGCTCAAGTTGGTTTCCAAACGCCATTTCAGCCAAAACGTTTTGAACTCCTACCATCTTGTAACACTTTAGAGTATGCCTACGTTTTGTTAGCAGTAAGGAGCAAACTGCGCCATCGAGTGGACAGGATTTTTAATTCTATCTCACTGTCTTGATACAGTCCTGTGGTCATCTCGGGATTTAAAGTTTTGACTTCTTTTTGTTTCTCTTCTGGGGGTGTGGGCACTGGTGACCGGGGGTTGGTGGGACACATTGGACAATACCTTGGTAATTGTGATTCGTAGGTAGAATAGTCCTACTTTCATGCAAAACATGCAGAATGTTACTCCACCCCCATTTTTTTTGGGCACACCAGGGGAGCCTCCTCTGAAATGGAACAAGTGGAAAAAAGTCTTTCAGAATTATGCCGTGGTTTGTGGTCCTAATCTAGGTTTGGAAAGAAAGGTAGCATTACTATTACACTACTTAGGAGCTGAAGGTCAAGAGATTTTAGAACATCTACCTGACTTGAATGCTAATGATGCCAGAGGTCTGAATGAATATGAAATAAGTTTGAAAAAATTAGACATACATTTCTTGCCTAAGATTAGCACCATCATGGAACGCTACCATTTTGGGAGAAGAGGACAGAAAGAAGGAGAGACAGTGGAAGAATTTGTGTCAGAGTTAAGAAAATTGGCTGCAAGTTGTAAGTTTGGGGGGCTTGTGAGGAAAGGATAAGAGATCAGTTCCTTTTGACGTGCAAGATAGAAAGAATACGTGAAGAGCTCTGGCTGAAAGATGATCCACCCTTGGGGGAGGTGTTAATAGTTGCCAAACAGGTGGAGCACATGATGAAGTGCGTCAGTGAAATTAAGCAAGATTGTGAAGAAAAGACTAAGATTAATGAAGTCACGAGTGAGAATGAAAGCGTTCTAGTGGTTAAAGGTGCAAAGAATGATCAGAAGGAAAACAAAGGGGTTTGGAATCCTAAAGGAAATTGCTACAGGTGTGGAAGAGCAGGCCATTGGGCTAACAGTAGGGAATGCCCGGCGCTGAAGGCAACCTGCAACAAGTGCGGAAGGAGAGGTCATTTTAGAACCTGCTGCAAGAGCAGTACTAACTACAGAAGAAACAGTAGAGAGGACACAACACGAGTCTGTGAGGAAATTGTCCTGCATGTTGAGAGTGGGGCTGTGAGTAACCCGAAAGACTACATAACTGTTGAAGAGACAGAGGTTGAAGCCATGTTCGACTCCTGCTCAAAACTGACCATTGTTTCTGCAGAGGCTTTTGAGAAGGTGTCAAAAGGCAAGATGAAACTCCAAAGAATGGATGTCAGGCCGGGTGGCTATGGTGGTCAACCCATACGCATGAGAGGTTTCTTTTGGGGCACAGTTGGCTATAAGGGCAGAGTTGCAGTAACCAAGGTCTATGTATCAAGTAAAGGGGACAACATACTGGGGTGGCAGGCGCAAAGGACCTGGGTATCTATCTTAATCCAAATAAGAATCCGCAAATTTTGATACAAGAGGTGGACAAAATAGGTGTCAGGATTGAAGATGAGTTCAAAGGGGTGTTCTCAGAAAAGTTGGGCTGTCTTAAGAACTATGTGCACAGGATCAGACTAAAAGAGAATGCGAAACCAGTATCAGCCAAGGTCAGAAATCTGCCGATTTCCATGCAAGAAGCTGTGAGAGAAGAATTGGAGAAACTGTGTTGTTTGGGAGTGATTGAACCAGTGGAGGCCACGGAGTGGCTAGCACCCATTGTAGCAGCGAGGAAAGGGGATGGAGCTGTGCGCTTATGCATAGACCTAAGGGCACTTAACAAGGAAGTGATAGTGGACAAGTTCCCCCTCCCCAACATCTCCCAAATGATGAGCAGGCTTGCTGGTGCCAAGGTCTTTTCCACTCTGGACCTCACATCAGCCTCTTATCAGGTCAGGCTGCACCCAGAGTCACAAGATCTCACTGCTTTTGTTACACCCATGGGGGCCTACAGGTTTAAGCGAATGCCCTTTGGACTTGTCTCAACTGCAGCTGTTTTCCAAAGGATCATGAGCAACCTTCTAAAAGGAATTCCCGGAGTTCTATGCTACCAGGATGATGTTCTGATCTTTGGAGAAGATAACACTCAGCATGAACATAGGCTCAGACAAGTCCTAGGGAGATTCTTAGAGCAAGGTCTAATGGTTAAGAAGGAAAAATGTATAATTGGGTGCTCAGAGATAGAGTTTCTTGGACATAAGGTAACTGAAGAAGGTATACTTCCTAAAACAGAGTTGCAAAACACCATCCTCAACCTAACCCCTCCTAGAAGCAAAGAGGAGATCAAATCCTTCATGGGTATGATTGAGTTTTATAGCAAGTTTGTCCAGAACTTTGCCAGACGTACCTACCAGATTCGCAATCTTCTCAGGAAGGGGGTAACATTTGACTGGAGTGAGGCATGCCAAAAAGAATTCGATGACACCAAGAAAGCACTAGCCGAGGCACCTAATCTCAGAGCTTTTGTTCCTGGTAGGAGGACTTTCCTGACCACGGACGCAAGCACTAAAGGGTTGGGTGCGGTCCTGACACAGGAAGGAGAAAAGGGGGAAGAGACCATAGTATTCGCATCTAGATCCCTACGTCAGGCAGAGTACAACTACTCGGTTATCGAGAAAGAGGCACTTGCGGTACATTGGGCCACCAACAAATTTAGAGATTTTGTGTGGGTAACGAGGTTCGACATAAGGACTGACCATAAGCCCCTGGTTGAAATCTTTGCCAAGAAAGGGTTAGACGCCATCTCGAGCAGGATAAGAAGGTGGGTAGTGAGCTTACAAGAATACACCTTTGGGGTAGAATACATACCAGGCGTGAAGAATTTAGCCGCTGACTGTCTCTCGCGGCTGGTGGGGGAAACCCTAGGAGGGATCGAGGATGAGAACAGGCTAGATGAGGAGGACTATAAGATGGAGAATGAGAACGTGTGTGCCATCACTCAAGGGGTGGTGGATGAAGAACACTGGAAGGTGGAGTTGGAGGGTGATGTGCTTCTTCAAAAAGTATGTGCCAAGACCAAGGGGGGTTGGTCTGACTTTGACAAGAGGGAAGAGTCTCTCAGACCATTCTGGATGGTCAGAGATGAGCTATCTGTTGCGGACAATTGTCTCTTCCGTGGTACCAAGTTGGTTCCGCCACGGAATTTGAGAGAAGTTCTGGTTAATTTGGCTCATGAGGGTCACCTGAGCATCACCAAAACGAAGCAGAGGTTACGCCTAGACTATTGGTGGCCAAATATGGATATGGAAATAGAGAGGAGGATAAGGGAGTGTGTACCTTGCTCGGCCAGCGACAAGGTACTCAAACAACACACACCCCCCATGCACTGCAGGACTCTGGCGGAAGACCCGTGGGCTGCTGTAGCCTTAGACATTGTGGGACCATTATCAGGAGAGAACCGCACCCCGTACATCCTGGTACTTATGGATTCATACTCCAAGTGGCCTGAGCTGAAGTTTGTGTCTGAAATAACTACCAAGTCGGTCATTGAGTTTCTCCTGGAAGTGTTCCTCCGCGAAGGGTTACCTAGTAGTATCCTGATGGATAATGGAGTGCAGCTCTGCTCTAGAGAAATGAGGGAATTCCTAGAGTGTAATGGGATCAAGCACAGGTTGGGTGCTCTCTACCATCCGGAGAACAACGGGATGGTTGAGAGATTCAACAAGACCATCAAAGAGTGCATTCAGTTAGCTAAGGCAAGCGGGTTGTGTTGGAGAGACGAGGTGGTCAAACGTCTAGAAGCTTACAGGTTAACTCCCCATCAAACCACGGACATGACACCATTTGAGCTATTGAGAGCTAGAAAACCCAATTCTAGGTTGGTACCGGTTTGGATGAAATGGTACAAGGGGTGGACAACTCTCATCCCAGAGACACTATGGAGGGACAGAGAGCGGAAGGCCATGGCGGATAGGAAGAGAAGGTTTGATAAAGCTCATGCGGTGAAAGAGATCCGTTACAAGGTAGGGGACCTTGTTAAAATCAGAGCTCCGACAGGGAGGGCGAGCTGGTCAGAGTTTACGGAACCCACAAAAGTTGTCAAACTTTTCAGAAATGCTGTCAAAACTCAGGACGGGCGTATCTGGAACCTGGGCAGAGTGGTAAGATGTGCTGTTCCCACTGAACATGGGGACATGTCCGAAAGTGGGGAGTCAGGCAAGCCAGATTCTGCCAGGTCTTGTGAGTCATCAGCTGATGGGAGGATCAACAGTCACCGCAGGTTGAGCGGTAGAGTTGTCTGTCGTCCCAAATATTTGGAACAGTATGTTGATAAGTAGTCCTGAGTTTTTTCTTGCTCTTTGTTATTGTTTTTCTATCTGCAAAATGTAAAGGAGGGGGATGTGTGGTATCCTCCGGTTAGAGGGACTGATGTTCCCTGACTGCACCATTCCCCTCATGTTCAGAGTGGTTCTTTCCCTTTGCGCGACCTTGTAGAACGTTGCCACAGTGAAGGTTCGATGTCGTGCTCCCTGCTTGGAGACGGCGGGCACCGGTGGTGTGAGCTGTGGCTGAGGATGTTAGAAGTACCTGAATAAAGACCTTCCTTCATGAGCACACAACGGCTTCCTGTGATATGCTTTACTGTGTGGATACCTGACTAGATTTTACAACATGCCAACAACACTTTTAAAACCTCAGTTATAAGATACCTTCCCATAGCCCAAAATGAGGGTCTACAGACGTATCTTTTAACCATATCTAACATCCAACATCATTTTGTGCTGACACATTTACGTCTGGGCATAGTTCATTTACTGGCGGCCTTCCCAAGATAAAGCAATGGTCAGAGGCAGTAGTAAAATGCCGATGTGATGGAAGATCGACTCAAGGCACAACGCACTTTATTTTATTTTGTAGTTTCTATGCTGAAATCAGGAAATGTTATCTAAAACCATTATTTTTGGCAAACACTATAAGGAACTACAATGAAGCATACTTGTATTTATCCTCCCTGGAGGACCCAAAATCGTTCATTTAGATTTGCCAATTTTATATGGAAAGCCATCCACATTAGGAAATATTTAAACCATATGCAAGTGGGCCTGCACTGGCGCTCTGCAGCAAACTTTAGCGCTAGAGAAAACACAGGGATGAGCCTTATTCTTGTAAATAGGACACATTCCTGTGTTTTGGAAATGTCGGAGTGCCGCACTGCCAAATTTGGCGCAGCTCCGCGCTCGGACATTACCTTGTAAATATGCCCCCGTGAGCCATAAACCAGGGACTAATGCTAACATTAAGCCTAAACCTAATGCTACTCCTGAGCATAAGCCAATCACAAACCCTAAACCTATTCAAAGCCAAGTCCTGAATCTAAGACTAATGCATACCATACACCCTGCACCCAAAACTAATTTTAACTCCTGATTTAAATCTAAGCAATTTCAGTGAAAAAATTAATTAGGGGTCTGATTGGGGTCGCATACCACGGTTTGGGCAGCATTTGTGCCCAAAATGTTTATTTGCAGCATGCATTTTGTGGTCCAGACAAATTCGGACCCAAAATGTATTTTGAACATGACAAATTTCAAAATAAAAGTATTTGAACGTAACTTTTTGGGAATTTATATAGTCTCAGTTTTCCTCTCGTTTGTCATGACTGCATGTAGTGCTGTGAACTGCAACTTGGTGGCCATAAGAAAGCTTTGTTCAGTAACTCTTTCAGGTTATCCAAAAACATATGAAAAAAAAATCAGGTCAAGGTGCAGCTTGATTCATGTTGCTTGTGTGGTGCACCTTTCCTAGGTCTAAATAATTGCCCATTCACACTTCCACTAAACAGTTAATAGTCATTTTGTCTGAGCAGTTTCTGTGACTTACTCCTACTCCTGATTGTCTACCGGCAATGGGGAGAAGCCAGTATCATCACAGGGGTAAATCACGCTTTTACTTACTACAAAATCTTTGTGAATCGGACCGTCAGCTTTATGAGGGTAGTAGGAAGTAGTGTGACTTTGCCATATTTTGGCAGACCTCCGCATTATAAAATCAGGACCCTCAGGAGTGGCCAAATTACAGATATAGACAATGAGACTCATCTTCACACAATTTCTCTGAACATGTGTGTTCAGAATAGCTCTTGGCAAACACAGTAAGTACACTGGTTTTGCTGTATTATTCATGGCGGTGTTTTTTTTCAACGATTGTGAAGTTTGCTAGGTTGTCACTGGAAGGAGTCCCTATATGCGCGCATTGAACCAGGATGGGGCATTCTGTATGTTCAAGAATTACACGAGAGAGAGTTCAATTATGCAGGGAATGCCGACAATAAGTCATTAATTAACTTTAGTATGCACGTTAAGGTTCGCCCCATCACCTGCTAATCATTAATACTAGCATCACTCTTTAACTAGTATTACTGTCATTGTACATTGCTGCAACAGAAGTTGTATAGAACTTTTTTCATTCAATTTTTAAATAAATATGCTTTATATATTCTTTAAAACAATAAGAAAACATTGTAAGAACATTAGAACAGTGATAAAGTAAGGGCAATAAATAGGAGAAACGTATCACGTTTAATCAAATTGTTAAAAATCAATTTCTTTAGGGCTGTGGTACAGGTTCTCTCCTAGGACCTGGAAAGCATTGTGGGACTGGGAGATAGTCTAAGAAAGAGCTTGCACAGGCCACCAAGGGGTCGCAGTGGAAACAGAACATTACAAACAGAGAAAAAGAAAACGTGAGGAGAAGCAGGTCTTGCACTGGAGAACTGCTGGATGCCTGCAGTCCAGGAGCATTGTGAGGTGTGTTTTCCCCTGTGATGCTCTTGTCCAGTGCTTAATTTGAGCCAGTGGTTTCCGGTGCTCAGCACCGGCACTTATTTGCCAACACCGGCAATAATGACAGTCTGCTGTTTGTGTAAATTAGAGATGAACACTGCAACAGTTGTTTGAAGAAACTACAATATACATTAAAAATCTCTAATATCTGCTGCCCAGGCCTTAGGGGGCCTGGAATAGTCTGAATTGCCACACTAAGGGGCATATTCACAAGGAGCCATCGCCAAATTAACGGCACTTTATTGCAGCCAAGTCGTGATAAATTTACCCCCCCATTCACAAGCCGGTGTTAACAGCCCACAGCACCAGTATACCCGCGATTGCAGCCGCAAAAAACATCGCTACAGAGGACCCTCGCAAATATCGCTAATGAGATGCCGAGTAGGCGTTCCCGTGACAAAAGCAGAGACAACAGCACACCTCAACATTCACAACGACCAGCCACATCCGCGATAAAAACACAAAACAGGCGATAAGGCGCATTAGCACCAGGAAATCTACACCTGCTCTGACCAGGTGTAAAGTTGGACGGCAGCCAGCACCACAAAAGAGAGCACAGCCCAGGGCCACATCCGAAGGGCAACAGATGCCATGGAGCCACCCATCATGCGGCCCGGACACCCAAGAGGGCCACAACACCCACCCACACCACCCCAGGACCCTATCCCACACCCGGAACAACCCCCCCCCCCCCGGACCACCACAGACGCAGCGCAGACAAAGACAGCGGAACCCCAGGAAATGTACCAGCCTCACAGATCCAACATCTGACAATGTCACCTTCCGCTACAGGCTGAAAGGGACAACCAACCTACGCATCCTGACCATCATTGCCTAACAGGCCTACGGCAACAACACAGCAGACAACCAACATCCCACCCCACACAAAGCTGATGGCGTGGCTGCACCTGTTGGCCCCTGGGACCCCCCATCCAACACCCGCCAGAGTCAGAGGAGTCTCACAGCCAGCCACATACAAGTCCCCCACACCTGTCCTGGACATCACCATCACTCTGGTACCCCAGTCCCCATACGTACAACACAAGGCGCAGGATTCGCTGGAGACCAAGCAAGGACCATACGCCATAGCAGGATGCACGTACGTGTTGGGGGCAACACACAGCACACATGTACTACCTGTGCCCCCTGGTGACACAGCACACAATCACCGCAACAGGGAGCGACTCTTGACCCTGCTTGGTAGGTCGCTCCCCCTCCGCACAGCTCCGCCTGTGTGTCCCTGCCCCAGCTGCCGCTGCTGAGGAAGTTCGAGGCCCTCCTCCACCCGCAGGCTACCACCTGCGCCTCATCCCTGGTGGCCAGTGGTAGGCCGTAGGTTTGTATTTCTTTGCTTGCCGTTATTGTCTGCCTTATTGTATCCTTGTTTGCCTCCTATTATATCCTTGTTTGCCTTTTTTTGCCTTTACTGTTTGCCTTCTGTTCCCCTCGTAGCCCCCGTGTGTCTGAGCCCGTTTTGCCTTCTGTTCCCCTTGTTGCCCCCTTGTTTTTGAGCCCATTTTGCCTTCTGTTCCCCTCGTTGCCCCTGTATTTCTGTGCCTTCTGTGCCCATTTTTGCCTTCTGTACCCCTCCTTGCCCCCGTGTTTTTGAGCCCGTTTTTGCCTTCTGTACCCCTCGTTGCCCCTGTGTTTTTGAGCCCGTTTTGCCTTCTGTTCCCCTCGTTGCCCCTGTATTTCTGTGCCTTCTGTGCCCGTTTTTGCCTTCTGTACCCCTCGTTACCCCCGTGTTTTTGAGCCCATTTTTGCCTTCTGTACCCCTCGTTGCCCCCGTGTTTTTGAGCCCGTTTTGCCTTCTGTTCCCCTCGTTGCCCCTGTATTTCTGTGCCTTCTGTGCCCGTTTTTGCCTTCTGTACCCCTCGTTGCCCCCGTGTTTTTGAGCCTTTTTTTGCCTTCTGTTCCCCTTGTTGCCCCTGTATTTCTGTGCCTTCTGGGCCCATTTTTGCCTTCTGTACCCCTCGTTGCCCCAGTGTTTTCAAGCCCGTTTTTGCCTTCTGTACACCTCGTTGCCCCCGTGTTTTTGAGCCCATTTTTGCCTTCTGTTCCCCTCGTTGCCCCTGTATTTCTGTGCCTTCTGTGCCCGTTTTTGCCTTCTGTACCCCTCGTTGCCCCCGTGTTTTTGAGCCTTTTTTTGCCTTCTGTTCCCCTTGTTGCCCCTGTATTTCTGTGCCTTCTGGGCCCATTTTTGCCTTCTGTACCCCTCGTTGCCCCAGTGTTTTCAAGCCCGTTTTTGCCTTCTGTACACCTCGTTGCCCCCGTGTTTTTGAGCCCATTTTTGCCTTCTGTTCCCCTCGCTGCCCCTCAGCGCTCCCGCTCCAGCCACTGCATCCCCGCCCCCCTGACCGCCCATTCGCTGCCCCTGCCCTGCCTCCCGCCTCCCAGCTGCTCCTCCCTCCCACCTCCCCATTTATGGCGGCCGCACCGCTGGCGCGCCAAAGGCGCACCTAAGGCAAGCCCGTCCGCTCCTGGACCGCGCCCAGCGCCAGAACCCCTGGTCCCCGCGCCCGCCACGATGCCTGGCTCCGCTACGACTCCAGCACCCTCCAAGCACTCAACACCGGAAGACGATCACGCACCTGCTTCCTGGCCTCCCCGAAGAGCACCCAAGGACCCTTCTCCTGCCGGAACTGCAGCTTCACCAGCACCCAGTCCGCCAACCCGCCGACCAGGAACAAACCCAACCACCTCAGTTGCATTCTTCTCAACACCCGCTCCGCCCGCAAATACGCCGTCGAACTCTGGGACCTACTCGACTCAACCTCCCCTGACGTCGCATTCCTGAACGAGACCTGGCTGAACACCTCCTCGGCACCCGACATCGCCATTGCCATCCTGGAAGGCTACAAGATCTCCCGCAGGGACAGCACCAACGGAGTAGGAGGAGGAATCGCCATCGTCCACAGGAACACTCTCAGAGTCTCGACCAACAACGACGACACCCTCAGCACCGCCGAACACCTGCACTTCCAGATCCACACCGACCCCAACACCACCCTCAGAGGAACCCTCGTCTACAGACCCCCCGGACCTCCACCACAGTTCAGCGACTCCATCACCGACTTCGCCAGCCCTCACGCCCTCGCCTCCACGGACTACATCCTCCTCGGGGACCTGAACTTCCACCTCGAGAACAACAACGACACCAACTCTACCACCCTGTTCGACAACCTCGCCAACCTCGGACTCAGACAACTCGTCACAACTCCCACCCACTCCACCGCCCACACGCTTGACCCCATCTTCTCCGCAAGCTCCCACGTCACCTTCAGTCACACCACCGAACTCCACTGGACCGACCTTCGCTGCATCCACTTCACCTTCCAGAAAGCCACCACCGCACCACTGCACCTAACAGATGCCTTGTCGCTGCTGGAGCAAAGTCACCGAAGACCAGCTAACCACCACCCTAGCCCGGTGCCCACCAGCCGACCCCACCGACCACGACACCGCCGCCCGCAACCTCAGACAGTGGATCGACGACTGCGCCAACACCCTCGCCCCGCTCAAGAAACCCCCCAACAGCCACACCAGCAAGAAAGCCAGCTGGTTCACTGAAGACCTCCGGGCCTCCAAGCAAACCAGCCGAAAGCTAGAGAAGAACTGGCACCGCGAACAAACACCGGACAGCTACGCAGCCCACAAGAACACCACCCGCAGACACCATCACCTCATCAGATCCGCCAAAGGGCCTCCTTCAAAGACCGCCTAGACAACAACGCACACAACAGCAAAGAGCTCTTCAACATCGTGAAGGAACTCTCTAACCCCAGCTCCAACACCAACGACATCCCACCTTCGCAAGACCTATGCAACTCGTTGGCCGCCTTCTTCCATCGCAAGATCGCTGACATCCACGACAGCTTCAACACCACGATCGCCCGACAACCACTGAGATCCCCGCCCCCACGACCAACATCCGCACCAACCGCCTGCTCTCCTGGACCAACATAAACGACGGCGACACCATCAAGATCATGAACACCATCCACTCCGGATCTCCGTCAGACCCATGCCCACACCACATCTTCAACAAAGCCAGCACCACCATCGCACCCCATCTCCGGAAAGCCATCAACATCTCCTTCGAGACAGCAACCTTCCCGGATAGCTGGAAGCACGCCGAGATCAACGCCTTACTCAAGAAACCCAAGGCGGACCCCAAGGACCTCAAGAACTTCCGGCCCATCTCCCTACTCCCGTTCCCGGCGAAGGTCATCGAGAAGACCGTCAACAAACAACTGACCCGCTACCTCGAGGAGAACAGCATCCTGGACCCATCCCAGTCCGGGTTTCGCAGCAACCACAGCACCGAAACTGCCCTCATTGCCGCCACCGATGACATCAGGACCCTGCTAGACAACGGAGAGACCACGGCCCTCATCCTCCTGGACCTGTCAGCCGCCTTCGACACGGTATGCCACCACACACTACGCACACGCCTCCACGACGCCTGAATCCAAGAGAAGGCCCTGGACTGGACCACCTCCTTCCTCTCCGGCAGAACACAGAGCGTCCGCCTCCCCCCCTTCCGCTCCGAGGCCACCGAGATCATCTGCGGCGTACCCCAGGGCTCATCCCTCAGCCCAACGCTGTTCAACATCTACATGGCACCACTCGCCCACGTCGCCCGACTGCACGACCTCAACATCATCTCTTACGCCGATGACACCCAGCTGATTCTCTCCCTCACCAAAGACCCCCACACCGCCAAAACAAACCTCCATGAAGGAATGAAGGCCGTCGCCGAATGGATGAGGAACAGCCGACTGAAGCTGAACTCTGACAAGACGGAGGTCCTCATTCTCGGATCCACCCCCTCGGCCTGGGACGACTCCTGGTGGCCGACCACACTGGGAGCAACCCCAATACCCACCGACCACGCACGCGACCTAGGAGTCATCCTCGACTCCACCCTCTCCATGACTAAGCAGGTCAACGCCGTCTCTTCCGCCTGCTTCAACACCCTCCGCATGCTCTGCAAGATCTACAAGTGGAACCCCACCGAAACGAGAAGAACGGTCACCCAGGCCTTCGTCAGCAGCAGGCTGGACTACGGAAACGCCCTCTACGCTGGAGCCTCTGCCAAACTCCTGAAATGGCTGCAACGCATCCAGAACGCCTCTGCACGCCTGATCCTCGACATCCCTCGCTGCAGCCACATCACCCCTCACCTGAGAAACCTGCACTGGCTCCCCATCAACAAGAGGATAACCTTCAAGCTCCTCACCCACGCACACAAGGCACTGCACAACACCGGACCTGCGTACCTCAACAGACGACTCAGCCTCTACACCCCCGCACGCCAGCTTCGCTCTGCCGACCTCGCCCTCGCCACAATACCCCGCATCCGAAGAGCGACCTCCGGCAGAAGATCCTTCTCCCACCTCGCCGCCAAAACCTGGAACACCCTCCCCATCCGCCTACGGCAGACCCAAGACCTGCTGACCTTCAGAAGACTCCTGAAGACCTGGCTCTTCGAGCAGTAGCAGCACCCCTCCCCCTCAGCGCCTTGAGACCCTCACGGGTATGTAGTGCGCTCTACAAATGCTATGATTGATTGATTGATTGAAGCACACGTCTCACACCAATGTGCAGGCACCAACAGAACACCGTGAAACACCCAACAATGTCTCCTCCAAATACACAGCCAGTGTGCATGATACCTTCATCCTCCGACAGTCCATCATCAACCAGCATTCCCAGGATGGCAACAAGGGAAATGTACAGCCCCTTGGCAATATACAAATGAACATCCCACACACCTCAACACCACAACCCTGCAACTCACAACTCTGACAATGCACACGTCACAAAATCACATACAACAGGTCCAACAATATGCCCACCCACCAGACATGACAGAACAACTTACAATGTCCACATGGGCAAGCCCTGAACATGAGCCAGCAACGTCATGGCACCTCAGCCACATAATAGCCGTATGTGGGGAGAGGTGGCAACCAGGCATGTGTGAAGGGTGCAGTAGAACCATGATTGGGAAAGTACACAATGCCAACAGTGCCGGAGATGTGCTGGACACCTCGCAGTATGCAGAACACACCCATATCCATGGCGACATACACCGCTTGCGTATGGAGTGTAGTGGACAGTGGATGCCACCATGTCACCACAGCCAGTGGGGGACCTCACGGAAATGTTGCCTGTTACGCCCCCCCCCCAAGCGTCAGCGGAGTGGGATGGCCCGGCGTACGCCACGCCAGCATAGGGTGTGAATAAAAACCATGTAGGCCTGGGCGTGGTCCCCTTCCGAAAAGACCAACGTCTCTGCCAGCGCCAGCGCCGTCCACGTGAGCCGAGTTGCCTGCGATGCAGTGCGCCTGCCGGACTCCGGCACGCTGGACCACGAACACGTCAGGCCCGCCCCTGCGCAGCCAGGCCACACTGATCACCTTCCGACACCGGCGTGTGTCAAGGAGGGCCCACCACGTTCCGGCGCAAGCTCCAAGCCCGAGTCCCACGAACTTGGCAGTCAGCTCAGACCACCAGGCCTCCACGACACAGGCCCGCTTCAGTCCTTTCTAGTTGACATCCTGCACTGCCGCCTACGGCCCACTCCTCCTCGGACAAGCAGGTCCCACATGTGAAACTGGGTCCCACATGTGAAACTGTGTCCTGAGTCATGAATGGCAGTGACCCCAAATCCGGGCCAGCGGCCACAGCACCAGACACCCCCGATCAGTGAGGCATAGTTCCATATGGGCTTCTTGCGAAACATGGTGCCACTAACCCTGTTCAACGCCAGCCGGCTACACGTGGTGCCACTAACCCTGTACAACGCCAGCCGGCTACACGTGGTGCCACTAACCCTGTCCAACGCCAGCCGGCTACACGTGGTGCCACTGAACCAGAACTACGCAGGCCGGTGGGGCCATCCAACCTATGCCGGCGACACTGGGTGAATGGGCCATGCTGACCGCTGCCTCAGGCCTACACCACGGTCAGGTAGGTCACACATTTGGAACTGAGTCTTGATTACACCATGGCAGTGACCGGATGTCTACTGCAGGGGTGATATCACCAAACTCCCTGCTATCAGTGAAGCAAACGAATGCATCACAAGCACAGGACACGTGTCTGTGGGCCTACGCGGACCACTGCCCTCGGCCTACGCTGCGCTCGAGTGGGATCCCAGAATTGGAACTGAACATCGGTAATTCAAAAGGCTGAATACATGTCTTCGCACGCACGGAGGGGCGTAAGAGGATGACGTGTTGCAGGCCGGAGGAACAGGATCATCGTCACGGAGGTGATTGAACACTACCGACAACTGCCACTGTGTCACTAACTCTGTGCCTCGCGAGCCAACGACAGGTGGCTGTGGGCCCATGCTGACCGCTGCCTCTGGCCTACACTGCGATCCAGTAGGTCACAGAGCCTTGATTTGGCAATGTCGGAGTTCACATCTGTGTACCGGCATCATCGCAGACTGCATGCCCTCACACCACCTGTGCCACTGAGTTTGTTCCCCGACATTCATGGACACTCACTGGTCGTACATTGGGGGCGTTTGAGTCTATGGAATAGGGGCTAGTTTTCATCCTCATGTAGCTGATCCCGAATTGTTCGTGACAACGAGGCTTGCGCTTTCCACTCCTCAATTTGCTGCTTCTGGATAACATCAGACCTTCCGCATCATGCCCTGGAGGACACCTTCCACTGTCCCCCGCAACCCTCCGCAACATACACCTCGGACATTGATGGGGACCCGCTCAGGTCGCATGGCCCATCTGACTGCACCGCAAGTCACCGTCCCGTGGCTGGGTGCCTGTGCCAGCCGCACTGCATCCGGGGCCACTAACTCTGTGCTGCTCAGGCCTGGGACCCCTTCTTCTGAGACATTGAATGGCCTCTGTAGCGATGGTCTTGGGGTCATCAACGCCATGTGTCTGTGGCCCTGCGCTGTCCGCCTCCTCCGGCCCCAACTGTGGGCCACAAGGGCCCACACATGGCATCGAGTTTTGACCGGCCCGGACGTCGCATCACCGCAGGAGGCACACGCCACCACGGCAAGGACCACCTCCAACCGCCATCTGCCAGAGTCGAAAGGGTGGTCCTGACAGACCTACGGAGTTGCCCAGACCTGTCGTGGATGCCATCATTGGCCTGCTGCCCTGCTCAGCACTCCAGGTGCCAGTGACTCAGTGCACCGCAAGCCATTGTCCGTTACTGATTGAGTTTTGTGCTGTTGTAAGGTTGCGCAGCAATGTCACCTCATGCAGTGGGAAAGACCTGGGACCATGAGGAGGAGGATGTGTCAAGTGTACGGACGGGAGAAGGCACAGACAATGGGAGGGCAGGTGGCAGCAGCCCCGAGGCAGGAATGCCGACTGGTGGCGGTAGTCAAGCTACACACCCGGATCTGATACTGGGTATTGCGCTGTGGACTGCGGACGCAACTGTCACCTCAGGCAGTGTGGGTGACCTGGGACGTTGATGATGAAGTTGATGCAGGTGTACCACACCCCACTGCATCTGCATCAGGACCAACCCGAAGGGACACAATCCCAGCAATTCCTTCACATGAGCGCGCTCTTCTCTAGTGCCCCTACCTCAGTGCACTGCAAATCACGGAACGTCCAGACTGAATATTGGGTGGCCTCTGTCCTTACTCCGGATCCCTCCATGTTTCTCTGCAATTGACTCTGTTATGCTGGTGTTTTCTGTTTCCATTACACTGGTGTCCACTGTTCAGGTTGTTGCCAGCACCAAGCACTCCATGCGGGCTGGCTTATACTCACCCCACACACATCCAGCACAGGCGTCACTGTACATGTGGCCCTGCCAATAAAGGGGCCGGGCGCACATGCCTGTAGCCAGTTCAACATGGTATGTGCATGTGTCTCTGTGGAGGTGTGGGTCTCCTTTGTGGGGTGTACGTGGTCCCTGAATTGTATTGGACACCCACGTATGTGTTCTACTTCGCATTCCATGGGTTAGGCAACACCCTCACCTGTTGGGCCACCTCCTTTTGGCGTTCGGCCACCTGGCATTGGGGTGCCATGTGTGGGTGGGTGAGGTGTTGTGAGGCAGCCGTGATTGCGGGTGCTTCATGCTGTGTGGTCTGTTGCAGAGTCTGGGGTCTCCTCTGAGTAGCTTGTCTGCCCTGGTCATGGTGGTGGGTTGTGTGGGATGTCCATGGGCTGTTGTTGGGCATCGGGGTCGGGGGTGTGGTGTTCGTCTCGGGCATCACTGATGGGTTGTCTGTTCAGACCTGCTGGAGGTGTTGTTTGTCCCTCTGCATTCTTAAGGGGAGGTGCATGTTGGCATTGTGTTGGCGCCTTGTTCTTGTCGACATGCAGACTGTGTGACAATGTACATTGTGACTGTTTGGGCGGTGGTGGCAATTTGAGTTGGGGCAGTGTACATTTGGCGTACATGGTTGATGTGGGGTTGTAGGGGTAGATGTGCATCTCACATTTCCCTGCTCTGTCCAATGTGATTGTTCTGTTTCTGCGCCTGGGTGGACCCAGTTGTGTCCCCTGTTCTGCAGTGTGGGTGTTGCACTTTGTGCCACATTGTCATGGTATGTGCTGTGATTGCTATGTGTGTGTGCTGCAGTGTGCTACGGGGATGGGGGACATGTCCTTGGGTAATTGTGGATGTGCAGTGTGCTACACCTCATTTTGCATGTGTGGCATTGTGCCCATCACCACCCGTCCCCCCAGTCCCTGTTGGATCCTCACCCTGTTGTTGTTGTGTCCGTTCCTGTCGAGCTGTGTCCGTACTCCCTACTCCTTGCACCCTCTCCACACTGATGACTGTGGCCTGGCTTTCCTCCTGCTCCTCCTGTGTCGCTGGACAGCCACCTCCTGTCGCCGTTGCTGCCTTCCTGTTGGCAGCGGGTTTGTGCCTGGTTTAGGTTGTCACGTCCTGGCGGAGCCTCTTGGCCTCCTGGATTGGCCTCCTGGGCTCTGCGACTGCATTCCAGGCGGTCTGCTTGTGGGTCATTTGCTGGTAGTGTTCTGTCGCCTCCGTGGCCTTGGTCTTGTTTTCCTGCGGTCTGCACCCCATCTTCCCCTCCATTTTCTCCTTGGCCTTCCCCGACCCACTTGTTCCTTGCTGGTGGTCTGTGGGGGTTGTGGGGCTCGCGTTGCCCTCTGCGCTTGGTCAGGGTGCATGGATGTTGCTACGTGCTTTGGCTTGTTTCTGGTGTGTTGTGCCTGTGGTTTTTATGGTGCAATAGCCCGCCAGACGCGTGGGAGTTGCAGGCCTGAGGCTGCTTTTCGCAGCTTTTTGTACTGCGATTGGCCTCATCGCATGATTTCTTGCGTTCGCGTTTTCCATTTTTTGGGCGTGGTGTTGATTTACACGCTGGCATTTGACGAGTTATCTGGTGACTATCGCATGCTACCACCTTGTTGTGAATCCCACGTTGACATGGGGTTATTTTCCCGTGATAGGCTGCGTTATTGGAAGTTGCGTTACGCTACTCTTGCGGTAGTTATCACACGTTCTTGTGAATATAACCCAAAGAGGGTGTGATGGTCAGCAGTTGAGGTGGTACTGTCATTGGCAGCACTGGCAGGGGCAATAGGTAGTGCAAGATGCAGTGGCCTCCTAACGAGGGCCCGAGCTCTTTTTTTTTTTTTTACAAATTAAGAACTGCTCTTGTCACTGTTGTGCGTATGCACCTGATGCCATCCCCAGTTCCCAGTTACAAAGTGGGGTTTGTTATGTTCCCATTTGGAGGAGATCAGCCATTTCAGGCTGAACTGCTCCTATTGGAACAGGACCAAGGCTGATTTTCAAATGGTTTGTCTCTGTCTAAAGTGACATAGTGGGCACAAATATATGGACTGAGATGTGCTCACAGTAATTAATGTGGCTGGGATTAACTCAAGCATTCCACCCATCATCTTTTAGTTCTTTTCAGTGCAAAGCCTTAAATGTAATAGGTATGGTACCGTGCTCATGATGCCACAGGAATCAAGCTGTACCTCATTGATAAGGACTAAATATGCCAAAACAGTTCCTATTGGAGTAGGACCAAGGCTTGTTAGAAATGGGATTCCTGGTTGGCTGAGGTATGCACCCAAACCAGACAGGAGCCACTACTCTAGTCAGGGTAAGCTAAGTACACACTAAAAGATTGCCTGTACTCACCCTCTGGTAATTTGGCACAGAGCATTCAGGCTTATCTAAAGAGCGAATATGTAAATTATTTTTGCAACACAAACACACACACACACACAGTAAAACAATGAATATACCACAAAAAGACTCCACACTGGTTTAGAAAAATAGATATTTGTATTAGGTTCAAAACAAGACCACAAAGATGAAAATATGTTGGATACTTTTCAAGTTATATGCGTTTCAAAGATAGTACTCTTTATGTAGAGGGAAACAAGATCAAAACAATAGCGATTCAATCAATGGTTCTCAAATTATAATGTTTCAAAAGCTAGGCAGGGAAAATCACAGTGCTCAAAATACACTCACTTCTGTTAGGAAGATCATGGTAATGGTCACAGTGAGCGCTATACAGAAACACTTGTGATTGCAAGCTTCATTGCGGTCTCACCAGACAGAAGTGAGTGAACAGGGGTCCCGGCAGGTACAGGCTCCGTGCAATGCAGCCGCCGACTTCCACAATGATGAATTGGCCATGGGTCCCTCTGGACCGGTATGCAGTAAAAATGGCTATGTGAAAACCGGGCAAGGATGAATGCACATGGGCCACTGCACGGGCCGTGCAATCTTAGAAGACCTCTCGGGCACAGTACCTTTCGTAGTCGCGTCGTCAAGGGGATGCTTGGTTGCTATGGCAACGCATCAGGAGGGCTTCCCTCAGTTTTGCGGTGTCGGCTCGGGCTCAGCGTCAGTGACTGTAGTCAGTGCGTGGTGCTGAAGCTTGCAGGTTACAGGACTCAAGAGAGTGCCTGGTGCAGACAAAGTATATCGCTCGATCTTGGGAGACGAAGTCCTTCCCTTCTGCAGAGCGGAGCCCTGGGACTGTGCTAGTTTTCGCACGACAGCTCTTGCTGCAGGGGAAATACTTAAAGCACAGAAATTAATTCTTTGATGGTCCTGAGACTACAGGAAAGAGGGGGCAAGCCAACGAGCCCTTGGATATCACTTAAAGTCACAAATGCAGAGTTAGCAGGCAGCAGGCCAGCACAACAAGGCAGGTAGCAAAGTGGCAGTCCATCCTGGCAGTCCTTCTGGCAATGTGCAGATGTAGAGGCAGAGATGTCTGGTTACAGGTCCAAAAGTGTCTGATTTTAGGGAATCAGAGACCCAGTACTTATACCCAAAAGTGCCTTTGATGTAGTGAGTGACTTCAAAGGAGCTCTCTGATGTGCACAAGGATCTCTTTCAAACTTGTCCTATCTGCCATGTGGCTGATGGGGGGTAATGGTAATCCTCCCTTTGTAGGTTGACAGGGCACTACCTATTGAAGTGAAAGTGCCATCCCCTCTCATTCCCCCTGCCAAGGAAGAGCCTTCAGAATTCAGATGAATGCAGATGCAGTTGAGTGTCATGTGATTTGGCTGTCTAGGGGGAATGCACAAATGTAGCTGTCACCCATCCCAGACATGTATTGGAGACAGGCTGACAGGCACACAGAGCAGGAAGTGCAGAGAAATGTCCACTTTCTAAAAGTTGCATTTCTAAAATAATAAAGGTAAATCCATCCTCACCAGTAAGTATGATTTATCAGTACCATTTCAAATATATGAAACATGAAAATGCTACTTCTCTCTGATCAGGAATTATCACTTAAAAAGGTATAAGGGAATTCCCAATGCTAACCTATGAGAGGGGTAGGCCTCACAGTAGTGATAAATGAAGTAGGCTGTTTGCCACTACCAGGACATGTAAAGAATACAAATACATGTCATACCTTTACTTACATAGCATCCTGCCCTTAGGGATACTTAGGACCTAACTTAGGAGTCACTTATATGTAATAAAAGGGGAGTTTAAGGCTTATCACGAAGTTTTAAATGCCAAGTTGAAGTGGCAGTAAACTGCACACACATGCACTTCAGTGGCAGGTCTAAGACAGGTTTGAAAGTCTACTCCTGTGAGTGGCACAATCAGTGCTGCAGCCCAATAGTAGCATTTAACTTACAGGCCCTGGGTACAGAGGGTACCACATTACAAGGGACTGACAAGTAAAGTTAATGAACCAATCAGGTATACACCAATTACAAGCATGTTTAGAAAAGAAACATATGCACTTTAGCACTGGTTAGCAGTAGTAAAGTGCTCATAGTCATATAATAAAAAGAGAATCAGCAAAACAGGAGGTAAAAGGCAAAAAGTCTGGGTAAAGACCACCCTAAGGATGCCAGGCCTAGCAAGGCTGATATGCATATGGCTGGTCTCTGCCTAGAGTAGCATAGTGGACAAAAATACAATAGACTGAGATCTGGCCCTAAGTACTTACAGGGAGCTGGCAGCTGAGATTATTTAAGCATTCTACCCATCACCTTCAAGTAGGCGCTATTTAGCTGCTATGGTAAAATCCATAAAGAAATAGTAGGGAGAACATTTGAGTGGAAAAAGTAAAGGGATTGAACAAAAGCATGCTGCTACCAAAGTAGAAAATTGAGTAGTAATCTTTAGTGAAGAGAAAATGTATACTCAAAGAGGAAATGAAGGAACAAGGGTCTTTTAAATGAGGGCAAAAATGTTTAAATCTCAGCAGAAGAAAGAATATCAATAATGACAGAGATGCCTACCACATCAAAGGCATTTCAGACAGTTCGAAGGATAAAAATGAGTATGCTTTACTACAAGTTTACGAAAGCACTGTGGAAGTGCCGAAGAGCATTACTGATAGAGTGTGCTAGCAAAAAACTAAAGTTAAGCAAAGTTTATTGTCTAAGTAGTAAAAAAGAGATGACAGAATGTGAGTATAGCACAATGAGGTTTATATAAAAAGGAAGAAAAGATATTTACTTGGTTGGAAATTAAGCAGATTTGATTTTATGGCAAGACAGTAGGCTAGTAGTATGTATAATAACCTTTATTCACCACTTCAGAGCAGAAAACCTTTAAAAGTTCCAACAGTAGAACTCCAACTACATCACAAATAAACAGAACACTTAAGTCCATATAGATCTCCCAAGGTTCCATGTTCCTCCTCTTTTGTTTGCTGCTTCTGAACAGCTAAGTATTACCTAAGGACTACTTGTTAGTTGGTTTTATTGAGCAGAACTTCAATTTGTATAGATCTATATGGTTTTGAGGATTTGTATTTGTTTAACTGTATACTTAACCAATTTATGGGTTTGTTAGATTGTTTGATTATAATTTATGCTTGTCAAATTAAGTTTCCGTTGGTAATTATTGACGCTTTTTGGTAGGGTGGGTGTCTTATTTGTTTTATTGTAAAGTAGTAGCCACAAATTTCTGTAGTTTATAAGAAAAACACTGTTTATGTGGCACACAGTGCAAGCAGCATTCAGTTTCTCTTCAAACTAGGCAGTTTTCAGTTGCTTTGGTCGCGTGGCGGTAAAGTGTCTTTTGGCAGTTTGCTAAACCCGCTCTATCCTACGCGATGCGCCGCCATCTTGGGTGAGGCTGGCGCATCGCGTAAGACCATTCAGGCACATCCCCTTATCCAGATGAGCTGGGGCTTGTTTTTTAGTCTGAGTGGATCACGTTCGAGTGATGCTCGCACTTTACCCTCGCAGCTGACAGTTGCTTAGCAACTTATTGTGACAGTTTCACGAGCAGTGTGAAGAGCGTGTTTTGAAGAGAGCAGATACGGTATGAGTTAAGAAACAAATTAAAAAAAGATAAAATGAATTTAATAAGTAGAAGATTAATTTTAGGAACTGTAGTTTGTTGCAAGGAAGAATGATACGTAGGCCGAGTTATGTAGAACAGGATAGTTGATTTATTCATCAAGTTACTTCCTTGTTGGTTGGTTACAGGAAACAAGTTAGATACATATTAGGCCCCACCAGGAGCAGCCTCCTTGCTGCTCAGCCCATCCATTCCAACTGACTCTCTCTCCAACTCAAACACTCCAAACATTCCGATGACATCACTGATGACTGAGCAGCAAGGCAGAGGACATCAATAGGGAGGATGCACTAATCAAGTAATAGATTACAACACATCCCCCCCTCTATAATAATTAAAATAACATTAAGGTATGCAACTTCATAGCACACAATTACGACATGTAACAGATGTTGATTGCATGCAAGATGAAACACACACACTACACATGTCCCACAAATTCCTAAAAATCACATGCCCAAACCCCACCTAGAAAAGATGGAGAAAAGACAAGAAAAGCATTCCATTTTATAAATCAGTGATTACACACCCACGTTAACTCACTATAGGGTAATAGACAACCACAAAATAGTGGTAAACCGGAGAAGCTTAGCAAAAAGGAGTCTTCTCACATACGGATCCACAACACATAGTCCAGAACATTAACTGGGGCACAAGAAAGAGTTTTTGGTTTGACTTTGTGCCATGCTTGAAATCAGTCACATTGATTTCTGTCAGATTGTACACAAGTTACAGGTTTATCATGTCTGAGAAGGACATTGAGCCTTCTTAGGAGGAAATAATACAAAAAATAGTAACACAGGCAGTCGCGGCTGCTACTAATAGAGGGTAGTGGGGCGGGAGGGGAGAGCGAAGGGGGGAATACAAAAGATAAAATTAAACTAACTTGCCTGGGTGCCGCCTCTGCTCGGTTTCCTCCGCGCCGCAACAGGAAGCTTCCAGCCTCCCAGAATCCCCTGTCCAATCACAACGCTGCCTTAAGCAGCGTTGTGATTGGTCTGAGTGCAGTGGATAGACACTCAGACAGGGGCTTGGAGGCTTTGCATGTTCCTCACCAGGCTGTGTAATGCAGCCTGGTGGGGAAGATGCAAAGTGCGCATGACGGTTTGAACTGCCTTCTTGGGCCCACCAAACCTTCATGCCCACTTTAGAGTATGCTTTACACTCCTCTCCCTGCCCCCTGCACTGGCCAGCCAGGCCCACCCGCCCCGCCCCGCACCCGAGCAGGAAGGAAAAGTAAAATGATAATAACATTAGTTATTATCGTTTTAGTTTTCCTTTTTACACTGCTCACAGAGCAGTGGGGCGACGCTCCTCCACCTTAGCAGAAGAGCCGCCGTTGAACACAGGAACTGCAGCAGGCAGTGAGGGATTCAATTGAAAAGGCTCTAAAGAGTAAAAGAAAGACCTGTGATGAGGAAAAGTATTTCTCCATTTCTGATGGGGGAGAAGAGACTACTAGGGCTCCAGGGAGTAAATATGTGCAGAAAAGAAAGCACACTACAAGTGAGAGAGGAGTCCCAAGCAGCTCAAAGAGACCTTTTGTTCAAAGTGACAAGTGAGATAGGCAGTTTAACACTGCAGTGGAAGGGGACAAGCTGAATGAGCTTGAACCAGAGAATGGATGTCAAAGTTTTGACGAATATGTACTAGACTTAGATTATAAAGATGGTCTAGATGATGAATATGAGGATGGCTTAAGAAAAAAGGAAAAGAATAGAGCTATGGTTTTAGACCCATTGGGCGAAATACTATTTGATCCAAGGGAGATTAAGCATCCAAGGACCACGCAGCAGATTATATTAAAATGTGGCTGCGGAGGCCTTAAGGGAAGGAGGAAAGAAATGTTTTAAAGGCAGAATGTCACACCCACATATTGATGAAAAAGTGACCATGACCTCCAAATAAAGACCCAGAAATGATAAACTATTTATTTAAATTGGGATGGATCCAAGGAAAGGATAAGAAAAAGTCATTGAAATACTCCCAGGATACCGTACTGGACATTCTTGGTCCAGTGGTGAGAATTTTCGATCAAGTTGAAGAAGTCTATGTTAAGGGAATAGATGTAAATATTCATTTTCTGCCTAGCTGGTGCCAAAGGGCATTTTGTTTACAAACTGAAATTCAATGCTATCTCCTCAGATAAAGTTTCAGCCTGGGCCAGGACTCTAGCTTGACAGTTCTAGAGCTTATGTGGGGTCAGCATGTCAAACCTAGGCCAGGTGTTTGCCAAAGTGATCTTGGGCCCAAATGCACCTGACTTGAATGGTAAGTTAACAAAGTGTGGTTGCATCCCAATATTTTGATAACAAAAACACTACTTGTGGCTGTGGCTCAAAGCAGATGTGGTTGAAATCATCTTTTAGTTAAATCCAGATGTTCTGGGTTTGAAGATGGGGTGTAAAATTTTTATCAAAGCCCATTTAAAAATTTGACATCAAGGATGTTTCTAAAAAACCCAGGGGCATATTTATAAGCCCCTATCACCACAGGAACGTCACTTTTAGTGACGTTCCTGTGGCGATATGTGCTTCTCGTGAAAGGGGCAGGCAATGGGTGTTGTGGTGGGCGTTCCATGGCAACACTCATTGATTTTGACGCTGCTCCATATTTCCATATTTACAAGGGCAGCATAAATATGGGGCAGGGCCAAAATTAAGACCAGGGAAAACCTGGTCTTAAACAGATGCAGTGAGGTGAAATGTTTCATTTCTCCTCGTTTTTGCTGTTTCTATGTGTGCTGCATTGTGCAGCATGCATACAAACAACAAAATGCCAATGATTGTTTATGTGCATAAAGGTGACCCTTCCTGCACATAAACAATCAATTTAAAAAAATGACGTTTTGCAACTTCTGTGTATGCTGCATTAAGCAGCACACATAGAAGTTCTAAAATGCCATTTCAGATTGTTTATGTGCAGGAAGGTAAACCTTCCTGCACATAAACAATCTTCCCCTACAACGCAGGCACCCTTGCACTATGGTGCAAGCGTATCTGCATTGGTGCTAGGCAGCTAAAATTAGCACCAGCGCAGGGGGAAATGGAGGGCTGCACTGTATCCTTGTAAATACGGTGCAGCCCTGCATTTTGGAAGTGACAGAGCGCGGCGTTAAGCCAAGGTGACTAACTCCGCGCTCCGCCACTTCCTAGCAAATATGCCCCCCAGTTCTCTTCAAATCATTTTTCTTTGGGTGGCAGCTTCCAGATGTTCTTACTTTCCTAGTTGACAGACCTTTAGAGCCAGGATTCCCAGCAGGCTGGTCCTTCATAGCAGATCAAACCTGGTGTGTCAGAGATATTTGATCAAATTCTGGGTATATAGATGGAGAAGGCCTGTTTCTGTTTTTTTCTGTTGCAGTTCTTCAGCTCTACTCCACTGATGTTCTTACTTCTTGTTATGTAGTGACTCTAAAGAGACTCAATATTTGTGCAAGGGACGAAGGATTTTGTTCTTTACTGTTTTTATGTGATTCAGCAGATCTTGAAGATGGAGAATTATTGAAATAGAATAATCAAGGGAGAATGGATCACTTGTCCTGTTTTTGCCAGGGTCTATAGGTTTTCTAGTCTAAAAAACCCTCATACACGTAATGCTCGTCGTAGCAGTATATCTTGATTATCCGCTTGGTCTATTACGTGAGCAGCATCATCATTGGGTCTTATTTGTGCTTACCTCCACCAGGAGGGAGACCAACTGGTTATTCGCAGTAGTGATCAGGATTAGTGCAATGACTTACCTGCGCAGGTCACACAATAGTGATTTGCACACCCGGTCCTGAAGAAAGCCCTCCGACCCGATTGGGCACCCATGGGGCTGAAACATGTCGACCGCCTGACCACTCACCTTTTTACACAGGTGCCATAGAACAGTAGCCCTTCTATTTAAGCACCACACCTTCATTTTAACCTTGTCCCAACCCTGACAGAATAAATCTGTACCAGGGTACTGGAGGTAATTTTAAGTTCACCTCACCCTCACTCTCATTATTCCTGATCACTACTGCGAATAGTTGGTCTCCCTCCTGGTGGAGGTAAGCACAAATAAGACCCAATGATGAGATGGCGGCGGCAGCGTAGTACGCCGCGGTAGCTCCCCTTCCTCAGCGCCTAAATGTGCCCCTAGGCTAGCCCTCTCCAGAAGAATACTGCTCACCTCCGGCCGTGGATCGAGTGTGGCGGCTGCTGTCGTAGACCAGTACCCGGTGGATGGGTTGCGTTTCTCGAGCGGCCGCGGAGCTCCAGCTGGGCGGCAGGACGTCTGAGGAAGCACCGGGCGGAACTTCCAGGCGAGGGAGGACGGAGGCGGGGCCGGACTGTGAGTCGGCTGCTACTGCAAGGAGGAGGTGTAACCCTTTGGTTACCAGACCTCTGACATTTCGTTCTACCTGGAGGTTCTGGTTGGATTCTGCATTGGCATTTGGACACAAATTGGTGCAGAGGGCTCAAAGAACAGTGTTTGGGTCTAGACGCACAAAAGAGTCTGGAACTATGCCTCCAAAGACCTCGAGAGTAGGAAAAGAAGCTGTGGGAAGAAATTCTGCGCAAATTCAGGGCTCTAAACCGGAGTCCTCATCGAGCCAGGTAGCTAAGCCTAACGAGCCACGCAACCTGAAGAAACAAGCGGATAGTGGAGGAGCTGGAAAACGGAAGACCCCGGCTGAACGCCTACAAACTGGGGGACGGAAAGCAACTGCTCCAAAGACGATGGAAGAAGGAGGGGCAACCCCGGATGGGGATGATCTTGCCCCAAATTCTGCACTGCCCCAACCGGCTATTACGGACTTTTTTAAAACTAAGGAAGGTATACAAAACTTATGTACTCCTGATCTCATGCAGAACACGAATCTAGAATCTCAGGCTCAGCCCTTTAGTGAACTTCGGGGGGATACCTTGGGCAAGATCTCGACGATGCAGCTCGAAGTTTTGGAAGAAGATGGGGTCAGCACACCAAGCGAGATGGCGCAGGATGCCACTGTGAGCGGCTCTTGCATTATATCTGACCCCTCATCTGGTATGTCTGTAACTATACAAGAAGGCGCTTCTGGGGGTCCAGCATATATCAGAGCCCTCGATGGCTTAACGACAGACATCATATCGGATAATACAGACAAGTTTTTTTCACTTGCCGAGGATTCATTGTCAGGTCTCTCAGACTCTGACCACAGTGAAAGTGGGGATAGCATCTTGACTTCGGATTCAGGTACTCTTCAGGCACCAGAGACTGCCCTAAAGCGCCAAAAACAACGAAAATGCTCTAAAGGGCACAAGGGGCCTGTTGAGTTGCAAAAAAAACAGGGAAGGCGGGCCACGGGCACCGGTCTAAAATGGGACTACTCTCACACAAGGATTATCGGTCCTACGGAATTGGCGTTGGGTCAGGTCGCAGGCCCCTCGGAGGAACAACATAAAGAAGCAGCCGATATGAATTCTGCGCTAAGTATGATTCTAGAATCAATTAAAGAACATCGTGCAGAGACCAGAGCAGATGGCAAGAAAGCTAGACAAGCTACAAAGAAGTTGGAAGGCGCAGTTCGGAAAGTTGGCAAACCCTGCACAGAGATCGGGGAACGGATGAATGTCATTGAAGAAAGAACCGAAGCTGTCGAAAGAGAACTATCTGTTGTAAGGGAAGGCTCTACATCCCATGAAGCTCAATTAAAAGACGCAATGTGGAAGCTAGAAGATATGGAAAACCGCCAGAGGAGGAATAATCTCCGCTTTCTTGGGATCAAGGAAGGACTGGAGGGGGAGGACATTCGCGCTTTTATATTGGACTTACTTAAGGAAGCTTTCCCGGAGCTAGTGGGTTGGGATTGGGACCGAGAAATACAGCAGGTACACCGGTTCCCAGCTGTCCTCCATAAATCCTCTGGCAGAGACACTAACCAGCCGAGGGCCATTTTAGTCTTTTTTGGCAACTACCTGCTTAGACAGGCTATTTTTGAAAAAGCCTGTCCCGAAGCTAGAAGACAGTATAAGGACTCTTCCTTCTTTGTTCGCCCCGATTTCTGCCACATCACGGTGGAACGCAGATGGCGACTGTGACAACTGATCAAACCTTACCAAGATGCAGGCTTTGAGGCATACTTGCTGGCTCCGGCTAGATTGAAGACTGTTGTTAGAGGCTCTTTTAAATTCTTTACCTCTGAAATTCAGGCGAGAGAGTATCTGGATCAAGTCAGTGGGATATAAGAACTAGATGAGAACTAGATTGGGCCTTCTCTCTTCCTAAGGGGCTTCAGGGACGGCTTTTGGCAAATGGTTTGAAGAACAGAGGGGTGCACAGGGGGTGGGGGGCTGCGGTGCTCTTGCTACCTCCATCACTCGGACCCTATGGGTCCGGCTGCTTTCAAAGGGAGGGCAGGGAGGGGGTGGGTGGAGGGAAGCGTTGGAGTGGGGGTGGGTGGAGGCAAGGGGGGCACAGGCTAAAATGGTGAAGGGTGAACAACAGCTGAAGTGTATTTTTGTGGATTTTTGTGTTTTTTTGGATGGTATCAAAGACCAGGGACTATTTTTGATGATTAGTGGATTTGACAGGCAATATAATATTCGAGATAAAGAAATGTGGTGTTATAGCTTGAAGATCATTTTTAAAAGCTATAATGGCTAAATTACGAATCGCCACTATAAACATTTGTGGGCTTAACGATAGTGCTAAAAGAAGAAAGGTTCAAGGAGATCTCAAAGTCCTTAAGGCCGATCTGTACTGTCTTCAGGAAACTCATATTGCACGGAAAGACTGTGATCTGTATAAATCCTTAGGGCTGAAGGTCTTAGCATATACTTCGCAAGATGTTAGGACTAAGGGGGTTGCCATCCTCTCGAAAAGCAGTTCCATCACTTTGGGAAAAAAGGTGGTGGACAGGAATGGTAGATGGTTTATAATGGAATGTAAGAATGGTGCTGGCTCTTTTACATTGTGCTCAGTATATGCTCCAGTGACAGATGATCCGGGCGTATTGCATTTTTTAGCTAATGAACTGCCTTCCTGGCCGGCACCATATGTGGTCTGTGGAGATTTAAATATTAATGGCTCAAGAGGAACCCCAGGAGATACTGGAGTATCTAGTAAAGGGCATAAACCGCATTCTATGAGGGCTTATAATAATTTATTAAAAGATATGGGTCTGGTAGATGTGTGGGCTAAATTAAAACCCGATGATCCTGGCTATACTTATTATTCGGCCCCCCATGGTAAATTTGCTCGGCTTGATTATTTTTTAGTCTCCCCATCTCTTTTGCAGAAGGCTAGGGTGGAGATCTTTCCCAGAGTAATGTCAGACCACAACCCTATTGTTTTGGAGCTACCACTTAGTGGGATACGAAAGGAGCATTCGGGCTGGACATTTGAGAGGGCACTCTTATCAGACAATGAATATGTTGAATATATGAGGGGTTGGATCAGAGAGTTCTTTAAGAATAATATTGGTAGTGCCCCTCCCGGGATGATGTGGGATGCGTTCAAGGCATCAATGAGAGGGGAGATACTGCAATATAGCCTGACCAAGCAGAAAAAAGGTGCTGCACAGATTAAATTGTTTCATCAGAAGCTTGCTGGTCTGGAAACAGAATTGATATGCAAGGTTGCTAAAGGAGAAGATCTTTCCGCAACTCTGAATTCTATCACGCTTATTAAAGCTTGTTTGTCTGACTTCAACGCTGAAAAGACAGCAGGGAAGTACATGGCCAAAAGGCAAGACTGCTACGAATCCAGTGAGAATGTCGGTAATTTATTGGCAGTTAGGGTTAGGCAACAGGTCGCGTCAGGTCACATTGAACGGGTCAAGAATATGAGGGGGATGGTAGTTAAAGATTCGGGGGATATCAGAGAGGCCTTTAGGGAGTTTTATGAGGATCTATATAGTGCCTCTCCCTCTGCTACCCTTCTGGAGGAGGATGTTTCGGAATTTCTTCCGAGTGGAAAGGTATCTCAGGAGGAGGGTATACAATTGGGGCTGGCTATCTCGCAAGAGGAGCTATATTGTGCAAGTCAAGCCCTACCTGCAGGTAAGGCTACGGGCACCGATTGTATCCCTATAGAATTTTATAAGGTTTTTTTAGAGAGATCTGTCAGGTTTTGCTCGGCTTATTCAAGGAGGTTAGGGAGGGAGCTCTACCACCTGGCTCTTGGGGTACAGACAATATTGTCATCTTCTTAAAGAAGGGTAAAGATCCTATCAGTCTGGGTTCATATAGGCCCATAACGCTGCTCAATAGTGATGCTAAACTGTACTCAAAGATTTTAGCCACTAGGCTGTTTTCTGTGATGTATCAATTAGTCTCAGTTAGGCAGCACGGATTTATACAGGGAAGGGGGACGGAAGACCATGTCAAGAAGGGTAATTTCACTCTTTGATGCTACTGAAGTCCTTTCCAAGCCTATGGGGGTTGCCTTCTTGGACGCCGAGAAGGCGTTTGATCGTGTAGCATGGGACTATTTATGGAAGATCTTGGAGTCCAACGGCCTGGGGGGTTTCATTCATTAATGAATTACGGGTTTTGTACATAAACCCCATTGCACGACTAAGAATAATGGGGGAGGAATCAGAGGCTTTTTCAATCAGCAGGGGGACCAGGCAGGGTTGCCCGTCCTCCCTCTTGCTGTTCGCATTATATATAGACCCCTTTCTTAGACGGCTGGAGGCCTCGTCATGCATTATTCCGGTAAGTCTACACGACTGGGACACTAAGCTCCTGGCGTATGCTGACGATGTGGCTATAATCACTTCTGACCCCGATGGAGCAATGCGAGCCGTAGAAAGTATAGCGGAAAACTTTGGGACTTATTCGGGCTTTTTGCTGAATAGAGCTAAAACTCAGATCCTGACAAATAGATTTGTCACAGCTTCGGACAGTCGAATTGTTGAGAAAGCGGTTTATTTAGGGGTTTGTATTACAGCTAAGGTTGAGGATATTGTAGAGTTAAATATGGCTCCGATATTGGGGAAAATAAAAAATAACCTCCAGCATTGGGACAACCTGAAGCTGTCAATAATGGGGAGGTGTAATATTATCAAAATGATTATCCTCCCAAAGTTGTTGTATATCTTCCGCACAATTCCTCTGGAAATACACAATTTTTGGTTTCGCTTAATCGACAGGGAGGTAGCGAGATTTATCTGGTCGTATGGTAGAACAAGGAGAGCTAATGCATTCCTATCCCTCCCAAGGGAGAGAGGGGGATGGGGACTCCCACATTTTAAGCTATATTACTTAGCTGCTGCCCTGCGATATTATGGGCCTCTCCTTGGAGTCAAGGCTAGGGAGGTAAGCGATCCTAGTTATGTCCCCTCAATATTTGAAATCCTTATTGATACTCGGGCTAACGGCTGCCTATTAAAATTTTATGAAGCCAGCTTCTTCAAAAAAAAACGATTTAAGGTTTTAATTGCTGCCTTTCGTAACTGGGTTGGTATAAGAAAAAAATTAGGAGTAGGCAGGTTTAACAGGTATACCCCCCTGATCGGGAATGATCAGCTCCCTATTGTCCTACAAGATGAGTGCTTGGCAAGATGGGGCAAGAGTGGCTTTTATAGGATTGAGGATTTTTTGGAAGGGGATCACATAGCTCCCTTTGATATAATTCAGGAAAGATTTAGTATAGGTCCCCGAGACTTTTTAAAATATCTACAGTTAAGGGATTTCCTTCTTAAAAAAGCTGGCGGTGCCGCAGGCTTTGGGCAGGTGGCATTAATTGAATTGCTGACTCGCAGTTCGGGTTCCCCAATCTCACAACTTTATAGCTGCCTGTTGGAGGGGTTGCCAGACGATCTAGATAAGCACAGGCAAAGATGGCAGGATAAATTCGGGGTTTTGGACTCCCGTTTCCTTAAGTCAGTTGAATTGGGGAACTCTGTGCTGTGCGCAGCTAATCTGAAATCACAACATTTTAAGTCCCTGTTTGACTTATATATCACGCCCGCGAAAATCGCGAAATGGGGGGGTGTGGAAGGAATCCATTGTTTTAGGTGTAAGGCACATGCTGTGGATATAATACACATCTTTTCCACCTGCCCCGGCATTGAGTCACTTGGTCAAGAAATATCTGTTTTTTTGCAGCTTGTTTTTAAAGAGGATGTTCCTCTGTCACCACATCTTATGTTATTGGGGGTGAACGAATCAATAGGGGAAAAAGGGAGAAGAGCTGATTTTTATCGCGATGGCAGTTTTAAGACTTTGGGGTCGATTCCGATTCGGGCCGGAAAAAGCACCGACCGACTCGGATCCGGAAATAATACCGACCGACACGTACCCGTGGCGCACGACACGCCAAGTACGATGCAAGGCGCGAAAAATCCGACCGACACGTACCTAAACCAAGTCGACCGACCGAGCCGCACGGAAAACAGCAATCCGGACGGAAAAACACGCGAATCCAACCGACCGACACGCACCCGGAACAAATCCGACCGAAACGTACACGCGAACTCCAAACCGCAAAGTACGATGCAAGGCGCGAAATCCACGAGCGAGTCGGACGGAGGACAAGCCGTACGACCGACACGCATACAAAACCGAGCCGAAGCAACACAAAACACCGCGACCGACAGCGTACGCAGCATAGAAAACTGCACAAACACAGCGTGAACGAAACAGAGAACACCGTACGAGACTAATGCAGGGTCCGACTCGGTCACAAGAACGTTTCCAACATACACAAACAGCACAAAGGAAAAATCACCCAAAAAAGGGCCAAACAAGCAATTACCAAGCCAATAAATACTGGGGGGGGGTGGGGACAGAGAACAAAGACACACCCACAACTCCACCTATATAAAGGACACAAATCACAACCATGAGCCTTTGCAAATGCCACTCCACTGCCAGCACCCAAGAGAAAGCAACCACACACCCACAGCTCATCCCTCACACAAGCCACACACCATCAGCACACCAACAAATACCTACCTCACATACACCCATCAAAACACACACTCACACACCCTCACCTGCACACCAACACACACATCACTCACCATCACCACCCATCACCATGCCCCCAAGAAGAATCCCAAGTTCCTAGATAGTGAATTGGAAGTCATGGTAGACGAGATCCTCAGGGTGGAGCCACAGCTGTTTGGCACACTGGTCCAACAGACCCCCATGTCGCAGAAAACCAAGATGTGGGAGAGGATCATCAACAGGGTGAACGCCCAATCACCATGTAGGCGCACAAAGACCGACATCCAGAACAGGTGGTATGACGTGCGCAGGAGGGTACGGGACATGCTGAAGAAAGACTACATCAACAGCCAATACACCGGCAGTGGCCCTCCTGCCAAGCCAATATACCTCAGGCCCTGGGAGGAGAAGGTGCGGGCCATCCTTCCGCCAGTGAGCGTATATGGACTAGAGGACATCCCAGAGCCTGGTGAGTACACAACAAATGTACACAATATACTGCCACAAAACACACACATCACTGTCAAGGGGAGAGTCAAACCATGCACTCATAGCAATTACACAGCAACCAGAACAGAATCATCCCAAAATGTGTATGTCAGTCAGATAAACACAACACATGCCATCAAAAAAGTCACATCCAACTGTGCCAACACATGTACAAACACAACTACAACTACAGCTAGGCAGTGGCACAAATAGAACTAACAAACACATCCAGACATGTAGCCACCACAACAACACCAACACACAGTGAAGACCACTCAAAGGAAGGAATTCTGTGTATGCTGGCCAAGTCAGTGTAGCCAATAGCATCATGGGAGTCGCAGTCACACATATTGCCCCCCACAACTGTCCCATCAACACCACCATGAACCATGCTCACATCACAGGAAGTGGAGAAGGACTCACAAGATGGCTGACACTGGCTACTGCTGTGGGGAGCACAAGGCCCTGCTGGCAACTGTGCACCAACAAACAGCAGGACACCACTGACTGACATCCTGAGAGACAACTTACACTCCCTGCAATGCAAGCACGTTCCATGGTGGGATATCTGGCTAGCTGGGTGGGAAGGGGGACTTGCAGCACTGACCATAGTCACAAGCACCTCCCCTCACACACCCCCAACACAAACTCCACAGAACCCACCTGGTAGAATGCAATGCCCCCCATCCTAACACAAGATCCCACAAAGAACCACCACCCTGGGTTATGTTGTGTGAAGCACAGGGACACTCTTGGGACCTCTAGCCAAACAACTGCCAGGACAACACTCCCAGCCATCCTGTCAGCACAGCCAGCCCACCCCACAGGGAAGCAGAGTCAAAAGGAAGGAAGCATGGGCATGCTGGGAAGGGGGAGGAGGCAATAGCATGATGGGAGTCGTAGTCACAGCTCTACATCCCCCACCACATGGCCCAGCAAGCTCACACTCACGCATGCACATCCCACAGAGAGTGGAAAGGCCCATCAAAGATGTCTGACACTGTTGCTGTGTCGTGGGGAGCACAAGGGCATGCTGGGTACTGCACACCAACCAACAGCAGGACACCACTGTCAGCCATCTTGCCATTGCTCTCACACCCACACACACTGAACTCCACACAAAAGCAAGTAAGTATGGGAATGCTGGGAAGTGGGGTGGAGGCAATGGCATGATGGGAGTCGTAGTCACAGACATAGCTCACCCCCACAACTGTCCCATCAACACCACCCTGAACCATGCTCACATCACAGGAAGTGGAGATGGACTCACAAGATGGCTGACAC
This sequence comes from Calotriton arnoldi, assembly GCA_963921515.1. Taxonomy (NCBI): domain Eukaryota; kingdom Metazoa; phylum Chordata; class Amphibia; order Caudata; family Salamandridae; genus Calotriton; species Calotriton arnoldi. The sequence continues at coordinate 1,242,556 of CAWUFW010004840.1, forward strand.
TGGCTACTGCTGTGGGGAGCACAAGGCCCTGCCGGCAACTGTGCACCAACAAACAGCAGGACACCACTGACTGACATCCTGAGAGACAACTTACACTCCCTGCAATGCAAGCACGTTCCATGGTGGGATATCTGGCTAGCTGGGTGGGAAGGGGGACTTGCAGCACTGACCATAGTCACAAGCACCTCCCCTCACACACCCCCAACACAAACTCCACAGAACCCACCTGGTAGAATGCAATGCCCCCATCCTAACACAAGATCCCACAAAGAACCACCACCCTGGGTTATGTTGTGTGAAGCACAGGGACACTCTTGGGACTTTTAGCCAAACAACTGCCAGGACAACACTCCCAGCCATCCTGTCAGCACAGCCAGCCCACCCCACAGGGAAGCAGAGTCAAAGGAAGGAAGCATGGGCATGCTGGGAAGGGGGTGGAGGCAATAGCATGATGGGAGTCGTAGTCACTGATATTGGTCACCCCCACAACTGTCCCATCAACACCACCCTGAACCATGCTCACATCACAGGAAGTGGAGAAGGACTCACAAGATGGCTGACACTGGCTACTGCTGTGGGGAGCACAAGGCCCTGCCGGCAACTGTGCACCAACAAACAGCAGGACACCACTGAATGACATCCTGAGAGACAACTTACACTCCCTGCAATGCAAGCACGTTCCATGGTGGGATATCTGGCTAGCTGGGTGGGAAGGGGGACTTGCAGCACTGACCATAGTCACAAGCACCTCCCCTCACACACCCCCAACACAAACTCCACAGAACCCACCTGGTAGAATGCAATGCCCCCATCCTAACACAAGATCCCACAAAGAACCACCACCCTGGGTTATGTTGTGTGAAGCACAGGGACACTCTTGGGACTTTTAGCCAAACAACTGCCAGGACAACACTCCCAGCCATCCTGGCAGCACAGCCAGCCCACCCCACAGGGAAGCAGAGTCAAAGGAAGGAAGCATGGGCATGCTGGGAAGGGGGTGGAGGCAATAACATGATGGGAGTCGTAGTCACTGATATTGGTCACCCCCACAACTGTCCCATCAACACCACCCTGAACCATGCTCACATCACAGGAAGTGGAGAAGGACTCACAAGATGGCTGACACTGGCTACTGCTGTGGGGAGCACAAGGCCCTGCTGGCAAATGTGCACCAACAAACAGCAGGACACCACTGAGTGACATCCTGAGAGACAACTTACACTCCCTGCAACGCAAGCACGTTCCATGGTGGGATAACTGACTGGCTGGGTGGGTGGGAAGGAGGGCCGGCTGTCAACCAAACACAACCAATGCAGACCATGTTCACACCCCAGAAAATACATAGAAATGCCCAAATAATGCAGGACAATGTGCCACACCAATATCAACCCCTGACTGTGACGACTTAGGACAATGCAATGTACAGGCCCGCACCCAGAGGCACAGTCACAACTGTCATGTGTGTCAACCATTGATGCCTGCAGAAACATAACATACATTGTTTGTGTCTCCCAAAAACAGGTGATGATGGGGACACAGCAGCAGACGCTGAGGAGTCCCAGTCCCAGGCTCAAGAGGATGCCGAGCTCACTGGCGTCGTACAGCCTCTGTCCTTCTCGGACGATGAAGAACAACCTGGCACATCCGGTGCAAGTCAACATGCAGCACCAGCAGGACCACCAGCTGCAGCACCAGCAGGACCACCAGCTGCACCCCTGCACCCACCCCTCCAACGACTGTCACCACGAATACCATCCCTGCCGACATGGACAGAACAAGGAGCAACACCAGCACAGGGACCCTGGACCAACCTGGGGCCATGGACACCACCACCACCACCAACCCCCAAGGTGGACCAGGGTTATCTGTGCGTGCCACTGCACACACTGCACATGTCAGCAGGGGTGGTGGGAGGGGTGGGAGACAGAGGTCGCTGCTTGCAGACGTTGCTGGTGTGCATGATGACCCACAACTGGTACGCATAGCTGATGCGTACCAGTCCAGCACCGGAGACCTCAGCCAGGTAGTGGGGCTCCTCAGAGACATGAAACAGCAGCAGGCTGCCCATCATGCCCGCTTGGACTCCCACATGTCCCACGTGGAGTCACACATGTCCCGTGTGGACTCACACATGTCCCGCGTGGAGTCCAAGTGGGATGCACTGCATGAGATGACGGCGGTGCACAGGGACATTTTACAATGCCTCCGCCAGATGAACAGCAACCAGTCCACACCTCCCTGTGTGCCAACAACATCTGGTGCCGAACAAACTGCAACTGCCACAGGGAGGGAGGAGGTCTCTGGCGGAGAGTCCCCTGCACCGCAGCAGCCTGTACTTGAGGGGCCCCCCAAGAAGAGGGGTCGTCCGAGGAGGGAAAAGTGAGAGGCCGATGGCCAAGCGCAACTCCCAGGAAGCCTGAACCTGTTCTGGATGTTCGCCTTTGTGCACAGACTGTTCACCCTGTTGACGGCAACACTACTCCCACACATTGCATGGGGAGTACAAGTTGGACCAATGTGTCAGACAACTGTGGCCCCGATACTGGGGATCCTGTCTACCAGGACTTTCAATTCACCTAGGAACTTGGTATTGCAAGATTTATGTACATCACTACCCATCCTATGCACTATTAACACAAATTGTATCACAATAAACACACTAATACACCATACTTGCCTCTGTCGTGATTCCAACATGGGTGCTGTTATGGGGATGATGAACTGCAAAATTACACTTTGTATGCGAACTGCAACAGCAAGGACAACACAGGCATGTGAGTACAGGCAACGTGACACACATGAGGGAGACACACCACCAGGGCTACACAACACATACACACCTAGGCCATCTGACTCATTGCCTACATTGATGTTGCCAGGGAAGACGGTGCAATGCACAGACACCACACCTATTCCCAGTTGTAGTCAAGTAGCCCACAGGTGCAGTAAGCAAATGGCAGTCAAATGTGTGACCACAGACAACGCACATCACAAAGTGAAGCACAGGTTTATTACACAGTTGCAACATGCCGTAACCACTACAGATGCAAGGTAATCCCACCTGGCAGCGGGCACACAGTCAACAACTGTAGATGGAAGGAAGTCCATGGGTGTGGCGCACATCACCTGTAGGGACACAACAGCTACCAGCCTGGATGTGCAATCACGTCGTCGGTGGACACAGTTGACCAAACAAATCTGAAAGTACCCTGTGAAGGACAGAAATGACACACAGTCAAAAGCAATGGAGTACAGGACAGAACAGCAAAACTCATGCACAATACATGTTACAAGATACCCACCCAGAACCAAGTTAGCATGTCAACACTGTTGGGGAGTACAGCCCACCTGTCACCACACATCGCAACACACATCCAGTCAAGTAGCCCATGGACACACTCCAACAGCACCAGAGCACCACCCACACATCATGCCAACTCACATCATTGACATGACACCTCAGGATACTCACATTCAGCTAAAGAAGTTGGTGATGAGCTGTGTGCGGACATCACCATCATCATCATCATCATCATCGTCACTGGCATCGTGGTCCAGGCCAGGATCCTCCACAGGTGGCGGATGTTGGTCATTGTCATCCTGGATGAGAGGCAACTCCTTCCGCACTGCCAGGTTGTGGAGCATGCAGCAGACGATGATAATCTTGCACACTTTCGCAGGGGCATATGGGAGGGACCCTCCGGTCTTGTCCAGGCAGCGGAAGCGGCTCTTCAGGAGACCAAAGGTCCGCTCAATCACTCTCCTGGTCCGACCATGTGCCTCATTGTAGCGCATCTGGGCTGGTGTCACAGGGTTCCTGAGGGGTGTCAGCAACCACGGCATGTTGGGGTATCCCGAGTCACCTACGGACAGACAAGTGCACATTAGCTGACTTGGAAAAGTGGGCGGAATACTACAGATCAGATCACACACAATGGCACAAAATCAGTACACACCGACAAGCCAGGCACGCTGGCTCTGAATCTGTGCCATCATCCTGGGGATGCGACTACTCCTCATCACAAAGGCATCGTGTGCTGAACCAGGGAAACGGGCACACACGTGTGTGATGGTCATGTCTGCAAGACACACCAACAGTGCATTGACCGAGTGGTAGTGCTTGCGGTTCCTGTAGGCCTGCTCCTGGGCCTGTGGTGGTACCAAAGCCACATGTGTCCCATCAATGGAGCCAATGACATGCGGCATCCTCCCCAGGGCATAAAAGTCACTCTTCACGTCAGTGAGTCGTCGCAGTCTAGGGAAATAGATGTACTGGTTCAGGAAGAGCAACATTGCCGCCAAAACATCGCGGAGCACACGGCTCAACATGGTCTGTGACATCCCACCAGCAGTCGCCACAGTATGTTGGAAGGTACCAGTGGCAAAGAAGTGTAGGGCTGCCATCACCTTCACCTTGGGGGTCAGCGCTGTAGGATACGGCCGGCCAGGCTGCAAATGTGGGGACAACTGCACTGCCAAATCCTCAATCAGCTGCCTGGTGAAGCGGTACCGTCGGATGCTGTCCCGTTCCACCATCGTTGCCAGGTCTGGGAATGGTCGATGGACAGCAGGAGCCCTGCAGTGCAGAGGAGAAGTAAGCAAGATTGTCAGTCACCCCACATATGCGGCATTGAACACACTCAAGATCCCAACATACATCATTATGAGGCACAACTACATGAAGTGTGCAGTATCGGAAGGACATGTATGGTACATACATGGCCAACATCTGTCAACACGGTCCAACAGGTGGCATCAATTAGTCCCAGGTTGGCCCATTGGATATCATGAGGCCGTGTCACAGTTCCCATCTCCTGCTGCCGTGTCACAATAACCCCCCACAGTGACATGTGAGGACAGATGTGCCCCAGGCACCACAGCTCAACGACAGGTACATTCCCAGGGACCCTGTAATGCCACATGGACACTGGCATTACATGGAGTATCATGTATACACCACAGCAAAACAACCATGACCCCCACAGATAGTGGCCCAACTTGCCACGGCAGGACAGACATGGACGTCTGTGACACACACACGCACAACATCAGAGTCCATGCACACACAACGTGGATGTGGAGACTGTCTCCCATTGTGAACATGAAATCAGAGACATTGTAAACACTACATGCACAAAGACTGTGGAGGACCATCACTATTGTGCCACTGGGACACCCTGGCTCAAACATACCGTCCCACATGGGACTCACGGGGTATGTGACATGACATACACATACACCACCGTGAAATGTGACCATGGCACATGCACAGATATGAACAGTTGCACATCACAGTGGTCATGTACACGTAACACCCAGGATCCTGTCCCCATGAACACGTGCACAGCCTGGGGGTGGCTGCCCACAGGTGACACCCACAGGACAACATGTACACCAACATACACACAATAGGAAATGCAGCCTTACATGCCTTATGATTAAGTTTGGACAGGCTGTCGTGATGTAGGTGTGCCCCTCACTCCCTGGGAGCTATCTGTGGCTGGCATATGTCCATCTGAGACAGGCATGCTGACATATGCCAGTCACATGTACAGTGATGCGTTGTACTGCAATGGACCGATCGGTGCCTCCGGCCGGCCCATTGCATTCAATGTGTGCGGGTACGCGTTGTACCCCTGTGCGCGTTGTACTGCAATGGACCGATCGGTGCCTCCGGCCGGCCCATTGCATTCAATGTGTGAGGGTACGCGTTGTACCCCTGTGCGCGTTGTACTGCAATGGACCGATCGGTGCCTCCGGCCGGCCCATTGCATTCAATGTGTGCGGGTACGCGTTGTACCCCTGTGCGCGTTGTACTGCAATGGACCGATCGGTGCCTCCGGCCGGCCCATTGCATTCAATGTGTGCGGGTACGCGTTGTACCCCTGTGCGCGTTGTACTGCAATGGACCGATCGGTGCCTCCGGCCGGCCCATTGCATTCAATGTGTGCGGGTACGCGTTGTACCCCTGTGCGCGTTGTACTACAATGGACCGATCTGTGCCTCCGGCCGGCCCATTGCATTCAATGTGTGCGGGTACGCGTTGTACCCCTGTGCGCGTTGTACTGCAATGGACCGATCGGTGCCTCCGGCCGGCCCATTGCATGCAATGTGTGCGGGTACGCGTTGTACCCCTGTGCGCGTTGAACTGCAATGGACCGATCGGTGCCTCCGGCCGGCCCATTGCATTCAATGTGTGTGAGTACGCGTTGTACCCCTGTGCGCGTTGTACTGCAATGGACCGATCGGTGCCTCCGGCCGGCCCATTGCATTCAATGTGTGCGGGTACGCGTTGTACCCCTGTGCGCGTTGTACTGCAATGGACCGATCGGTGCCTCCGGCCGGCCCATTGCATTCAATGTGTGCGGGTACGCGTTGTACCCCTGTGCGCGTTGTACTGCAATGGACCGATCGGTGCCTCCGGCCGGCCCATTGCATTCAATGTGTGCGGGTACGCGTTGTACCCCTGTGCGCGTTGAACTGCAATGGACCGATCGGTGCCTCCGGCCGGCCCATTGCATTCAATGTGTGCAGGTACGCGTTGTACCCTGTGCGCGTTGAACTGCAATGGACCGATCGGTGCCTCCGGCCGGCCATTGCATTCAATGTGTGCGGGTACGCGTTGTACCCCTGTGCGCGTTGTACTGCAATGGACCGATCGGTGCCTCCGGCCGGCCCATTGCATTCAATGTGTGCGGGTACGCGTTGTACCCCTGTGCGCGTTGTACCGCAATGGACCGATCGGTGCGCACCCATTGACAATGGGCTTGCCTGGCAACGGACGCGTTTTCGAATTTCGAATGAGTCGGTAGCTGTAAATTCAGTTGGTCACCCACAACAATGTTGCAAAATCATGTATGTCATGAAGTTGAAGATTTGAAGGATGCTGTGGGCGTGCTGCTATTCCATGGATTGGCCAGATTCAGAAGATGCAAACGACTTGGACCTATCACTTTGGACACAAGGGACAGTATCTGCCTCTCCAGCACATATATATTGCTGGCTGTTCCCCTGAGAGCTCACTTGCCTGCACTACATGCTCCAGGACGACATCTGCCACTGCACTGCTGCTGTCTCTGCCCCTCTGGACCCTGCAATGGCACGTACTGTGGAGAGAGCCCCAGCCTTCAGCCTTGAAGAGAACCAGGCCCTGCTGGACAGCCTACTTCCACAGTACAGCAAGCTGTATGGGACACCAGGGGAGCAGGTGAGTGTTCTGTGCACTGCCTTTCTGAATGTGCATTTTGTGTGACTAGCAAGGCTGAGAGTCTGCACGCCACTGGCTAGCAGGCTCACTGAGTAGTTGTCACCCCCATAGTGTGTAGTGACTTGCACTGGACAGGTATGGTGCAGTGACAGTGCATTTGAACATGGTTTTACTTCCCATGCAATGATACCATGTAGTGACGTCTGGCAAACTGTCCATGGTCAGCTTTGCACTGCCTGTGTACATCATGTGCCCCTGTGATTGAGACATGTATATACAACTGTGTCATGCACGGATATGTTGCATGTGTGGTAATGGCCTTTTCACTTTGTCATCCTGACAGGTTAATGCCCATCGGAAGCAGGAAATCTGGAAGGACATCGTCCGGGCTGTCCGGTCCGTGGGGGTCTACAAGCGCCGGATCCGCAACTGCCAGAAGAGGTGGCAGGACCTTCGGGGCTGGACCCGGAGGATTGCACGGGTCCAGCTGAAGCTGTCGCCTCCTCGCAGGAGGGGCGGAACATGGACCCTGACCCCCACATGCTCCAGATCCTGGCGGTGGTGTTTCCAGACCTGGATGGGCAGCTGAAGGCCAGACAGCAGCAAGGAGGGGTGAGTCAAAGACTGCACTGTGAACTCTGTATTACATGCTTTGTGCCCTCCTCTGGCCTGGTTCAACTGCCACAGTGCAGCAGTCATGTTGTCCAGGAGCCATGTCCCTCTATTGTGCACTGCCCACTGCTCATCTGATACCCAGGTGTGGCCCTTACATTCAGGGAATTGTGTCACTTGGGACTGTGTCCTTGCAGTTTGCTTCACTAAAGGTGGGGGACAGCATCTGTTTCCCTAACTCTGTTGTGGGCATCATGGGTGGGTCCATTGTTCACACAACGCCTGGGTTTGGACATGTGATCTGCGTGTTGCTTTGATATGCGGTCCACTTGCTGAGCTGAGCCACCACATGTGCCTGGGGTATGTGGCACACGCCCATGCAGCGGGTGGGAACAATGTTTGGGCCCCAGGAGTGTGCAGATTACGTGTGTCACACATACATAGCCAGCTATCCACTGTCCAGGGCACATCCTCATTCATGTGGAGCAGGACAGTCATGCCTACTCCAGGCCATGCAATGCACTCTGTACTCCCACTCCCGTGTATCAGCTGACACATTGTGCACAGTGATTTGACCCCTCAGGTGTCTGCCTCTGTGTCAGTGTGCTGTGGATTAGTTGCCAGGACTGCTGGGGTGTTTCTTGGTAAGGGCTCAGCATGCCCCTGGAGATGTGACCATAGGAGACGATACTTGTGTGTCACATAGGTGTTTGATCAGCTGCCCGTGCAGACTGGGGTATGCGAATGTGAAGTTCAGGCAGCTGTTCCCCATTCACAGCAAATTGTGAGGGGCTCAGGTTCAGAGGGTAGTGTCACAGGTCTCCCATATGTCCAATAGGTGTGACCTGGACAGATGAGGGTTAAGATGATGTGTTGTGTGGGGGATGTACATGTGCACTTGTGCAGCTCCAGGACTTGCATTCCCCATGACCTACTATTGTGACACAGTGCATAGTGTTGTTGTCTGGCTGCCAAGTCATACATCACTGAGACAGTGATGTATGACTTAGCAGTCATGCCTCTGCCATGGCATGTGTCAACTTATTGGTGGTCCTGCAGGGGAGTGACATGTGCTACATGCACACCATTGTGGCGCTGGCTATCAGGACATGGGTGCATCATGGTGTCTGTCGCTGGTATGCATCACATGCATTTCCTATTTGACTCTGGGCATCCCTTTCATCCGGAAACCTGTACTGACTCAGTGGCAAGAGCTGTGATGTGTGCATGTCCACATGCCACACCGTGTCCTCTGCACTGTCCAACTACGGTGTACTTGGTGCATGTGTCCACACTGGGGTGTTGCAATCCAACAGACACCAGACAGATGGGTGCAAGGCCATGTGGGATGTGAGTGCCATGCTTGGCATCAGACTGACAATTGGCTTCTCCTGTTCAGTTAGGGCACTTTTAGCAATGTACAACTAATGATGCCAGGGCTTGCTCTGTAATGTGCTGTGCTCACAGTGGTGTGTGCATTTGGTGCAGGTGACTGATGTCTGTCTGTTTCCCCATTGTTTGCAGATACATCCACGGCCACGGAAGGGGACAGCTCCACGGACCAGGAGGAGCCAGAGAGCCAGACTGGGTCAGCAGCCGAGGAGTGGTCGGAGGGACCCAGTGGCACGGAGGGCGAGGGGAGCCACACCGAGGAGTCCTCAGCACCATCCACCTCAGCTGAGGACCAGAGCAACTCGGAGGATGACTCCCTTGTGGAGGCGGGTGTCAGCAGCCACCACACCCCAGCTAGTGTTGCTGTCCCCGCCACCACCAGCACCACCACCGCCCTCCCATCGGCTCCCATTCCCCAGGTCCGTGGAGGCTCCCATGTTCGGGAGCGTGTCTCCTTTGGCCCAGGCACCGCACCCCCTGCCCCTGTGTCCCCTGCTGCCCTGAGTGAGGAGTCTGTGTACCTCCTTCGCCAGCTCCATGTAGGGCAGACAGCCATGCTGAGTGTCCTCCATGCGCACACCGCACTGTTGACTCAGCTGGTGTCGTTCATGGAGGGCATCTCATCGGGCATGTCTGACCTACAGAGGGGCAACAGGTCCATGGACTCCTCCCTGATGGCAGCAGTGTCCCTCCTCAGACAGTCCCTCACCCCTCCTGCCTCTGCTCCATCCACACTCCCCAGCACCTTACCCGTCCCAAGCACACACACACCGGCACAGGCACACACCAGCACACACACGTCCAGCACACAGACACACACGCCACAAACTAAACACACACGCACGCACAGTCAGGGGACTGAAACCAGACTCACAGGGGATGGGGCCCTGGTACACACACACGCATCCACGGGCACTGCGCAGTCCTCAGTTGCCTCTCCCTCCAAAGCACCCTCCCTTGCCTCACCTGCAACCCCAAAGACCCAGCGCCTCTTCCTCAGTGACCTCGGCCTCTTCCCCTCCGATCCAGCTGCCCCAGCATCCAGAGGGAAGAGGAAACCCCCACACGGAGCAGAGTGCCCCTCGCCCCCGGACACCCTCCCCCAGGCGCAGACAGACTGAGGCCCCCACCCGCAAGTCCCCCGGAGTGCTAAGAGCAAGACCCCGCCGCCGCCCTGCAGCTCAAGCACCAGGTCTCCTTCCTCCATCCCTCAGGCCCCCACTCCACAGGTGCCCCCACCACACCCTGCCCCAGGTTCCCCCACCCACAGATATACCATCCCCAAGAGGCTCCGGCCTTCTCCCTCTGCCACTTGCTCTCCCGGAACAACACCCCCCGCTGCGCTTGTCTGTGCCACTGATGTGGTGAGGGTGTCCTCCCCTCTGTCCAGCCCACCTTGCCTGTTCCCCATTCTCCTCCCCTGGTGGTAGGCACTGCAGTGGAGTCCACTACCACCCTGTCTGACTTGGGCACTGCAGTGGCGGACCTGTCCACTCCATCTGCAGGGTCCACTGCAGTCGTGCCGGCACCCACAACATCTGAGCCATGCCCCCCAGTTGTGCCGGCACACACCACGTCAGACACCTCCACTGCAGTTGTCAGTGGCTCTCCAGCACCCACCACCCCTTCCCTGCTTCCTCCTGGTGAGCCCTGATCCTGTCCCTGCGGTGCCTGGCCTACCCCCCGGTTGCCCCTCCTAGTGGATTGTCCCTGGTTTTGTGCAGGCATGTGTAGGGTGGCATCTGCCACTGTCACCCACTTGTGACTTTGTTGATGGACTGGCCATTGGCCTTTGTTTATGTTCTACCGGACTTCTACTTTTAATGCCACATATGCTGAATAAAGCAACTTTCTGTTCTCTAGTGCTTTTGCTTCTGATGTACATGATGTTGATGATGCTAACCATGCCCTTGCTGCAGTGATGGTGATATTTGGTCTCATGATAATGAAGTGTTACTGTGCAGGAACCCATGTGGTCCAGGGGGAATGTGTCCTATCCTGTGGTGTATCCATGTCATCCATAGCAGCATCTGAGGGTGTCATGTGTTCAGTATTTGGCAATGAGATTTCCTACTTAGATTGGCAATTTCACATCTGTGGCTTCCACCCCTGCACATCTGTTGTGCCTGCCATTGTTCTATTCGTCTACTTCCCTGACCGTGTGGCCATCTCCACTGGACATGCAGGTTTGGGCATCAATGGGGAAGGACTCATCTGTGTTGTCAGTGCAACATTGCTATACAAGTGTGTTGGATCTGTGCTGATGATTCCGTTGGCACTTCCATGACCAGGCTGATGTGACGGGAGCCCTCATTTGGTGCTAATTGTTGATTGTGTGACCAAGTGCTCAGCTGACATGGTGGGGCCCTACTGAGGCAACATATGGCACAGCTTTCCTCACACAGGAGTGGAGTCCCCTCATGGCAGTGTGTACTCCTGTGACATTGCCTGCGCCCAAGGTGTGTGTTGTATGTGCATGTCTGTGTGTTCACTTCCGTTTAGCTGTGCATGCTGTGATCCCTAGTGTTGTACCTGTTTGTGATGCTAGCTGAGTTGAGCTATGTTCCCCTAAAGTCTTCTCCTGGGTTCTCTGTGATGTGGGTGCATGGCACATTACTGGTCATCAGGGTGTCACCCATAGGTGTGCTTGCTGTCAGGGCTGAGTTTGTGTGCAGACGCAGCTGGGTCACAGTCAGGTTTCCCCTTGGCACTTGTTGTTTGCCCCTGTCATGTGATTTCCAGTTTGTGTTATCTTTCAGTGATTGTGACATGTTGTGTGTGTGACTGCTGGCACTCCTCAGGGTCCGGGCTGCAATGTTGGTTGTTGTCTATGTGTGTTCTTTGTGGGTGACCTTGGCTTCTTCATTGGTGTGTGACTGTGGCTGTGATCCCATTGGTTGGTGTGGTATTGCCGTCATGTCCATGTACGGCGTAGTGTGCAGTGTGTCAGACATTCAGGAGTCTTGTTGAGTGTCCATGTGTGATGTGTTTCTGCACCTTGGTTCCCACCCACCACCCTGGAATAGTCATGGGTGCATGTGCAATGTCACCAGTGCATGTGTGCTTCACTGCTGCACATTGTTGGAGGTCGAGGGGTGTGGTGTTGAGTGTGTGCAGATGAGAGTTGTTGCCCGGCTAGGCCCCTGCCTCCATGTTGGCCTTGGCTCACTGGCCATGCTGTTTGATTTGTGCTTGTGTAGGTGTGATGGTAGTTAGTTGCTCAGTACACATGACTGTGGTTCACAGTGTGAACCACATTTAGCTTTGTCATCACAGTGGGATTGTAATGCAGCCCAGGGTCACCACATTGTGGGGGCCCTGGGGGTGGTGCTGTGGTGTGTCTGTGTCTTGCTGTGTCAGTTGCTGTCCCTACGTGCCTGTGTGACATGTGTGATTTGTGCTCCCTCTCATCTGACAATGCCTGCATGCCCACATAGGGAATTTGGATCCATGAGTTACCTTTGTGTGGCACTGTATGCACATCTGTATGATTAGTATTCATGTCTCCTCATGTGTTGTGTGGTTGCCTGGGGACACTGGCACCCCCCACCCTCACCTGTTGTGTATGATGTGCAGGGTGGGTCTGCCTGTTTGTGTTTGTGCATCTGCACCACTGCATTGGCATATCTTGGGTGTGCCATTGGCTGTATGTAGTTTGGTGGGTTTCCCCTGCTGTCCCTGGGATTCCTAGGTCATCGGTCAGCACAATGATCATGGTTTGTGTGTCCCATTGCTGCCATGGTATGGTATCTGTTCACCTCACATCTGCAGTCTCCACAGGGTATCTGCATGTGTGTGCCCATTGGTGCAAATATGTGGGTCTGCATTCGGATGGTCACTTCTGTCATTGTGTCATTGATGATTGTTGACGGTGTCAGCCCCCATGGGTGTTGTTTGTCTGCACATGGCCAAAGTTATGTCTTATTTGCACTGCAGGATTTGGCTCCCCCAATTTATGTTGCAATGGGACACATACACTACTTTGCCACTGATGTATTTGTTGTTCTGTGACCAGGAATCATCCATGCAGTTTGGCAGTTGCACCTCTTACTTTGTCAACACTTACCTTTTGGTCACTGTGATGATGGGGGTTTGGACCCCATTGCCACAATGTTCAAAATGTGCTTCAGCTATGGACCCCACACTTACATTTTGGTCACTGTGATGATGGGGGTTTGGACCCCATTGCCACAATGTTCAAAATGTGCTGCAGCTATGGACCCCACACTTACCTTTTGGTCACTGTGATGATGGGGGTTTGGACCCCATTGCCACAATGTTCAAAATGTGCTGCAGCTATGGACCCCACACTTACCTTTTGGTCACTGTGATGATGGGGGTTTGGACCCCATTGCCACAATGTTCAAAATGTGCTGCAGCTATGGACCCCACACTTACCTTTTGGTCACTGTGATGATGGGGGTTTGGACCAAATTGCCACAATGTTCAAAATGTGCTGCAGCTATGGACCCCACACTTACCTTTTGGTCACTGTGATGATGGGGGTTTGGACCCCATTGCCACAATGTTCAAAATGTGCTGCAGCTATGGACCCCACACTTACCTTTTGGTCACTGTGATGATGGGGGTTTGGACCCCATTGCCACAATGTTCAAAATGTGCTGCAGCTATGGACCCCACACTTACCTTTTGGTCACTGTGATGATGGGGGTTTGGACCCCATTGCCACATTGTTCAAAGTGTGCTTCAGCTATGGACCCCACACTTACATTTTGGTCACTGTGATGATGGGGGTTTGGACCACATTGCCACAATGGTCATGGCCTGCTTGCATTGTGGGTGCCACACACATATTTGTGTGGCACATGTGCTAGGGGGTCACATTGTATGTTCAAAGTCATGTTCGGTGTTGTAGGCATTTGACACAGTCTACACACGCTTGTCATGGTGTTGGGGGATGTCTTCTTCTTGCATTCCCTAGGTTGTGGTGTGCTGGTTGTGTCATGCATTGTCCATCCTATGAGTGGGGGTGGTAGTGGTGGTAGGCATCCTGCCCCCTGGCTAAGGGTGGTAGTAGTGGTAGGCATCCAGCCCACCCTGGGTGAGGGTTGTAGTAGTGGTAGGCATCCTGCCCCCTGGCTAAGGGTGGCAGTAGTGGTAGGCATCCTGCCCCCCTGGGTGAGGGTGGTAGTGGTGGTAGGCATCCTGCCCCCCTGGCTAAGGGTGGTAGTAGTGGTAGGCATCCTGCCCCCCTGGGTGAGGGTGGTAGTAGTGGTAGGCATCCAGCCCACCCTGGGTGAGGGTGGTAGTAGTGGTAGGCATCCTGCCCCCTGGGTGAGGGTGGTAGTAGTGGTAGGCATCCTGCCCCCCTGGGTGAGGGTGGTAGTAGTGGTAGGCATCCTGCCCCCTGGGTGAGGGTGGTAGTGGTGGTAGGCATCCTGCCCCCTGGCTAAGGGTGGTAGTAGTGGTAGGCATCCAGCCCACCCTGGGTGAGGGTGGTAGTAGTGGTAGGCATCCAGCCCGCCCTGGGTGAGGGTGGTAGTGGTGGTAGGCATCCTGCCCCCCCTGGCTAAGGGTGGTGGTAGGCATCCAGCCCCCCCTGGGTGAGGGTGGTAGTAGTGGTAGGCATCCAGCCCCCCTGGCTAAGGGTGGTAGTGGTGGTAGGCATCCTGCCCCCCGGGTGAGGGTGGTAGTAGTGGTAGGCATCCTGCCCCCCTGGGTGAGGGTGGTAGTAGTGGTAGGCATCCTGCCCCCCTGGGTGAGGGTGGTAGTAGTGGTAGTCATCCTGCCCCCCTGGGTGAGGGTGGTAGTAGTGGTAGGCATCCTGCCCCCTGGGTGAGGGTGGTGGTGCGCATTCAGGCCCCTGTGTGCATATGTGGCATTGGTGATGGGCATCCCGCCCCTATGGTGCTGCTGTTGCTGGTGTAAGTATATTCTGCATCCCTCTGTGTGTGTGTGATGTGTCGTGTACGTGTTGTATGTGTTTCGTGGTTGGTGTCTGGCTTACCTTCTGCGCCGTACGCGTCCGTGCCTGTTCCGGTAGTAAATGTAGAATATTGGTATGATCGGGACGAAGGGATTCATGGTTGGTTCGTGTCGTTCGTCCTTTCGTTGCTTCGCGTCGTCCTCGCCGCCGCCTCGTCCTCGCCGCTTCGCGTCGTCCTCGCCGCTGCCGTGTTCGTCTCGGAGCTGTGGATCGTGTTGTGGCGCGAATCGGAGCTTATGTGCGCCTCTCCCGGATGCTTTGACGTGCCGTGCGTAGCGACGGGTTCGGCGCGTACGGAAAGCGCATCGTACTTGTCCGGCCGGACGGGGCTGCATTTTTCCTTCCGCTCGACTCGATTCGGCGTTTCCGGATTCGCCTCGGTCGGGGAACAGGACCTGGTTTGGGTGAGTACGGCTCGGCCGGATTCTTTGCTGTTGTGCGCATCGTACTTACTTGTTCGGTGTGCTGTACGGATCGGTCGGGAAACAGGCTTTCGCATGGCTTTTTTCCCGACCGAATGGTGTTGGGTACGCCTCCGACCGAGATCGGAATCGGCCCCACAGTGTTGCCTCTGCCTGGCTGGATCTGCAACCTCCTACTTTTCAACAGTGGAAAGCTCGATTTTTGCACATTTATAATTTAGAAAAAGCACTTTATGAGCGAAGAGGGAGAAAGGGTAGGATAAAAGGGAAAAAGATCTGGGGCCCGTTCACAAACTTGATCACTCCATTTATCCAGCCAGAATGAAATGTATGGCTATAATTGTTATGAAATGCTGCTGCTGCTGTGTCTGCCTTTTATCCTTTTATTGTTTGCTCTGTTTAGCAGAAGAGTCAAACGTAAATGTCTTAACTTAAACCTCTAAACTTATTTATTGCCTGTATATAGACTTCATGTTGCTCTGGGGTTTTTTGGTATATGGTCTTAGTTTATAATGGCACTTTATTAGTTGTATATAGACACATATTTGGTACTACAAGTATTGTGATTTTATGCTTCAGCTGTATTTTTCTTCATGATGAAATAAAAAATATATTAAAAAAAAAAACAAATCTTCTTTTAGTCGCCACTAGCCCCCCTACCTTCCTTATATTTAGCAATTCTGCTACTTTTGAATGTGGTGAACAACATACCTTCCCATCGCCATTTTTACTGACTGAGCCAAGGTCTATGGCCAGCTTTATGCTGGCCATAGACTGGATCATAAAGAATATCCACAGCAAGGAGAAGAAAGGGGATCCAGTGGACACCTTGGATGCAGCTCGACAACCTGGACTTTGCAGACAACCTGGCCTTACTCTACCATACCCATCCGTACATGCAAGAGAAGACAGACAATGTGACAACCACATCAGCACAACTTGGCCTCAACATCCACCAGAGAAAAGCCAAGATCTTGAAGGGTAACACAGCCAGCACAACTGCAGTCTCTCTTGCAGCGATGCGCTGGAAGAGGTTGAGGCCTTCGCCTACCTGGGCAGTGTCATAGACAAGCAGGGCAGCACAGATGCCAAAGTAAAAGGCATGAATCAGCGAAGCAGAGACTGCCTCCATTCAGCTAAAAAAGATTTGGAGCTCCAAGGCCCTAATGCTGCAAACCAAGGTCAGGCTTTTTAACACCAATGTAAAATTGGTCCTTCTGTATTGAGCAGAAACTTGGAGGACAACAGTGACCACCACCAACAAAGTCCCGACCTTCAGCACCATCTGTCGAAGGAAAAACCTCCACATCTGCTGGCCAAACACCATCAGCAGCAACAACCAATGGCAGTAGAATTTCCAGCTCCCTGCTCATGAAGAAATCATGAAAAGGCGCCGGGCTGAATAGGTCACACCCTCTGCAAGCCTGCATCAAACACCTCCAGGCAAGCCCTGACCTGGAACCCTCAAGGGAAAAGGAAAAGAGGAAGGCTAACAAAAACCTGGAGCTGAAGCCTCGAGACTGACTGCAAGAAGATGGGTTACACCTGGAGTCAGATTGAAAAAAAGAGCCCAGGACAGAGATGGCTGGAGAGTCCTGATTGATGGTCTATACCCCCACAAGATTGCCTCATTTTACAATGTATTGCAAGTAGTTTCCTCCTAACTTGTTTGTGCCTTAACACTATTTTATCTCAGCTGCTAAGTACTTCCTTTCCCTCTCTCCCTTATTGCTTGCAGCATTTTCTTGTGCTCTACATGCTCCATGTGAGTTCTTATGAAGATCCCAAAACCTTAACGGGAACAAAGCATCTTAAAATACATTTTGGATCCTACAACACTGTGTACACTTACCTAATGAACCATGCTATTCTTGACTAATTGATACGCACTTGGTCAATTTTATCATACTAGTGTATCACGCATAAAAGGGCACCAAGCAAGTTTGTTACTGTTACCCATTTTATTATATATAATTTCAGTAATTAATTTCCAAATGAGCTTTATTAGTTCTTGATATCATTTACTTCGGGAAAACTGTGTTCACTTACTATAATTACTCTAGGCCCCTAGAGATTCTCGGGTTACTCTTGCTACTCCTTTAATAAAAAATATTTTATTGTTTCAGCTAAAAGCTTTACAATAACTATCATAAAACAACTTTAATACTTAAGGATTAAAAAGTCATAAATGCATGAAACATAAAACAGAGTAGTCTTTTTAAAAGGTTGCTAACAATGTTATTGTGCAGTAGTGGCATTGCCACTCTGATCTTTTCTCTCCAGAGATGTAGGACGTGATAGACAAAAAGACGGTGCCCGCCATAATCCAGTGGCAAAGAACCATAGCTTCTAAGCAGTGTCTGGTGTTATATTGCTTAAATAGCAGGTAAAGTATCCCCTTTCTTAGTGGCAAGTTTTGTTCAAAGAAGCATCAGGTGGGACAATGTTTCTGGCCCATCCAGGTCACAATTACAGATTTACATACTTTCCCTGTTTGTAGACCATTAAATTGTGAGGGTTAGCACTGGTAAGACTCAGAGTATGAATTTTGGATGAAAGCTTCTCTGTATCCCCCATGTTGATGGTCTGAGCACGGGGCCCTGGGCAGCTGCCTATGCTGATCGCTGGTGTTTGGACAAAATATTGAGTATTCAGGAGACAGAATTATCGGGGAAAAAATATTATGATACAAAAGTATTGTGATGCACAAATATCGTTATTAAGAATATCATTTTTTTAGGTAAGTGATATCTTTGTTAAGAATATTGCTGTTGTTAGAATCATTTTCAGTAATAAAGTTGTGAAAAATGTTGTTTTTTAGTTATTTTAATGTGTTTTAGTTCATATATTAGTTATATGTTTTATTATTGTTTGCATAATTGTTATTATTTTTTTAAGTAGTTTCTATTTTTCAGTGATTTTGATTTTTTTTATTATTTGCTAATAGTAATTTATAGTGTTGTAGTGGGTTGTTGGGTTTGTAGGGGGATAGGCTGGGAAGTTAATTAAGTATTAATGAATTAACATTAGTTATTACTTTTTATTAATATTTTAATTGGTTAATAATTATGTATATTGTCTAATAATTAAATATGTTAGTTATATTTTAGGTTTAGGCTGCTAGGTTTGTTGGGAGATAGGGTTCAAAGTATATTGGGTAAATAATTAATTAACAATGAATTATTAATTATTTAATTGATTACTAAGTATGTAAATTGTGTTATACTTATCTATTTTAGTTATATTTTAGGTATGGGCTGCTAAGTTTGTAGTGGTATGGGGCAGAAAATTAATTAGGTAATAATTAAATAACAATTATTTTTTAAATTATTATAAATTGTATATCAATTATGTAAATTGTTTAATTATTTTTATTTTTTAATATATATTTA
This sequence comes from Calotriton arnoldi, assembly GCA_963921515.1. Classification (NCBI taxonomy): domain Eukaryota; kingdom Metazoa; phylum Chordata; class Amphibia; order Caudata; family Salamandridae; genus Calotriton; species Calotriton arnoldi. Next base: position 1,261,528 of record CAWUFW010004840.1, read on the forward strand.
TGTTAATTAATATTGTATATATTACCAGTTTTATATTTTTTATAAATTAATAGGGTTATTCAAATATGTAGTGTGTTTTAAGTGAAGAACTTTCTCTACTGCACTCTACTAACTCTTGCAGCAAACGAGTCTAAGACAAACACTCTTAACTCTACTTCATCCCCTCCTACACACAACATACAGTCTAATCACAAACACATCACCCCCCCTTTGCCTTACAACTTCCACTCGCAAACAATACAAACAAATCCATCTTATAAAACAAATACATCAGCACCTCTTTTCAATACTCCTCAAAAACAAAATATATCATGCACACCAGTACAACAAAATCTCTCAAGCACAACACCTCATAATACTTACAGTCACAAAATACAAATATACACCCACCTTTAAACTACACAAATGTACAAACTACAATGCCAAGCGTTCTCTCTTCCACCACACCTAACACACACACAGCAACACAGCAACTCTCTTCTAACCGCCTCTCATCCATTGGACAATTTAGAACCTTAGTACATGACCCACATGCTGCACCACCACCCCTAACTCATACACCTTCCTCCCAAAACCAACGCAAACAATATAAGCAACGTGCCACAACTCACAACTTTGCTACTCCATGTCTACTGCACAACAAGGTTACACCACAAAAACATCACAGCACACCAACTCTCTCTCAAACACCGTCTCCACCACCTACACACGCAGACCCATCAAAATGCCTTCTTAGCCTGCTGGACGAGGACCACGTTACAGACCAGCTACACTATTGCTATCCTAATACAGCTATTACTAGAACTAAGAACACACTTGCTACAAACCCACAAAATACTGATCACTCTTCTACAAAACAAAGTCTTACTGTAGCCAAAGCATATTCTCTAAACTGTCTACTAATAAATGCTCGATTACTCTCTAAATACAATCATCACATCTACGACCTTCTCACTGACGCAAAACCAGACATACTATTCATAAGTGAATCATGGTTGGGAGATGATATGGCCCCAGTCCTGCATGAAGCCATTCCTCTAGGTTATCAAACGATCACCCAAAATCGCATAGGCAAAAAAGGAGGTGGCCTAGCTGTTGTGTTGAGGCAAACATTACATATCACTGAAGTTGACAACATCTCCATAAATAATTGTGAGGCTCTTCTCACCAGAAGCAATCCTACACCGTCTTCCTCCTGTAACTTCCTGCTCCTGTACAGACCTCCACCTAGCAAGGTGACATTCCCAGACACGCTTCTAGACACAGTTTCAAACCTGATAACAATACACTGCAACCTATGCGTTCTGATTGACCTCAACATTTGGTTTGACAAACCAAATATGCCCCAAACCCGAAAACAATAGTCACTGTCCTAGACTCACTGAACCTGCATCAGATCGTCCACAAACCCACACACAATCCTGGACACATTCTGGATGTAATTTTTGCTAATACTGAACTAGTTAACTTTCAATCATTAAATAACTCCAGTCACGTGGTCAGACCACCATTTGCTTGCTTTCCAACATAAAACAACACTAAGCGACTCACCTAAAACCACCTTGCGTGCATCCACCTATCAACCGTGGAACAACCTCAATTTGGAACACTTTGAAACACAACTAACATCCAGTACAGATCTGGAAACAATAAATTCTGTTAAAAAACTAAATGAGTGGCTACAGGAAGCTTTTGATATCCTGATACCACTCAAAACCACATAGCAGAACAAAAGAAAACAAGCACCTTGGAGAAATACAGAGATAAAAGAGATAAAACAACAAGTTAGAAAGCCTCAACGTGCCTGGCTCAAAACAAACGCCAAACAAGACAAACTTCGCCTACAGAAAATTAACAGATTGTACAAGTCAGCTATCAGAAAAGCAAAGAAAAGGTACTATTCAGACAGAATTCAAAATGCTAAATGTGCAAATAAAGAATTCTATAAAATACTCAATGAGTTTCGTAAACTGAATTGCCTAGAAGGAGCTCATCCCATTACTCAAGATTTCAGAGACAAACTGGCAAATCATTACACGGACAAAGCAGACATGTTGGACTCATACTTAAAGCAAAATCAAAGCACCAGTGCTGACCCTTTTCCAAAACAACAATTCAAAAATACTCTAACCCAGCCTCTCCGTTTCTTCCAATACATTTTACACGATGAATTTATGAACCTGGTCAAAGCAAGCAGGCCTGCCGGCAGTCCTTCTAACCCGTGCCCACCGCAAACTTTCAAGACAATTCTTCTAACAACCTCTGCTGCCACTCCAGTAAGAAGAATCATCAACGATTCCTTAACTACCAGAATATTTCCAGAAGAACTCAAAAAGTCATACATACGCTCTTTACTGAAGAAAACAAACTTGGACCCGGTGAACCCTGATAACTACAGACCCAGTACAAATGGACCTTTCTTGGGCAAACTGATAGAAAGAGCAGCATTCGCCCAGATGTCACAATTCATTGAAGAGAATGCCATACTTTCAGGCTTACAAACGGGATTCCGTCTAGGAAGAGGCCCAGAACCTGCCCTCCTTGCCATCTGGTATGACCTACAGAACACAGTTGACCACAACGGGGTTGCTGCCCTACTTCTCTTGGACCTCTCCGCTGCCTTTGACATGGTTGACCATGACACTGATACAAAGACTCTACGAAGCCGGCATAGAGGGGACTGCTCTAGACTGGATCGCATCCTACCTTCGCAACAGAACTAATGTCATCCATACCCCACCTTTCTTATCCAAACCATACTCCACAAAAGCAGGGGTCCCTCAAGGCTCTATCATCTCACCCATGCTTTTCAACGTCTACATGAAGTCATTACCGTTACTGCTCAATCAATTTCACCTCACGTGCCATAACTATGCAGATGACACGCAAATACTCCTTCAACTGCAGTGCTCCAAAGACATTGGAAACTCACCAATTTTCAGTTGTCTCAGAGCCGTGGATCAATGGATGACATGGAGCCATCTCAAATGGAATGCTTCCAAAACGGAAATTATTATTATTATTATTAATTTAATTTTATAAGGCGCACAGCTACCCGGGGGTTTCCCGGCGCCATCGGACACGAGCAGAATGAGAAGAAACTATTGATTGAATAACCACGTTTTTAGTCCTTTGCGAAAGTTCATATAGATGGTTTCATGCTGAAGTGACGTGGGGAGTGAATTCCACAGTGAAGGGCCCAGGTAAGAGAAAGACCGGCCACCCATACGCGACAGTCTGGTCCTAGGGACTGAAAATTTGGCCTGAGTAGAGGATCGAAGGAGGTGCGATGGGAGGTAGGGATGGACTAAGGCACTCAGATACTGTGGTGCTGTGCCCGATTTGATTTTATGCATATTACTCAGGGCCTTGAATTTGATGCAGTTCTCCACCCTAAGCCAGTGAAGATCAAAGAGCGAGCCTGAAATAGAGGCCCTTCTAGGCACCTGGCAAAGCAGTCTGGCCGCCGAGTTCTGTACTACCTGCAGTTTTCGAATCACCTCCTTATTGGCTCCTAAATACAGGACGTTGCCATAGTCCAGCCTGGAAGTAATAAGGGCCTGGACCACTGTTCTTTGCGTGGGGCCAGGCAACATCCAAAGTATTTTTTTGAGCCTTTTTAGGATGGTGAAGCAGGTTGAGGCGACCTTGACTGCTTGCTGCCTCATTGATAGCTGGTCGTCAATGATTACGCCTAGATTGCGGACCAATTGCACCAGTTGGGGAAGCGCACCCATTTGAAGAGGCCAGTGCTAAGGGCCCCAAAGATCTTTATTTTTCCCAAGAATTAATACTTCCGTTTTTCCGCCGTTAAATTTTAGCAAGTTGGCATGCATCCAACCTGCTATGTTTTGCAGCCCTACCTGGAGAGAGGATACCTTAGATGCCTCATTGGTGGAAAGGGAGAAGATTAGCTGGGTGTCATCAGCGTAAGAAAAAATAGATAACCCAGCCTCTTCAGCTATTGTGGCCAGAGGCCTGACATAGATATTAAATAATAATGGGCTGAGAATAGAGCCCTGCGGTACTCAATAAGGAGAAGCATGGGACTTAGAACTTGCTGATGGGGAAAAGACCTGAAAAGTACGGTCGGTCAAAAAATCAGTGAGCCATTTGAGTGCTGTCCCGACAACGCCTAAAGATTGTAAAGCTTTTAGTAGGGCGGTATGTGACACAGTGTCGAAGGCAGCACTCAAATCAAGCAGTATGAGTGCCACAGTTTCACCCATATCAAGACGTTGACGCAAAGTTTCTGTAACTCCCAAAAGAGTGGTTTCCGTAGAGAACCCAGCTCTAAAGCCAGACTGTGACGCATGTAAAAAATTTTGGGAGTCAACAAAATGCGTCAGTTGTTGGTTAATATGTTTTTCTAAAATTTTTGAAAAAGCTGGAAGTAAAGAGATTGGGCGGAAATTAGATAATTCCGCCGGATCAGCATTAGCTTTTTTCAAGAGTGGGAGAACCATGGCATGTTTCCATACAGATGGAACGGCTGCTTCCTGCAGGGATGCATTAAGCAACTCCATGATCAATTTAAGTGACAATGGCTCTAATTTTTGAAGTACGGGGATGGGAAGAGGATCTCTGGGCGAGCCGGATTTAAGGCTATTTAAGATACGGTTGAAAGAGGTGGTATTCAGAGCCAACCAGTTTTCTAGCGTATTAGTAGGCACGGCGGTCTGGTTCGCCGGTGGAGCACAACAGCTCGATGTGGGGGGCGAGTTCTTAGTTTGCTGCACCACATTTGTTGTCACTAAATTTAGTTCTGCGTAGATTTTCTCCACTTTGCCGATGAAAAACATGGCTAAATCCTCGCATTGAGCTTCAGTGAGCACAGGGGGGATAGGTTGGCAAGCTGCGCCCGAAAGATCTTTAACTAATTTAAACAAGACCTTAGGGCTATTATGTGCCGACGTAATGGTGTTGCTTACATATTCAGCTCGGGCAGCGTTGCAGAGAGAGTGGTAGTCCCTTTTAGCTAATTTGTATATACGTCTGGATTCAGGCACATAGTCCTTCCTCCAGCGTCTTTCTAGTGCTTTACATTTGGTTTTCTCTGTTTTTAGCCTCTCCGAGAACCAAGGGGCAAGAGGTCGATGATTGTTCACTTTTTTAATAGAGATTGGAAGGCACGCATCAATGGATGTCAGAATCCAGGTATGGATGGTGTCCGAGTCTGCTAGATTGATTGAAGTGATGGCAGGAATGTTGTTCGAAAGGTGTTGATTAAAGGAATCTATATCTAAATTCTTCCAGTTTCTGGACCCCGACTTGGTGGTTAAGATAGATGTGTTCTCACGCTGCAGATCCAGCTTCACCCTGAACCCGACCAAAAAATGATCGGACCAAAGTACTCACGTGTGGCAATTGGAAACATTATGACCCGCTTGCAGCCTGGCCTGATGAACTGGGATCACCGCCTAAAGTATCAAAGGAAGTAAGAAACCTTGGAATGACCATGAACTCCCACTCGCGACCTCCTCTTAGCCTTCCAAGAAATGAAGAGTCGGTGACGTAGTAGAGAATACAAACCAAGTTAGTTTTTTGTAAAATGCGCTGCAGCGGAGTCCAGTCTGACTAGCCTCCTTAGATGCTACCGAGGGGACTGACTACCCAACATTTGGCAACACAAAATAAACCTTCCAACACCTCTCGAAACCCCGCCCCTAATGGAAAAATACTGCTTGGGCACAAAGACTGACAAAGGAGGCACTGAGGGATGAGCTACCATCTGCAGAATGGGTACACGTTATCAGGCTCCCAAGGCCATCCTACTTGGTCTCAGCTCTCTTTGGTGTGGGAGCATAGCTATGTCCGATGATAGGAATGCAGAGCTGAATAAACTATTCTCTTCGTGCATCTGGGTTCCGACCTTGGATGAGATATGGGAACTTTCTGAACAGCAGCTTCTGCTGAGGCAAGCAGAGAGCGGGGGCACAGAGGCCGGGGATTGCTCACAGCGTAACATGGCGACTGCAAGAGGAAAATGGCATCTCAGATGCTAACTTATGCCTACACTACCCTACAGAAGCTGGGCACATACACAATTGAAATCACAATTATATGACATAGCTACATGAAGGCTAACATAACACAGCATACATCATGGAAGACGGGGTAATAAGACATTTCGATTCTAACAGACCCTCCTTTTAGCATTCATTGCTAAGTCTTTATTGGTGCTTTCAGGTTATCGTCTTTACAATTCTAATGGAATATAGTAGTGGACCATTGGGGCAATCATCAGCAATATTAGACGGGTACACATATCAATATTCAAAAATGCCCTCATCGATGGACATCAAATCTTGAACAGCCTGTACCATCATGACAGAATTTTTAGCATTTTGTTCTTGAACTCCGGGATTGGGTGTTAACTTTTGCATACAATAAGATCAACAGGCGGGAAGGCAATTGATGCACAGACAACAGGTGAATATCACACCTGCAATAGCTACTAAGAATAGGAGTATTTTCCAGCCCCATGTTGCTAACAGACCCCAAAACCACCCAGACAGGGACCACGTGCCATTCTCCTGGTGGATGTCAGATGCTAGTCGGTGTAACTTTTGTATTGCTGCATATACATCCGGGGCGTGATCTGGTATGTACACACAGCAACTACTACCGATGACGCAACAGGCCTCACCCCGATCAGCAAGGATGACGTCTAACACCATCCTGTTTTGAAGGGCAACGAGCCTAGTGGCCTGAAGCTCAGCTGTGATGTTGGTCAGTATTCCCGCTGTGGTGTTAATGACTCCCTCTACAACCCTTGTGAGTCGGCGTATACTACGGCTGTTGTGCATGGGGCCCCAAAAGCGCAAAATACCCTTCATGGCATCTGTAAATTGCTGCAAGGTAGTGTCAGTCTGATCAATATCATTTGTGTCAAGAACCCGCCTTACTCGGGACAGGTGCGCACTCCTGCGCCGTAATCTGTGGTCTCTATGATAGTTGGAGGGTGCAATATACACAGGGGGCAAGAGAAAGGACACATAGCACACACCAGATCACCCCCTAGGAAGCCATGTGTAAGCCTGGGACCCGCAGACGAAGTACACGTTGTGGTGCAGAAGCAATGGTGGACTACTGGTGGCGTTCAAATCATAAGTGTAATTACAAACACTCTCCCCTACCGGAATCTTTTCAAACCCTCGGACACAAAAACTAGTGGTCGTGTTAATCACTGGTACCGGCATTACCTTACCTTGAGTAATATTAAGTAGCTGAAAGGACTTGAAATATTCAGTGACGTTAAAGTCTTGAAAATCTGACATCTCATCTAGAAGCCATGTTAAATTTTTCTTCCTTTCATACACATTCATGCAGGCTGCGGGATGAAGAATGTCAGCGGCCCCATTCTTCCCCGGAGTAAATACTTGGTGGGTTGCTATATAACCCAGTACAGCCTCATAATCAAGGTACGTCATATTCATCGCATCTGAATGATAATGGATATAAACCATAGTGAACAACTAAAACCAGGCTTCGCAGCTGGCTAGATAAGAGAGGGGCAAGGACAGCAACAGGTCATTTTTATGCATTACTGAGGGGAGTAAACCACAAACCCAACAATCGGTGACATTGGTGGTATGGTGGGCCTGGTGCAGCATCTGCAGGAAGACATTGTCTACATAGGTCTGTCTATGTCTTTCCTTATGCGGAGCTAGGGTGACAAAAACATGCTCGGGGAGAGCTGTAGTCATTGCAATCAGGGAGTGTACAGGATGTCTTTCGTCTAAAAACCATAGGATGCCTAACACTGCTACCAATGCTACAAAAACTATTACTAGGAACACTATCTTAGTCTTGGTGGGCCAGCTCGACCAAATGGGGCTATGTTGGTCAAGACGACGTCCCTCTAATGGCTGTTCCTCTTCCATAACAATACGACCAAAGGGATGCATTTTCATCTATCAAACTACCAGAGGAGAGTCCGTGCTATGGAGCCAGGTATACAGGAAAAAGGGGGGAAAAAAGGGAAAAAAATTGTCTCTTAGTGTCTATTAACGGTGGTGCTAACGAGCACGTCGCAGTGGGGTTGCACGATCACAACCCTTTCTGTCTCTTCGCTCAGGATAGGGCAACTTCCCTCCTTGGAAAGCACCCACCACTTATCCTGTCCAATGTCTCAGACAATACACCAATCTCCCTTTCCCTAAACTATTATTGGTACCATAGGCAGAGTACGCAAGCCCTATTCTTCATCCAGAAGTCCATCCCTACTAACCTGACTGTCCCTTGGGTGCACTGTCCCTCCGCCGGGGACGCAAATTGTACCGAGTCACTCCAGGCACTGACTCGTCTCAGAAAAGAACCTTAAACTCAGGGGAGGCAGTGGACTGAGACTCCTGTTCCTGTGAACCAGATGGAGGAGAAACCTGGGCAGCCCTTATTTCTGGAGGCACTGCCTCGTTCAAAACAGCATCATTCTCCTCTTCTGTCTGTGCCCAGGTCAGTCGGGCATGAGAAAAAGGGACAAAGCGAGGGACCTTCTCCGTCTCGTGGTCCCCATTTCCCTCACGGACCCACTTGTCGTAAGGGAGAGGAAGCGGGACCCGCTTGCAGTGGGATGAATGGTTACAGTTCTTCCGTCCCTCCACCTTCACAGCGGTCCTTGTTGCGAGGAGGACTAACAGGGGCCCCCTCCACCTCGGCTCCAAGCACCCTCGTCTCTGGTAGTTACGCGCCAGCACATATGTTCCGGGCTGGATACTGTGCCCTGGCCCCTCAGGTTTTGGCGGCAGTGCCTCGTGGATCTGTTGATGAATAGAACGCACATTTTTAGTCAATTCATAGAGGTAATCCACAAGGAACGGGTATTCAATATCAGAGAAATGGCGTGGGCGGGGGACACCCCACACATTCGCAGGGCGCCCAAAAACCACCTCGTGTGGGGATAACCCTGTTCTGGAATATGCTGTCACTCTAGTGGCTAATAGGGCAAGAGGTAGTGCGTCCAGCCATTGCAACCCTGTGCTCACCCTGATCTTTGCCATCTTCAACTTGAGAGTACCATTGTACTTCTCAACCAAACCAGCCGACTGAGGGTGGTTTGCTGCGTGAAACTTCTGCTTAATATGCAGACCGTCGCATACCAACTGAATCACCTTTGCATTAAAGTGACTTCCGTTGTCACTCCAAATCAAACGGGGCAAGCCGAAGCGCGGGAAGAACTCCTTCAAAAGAGCCTTCGCCGCCGCCATGACTGTGTTCTCTTTAGTTGGGTAAGCCTCAATCCATTTACTGAATGCACAAACGACCACCAGCACGTACTTCAAGTTGTTAACTCGTTCCATTTCGATGTAATCCCTCTGGAGAACCTCGAAAGGGAAAGAGGGAGGTGCAAAATTACCGGGAGGTGCAGGGGTACCTTTCCCAGGATTATGTATCAGGCAAACCATGCAATTCTTCACCAAGTGGGCCGCTACCTAAGGGATGTTATCATTTTGCCATACGGGATCCAATAACTTACATATCCCTCTTGCACTAATGTGGGCTGGACCATGTGTCATTGTAACTACAGGGAATACATATGCATCTGGTAACATCCATCTTTGCTTTTCCGATTTATCGGTCCAGCAACCTTCCTCATCTAGGCGTCCCGTACTCTCCTGCCACGTTGCCAACTCCTCAACTGTTGCCTCACTCCGAATCTCTTTCACATTTTCTAACGTATCCTCAAACATCCCGCCTTCAGGCACCCATCGAGCTGGCGCTGCCACAAACATTCTCTTCATCTTGGACCTGGCTGTCTCTTTAGCTGTTTGGTCTGCAAACGCATTTCCCCTCCCAACATCATCAGTGATCGCTTTATGGGCACTACACTTCACTATCGTCAATCTTTTGGGAAGTGCTAGGGCTGACAGGAGCCTATGTATCAGGGGGCCATGCTGTATCCTTGCGCCATGTGAGGTCAGGAATCCCCTCTCCGCCCAGAGTCGCCCAAAATTATGGGCGACTCCGAACGCGTATTGGCTGTCAGTATAAATATTGACAGTCAATCCCTCACTTAGCTCACACGCTCGCAAAAGGGCAACCAGCTCCGCAGCTTGTGCCGATTGGTAAGGAACACTTGATGTCTCAACTACAGTGCACAGCGTAGTAATAGCATACGCTGCGGTGGTGGTGCCATCTGACAGTTTGAAACAAGAGCCATCGACATATAGTTCCCCTTGTGGGTCAGGTAGGGGAATGTCAGTCAGGTCTACCCGTCCCTTTGTCTCTTCTTCCGTCCGGTATAGACAATCATGGACATCTGTGTCCCCATTGTCCAAAGGGAGGGGTAGTAACTTGGCTGGGTTTAAAGTGGTGCATCTTTTTATTGTAATGTGTGGTGCAAACAAAGTCAATTCATATCCAGTCAGATGGACACTGGTAAGGTGCTGCATCTTTGTCTTGTTCAAAAGTGTGTCCACAGCATGGGGTACCATTACTGTGAGATCAGTATTAAGGACGAGCCCTGCCGATTGTCGAATAGAGACAGCCACAGCCGCGGCAGCTCTTAAACAGCTCGGGAGGGCTCTGGCGACAGTGTCAAGAAGAGCAGAGAAATAAGCACACGGCCTCTGCTTACCTCCAAAGGCTTGTGTTAACACAGAAAGCACACATCCAGCCATTTCGTGCACATACAGCACGAAAGGCTTCAGGTAATCAGGCTTACCAAGCACAGGCGCAGAGCAAACCGCAACTTTTAATTGCTCAAAAGCTTGCTGACATTCATGCGTCCAAGGTAAAGGCTCATGCACATCTTTAGTTGTTAAATAGAGCAGAGGTTTTGTTAGTAAGGAGTAACCGGGTATCCAGTGGCGACAATACGAGGTGATGCCTATGAAAGCACGTACGTCCCTCTGAGTCTTGGGGACGGGCATCTTAACAATGGCATCAACTCGTTCAGGTGTTAGCCTCCTTCCCTCCTTCGACAGTAGGTGACCTAAATAGGTGACCTCCTGTTGACAATATTGAAATTTGGAAAGGGACACTTTATGTCCATGCTGTGCCAAATGTAGCAGCAATTTGACTGTGGCACCTGTGCAACCCTCTTCAGTATCGGAGGCTACCAACAGGTCAACCACATACTGCAATAATGCGTTACCTGGAGGAAGAGAGAGGGAATCCAACTGACCTTTCAGGGCTTGACTATATATGCTAGGACTTTCAGTATACCCCTGAGGAGCACGACAGAATTGGAAACTCCGGCCCGCTATGTTAAAACCAAAACGGTGCTAGCTATTCGGGTGAATTGGAATGCTAAAGAAAGCATTTTTCAAATCATTCACGGAAAATAATTTGCTTGTGGAAGGAATCATTGTCAAAAGAGCAGTAATGTCAGGCACCACCGGGAACTGAGGGATCACTATTTTGTTAACCTCCCGCAAATCAATCACAAAACGATAGACATCAGGATGTGCATCAGCAGAGTCTGAGGGTGTCTTTTTGAGGATGGGGAGAATAGGGCTGTTACACACATTGGCAACTGTCTCCTCAACCACCCCCGATTTGATCAGATCCTGTATAATCTGCAACAAAGCCCGTTCCCCCACCTGTGGTATTTTATACTGAGGAATAGGAGGCAGCACAGCATTGTCTTTGATCGTAATAGAGACCAGGGATATCTGCAACAACCCCACATCCGTGTCTCCTGTTGCCCACAACGTGGGCAGCACATCCTTAAATTCAGCAGGAAGCTGTGCGTCCTTTGAAAAACCCTGTTTGATACTGGCCACCTCGGGTCCTATTGTCTTATAAACGCCATCGGGGAACAGGAAATCCATGCAACTTCTTCAACAGATCTAACCCCATTAAATTTCCCCCACAATTCGCTGTCAACAAGAAGGGCGAGTCCACAGTAAATGGGCCAATAGTTAAAGCAAGGGGTTCAGAAATGGGGCTCACAACCGGTATGCCTGAAAAACCTACCGAAACATTGTTATGGCCAGACAGAGCTGCCCCGGGGACCAGTGAATGAGAAACAGAGCTATTCATTGCACCTGTATCCACCAGAAACTTTTTAGCCGAACCATGCAAATCCGCTGTGACATAAGGACCACGCTGATCGACAGGTACTTGAACTGGTCCCTCACCCTGTCCCTGGCTGTCCTAGTTATAGGACATCCCTGACACCTCGTCCAGATCATAATCATCGTGATAGTACTGCCTTCCTCGGGGATCATCAAAATAGTTCTGATCAGAGCGACCTCCCAAGGATACCCCACCCTGGGACTCGTCACGACCGCCTTCACCACATCCCGTCCACCGGCACCCCGACCACTGGGGGCTGCAACCTTCTACAATAAGTCTGGACACTCACTCCGCCAGTGTCCCACTCTCCTGTGCCACGCGACCGCTGAGCCGGACCAGTGCCACCCTCTGCCGGACCCCCTTGCTGCCTGTTGCATTAATATCTTAGTCTTCAACTCCTTATTCTTCTTCTCTACCTTCTCTTTCTCCTCATTCTCCCTATGCTCATAGTATTGGGCCATACTCAATATCACTGAAGGGGAGGAGGTAGTCCAGGTGCTCTCAGAGGCCTGCAACCGAGCAGCTATCTTGGGGAGCAGGTTCATTACAAATCTGTTAACGAACAACCGGACACCGCCTTCCACTGACAAATCCTGTCCACTAAAATCTAAAAACACCCCTTCAAACCGAGTGAAAAAATCTGACACACTTTCATCCTTCTTCTGTCGACATGCCGCTAACTTATCCCAATCTACTCGTCTGGGTGAGATGAGAGAATGCATGTAAGTAATGATACGACCCGGCAAAGCCAATATCTCAGCCCTAGGCTTTTTGCCAGGCTTCCGCTCATTATCCCACACCCTAATCGCATTCCAAGTGCCACCCAACTCCACAACATGATCCTGCGTATGTACCTGCCTCCATATGTCCACCGGTACCAACAACCCGAAAAACATCTCAACATTGGCCCAGTGTCATCACCGTCGATGAAGCGGCCTCTGTTATTTCTTTATAATAGGCTGTTGGATTTTTCCTAGGGTCCGGCAGCTGGCTTTTGAGGTCAAGCACCTCACTCCTGTTCCATGGAGTGTAAACCCATTGCTCCTGAAAACGAGCTTCCACCCTTGGCTGAACTATAACATCCTGCGCATTACGCCGTTCTGGGATCTCGGGATGAAAAATAGGATGGACCTCCCTCATTGGGAATTGGGACACCGTCAACAGCGTTTTCTGGTGCAGCCTACTCCGGTACCCAATCATCGTTGCCACATTGCTAAAAACGTTGTTAGGGGCCATATACACGGTCTCGAATGTCATAAATTATGTGGGGTGCTACACCACCAAAACACTTCTCCCACAACCCTATCAATGTAGCCGACATGTGCTTGAGAGCATGATGCTGCACAAACGGCTCGAAATCCTTCAACACACTCCACACATCCTCTACGATGTAGATCGGACTCCGTGCCCACTGCGCAGCCTGGTTGGTGACCATTTGTTTTTCTTCTTTCCCCACATCAGATCGAATCAGCACGCGCCCCATTCGTTCCCGTGCCGCAGCCCAACTCCCCTCATCCATTCCACGCACCGGTGTCCCGGCACACAACGATGCCGGGGATGAAATGTCTGGGAAAGACACAATAGATGAAGGAACGGGCACCAGTGTGAGTAATGACTGCGTTGAAGGTGTGAGAGAAGGGGGAGAAACAGGAGCGGGGACAGCAGATACAGCAGAAGGACTCGCGGCTACTGAACTCGCAGCTTGCGAAGCCAAGGGGGAAACTGGCGGGGCTGTAGCAGAAGCAGCTGGATCAGAGGTAGCAGGGCCAGATATAGAAACAGGAGGAGCAGCAGACTGAGATGTCAGAACAACAGGGTATACCCTCTGCGGGTCGTAGGGAGGCGGGGGCCTAGTGTCTAATAGTTCGTCCACAAATGCATCACCTTCCGCCCGGGCGACATAGGACTTATCACATTGTAATCAAAACTTCCTATCAGCACACTCTATACCTATTTCTACTTTATCCCTATCGTAGGCTACTGCTTTCTGAGTTATTGTTTGCATTTTTCCCATCCGGGCCTCCTTCTCTGCCCGCATGCATCGTTGCCTAGCTTCCTTTTGCCATACCTGAAGGGAATCAAACATCAACTGCCTACTTCTTCTGGCAAATAATTTATCTTGCAGATAATTCAATTTCTGTTCGTCAAAAGTACCTGTCCGTGGCCACTGAAGCTCGGTTTTGTCCCTCGTATATTTGTGCCATAATGTACTAAACATAATAGGGCCAAGGCCATGCTTAACGTACATATCGAAATTCGGGGTGCCTTCCGGAGGCGCAGGTTGCCTCTCCTCCAGCCGAGCTTCGGCAGAGCAACAGCGGCACCCCACACCACAATTTACTTAAATAAGGCATCTCAATAGCAGACACATACACTACTCACACAAACTAAACAACACACCAAACAAAAGGAATCTAAAACAAGACAGTCCGAGGACTGTACCAAAACAAGACAGTCCGAAGACTGTACCAAATCAAGACAGTCCGAAGACTATACCAAAACAAGATTGTCCGAAGACTGCACCAAAACAAGACAGTCCGAAGACTGCACCAAAACAAGACGGTAGGCTCTAGCCCCAGGCCTTTTCAAGAGTAAACCAAATTCAGTAGGTGGCCTGGCAAAGTGTTCGCAACACTCTGCACCTCAAGGGTCCACGGACCAACCAAGTTCAACAAGCTAAGAATGGTCCTCGGACCATATTCAAGACAGCGCCATACCTGCCGAGAGGCAAGCCAAACTCACCTGGTGCACACAGGTCAAGCAAAGTTATTCTCCACTGCCGACTCTTCGGACCAAACGGTCATATCCAAGGGTTTCGCCTTTTCAGGACCCCAGCCGGGACGACCACTGGGCGAGGCACTGCCCGATCATACGGGCGGGGCAGCTGCGAGAACTAGGCTCGATCGGGTACCCTGATCCGCCCATCCGACCGGACGCGACCCCAACCTCCACATCCAGTTGCGGCCGAGGATGGGTCACCTGGTGGAGTCCCTGTTCTGGCGCCAACTGAAGGAAGTGACCCGATTAGGGCCACCCAGGTCACTCGCGACCTCCTCTTAGCCTTCCAAGAAATGAAGAGTCGGTGACGCAGTAGAGAATACAAACCAAGTTAGTTTATTGTAAAATGCGCTGCAGCGGAGTCCAGTCTGACTAGTCTCCTTAGATGCTACCGAGGGGACTGACTTCCCAACATTTGGTAACACGAAATAAACCTTCCAACACCTCTCGAAACCCCACCCCTAATGGAAAAATACTGCTTGGGCACAAAAACTGACAAAGGAGGCACTGAGGGATGAGCTACCACCTGCAGAATGGGTACATGTTATCAGGCTCCCAAGGCCATCCTAACGGTCTCAGCTCTCTCTGGTGTGGGAGCATAGCTATGTCCAATGATAGGAATGCAGAGCTGAATAAACTATTCTCTTCGTGCATCTGGGTTCCGACCTTGGATGAGATATGGGAACTTTCTGAACAGCAGCTTCTGCTGAGGCAAGCAGAGAGCGGGAGCACAGTGGCCGTGTATTGCTCACAGCGTAACATGGCGACTGCAAGAGGAAAATGGCATCTCAGATGCTAACTTAGGCCTACACTACCCTACAGAAGCTGGGCACATACACAATTGAAATCACAATTATATGACATAGCTACATGAACGCTAACATAACACAGCATACATCATGGAAGACGGGATAAGAAGACATTTCGATTCCAACAATGCCCAAGTGGACAAACTAGCAAGATCAAGCTTTGTTACTATAAAAACTCTGCGACTAATCTTCCCCCATTTGGGATTTTCACACAAGGTCCAGGCTACCATCTCCCTTGTTCTGTCCAAACTCGATTACGCCTATAGCCTCTACCACGGATCACCTTTAACGACCATGGAAAGACTACAACGGATTGAAAACTCGGCTGCCAGACTACTCTTACATATCAAACCACGAGACCACATCTCCCCTGCCTTAAAAGCCCTGCATTGGTTACTGGTTGCCAGAAGATCCACGTTCATTCTGCTTTGTATCACCCACAAAGCGATACATGGAATGGGACCGCTCTTCATCAGGAATAAAATCACCAAACACATTCAACAAAGGAACCTCCGCTCTAGAGTGGCACCTCGCCTTGAAATCCCAAGATACAAGAAAAAAAACGTGGGTGGCACATCCTTCTCTGTTCAAGCAGCCAAACTATGGCACTCTTTACCGCACAACATAAGATCCAGGGACAACCACCTTATCTTCAGAAAACTACTCAAGAATTGGCTTTTTCCTACATAAGCACCATACACAAACAGAAATATACAGCATATCCCTCTGTATATAAACATTTGTTTGTACTATGGATATGTACCTATATATTTGTATAAACATGTAGAATAATTATGTTTTTTAAAAAAAAATTTAAGCACAACAACACTTGAAAGCCGGAGTTTATTTAATGCATCTTTAATCTACAAATACTTAATTCCTCTTTATGCATCTATATACCTTAAATGTACTTGGATCTATATATGTATTACTCTTCTTCTAATTCAGCATATCCAATGCACTACCCTATTTCTCACCCTATACCTCTCTCAATATATCTTCTACCTCAACACTCTGACTCATCTCAAACCTCTTTCTACTACTCTTTCCAATGCACTACCCTATTTCTCACCCTAAACGTCTATCACTATATCCTCTACCTCCACGTTCTCATTCATCCCAAACCCAATACCACTACTATGATCCCCAAAAATACCCTTTCTAGACTCTTCCCTACTCTACCCCTCCTTGCATCATCTCATACCTCTTTTACTGTACCGATCCCCCAAACCAAGCCTTTCTAAACCCATCCCTATGACTCTGCCCCTCCACATCCCTTTTACTCATCCCAAGCGTCCTCCTACTGCTATGACCTCCAACTAAAAAGAAAAAAAAACTGTCTAAATCCTTCCCTCTTCTATCCCTCCACTATCCTTTTCAATCCAAATAACAGACTACATGTCCACTTCTCAAATTACTTTCATATTTCACTATACTAATTCACCACTAATCCTTTATGGGTTCCAGAGTAGAGTGCTACTCGCCAAAAAAGCACTTCAACACCCCATCAGGGGTAACAAGCACTATATAAATGCAAACTTTTTCCCTCTTCTAGCCCTCTGCTATCCTTCTGAATCCAAATAACTGACTAACATATCCACCACTCAAATTACTTTCATATTTCACTATACTAATTCAACACTAATCCTTTATGGGTTCCGGAGTAGCATGCTACTCGCCAAAAAAGCGCTTTGACGCCTCGTCAGGGGTAGTAAGCGCTATATAAATGCAATCACAATACAATACAATACTGTTGCTGAGACTGGAGTGGGAATTGAAAATGTAATCCCTCCAAAGTCCAACGCTTTTCCTACTCTTGCACAAACCGGAGTGGGAATAGTAAATGTAATCCCTCTGAAGTTCAATGCTTTCCCTAGTCTTGCACAGACTGGAATGGGATTCGTAAATCTTACCTCTCTGAAGTCCAATGTTTTCCCTACTGTTGCATGGACTGGAGTGGGTATAGTAAATGTAACCACTACAAAGTCCAACACTTTCCCTACTGTAGCACAGACTGGAGTAGGGATAGTAAATCTTACCCCTCCGAAGACTAGCGATTTCCCTACTGTTCTACAGACTGGAAAGAGAATAGTAAATTTAACCCCTTTGAACTCCAATGCATTTCCTAATGTTGAATATACTGAAATGGGATTAGTAAATTTAATCCCTCCAAAATCCAACACTTTCCCTACTGTTGTACAGGCTGGAATTGGAATAGTAAATGTAAAATATATGAAGTCCAACGCTTTCCCTACTGCTGCACAGAGTGGAGTGGGAATAGTAAATGTAACCCCTCTGAAATCCAACACTTTCCCTACTGTAGGACAGACTGGAGTGGGAATAGTAAATCTCACCCTCCGAAGACCAGCGCTCTCCCTACTGTTGTACAAGCTGGATTTGGAATATTAAATTTAACATCTCTGAAGTCCAACACTTTCCCTACTGCTGCACTGACTGGACTGGGAATAGTAAATCTTCCCCTCTGTAGACCAACGCTTTCCCAACTGTTGTACAGACTGGATTGGGAATAGTAAATGTAACCCCTCTGAAGTCCAACAGTGTCCCTACTGCTGCACAGGCTGAAATGGTATTAGTATATTTAACCTCTACGAAATCCAACACTTCCCTACTGTTGCACAGGTTGGAGTGGGAATAGTAAATGTAACCCCTCCAAAGTCCAACACTTACACCACTGTAGCACAGACTAGAGTGGGTATAGTAAATTGTACCCCTCTGAAGTCCAATGCTCTCCCTACTGTTCCACAGGCTGGAGTACGAATAGTAATATAACCCCTCTGAAGCCCACCGCTTTCCCTACTGTTACACAGATTGGAGTGGGAATAATAAAACTTCCCTCCTCCGAAGTTCAACAGTTTCCCTACTGTTGCACAGACTGGAGTAGGAATGATAAATGTTACCCCTCCGAAGTCCAGCGCTTTTCCTACTGTTGCACCTACTGGAGTGGAAATAGTCAAAACAACCTCTCCGAAGTCCAACACTTTCCCTACTGTAGCACAGACTGGAGTGGGAATATTAAATCTTACCCCTCCGAAGTCCAATGCTTTCCCTACTGTTCCACAGAATGAAGTAGAAATAGCAAAAACAACCTCTCCGAAGTCCAACACTTTCCCTACTGTGGCACAGACTGGAATGGGAATATTAAATCTTACCCCTCTGAAGTCCAATGCTTTCCCTACTGTTGTGCAGACTGGAGTGGGAATAGTAAATGTAACCCCCTCCGAAGTCCAACGCTTTCCCTACTGTTGTACAGACTGGAAAGGGAATAGCAAATTTAACTGCTGTTTATATTATTTTTAGTAAATGTGTTTTTTGGGGTTTTAAATTTGTAATTTTTAATTTATTGTCTAAATTAATTAATATTATTGTTATTGAATTGTTTATATTTTTATGGTTTTTTGTATGTATTATATATGTTTATATAAGCACAAACACACACAGATGTATATGTGTTTATATAATTATATATTTAAATATAGTATTACATATTCATGAAATTTATTTAAGTTACATCATAATAACTTTATAAAGTAAAATATTTAACATTTACTACTTTAAACTCTATTTATATTTAAAAAATGATGTTTTTGTACATTTTTAGATTATATTAGTGAAAACATTACTGTTTTGCCGATATTTTTGTAGTTACCATTCTAAGTATAGGGACCTGATATTTGGTAAAAAAATATTTTTGACACAAAATTTGTGTTAAGCGATACTGTTTACCTCGATGATGTGTCAGTGATCTCTTAGCGCCTGCCCTGCACATGGTTACCTTTGATCATATTCTTTGCATTCGGTCCAAGAGGAAATCATTACAATAAAGGAAATAACTGGTGCTGAAACGGGTCGCAAAAAACTTTTCCGTATGTTATTCCCCATTAGCACAAGGGAAACTAAGAATTTTTTTACCTGATTTTTACTCAGCACTCTGAATGAGATTGTTATTGGTCAGGATTCTGCCACTGAAGAAGAAGGGCAATTAATTATGCATGAAGTTGCCCGATGAGTGTAAATATGGCACAGATTAAAGTTGGAGCCTATGTAGAAGATATTAAATTCTGGCATCCGAACTCTTATGACATTGTGAAACTTTTAAGCTAACACACTACCTTACGTGAACAACTGGAGTGCAAGCCTAGGGTGCTCTGCATGCTAGATCATATATGATGTCTGTGACAATGCATAACCTTTTATTAGAAGACTGGAATGTTGGTCGCACTGTTGAAGACAATGAATTGGTTGACGGCTTGTGTTGTCTGGCACTGGTTCCTTCCCTCTTAATTGAAACAAATACGTGAACTAATAGCATTATAGTCCTACTGACACAAGCTATTCGGGTCATAATATGCACTCCCCTAATTAAATAGTATGTTAACATCCCCATTTGAACTGGTTCAAGATGCAAAAGCTTGGTAACATGTTAGAAATGCTTTTCTGTGCATGCCAAACTAGAGGCACTCTGTCACAAATTTTAGCATTGCACATATGCACTTTATAAATATTAGAAAAATGGGTCTCCTAAGAGGTTTGCCTCATTTTTGTTTTTTGCACATGGAGCATAGTATTTTCAATTTGATAGTATTAAATTGTTATTCCGTGAAGTTTTATCCTGCGCAAATCGAAATGAGATATTCAGTATAGATTTCTTATCTTTTGATCCTTTTGAACTGTCTGTTTACATTTGCTTACATGTTCATCTGTTTACATCTGTAGCTACGTTGCAATATCATGATAATACTTGGTATACTTTCATGTAAAATGTAATGGTTTTAATTAACTATGTATGAATAAACATACCTACTGGCTCAAGATGCAAAGTGAAAGCAATGATTTTCAAGAGTGCTTGTAGTCTGAACTTAAAAGTTAAAGAATACTCTGCTAAATAGCTGAGCTGGGTAATTAAACAAGTAAAGATATAGTTAGAGCTCAATGAGAATTTGATATGTTTCAGTGGACAAGGAAGTGGGCAGACAAGATTATAGGTGTTAACAAGCCCCACGGCCACTGCTGTTTCCTCTGCTAACAGCACTAAACCTTGTGTTCTAAATATAAGTATGGGTCGAAACATATCAGAATGCTTAGACCCACATTTACAAACACCTTCTGTCAGGTTGGCATTACTTTTTTAATGCAAACCTGATACAAAGGGGCAGATTTACAAGCCCCTTACGCCACTTTTGCGCCGTCGTTGCGTCACTTTTGTGACGCAGCGGCGGCGCAAATCATGCGCCATGCTGCGGGGGATTTACAACGTGACGCATCTAGGGAGATGCGTCACGTTGTAAAGTCCTGCGCCACATGAAACCTGCGTCAGGTTTCATGTGGGCGTGCCGGCGCAGGGGGGCGTTCCTGCGCAAGGAAGCCCCGCAAAGTGACGCAGTGAAATCTACAAGATTTCACGGAGTCACTTTACGTCCCTGCTGCGTCAAATCCTTACGCCTGCTTCAAGCAGGCGTAAGGAGTGACGCAGCATGTTAGATATAGGGCACCCCTGAGCAGTACTGGAGTTACGTCGCACTTGCGACACGACTCCAGTACTGCGCCACCCTTCCGCCGACAGATGCGTCACGCATCTGTTTATCTCTTGCGCCATGATGCGCCGCATTGTAAATGCGGCGCATCTGTGGTGGCGCAAGGGTAAACTTGCGTCACGCATCTTCCCTGGCGCATCCCTGCTGATTTGCAGGGATGCGCCAGGGAACGTAAATCTGCCCCAAAGTGTATTGGTGAGATTTACACTCCAACGCAAATCATGATTTGCTTTGGATTGTAACCCAGAGAAAAGCAAAGCTGCACAATGCGTTGCCTTGTGTTACTTTGCATCAAGGGGATGTTCCATGGGCGGTGCATGGGTGTTCACATACAACCATCCATGAGGTTAACTCAAATCCTTATCTACAAAGAATTGTAGAGAAGGATTTACACCAAAATCCGGCCCCTCCTCGAGGCAGCCGTAACGAAGAGAAATGTTTTCGTTTCTCCTTGCCTTCCCACCTGCATGTGTGTATGGATTGCACAGTACACATACAAAATGTGGGAAACGCCTTAAAACACAGGGCCTGATTCACAAAGGGAATTACGTCTGGTAAAGTTACGAGCGTGGAATCTCCGCATTTGTGGTGGAGTCTCCGCATTTGTGGTGGAGTCTCCGCACTTGTGGCAGAATCTCCACAAGGCGCACGGCAGACAGTGCGCTGTGTGGAGATTCCACCCCAGGTGCAGAGATTCTGCGAGGAGAGCGAAGCCTCAGCCAATAGTGCTGAGACTCTGCAGTCGTAACTTTACTAAACTTAAGTCCCTTTGTGAATCGGGCCCATGTTAAACCCTATGCTTACCTCAAAGCGTAAGGGTACCTGTGTTGGCACATGTAGGCAAAAGTGCACCAGAAAAGTGAGAGAGCGGAACACCGCCACATCTTAGTATATACAGCGCTGTTCGGCTCTCTCCTGTTCACACACAAAGCCCATCAACTTTACTCGCTGCCCTGTGCTGCGTACATTCTATGTAAATCTGTGGTTGGCTGAAAAATTAGGACTGCCTAAATGTCACTCTCATGACTTTGAGTCTGTTGCCAGTAACGTGAATCGGCACAGCTTGCCATGGCCAAGTGCCATTTCATTATGCTAAAGTACTTGGATTTCTATTGTCATTCCAGCCTATTCTCTAAAATTGCACTCTGACGCTAGACGTGCGTGTTATCCATATGTTATTTTGTACTGCTGTGTAGTGACGCAGGGCGCATTGATTTCTGCTGTGGGTCCTTTGTACAGGTTTTAAGCAAATACACGAAGCAGAAAGCACACACGTATACCTAGCTCCCTAAATCTGATTCAAGACAGTCAACAGTAGATTGAACTAACGTTCACCAAAGCCCACGTGTGTGTAAATCACATACCTTGGTGATTGGTTGAGGCAAGGTGCATAGATAAACGGCACTGGAATACAGATAAACCTCCCAGTTCTATACAGTTCTTGTACGTAATACTCATAGAAGCTAATTTGCTTCCGCGTGTCTACTGATTTCCAAAAACATGAACAATAACAAATTCGATATTTTTGAGTGTTTCTCAGTCGTCATGATGTCATTCATGACTGACCGGTTAACAAATGCAAATTGACAGCACAGAGAGTTTTTCTGTGCACCGGCTTATGTGAGCTACTTACAAAAAAACATATTTTACATTGAAGACGAAATCTCTGTGGGCATGTGCTACTACGACTACTTCATTTTCGCACCAAACACAAATACATATGGCTACTTATCAATATGCATTTTTAAAGGGTAAATTATGACTGTAAAGCCATAAAAATACCATAAAGCCGGGAGCTGGGTTGTCTTGGTTTGCATTTACATTTGCATTTAAAAAAAATAAAAATAATAACATTCTGCTTTCGTGTTTAATCGTGTGGCGTTTATTTATGATGTGGTAGTGTGTATTCATTTTGCCCAAGCAGTCGCGAGAAAGGGGGATTCCCGCTTAAAATGCTTGCAGTGCTTCGCCTTACTGTTGCCTGAGCGAGAAGGGCCGATTACAATGCAGGACACGTCACAGCTAACAACTCCTGTCAGCATTTGCGCAGTTTGGACGTGAGGTAATGTAAGCGGAGACGCAGAAGTACAGCACTGGTTTGACTGAACCTTCCCATCAGCAGCCCCGGCCCCTGTGATTCTCACACACTGCTGCAGACCGGCTACAACATGGCGATGCTGCATCTCCTGAGCGCGAGCCTTGAAAAACAGCAAGCCGGATGCAAAATTACATCCTTGACTCCTGTGTTTTGACAGGTTCAGAAAATATTACAAATTGTTGCTGGCAAGTTTTCCTAAGCAGCACAAATATGTTTCACTAATTAGTTACTAATCTCCCCTCTGAAATGTAAAGATTGAAATATCATTTTTGTTCAAGACAAGCTAGGACAATTTCACTCAACAGGAGACCTTTTTTTTTTACTTTAATAATACCACAAATCAAATTAGCTGTTTTTTCGCAAGGGAATAAAATGTTCAAAACACCATACTGTGAAAGCAGATGGCGGAACTATTGGCAATGGTGTGCACGGGTCTGCAAATTCCCTGTGTAAGAAATTGGAGTATTACTTGAGGGTGGTGAGAACCCACCACAAATAACAATCACAAATCTTGTCACGGTGAGCCACAAATGTCACAAATTAAATCTAAAATATAATAAAAATATTTAAATAAAAATTAAACCAAAAAGACACAAATCCAAATAAGCAGAACCAAAGTGCTGATTTTTTAAATTTAATGGTACAAAGTAGTGTAAAAAAGCACAAAGTCCCAACCATGCTCATCTGGTTGCACTAGACCGGGGCAAAGTGAAAAGTTAAGACCAAATATGATGGAGCATGGGTTGGATACAGTGAGAAGGTTTGTCCCGATGAAACGTTTTACCTTCGGACTTAGGGCCTGATTATGATGGCGGTGGGACCGCCACTGTCAGGCCGTCTGTGATGGTCCCACCGATATCCAGCCCATTGGATCCGACCACAGCATTAGGATGCAGGCGGTCGGATCTCGGCTTGCTGAGGGAAAGACCACCACGTCCGACAGGATCAAGGATCCCGTCAGTGCAGCAGTCGGACTCCTATTTCTCTACAATGGGGCGGTGCCTGCTCAGGTACCGCCATAGGGATTAGGATGTCCTTGTCCTCCGGCCCTTTCATGGTGGTTAACCTGCCAAGAAAAGACAGGCAGACAGTGACTTTTGGGGCCCCTAGCAGGGCCCCCTTCTCCCCAGGCCCTCTGCTATGGGCCCTGGGAGCACCTATGGTGCCTCCCTAAACTTCCCTCCACCATGTGGCAGACACTGCATGGTGTCTGCCACATGGAGCAGGGATGTTTAAAATGTGTATATTTTGTACTGCAGCGTGTGCTGCAGCCTGCAGCACACGCCGCAATGCAAAGTATACACATTGCGACCGCCGTGAAGGCGGCCGCATTGTAATGCGGGCAGTGGGATTGCTGACGTATAGTCAGGCAGTCTTGCTTCCGCCACCATGCTGATCGGACGAAAATCTGACTGGCATCGTAATCAGGCACTTAGTGTCAGCTGCGGTCCGTGCAGGTAACAGTGGTGGGGCCGCTGGGGGGGGAAGGGTTTTGAGGGACGATGTTGAGGGAAAATTAAATAAATAATACATTTTCCCTCGGCATTGTCCCTAAAAATCCCCCCCAGGCGGCCCCACCACCCCACCGCTGTTACCTGCATGGACCGCGGCTGCTTAGTGTTAGACCTGACATCCTGGGCATGGTATTCCCCCAAATTTTTCTCCTTCACTTCCACTGTCCGCTGAAATTGTTTTTGTTGGCTTAAGGATTCTGTGCTTGTGCTCTCTCCCTCAAACATGGTAAAATGAGACTGCTGTACATTGTCATATTTAATTTACTTCCCTAGGAAATGGTACTTCCTGTACCCAGGGCCTATAAATTAAATGCTAATAGTCAGCCTGCAGCACCTATCGGGTCATCCACTAAAGTAGCACTTTAAAACATATCTCAGGCCTGCCACGTCAGTCTGTAATGCAGGTTTAAACTGCCAGTTTCAGCCTAGCAAAATAAACCTTTTCCAAGGCCTAACCCCCTAACGTTGGCCCTAAAGGCTCATAGGGCAAGGTGCACTGTATTTAAAAAAGTAGGATATGGGGACTTAAGTTTTATATGTCCTGTCAGTGAAAAACATCTAAAGTCGTTTTCACTGCTGCAAGGCCTATCTCTCGAATTGACTAATACTGACTTACCTTACTACATTTAATAAGTGATAACTTTGGATTGGGAACAGATAGAGATATGCTGTTTACTCTCAATTGAATTGTAATTTAAAATCCTCTTTAATGGTAAAGTCAGATTCTAGGTCACAATTCTGAAAATGCTTCTTTAGAAAATTGGCATTTTCTTGTCCCAACTATCTGTGCCTTATGCCAGGGTCCTGGATCACATGATTGTGAATGGCTCGGCTGTTGGGTTTAATGCATTACTTTTAGACAGTGACACAAAGGGAGCTTAGGTGGATACAGAATGGGCCATCCTGGCAGGATTACTGAGGAGAGACTGTACCCAGCCCTACTTACACTTCAAAGGGCTTTGCCTCCTGAACAAACAAAGGAACCTGACACTAGACCTGACGGGCCTATTGTCACCCCCAGACAGTCTGGAGCCTTGACAGGTGAAGGGGAAGAACTTTCCAGACCCAGTTCTGCGGGTTGGATATGAGTTCTCCCACGCAAAGGCTGACACCAGGTATAAATATTGGACCTCCAGAGCCACTCAGCAAAACACTCCTGGACCTGTGGAAGAGTCAGAGGAAAGGACTGCCCTGCTGCCAGAGGACTGGTCTGTTGCTTGAAGGACTGCCTTGCTGTCTGAGATGGAAGTTTGGACCTGGTTGTCTTCATACCAGGCTAACCAATGTGAATACCAGAGTCTGTTGGCTGACTTCCTGTGTGAGCTAAAAGGGAAAAACTAGCTTCAGAGGCCTCCCTGCAACTGACCACCTGGGCCTGACTGGACCTGCAACTGGACGTGACCGAGCCCTGCTTCTAGCCATGCAGGAGAGAGTCCTTCTCCCTAACAGGTGATTACCAAACGCCCCCTAAAAGAAAAGGTGAAACTCATGAAATTTTGGCTCCTCGCTTCCGCAATTGGGCTGTCACGCTGAAACTCTGCCACTCGCGTCGACCGCTAACTCAAAGCTCTGGTGAAACCTGTTCTTTACAAGGACAGTGACCACCAGCAATACAAGAGCTGCACTTCGTGCTACAGCAATGACAGCCCGCAGTAACCATCAATGCAAAGCCACAATCTCAGCTATCTGCGACACTTGACCATCTCTTTGCTCTACAGCGACGATTGTCCACAACACCCAACCTGCTCTTCGCACTACAGCAATGACTATTCTTGACGTTCAGCCTCCTCCTCCTCGTGGCCTATTCCAATACAAACTGAATTCTTCATGCCAGACTTGAAATGGTAACCTTTTAGCGGGACTGACCTGGTCTTTGTCCCTGACCTGCACTCCTTCGCGGTCAGCCTGAACTTGTAACTTTCCCCCAGTCTAGCGTGACCAGATGACTGTGAGTGGCCCTTTGTGATTTTAGGCTCTGTTTTCATTACAAACTTTAACATGTAATATTTCCTGTTCTACTGATTGGGTTTTTGTTGCTCTGGTATAATTTTACTTATTATTATTTGGGATTTTTTATGTGTTTTGTTTTCACTTTATTACTGTTTGTGTGCTGCATAAAATACATAACCCATTGCCTGTAAGTTAAATCTTACTGCTTTTGTGCCAAGCTACCAGAGGCTTAAGCACTGGTTGTTTTTGTGACTTTTGTCATTCCCTCTGACAAGGATTGTGGTTGTTGCCTGATTGAGGTTTCCACTCCCCTCAACCAATAACCCAATTTCTTATACCGAGGGGCATATTATCAAGCCCCTATCGCCACCACAACGTCACTTTTTGTGACGTTGTGGTGGCGATAGGGTCAGCTCCCTATTATCAAGGCAGCGTTAAGCCACTTAGCGTGGCTGAAAGTCACGTTAAGTGGCTTAACGCTGCCTTGATAATAGTGCCCCTTTCACGCTAAATTTAGCGTGAAAGGGGCGTGCAGTGGGTGTTGCGGTGGGCGTTCCACCGCAACACCCATTGAATTCCGACGCTGCCACCTATTATCAAGGGTGGCGATAATAGGTGGCAGCGCCGAACTTAAGACCAGGAAAATCCTGGTCTTAAGATGGCGAAAAGAGGAGAAATGCTTCATCTCTCCTCTTTTTTGCTTTTTCCATGTGTGCTGCCTGGTGCAGCACACATGGAAAAAGCAAAATGCCATGGTTTGTTTATGTTCAGGAAGGTGTCTCTTCCTGTAGATAAACAAACCTTTTTTAAAAATGCCATTTTGTAACTTACATGTGTGCTGCATGAAGCAGCACACACGTAAGTTACAAACTGGCATTTTAGGTTTGTTTATGTGCAGGAAGGGACACCTTCATGTACATAAACAAACCTCCCTGCTCGCAGACACCCTTGCACTCTGGTGCAGGGGTGCCTGCGTTGGCGCTAAGTTGTAAAACTTAGCGCCATCGCAGGGGAAACGCGAGGCTGCACCATATCCTTGATAATATGGTGCAGCCTCGCACTTCCGAAGTGGCGGAGAGAGGCGTTAAGCCAAGAAGGCTAACGCCTCTCTCCGCCACTTCCTTGTTAATATGCCCTTTAGTCTCTGGAATGGAAGACACAAATCCATATTGGGGCAAACCACCGGACTGTGGCTGAAGAGGGTTGCATGTCGTCGGATAGCCACTGAACAAGGTCTTGGTGAAGCAGTTGGCTTTTGGTGGGAAAGCTCAGAGGGGGAGAAACTTGAATTTTGCGATCAGAGACGGTCCCTTGCTTTAAGGATACTTTTTGCTCCTTCGCCCCATGAAGATTTTTACTTTCGGACTTAGGGCCTGATTACGAGTCTGGCGGTCTTGCGACTGCCAGACTTGCGGTGGCGCAGGAGTGGTGGTCCACTGTATTGCCTTACGACTTAAAAAGTCATACTGGCGGTGGACCGCCTGCTGCGCCAGGGAACAGTTGTTTCCTGGAGGTGGCGCAGGAGCGCCACAGTGCATTATGCTGAGCAGGGACTGGCTCAGTCCGGCCCAGCATATTTTGAGTTCTTGCACATCCAGCCTGTTCCTGGCAGAGCTCCACCATGAAAAAGCTGGCGGTGCAAGAACACAAGGGGCCCTACAGGGTCCCCATGTCCCCAATGCCATGGGGATACATTCAGGGGGGCACACCATGTGCCCCACTGTCTGTATTCCCCCCAGTTCCAGCACGGCATGGACATCACCGTTCATGCCGCACTGGAACATTTTGGCCGTTCCCATTGTGGTGCCTGTTTTCAAGGCACTGCCATGGGAAAGGCCAAAGAACCACTCACTGTATTACGAGTTGCACATTTGCAACTCATAATACGGTCGGCGGTCCTTGCGCAGCATTGGCACAGCCTCTGTGCCAAAGTCGTAATCAGGCCCTCAGTCACTTTTTTGGAGCTCGGATTCTTCCAGCCGGGCAAGGCTCCAGGCTGTAGCTGAAGAGGGCTCCATGAGGCTGCACAATGTCTCTGCAAAGTCCCGCTGGATCAGATTTGCTGCTATAGAGAAAAAAGTAGTGGGAGCAACCTGAATTTCTGGCCCAGCAGTGATTAACCTTTGTTGAATAGGTTTGACAGGTTGGTCATCGGTTCTCAGAGCAACAAGTTGGCAAAAAGTTTCTAAGTCACAACTTTCAGAAAACCTTAGGAGGAGTATATTCTAACACCATCCAAGGGTTGAGGACCTTGGGGATAGCACTTTTATGCCCAGTGTCAGCCTGTGGGTGGAGAAAACTCCTGGCCATCACCTATCCCATGAAGTGAAAGTTCCCAGGGTGACCCTACCCACGTTTGCAGCAATTCATGTGTGTCTTACTGTAAACTGTCAGAAAGTGCCCTTCTCCATCTAAATCCAACATAGCCGAACCCTTCATCCCCTGGTCAAAGCTCCTGGTGCCCACCAAGAGGAATAGCTTCAATAATTGGGCAAGCACTTTCTTATAGCCTCACCAAACCAGTTTTGGGGCAGCTCCCTCCTCCCACTGGGTTTTGAGCCATGCTGATTAGGAACACAATGGAAGGGAGACATAGGTGGGAGCTAAATCTGCAAGTGACTGAGTAGGCACCCTTTCAAGGTTAGGAAGGGGCTAGGTACAACCCCAGGCCCTCCTGCTCAAGTAAGGTAAGAAAAGCACCTCTCCACACTCAAGCCTTTTGTCCACTGCCTGGGTGCAATCCATATCTCACCACAGGGGAGTCATTTACCAGTTAGATGACACTGACAGAAAGGTACATTTAGTTAGGCATGAAAATGACACCTTTCTAAAAGTGTAGTTTTCAAAATAGTAATATACAATCTGACCTAACCATTAAGTTCGATTTTTAATTACTATTAAAAAAAAGTCCCTGAATCATTTTAAGTTATTATAATGTAACCCAGTGTTTCCCTATGGGAGAGCCAGCCTTGGTACAGTGAAAAATGCCTTTGGAGGTTTTTCACTGCCAGGGTATGCAAAACCTTAAATATTCAGGTCCTTCTTTATATATATATATATATATCATGCATTCTACCCTACGTGCATTTAGGACCTCCTTTAGGGGTGAATTATAAGTATTAAAATGGAAGGTTTAGGCCGGGAAAAAGGTTTATTTTGCCAGGTTGAAATGGCAGTTTAAACTTGTCTACTCAGGCTTTAATGGCAGACCTGTAAACATGTTTTACAGTGTTTATTGAGTGGCACAATGAGTACTGCAGCCCACTAGTAGCTTTTTATTTACAGGCCCTGGGTACATTTTGTTCCATATACTACAGACGTACAATTAAATTAAATGTGTCAATTTAGTATATGCCATTTTTTATCATGTTTAAAAAGGAGAGCACACTCACTTTACCACTGGTTAGCAGGAGTAAAGTGTGCATAGTCCTATGACCCCTGAAAACAGGTTCAGCAAAAGAGGGCACCAATCTGGGGTGACCCAGTTGGAATGGACAAACCTACAACACAACAACCCCCAGACAAAAGTTAGTGTAGACTAATCATGGGCTTCCCTGTTCAAGCGATAGAACATGGACAAGTTGCCTCTTCTGCAGTGGCACTTGTCTGTTCTATGCTCTTCTCAACCTAACAGTACCTCTTTGTTACCATCCTCCTGAGTCACTGCACAGGCCCATGGGAAAATCCTCTACCCATCTGCAAACCCCATCTGTGAGACTCCAGGCCTTAGCTTGCTCACAGATGCATCCCAGTAGCCAGACAGTGCCTCCATGGCTAGCAAGTTGGGGTTGCCCATTCTGTCCCCAAATTAGACATCTGTCCCCAACCCATGGAAAACTCTGCCCACAAGGACAGCAATCAACAGAAACCACTGACAGTGGTCCATGTCAAGAGCCAGGCACCTGGCCATCCACAGGCAGATGGAGGTTCTAAGCTGGTACCTTGGGCAAGCCTCACTTCCAGCCTTTAGAGTGGCAAGGGGGTTCTCTACTTGCTCCTGAGGTCTCTCTGGCCTCTTAGGTTTCTCAGAGTGGGGGGCAACAACCCTGGGTGATAGGCACCCTACTTCCACTCTCCCTCCCTCAATCTCAGGGGTGATATCTTGAGATTGGCTTCTCAGCCTATGGTTGGGAACCCTGTGGGTGAACAGGTGCCTGGCAAGCCAGATCTTCCAGTGTGGAACAACAACCCCCCTCAAGGGTGACACCCTGTGTCTTACAGGGGTCTGCCTGCTACAGATCTCCTACCTTTCTCTCTGTGACAGCATAGTAGGCCTGGGCAGAGTTCACGGAGTCACGCTACGTGGAACTCCATGAAGTGGTCACGGAACTCTGCTGCACTACGTGGAATTCTGGGAGCGGGCGGAGTTGCTCAGCACACTCGTTCGTGTTAAATTTTACATCAAACGCAATGGGGAGTGCATCCACGCATTCAAAATAGTGCCACATGGTTCGCTTGGGCGCGGCCATCGTGTTTTCTCTATTTTGTTCATTGTGCTGGGCCTATTTTACAGTCTGCTCTAAATCTTACCAATCCGCCACCCTCCTAATTCATCTACACCTAATTTTTACTATTATATTAGTGTGTGTGTTTTTGTCTTTGTATTTTGCATTTTTTCCAATTTTTTAGTGTGTTTTTCTTGACTTTTTGTACTTTTTTATTTTTCCTTTACTTCTTTTGTATTTTATTTACTTCTTTCCTTTCTTCCTTTCTTCTCCTATTTTTTCTTCCTCCTCCCAAGCGCCATGTCGGAAAAGGGGAGTGGCAGCGCCAGGTCCGTGACCAGCCACCTGCCCTGCGGATGCTGATGCTGCTCAGATGTGCAGCTCCAGGCTATCTTCAGTGAGGTGGAGGTGGTAGCACTGTTTCTTTCTGTGCAACGTCACCTCCCCTCCATACTGGCAGCAGGCGGTAGCCCCAGCAGTGGGTACCCCCTGCAGGAGCATCGGCTCGGTTGGGGTAGGGTGTACCGGTTTGAGCGGCACACCAACCAGGTTTGGCTTACTGTCCATCAGCTGACGCACCACTGGGCAGATATTCTTGACCGGGAGCAGCACCTGGTCAACCTGCTCAGTGTCGAGATTGCGGAGCTCGGTGAGTATTAATTATTTTTTTGTGTTTGTGTTCAACAGTGCTAACATTTTTTTTCCAAAAAGCATTCTGCTCAAGCTCAGAGGTAAGTTATGTTTAGTTTACTTCTGAATATTATTACTATGTGATCCACTTTCAGCTAGGCTGGGGCTCGGCGCTACCTAATCGTACTCATTGGTGCTCGCTTTGGCTGATTAATTAAGAAGCCTTTGCAAACTCTTCTGTCCTCCTGTCACGATAGCGAATCAATGATATCAGTGAATTAGCATTCTCTGTGACTTTCTTTATGTAGCTCATACACGCCCAAGCTATTTCACAGTAATGTGTAGTATGCATCTAAACACTGCAAAAAAGGGAGACTAAGTTGGTCCATCAAGGGGGTTGAGAAATGAGAATAGAATCAAAGATCATTCATTGCAGTGCATTAGTTCCAAATGTAGGTTTTGCTAAGGAACTTTGGAATAGGGATTTTAGGATTAGTATGGCCAACTCAACAACAGTCGATAGACTCTGATCTAGTATAATATGCAATCTGTTTTAGATAAGTACAATGGAACTGTGTTTGCCTGTCATAATAATTATGTGGAGATTAACTCTACCACTAATCTACTTTTTTATTCTCTTTCATTTCTTACATCAGCACCCAAGGGCAAGAAGAGGGGCAGTCCAAAGAAGGGTCTGGGAAGAGCTGGGGAGAAGGCGCCGACCACTAGCTTCACTCAGCCTAGTAAGTCATTGTTAGACCTGGCTTTTTCAGTGGGTTCACTCCCAGACCTTTTTCTTTTTGGCCTCCTGTTTTTGACCTTGTTTTTGTTGGTTTTAGGACTGTGGTCACTTTACCACTGTTATTCAGTGCTAAAGTGCAAATGGTCTCCAAGTAAATTGTGTTTGGATTTGTTTCCATGATTTGCTTATTTGATTTATTACTAAGTCCCTAGTAATGTACACATGTGTGATAGTGAAATACTAGGCAATTCGTTTTTCACTATTGCAAGGCAATCTGTGTCATAGGTTAACATGGGAGATGCTTTGTAACATCTTACAAGCTTAACTTTCTATGGGACAAGATAGAGAAATGGAGTTTAGGCTTCCTGAACTCAGAATTTAAAGATACATCTTTTAGTAAAGATACATTTTATATTGTGTGTTTGAAAATTTAAGAAAGTGGGCACTTTCTTGCTTAACCATCCTGTGTACCTCTGCCTTTTGTGTATTCCCTGTCTGGGTTTAGAGTGACAGGAGCAGGGGATGTGCATTCATACTAGACAGACACGAGGTGGGGTTGAGGTGTTTCCTGCCTTTCCTGGATGACTCATAGGCAGGCTGATTAGACCAGGCTGCATTCAGAGTAGTGGGAGGAGTTGTTGCTTGCACCTGAATAGACTGTGGCTGCCTTTCACAAAGCTGCCTCCACCTCCTGAGGAAAATTTGGCCTGAGCCAGGCTGAACTGGTTTATGTGTGCCAGAAGAACTTTGTTTGTACCAACTTCAAAGGAAAATGTGGTATAAATATTGGGCCATGACCCCGGAAATTTAGATTACTGCTGGTTTAAGGAACCTACCAGGAAGAAGAGCTGGAAGAGCTGTGAGGAGAAACTACCACTTTGCTGTGTGCTTTGCTAGGTTGGCCTGCAGTTGCTGCTTCTGTCTTGGGCAGGGAAATAACTGGGCTGTTCTTTCTGCATTCTAAGTATCTTCAAGGTCTTGATGTAGAGCTTGCCTGCTGTTGGAAGTCTCAGGAAAATCAAAGACTTCAACATCTTTTGGGTAAGAGCTTCTGGAACTGGATGTTTCAGCTGCCACAGACGAAAAAGGTAGCCTGATGCCATCAACAAAGCCTCCGCCGGCTATGCGCCCTAAAGGCACCCCAGAGGGCACTGCCGGACTTTGCACCACAACCCTGATCTCCCCGACGACGCTGTCTGACGACGCCACCGAGCCGCTGCTTGCACCGTGACATGTGGGCACCGCACTTCGCACCACCTTGCTTCACACCATTGCCCTGGTGTCCCTAATGATGTTGCAATGCCGTAACCGAAGCCGCTGCCTGCACTGTGACCTGTAGACACCGCTTGTGGAGAACACAAAACACCGTCCCACTTTGCACTTCAGCCCTGGTCTCACCGACGCTCCAAGCTGACATCGACTACACTGCCTGCACTATGGTTTGGGGCACCGCTCGTAGGTTACTGGACGTACCACCCCATCCCACACTGCAGCCTTGGCCCACCGATGCCAGCGCCATCGAATCCAGATCATCAACCGATGCCTCTGCCTGTACCGCAATCTGTGGGTCCCGCACACTGCATTGCCCTGTCTCGCACCCCAGCCTTGGGCTTACCGACGACAGCGCTTTAGCAACGACGATGCCGCTGCTTGCACTGTGACCTGTCAGCACCGCAACAAGCACCGCCCCACTTTGTACCACAGCCCTGGTCTCACCGATGCCGCTGGATGACTGTCATCGAGCCGCTGCCTGCACCGTGGCCTGAGGGCAATGCACGTTGCACCGCTACACTTCACACCACAGCCCCGACGCCTGCTGCCGCTCCTGACTTCAAACTCACAGAGTTCAAACTACAACATATGTGACTTCAAGGGCCCAACGACTCCTGCACCGACTTCCGGAACTGACGACGCTCCTCCAGAGCTGACCGCAAGGTCCGACGCCCATCATCTGCAAAGGTATTGTTTTACGGGTCTCCCCACACCATGTCTGGCCCCGGATGCTGTGACCGGCCAAAACTGTTGTATTTGTTTATGCACAACGCTGTGATAGCCCCTGACGGAGTTATTGACTTCAAGGAACTGTATATAAAATCTATTTTTGCGTTATTGGTATTGTGGATTACTGTATGTTGGACTTTTATTGTTTTGGTCTTGTTTTACACAGATAAATATTAAATATTTTTCTAAAACTGGTGTGGTGTCTTTTTGTAGTGTTTTCACTGTATTACTGTTTGTTATCTGCAAATGTTTTACACACTGCCTCTGAGATAAGCCTGACTGCTTATGCCAAGCTACCAAGTGGGTGAGCAGGGGTTATTTTAGATGTGTAATCCCCTTATCCTGACTGGAGTGGTGGATTCTGCCTGGCTTAGGTGCATAACCTAGTCAACCAGAAAACCTATTTCTAACAGTCCTATTATTTATTGTTATTATTTCCCTAATGTTGTTTTTTATGATTGTTGTGGGATTAGGGTAGAATCTTGAGGTATTGGAATGTTGGTGCTGGGTTCCAGGATGGGAGATGCTGCCTGGAGCCTTGTGTGACTGGCGAGAAATTAAGTTGCTCCGACACCCTTCCCTGCCATCTTCCATTCATGTGGTGATGAGGATGGGATATGAACCCACACGTGCAGAGCACAATGGATTAGCTCTTTTTCCACTGCCCACTATGCTACTTTAAAATGTTGTCTTGTTTATTTTTTATACTGTCTCATTTTTTCCAGCTCCCCTATCCAACTTTTGTTTCACTTCTGTTATCCCTTTATTAACTTTTTTTGCCTTATTTCATGTTTTTTCTTTTTTGGTAGCTGACTTTTTCCAGTCTGTACTAGTCTCTAGTTCACTTATCTTCTGCTTTGTTGGTAATATTTCCCTCTCTCCTATATATCTTGTGGTACTGTATTCAGAAGAAGAACACATTTTTGGTACTCTAATGTCTACTGTGAAGATTTCAGGACCAAGTAAGCTAGTATTATAAATAATATTCCCTATGTATGTTTGTTGGGAAGGCTTTCATTTCCTTGATCATGCTCTAACAGTTGACGAGACAGTGGCCATGGTCATGGACCACCTCCCCCCACACCCCTAATATTGTGCTGCGTAATTCATTTATACAGTATACCAGCAGTTTCCATGACAATACAGCATGGGTGGAAAGTACGAGGTCCTATCGCATATGTCAACCAACATCATATGTCTTTCATCGACCATTATTCAACCGCTTCATTGTGCTTCAATGACTCAGAGTCATCATGATGATCATCATAGGCTATAGCGCTGCCCCTCTAGTACGAAATGTTTTTGACTGGCTTCATTACCTGGCTTTGCCCAGAGTGATATTTTTGTTAGAAGATGCTATGGTGCTAACCGAACTGTAGTGATGTATTGTGGTTGTATTTGTTTGAATAAAAAAATTAAGAGGAGGCGTATCTGGCATCTAAAAAATGTGTAATGTTTTTTCTAGCCACACTGACCAACAGTGCCACCGGCTCAAGTGCTGCTGCAAGAGGAGGAGAGTCAGTTTGAGGGGGAGAAACGGCGGCAGAGATAGGTGGTGGTAAGGCACATTGCTTGCTTATTGACAATTACTATTATACTCACTAGCTACAAGTGTGTCGTTGTGATTGTAAAGCCCACGCTTTACCAGCTGCAGCGGTGGTTGAGTTATGGTCTCTTCTATCTGAAACTCAGCAAAAGCTCACATAATAAGTGCTCAAAATGATGGCTTGAGGGAAACGGGAAAGAACAGAAGGTTAAAAGAAAGGATGGGTGAAATGGCATATGAGTGAAAGGATGTGTGGGTGGGTGAAAGGGTGCGTGGGTGGGTATTTGGTAATGGGATGGGTGGGTAAAAGGATGATTGAGAGAAAGGGTGGATACTGAATGGATGGATAATGGATTGGAGAGTTTGATGAAAGACTGGATGAGAGAAAGTAAAACTTAAATCATTGTTGCTATGGGTGAATATAGAAGAATGAAAGGATGAATGAACAATTGAATTGCTTGGATAAATGAGGAAGGGAGCTCTTCTGGAGAGGGGCATGCTGCTCACCTACGTTGATTACTTTGTTTTATGATTATCAAAGTTATGGTTTAAAGTGGGGGGGTATTTTTTTAAATTGTTTTACTCCCTTTACTCACTGTATCTGTAAAGCGTGGCAGATACATATCCCCCCATCATCATTCATCACCTCACCTCCTTGCCCATGACATTTCGCCACCCATGACCAAAGTACAGTATGCTTCGATTTCATGACTGCAATGTTGGCTGTGCAATGTGCGTCTGCTTCTTTTAATGCAGCATTTACACATTTCTCAATGTATTGCAAACCGAACATACAAGGTGTGTTTCCTTTCGTCCACTCAGTCAACTCTTAGGGCCCTATTATCAAGAACGGGCGATAACATATCGCCGCTTTAGCGGCAGGAAACTGCCGCTAAAGCGGCGATAAGGGGCTTGATAATATCTCCTATAGAATTCCAATAGAAGCCCAGGTTTGATGTCCTTCACACCAGAACCTGGGCTTCTATTGGAATTCTATAGGGCATATTAGCAAGCCCCTTATCGCCGCTTTAGCTGCAGTTTCCTGCCGCTAAAGCGGCGATAATGTTATCGCCTGTTCTTGATAATATGGCCCCAAGTACTTCACTCCTTTATTCTGTCCTAAATTCTTCCATCCCAGACTACCAAAATATTGAAAAAATCCTTTCTTGGCATGTGCCACATTTTATGGCTATGTGAAGTGATTCCAAAATATATTTCATGGTTTCCCATAACAGATTTATTTTGCGCCTGTTCAGCTTTTTCCCTTTCGACTTTCATCAACTACAGTGACTGAATAAGCCAAAGCTTAATAGTCACATGAAAAATCAATTATCAGTGATACCCCTGTATTCTATATCAAAAGTTCTACCTACCCGCCTAATCCCTTTACCTTACCCTGCAGTAGAGTAAGTCAAGTTTGTTTTCCTTACTGCCCAGTGAATGAGTTTGTTGGAAATAATTTGTGGTGATGGATGAGGCCCGTGAGTAAAATGGGACTTAGTGGCTGATTTGATTTCAACTTCAAGTTTGGCATACAGAATACTCTGTGACGAACGTACCAAATACAATATATATAGCCCGTTCCTTTCCCTGTAGTGCAGTGCATCCTTTTCTCCAACATCTACTTACAGCAGAAAGGATAATTATATCCTCATTTATTTATACATGAGGTGTGTGACGTAGTATCTTATTTATTATTTGTCTGCCTCTTTGGAGTCAGGTTAGAAAGTGAAAGTCCTGTGGAGAAGAGCAGTGCCATTGGAATTAAAGATAGATAACTGTCAACTACAGCTGCCACAGCTGCAGAGAGTAGCAAAATACCTGATGTGCTGGCTAGCATGCCTCCATTAATTTTTAACACAACACAACTTGTACTCCACAATTCATTATGCCTTACTCATTAATGAGAGGTAATGTATTTGTATTTTTCACTCAAAGTGTCTGTTTAGTTACTATAAAAGTATTTAAAAGAAAAAGATATCAAATCACAGTTTTTTAATCCGGTGTTATTCTGCCTTAATACTTTTCTGCCAGACAGTCAGTGCTTTTTATGCAAGGCATGTGTGGGTGAAATATAAAATTGACCTTGTGACTCTCCTAATCATAATCACATCAAATTCCAATGGCATGAGAGGACCAGCAATGTACTGCTACTGTGGCACCTACTAATTTTAAACAACTGTTTACATTATTTACAGTTTCTCTTTTGTTTTTCTTAATATAGCTACTCCTGCTGCTCTACCCATACCACCCAACAAGCAGGAGATAGCGGCCCGTCTGCAGCGGCAGAGGCTGGGCCTTATCCAGCAGGAATATCGGCGGCTGGTGACCCAGGAGATTGAGGAAGAAGACAAGGTTGGAACATCTGCCTCTCAGCCAGGCTCGAGTGTAGCCAGTCAGCCACAGCCTCCAGCCTCCCTGCCATCCCATCGCCGGTGCCGCTGCCAGTCAAGGGCCCTAACTGGAACTGCTGCTACCACCTTCACTCTGACACAGACAGGAGATTGCTCCAGCCATCCTGCAGCGGCTAGACCAGATCAGCTCTGGGCTCCAATCAACAATGCCCTCTTAACCCTTTTTAAATTTTTTGTTTTCGTGGGAGGGTCCTGTTTTGGGTGGAGGGGGTGGGTTTTTTGTAAGAAAATAAAGGGGAACATTTTATTTCTTCATGATTTATGCCTGAAGTCGTTTATTTGTGTTTTACTTTTACTTTGCACTGCTGCCGTTTCACACAGCCTTTTTCCCTAATCTTCTTACAAAAGTGTATACCAGTTGGTTATAGTTAGATATACCTCTATAACTATCTTTACCATTAGGGGGATGCTACCATGACCTATATTTCATACAGCAACCTAGATAAACCATTTCTTATGCAGTAGCAGTTACTTGCTTACTTACTAACTTAACTAGTTTGCTTCACTCCATAGTTCTCTTACCTGAATATAGATGAATCAATAACAGGGAAGGCATCTCAACTTCACAAGCCAGGTCCCACTCCCACCTAGTTTAACTCCAACTGTAGAATTAATCAAAAGGATTATTCATCGCAGGCAACTAAATTGAAATAAAAACACTGAGTTAGTGGGTTATATATTATTATATAACCACAAAAGAGCATGTATAACCACAAAAGAGCTACTCCCAGTATACTAGTCTACGTGCAATGTATCTAAATAGGTGAGTGAAGGTGTCTCACAAAAAGTGAAGGACTGGTCTCACACACCACCTGGTGTCATGCTTCATCATAGACCAGTCCTCGCCCTCTAAAAACTTGGTTTGATAGAGGGCGGGCATACACCTGACGACAGGGATGCACTTCTAAACTAAGTGAGGGCCCTTATAAAGAAAAAGTGAATTTAAAACCCATTCCAGATGTCAAATTAATTTATTATCTACCGGCATCTGCATGGTATTAAAAATATAAAGTGATCGGTAAACTGGGGATTTTATTATCCCTAAACCGACATCAATATGGTCAATATGGTCAACATGTTTCTGCCAAGAGGCCCAATAGGGTCCGCGGCATTCATCAGGACCTAAATAGTAATCTGAAGGGCTCCGCTCTTACCACAATTATGGTGAGAGGACATCCACTGTGTGGGGGTGACGTGATCACAACCCACTGAGAAATGGCCTTTATATTTAGTACCTGAAAAAAAGAAAACAAATGTGTAGAAAGACACAAAGCACAAGACATGATTTCCACTCAGCCTCATACACAGACACTAATAGTGAGTGGCTATTCGTGAAAAACTGAGTGTCAGTCATCTGTGACTATAACAAACATGGAGGTAAATACCTCCATATTGCTTACCCTAAACTTGGGAATCAGTGCCCCATAGGAGGGTGAGGGCGGAAGACCGCAATTGGTCCAGCGCTACAGTAATTATAGAGAAAAAGAAAGGAAAACAACAGAAATAACTCATATTAGTGCGTAGCAGTAATAACAATGGTGCTTCTTGAACCTCCATGATTATCAGGTTAAAATACTAGAAGGGAAACACCATATAACTCATGTTCATTCACACATTCAATCACACTCTTACTGATCCACGATGCAGTCTCCGCTGTTACACCTATGTCTGTGCTCCTCCTCTCCTCGATGTGGAGGAGCTGAAGTGACCGTGGGCTCTATATACGCGTGTGTTCACTTCTCAGCGCGCCAAAATTAGTGCACACTGATTGCTAATTGGCTGTACGTGTGTTTTTTTCGCGTCTCAATTAGTTCACATAGATTACTGATAGGCTATCGGATCGGCAGATCCGGTGTCTTGAAATACACGCTGTGAGAGATTATGATCGCCGCCTGACCTGCCACAAACAGGAACATCCGTTTACAATGCCTGCATCGGTAAATCACCCCGCCTACTGAGCGTGCGTGTCGCGGGAGTCTCTGATTACTAGAGCATGCGCAGAAGAGCAAGTGAAACACGACTATGTACAACAGCAGAGATAGTACGCATGCGTATAATATAAAACGCTAGCGTTGTCATGTACAGAGTGCATAGTTAACAACACAGGATGTTTGAAGATATAATTTCACGGCGCATATATATAGTGCGTCCACTCGTTACCTGTGACTAATATATTTACAACAAGTGCAGTTAAACTAGTGCAGTTCAATCAAACATGGCAGAGATCTCTGGTATTTAGAGCTGAAGCTGTCGCATAAGGTCTCAGAAGTTGGACATTGGTGTTTGACCAATAGTAATACTATCACCACAGAGCCATAAGCCATGAGCAGCTAGTGCAACTCAAGTCTTGTTAAAAAAACTTAACCAAAGGAACCCGACTCATCAAAAATGTGACTACATGGAAGAGGGTGTTTAAAGGGGATGTAATCACTATATGTATCTTTCACCAATCAAGGAGGTTGAAGGTACCTGATTCATATAGAATGTTACTACATAGTGGACGATATTTTAAAGGGGTGTAGTCACTATGTATATCTTACACCAGTAAAGGTTGATTTTGGACTAAAGGACCCCGTTCATAAAGCATATTACTGCATGGTAGAGGATGTTAAAAGAGATGTAATCACTCTATATATCTCTCTATATCTTTCATCAGTACAAAGGGGGAAGGGGAGGAGGGGGTGGGGGGAAAAAGAAAGGGGGAAAAAAAGGGGGGGGGGAGGGGAAAGGGGGAAAAGGGAGGGGAAAGGGAGGGTGAAGGGGAAAGAGAGGAAAAAGGGGGAAAAAAGGAGAGGGGGCCTGAATGTCGGCAAGAGACACAAATTATGTATATTATTTGGCTAAATGTAGCCAAGGAATCTCATCATTTAGACCCTCTTTCCATGTTCGAAGACGGTACACCCATCTCTGCTCCCTGATATGTAGAGATCTGGTCAAGTCCACCATTCGTTTCTTCATTACTTCCAGGATCACCC
Source organism: Calotriton arnoldi (assembly GCA_963921515.1). Taxonomy (NCBI): domain Eukaryota; kingdom Metazoa; phylum Chordata; class Amphibia; order Caudata; family Salamandridae; genus Calotriton; species Calotriton arnoldi. The sequence goes on from CAWUFW010004840.1 coordinate 1,303,006, forward strand.
ATTTAAGATCTGTGTCTTTATGGTTATGTTCAATGAAGTGTCTAGTGAGTTTCGTATTGGTCTTTTTGCACCGTATTGTACTGCGGTGCTCGTTGATGCGAATCTTGATTTTACGTGTGGTCATGCCCACATATTTCAAATTACAGGGGCATGTCAGAAGGTATACCACATTCTCGGTATTACAGTTCGAAAAATTATTCAGCACCCAAGGACGTGTTGTACCAATGTCGACCTCCTTAGTTGTCAACGTGAATGGGCATGCAACGCAGTTGCTACAGGCGTAGTGACCTATTGGACGTTGTGTATTCCAGAGAATCATTTGATTATCTGTCGCTGGTGGTGGGTCTTTAGTATGAACTAGCTCGTCCCGTAAATTCCTGTTTCTTTTAAAAGCAAACAGTGGGGGTTCCCAGCATTCTCCTGCACCATGTAAGATACGCCAGTTCCTCTTAATGATCTTTTGAACAGTATTGGAGGCTGGTGTGTATGTCGTGACGCACACAATCCGGTTATTTTTCTCTTTCATGTTATCTTCAAGCAAGGCATCACGGTTGTTGTTATTTGCTCTCTTTTTCGCTTTCTTGATCATTTTCCTTGGATAGTGCCGTTCAAGTAATTTCACCTCCAATTTCTCAGCTTGCTCATGAAAATTAGTGGTTTCAGAGCAATTACGACGCACTCGGAGGAATTGGCCCACAGGCAAGTTGTTCCTTAGGGCTTTAGGATGAAAACTGTCATATAACAGTAGGCTGTTTTTATCCGTCGGTTTATTGTGTACCCTAGTACTAATACCATTCGTGTTCATTGTAATGTCTAGATCTAAAAAATAGCATGATCTTTGCTAATAGAGTGCGTGAATTTCAGATGTTGGTCTTTGGTATTGACCCATTCGACAAAGTTTTTTGCTGTTTCCTCATCACCTCGCCAAACTATAAAAACATCATCAATGTATCGTTTCCATATTTTAAGATTATCTGAAAACGGGTTACTTGCATGGTAAATATAATCCTCCTCAAATTGATGCACATACAGGCATGCCAAACTCGGGGCGAAGGTGCTGCCCATGGATGTACCAGAGATCTGATGGTACACTACTTCCTCGAATTCAAAAAAGTTCTCAGTTAGGGCTATCTCAGCGCAATCCATAATGAAGTGCTGTGGTGTAAGGAACTTCCATTCTGTGTTCAGTAGGATATGTTCAACCACTTCTAATGTACGCGCCTGGGGAATACTTGTGTACAATGCCTCTATGTCCATCGTAATGAGTAGATCTTCCGCATAATTTGTTTCCAAATCTCTCAAAAGGCAGAGTACATCCTTTGTGTCTTGTAAATAAGATCTTGATTTTTTCACAATAGGTTTTAAAAACCAATCACAAAACTGAGAAAGTGGCTCAAGGATAGATCCGATCCCGGATACAATCGGTCGACCAGGTGGAGGTATTTTCTCTTTATGAATTTTAGGAAGGATGTAAAATCTTGGTGTTCTGGGCGATTCATTCACCAGAAACTCAGCCTCATGTTTCGTTATCCAATCATTACATACCGCTTCATTCACCATACCTTTGATCTTGATAGACAACCGGCGGGTCGGATCATCTGGATACTTCTCATAACTGGTAGTATCAGAAAGGAGACGGATGCATTCCTCCTGGTACATTGATTTGTTCATCAGGACAATTGCTCCTCCTTTGTCTGCTGGTTTGATAATAAGCTCAGTTTTGTTTTTTAGTTTCACCAGTGCTAGTCGTTCTCGGTTCGTGAAGTTTTGAAAGCCCTTCTCGTTCTTGAAGTCGATTGCTTCTATCTCTTTTAGTACCGCCTGCTCGAATGCAAGTATATGGCAAGGAATGGTCTGGGTTGGTGGCACGAAAGTGGACTTCTTTCTGAGCCCAGTGGTGGTCTGTTCAGCCTGTTCATTATTCGATTCACCGAAATGATAGCGCAATTTTATCTTTCTAAAAAATTGTGCCAGTTCGGTGTTCAATACAAATGGGTCATTAGTTGGTGTAGGAACAAAACCTAAACCCTTAGAGAGGACCATTTCCTCATCTTCAGAAAGGATGTAATCACTGAGGTTGACGATGTTTGTCATACTCCGCTGGTTGAGGGACCGTCCCCTCTCCCTCTGCTCCTTGTTCCCATTGAGACTGGAATCTGATCTTCCCACTGTACTCTCGGATTCTGCTTTTTTGTCTGCCTTTTCCCCGTCCTCGGCCTCGGTATAAAAAAGGTCGCGGACCTTGTGGGAAACCGAAGCCTGGTGGGTAAAAGGCTGCTGCCAATACCCCATTTGGGGCATTGGATGCTGCATCATTGGGTGGTAGTACTGTTGCTGTCGTCTCCCTTGATGGCTATCCACGCTCTCATCACTGCTACTCCCACTAGTACTCCGCTCATCTCCTGAGCTAAAAGTCCAATTTTGTGGTGTTGCCCTGAATCGTGGTTCTTTCCTATTGCGTTGTGGTGGAGGTGGTTTTTCATAATACTCATCGGTGGTATATGGGTATATGGTTTCCCGATTAAATTTTAGAACATCTTTTTTAAGTTTAGTCAGCTTGGTTTGAGTGAGATATTCTTGATATTCAGAATGGTCTTTATTAATTTCTTCTAGTTTCTTTTTGAAAACTGTAATCTGTACCATAGTTTTAAGTCTATTCTCACTCTGTTGAATCTCAACCAAGAGTGCATCCGCCAGTTCTCTAGCTGTATTAATAATAAGAACTAGCCAGTCCTTAGTACACTTCCAAGCAATCCCTGACCAGTTGACACGGAACTCTTTGTTATTTAGAAAGAGTCTGGGCTCATTAGTTACTATCAGGCCTCTGGGAGCGCTGTTCTTCCTCAGGTACTCTGTCATGAAGGCTCCATGTAAAGCTGTCCGGATTTGCTCTTTCTTCTTAGTCGAAAGAGCATCCCATTCATCGGTATTCTGAACTGTATGTGCTACCACTGTTTCTGCCAAAAGGGATGGATTCCTAAGTATTTCTGCATAGTTTTCCTCACCGTATGCTAATTCGGTGTCCATATTTACCATGTGACACCGTACACACCACAGGGTATGTGTGTTTTACTGGATATATATATCTTGATTATCAAGAGACCTCTGGCATTTAGCACAGATAGTTCCAGTTAAGATGTCCACTCCTTGAGTGGAAATCTATACCCCAAATGTTCCCACAGCTATCAGCTGTACAAATGTGTAACCACAGTACCCAGAGTATACCTGGGATAAGGGAACAAGAGGCACGGGGTACTGGGAGTCAGCAGCCTCCAGCAACAATGTATAACCACAAAAGAGCTACTCCCAGTATACTAGTCTACGTGCAATGTATCTAAATAGGTGAGTGAAGGTGTCTCACAAAAAGTGAAGGACTGGTCTCACACACCACCTGGTGTCATGCTTCATCATAGACCAGTCCTCGCCCTCTAAAAACTTGGTTTGATAGAGGGCGGGCATACACCTGACGACAGGGATGCACTTCTAAACTAAGTGAGGGCCCTTATAAAGAAAAAGTGAATTTAAAACCCATTCCAGATGTCAAATTAATTTATTATCTACCGGCATCTGCATGGTATTAAAAATATAAAGTGATCGGTAAACTGGGGATTTTATTATCCCTAAACCGACATCAATATGGTCAATATGGTCAACATGTTTCTGCCAAGAGGCCCAATAGGGTCCGCGGCATTCATCAGGACCTAAATAGTAATCAACAATGCCCTCTTAACCCTTTTTAAATTTTTTGTTTTCGTGGGTGGGTCCTGTTTTGGGTGGTGGGGGTGGGTTTTTTGTAAGAAAATAAAGGGGAACATTTTATTTCTTCATGATTTATGCCTGAAGTCGTTTATTTGTGTTTTACTTTTACTTTGCACTGCTGCCGTTTCACACAGCCTTTTTTCCCTAATCTTCTTACAAAAGTGTATACCAGTTGGTTATAGTTAGATATACCTCTATAACTATCTTTACCATTAGGGGGGATGCTACCATGACCTATATTTCATACAGCAACCTAGATAAACCATTTCTTATGCAGTAGCAGTTACTTGCTTACTTACTAACTTAACTAGTTTGCTTCACTCCATAGTTCTCTTACCTGAATATAGATGAATCAATAACAGGGAAGGCATCTCAACTTCACAAGCCAGGTCCCACTCCCACCTAGTTTAACTCCAACTGTAGAATTAATCAAAAGGATTATTCATCGCAGGCAACTAAATTGAAATAAAAACACTGAGTTAGTGGGTTATATATTATTATACCATAGCTTTACAAACAAGCATTGGCATAGCCAATAGGTCTCGCCTTTGGGACCTTATAAGTGTTTAGCCATGCAACAGTTGATGTTGTTGCACTAAGGATATTGTGCTGCATAACTAAATACTTATAAGGTCCCAAAAGCGAGACCTATTGGCTATGCCAATGCTTGTTTTTTTGCTTGGCAGTTGACCACCTTCTCTTCGGGCTTCAGAGGCAAAAAAAAAAAAAAAACGGCGCTGTAGTCCGTAGAAAAATCTGCCACGAGCGTCGGTCTTAATGTTTTCCATATAATTAAAGTAGAATAAATCTTACTGTCCACGGGGTGTAAGCCGGTAAATGTTTTACCATCACTGCTCCAATAAATCACCCCCACCTTTACGCTTTGAAGCGCTGAATGTTTTAGCAGCCGCAAACCCGGAATGTCCCTGCGCGCCCACCGTTGAGTGGGCTTGTGTGACTAATATATGTGCATTCGAGCCGAGAGAAAGTGGGTAATGCTGAAATTACAGCTCGGCGAGCGGGGAAATTGATGAGTATTTTCCTTGTAACCGCTCCTTGAAAGTTAAGTGGCACAGCAGGTAAATACTGTTTTGCAGTAAAGAATCGCGCACTAAAGGCGAGCGAAAGCTGGGTTCACGTGGAGCCTGGGAAGCGCCGGCGGGCTTCGATGCGCTTCACGAGGGGCAGAACGAACGGATTTTTGGAAGCCGTTTTCAGGGGGATAGCGTTGCCCATTAGGCGGAATATTGAAGTCCTCGTTATAACAGCTGCACGGTGTTGGTTACAGCGTCGGAATTCCTTTGGTAGGCCCGCATTTGTGTGCATGCTTTTTGAAGCACAACATTTAATGATAGCAGGTGTGAACTTTCACCTCACCCAACTGGAGAACCTTATTGTCAGAAAGCCCTTCTCCAAATATGTAAGCAGAACATGACAATTATTTGCTGTTATGTCTCGGAGCAGAGTGCAGCTTATGCGGGGGTGGGTGGGGGCAGGGGGCGCACACCTATGATTTTGGTGCCTTTGCTACGGTGGGGATCAGTGTTTAGTTTTATAGATTGACAGCCGTGAATAACAGCGCTATTAGGCCGTCAAGGAATTGTGACAGGGAAAGTTGAGTGATTTCTGGCGTCACCAGAGCTTAAAGACGGCCCAACAGCTCTGCGTTAACTTTTAGCACTATTGCGAATACATCTTTTGTAACCGATAAAACTTCTACAAGTGCAGGACTGGGCCCCAGATTACCAGTGAGGGGTTAGGCCCCGGTTTGCACTGGTATGTTAGTTTGGGTCTTTGTGCCACGTACCGAACAAGAGTCAACAAAGCCTATTGTCGCCTTTTATAATGAGGCATAGAGGTGTTGACTTTGTGAATGTTTGTTTCCACCCCAGAAAATACATTTAAAAGAATAATAAACTTGCAACATGGCCACCAGTCGTAAGCAAACATGCACACATTTAGGAATGTTTTTTCTTTGAGCCTATGATAACAAGCACTGAAACACAAGTGCGGCCCGCGCCGCGGCCGCGAAAGTAAAACAGTACTCCGGGTTAAGAAGTGGGAGGGGTGGGGGAGTGCGATTCCCTTGCGGGAGCGAGCGGCGCCAGGAGCGATAATTGCTACCATATGGCGCCGCTCGCTCCCGCAAGTGAATCGCCAGAACGTGCACGCGTTGCCATTGAAGGCAATGGAACGCGTGCACGTTTTTGGCTGAAAAGCCGAAGCGATTCCAAAAGGTCTTTTTGCCTATGCAGCGCATGCGCGCTGCGTAGGCGAGACCTAAAAATTTAGACCAGACTACTACACAGCAAAGAATATCTAACAGTGAAAATATAACAAAAAATACCAATAGTACATTCTTCATAGCAATGGTGAGCTAGTATTTTTAATTAAAACTAAAGTAACAAAATACGCAAATCGTGAAGTGGACTCAAAGTCTGGAGTGGACAAGTTTGAGCATTTACGCAACGCAATGCCTAAATGATGATGCTGACGAATGATGTTCTTCTATATCTGTAATATTGATCACTTTTTATGCATAGGTGGGAAAATGGGGCCAGTGTGGGCTATTGTTTAGGTAATAGAACTGAAGATCCTGCAGTGAGTTGGTGTTGCTTTCACCACATCCAAACCACCAAGTGTGTGATCAATTAATGTTGTAATTAGGTCACACCTCAATAAATCACACAGCCCGGGGGAAGAGGGTTAGTTAGGGGTTTGATGAATGGATGGGAAAGGGGGTTTGGGGAAAGATGTGACAAAGACAAACACTACACAAGGACAATATTCATGTGGGCAATGAGCAGCCAACCATCATCAATCTGTTATGGAAGGAAATGAAGTAATGAGTATGACACAGTTAAGTTAAATGCATCGCAAACAGTCGGTCAACCCCAGAGACCCAAGTTAGTATATTATTATATATCTAAATGTTCTGTCAAGTGAAGCAAACCCACACAGTTCTAAAAAATGATTCTTAAAAGAAAAATTATACTGTATTGCCAAATTGGACGGTGCATCTGCATTCTTCTTGGACTGTCCGTAATCTTGTGTGCCTGGTTGTAGCGGTCCGGTAAGGTAAGCAGCATGAGTGTTATGGTGCTTTTGCCTTTTGTGCAGGAGAAGAGAAGCCCTGCAAATTGTAAAACAGAAATCATATTGTAGAGTAAAGGAAAAGGACAGAAGGTAAGCTTCATGAGGGGTGTACCAAGAAGACTCAGAGGCAGAGCAAGAGCATAGTCCTTTGCAATCATTCATTTTATGACTCATGTTCGATCAATTAAGTGAGAGCAGTTAAAACAACCAACAATCACAGACAAGTGTTTGCACGTATCAGGCTGATCAATCTCACAACTGTCATGATCATCATCATAACATTTAGCCTAACGCGTAAATGTGATGATGTGACATCAACACATGTCTGTCTCCTGTTACCTACAACAACAGGCCCCCCTACCCAATCACATAGTTTCAAATTTGAGCCAGCCAGCACACACACTCAGCAACATTGCATTTCCCAAATCAAGTCATCAGCACACCTCTCAATAGTCCAAGAGTTAAGTAGGCTTCTTAGAGTCATCACCATGTTGGTTTCCGTGAAGTTGATAACTTCCTTCTTCTGGCAGTTGTTGAGGTAATCACACCCTCAGTCCTTCCATCATCCTCCTCACTCCGAGTAATGAATATGTTCAACTCTGTTCTGACTCCCGACCCAAATGAGAGAGATCGACCTGTAGTGCAATGAAGTTAATGAACAACAAGAGAAACATTGAGTAATTTTTTTGTGTAGACTAGATTTTTGTTTGTTAGCTAAACAGACTGGTTGTGTCTTTGAGGAGTGTGAACCAGAAAATAAAGCAGTATGGACCTGGCAAACAAATCTCGCTAAGTGCCAAAGGAGAAGGAAAAAATCACCTTTAGGAAGAAAATGATCACCCATTAAGCCACCAACATTGTAGATCATCACAAACACAATCAAGCTTGCAAATTATAGTTAAACACCCACACTCACTGTCTGCCACCACATGAATCATCTCAACACTCGCAATTACTTATATATTACTCATTTGTGCATTACTTCCCTGTTCCAATTCAAGCATAGTGGTACATTGCCGATCCTCTTTGATTCACCCAACACACATTGGCCAGTCTTGTAAATCAAATATTATGGGGCAGAGCTGCTAGGGAATTAAAGAAAGGATAGGCAGGGGATGGAGTCAGGCATTGTCTCTCCAATGTCCTTGAAGGGAATGGGGGGAGGCTTCTTCACTGCGCACTAGTCCAACTCCAATCCGGCCATACATGTGTCTAAAATGCTGGGGCTGCATTAGTCAGTCAGACACAAACAAACAAAATAATATAATGTTCCTCTAGATATATCCATTTTTTTCTTGCCGAAGTAGTTTGGCTATAGAAAATTCTATGGGGGCCCAGGCCTACTCAGTAATCAAGGAAGTAGAGTTCGTCCTCAAAGTCAGGTTGTTTGGCAAGAAGTTGGTCAGCTAACACCCTACCATGACCTGAGTCTGACCAATCACCCTCATCCTCCTCCTGCCGTACTTCAGGTAGGGTGTAATTCAGTGGCATAAAGTGCTGTTCATTTTGATCATGGTTAATCTCTCCATGTTTTGGGTCGAGAGACTGGTCCTTCTCACCATGACAACTGTACCAGCTGCACTGAACACATGCTCAGCAGACACACTGGGGACTGGGAAAGTCAGATACTTTATTTCCAGCCTGCTGAGTACCGGCCGTTGCTGCCTCTTCCCATACCAATATACCAATAGGTTGTGATCCAGATAGATCTCTGTTGGGTCATCCAGATAGACCTGAACCATCCTCTCAGTAGTCATTAGTGCTCCAACTTGCTCAACCTCTTTTGCCTTCGCCTCTGCACTGGAAACTAATCAAATGCAGATTTGGGGGCAGATGCTCCTGTTCCTGGTGTTGTTGTTGCTGGTGTTGTTGTTGGTTTTGGCTGCTGTGAGCCAACAGCACAGCCCTCAGGCTCTATGGAAGTTGAAAACTGCACCCCAGAACTTCTTCTGCCGGGGAGTGGGCCTCTAATTCCCAGCCATTCTTTTTCTAGGTTGCTGGATTCTCAGCAATCCATGTGTTGTAGTTTGAGACAACCCTGTCTAAAAAAGGTCTGAAAGTGGCCAGTAATTGTTTGTTCTGTGGATCAAGAATTGTGGCACAGATGCAATGTTTGGATGACACAATGTCTCTTTGGAGCCTTGTATTAACAGCCAAGCAAGAGATTAAGCTCTTCACCAACTCATGCATTTCTTATCATTTGCCCACATTTGTGTACATTTCAGACACCTCCTTTAGCTGTTCCTGTAGCATATGCAACAATGGAATAGCTTGGTCTATGGTACTGTCCTCCTTGCTGACTTCCTGTGTGAAAACCTCAAAAGGAAGCTGCATCTCGGTCAGGCATTTGACTAGGCCCCATTGGTCCATCTAAATGATCATGCCTTTCATAGTTGCATCCCCTCTTTGCATGACATATTCATTGATTGGTCTATACTGCTCAAACAGACATTGCAACATGTAATAAGTTGAGTTCCAATGTGTTGACACCTCCTGTATGAGTGCTTTAACTGGCATTCTATTATCATGCTGAATGATCCTCAACTGCATCCAGGCTTTACAAGAATGGCTGAAATGAGTGCATATTCTTCTGCAGGTGGACAGTAAGTTGCTGACTTGGTCTTCTTTTTTGAGAAAGTCCTGTACAATGATGTTAATGCAGTGCGCCAAACACAGGACCCTGAAATAGCCACCATCTGAAATGGCCTTAACTATATTACTGTCATTGTCCATGGCAACAAATCCAATGTTAAGCCCTCTGGGTCACAGCCGTTTAGAGACCTTTTTATGAAACTCATCCAAGATGTTTGCAACTGTATGGGATTTTTCCATGCTGAACATGGCTACTGTTCCATGCTTCCGAGCGCCATTAAAAATTTCAGCAGTGTCAACACCTGCATATATCATTTCTCTACCCCTCACAAAAGAGATCCAGTGTGCAATGATGCACATGAAATCAGTGGCTTGGCAATTGGTCCACATGTTTGTCATCAGGTGGATAGTGTGAACAGCACTCCGCTGCAAAGCTTGTCCAACCAATTCCAGCACATCATGATGTAGCGCTGGAACAACAACTCTAGCAAAATAGTTCTGGCTGGGAACCTTCCATTTCAGGCAGATGGCTAAACATATTCTAGAAAACCCACTCCTTCCACAAAGGGAAAAGGGAGGAGGTCCAGCGCTAACACTTTAGCCAGCGTCCCATTATACAAACATGCCGTTGGGTGGTTGCATTCATACTGCCCCTCCTGCCTCAACATGCCAGGAATAGTAGCCTGGATGTTTTCTTTTCTGGTGCCACTAATGAAGGTGACTTCTTGGGAGCTGAAGGTGGTAATCTTAATGTGCGTCTCAGCTGGACAGTCGCTGTATGCTCTTGCCTCGGTGTCTCGACCTGACTCTGAGTCTTATGCCATTGCGATGTTGCTAATGTGGTTGCTATTACAGCACTGCTGGGGACAGGGCTGATTTGCGTAACAAAAATGTCACCCTCTACTTCACCTTTAACTTCCATCGTGATCGGAGCAGATTCCCTGCTCTCACCACCTTCACCAACACCACTTGCTGCTTTTTTGCTAGGGTGCGCCACCCAGCGGATTGTGTGGTGTTTTCTCAAATTGGTTGTTTGGCCTCTGGTACCATAGTTTATACCAAACGTACCTCGACTAACACTTGCCTTGCAAATGGAGCATATGGCAATGTTTGCCTCCTGCTTGCTAACCATAAAGAAGTCCCAAATTGGAGAGGTCCACTTTCTGACACTGGTGCCACTGCCAATGTCCGAAGTGGCGGTAGGTGGCTGTTTGAACATTTGCCTCTCAGCAGTGCCTAATTCTACTGAGGTGGTTGTGGCTGTAGGTCACAGGGCCTTGCAAATATCAAAGCTTGCAGTGGTGGTATCTGTGCCACATCTCTCAGAGCAGGTTGAGGTGGGGTAATGTCGGTCTCTGGGGCTGAGCTAACATTCATGATGACTGAGTTGTCGTCATCCTTCTCTTCTACATCCATAACTCGAAGGCTTTCAGGAACCTTCTTTTTACCTATCTACTCCTGGTGTGTCTCAGACTGAGTCGGATCCAAGTGAGGTCTTGATCATCAGAAGGGGGCTTGGAGAAGAAGATGGTGGAGTACCCTTTCTTTTTCTTGCTGGAGATGTGCAAGACAATGGATCTTCTGAAAGAGGGTCTTCTTCTACTTCCTCAGCATGAAGCTTAATATCTTTGTAGGAAGGTAGGATCCTTCTAGCATGGTTACCCCCACTTTTTGCCTGGTATCAATCAATCAATCAATCAATCATGTCACTTATAAAGCGCACTACATACCCGCGAGGGTCTCAAGGCGCTGGGGGAAGAGGGGGGTGGTGCTGCTACTGATCGAAGAGCCAGGTCTTGAGGAGTCTTCTGAAGGCCAGTAGGTCTTGGGTCTGTCGGAGGTTGGTGGGGAGGGTGTTCCAGGTCTTGGCGGCGAGGTGGGAGAAGGATCTGCTGTCGGCGGTCGTTTTCCGGATGCGGGGGACTGTGGCGAGGGCGAGGCTGGTCGAGCGGAGCTGGCGGGTGGGGGTGTAGAAGCTGAGTCGTCTGTTGAGGTAGGCTGGTCCGGAGTTGTGGAGTGCTTTGTGTGCGTGGGTGAGGAGCTTGAAGGTTATCCTCTTGTTGACAGGGAGCCAGTGCAGGTCTCTCAGGTGGGGTGTGATGTGGCTGCGTCCGGGGATGTCAAGGATAAGACGTGCAGAGGCGTTCTGGATGCGTTGCAGCCGTCTCAGGAGCTTAGCCGTCGTTCCTGCGTAGAGGGCGTTTCCGTAGTCCAGCCTGCTGGTGACGAGGGCCTGGGTGACTGTTTTTTTTGTTTCGGTGGGGATCCACTTGAAGATCCTGCGGAGCATTCGGAGGATGTTGAAGCAGGATGAGAAAACTGCGTTGACCTGCTTAGTCATGGAGAGGGTGGGGTCGAGGATGACCCCTAGGTTGCGTACGTGGTCGGTGGGTGGCGGGGCTGTTCCCAGTGATGTTGGCCACCAGGAGTCGTCCCAGGCTGAAGGGTTGGAACCAAGGATGAGGACCTCCGTCTTGTCCGAGTTCAGCTTCAGGCGGCTGGTCCTCATCCATTCGGCGACGGCCTTCATTCCTTCGTGGAGGTGGGCTTTGGCGGTGTGAGGGTCTTTGGTGAGGGAGAGTGTCAGCTGGGTGTCGTCGGCGTAGGAGATGATGTTGAGGTTGTGCTGTCGGGCGACGTGGGCGAGGGGTGCCATGTAGATGTTGAACAGCGTTGGGCTGAGGGAGGAGCCTTGGGGTACGCCGCAGATGATCTTGGTGGCCTTGGATCGGAAGGGGGCGAGGCGGACGCTTTGTGTTCTGCCGGAAAGGAAGGATGTGGTCCAGTCCAGGGCCTTCTCTTGGATCCCGGCGTCGTGAAGGCGTGTTCGTAGTGTGTGGTGGCAGACCGTGTCGAAGGCGGCTGATAGGTCCAGGAGGATGAGGGCTGCTGTTTCTCCGTTGTCTAGCAGGGTCCTGATGTCATCGGTGGCGGCGATGAGGGCGGTTTCGGTGCTGTGGTTGCTGCGGAAGCCGGACTGGGAAGGGTCCAGGATGTTGTTCTCCTCGAGGTAGCGGGTCAGTTGTTTGTTGACGATTTTCTCGGTGACCTTCGCGGGGAACGGGAGCAGAGAGATGGGTCGGAAGTTCTTGAGGTCCTTGGGGTCTGCCTTGGGTTTCTTGAGTAAGGCGGTGATCTCGGCGTGCTTCCAGCTTTCCGGGAAGGTTGCTGTCTCGAAGGAGATGTTGATTATTTTCCGGAGATGGGGCGCGATGGCTGTACTGGCTTTGTTGAAGATGTGGTGAGGGCACGGGTCTAGCGGTGAACCGGAGTGGATGGTGTTCATGATCTCGCTGGTGTCCTCGTCTTTGATGTTGGTCCAGGAGAGCAGGCGGTTGGTGGTTGTGGGGGCAGTGGTCTCGGTGGTTGCCGGGGCGGTCGTGGTGTTGAAGCTGTCGTGGATGTCGGCGATTTTGCGGTGGAAGAAGGTGGCCAGTGAGTCGCACAGGTCTCGCGACGGCTGGATGTCGTTGGTGTTGGAGCTGGGGTTGGAGAGTTCCTTCACGATGTTGAAGAGCTCTTTGCTGTTGTGTGCGTTGTTGTCTAGGCGGTCTTTGAGTGAGGCCCTTTTGGCGGATCTGATGAGGTGATGGTGACTGCGGGTGGCGCTCTTGTGGGCGGCGTAGCTGTCCGCTGTCCGTTCGTGGAGCCAGATCTTCTCCAGTTTTCGGCATGTTCGTTTGGAGGCCTGGAGGTCTTCAGTGAACCAGGTGGCTTTCTTGTTGGTGTGGCTGTTGGGCGGATTCTTGAGCGGGGCGAGGGTGTTGGCGCAGTCGTCGATCCACTGTCTGAGGTTGCGGGCGGCGGTGTCGGGGTCGGAGGGTTCGGCGGGTGGGCTCAGGGCGAGGGTTGTGGTTAGCTGGTCTTCCGTGACTCTGCTCCAGCAGCGGCGAGGCATTTGTTCGGTGCGGTGGTGCGTGGTGGGCTTCCTGTAGGTGAAGTGGATGCAGTGGTGGTCAGTCCAGTGGGGTTCGGAGGTGTGGTTGAAGGAGACGTGTGGGCTTGCGGAAAAGATGGAGTCTAGCGTGTGGCCGGCGGCGTGGGTGGGTGTAGTCACGAGCTGTCTGAGTCTGAGGGTGGCGAGGTTGTCGATCAGGGTGGTGGAGTTGGTGTCCTTGTTGTTCTCGAGGTGGAAGTTCAGGTCCCCGAGGAGGATGTAGTCCGTGGAGGCAATGGCGTGTGTGCTGACGAAGTCAGCAATGGAATCGCTGAACTGTGGTCGGGGTCCGGGGGTCTGTAGATGAGGGTTCCTCTGAGGGTGGTGTTGGGATCGGTGTGGATCTGGAAGTGCATGTGTTCGGCGGTGCTGAGGGTGTCGTCGGTGTTGGTTGAGACTCTGAGGGTGTTCCTGTGGACGATGGCGATGCCTCCTCCGACTCCGTTGGTGCGGTCCCTGCGGGTGATCTTGTATCCGTCCGGGATGGCAATGGCGATGTCGGGGGCTGAAGCGGGATTCAGCCAGGTCTCCGTCAGGAATGCGACGTCTGGGGAGGTTGAGTCGAGAAGGTCCCAGAGTTCGATGGCGTGTTTGCGGGCGGAGCGGGTGTTGAGGAGGATGCATCTGAGGTAGTTGGGTTCTTTCCTGGGCGGTGGTTTGGCGGGGCGGGTGCTGGCGAAGCTGCAGTTCCGGCAGGTGAAGGGCCCTTGGGTGCGCTTCGGGGTGGCCTGGTAGCAGGCGTGATCTTTTCCGGGGTTGAGTGCGTGGAGGGTGCTGGCGTCGTATCGGCGTCTGTTGATGTGGCGGGCGCGGGGATGCCCGGACCAGGGGGTCTGGCGCTGGGCGCGGTCACGGCGCGGACGGGCGCAGACGGGCTTGCCTTAGGCGCGCCTTTGGCGCGCCAGCGGCGCGGCCGCACAGCGGCCGCCATAAATGGGGAGGTGGGAGGGAGGAGCAGGGAATGCGGCAGCGAATGGGCAGTGAGGGGGCGGGCCCGCAGGGGCGCAGCAGCGGGAAACAGGCACAGAAGGGAAAACGAGCACAATCAGGGCATCAAGGGGGCACAGAAAGGAAAAAGAAATGAGCACAATCAGGGGCAGCAAGGGGGCACAGAAAGGAAAAACGAGCACAATCAGGGGCAGCAAGGGGGCACAGAAAGGAAAAAAACGAGCACAATCAGGGGCAGCAAGGGGGCACAGAAAGGAAAAAAACGAGCACAATCAGGGGCAGCAAGGGGGCACAGAAAGGAAAAACGAGCACAATCAGGGGCAGCAAGGGGGCACAGAAAGGAAAAAAAAACGAGCACAATCAGGGGCAGCAAGGGGGCACAGAAAGGAAAAAAACGAGCACAATCAGGGGCAGCAAGGGGGCACAGAAAGGGAAAAAACGAGCACAATCAGGGGCAGCAAGGGGGCACAGAAAGGAAAAAAACCGAGCACAATCAGGGGCAGCAAGGGGGCACAGAAAGGAAAAACGAGCACAATCAGGGGCAGCAAGGGGGCACAGAAAGGGAAAAAAACGAGCACAATCAGGGGCAGCAAGGGGGCACAGAAAGGAAAAACGAGCACAATCAGGGGCAGCAGCAGGGCACACAGACGGAGCTGTGTGGTGGGGGAGCGACCTACCAGTCAAGGTCAGGGGTCGCTCTCTTCACCACGCAGCGGCCGCCATAAATGGGGAGGTGGGAGGGAGGAGCAGGGAATGGGGCAGCGAATGGGCAGTGAGGGGGCGGGGCCGCAGGCGCAGCGGCGGGAAACAGGCACAGAAGGGAAAACGAGCACAATCAGGGCATCAAGGGGGCACAGAAAGGAAAAGAAATGAGCACAATCAGGGGCAGCAAGGGGGCACAGAAAGGAAAAACGAGCACAATCAGGGGCAGCAAGGGGGCACAGAAAGGAAAAAAACGAGCACAATCAGGGGCAGCAAGGGGGCACAGAAAGGAAAAAAACGAGCACAATCAGGGGCAGCAAGGGGGCACAGAAAGGAAAAAGAAATGAGCACAATCAGGGGCAGCAAGGGGGCACAGAAAGGAAAACGAGCACAATCAGGGGCAGCAAGGGGGCACAGAAAGGAAAAAAACGAGCACAATCAGGGGCAGCAAGGGGGCACAGAAAGGAAAAAAACGAGCACAATCAGGGGCAGCAAGGGGGCACAGAAAGGAAAAACGAGCACAATCAGGGGCAGCAAGGGGGCACAGAAAGGAAAAAAACGAGCACAATCAGGGGCAGCAAGGGGGCACAGAAAGGAAAAAACGAGCACAATCAGGGGCAGCAGCAGGGCACACAGACGGAGCCTACAAGTCAGGCTTCTTCACACTGCTCCAACTGCAATCCGGCCATACATGTGTCCAAAATGATGGGACTGCATTAGTCAGACACAAACAAACAAAATAATATAATGTTCCCCTAGCTATATCCATTGTTTTTTGTCTAAGAGGTTCGTCATTAGAGAGTTCTATGGTGGCCCAGGCCTACTCAGTAGTCGGAGTGTGTTTTTGACTAGTCTGATTGGGATCCTGCTAATCAGGACCCCAGTCACTGTGCTTCCTCCCTAAATGTGTCATGGTAAGTACTCTTGTACCTCCACAATTGGCTACTGGTGTACCCCTACAAGGCCCTAGGATATGGTACTGAGGTACCCAGGGCATAGGTATACCAGGGGTCTCCCATGAGCAGCAGCATGCATTATGCCACCCATGAGTGACCACTCAAACTGTGACATTGCAGCCTGTGTAAGCTGGTGCTAGCACCACTTATGACAGATATAAGTTTTCTTACATCTGACGTCACTACACTTGAAGCCTATAAGTTACCACTAAGGCAGGCCTTTCAATCCTGAAGGCAGAGTACTAGGTTACAAGTGTGTGGGTGCCCCTGCATGAGCAGGACACCCATACAAACCCCGGAGTCGATTCTCCAGGCTTTGTAAATGCAGTCAGCCCTTTTGATACATATAGTGGCCATGCATCATTACGCGATAACTAACTATATAGTGGTTGTGCCGAACCTGGGCATCTTTGGTATCAAACGTATTGAAATCATACCGGTGTTGAAGGTATAATTCCATGCACTAGGGGCTCCTCCGGGAAGCCACCAGTACTCCCGGTAACAGCCTTCCAGGGTCTCCAGAAAGCTAGTGCTGCTGCCCACCCCTGACATGATTCTGCCCTCCTGCTGCTAAGCTGAGCTCAAGCAGGGGAAAGAAGAACAATAGGTTTACTGTCGCAGGGAGGTGTAACCACCTCCCAGACAGGACTTACTGTATTGGGCTGGGGTGGGGGCACTTGCTAGCATCACCAGACTGTGGTGAGGTGCACGCTTGGTGCGCTCCTTGCATACTCCAGTGGGAACCAGTTCTGGGAACCCTTGGCTACCACTCTGGTGCAAAACTGGACAAAGGACATGGGAGTATCCTCTCCTCTGTCCAGCCCCTCCTCTGGGAGGGACCCCTGAGTCATCCTAACCCCTTTCTATAAAAGGGCTTACCTGTGGGTGGGTCCTCAGATTCGTAGTGGGACAAGACCCAAGCCTGAAACCACGTCACTCTTCGACTGTCTGGACACTTGGACTTTGCCTGGAACCGAGACTACATCAAGGAAGACTCCTGCTGCTCTTGGTCTCACTGTTCTGGAAGGCTTCTTCATTGTCTGTGTCTGTGCTTCTTCCAAGATCTTCAATAGACCTGTGGGCATCTAGGACACCTCAAGTAATCTCCCTTGGAGTGAAGGAGCCACTCCCCTGTAGCTGCAGAAACCGCAACGTATCTGACCGGTCTGCTGCTCCTGATGTCCCACAGACTTAGAAAGGCTCAGCAAAACAGGTGGTTGTTCTGCAACTCCCTCGAGGCCTGATCTGTCCTCTCTACAATTTTGATGCCAGTATCCCTCGTCGGAACTGCTGGGACAGTTTCCAAGGCTTGTTGGATCTGCACTCCAAAGATAATCGAGCTACAAGAAGCTCCAGCCTCCAGCATCTCTTCCTGCCAAGATCTACGTCCTCACTAAATCCTCTGCACCATGGGCCTTCATCTTTGTTGAGCTGCTCGAGGTCAACTTGCGACTCCTGTGCCTTTGGCCTGTAGGTCCTCCTGAGGGTCTTCTCTGGCTTCTGTGGGCTCCCCTGCTTGCTTGGGGCCTACTCCGACTCTCCTGCACATGGTGAGTCCCTTGGACCTTGCTAATCCCAACGTTACTCCTTCTTCGCTTTCCACACCTGTTGCAGCTGCCAAGGCTTGTTGGTGCTCCTACCAGAAACTGACCCCCTAGTTCTTGAATTCCGACATGAGACAGCTTGTGCATGGCTCCTGCTCTTCCTCAGCATTGCCTGGTCCTCACAGCTGCAGCGACAAGTTCACCATCATCACTCCTGCATCATCCGACATTGGTGGGCATTGCTTTTCATACCTCCTGGTCACCTCCGAGTGGCATAGACTTGTCCCCTCTGTTTACAGGTTCTTCTCTTCAAGAATCCAACCTTGGATTCCACAGGACTCTTGCACAGTCTTTGCCAGGGGCATCTTTACTTAAGTCCTCCATTGTGGTCTAAGGTGGTTTCCAACGTCAATTTGCACCTTTGCACCCGGTTTCTCTGATGTAGATATCCTGGTTCCTGGGATATCCACAGGTGGGGTGGCTCTCTAAACTTCTGTCTTCCATGAGGTTTCTTCACGGTCCACTGGAAAGGGTCCTTCTTCTTCAAAACTGCAAATGCGACTTTCCCGTTGACTTCTATTGAGTACACAACTGTGTTTCCACTCTGCACACAGCTTCCATGGGGTTCCTGGGTACTTACCTTGGGTGGTCCTTTGTGTCCCCAGCTCTTCTGAGTCTCCTGGTCCAAATCCAGACTTCGGTCGCAGTTAACATTCCACTTTCTTAGTATATGGTTTGATCTCCTCCTGGAGACCACTGTGTATTGTGCTTACTTACCTCTTGCAACTGCAGTATTCTTGTGTATTTGTGTTGATATCTCCGGGTAGGAGAAATACCAATGTGTTAGTGAGTGTTGTGTAATAAATAGACATATTTTCATAACTACACTCTGTGGTTCTTTTTCATTTAACCTACACTACATGATGAGATCTGGTAAAACAAGCTGCTTAACACACATTCTGGATTAAGCCTGAAGCTTCACTTAAATAAGTGTGCACCATATACTAAGCCAGTCTCCTACAATCCTGAATTGCTCCTACTTTCAGAGGAATTACTATTGCTGGCTGCGGCTGTTGTTGTCCGCTTAGCCGAGTTTCTGTCACTGATTGAGTGCTACTTTGCGGAAGAGATAACTCCAATTCAACGTCACTGCTCGTCTGCGTTGATTACAGTGGCTGCTTCTGTGACAGACATGGGCTTGGGCCTAGTTTGGGGTAGGGCTATTAATGCAGGAGTGCCGCTCCCAACTTGCTCCATGGAGGCTGGTGCGGCAGGTACACGGTGTTGCCCGAAGCAGGTCTGCGGCAACTAGTGGTGGTAAGCTCCTTCTTATCACTGGCCACTTTCTTGGTAGGACCTTTCTTTGGGCCCATCTTGAAGCTGTCATTAGCAGTGGCACTTAGCTTCACAAGCTGAAGAAATGTCTGTGTTGTGTGGTCACGTGCACAGGCCATCTGTAGGGCAGTACTGCGAGTGATGTCTCTTCTCTTGTGCAAGCAAACAAGCAAGAAGAACATCAGTGAAATGTAGCATTGTTGCAATTTGAATTAGTAGTACAAACAATATAATTCAGTGTGGTCACTTAAGTTATAAATAATTAACAAAAATACAGTGTATCCATCCAAAAGTAAAACCACACCAACATAAACTTTCATTTACAATCAGGAAGGATAAGAAAGAGCAACAACATACAGTTGTAACTGTTTACTTTATGTGCATCAAGTTGGTATTTGACACTCACGGAGTTGCAGGTGACAATGGGATAACCCTCAGAAAATGAATGCTGTTGTGCGGCTGTGCATCTATGGCAGACAGGGAGTTGATGGATGTTGGGAAAATGTGAAAAAGAAAAATGCAATTTAAAAAAAAAAATGTTTAAAAAAAATGAAAATAAAATTACATTACATTTTTTTTTAAATTGAAAAATTATCAAAAACATTTAAAAAAAACTTAATTGCTGATGTACTAGGCAAGGAGTGGTGCAGGTGAAAAATGCAAAATAGCTATAAAATAATATAAAACACTGCCCATACAGTACATTTAGTATAACCATTGAGCTACTAGGTCTCAAGCATATTATGAAACTGATAACAGTGAAAAGTAAAAAAAATTGAACAAAAACGAAAAGGCTTAAGCCTCTACACACAAAATGACTACGAAAACTGAAAAAAGGATGGTTACGCAAAATGGCCACATGGTCAAACAACAACAACTAGCAAGGAGGCAAGGCCACAACAAAAAACACATGCAGGCCTATGGCAAAAGCACACTGACTGCCTACACAAAATGGCTGCCAGCAACATGGTCAAAGAACAGCAGCAACTAGCAAGGAGGCATCACCACAACAAAGAACACATGCAAGCCTATGACAAAAAACACAGTGGCTGCCTACGCTAAATGGCTGCAAGCCACATGGTAAAACAACAAGCAGGCGGCATGGAGAGCACACTGACTATGCAAAATAAACCCTGGCCACATGGCATGAACAACAAAGACAAATGGTGGCCTATGGCAAACACATTCACACACAGGCCAGACAAAGGAGGCATGGTAACACAGGAGAAAAAAGCATTAATTCAGCAATGCCAAAAATGAAACTTAACTGGGCTAAAAAATGTGACAACACACATTCTCCAAAGGCATCAAATATATTACCCCACCTATACTCTGTTTTCAAAAACAAATCTGGAAATACCCCCAAAAAACACATTTTATAATTTAATCCAATGCCATCCATGGGCTAAATGATGTTTCAATTCAACAGACACCGCAGAAACAGTTGTTTTATTAATCTAAGATTAGTACTGGAAGGCCCATTGGCAGACTAGACCACATAGAAAAATAAATGAATATTGCAAATTTATGAAAAAACACAGAGAAAATGTGCAACATTGTTCCTTTATAAAAGAAGAAAAATTACATGCAAAAAATAAATATGCCCCTACTAAAACTGCAGGCCACCCACCATAATAAATTTTAAAAATCAAATAAAAGTACAAATAAATCCTGGTGCATGCTCTCTATCAAACAAACAACACCCTTATACAACAGTCTTTGAACTTACTTGTGAAATCACAAAAACAAAGTCCTCAAATCCAATGATATATATCCAGCAGACAAAGAGATTGATCATTCCAGCTCCAAATCCAAATGAGAAGTGACCAGGAGGTGGAAAAAGCACTGGGAGGAGCCTGTTGGACACGAACAGGAAGACAGAGTCTCTGGGGCACTTCTTCCTTGTTGGGAAAAAAAATGGGCTCCTCACACAAAAAAAAATGCAAATACTCCATTTGAGAAGTTTTTTAACTCCAAATTGTCTTTTTGAGGAGATGTAGCTGCTTCTCAAGAAGAGAATCTTCACCAGGTTTCAGCTGCAGTCGATCATGCTCGATTGCGCTCGCCTATGTCACAAAAGAAGCGCCAGAAGTTACTGGTGCGGACTAAAGCCGCCTTAGCTGCCGCAAAATCTCGTGGTAGCTCGCAGGCGGCTAGCAAATCTCGTGGGTGCTCGCAGGCACCCAGCACGTCTCGTCGCTCTCCCTGCACACGCGAAATGATGTGATGAGTGTGCCATTGGAAAACAAATTCTGCCCCGTTGGGGAGTGCGGAGGTTTACGCTCAGGCCTGCAGCACAGGTAGCATCTCCAGTTCAGAAGTGGCTTCACCAGGGTAAGTCTTGGGGCGGTCTTCTCTCACAGGCAGCAACCCCATGTCCACTTGTCTTTCACTGTGGATTTCCTCCAGCTCCTGCGCCTTGCTGTTCATATCGGCCTCCATACTCTCCATTTGGGAGTAGTACCCTCAGAAACCTTAGCTTTTGGGGTGCCCTGGGCGGCCTCACCACCCAGCTCATCTGTTACTGGTGGTAGTTAATTTCCCAGGATGTAGTCAGTGGGTATCTGGGGACTAAGAATGACCATCCTCTGGGATACAATCCCCCTCCCATTCTAGGAAGATCAGAGCCATAGGGCAGACACAGTCCTGTCCATGTGTCTGGGTTTCCCCGCATATCTGTCCTGACAGATACTGCTCTGAGAAAAGCAGTCTTTCCACCTCCATGGTCTAACTGGCACAGGTATCCCTTAGAGCAGTGACAGGGACCCTATTCACTGTGATCTGGTTGAAGTTACAACTCCCACCCTCATGGATCACCAGCTTAGTCTCTGGGTCAACCTCCTAACTAAGAAACTCTAGGGCATGCCCTACCCTCTTCTCCTGTGGATTACCTCCCCTCAAGGCCACACTGGCCACCCATGTAGAGGTTCCATCATTGGTGGTTTCTTGGTACAGACAGGGTCCCCCACCTGTGCATTAACTGGAGACAGGCAAAGTACTTGGGCTGAAAAAAAGGTATCCCTGGCCTCCGCCCATCAGTGCCTCCCCCACTTATCCTCAGAAGGGGCACGTGAATCCGTATCCCCACACACACCATTTTGGGACCATTTTTTTACTTTGTTTTATCCTGGACCTCCCCTCACTCTGATGTGGGGGGGACCTGAACTACCCATCTTGGGGTCACTTCCAGGTACCTCCTTTGGCACTGGTACTAACGCAGAGGACTGCGTCCTTCACGAGCTCTCTGGGCACAGTGAGTCCTGACCTTGACTGGTAGGTCGCTCCCCCACCACACAGCTCCGTCTGAGTGCCCTGCTGCTGCCCCTGATTGTGCTAGTTTTTCCTTTCTGTGCCCCCTTGCTGCCCCTGATTGTGCTAGTTTTTCCTTTCTGTGCCCCCTTGCTGCCCCTGATTGTGCTAGTTTTTCCTTTCTGTGCCCCCCTTGCTGCCCCTGATTGTGCTCGTTTTTCCTTTCTGTGCCCCCCTTGCTGCCCCTTATTGTGCTCGTGTTTTCCTTTCTGTGCCCCCCTTGCTGCCCCTGATTGTGCTCGTTTTTCCTTTCTGTGCCCCCTTGCTGCCCCTGATTGTGCTCGTTTTTTCTTCTGTGCCCCCTTGCTGCCCCTGATTGTGCTCTGTTTTCCTTTCTGTGCCCCCTTGCTGCCCCTGATTGTGCTCGTTTTCTTTTCCTTTCTGTGCCCCCTTGATGCCCTGATTGTGCTCGTTTTCCCTTCTGTGCCTGTTTCCCGCCGCTGCGCCCTGCGGCCCCGCCCCTCACTGCCCATTCGCTGCCCCATTCCCTGCTCCTCCCTCCCACCTCCCCATTTATGGCGGCCGCTGCGTGGTGAAGAGAGCGACCCCTGACCTTGACTGGTAGGTCGCTCCCCCACCACACAGCTCCGTCTGTGTGCCCTGCTGCTGCCCCTGATTGTGCTAGTTTTCCTTTCTGTGCCCCCTTGCTGCCCCTGATTGTGCTCGTTTTCCTTTCTGTGCCCCCTTGCTGCCCCTGATTGTGCTAGTTTTTCCTTTTTGTGCCCCCCTTGCTGCCCCTGATTGTGCTCGTTTTTCCTTTCTGTGCCCCCCTTGCTGCCACTGATTGTGCTCTGTTTTTTCCTTTCTGTGCCCCCTTGCTGCCCCTGATTGTGCTCGTTTTTCCTTTCTGTGCCCCCTTGCTGCCCCTGATTGTGCTCGTTTTTTCTTCTGTGCCCCCTTGCTGCCCCTGATTGTGCTCGTTTTTTCCTTTCTGTGCCCCCTTGCTGCCCCTGATTGTGCTCGTTTTCTTTTCCTTTCTGTGCCCCCTTGATGCCCTGATTGTGCTCGTTTTCCCTTCTGTGCCTGTTTCCCGCCGCTGCGCCCATGCGGCCCCGCCCCCTCACTGCCCATTCGCTGCCCCATTCCCTGCTCCTCCCTCCCACCTCCCCATTTATGGTGGCCGCTGCGTGGTGAAGAGAGCGACCCCTGACCTTGACTGGTAGGTCGCTCCCCCACCACACAGCTCCGTCTGTGTGCCCTGCTGCTGCCCCTGATTGTGCTCGCTTTTCCTTTCTGTGCCCCCTTGCTGCCCCTGATTGTGCTCGTTTTTCCTTTCTGTGCCCCCCTTGCTGCCCCTGATTGTGCTCGTTTTTCCTTTCTGTGCCCCCTTGCTGCCCCTGATTGTGCTCGTTTTTCCTTTCTGTGCCCCCCTTGCTGCCCCTGATTGTGCTCGCTTTTCCTTTCTGTGCCCCCCTTGCTGCCCCTGATTGTGCTCGTTTTTTCCTTTCTGTGCCCCCTTGCTGCCCCTGATTGTGCTCGTTTTTCCTTTCTGTGCCCCCTTGCTGCCCCTGATTGTGCTCGTTTTTTCCTTTCTGTGCTCCCTTGCTGCCCCTGATTGTGCTTGTTTTCTTTTCCTTTCTGTGCCCCCTTGCTGCCCCTTATTGTGCTCGTTTTTTTTCCTTTCTGTGCCCCCTTGATGCCCTGATTGTGCTCGTTTTCCCTTCTGTGCCTGTTTCCCGCCGCTGCGCCCTGCGGCCCCGCCCCTCACTGCCCATTCGCTGCCCCATTCCCTGCTCCTCCCTCCCACCTCCCCATTTATGGCGGCCGCTGTGCGGCCGCGCCGCTGGCGCGCCGCTGGCGCGCCTAAGGCAAGCCCGTCTGCGCCCGTCCGCGCCGTGACCGCGCCCAGCGCCAGACCCCCTGGTCCGGGCATCCCCGCGCCCGCCACATCAACAGACGCCGATACGACGCCAGCACCCTCCACGCACTCAACCCCGGAAAAGATCACGCCTGCTACCAGGCCACCCCGAAGCGCACCCAAGGGCCCTTCACCTGCCGGAACTGCAGCTTCGCCAGCACCCGCCCCGCCAAACCACCGCCCAGGAAAGAACCCAACTACCTCAGATGCATCCTCCTCAACACCCGCTCCGCCCGCAAACACGCCATCGAACTCTGGGACCTTCTCGACTCAACCTCCCCAGACGTCGCATTCCTGACGGAGACCTGGCTGAAACCCGCTTCAGCCCCCGACATCGCCATTGCCATCCCGGACGGATACAAGATCACCCGCAGGGACCGCACCAACGGAGTCAGAGGAGGCATCGCCATCGTCCACAGGAACACCCTCAGAGTCTCAACCAACACCGACGACACCCTCAGCACCGCCGAACACATGCACTTCCAGATCCACACTGATCCCAACACCACCCTCAGAGGAACCCTCATCTACAGACCCCCGGACCCCGACCACAGTTCAGCGATTCCATCGCTGACTTCGTCAGCACACACGCCATCGCCTCCACGGACTACATCCTCCTCGGGGACCTGAACTTCCACCTCGAGAACAACAAGGACACCAACTCCACCACCCTGATCGACAACCTCGCCACCCTCGGACTCAGACAGCTCGTGACTACACCCACCCACGCCCCCGGCCACACGCTAGACTCCATCTTTTCCGCAAGCCCACACGTCTCCTTCAACCACACCTCCGAACCCCACTGGACTGACCACCACTGCATCCACTTCACCTACAGGAAGCCCACCACGCACCACCGCACCGAACAAATGCCTCGCCGCTGCTGGAGCAGAGTCACGGAAGACCAGCTAACCACAACCTCGCCCTGAGCCCACCCGCCGAACCCTCCGACCCCGACACCGCCGCCCGCAACCTCAGACAGTGGATCGACGACTGCGCCAACACACTCGCCCCGCTCAAGAATCCGCCCAACAGCCACACCAGCAAGAAAGCCACCTGGTTCACCGAAGACCTCCAGGCCTCCAAACGAACATGCCGAAAACTGGAGAAGATCTGGCTCCACGAACGGACAGCTGACAGCTACGCCGCCCACAAGAGCGCCACCCGCAGTCACCATCACCTCATCAGATCCGCCAAAAGGGCCTCACTCAAAGACCGCCTAGACAACAACGCACACAACAGCAAAGAGCTCTTCAACATCGTGAAGGAACTCTCCAACCCCAGCTCCAACACCAATGACATACAGCCGTCGCGAGACCTGTGCGACTCACTGGCCACCTTCTTCCACCGCAAAATCGCCGACATCCACGACAGCTTCAACACCACGACCGCCCCGGCAACCACCGAGACCACTGCCCCCACAACCACCAACCGCCTGCTCTCCTGGACCAACATCAACGACGAGGACACCAGCAAGATCATGAACACCATCCACTCCGGTTCACCGCTAGACCCGTGCCCTCACCACATCTTCAACAAAGCCAGTACAGCCATCGCGCCCCATCTCCGGAAAATAATCAACATCTCCTTCGAGACAGCAACCTTCCCGGAAAGCTGGAAGCACGCCGAGATCACCGCCTTACTCAAGAAACCCAAGGCAGACCCCAAGGACCTCAAGAACTTCCGACCCATCTCTCTGCTCCCGTTCCCCGCGAAGGTCACCGAGAAAATCGTCAACAAACAACTGACCCGCTACCTCGAGGAGAACAACATCCTGGACCCTTCCCAGTCCGGCTTCCGCAGCAACCACAGCACCGAAACCGCCCTCATCGCCGCCACCGATGACATCAGGACCCTGCTAGACAACGGAGAAACAGCAGCCCTCATCCTCCTGGACCTATCAGCCGCCTTCGACACGGTCTGCCACCACACACTACGAACACGCCTTCACGACGCCGGGATCCAAGAGAAGGCCCTGGACTGGACCACATCCTTCCTTTCCGGCAGAACACAAAGCGTCCGCCTCGCCCCTTCCGATCCAAGGCCACCAAGATCATCTGCGGCGTACCCCAAGGCTCCTCCCTCAGCCCAACGCTGTTCAACATCTACATGGCACCCCTCGCCCACGTCGCCCGACAGCACAACCTCAACATCATCTTCTACGCCGACGACACCCAGCTGATCCTCTCCCTCACCAAAGACCCTCACACCGCCAAAGCCCACCTCCACGAAGGAATGAAGGCCGTCGCCGAATGGATGAGGACCAGCCGCCTGAAGCTGAACTCGGACAAGACGGAGGTCCTCATCCTTGGTTCCAACCCTTCAGCCTGGGACGACTCCTGGTGGCCAACATCACTGGGAACAGCCCCGCCACCCACCGACCACGTACGCAACCTAGGGGTCATCCTCGACCCCACCCTCTCCATGACTAAGCAGGTCAACGCCGTTTCCTCATCCTGCTTCAACATCCTCCGAATGCTCCGCAGGATCTTCAAGTGGATTCCCACTGAAACAAGAAAAACAGTCACCCAGGCCCTCGTCACCAGCAGGCTGGACTACGGAAACGCCCTCTACGCAGGAACGACGGCTAAGCTCTTGAGATGGCTGCAACGCATCCAGAACGCCTCTGCACGTCTTATCCTCGACATCCCCCGACGCAGCCACATCACACCCCACCTGAGAGACCTGCACTGGCTCCCTGTCAACAAGAGGATAACTTTCAAGCTCCTCACCCACGCACACAAAGCACTCCACAACTCCGGACCAGCCTACCTCAACAGACGACTCAGCTTCTACACCCCCACCCGCCAGCTCCGCTCGACCAGCCTCGCCCTCGCCACAGTCCCCCGCATCCGGAAAACGACCGCCGGCGGCAGATCCTTCTCCCACCTCGCCGCCAAGACCTGGAACACCCTCCCCACCAACCTTCGACAGACCCAAGACCTACTGGCCTTCAGAAGACTCCTCAAGACCTGGCTCTTCGATCAGTAGCAGCACCACCCCCCTCTTCCCCCAGCGCCTTGAGACCCTTGCGGGTATGTAGTGCGCTTTATAAGTGACATGATTGATTGATTGATTGATTGAATTAATCAGCTGTTGGCACAGCTCTGCAAAGAAATTACTGAACATGTGCTCTCTCAATTACATTGTACAGCCCGTAATAGTCACTCACTTTGCTGTCTTTCACTCAACCATCTAGTGCCTTACTGGAGTAATCCATGAAAATAAACCAAGACTGTTTAACAGTTTCTGCCTGTTCCTAAACTTTAAATGGCATCTCTCTGGGGTAAGACCAAACTTTAAAACAAGGACTTACTTCATGGGGGCATAGCTCATCCTGTCAGCCCTAAACAGGGCCAGTAAGGTATCCCTTACGTGACTGGCATGTGACCCCCCATTCCTCTTTTGGGACACTTTTCATATAACCAAGACCATCTCATAGGCCTCTAACTACTTGTCTATGTCAGTCCCCAACACAAACTAGGCACCAAGTCTTTGGAGATAATGACCCTTTTACCTAATGTAGACACTTCTGTGTTGCAGTCATTCATCTTCACTGGACTCTTTAACTCTCCTGGCTTTCATGTCCAGTTCCTCCTGGCTTAATTCATGCCCCAGCAACATTTTCCTGTCCCATAGCGCCAGACTCTTTTCCTCCAGTGCTCTCTCAGCTTCTGCCTTTTTCTCCTCCAGGTCCCTTTTGGCCGCAGTCTATGCTTTCCTTTCTTTCATGTCCAGGGTGGGCAGTTGCAGCCTTAGGGCCCTCTCTGCCTGTCAGTCCTCTATCTCTTCTGGGGTCGTATTATAAGAAGACACAGAGCTTGCTCCTGCTGGACAAGGCAAGGGACCCCCTCCTCTGGTTCTGGGGCCATTTGCAGGATATCCTCTCCCTTCTCCTCTATTTCATCCTTCTCCCCTGCATCATCATCCTCCTGCCCCTGTGGCGCAGACTGCAAAATGCTCTGAGGGCTATTTAGTACAAAATATGAGGATAGGAGTGAAATTTAAGGAAAAGAAAAAAATGCCCAATTAACAATAAAGAAGAATTTAAACACAAGCTTTGAATCCCACTGCTGAACATCAATGTAGGAAATAGTAGTCTTAGTTGAGGGGGTTAGTACCTACCTCAAATAATTATCACAATATTTGTCAGAGTGAATCACAAAAGTCACTAACTATGCTTGACTTTATGGTAGTTTAGCACAAAAGCATTTATGCCGTAACAGTAATAATGTGAAAACACAACACAAAAAAAATCCCAAACCAATTTAGAACAATAGAATAGATTTTAATTGAAACATATTTACCAAAACAACAAAAAATAAAATAATTAGAACTGAAGTTATTAAAGTTCATGGGTCACAATAGTGCCAAAAAGTATGATTCACCAGCCATAGTAATCTGGTTGCACTAAACCAAAACATATTCAAAAGTTAAGACCGGCCACGGAGGAGCACAAGTCAGAAACAAGGGGTTTGTCCCTGTGAAACGTTTTACCTTTGGCTTAGCCTCTAGAATGGAAGTCAAAAATCCTCAGTGGCGCAAGGTATGAGGCTGTGGCTGAAGAGGACTCAAAAATAGTTGCTGGACGAGGTCTAGGTAAAGCCATTGACTTCTGTCGGGAAAGCTCAAAGCAGGAAAAATTTGAATTTGGCACCCAGAGAAGGTTTTTTGGCGGTCAGATACTTTTTGCGCTTTCACCCAGTGGCAATTTCTACCTTCAGCATTAGTCACTTTTTGGAGCTTGGATTCTTCAAACCAGATAATGCTGCAGGTTGTAGCAAAAGATGTCTCCACAAGGCCAGTCACCTTCTCCGCAAAGTCCAGCTGAATCAGATTTGCTGCTGCGGAAAAGAAAGTAGAGCGAGCAACCTGAATCTTTGGCCCAGCCACGATGTACCTTTGGCGGACTAGCTTGCCAGGCTGGTCCCGGTGCTCCATCGGTTCTCAGAGCAGAAAGTTGGCGATAAATCCCAAGTTTCAAGAATTTTCAGAAGGAGTACACTTTGGCACCAGCCAATGGTCCAGGACTTTGGGCACAGCACTTGAGGGTCAAGACTAACTCCAGCAGGCTCCTGCAGCAGTGTCCAGGGCAGGTTCATTCGGAACTGGTCAGTTGGGAAATTGCAGCAAAATCCTCAGGAAGATTGTGTCCCTGTAACTCAAATAGGGGATCAGCTGGCTTGCACTTAGAGTCACTTCTGGGGTCCTGGGTTCAAGACAAACAAGTCATGACTTCTGATTCAGATAACAGGGCTCTCCTTTTTCTGATGTTCATGTGTCTAGAAGTGTTCTGAGGGAGGGTACTGGGAATGCCTCTGTCATGCCCTATGCCTGCATGAGGGTTGGGGAAACTCCTGGCCACTCCATAACCAATGGAGTAAAAGTTCCCAGGGCTAACCCTACCCACTTTTGCAGCACTTGCTCTGTGTTTTACTGTATACTATCCCGCAGTGCCCTTCTCTACCTAACTCCAGCATGGCAGAACCCTTCATCCCATGGTCAGTGTTCCCTGTTGCCCTCCTAGATGGTGTGGCTATGAAAATTGGCCAAACCCTCTCCTGTGGTCACTCCAAACCAGTTCTGGGGCAACTCTCCACTGCCATTTGGTTTGGAGCCAAGCTGACCAGTAATAGAAAGGGAGGCAGGTCTAGGTGGGAGCTACACCAGCAAGTGGCAGAGTGGGCACCCTTTGAAGCTTAGGAAGAGTCTAGGCATAACCCCCCACACCCCCCCCAGGCAAACCTGCTTTAATGAAGCAAAACACATCTCCATATCCAAGCCTTTTGTTTAAGCAGGAAAAATGACAACTTTCTAAAAGTGTATTTTCAAAATAGTAATATAAAAACACCATGCACCCTGCTGTATGGGCATTCAGGGCCTACCTTAAAGGTGACTTATAAATATTAAAAAGGAAGGTTTAAGCCTAGCAAAAAGTTTTTTTTTTTGCCAGGTCGAAATGGTAGTTTAAAACTGCCCACCCAAGCTGCAACGACAGAACTTTGGACATGTTTTACAGTGCTATTTTAGTGGGTGGTACAATGAGTGCTGCAACCCACTGCTGGCATTCCATATACTAGGGACATATAAGTAAATTCAATGTGCTAATTAGGTATAAGCCAGTTTTATCATGTTTAAAAGGGAGAACACAAGTACTTTACCACTGGTTAGGATGAGTAAAGTGTGCAGAGTCATATGACCAACCAAAATAGGTTCAGCAAAAGGAGGCAAGAATCTGGAGTGACCCTGCTGGAAGGGCAAATTTCTAACACCCCAAAATTATGGGCAAACAAGTTAAAACATCTGATCTACCTAATAGTTGCTGACATTGTTCTGTTTAGCATTAGACATAAGCTGATTCGTTGTCTCTAGTATTACAAAAAAGAAGATTCAGAAAGCCATTGAAATACTTGCTGACTTGAATTAAGATTAGGCCTGTTTCACTCCATTTACAATGGCATTGTGATGAGCCATGGTGGAGGGAGTAAAGAGATTGTGGGGCATATTTACAAGCCCCTATCACCACGGGAACGTCACTGTTTATGGCGTTCCTGTGACGATAGGGGCTTCGCCTGATTTACAAGGCAGCGTTAAGCCACTTAATGTGGCTTAACACTACCTTGTAAATAAGGCCCCCTTTCATGCTGTGCTTAGTGTGAAAGGGGAGGGCAATGGGTGTTGCCCTTTGGGGCATATTTACAAGGGATGTGGCGTAGTGAGGCGTTAGCCTTCCTGGCTTAACGTCTCACTCCGCCACTTCAGAAACGCAGGGCTGCACCATATTTACAAGAATATGGTGCAATCTGCGTTTCCCCCTGCGCTGGCGCTGCACTTAGCAGCCTAGCGCCAATGCAGGCACCCTTGCACCATAGTGCAAGGGTGTCTGCATGCAGGGGAAGATTGTTTATGTGCAGGAAGGTCCTCCTTACTGCACATAAACAATCTTTAAATGCCGTTTGTTGCAAAACAGCATTTAAAAAAAATGATTGTTTATGTGCAGGAAGGGGGACCTTCCTGTACATAAACAATCATTGGACTTTTGCTGTTTTCATGTGTGCTGCACAACGCAGCACACATGAAAACAGCAAAAACGAGGAGAAATGCAACATTTCTCCTTGTTGCGCCAGGGTAAGACCAGGTTTTCTGGCTACGCCTCCTTTTTACGCCTCCCTTGTAAATAGGGGGCAGCGTCAGAATCAATGGGTGTTGCGGTGGAACGCCCACAGCAACACCCATTGACCTCCCCTTTCACGTTAAGCATAGCATGAAAGGGTGCCTTATTTACAAGGCAGCGTTAAGACTCATTAAGGGGGTCATTATGATGGCGGGCGGATCGCCACCGCCCGGCCGGCGGTGGCGATCCGCCCGCCATCACAACATAATTTTCCACCGCCATAGTAATATGGCGGGGGTTCCGCAGCGGACGGAAAGTCCGTCCGCCGCTTTTCCGCCGGTTGGCAATCGTCACAATTGCCGGCCGGGCGGAACTCGGGCATAATATGGTGGCGGTGCCTGGAAGGCACCACCATCCATATTATGATGCCTGGCGGTTCCGGCCTTTTCATGGCGGCGATGCCGCCATGAAAGGGCTGGCAGGAATTGCTGTGGGGGGGTGTGGGAGGGGGCTGCACTTGGGGGGTACCTATGGTACCCCCCTACATTGCCATGTTGTGCATGGCAATGCACAACATGCCTCTCTGGCATTGCGGCTGGTGCTGCTTACAGCAGCCCCGCCGCAATGTTAGAGATGCGGGATGCGACCGCCAGGGTGGCGGTCGCATCCTAATTGGTGGTGCGGGACCGCCGCACAGCTGGCGGCCGGTCCCAGCATGACTAGGGTGGCGGGGGGACTGAAGTCCGCCCGCCATCCTAATAGGCCCCTAAGTGTCTTAAAACTGCCTTGTAAAGAAGGAGAAGACCCTATCGCCACAGGAACGTCGTAAAAAGTGACGTTCCCGTGGCGATAGGGGCTTGTAAATATGCTCCTAAGGGTGTTGCTGTAGGAAGGTGGAATCTGACTATATGGTTGTCCCCACTTTTTTCCTGGTGTTTTGCTGGTTTATGACTTAGTTGGACTGGGATCCTGCCATTCAGGGCCCCAGTCTATCTGCTTCCTCTATAAAATGGTTTCCATGTGCCTTAGGCACATCTCTGATTGGAATCTGAGTGCCCTTATAAGTCCCTAGTATATGGTATACTATGTACCCAGGGCATAGGTACCTCAGAGGCCTACCGGGGCTGCAGCATGTATTGTGCCACCCCTGGAAGGCCATCCAAACTGACACCACAGGTCTGCTACTGCAGCCTGGGTAAGGTGGTGCATGCACTCCTTACTGTGATATAGGCTACCTATATCACTATATACATACACACATATACACCTATAAGTCACTCCTATGGCAGGCCTTATCAATCCTGAAGGCAGAGTGCGTGGTTCCTATGTGAGAGGGTGCCCCTGCATGAGCAGGGCCCCTCTGCAGCGTTCGGAGACCCTTCTCTGATGCTGTTTGTAGTGCAGCCTGACCATATACTCTTAAGCGCATTATAACCTTGCGTTAAATGCTAACTTTGGGATGGCTGCACGGAAACATGTCGTGTTTGGTGTCAAACATCTTGGCATACTACCCCCCACCAGTTCTGGCGGCGGGGGTAGCATTCCACCCTTCTAGAGGGAAAGACATGTACACACCGGTATACCCGGTACTGACTTTCCAGAGCCCTGGCAGCACAAAATGGATGCCGCTGCCACAGACACGAGTCTGGCCTCCTGCTGCTGACCGAAACTCCAGCAGGGGAGGCCTGGACAATAGGTTTCCTGTCCCAGGGAGGTGTGACCACCTCCCCAGACAGGATAGTGTGTATTGGGGCTGGGCGGGAGCACTCTCGGGTGCTTTGAAATCCTGCACTGGGGGCACACTTGGTGTCCCTGTGCATACCCCAGTTCAAACCGGCTCAGGGGCTTCCAGCCCCTGCTCTGGCGCGAAACTGGACAAAGGGAAAGGGGTGTAACCACCCCTCTGCCCTGGCCCTCCCATAGGTGGGGCCACAGAGTATGTCCAACCCCCTACCTTAGTATAAGTAGGGGAACCCAGTCCTTAGGACTTTAGATTAACCTGGACGAAACTCTGACACAGAATCCTGGACCTTCGACGCTCTACTTCAATATTAGAGGACTGCAGAATCTCCCTTGGGGTCAAGGAGTGACTCCCCTGCTTGGCAGGCACCAAAGAAGCAATTGTCCGGTCTGCATCGCTAAAGCTCCCGTCGGACGCCGAAGTCTTTGCATCACCAGAGGTAGATTTCCAGACTTCCCCGAGGCTGCCCTGAGTCCCCAACAAAGCTGAGGCCCGTAGCTGTCGTGGGTAACGTGGAATCGTGACCCCTGGACACCGATTGCATTTGCAAGTGCATCCTCTTCTGGGTCTCCCACGAAGTCGTGCTTTGGGCTCTGAGTAGCCCCAGCCTCCAGCACTAACTGCACCGAAGATCACTGGCCTCCACTCCACGAGTGTCCTGTGAGCCAGCTCCACGTGCATCGTCTCGAGTCTCCTTTGCGGTCGCTAGTCCATTGGCTAGTAGGCCCTCCCGAAGGCCAATCTTTTTCTGCTTGGGCTCTCTGGTTGCTCCAGGTATGCCCTGACTTATCCTTGCTGGGTGAGTCCCCCAGACCTTGTTGGTCTGCAACATCGTCCTTCTTCTATTTCCACGAGACTTGCCGTTGCCAAGGCTTGTTGGGTCCAATCCGGTCGCCGACACCCCTGCAATCGACAGACGTCGTGGGACAGCTAGAATCCAGCTCCTGGTTGTCATCGACGCCTCCTGGACCTCGTGGCTGAAGAGTCAAGACGACCATCAACCTACCTGAAGCACTCGACATCGGTGGGCATCTGCTCATCGCCTTCCTGGTCACTGGCTAGTGACCCAGACTCTGTCCCCTCTGCTTTCAGGTTCTTCAGATCTTCGATCCACCTTTGGATCCACCCGAACACTTTTGACTTGGTCGCCAGCAGCACTTTGCAGCAGATCGCCATAGAAAGCGACGACGAAACCCGACCCCGAAAGACACCTATGCACCCGGCTCCCCTGGGTGAGGTAACTCGAGTACTCTGGTGCTCCCGTGGGTATTGACACTAGAACAGCCTAGTTCTCAAAGGGTTTGCTCCAAGTCCTCCTCTAAGTGTCCCTTTTCTTTTAAATTCTAATCGCGACTTTCCCCATAGAAGTTAACGGTGGTTCGCGGCTGTGTTCATACACTGCACGCGTCCCCCGTGGGTCCCATGTGTCACTGCCTTGGGTGGTTCCTTGTGGTCCAAGCACTTCTACAAGCTCTAGGCCTTGTGTCTAGCTCAGTCGTGGTTCTTATACCACTTTATTGGTATATGGTTTGGTACGCCCCTGGGGCTCAAACGTGTATTTGTGCTATTACTGTAGATAACTAACTTGTAACGTATGTACTTCAAACTCTAGCCTCATAAAGAGACTAGAGGGGTGTATTTAGTAATAAATACATATATTTTGAATATATACCTGGTGTGGTCCTCTTTCATTTGGTCACTCAAGAGATTATAGACTGGTAAAACAAGCTGCTTTACATTCCTTCAAGACTTAGCCTGAAGGCTGCTCTCCATAGCTACCACTAGGATAGCTTTCAATAAAGGTTGTCTTTAACCTATCTCCAATAAGGGGTTGTTTGGACTGGTGCAAGGTGCCCACTATAATTAGTGGACAGCATATGCCAGGCCAACTTCTCACATTGGTGTGCAGCGTGTGGGATTCCAGCTTGCTATTGTTTTACCAGATAATCTCAATTGAATTGATCAACTGAAAACCACTAAGGGTACCTAAGGTACATATAAATCAAGCTTAGTAATACAGTAAGTTCTACTGAACTTAGAGTTGTGTGTTAAGGGACAGCACACCCTTTCTACAACTCAAGAGAGTTTAGTAGGCCACACTAGAGTAGGTAGTGCATACACCACACCTCACTAGTAATGTCTTCAAAGCCAGGACCCAGTGAGTCCTTGCCAGAAGCCAGTGGGCTTCTTCCCTCCAAGTATGATAAACTCCCATTCTTGGAATTGAGAGCATTATGCAATACTAGGAAGTTGAAGGCAGGCAAAAGTGCTAGCACCCAACACCTCAGGGAGGTGTTACTAGCTGATGATCTCAGCAGGCCCCTAGGGTCTGAAGGGGTAGGCAAAGAGGGTGGGGCAGAAGATGAGGAAGGGGCCAGGGGTGAAGAAACCCAGGCCCCCCTCTGAAACTGGCCAGGAAGGTGAAAATGACCTTGTCCTGGAAAATCCAATTCCTCCTGTGGAGGAGGAGGAGGGGAGGATCACACTGACTTCCCTTTGTCCCCCCAGGAAGAGTTCTGAGTGTGCCCAGAAGGTCTAGGTCTCCTTCTCAGGAGTCTAACCACTCTGACACCTCAATAGGGACCTCTGTCTCCTCTCATAGGAGGGAATCCTTTCATGAGAGGAGAAAGAGACTGATTCAGTATGAGCAAACTCAGCTTGAACTCAGGAAACAGCAATTGGCTATAGACAGGGAGTCCCTAGATCTCTATAGAGAGAGACAAAAGTTGGGACTAGAGTCCCATGGTGGCAGCAATTTCCCCAAAGATAGGGAAAGGTCTTATGACCATAGAAACCTGAGCAAGATTGTCCCTCCCTACCAGAGTGGGGATGACATCCACAAATGGATAACTGCTCTAGAGAGGGCCTGTAAAGTACAGAGGGTCCCTCAGGAGCAGTGGGCAGCAATCTTGTGGCTCTCCTTTGCAGACAAAGGTAGAGATAAGCTCCTCACTGTTAGAGAGGAGGATGCTGACAATTACAAAGTCTTGAAGAGTGCTCTGAAAGATAGGTTTGGCCTAACAACTGAACAGTATAGGTTGAAGTTCAGAGAAACCCAAAAGGCTCAGACTCAAGACTGGGTTGATTTTGTAGATTGTGCTACTAAGGCTCTGGAAGGTTGGATACATGGCAACAAGGTGCATGACTTTTTAGGATTGTACAATTTGATTATGAGGGAGCAGATCCTTAATAATTGTCAAAACCAGCTTTTACACCAGTACCTGGTGGACTCTGATCTGACCTCTCCCCAAGAATTGGGAAAGAAGGAAGACAAATGGGTCAGAACCAGAGTAAAGACTAAGAATCAGGGTGGTGACCAGAAGAAAGATTCTACCAAGTCCCAAGAGAAAGGTGGGGATAAATCTAAGGATAAATCCACTACAGGGCCCCAAAAGTCCTCTTCTGGGGGTGGGTCCCAAACTCCTTCCTCTCCTGAAAAGAAACCCTATTGCCATGTCTGTAAAAAGCCTGGACACTGGAAAACTGATCCCAGTTGCCCCAGGATTGGCAATAAAGAAAATGTTCCTCCAACAACTACTACCACCCCTCCTGGTACTACCAGTAGTAATCCTCCAGTTGGGAGTAGTGTACCCAAAAAGTTAGGTGCTTTTGCAAGAGGAACAGAGGTGGGCCCTAGTTTAGACAGGACCCCTCAACAGACTCCTCTGACTCTGATGGTGGTGTAGGATTTGCCACCTTTACCATGGGTCCCAATGCATTGGGCAGGTACAGACTGGAGCCAATAATTAATGGTCAGAAAGCTGTGGCATTTAGGGACACAGGGGCTAGTGTCACCATGGTGGCAGGGAAACTAGTCCCCCTCACCAGCTTTTACCTGAGTTTAAATACCAGGTAACCAACATTGATGGTGTCAGAACAGATCACCCCATTGCCATAGTCAATCTCAGCTGGGAAGGGGTCACAGGCCCAAAAAGAGTGGCAGTGTCCCCAACCTTGCCTGTAGATTGCCTGATGGGCAATGATCTGGAAATTTCAGCCTGGGCTGAAGTTGAACACCAAACCCATCTGAGAATGCTGGGCGTCCCTGTAAAGGTTAGTGGGGCTGTGATGGCCACAGCCCAAGCCCAGGGAAATTTTGGAGAGATGGAGCCTGGAAGAATGGCCCACTCTCCCCCAAAAGAGAGCACAAGGGTTGAAGAAAAGTCTTCTTCCCTCCAGACAGAAGGTAAGGGTCAGTCTCCTCAGGGAACTGACCCTACCCCTAGTGAAGGAACTGCCCCAGAGGTAGTCAGGCCTGGCCTGGCCCCACCCCTGATGGCAGAGGACCCTTCCAAGGTGGTACCCAGTCTGGAGCAGGTAACCTGCCCCTCTCTACCCTGCCTCAGTCAGCCCAGGGCTGCAGAGGTCAGGGAGGTCAGTGGACCCCCAGGGCCCCCTGTCCCGAGGAACCCCCCATCAGCAGATTAGGGGCACCCAGTCTAGTAGCCCTAGCCAGGTGAAAATTCCTCAACACACTGAGGGATCCCCCATACCTTTGTGTAGGGACCTCCCCCAGAAGGACTCTGTTAGGCAAGGACAAACCTGGGACCAAGAGGTTCCAAACCTGCCATGTCCCTCCAGTGGTCCATCCAAAGGGACCCAACCCCTAGCTGTAGGCAGCCAAAGGTTGACCCTTAGAGCACAGTGCAACTCAGTCATGGAAAGACAGGCATACATGGTGACCAGTGATCTGAGGAAGCTGAGACCAACCTTCCTAGGGCCTCACTTCCCTTCTCAGACACCTCACCAGCCTTGTACTTTACCAAAGCACACCACAGGTAGTAATTCCCCATGGTGGAGACCCTCTCATACCCTTAAGGTGAGGGATTGCTTAGTGGACCATAAGACAGGGGGCAAACATGCTATTGCAGGTGCTTCCTTATATGGCCACTTAGTCAATAGAGGCTCAACTGGCCAAGGTTAGCCTTATCTCCTTTCATTTGGGGGGGGGGGTTATGTAGGAAGGTGGAATCTGACTATATGGTTGCCCTCACTTTTTTCCTGGTGTTTTGCTGGTTTATGACTTAGTTGGACTGGGATCCTGCCATTCAGGGCCCCAGTCTATCTGCTTCCTCTATAAAATGGTTTCCATGTGCCTTAGGCACATCTCTGATTGGAATCTGGAGTGCCCTTATAAGTCCCTAGTATATGGTATACTATGTACCCAGGGCATAGGTACCTCAGAGGCCTACCAGGGGCTGCAGCATGTATTGTGCCACCCCTGGAAGGCCATCCAAACTGACACCACAGGTCTGCTACTGCAGCCTGGGTAAGGTGGTGCATGCACCCTTACTGTGATATAGGCTACCTATATCACTATATACATACACACATATAAACCTATAAGTCACTCCTATGGCAGGCCTTATCAATCCTGAAGGCAGAGTGCGTGGTTCCTATGTGAGAGGGTGCCCCTGCATGAGCAGGGCCCCTCTGCAGCGTTCGGAGACCCTTCTCTGATGCTATTTGTAGTGCAGCCTGACCATATACTCTTAAGCGCATTATAACCTCGCGTTAAATGCTAACTTTGGGATGGCTGCCCGGAAACATGTCGTGTTTGGTGTCAAACATCTTGGAATACTACCCCCCCACCAGTTCTGGTGGCGGGGGTAGCATTCCACCCTTCTAGAGGGAAAGACATGTACACACCGGTATACCCGGTACTGACTTTCCAGAGCCCTGGCATCACAAAATGGATGCCGCTGCCACAGACACAAGTCTGGCCTCCTGCTGCTGACCGAAACTCCAGCAGGGGAGGCCTGGACAATAGGTTTCCTGTCCCAGGGAGGTGTGACCACCTCCCCAGACAGGATAGTGTGTATTGGGGCTGGGCGGGAGCACTCTCGGGCGCTTTGAAATCCTGCACTGGGGGCACACTTGGTGTCCCTGTGCATACCCCAGTTCAAACCGGCTCAGGGGCTTCCAGCCCCTGCTCTGGCGCGAAACTGGACAAAGGGAAAAGGGTGTAACCACCCCTCTGCCCTGGCCCTCCCATAGGTGGGGCCACAGAGTATGTCCAACCCCCTACCTTAGTATAAGTAGGGTAACCCAGTCCTTAGGACTTTAGATTAACCTGGACGAAACTCTGACACAGAATCCTGGACCTTCGACGCTCTACTTCAAGACTAGAGGACTGAAGAATCTCCCTTGGGGTCAAGGAGTGACTCCCCTGCTTGGCAGGCACCAGAGAAGCAATTGTCCAGTCTGCATCGCTGAAGCTCCCGTCGGACGCCGAAGTCTTTGCATCACCAGAGGTGGATTTCCAGACTTCCCCGACGCTGCCCTGAGTCCCCAGCAAAGCTGAGGCCCGTAGCTGTCGTGGGTAATGTGGAACCGTGACCCCTGGACACCGATCGCATTTGCAAGTGCATCCTCTTCTGGGTCTCCCACGAAGTCGTGCTTTGGGCTCCCAGTAGCCCCAGCCTCCAGCACCAACTGCACTGAAGATCACTGGCCTCCACTCCACGAGTGTCCTGTGAGCCAGCTCCACGTGCATTGTCTCGAGGCTCCTTTGCGGTCGCTAGTCCGTTGGCTAGTAGGCCCTCCCGAAGGCCAATCTTTTTCTGCTTGGGCTCCCTGGTTGCTCCAGGTGTGCCCTGACTTATCTTCGCTGGGTGAGTCCCCCAGACCTTGCTGGTCTGCAACATTGTCCTTCTTCTATTTCCACGAGACTTGCCATTACCAAGGCTTGTTGGGTCCAATCCGGTCGCCGACACCCCTGCAATCAACAGACGTCGTAGGACAGCTCGAATCCAGCTCCTGGTTGTTGTCGACGCCTCCTGGACCTCGTGGCTGAAGAGTCAAGATGACTGTCAACCTACCTGAAGCACTCGACATCGGTGGGCATCTGCTCATCGCCTTCCTGGTCACTGGCTAGTGACCCAGACTCTGTCCCCTCTGCTTTCAGGTTCTTCAGATCTTCGATCCACCTTTGGATCCACCCGAACACTTTCGACTTGGTCGCCAGCAGCACTTTGCAGCAGATCGCCATAGAAAGCGACGACGAAACCCGACCCCGAAAGACACCTATGCACCCGGCTCCCCTGGGTGAGGTAACTCGAGTACTCTGGTGCTCCCGTGGGTATTGACACTAGAACAGCCTAGTTCTCAAAGGGTTTGCTCCAAGTCCTCCTCTAAGTGTCCCTTTTCTTTTAAATTCTAATCGCGACTTTCCCCATAGAAGTTAACGGTGGTTCGCGGCTGTGTTCATACACTGCACGCGTCCCCCGTGGGTCCCCTGTGTCACTGCCTTGGGTGGTTCCTTGTGGTCCAAGCACTTCTACAGGCTCTAGGCCTTGTGTCTAGCTCAGTCGTGGTTCTTATACCACTTTATTGGTATATGGTTTGGTACGCCCTTGGGGCTCAAACGTGTATTTGTGCTATTACTGTAGATAACTAACTTGTAACGTATGTACTTCGAACTCTAGCCTCATAAAGAGACTAGAGGGGTGTGTTTAGTAATAAATACATATATTTTGAATATATACCTGGTGTGGTCCTCTTTCATTTGGTCACTCAAGAGATTATAGACTGGTAAAACAAGCTGCTTTACATTCCTTCAAGACTTAGCCTGAAGGCTGCTCTCCATAGCTACCACTAGGATAGCTTTCAATAAAGGTTGTCTTTAACCTATCTCCAATAAGGGGTT
Source organism: Calotriton arnoldi (assembly GCA_963921515.1). Classification (NCBI taxonomy): domain Eukaryota; kingdom Metazoa; phylum Chordata; class Amphibia; order Caudata; family Salamandridae; genus Calotriton; species Calotriton arnoldi. Next base: position 1,343,545 of record CAWUFW010004840.1, read on the forward strand.
GTTTGGACTGGTGCAAGGTGCCCACTATAATTAGTGGACAGCATATGCCAGGCCAACTTCTCACAGTTGCTACATCAAATGTTCTTGCCTGTCTGTTTTCTACAAAACTAAAATTAGTATTGTGAAGTATTATAAGTATTATGTTATTTAAAATTAGTTTTAGATAACACTCCATGTAGCTTTAGCGCTTTTTAGATAATAGGAGGGTTACTCATGGTCAGAAACGGTAAGCAACCATCTATTGATGCTTTAGGGAGAAGGTGTTGCCAGGCCCTGCTAGACCTCCTTATCTGTCTAGCTTGGACCTCCGGCGAGGCACAACTCTTCTGGATCCCGGATCTCTGCTGCAGCTGCTGCTCATGTGAAGCCCTGCCTCACTCTGCCTGCCTGCTCTTGCTGTCTTTCTCTTTTTTTTCACACCTCTTTAACTCTCTTTTTGCCTTTTTATCTTTGTGTGTCTTAGTACCTTTGAGTGCTCATTTACTCCTTTTTTCCAATGCTCTAAGCACCACTGCAAGCATCTCGAGCGTCGTTGGAGACTCACCTACATAAACAGTGACAAACAGACTTATAAATCAGCCCTCCAACATTACTGCAATCAACAGAAAACCACCAAGAGTGAAGCTCTATCAGCATGGTTGGAGAGCAGTGCCAACAGTGCCGAAGAGCTCTTCCCCATTGCAAAAGAATTCAACACACCAGCAGCCATTTTCACCATCATCATCCCCTCTCAGTAACTCTGCTACCTGCTTGCGCTTCTCTTTCATGACAAGATTAACACCATCTACGACCACTTTGAACCCCAACCAAAATATTCCATCCTGATAGCCCCAATCAGGGACAATGACAACTTCCAAGGAACCGCCCTGACCTGTTGGCCCACTATCACGCTTGAGGACACCACAACTGTCATAAGATCCATCCTCTTGGGTGCCCGATAGGACCCTTGCCCACACTTAGCCTTCACTAGAGAACTCAACCTCGATTCTCAATGACTACCTTGTCACAGCTACCTTCCTTGATCCATAGAAACACCTGATAATCCTGCCTTTTGCAAAGAAACCTACAGCAGACCAGTCCTTGACAGCCAACTACAGGCCCATTTCACTGCCTCCTTTCCCAGCAAATGTCCTGGAGAAACTGATCAAAAAGAGATTAGTTACTCATCTAGATGCCAAACACCTCCTCGACCTATCCCAATCTCGCTTCAGACCAGATCACAGCATAGAAACCACCCTAATCACTGCAACTGACAACATCAGAACTATCTTGGACCAAGGCTACACAGCAGCCATCATCCTCCTTGAACTCTCTTTAGCATTTGACACCATCTCCCATCATATCCTCATCCAGCCCCTCCACCAGTCAGACGTGGGATGGCCCTCCAATAGATCAGCTCATACCTCACAGGACATACACAGAACATCTGCTGTCCTCCCTACACCCCAGAACCCACAGAGTTGGTGGACGGAATCCCACAGGGTTCCTTATTCAGCCCCATGCTCTTAGATATCTACATGGCCCCACTTGCCAGCATCGATAAAACCATCAGAATTCACATCATCTCTTATGCTGATCTTAATCAACTCATTCTGTCACTCACCACAGACACCGTCAACACCTAAGCCAAGTTGACAGAGTGCATGTCAGAAGTCGCCTGCTGAAAAAAGTCCAACGGCCTCAAACTCAACTCTCACAAGACAGAAGTAGTATAGTTTGGAAAAGACCCTACGCTTTGGTCCTTAGCCTCAACCTTGCTCATCAGTGCCCGGATACCCTCCCTAACGAGATGCGTGCAGGAGCAGAAAAAAGCAGCAAGAGATGACCATTGGACCACCAGGGCAATGCAATGGCATGCTTTGTGTTCAGTCTTTTTCTGAACTTCTCCAAGGTCACTTTTTGGTGAAGAAGGATGGGAAGAAATTGCCAGAAGGAAGATCCTTCAAGCTGTTGGGCTATAGTATCAAAGACTTGATTCTTGCCTGGTTGGTTTCAAGTTTCTTCTTGGTAGCAAACTTTAAGTATCCAAATGCTTGGTAAGGAACCATTTATTTGGAGACATAATTAGGCATCTGATTTCATAGGGTCTTGTGCCTGAAGCAATGTATCTTTTAGTTGACCCTTTCACCCACTGGAAGCTGATGGAGAGCCGTTAGTGCAGGATTAATGTGCTGTTTCTGTCTCAGGCCTAGGATGCGGTGGGCTGCATGAGCCACCTATGAAAATCTGTATAAAGGTCTGTGATCTTCTTGCATTCTCCTGATTCATTGGAAACACCGATGTGACTCTGAGTGTCATCGTCATTCATGTGGGAAACCAAGCCTATGGATGGCGAGGGCAATCACCTAAACATTGAATAATGTTGTAACAAAATTAAACCTTGCAGAAACTTCACGAGTGATGTTAATCTGAATGGGGTTGCAGGAACTGAGTTTAACTTGCTGGGCATTGGTGGTGTCAACGGGAGCACATAATTAAAAGGCAATTCCTCTATCACCTAAAATCAATGAGATAAAGCTGATGAGAACAATCATGTCAAACAGTCCTGAGCCCGTATTATAAATTGTGCCTTGGGGGGACAACGGTATTACAAAAGGGTCCGCAGACGCTTGTGCGCCCCTTTCTGTAATACAGATTGTGCTGGGACACATGTAGCACCAATGCTATCATGAGAGGGTGTTCCCTCATCTGCATGGGGGCGTGGCCCCATGCAAATGAGGGAATCACTTTGCCTCACGCATGCAGCAAATTATCGACTTGGGCAGAGACGCAAACATGCCTTTAAGAGGCACACTGAAAGTGCTCTACAAAAAGGCGGTGTACTTTCAGTGCACCTCCTAAAGGCAGCCCATGGACACCCCAGACATCCCTCTGCAGGCAGGTGCAGTCAATCACTGCACCCGCCTGCAGGGGGATCTCTAATCCCCCTTAAAGGTACAGGCTCAGTGAAACACGGAACAGCTTTCAAGAAGCTGCTCCATATTTCACTTGAATGCACTGCCCCCAGGGCATTGCGCGTTCGCGTCTGCCATGGGGCAGTGCATTCATTCTAATACGGCGCACTTTCCTAGTTAGTACAGCTGTTATGCATGTTTTCTAATGAAAATCATTCATCTTGTGATAAAAAGCTGAAAGTTGGTACAGAAATTAGTCTTTGTAATAGTAATCATAACAGAGCAAGCCCCCAAGTGGATCTTGCCTATGACTTCATATAGTCTAATTGAAATCCAAGCCGGCCGACAAATATCAAAAAATCATTTTAAATCTTCCGATTTGCATCGAATTTGACGCAAAAGTTCATGTGTACACGTCAGTGCATGTCATTTGCATGCCCACGTTGGATCTAGCCTGTGACGTCATAAATATGAAATATTATAAAATATAAAAGCGAGATTCATTGTTGTTGTTGCATCTCCTTTCATGTATGAGGAATAGTGAAGTGCCAAGCCACAGGTGGTTTGAGTTTATTAGTGATATACCATACAGTCTCATAAATTGTTTTTGCGATGCTGATTCTGTCTCCTGTAATTCTCTGCAGAAACTTCAGGCCTGATTCTCTATGGTAAGTTACACTTAACGAGTAAGTTTACACTTTCAGTAAGGTTACTACTTTAGGTATTCACAACTTCAGAGTGTAAACTTACTATAAAAGTGTAGGAAACATGTCTCCCCCTTCAGAATAAAGCAATTGGCTTACTCTTGTGTAGGTGGATGAGGTCCCTTCCTGACCCAACCAAAACTCCTTTTACTCCTCTCAAAGCCCATCCCCTTTAGTATTAAGTCTGCCTCTTTTAGCACCCACTCCCATCTCTCCCTTCCACATTAACTAATAAAATCAATATTTAAATGTGCGGAGACTCCGAAGTCGGAGCAGAGAACCCGGCACACATAAGTATAGTCAAAATGTACATTTTGTAGGACGCATTATAGTACTCTCTGTAGTACTATAAAACGTACTACAAAGTGCAGTTTGAGAATCAGGCCCACAGTGATATAATGTTGTTGTATGCATAGGGGCTTTGTCTCTGGATATGGTGCGAGGTGTATTCTTTATGGGTGCAATATGGGTCGTAAAGAGGGATAGATGGTTTTTGACGGTGTCCTTGCGGAATATGAGTCTCCGTACATAGTCCAAGTCATTGTCATCACCAAGTGCAATTCTTTGTCTGAACCTTATCTTGGAGTATGCTGTCGTCTTTCTACTGAGGCATAGATGAGTATGCACAGGACACACAGCTGCATTTATATGAGACCGAGATCTTTTCGCATGTTGTCTGCTCCACTATAGCGATGGCACATAGCTTTGAAAGGTTTTGGTATGGTTGTTGACGCTATCAGCTTTGTCTTTATGGTGTTTGAACTTGCGAGGTGCATAGCATCCTGAAGTTTATTGCACATTGTGTTGCCTTTGTGTGTGGTTTGATCCAATTTAAATGTTAGATGTGAATGTGCGGTTCTTTGATCCGGATTTCAGGTCATTTTGTTAATCTCTTCACTTCAGTTTATTATATGTCAACGGGTTGCTAATTACAGAACAATGGGCCAGATGCATCAAGCATTTTTCTGCTCGCAAACGGGCCGATTCGCAGAATCGGCCAATTTGCAATCGCAAAAAATGCTTTTGCGATGCATCAAACCCAATTTTGCGATTCGGTAACCTGTTACCGAATCGCAAAATGGGTTTGCGATATGCTATTCGGAAGGGGCGTGTTTAGGGCATCCCGTCCTAATACCGAATCGCATCGGTATGCATGAATGTTTTGCGACCGAAATGCGGTCGCAAAACATTCGCATTTTACCACCTACTTCAAGTAGGTGGTAACCAATTCGCAAATGGAAAGGGGTCCGCAAGGGACCCCTTCCCTTTGTGAATGTCAGCAAATGCATTTTCTCAGAGCAGGCAGTGATCCCACGGACCACTGCCTGCTCTTAGAAAAATGAAAGGAAAAGTTTTCATTTTCTCTTTTGTAAAGCATCCCGTTTTCCTTTAAGGAAAACGGGCTGCTTTACAAAAAAAGATTGCTTTATTAAAAAGCAATCATGGACATGGTGGTCTGCTGACCCCAGCAGGCCACCATCCTCGTGATTTTTGCGATTCCTAGGGGGTCGCAAATTGCGACCTACCTCATTAATATTCATGAGGTAGGTCATTTGCGACCCCTTAGGAATCTCAGAAAGTGTTAAACACACTTTCATGCATTCCGTTTTGCGATTCCCTAATTGCGAATCGCAAAGATTCGCAATTAGGGAATCGCAAAATATTTTTTTGATGCATCTGGCCTTTGGTCTTCTGTTTTGGCAGGGAATATGTGATCTCCAAGCTGTTTTCTGTTTGTCTAAGGTCAAGTCTTCTCTCAGTGGAACGAGAGAACATCAAAGGCCAAGGACAAGCTGGTGTCACTCACAAAATACTCACAATGCCAAATAAACCACAACGAGCAACATTATTGCAATAAAAAATACTTTATTACGAAGTTCGATAAAAATAAACATTGTGTTGGTCACATTCTCTTTCTAGAAAGTTAGAAAACAAACATTTTCACCTTGTGGTTAAACCATCATTCATTCTGCGCAAAAAAAGCTGGCTTTTTTTAATTTTTGCTGCTAACAAATTATGTAGTCTAACAGAGCCCAGTAGATGTCCAATGACAACAGAGTTGACATTCTCACAAGGTTAAATAAGCCACAAAGGTACTGCAAAACAATCAAACAATCCAGCCTTGGCAGCATTGCTATGTGCAGGAGAGAAAGGAGGGTCAAAGTTGATAAGTGACATTAATAGGACCCTAACTGTAAAGATGTACTTAGACAAAAGCAGGTTTCATAGTAACGCTTTATTCTCAGTAAAACCCTGACACCGTACAGAGGGTTGCTGCCAGTTCACATACCAACCATCAACTGCAGTGCCAACACCCCAGACCCGTGTCTATGCCCAAGGTTCTAATTGTAATGAACATACATCACATAACCTTGGGCATAGATATACGGTGTCTCGAGACAGATTAATAAAGTAAACACAACACATCTCCTTTTTTTCCAAAAGAAAACATTACTATTTCCTCCGAAACACAACATTGCATTCACTGGAAAATATTACACATATTTCACAGAAGTTACAAAGAAGAGTTACAAGAAATATGTACCTTGAAAAAGAAACAACCTGATACAAAATCTATAAAACCCATTACCATATGTATATATAATGATAAAACATTATACGCCATGTTTAGTTTGTAACAGAAACGATGTCAGGAACAAGGCACACCTTGGAAAACATACCTTGCAATTCACAAACAAAATCACGCAACCTGGCAGGTCTTTACACTTGCCTACCACATTTACTAACTTTGTTCTCTACTTGTGGGTTTTCGACTGTATGTCGACCTTCCTCATTCAAAACATCCTGTCCAACATAATCATCACCAGAATGTTGCATACCTCCTACTCCATATCTTTGCACCCCCTGTCCCTCTGATTCCTCACTGGTAAACTCCTCAATTACTCTTTCATCCTTGTGCTCATTCTCTGTCAGCCAATTAAACTTGTGGTTATCCAACAACCTATGGTGGTGTGACAACCTCTGATGAGACCTCTCTTCCTCCTTACATAACGACAAGGCGGATAAATCTACCACCATAGGTTCTGAAAAATGTCTCTGGCTTTTCTTCAGAATACCACTCCTTTTCACTCTAACTCTATCACCTATTTTGATGTTTGCAGGTTTGCATCTATGTTTGAAATCATAATATTTCTAACATATATGCAGTGCATTTTCAAGCTTTGTTTCTCCTTCCCTGGTGACCAATTGACTTTCTTTGGTGTGACCATCCATCCAACATTATCCTTAGTGATGGGAGTTCTGCCCCTCATGATCACAAAAGGGCTAAGGCCAGTTGATTCACACGGGGTGATGCGGTAAGCCCACACACTATGTACCAACTCATTCCAAATCATTATTGTTAGCCAGTTGCACAATAACTTTAATAATGCGATTAAACCTTTCCACTGCACCATTTCCAGCCGGGTGGTACAGTGAAGTGGTCTTGTGCATAATTCCATTATGTTTCATAAACTTCTTGAACACATCTGAGATGAATTGGGGACCGTTATCACTCACAATGCCTTTAGGTAAACCTTCCATCAAGAATAATTTTGGTAGGAAACATATAATAGTACTTGCTTCAGCTCTACGTACCACTTCCACCTCTGGCCATTTGGAAAAATGGTCTCCAAGTACTGTGAGATACATCTTTTCACCATTCTCCCATATTGGCCCTGCAATATCAATGCCTAACCTCAACCAGGGCATAATAAGACTGATAATGGGGTGTAGAGGTGGTCTAAAAGTATTATGAGATTTGTCCGATTTTGCACACGGTAGACAATCCCTGATCCTCCTTTCAATTCCTAGATCCGAACCTGGCAATCAGTACAAACTTTTTACCCTGCTTTTAGTTTTCCCTATTCCTAAATGTCCCTCATAACATATGTCTGAAATCTTGCACCTAAGAAATTCAGGAGGTATTACTTTTCCATTCTTCAACACTAGTTCTCTGTCTAAAGACAATTTGTGCCTCAATTCCCAAAAAGTACGAAATTCCTTCGGAATAAATTTTTTTCAGGCCAACCATTCTTGATTCTCTGCCCAACCTTGCACAATTTAGCATCCGCATTCTGGGCTATGGTCCACTCCTCTTGTGAGATACAGGGGACTTCCTCCAAAATATTTGCAACGCAAAACGTTTTCAAATCTGTCTCCCCTCCTTCCAAAACATGTAACTGCATGCGACTAAAAAAAACTGCGGCAACATTCTTAACCCAAGGGAAATATTTGACCTCATAATTAAAGTCCATTAATCTAACAGACATGCGTGCCAAACGGGGAGAAGCACTATGCAATCCTTTTGTGGTTAAGATTTTCATGAGAGGGTATATGATAACTCCTAAGGGTAATTTTGTACCCTCAAATGTGCTGTCTGATGTACTCTAGACCCCAAACGCAAGCCAAAGCTTCCCACTCTATAACTGAGTACTTCTCCTCAGTGGGTGTTATAGATCGGGATGCAAAAGCAATGGTTCTCTCACAACCTTTCAAATCCATTTGTGTTAACACTGCACACATACCTCTACCACTTTCATCCATGGTCACAACACTATGTAAGGTAAGATCAAAACCTTGCAGGGGTGGTGCATCATAAATGTCTTCTTTGATATCTAAAAATGCCTTTTCACAATCGTCAGTCCAATTAAATGTATTCTTCACTTTTAGTAGTTGTCCTGCACAAACTTTGCATAAAACTCCACCAGATCCTAAAAGCACCCTTACTTCATCCTTACTTTTAGGAGAGGGGGCATCTTTTATGGCAGCCAATAACTCTTTTTTAGGTTTAATACTTTCTCCAGTAATTTCATGCCCAAGGTAAGTAACTTTACTCACCGCAAATTTACATTTGCCAATTTCAGAAGTAAGCACCTTATCTTCAAGGATCTTCGTGACCCTTGCCAACTTAACATCATGCTCCTTTTTACTCTTCCCCATCACCATGATGTCATCCTGAAAAATGTATAAATCCAACATATCTTTGAAAATCCCCTGCATCAATCTCTGAAACATAGCCGCAGCTGAGGCTGACCCAAATGGTACCCTCTTAAACCTGAAGCACCCAAATGGTGTCACAAATGTGGTAAGAGATTTACTGTTGGGATGTAGCGCTACTTGATGATATGCCGCAGTGAGGTCAATGGTGGAAAACCATTTGATTCCACTGGTACATGACAACATCTCACTTATTTTTGGCAAAGAGAATTGATCAATAAGGATGTTCTTGTTAAGCTCTCGGAGGTCGACACATAAACTGAGTTTTCCATTGGCTTTCTTGGCAATGAATAAGGGTGCCACCCACTCAGCCGACTCCACTGGTTTGATTATGCCTGTTATTTCTATTATAGAAGTTCAACTTCCACCTCCCCTTTAATAGAGAAAGGAATGTTTCCAACCTTGTGCACACACAGCACAGCACCTGATTTTAGTTGTATTTTATGTAGGAAACCTCTAAGCTTCCCAGTAGTACCCGAAAAAACATTAGAATATTTTCTGTCTATGCTGCTATTAAAGTCTTCTTCAAGCTGTAATGACAAAACTGGTTCTGGAGGACGATTGGGATTTAACCAAATACCCAATTCACCCTGATCTATCCAGCCTAAAACAGAAGGCCCCAAAACTGAAACGTACAGCTTCTCATAAGTTTCTCTTTCTTTGAAATGTAAGCATAGTTCTCTAAAAACAAGCATGTTTATCGGTTAACCAGTAAATGTTTTGGGAGATATGTCAGGTTTATTCCAAAACATTTAGTAGTGGCACAAACTTACTTTGCCAAACCTCCTAGTTAACTAAAGAACAGGGCGATCCTGAGTCTGCCACAATGGAGATGTCCAGACCTCCAATAGACATCTCGCAAACAGGCTTCTTCCTCTTACCCTGTACACTTAAGATATCCTCATCTACATGTAACACAAATCAATTCATGTCTTCCTCATCAGAAGAAGTAGATTCACAGTCATTAACTAGATCTACATATTTTACCTTTACATCTTTTTTCACTTTCCTTTGGCACATTTTGAAAAAATTACCTATAATCCCACATTTGGAACATTTCTGCTTGCTTGCAGGACAATTTATGTTGTTAGCCAAATGGCACTTGCTACCACACCTGAAACATTTTTTTCCAAGCAACACCTTGGATTTAGTTGCACAGACCATTCTGTCAGTATTTGACTTTTTCGAAGGTGTGTGGGACATGTTCTTAACATTTTTAACCCTGGCTAACACCAAACCCTCATCTTTGATAGATTTTGTTTTTTCTTCTGATAAAACAGCTTTAGCACACCTCCCCGTAACTCAGCGCTCTTGACAATATCAATAACCTCTTGGAGTAAGGATTCTACCTTTGCCCAAAGCTTGTCTCGAGTATTGGGGTTATCTGCCTGCATAACAATCTGATCACGAATCAACTCATCGTTGAACGTACCAAAAAAACAAGCAAGTGAGTGCTAAATTTTTGAGTGCGGCAACAGAATCCTCAGCAGATTCCTCTTTTGCTTGCTTCCTGTGGAAAGAACTTAAATCTATCAACAGCAACACAAACCTGGGCTTGAAGTAGTTAGTTAGATCCTCCAAGGCATTCACATATGCATCACCTTGACCAGACTGTCTAGTTTTTTGTTGATTCAGTTATAGATTTGCATGCCTTGCACACCAATTTTCTTTTTTCTATCCGGTGTAAGATTATCTTCATCTTCAAAAGTAGAAATCTAATTTTCAAAATACTTAAGCCATTCCTCCCACTTGAGTGATGATTCCCCCGAAGTAGGTATAAATGGCTGCAGAGGAGACAAATTCCAAATATTCCCTGGAGCCTTTCTATTGCAATAGTAAGTTTTAAACTTCACAAAATAAAGAGGGAAAAGAAAAAAAAATAACTACACAAAAACAATACAATGCAAAGGTGATCAATACTGTTGAAAAATATATGCTCAAGGAAATATTTCAGATTCCACTACCCACAGAAGTATTTCTAAATAGGTTCTAAAATCTCAGTACCAATCAAGAAGTGTTCACGTCACTATATAAACAGGGTGCGCAGGATAATGATGAAAGCGTGCTTATCACTCTGGTTTCAGATAAGCACCAACACTTGTAAGTGTGCGCACATGTAATTGAAGAAAAACAGAATGCACAGAATAAACACGGAAGTGTGAACAGCACTGTAGATTAAAATACACACATAACCCTTGGAACCAATGAAAGTGTGTGCATCACTGAGCAGGTTGACGCACAATCAAAAATGCTTTTAGTGTGCGCATCACTTAAATGCTAAATTCCGGCAAAAAACACTTTACTTCATAATATAAATTCTACCTTTACATGTGCACAGCACCGATATGGAAATGCTGCTCCGATGGTGGATCTGTTCACACGGACGTGCAAGTAAGTGAGCGCATCACTGTGAACAAAATACGTGAACACGATAAGAGCTGAGCAAATAACGTTGCTAACACAAACCTGTGTAACTTTAATTGGCTGCTATTCCTCAAAATGGCACCGACGTAAGGCAAGTTGACCCATTCCAAAATGGCAGACTGCGTGTACAACGTCCCGAACGTGCCGACTAGCATTTTAGTGATACAAGCAGGCCAGGCAGCTTTCTTGGAGTGGCATCTATGCAAGCATTCCAAGGCCGCATCTGCCAAGGAAGATGGTACCAAAATCAGTACTTACAGGTTATGTGCCTGCTGTCCCCAGAAACCACACACAGGAAATGGAAGAGAATAAATTGTAGGCAAAGACTTCACTGCAGACGAATACTGCACTGTCTTCTTACACGATGAGCCACTCTCTAGACGCGCAGTTTCAACAAGGTGTCAGGGCACAGGAAAAATCGTCGCCAACTTTGTAAAGATGTACTGAAACAAAAGCAGGTTTCGTAGTAATGCTTTATTCACAGAAAAAACCCTGACACCGTACAGAGGGTTCCTGCTGTTCCATTGTGCACCAGGCGATACACAAACTTAGGGGCATAGTAAGAAGACGCACAGATAGCTGACGCACACAGACACCACCTTTGCTCGTGTGGTCACTGAACCCGGAGCCCCGGGTTCCGGTTCCATTTATTCAAAGAAGGCCACTCCCACTCCTGACCGTTACCTAGGAGAAGGGCAGTGGCCAAACATAACATTCCTCCTATATTTTAACTAGAAAACATTAACAAAACAAAAAGAAAAGAAACAAGAATGCGAGAAAACAGGAAAGAAAAACGAGAAAGAAACAACAGGAAAAAAAGAAAAACTTTGAAAAGAAAAACAAAACAAAATATAATAAAAAGAGAACAACCCCAAAAACACTGATATAGACTTAGATCAACACAAAGTCTTTCAAACGAGAGGAAACTGCAGGGTATGGTCAGAGATGGTATCTCCCGTTCCTGCACTGTCTATCGTTCTCCAGGCCATCATCTCCGCCAGCCCCTTGTGGGTGCTGAGAATTATTAGCGATAACAGTCTCAGAAACCCCAGCAGGATCCACGCCCAGTATCCCAGGTGACAAGACTTCATCACTAGTGGTTCCCGGCAAGATATAGATGTCATCAGATTCCACCCCTCCATCCGTCATGTTGGAGGGTACCTCCGCCCCTGGGCTCCTTGGGCTCCTTGGACTCCTATACTCCTTGAAACAAGATACATTCCGGGTGATGATCTCTCCAGCCCTCCCGGCCGTAATCATTGTCCCTTTTACAGCCTGAATTACCCAAGGGTCTATCTCAAAAGGGAGCGTGAATTTCCCACATGGATGGCGGTTCTTCACCATGACTGTATCACCAACAGCAAAGAATTTAGTCTTGGCTCCACGGATCATAGACATGTGGTCATTCTTGACCTGCCGTTGCCTCAACTTCATCGCAACACTTTCTTGTAAATGTGACAATGGTATCACTTGAGGTAAGATATCACCCAACTCTCGGTTAATACAAAAAGAGACCGGACTTACCTGCGTTGTTGAATGGGGTGTAAGCCGATATTCTCTCAGGAAAGTGTACAAACCACACTCTATGTTCTGGCCATGGGCTAGTGCAATCTGAAGAACTTTATTTAGAGTGCGCATGAAGCGCTCCGCCTCCCCATTAGCTTGAGGCCAGCGCGGGGTGATTTTTCAATGATGAACACCCCAGGACAGTAAGTAATCGGAGAGCTCAAGGCAGGAATATGGAGGACCATTATCTGTACGTAATTCTTTGAAGAGTCAGTGCTGTCTGTGGATGCTAGTCCTACTGGCCTTGGTGCCGTGCTGTCACAGAAGCAGGAAGGTGGAGAGTGGGCACCTGTAGCCCATGCGAGCCGGGCTCTTACAGATACCGAGCAACGTTACTCGCATATTGAGAAGGAGGCGATAGCCATTCACTGGGGCTGTCGCCATTTCCATCTATATCTTTATGGACAGCCATTTATGGTCCATACAGACCACAAGCCGTTGATTCCGCTTTTCATGGGACGTTCTTCGAAGACCCCACCCAGGATCGAAAAATGGATTCTGCAGCTACAGGGGTATCAGTTTCAAGTTATCTATCGCCCAGGGGCGCACAACCCTGCCGATTTTCTGTCCAGGCATGCTAGTCCGGCCACGGCAGAGGAGGAGTTTGCGGCGGACGAGGTGGAAGCATACGTCAGGCTGGTGGTGGAGCGATCATGCCCGTGGCCCATCTCCTTGGAGGAGATTATGAGTGCCACGTCTGGGTATGAATGCTTGCAATTGGCCATTGCGGCAGTGACTTCAGGGAGATGGCACTTGCTGCTGGAGAATTTATCTTGTAGGACCGAAGAGGCACGTGCAGCTTTGCGAGCGTTACACAACGTTTGTGTGGAACTGACTGTGTCTCCAGATGGTTGCCTCATGAGAGGATCTCGTCTAGTGATTCCTAGGACATTACAGCAGCGTGTGGTTGATCTCGCGCACATAGTCCATCAGGGAGTGGTGAAAACTAAAGCTCGTCTACGCTGTAAGGTGTGGTTTCCTGATCGCGACAATATTGTAGAGCGGACTGTTCGACAGTGCCTTTTGTGTCAAGCAACTGGTCCAGCAGAACCTCCTGCTCCAATCATCACAGAAGAAATGCCATCTCATCCCTGGTATAGAGTTAGTGCTGATTTCGGATGTCTCCCAGATGGAAGGCATATGTTGACTGTTATTGATGACTTTTCGAAATATCGTGAGGTTGAAATCCTGGATTCAATAACGGCAAGTAACACCATACCATGGCTGGAGAAGATAATGGCCACACACAGACACCTCCATGGGGGGCAGGCAGTTTCTCGGTATCTGTCAGAGCCCAACTCGCATAGACTACAGGTGCCCACTCTCCACCTTCCTGCTTCTGTGACAGCATGGCACCAAGGCCAGTATGACTAGCATCCACAGACAGTTTGGACTCTCGGGACGAATCAAAGTATACTAGAGTGGTATCAGTAGAGCATGCTTGCTTGGTATCCTGAAAAGCTTGGTCTTGGGCCAACCCCCAGTCCCAGCTGACAGTTCTCTCAAAGGGGCAGTGAGATCCGTAACATTTTGAATAAAACGTCCACAATAGGGGACCATGCCTAAAAAACTCCTTACGCCGGTCACTGATGTGGGAGCAGGTACCACCTGAATGGCAAGGACTTTAGACAGATCTGGTAATACTCCATGCTGGGTGAAACGGTATCCAAAAAATGCAATCTCCCTCTTAAGGAACGCACATTTTTCTCGGTGGAGAGTAAGGCCACACTCCTGTAAATGCTGGAAAGTATCTCTCAAACAATCCATATGTTCTTCCAACGTGGGGGCATGCACAAGAATGTCATCGCTGGCATTGAGGACACCCTTGAGGCCGGCCAGCACCCCTGGGATGGTATCTTGGAAGACTTCGGCGGCACTGGACACTCCAAAGCTAAGGCGTTTGTACCTCCGAAGACCGACATGCGTTGAGAGTGTGGTAATGGCTCTTGACTCTGGTTCCAGAAGCAGTTGATGGTATCCTGCTCGCAGATCAATTTTAGAAAACCATTTAGAGCCACTCACCTCAGCCACAATGTCGTCAACGGTGGGGGTCAAATGACGTTCTCTTTTGATTGCATGGTTGGACAGCTGCATATCCACGCAAATGCATACCTCGCCCGGTTGTTTGGGCTTCCGGGCCACAACGATGGGAGACACCCAGGGAGTTGGGCCGTCAACCCGTTCAATGATGTCTGCCTGCTCAAGCTTCCTCAAATCCTCTTCCACTTGCGACCTCTGATGAAACGCCACTCTTCTATGCTTGAGGGCCACTGGCTGAATGGAGTGATCAATATGAAGATGGACCATATGGTTCTTAAGGCATCCTATGCCCTCAAACAGCAAAGCAAAATCCTCCACCAAGGAATCCACGCTTACTTGATGAATAGCAAATGTGAAGGCCACTAAATGCAGGTGTTCCGCCGTTCGACAGCTTAACAGCATCCCCTCTCCCTCCTGGGTGACATATATTTTAGTTCGAGTAGAACAGGAATCATGGGAGATATTAGTGGTAAATACTCCAGCCAACGAAAGAGGAGTGATGCATCCATATGCAAACACCTGTGTGGTTGTACGTCGTAGAACCGGTTGTTTGGGAAGAGTCTGCAATAGGGAGCGCACCATGATGTTTATGGATGCCCCGGTGTCAATCAGTGCGGGGACCGGGTGCCCAGCGATCAGTACATTGCTCTTCGGGATCCCCCTCCCTAGACCCCCACCTGGCTGCATGGCGTGAATAACATGGACAGTACCCTCCACATCGTCATCATCAGTGTCCCCACCATCTTCCATAGAGAAAGGAGTGTTCAAGACGTTAATATGCTTAGGTCGCTGTCCCTGCTGTGCCTCTCGTGCAGCAGAACAACACACCCTTGCGAAAGGATGAAGTTTATCGCAGGCGGAACACTTTTTTCTCTGAGCGGGACACGGCCCTTGATGAGGAAAAGGCCCACCACAACCATAGCATAGTCTATTAGAGGTATGCGACTTGCCGCACACCGACCTCTTATCAGACGTTTCAGACACAACAGCGTTGACCGGTTCCATCTTCACTTGACGCTGTAATGCAGCTTCCATATGTGCCGCCCGCACCTTGGACAACTCCTTTGACCTTCCCATTGTCAGCATATGCGCCATCGCCATATCCAGGACTTGGAGTATATGCTCCCTCAACTTGGCAGACGAACACCCCAGAATGAATTACACACGTATCTCATCATTGATATCCGGCAGTGTACACGTACTCGCCAGCTCTCGGAGCCGAGCATAGAAACCATCTACAGACTCCTCTGGGAACTCTCTCGCCTGTCGCAATAGGAAGCGTTCATATTCAGGGTTAGTAAGATGTCCAAAATGGGCGGTCAGGGCAGCCTTCAATGTAGCGTAGGTATGCGGCGGTCTAGCTTCCACCACTGACTTCTCAAGCTTGTGCAATGCAGCACCACCCAGATGTAACAACATGGGGCGTTGGCGTTCTGCTGGTAGTCCCACCGCCGCAAAGAAAGTCTCAAGGCACTCTAACCAGTCCCTCCAATTAGCCGCCTGTGCCGATGGTGGACCATCAAGTAGGAACGGTTCAACGGGTGGCACAGTAGACATTCCCAATACAAACAGGTGCAACAGGGTAGTCCTAACCCCCGGGCCCCAACTATAGGAAACTCGCCCTACACAAGGATGCAAATTTCCGTCCTACTGAGTCCAGCAAAAACCCATACTAAAACAGCTCCCCAGCCCAAAGATGCACAGTTCTGTTACACTGAGTCCAGCAAGAGTCACACAACACCTCGTAGGTATGAGCACAGTTTTGTACCTGATTCCCTTCTGTGCGTCTTAGTTGTTCTCCCAAATCCTCGCGTTTCCAGCAGCAGTGTACGGGAAATGACCACAATCAAAAACCACTCGACCTCCGTGGCCGCAGGCAAAACAAAGTCGCTGGGATGCAATGGCCCCGCCCTGCAACCAATGATGCAGGGCGGAGCCAACCCCTCGCGACCTCTACCACGGAAGTCACCACTCCTGCGGTGCAGAAGCGGGTGAACCCCAGATCACAGGCAGTCACTCCTGGTCCAACGCTGCACACATCGTTCCACGGCCGCCTCACCCCCGCAGCAGATGAAAAGCAGCAGCTCCAGGCAGGAAAACCAGGTAACGGTCAGGAGCCACATCCACAGACCACAAGTACCGGGGGGCAGGCACGAACCTAAAGGCGATCCCACCTTCGTCGCCAGTGTTCCATTGTGCACCAGGCGATATATAGACTTAGGGGTGTAGTAAGAAGATGCACTGATAGCTGACACACACAGACACCACCTTTGCTCGTGCGGTCACCGAACCCAGAGCACCGGGTTCCGGTTCTATTTATTCAAACATTCAAAGAAGGCCACTCCCACTCCTGACCGTTACCTAGGAGAAGGGTAGTGGCCAAACATAACAGCTGCCAGTTCGCATGCCAACCGTCAACTGCCAGACCTGTGCCTATGTCCAAGGTTCTAATTGGAATGAACATACATCACAAAGCCTTGGGCATAGGGATACGGAGTCACGAGACAGGTTAATAAAGTAAACACAACACTGACCACCAACGTTTTCTTAGAGCTGAGACTCACCTCTACAAGAAATATCTGAAGCTGGCCTATAACCGTGCAGGATGATCTCGAAAACAGTTGAAACACCTTAAGTTCTTCTGAAATGTAAAAGGAAAATATTTGGCTACACTAGCATGACAGTAAAAAAAAAAAATGGTTTGAGGTAACAGATGTGGAAGCTTTCCAAAACATTGTGGTGGGAAGGTTTGAAAACATCTCATATCAGTTACTTTCATCTTTGTAGGTTCAGATAAACTGGTGGCACTTTGGGGCATATTTACGTTCCCTGGCGCATCCCTGCATATCAGCAGGGATGCGCCAGGGAAAATGCGTCACGCAAGTTTACCCTTGCGCCACGTCCGATGCGCCGCATTTACAATGCGGCACATCGTGGCGCAGAGATAAGCAGATGCGTGACGCATCTGCCGGCGGAGAGTTGGCGCAGTGCTGAAGTTGTGTCGCAAGCGCGACGCAACTCCAGCACTGTTCCAACCTTCCTATCCCTAACATGGTGCGTCAATCCTTACGCCTGCTTGAAGCAGGCGTAAGGATTTGACGCACCAGCGTCGGAAAAATGACTGCGTGAAATCTTGTAGATTTCACTACGTCACTTTTCCGAGGCGTTCCTGCGCCGGAACGCCCCCCACTGCGCCGGTACGCCCACATGAAACCTGACGCAGGTTTCATGTGGCGCAGGGGTTTACTACGTGACGCATCTCCCTAGATGCGTCACGTTGTAAATATAGCGCAACGCGGCGCATGGTTTGCGTCGCCGCTGCGTCTCATGCGTGACGCAACGGCGGCGCAAAAGTGGCGCAAGGGGCTTGTAAATATGCCCCTAATTTTGTAGGCTCCAGGCGCACTACCTTCCAGCTGGACTTTCGCGTGTGCCACTTTAAACAAGGACCATTCCTTCTTCGTGTAATGCAGCGTTTCCCTAAAAAGGCATAGAAAACTTTAAAGCCGAGAAAGTCGTGCACAATTTGATTTTTCAAATGAAAGCTTCTAAACGCGTCTTTTTTCTCTGTATAGAGATGATCGAAGCTTAGTCAGCAATGTGCCGTAGCCCCCGGGTCAGGACACTGCAACTCAAAACTCTTTCTGACTTGGTTGTAATATGAAACATGTCGAGAGCAGATCTCTAAGTCCAGGCGAAGAAAAAAAGGAGATAAAAGCTGAGTCAGTTGATGTTCGGTTTGTGGAGGTTTTTTTTTGAAGATGAGAGATGTGCCGGAAAGGCTGCCTGTCATGTCTAGTTTGTTAAAAAATATTTCTCTGAGGCGCGCAAACTTGTTCACTCTTGGAATACCAGCAATAGTCTCTGTAAGGCCATGGGTTGGAACACTTGTCGGCTTTATTTAAGTTTGCCGGAGATATTGGCTTGGTCATATGAGAACAGTTATGTTTTGGTGGTATTTCAGTTCCTGGGTCTAAACGCCTTCTGCGGTTTTTGCATTTTTGAGTTGTAAATTGCGCAGTGCTTCATTTTTCCACCATATTGATTCTAATGCGAGTTTAAAAAGATTACCTTATAAGTAATCTTTAAAACATGCAATATGGTGCTAATCACTGATACATTAAAATATCCTGACAGCTTTTGTCGCCGACAAAATAAAACATCATTTATTTATTTCGATCTACAAGGCTGGATCACATCAAGGGAGCACTTTAAGTGTTTGTTTAAGGCGTGGCCCCTGCCACTGTTTTGGCCCACGTGGTGTCTTAATAGTTAAAGAGCTGTAACAGCGAGGTAAATTGTTGCTTCTCAAGAAAAATTTCAAGGAATGTGCTGTTTTTCGTGGGAAATATAGCAGTATTTGTTGATATCTACAAGATATAGAGCAGAGCACAGCACAGTGCAGTACATAACAAAACACAAAGCTAATTATCAACACAACAAAAATATACCAACACACAACACAATATAACCACAACACAACAGAAACCGTGCAATAATGCAACACAAAAAACAATACACAAACCCAACACCTCATAACCACAAGAAAAGGCAATATTGCATGAAACAACACCCATCAAAAACATTGCATCACAAAATAGAAAGCAACATAAAAACACAATGCAACTATGTAGCATAAAAACAAAACAACAAAATATCTGCATAAAGGAACACAACAACACAATAAAAACACTAACATAATACACCACAGCACAAAAGTACCTTTTTACAACAGCATAACAATTCGCCACAAAGCAACACAACAAAACAAAAGCACAAAATGGCACATTTCGGCTTATTTGACTCTGTGGGTTGTCTCTATTAAACCTTTAGAGTGAGTTAATCCAGCCCTCAACAAGGTCCCAGATTATCTAGAAAGTCTTGGATATCCTGTTAAGTGTCAAATATACTGCTTCAAGACGCATGATTAATTTCATTTTTAGGATCCATTCTTCAGATTGTCGTGTAGTTTCTATAAATTTATATAGGATCTGCGCGTTTAGACAACATAAACTGTGGGATCGGTGTCCAGACTGATTCCAGACACCCCCACCGGTTTTGTTCGCCTGTATACCAGCTAGCTCACAGTGCCACTATGAACTCTTCTTACCAAGGAGAGAATAGTTTCTGGCAACTATCGAACATGACAACCCTGTCCCCTCAGGGATCGTGGAAACAGGACAGTACTTTTCGCTCAGTCACTCGTGCTCACTTTGGGGCTCATTATGATGGCGGACGGACATCAGTCCGCCCGCCATCATAACGGCGATGGGACCGACCGTCAGACTTGCGGCGGTCCCACCGGCCCAATTAGGATGCGCCCGCCATACTGGCGGGCGCATCCTGTCCTTTTACCATTGCGGACGGTGCTGCTGGCTGCAGCACCATCCGCAATGGTAAAAGGGCATGCACAGCATTTCCGTGCACCATGTGCAGGCACCACGCGGAATTGCAGGGGGGTACCATGGGTACTCCCCAAGTGCACCCCTCCTCCCCCTCCCAGGGGGCCCGCAACGGGCCCCCAAAACCAATCCCCGCCCCGCCATGGAAAGGCCTTGCAACCACTCACATCCTAATATGGCTGGAGGTGCCTGCTAGGCACCGCCACCATATTAGTGGCCCAGCACCGCCCGGCCGGCAATCGTAACGATTGCCGACCGGCGTAAAAGCAGCAGGCGGACTTTGCGTCCGCCGCGATACCCACCGCCATCATAATATGGCGGGGGTATTTCACGTTACGATGGCGTAACGGTCGCCACCGCCGGCCCAGCGGTGGCGATCGTTACGACATCGTAATGAGCCCCTTTGTCTCAGAGAGATACACAGAATAAACAATGGGGACGTTTTCAATAAGTATTTATTGAACCAGCGTCATTCTAGTGTAAAATACGTGTGCTGCAACAACTATAAGACAGAAACAGATGTATACTGTTATAAGCACCAACAGAGTAAATAGATGGTAGAATTCTAATATAGTGCTAAAACAATGGATATATGCAGGCATATGTATACATGACAGTAATAATGCGTACTCCTACGATGCTAACCCTAACTAGATATACCTAAATGTATCTAGCATGTGTGTAGGTGTATCACAAAGAGCAGGTTTTGAAACTTATAATGACATGTAAATCAGGTTCACCTTCAGATCCTTGCCCCCCAAAAATTATACATCTAGCCCCTCAGGTTTTTGAAGAACAACTCACAAAAATCCTGAACAAAGTGATTAGCACAGGACATATTCCTTCCGAATGGAAGGCGGCATCTAGCCTGCCTTTATTGAAAAAAAGCAATCTCGACCCCAAGGAACCTAGTAGTTATAGGCCCATCTCAAGACTCCCTTTCCCAGCCAAACTACTGGAAAAAGCTCTGAATAACGAATTGATGGCCTGTATTGACAATAATAATTTGCTGGACCCTTCCCAATATTGTTTTAGAAAGGCTCACAGTACAGAAACAGCCTTGCTCAACGCCTCCGAAGAAATAAGGTGGATCATGGGCAGTGGTGGTCAAGCTGTCCTGATCCTACTCGATCCCTCGGCGGCCTTTGATACGGTCAACCACACCATCTTCACCAACCGACTAATGGAGTTGGGAATAAGAGGTGTAGCACTGAATCTACTTAAAGATTTTCTAACTGATAGAACAAATCATGTAACCCTGGGCAATTTCACGTCAAAACAATTCAGCTTGCCATGCGGGGTTCCACAGGGCTTGTCATTGAGCCCTACCCTCTTTAATCTGTATGTCGCCCCCCCCTGATCAAACTGATAAAATCGTTGGGTTTTTCAGTAGTATCATATGCTGATGACACACAAATTGTGGTGTCAATCTCCAAAGATCAGGAAGAAGTGGGTCATAAATTCAGTTCCTGCATGCTCCAAATAGATAATTGGATGAAAACCAATTGCCTAAAATTAAATGCTGGCAACACAGAGGTCCTACTGTTCGGAAATAACAGATCTTTTTGTACGCCAATCTGGTGGCCTCAGATTTTAGGACCACTATCAACTCCAGTTCAGAAAGGAAGGAACTTGGGAGTTATCTTTGATGATAAACTCCACTTTGACCATCAAGTAAAAGCACTCTCTTCATCTGTTTTTTACACACTAAAATTAATCAAAAAGATGTGTCCATACATCCCAAACGATCTACAAAAACAGTTGTTAAATCAATGATCTTGGCCAAGCTGGGCTATGGAAACGCTCTCTTTGGATCACTGACATAATATCCATGACAACAATATCGATCTACCAGAATATTGTGTCAAGAATATCGATGAACAGAATATCGACATCCTATCTCTACAAAGGTAAGTACAAAAATATCAAAACCAAAATATCGTTGTTTAAAATATCGATGTTCAATATATCGTTTTTTTTAAATGTCTCAAAAATAATATAAAATTAATTAAAAAATAAATATAATTAATAAAAACATAGGGGGTCATTAGGATGTCCGCCCGCCATCCCAGTGGTAACGGGACCGGCCGACTGCCATGCGGCAGTCCCGCACCCCTGATTAGGATGCAACCGCCACCCTGGCGGTCGCATTCCGCAGATTAACATTGCGGCGGGTGCTGCTTACAGCAGCACCCGCCGCAATGTCAATTTGACATGTTGTGCATTTCCATGCACAACGTGGCAGGCACTGTGCGGTGCCTGCCACCTTGTGCATGGGAATGGAGGGGGGTACCATGAGTACCCCCCAAGTGCACCCCCCACTCCCCGGGGGCCCGCAACGGGCCCCCAAAGCAATTCCCCACCAGCCTTTCCATGGCGGCATCGCCGCCTTGGAAAGGCCTGTGACCGCACGCATGCTAATATGGATGGCGGTGCCTGCTAGGCACCGCCACCATATCAAGGGCCAATTCCGCCCGGCCGGCAATCGGAATAATAATACCACAACCATATAAAACAGTTAAAAACAGAGAGATTTCAAGGAAGCTTACTGTAACCTATCACATTTCATAAATTAAGTTACAGTAAACTTCCTTGAAATCTCTCTGTTTTTAACTGTTTTATATGGTTGTGGTATTATTATTATAATTTTGTGCACTTTGTATTGTAGAAGACAACTAGTATTGTGATGTTATATTTCTGCTGTAGAACATGGCCATTAGGGGAGGAGTAGTGTAGTTCTAATAGTTAGGACAACATGCATGTTTAGGAGGTGAAAGGAGAAAAAAGTTTATTGGCCCACTAGGGCTGGAATACAAATTAGTAATTATGGCAATGACAAATGGGGCGTTAAGAAAGATACGCCCACTGGGGCTAGATAAAGGGATATAAATACCTTAAGAATACCCATGAATGTACAAAAAATATTGGCTGTTGGAATATTAATATTAAGAATATTCCAATGACGAATTGTATATGCATACAACATAATGTTGACGTACATTACTATTATGAAGTATCAACAGCAGACAATGCAATGTAGATATAATGATATCAATGGTATGTAATTGAAATGTAAAACTACCAGTCTGTCTTCACTTACATTTATTGAGTAGTTCTCACGTGATTCGTCACGAAAAGGTGTTTATCAACTTTATCAAATTGTTGGTGAGCAAGCCTGCTGTGCAGGCGAAACGCGTCCGAAGGCAGCCAACGAATAAAAGAAAATTTTGGCTTGAGACAAGGCGTCGTAATCCTTCCGTTTGTGAGGGGAATTGTTGATTGCGTCTGGACCGTACTTGGGTGGTCCATTAAGATGACGCGCCCTCTGTTTTGGAGCAGCGGCGGGTATACACAAGTACAAATTGTGGAGACATATGTATATATACATAAACCTGTAAGACAAATATAAAAATAAATTATATATATAATAAAATAAAATATTAAAATAAATATTTATCTTTAAAATAACATTTTACACTACATTAACTGAAACAGTAGGGAAAATGTTGGATAGCGTAGGGGATAAAATTACTATTCCCACTCCAGGGAGTGCAACAGTAGGGAAAGTGCTGTTTAGCTGAGAGGAATAATTTACTATTCCCACTCCAGCAAGTGCAACAGTAGGGAAAGTGTTGGATAGCGGAGGGGAATAATTTACTATTCCCACTCCACGGAGTGCAACAGTAGGGAAAGTGTTGGTTAGCGGAGGAGATAAAATTACTATTCCCACTCCAGCAAGTGCAACAGTAGGGAAAGTGTTGGATAGCAGAGGGGAATAATTTACTATTCCCACTCCAGTAAGTGTAACAGTAGGGAAAGTGTTGGTTAGCGGATGGGAATAATTTACTATTCCCACTCCAGGGAGTGCAACAGTAGGGAAAGTGTTTGATAGCGGAGGGGAATAATTTACTATTCCCACTCCAGCAACTGCAACAGTAGGGAAAGTGTTGGATAGCGGAGGGGAATAATTTACTATTCCCACTCCACAGAGTGCAACAGTAAGGAAAGTGTTGGATAGCGTAGGGGCCCAGGTGTGGTCTCTGGTGAGGGTGGAGTTAAGTTGCTCGTCGGTAACCTTGCTCCAGTTCCTTCGAGGTGGGCGTGGGGCTGGTTTGGGTGCCTTGGGTTTGTTGATGGCGAAGTGTACGCAGTGGTGGTCGGTCCATGGCGGCTGCGTTGTGTGACTGAATTGGATGCTGTTTCCTGCCGCGAAGATGGGGTCGAGGGTGTGTCCTGCCCTGTGGGTCAGTGTGTTGACGAGTTGTTTAAGTCCGATGCTGGCGAGGTTGTCACGAAGGATAGTGGAGTTGGGGTTGCTGGGGTTTTCAAGGTGGAAGTTCAGGTCTCCAATGAGTATGTAGTTTGTTGATGCGATGGCGTGGGGTGCGATGAAGTCGGTGATGGTGGTGGCGGAGGGTGTTCGGGGGCCAGGGGGTCTGTAGATGAGGGTTCCTCGGAGTGTGGCTTTAGGGGTGGTCTGGATCTGGAAGTGCAGGTGATCGGTGGAGGGGAAGGTTTCGCTGGAGGTGGTGAGGCGGAGGGTGCTCTTGTGGGCGATGGCGAGGCCCCCTCCTGGGTGGTTGGGGTGGTCTTTCCTCTGGATCTTGTATCCGTCTGGGATGCCGGTGCTGATGTCGGGGGTGGAGGATGCGTTGGTCCAGGTCTCTGTGAAGAAGGCGATGTCGGGCGAGAGAGAGTCGAGTAGGTTCCAGATTTCCATAGCGTGTTTGTGTATGGAGCGTACGTTGAGGAGGATGCATTTTAGGGTGTCGCCGGTGCTGGCGTCGGCGGTGTTGGAGGCTGGGGTGGCGGTGAGGGTCTGGCGGCAGTGGAGGCAGGAGAACTGGCCGTGGGTCGTGTTCGGCGAGGCCTGTTGGCATTCTCTAAGTCTTCCAGGGTTGAGTGCGAGGAGGTTGGTGGTGTCGTAGCGATGGTTAGTGGGAGGTCCAGGGTTCCTGGCGCTGGCCGCGGTCGGGTCGTGGACGGGCGCAGATGGGCTTGCCTTTGGCGCGCCTTTGGCGTGCCGGCGGCGTGACCGCTGCGCGCGTCCACTGCGCGACCACACAGCAGCCGCCATTAAGTGGGAGGGAGGAGAGGCTGGGAGGCGAGAGCGGGGGAATTCTGCGGGGAATTCTGGGGGGGAATTACGGGGGGGAGGGGCCGCAGGGGCAGCAGCGGCAAAAGGCAAAAGGAACAGGCAGGCACGAGAAAATAAAAACAGTGATGGAATTAGAGCAAGACACAGATGGGCACAATAACAGTGGCACAACAGGGAAAAATTAAGAAAAAAAAACGGCTGAGAAAGGTTACGGTGGTTGCAGGCAGTCTGGTCCCAGTTGGAGGGGGCAGCAGGCGCAGGAGCGGGCAGCAGCCTTGAACCTCCCAAGGAGGAGGTCGGGGTCTGGAGGCAAGAGACGGCACAGTGGAGCTGCGGGGAGAGAGTGGACCTAGACCGAGTGTCAGAGGTCTTACTTGCGCTCCCCCGCAGCGGCCGCCATTGAGTAGGGGAGGTGGGAGGGAGGAGAGGTTGGGAGGCAGGAGTGGGGAAATTCCGGGGGGGAATTCCTGGGGGTAATTCCGGGGGAGGGGCCGCAGGGGCAGCAGCGGCAAAAGGCGAAAGGAACAGGCAGGCACGAGAAAATAAAAACAGTGGTGAAATTAGAGCAAGACATTGGAAGACATGGAATTGGAGCTGTTATCTTGTTGCATTTTTTTGGTGTATGGTTGTGCATATTTATTGTTGAGTTATTGTTGCATTGGTGTGTTGTTGTGATGTAGTATTGCTCTTAATGAGGTGTATTATTGTAATATGCTGCTTCAGCATTGTTGTACCTTAACCACAGCCTGCCTGCTCAAATATGCACATATATTCTTCACACAGTACCACTTTCAGAAATGTTATTTCTTAGGGCCTGATTTAGAGTTCCGTGGATGGGTTACTCCATCACAAACATGACAGATATCCTGCCCACCTTATAATAAGTGTATTATATTTAATGGCACTTGTAATACAGAGGACGGGATATCCATCATGTTTGTGACAGAGTAACCTGTCTGCCGAACTCTATATCATGCCCTTAATTCGGTGGTAAAAGGTGTTTCCACCAAGAACTGTCTTACCATTAAGTACATTTTATAATGCTAGCTAAACGTATTTTATGATCTGACCCCCCATGTTTTGGCACTGAACAGTTTATTTATTTATATTGAAGCTTATTCACTTTTTTATTAGCAGTTTTAATTATCTCGGACATGACCCAATGCGAGTCAGAGTACTTTATATGTGAGCAAACATACAATAGAAAAATAATGTAGTAAATACATACATAACATTGTGAAAAATAACATGCAATAGGGTCAAGCAATTAACCAATGCAGTATCCGTACAGCAGAATGGATAAATTGAAGGTTTCTCTGTTATTTCTTAAAAGGATGATAGGATGGAATGGTCCTTATGTCTGGTGGGATGGAGTTCTATAACATAGCCGTACATCTAGAGAAGGATCGCTTTTGAATTTTTGTCTTCCTAATACCAGGGTTTTTAAGTTCTACTCTGAAAGTAGTGTTGACTGCCCAAAGGGAAGCCTTGTTCTTGGTAGTACACTCCATTGCATATTTCCATAAATATGTCAATAAATAATAGACATAAATAATAGACACCCTGGTAGAGACCTTTCAGAATTTTAAACTTGAAGGAAATTTTAATGTTATGATTGAAGCACTCCAAGATTTCAATCCAACAACTAGGTCTGTTCTAAGCTTTGCTTTCATATATATGGCCTCAGTTTTAAGTGACTATTATTTGTCAGCAATGACCTTTTCACATTTCTAGTTCAATTATTTTTATTAGGTTTTTAAAAAAAATAATCAATGTAGTAATACAATACATCACGCTTTTTTGCACTACATACATTATGAGAATCTTTAAAATAAGAAAAGAAAACATTTGGTATTAACTAGTTGGGTCCGTCAGGGGAAGTCCAACTTGGAAGGAGTGGAAGAAATAGGAATATACGAGCGGAAAACATGAATTCTAGTTATGAAGACACTGCATAGAAAATACCACCGGGAGCACATATGTGTAATTGTGTTTAATTAACGTTTCATAAAACTAAAGTTTTGTCGTCCTATCAGTTTTGCGCATGAAAGTGATTACAAAACACTACATATTGCAAAGCATACATTTTTGTCTGTCTTATTTTAATCTGTCGCTGGTAACAGACGATGGTAAATTGCGCAGTGCTCGATATAAACAACAAATTACACCACATCATGTCTTAATTGTTGTTGGCAGCAGTATTTCATTAAGCAAAGTAGTGTGAAATTGTAAACTGCAAACCGCGACTAAGTAAAATGTTTTGGGCCTTATTTAGAGTTTAGTGGACAGAATACTCCATCAAAACATGTTGAATCTCCTGTCTGCCGATTTACAAGTGCCATAAGTAACATTATAATGCAACTGTAATATTGTGGGTGGGATATGCGCCATGTTTGTGATGAAGTATCCTGTCCACCAAACAAGGCCGTTAGTCTCGATCAACAATCAGGACATAAGCTAGGAAAAAGAGGTGCACATCATAAACAGACATATTGGTTAATATTTCTGAAATTCCCACAGGGCTCTATTCACTTTCCACCGGGCTCTATTCACCTTCCATTTAACAAACAACATAGGCACTGGAAGTTGTGGTGCTGGGGGTGCTGCATCACTCCCAAAAGAACCATGCTGGAGTTCAGAAGGTGAATGAGAAATAAAGATGCATTTAAAATTTATGTTTATCATGTCACATTTGCTGTGTGTTCAAAACAGAGGTCAAATGTCAGGCTATATCTTCTGGCAAATTGCAGGTTATTCCTTTAATATGGAGATTAGTTTCACTTTTCTTTCTCTGAATTTAAAGTTAGAGGATCTTTTAAAGTGAACTATCTGACAGTCTTGCTGGGGTACAGAGAGTGTGGAAGGAAAAGCTGCAGGATGTCAGGTTTTTTCTAACATGCAGCATTTTAATACCTGTAATATAACTACAAATCTTGCAAAATACATCAGCAGTTAGGAAAGCAAAAATGAAGCACATTCTTTTTATAATTCTGAAGTGTGATGGAAACAAAGATTTTTATAGGACCAAAACAAATCAGATCACTTTACTTGATGGTGTGCAAATGGAAAATATTTGCTGAAAAATGACTTCCACACATTTTCGTTTGTGCGCTATTGAGTTTTATCAGTAAAACTGCATGTTAGTGTACATTTTGTTTCCATTTCAATGAAAAATGTGCTGTCTGTAAATGAAAGTGCCTTACCTCACAATGTTTTTGTAATTTGCAACAGTATTCTCCAAAATGCACTACCGGCTACATACCACACCCTTATAACTCTCCTGTTAAATGGAGGTGATTGATTTGCTATAATTGTTCTGCAAGTGATGCTTGCATTTTTCACAATCCCTATGACTTCAGTGATGTAACATTGGTGGCAGCACCCCCACTCTGAAAATTGTTCCAGCACCACTTGCTGCATCCCGCGCTTCTAATACCCACACCATTTTAAAATGAGTACAAGTTTTTACTATCTACACTGTTTCGAAATGTACTCAAACTGTAGGGATACTGAAAACATACAAAAGACAAAAGATAAAACATTGAAATATTTTCTTTTTTACTAGTTACTAGAAAAAACTAATCAACTGAGATGCACCTGAAACACAGAGGTCGTCTACTTTGGCAACAACTTCCTACACTACGATTTTGCAGGACAGCACAATGCAGGTTCAGAATTTAGGCATGTGTGATGGCTAAAATTCATCCAGAGTGTAAAATTCTGAAAATGTTGACTAATTTAGCAATTTCAATGAGGCTCTTTCATTTAAACATACATTTTACTGTTAAAGGGTATGCAACCCAGGCGGGTTAAAGTCAGATGTTGTTAGATGGTGTCCTAATGATATCATTGTGCTTAAAGATGCTAAGCTCACTATAGTAAGAAACTTAAAATAATGCAGACAAAAAAGATGATTTGCTTCTTTAATTGTTTGTAGTTTCATGCAACATGAACCAGAATGATGTTAGGCAAAAATGCTTAATAACAGACATAACGACCAATAAAACGTCCAGATGGAGGGTGTAATACAATTGTTAATACACTGAAAAAATGTAAAGGGATCCTTGAGAGACAGTAAATGTTGTGATGGAGAGGAGCAATAGCAAGCCCAAAGACAAGAGCTTTGAGAAATGAAGCACAATTATGTCATCACTAGAAAGTGATGAATAGTTACTACCTCAAATTCCTTTTCAGTCGTTGGGTTCCAGATCCTTGCACTACATCAAGATATAGGATTAAGTAAACATTCACAGCTTTTTGTACCTGGGGTCCATAGCAGTGATATTACTTTGTGATCTACCTTAGAGATCTAACTCCCCGAGGGAGTGGAACTGGAATGTTGAGCACAGTAATTTGTGAACCAGGTAGGGGATGTTTAATAAGCATTTGGCTTAAAAGGGAAAACTGTGGCACTAAGTCTGACCGTAGTGGGACACTGGTAGACCTTGTCTTCGTTGGCGTGGTCTCCCCTAACCTTTTGGCTTCTGACCTCCTGTTTTGAACTTGTTTTGCTAGCCTTAGGACGTGAGCGCGTTTGGCACTGAGGTGCAGTGTCAAAGCGCTGAGCTATTCCAGGGGCATGTAGCTCGAATGTGCCTTCATGGGCCTGCCGCGCTGGTGGTGCCATCCACAGAGGCAGCTCCTCGATTGTTCCATAGGTTTGCCCTGGTGGGGCCTGTGTGCACTGGTTACTGTTATTCGACATAGCGGTTGCAAAGCTGTGTGCCAACGTTCTGCATGTCTTCTGCTATATCAGAGTTCTCCCTATTGATAGGATGCTGTGTTGGGAAGAGGTTGGCAGGTGTGTGTATGTGTTACCTGCAAGAGTTGTGAATGACACCCGATGATGTGTTCAGTGCGATGGTATCTGCTTCTCACATTGGATTAGCATGAGGGCATGTAGGGAAAGGCTGTCTAGCATTATTTCCTATGGGCAAAATAGTAACAGTATGGTGCTTGGTTCGATGAGTTTGTAATGGCGAATCCTCTCCGTTACTAAGAGTGGGTTCGACATTACGGTGATAGAAATGTCTCTTTGGGAAAGTGGACATTTTGATGTGTGTGGCTCTGTGTGCCTGGTGGCCTGTCTCCCAATTCACAACTGGGTGCTAGGGGATTAGCCACATCTGTGCATTCCTGATAGAGGGCCATAAACTAGGGGTTCACTGGAAACTGAGGACCTCTGACTCTGAAGGGCCTTTCAGGTGCGGTTATATGGGGGTGGAATTGGCACCTGCATTCCAAGAGGCAGGGTCTTGGCCCCACTAAAGATTGTTATCAAACCTCCCGGGGTAGAATGACAGATAGGTCAAAATTTAGAGAGGGCCTGTGCATTTCAAAGGTGGCCTTTTGAACTGATCATATCTTCAAAGGCCATGGTGGGTCTAACTACTGGGGATTCGGCCTCCGAAAGTAGAGACACTTTTGCATTTGGAACCATACTACGCTTGTTCTATACTGGAACATTGACACAAGGAATCATTAGGGCAGGAGGTACTGCAACTGGACTATCCACAGATACGTGATGGCTTGGAGCTTGTTGTGCTCCAAGAAGGGGACTATCACTTGGTGGATTTTGCATGGGCGTTGCTGGCTTGCAGCTAGTGCCAACTGTCGTGGCCGGGGTCTCGAAGTACTTTCCAAGAGCTTGTGAGCTGGCCTCCTGTCTACGAGATCCCAGGGACAAAAAAGGATCTCACTGTCTCCATGAGATCATAAGGTCTGCACTGGGTGGGGTGGAGACAGGTGGAAGTGATCGTGGTTGGGACAAGGACCGTTCTGACATACACCATCATCTTGCAGTGCAAGAGGAGTGTGTGCGCAAAGATCAGCAGCCGTCTGAGGTGCTGGGATGTGAGGAGTTCGAGGAGTGTGGGGGAAGCATGCAGAGTCTGAGAGACCTGTGCTTGCAACCAAGGGGACCTATGCTTGCTTGTGCTCCAGAGTGTGTTGTGTCTGAGGGATGTCGGAAGAACCTGACCCAGGAGCTGAGACTGTCTTCGGCCTCCAGATCAGGAGGACAACAGTGCCTGACATCATGGCCTCTGTCTGAGGTCGTTGGCTCCCTCTCCCTGAACCCACGCCACAGGGTGCTTTGTTATGGAAAACATCGAGACGAGACCCAAGGGGTTTCGTGTGCCTTGTGGGCATCTGCAGCTGACTGCCTGGGGTCTACGGCAGGTCACACCTTCGCTTGAGGGCAAAACATTTCTCTAGACTGGGAGTGTGCCAGCTTCTTGGCCCACAACCTTTTGTCTATGGGGGGGTGTAGTGATCCCACACCCGTGCAGGTGCAGTTAGGCGCCTGGAGGTCTAATCCAGATGAACAAAACTAAGTAACTGTTTCTTTCTGTGTTAGGTGGTTCCGGCTGTCTAGTCAACAGGGCGCCAGCAGGGGCAATGTGTATCATCAGTTGGTGTAGTTGCAAGACTGAGGGGCTGGGTCACGAGGCATAGTAAGAGACTAGTGACTGTTTGACCTTTCTGCAATGGGAAAGTCTGATAATTGTGTATAACTGTAGAGTGTATATACAATGTGTATCTCATTTTGATTTCAGTGTGTGTGTGTGTATAATATAAAGACAAGTGTTTGTATACATAAGGTGTGGAGTGTTTTTGTGGCGAACAGAGTGTGTTGCGAGGGGGTTGCTGTGAAAATACTTTACACAGTATACGCCTGACTGCTTGGTGCTAAGTTACCAGAGGATGAGCACAGGTTATCGACAAGTGTTTCATACTCATTCTATTTGGAATGGTGGGTTCTGACTGGCTGCGATGCATCTCAGCCAGCCCGAAACCGATGGGTCTAACAGACACTCAAATCAGGATTTACACTCCCAGAAATACCAATACCACTGGTGTATGTACATCCAGGATGTGGAAATAGCGGGCATTAAAATTGTGAACTCATACATTGGGAATAACAATGAGAATTGACATTCCTCTTCCAATTCCTGCATGATTTGACTCTTACCTGTTTTTACTCACACATTTATTTTGCGTTTAGCAGGTGAAATTTCAGTGTGAAACTATCATGGGAACCATAGATTCCCTCTGAAACATGTAATTCCCAATTCATCTGGTAGCTTATGTTAGAAGCTCTATTGGGAAATATTTGCCCTTGGAATGAGTACAGACATAGGCAGATCAGGTCTGTTGTAATGTAGTTGAATGGTTGAATCAGAGTGCCATAGGCCAGATGGACTAAAACATACAGGTGGCTTGATGGAACTAACTGAACTTCATAAAAGTATGTCAACGGGTCACTCCAATGATATGGTCTGGATAGAAGGATTAAGGCCTGAACTGTGGCCTTGAAATCAGATTATGGAATTATGCTATATTATTTATTTAATTTGGTAGAAGTTTTGTAACACAATTTATGTTATCTTTTTATTACTTCAGAGTACTGAAGAAGATAAAAATCTACAGTAATGGAGAGAAAGGAGAGTTTAGTGTCCAAATAAATGGCGGAGTGCCCATGTGTGACATTCTGTGAATATGACCGCTATGCACTCTGACTGCCTGGTTCTATAGACTGTCAACATGTTTCTTAGAGAAACCAGCATAAATGATGTTAATGTAATCCAATCGTGCAATGACAAGGGTTCTTTTCATTTCAACCCGATGGTCAGTTTGGAATAGTGGAAGGATCTTATATTGTAGGGAGGGCTAAAGGTTGAGGTCCCCGATCACTATGTTTACTTTTGGGGTCGGGGGGCTGGAGGCAAAAAAAAGTTCAGAGTCACCATGTATCGCTAGGTTTCTAGCTTTGTGGCAGTTGAATGCAGAGTTCCCAATCCAAGGCAGCAGTCAAAGAATAATGAGATGGGTTTGTCTTCTCTCATTAGCAGGATCTCAGTATTGGTGCACTCATTCAGAAGAAACTTTAATTCATGCAGTGGAGCACATCGTCCACACACACGATGATGTTGGAGAGACTATTTATTCTGTTGTGTAGCCTAAGCAGTATTGCATGTCATTCATGTACATTTGGAAATTCAATTGGTACTGTTGTGTAGATATGAAAAATCAGATAGGAGAAAGAGAACCGCTGTGAGTCACTATGTGTGTTGAATACTAATTTTTTGGATGTGCTTGGAGAAAAAGGATAGGTGCCAAGAAAGAACAGGTCCAGATATGCCTGCCTGTTTTAACCTTTTCTACAGTATTTTGTTATTGATAGAGTCGGAGGCCACAGAGAGACCAAGTAGCAGAAGAACTGTCTTCTTGTCTTCACTGAGGAAAAGAGGCTCTCTATTCCTGTAATGGCTAGTGTCATGTCCTTAAGGATAGCCCTGTCATGTATACTCCATTTTACATACAACATCCCATCCACACAACAATAACGATTCTAAACAGGTGACCTTTTACCTAGCAGCTTGCTCCTGTCTTCTCAACACCAGGCTCTAAGTATTCTATCCTAATCCCTGTACCTGACATGCATAAACATGTCCTCAGGCACGGCAGATTTATTCTATATAAGTGTCACCACTTTTTTCATCCTTGGCCAACAGCCAGCTGTGCATGATCGCACTTCTTTAAGGAAAGCATCGGTGATTGTTTTCAAAACATATTGATTCGAGAAAAACCCTGGAGTGACCAATTTTGTATAAAGACCCTCACTCCCCTTACAAATTAGAGGAGAATTCCTTCCAAGCTGAGACGGGGGTCCTGCATGCCGAATCTTCTACACACAGCGGTCTGACATCCCTTGTGGGTTGTAATCCTTGACGCAGAGATGGGGTGAGGGGCTGGTTCTTCCCTAGGGGTTTCTTCGCTACAGATACACATAGCGATACGCATACACACCTACACATCCAGGTTAGGCTAGGTACATTTTAGCGAAATACTTAGGGCAAGCATTTTAGGGATATGCAAGTGCTACTGTTTTTATCTGAACTGCTTATGTTCATCTTATTAGCACCATGGTAGAAATGTATCTACTATTCACTATATTGGTACTAGCAATCTCTTTTGTATGCTTCTGTCTCCTAATTGTTGCAGCACATATGTTTTACACTAGGCTGTCGCTGAACCGCTAAATACTTATTGAAACGTCCTAATCGCCATCCTGTGTATTTTCTGAGAGGAAGCAAGCACGAGTGTCTGAGCGAAACGTACTGTACTGTTTTCCACGATCCCTGAGGAATCAGGGTTGTCATGTTCAGTGGTTGCCAGAAACTACCTACACCACTGTAGAATACAGGGGGTGGTAGTGGCACTGTAGAGCTAGCTATTCTAACGGCTGACATATCCTGTGGGGGTGTCCGGAAGTGGTTGGGACACCAAGCCCTCAGTTTAGGTCATCCAAAACGCGCAGGTACTGGGGGACACCTAGGAACTACACGACATGGCGCCGCCAACGTTGGTTTGGTTCTTATATAAACAGTCAAAATCTGAGTAGTTCAGTCGTGCTTTCTCAGAAAGCCCTACTCACGCCTTTTCAGGGACGTCTGAAGTGGGAAGGGAATCCGCCTTAGCTGAGCAGATATAATCCGTGTATTGGCTGAAGGTATAGTAAGGTTGTAAGGATAAAAGGTTCCTCACATTGTGCAAAACCCTACGTCTTAATTGTTCTCTTCTCTTTTAAAAATGACTAAGTCCACGAGCAGTGGTGCAGGGAATGGGGAAGACGAAGTTGCAAACGCTCTTAACATCACAGAGAACTGCAGACATGCAGTTACTATGAAATTGTTAGAACACAGCGTACCAGCAACTGGTGGCTGTGTTACCTTCGTGGTCGAGGCACACGAGGTGTTCGGATCAGCGGTATTCTATTCTTGGGTTCAATTCCCACCTGCAGATCCGGTGACTAAATTGTTCCACACATACATTGTAGTTGAACCACTAGAAGAATACATTCCATACGAAGACATTGAAGTCCCGTTAACTTACCAGCAGCATAAAATCTGGTTCAAAGGTGACCTCCCACATACAGCATCTGTCGTAAGACTCGGTCCTCTCAGATTAGAAGGAGAGACCTGGCTGGTCTTAGCGGCATACATTCCACATCCCGAGATAGATACACTACCAGTGGAGGAAGTCCGTACAATATACAATGACATAGTCAGGCTATACAGACACATTGTCCAGTTTGTCATGCGAACATTAACAGTCCAACCTGCGAGAAATGCTCCAGCTGGTCCACATCAGACCACACCTACAATTAACCCACGGACAATGAAATCAGTAATAGGGACAATTCCTTCCAAACGGGAGCAAATTCCGTTCTGGATAGCACAAAAAATTGCACAGTTGGAGGCAGTATTTCCCCATACGGGTCCGCAGGAAAAACATAGAATCCTAACCATTTGCTCGCCAATGGGGATGGTTCCCTCGATCGAGGATTGTACCACTTGGGGAACAATCTTTGCTGCCGTTTACGTCAGAGTACACAGTACCCCTTCCTTAGCAGTTGTTCCAGAAGTATTGAAACAAATACAGGGCGGAACCTGCCCTGGACTTGAGAATGAAACTGATGGGTAATTTTGCCCAAGTCTCTGCAATAATGCTGAACAACATAAAGGGGAGGCAGCAGCAGTGGCCATACACAGCTGCCTAAGGGAGATAGCACCTACAAATGGGGAGAGAGAACTACCAAAAGTTATTGAAGAAACCTATGCTGTATTAGGTAGAGATAATTTGGGGACCAAAGCAGGGAAGCCACAAATGACAAAGACAACTCAAAGCAAGCACCCACTTCTTCTAAAAAGAAATGGGAAAATAAAAATTCTAAAAATAACAATGCGGAACAGAATTCACGATCGAGGGGTGGGTCTCCCCAATGGGAGAACTGTGAAAAGAGGTACAACCTTAGGAATCGTGATAACAGTAAAAAACCTGACAGGTATCAGGACACTGATACACGTTCCTTTCGTTCCTTCCAGGGTTCATCAAAAAACTCACAGAGGGACGGCCGATCAGACCAAAAGAAAGAAGATCGACCACAGACAAAAGGGAAGCACATCGCACTTCAGATTACATTATCAAACAGGAAGAGCAACATAAACAAAAACCTCAATTCAAAAAGAAGAAAGTAGCTGGCTTAAAAATTAGAAATGCCCAGGTTACTGAGGACTCAGCTTCTGAACAGGGAATGGGCTCTGACGATGCTAGACAGCGCGGCAGAAGTAACAATAGCTTGCCAGAACCTGAAGGATTTTCTGGTGACAGCAGTATTGAATGAACACATCACAGTGGAAACACTTATACTCGAGTTAGTGTCCCGCATAGACTGTACGAAATTACACTTCAAATAGAGGGGTCATCTCAAGAAAGGTTAAAGGTTTCTTTTGGGAGAACTTAACATATGGATACGACATACTGCTAGCAGAAAGAGATTGGCCGCCTGAGTTTGTGATGGATTGCCTAAAGGGGAAAGCATCATTTTGCGTGCTTTCTCCGACCTTTCACTACTGCGCAAGAGTGGGCGCTAGCGCTAGCTCCGGCATTATACCGCAACCATGTAGGGTGGGATGTAGAGTCTACCGACCACGAAATCCCA
This sequence comes from Calotriton arnoldi, assembly GCA_963921515.1. Classification (NCBI taxonomy): domain Eukaryota; kingdom Metazoa; phylum Chordata; class Amphibia; order Caudata; family Salamandridae; genus Calotriton; species Calotriton arnoldi. The sequence goes on from CAWUFW010004840.1 coordinate 1,380,177, forward strand.
TTAAAATCTACTCCAAATCCTCAGAGACACTACCCTATAAAAAACGGTGCAAAAAAACAAGTCAAAGAAATCCTAGACCAACTTGAATATCAAGGTGTAATTGAGACTTGCACATCCCCGATGAATAATCCTTTGTTTCCAGTAATGAAACCTGACAAAACATATTGTCTAGTTTTAGATTACCGACATTTAAACACATGCACACGAACATTTGCAGTTCAAAATGCACACAGTGCCGCATTGATGAATAACATAGTGTGGAAGAAATACAAAACAACATTAGATATCTCAAATGGATTCTTCTGCCAAAATATAGCTCCAGAAAGCAGATATTTGACAGCATTTTCTGCGCTCGGCACTCAGCGAAAGTTTTGTCATTTGAATCAAGGGCATAAGAACAACCAGGGGCTATTCTCGGCAAGAGTGTCAGAATTATTACAAACATGTGACGAGGAGGCTGTGTCCTATGTAGATGACATCTATCTGACGTACGATGAATTACTTGAATACTTGAGCAGGGTGAACAACATAATTGTGGGATTTACCAATTTAGGCTACAAATTTAATTTTAAAAAATCAAAAGTTGCCCATCTTAATGTCTTATTTTGGGGATATGAACTGTCAAGGGAAGGCAAGAGCCTGGCAGCTAACTTTTTAGAAAAGTGTGCGCTGTCCAACCTCCTAAGACTCTCAAAGGTTTGCAATACATTTTAGGATTTCTGAATTTAGGAAGAACATACATTCTAGATTACTCAGAAAGAGTAAAACCGTTTTACGACTTAATCAGACCTGATTTCAACTCAAATCAGTGGATACAGGAACACATAGATACTCTCCGTTCAGTTCAGGCTGACATGATAGCATCTAAACATTTCCACACACGTGTAAATACTACCAACTTGGTGATCCGGGTCGTGCCTGGATTATCAGGATATACTTACCTCATGTTCTATGACAGTGAGACAGTTCCAATTGCATACAAATCACATTTATACACAAATGCTGAAATGCAATTTGCGGCAACTGAAAAAATATTGAAGGCAGTACAGACTGCTGTGGTGAGAGAAAGAGCACTAGCACAGGGGAAACGCATCATCGTTGTAACCCCGGTACGAACTTTAGAAGCTGTTACCAAAGCAAGCATTCCAAATGCAAAAGCATTACATCCACAATGGATATAATGGGCTAATTCTCTCACTGCAACAGATCTAGATTACAGATATGATTCTACACTAAAAGCACAAGCGCTCCTGCAGTACGAACAAGAATACCCTCTCCCGAATGAGATCTTGCCTCTAGTAAAATATGAATACATCATTTACACTGATGGATCTGCTCAGCCTGCCATAGGAAGTAAACAGCAATATAGCACTGCATGTGCTATAGTGAAGGAAGTATGCGGAATGGTAAGTTCCATCTCAGCAATATGACTACGCAATCTCTAGGAGATTGTACAGCGCAGAAGGCAGAGCTGAAAGCCCTGATATTGGCACTACAGTACACGAATCGGGAATTCCCCACACTGATAGTGTGTGATTCGTTTACTGCGTGCAGTCTTACAATGAATATCTTCATTACTGGGACCAGCATGGGTTTAGAGATTCCAAGGGTTGCACAATTAAACATAAATTGTCATGGGAACAAGTGGCAAAGCTGAAAGCATGCCTGCCACGGGCTCAAGTTATTCACACATTGAGTCACAAGCGTGTTGGCATACACGTTGAAGGGAATTCACTGGCTGATGAAGCCACCAAGGCGACAATGCGAACTGCTGCTGTTGCTGCAATCGTTGTAGCACGAGGATAGACGGAGACATACTGATAGCTGTCAACACCTCACAAAACGGCTCTGCCGTTCCGAAGGGCTTTCCACTCAAATATTCCTATAAATTAGATGTGCAAAATACACTGCATGCTCAAATTCCAGGAGTGGGGGATAGAGTTACACCAAACACAGATCGCAGATTAGGTTTAATTGTAACTGCACACGAGGGTCTGGGCTCTGCACACTCAGGAGTCACTGCTACAATTTTGTTACTAAAGCGGCGATTCTGGTGGCCAAGTTTGTGTAAACAAACAAAGGCTTATGTCTTAAAGTGTGACATCTGTCAGCAGATGAAAGGTTCCCCCGTAGCACAGCCACCACAAACACCATTACTCATTTCAGACAGATCTCTCGCATGTTTCTATTTGGATCACTGCGGCCCCTTAAATTCAGACGGGGCTTACAAGTACATCTTGGTGGAAGTGGATTCATGCTCTAGATTTCTATGGGTTTGGCCTCAGCGCTTGGTTTCTCTGTTATTTCTTAAAAGGATGATAGGATGGAATGGTCCTTATGTCTGGTGGGATGGAGTTCTATAACATAGCCGTACATCTAGAGAAGGATCGCTTTTGAATTTTTGTCTTCCTAATACCAGGGTTTTTAAGTTCTACTCTGAAAGTAGTGTTGACTGCCCAAAGGGAAGCCTTGTTCTTGGTAGTACACTCCATTGCATATTTCCATAAATATGTCAATAAATAATAGACATAAATAATAGACACCCTGGTAGAGACCTTTCAGAATTTTAAACTTGAAGGAAATTTTAATGTTATGATTGAAGCACTCCAAGATTTCAATCCAACAACTAGGTCTGTTCTAAGCTTTGCTTTCATATATATGGCCTCAGTTTTAAGTGACTATTATTTGTCAGCAATGACCTTTTCACATTTCTAGTTCAATTATTTTTATTAGGTTTTTAAAAAAATAATCAATGTAGTAATACAATACATCACGCTTTTTGCACTACATACATTATGAGAATCTTTAAAATAAGAAAAGAAAACATTTGGTATTAACTAGTTGGGTCCGTCAGGGAAGTCCAACTTGGAAGGAGTGGAAGAAATAGGAATATACGAGCGGAAAACATGAATTCTAGTTATGAAGACACTGCATAGAAAATACCACCGGGAGCACATATGTGTAATTGTGTTTAATTAACGTTTCATAAAACTAAAGTTTTGTCGTCCTATCAGTTTGCGCATGAAAGTGATTACAAAACACTACATATTGCAAAGCATACATTTTTGTCTGTCTTATTTTAATCTGTCGCTGGTAACAGACGATGGTAAATTGCGCAGTGCTCGATATAAACAACAAATTACACCACATCATGTCTTAATTGTTGTTGGCAGCAGTATTTCATTAAGCAAAGTAGTGTGAAATTGTAAACTGCAAACCGCGACTAAGTAAAATGTTTTGGGCCTTATTTAGAGTTTAGTGGACAGAATACTCCATCAAAACATGTTGAATCTCCTGTCTGCCGATTTACAAGTGCCATAAGTAACATTATAATGCAACTGTAATATTGTGGGTGGGATATGCGCCATGTTTGTGATGAAGTATCCTGTCCACCAAACAAGGCCGTTAGTCTCGATCAACAATCAGGACATAAGCTAGGAAAAAGAGGTGCACATCATAAACAGACATATTGGTTAATATTTCTGAAATTCCCACAGGGCTCTATTCACTTTCCACCGGGCTCTATTCACCTTCCATTTAACAAACAACATAGGCACTGGAAGTTGTGGTGCTGGGGGTGCTGCATCACTCCCAAAAGAACCATGCTGGAGTTCAGAAGGTGAATGAGAAATAAAGATGCATTTAAAATTTATGTTTATCATGTCACATTTGCTGTGTGTTCAAAACAGAGGTCAAATGTCAGGCTATATCTTCTGGCAAATTGCAGGTTATTCCTTTAATATGGAGATTAGTTTCACTTTTCTTTCTCTGAATTTAAAGTTAGAGGATCTTTTAAAGTGAACTATCTGACAGTCTTGCTGGGGTACAGAGAGTGTGGAAGGAAAAGCTGCAGGATGTCAGGTTTTTCTAACATGCAGCATTTTAATACCTGTAATATAACTACAAATCTTGCAAAATACATCAGCAGTTAGGAAAGCAAAAATGAAGCACATTCTTTTTATAATTCTGAAGTGTGATGGAAACAAAGATTTTTATAGGACCAAAACAAATCAGATCACTTTACTTGATGGTGTGCAAATGGAAAATATTTGCTGAAAAATGACTTCCACACATTTTCGTTTGTGCGCTATTGAGTTTTATCAGTAAAACTGCATGTTAGTGTACATTTTGTTTCCATTTCAATGAAAAATGTGCTGTCTGTAAATGAAAGTGCCTTACCTCACAATGTTTTTGTAATTTGCAACAGTATTCTCCAAAATGCACTACCGGCTACATACCACACCCTTATAACTCTCCTGTTAAATGGAGGTGATTGATTTGCTATAATTGTTCTGCAAGTGATGCTTGCATTTTTCACAATCCCTATGACTTCAGTGATGTAACATTGGTGGCAGCACCCCCACTCTGAAAATTGTTCCAGCACCACTTGCTGCATCCGCGCTTCTAATACCCACACCATTTTAAAATGAGTACAAGTTTTTACTATCTACACTGTTTCGAAATGTACTCAAACTGTAGGGATACTGAAAACATACAAAAGACAAAAGATAAAACATTGAAATATTTTCTTTTTACTAGTTACTAGAAAAAACTAATCAACTGAGATGCACCTGAAACACAGAGGTCGTCTACTTTGGCAACAACTTCCTACACTACGATTTTGCAGGACAGCACAATGCAGGTTCAGAATTTAGGCATGTGTGATGGCTAAAATTCATCCAGAGTGTAAAATTCTGAAAATGTTGACTAATTTAGCAATTTCAATGAGGCTCTTTCATTTAAACATACATTTTACTGTTAAAGGGTATGCAACCCAGGCGGGTTAAAGTCAGATGTTGTTAGATGGTGTCCTAATGATATCATTGTGCTTAAAGATGCTAAGCTCACTATAGTAAGAAACTTAAAATAATGCAGACAAAAAAGATGATTTGCTTCTTTAATTGTTTGTAGTTTCATGCAACATGAACCAGAATGATGTTAGGCAAAAATGCTTAATAACAGACATAACGACCAATAAAACGTCCAGATGGAGGGTGTAATACAATTGTTAATACACTGAAAAAATGTAAAGGGATCCTTGAGAGACAGTAAATGTTGTGATGGAGAGGAGCAATAGCAAGCCCAAAGACAAGAGCTTTGAGAAATGAAGCACAATTATGTCATCACTAGAAAGTGATGAATAGTTACTACCTCAAATTCCTTTTCAGTCGTTGGGTTCCAGATCCTTGCACTACATCAAGATATAGGATTAAGTAAACATTCACAGCTTTTTGTACCTGGGGTCCATAGCAGTGATATTACTTTGTGATCTACCTTAGAGATCTAACTCCCCGAGGGAGTGGAACTGGAATGTTGAGCACAGTAATTTGTGAACCAGGTAGGGGATGTTTAATAAGCATTTGGCTTAAAAGGGAAAACTGTGGCACTAAGTCTGACCGTAGTGGGACACTGGTAGACCTTGTCTTCGTTGGCGTGGTCTCCCCTAACCTTTTGGCTTCTGACCTCCTGTTTTGAACTTGTTTTGCTAGCCTTAGGACGTGAGCGCGTTTGGCACTGAGGTGCAGTGTCAAAGCGCTGAGCTATTCCAGGGGCATGTAGCTCGAATGTGCCTTCATGGGCCTGCCGCGCTGGTGGTGCCATCCACAGAGGCAGCTCCTCGATTGTTCCATAGGTTTGCCCTGGTGGGGCCTGTGTGCACTGGTTACTGTTATTCGACATAGCGGTTGCAAAGCTGTGTGCCAACGTTCTGCATGTCTTCTGCTATATCAGAGTTCTCCCTATTGATAGGATGCTGTGTTGGGAAGAGGTTGGCAGGTGTGTGTATGTGTTACCTGCAAGAGTTGTGAATGACACCCGATGATGTGTTCAGTGCGATGGTATCTGCTTCTCACATTGGATTAGCATGAGGGCATGTAGGGAAAGGCTGTCTAGCATTATTTCCTATGGGCAAAATAGTAACAGTATGGTGCTTGGTTCGATGAGTTTGTAATGGCGAATCCTCTCCGTTACTAAGAGTGGGTTCGACATTACGGTGATAGAAATGTCTCTTTGGGAAAGTGGACATTTTGATGTGTGTGGCTCTGTGTGCCTGGTGGCCTGTCTCCCAATTCACAACTGGGTGCTAGGGGATTAGCCACATCTGTGCATTCCTGATAGAGGGCCATAAACTAGGGGTTCACTGGAAACTGAGGACCTCTGACTCTGAAGGGCCTTTCAGGTGCGGTTATATGGGGGTGGAATTGGCACCTGCATTCCAAGAGGCAGGGTCTTGGCCCCACTAAAGATTGTTATCAAACCTCCCGGGGTAGAATGACAGATAGGTCAAAATTTAGAGAGGGCCTGTGCATTTCAAAGGTGGCCTTTTGAACTGATCATATCTTCAAAGGCCATGGTGGGTCTAACTACTGGGGATTCGGCCTCCGAAAGTAGAGACACTTTTGCATTTGGAACCATACTACGCTTGTTCTATACTGGAACATTGACACAAGGAATCATTAGGGCAGGAGGTACTGCAACTGGACTATCCACAGATACGTGATGGCTTGGAGCTTGTTGTGCTCCAAGAAGGGGACTATCACTTGGTGGATTTTGCATGGGCGTTGCTGGCTTGCAGCTAGTGCCAACTGTCGTGGCCGGGGTCTCGAAGTACTTTCCAAGAGCTTGTGAGCTGGCCTCCTGTCTACGAGATCCCAGGGACAAAAAGGATCTCACTGTCTCCATGAGATCATAAGGTCTGCACTGGGTGGGGTGGAGACAGGTGGAAGTGATCGTGGTTGGGACAAGGACCGTTCTGACATACACCATCATCTTGCAGTGCAAGAGGAGTGTGTGCGCAAAGATCAGCAGCCGTCTGAGGTGCTGGGATGTGAGGAGTTCGAGGAGTGTGGGGGAAGCATGCAGAGTCTGAGAGACCTGTGCTTGCAACCAAGGGGACCTATGCTTGCTTGTGCTCCAGAGTGTGTTGTGTCTGAGGGATGTCGGAAGAACCTGACCCAGGAGCTGAGACTGTCTTCGGCCTCCAGATCAGGAGGACAACAGTGCCTGACATCATGGCCTCTGTCTGAGGTCGTTGGCTCCCTCTCCCTGAACCCACGCCACAGGGTGCTTTGTTATGGAAAACATCGAGACGAGACCCAAGGGGTTTCGTGTGCCTTGTGGGCATCTGCAGCTGACTGCCTGGGGTCTACGGCAGGTCACACCTTCGCTTGAGGGCAAAACATTTCTCTAGACTGGGAGTGTGCCAGCTTCTTGGCCCACAACCTTTTGTCTATGGGGGGGTGTAGTGATCCCACACCCGTGCAGGTGCAGTTAGGCGCCTGGAGGTCTAATCCAGATGAACAAAACTAAGTAACTGTTTCTTTCTGTGTTAGGTGGTTCCGGCTGTCTAGTCAACAGGGCGCCAGCAGCAGCAATGTGTATCATCAGTTGGTGTAGTTGCAAGACTGAGGGCTGGGTCACGAGGCATAGTAAGAGACTAGTGACTGTTTGACCTTTCTGCAATGGGAAAGTCTGATAATTGTGTATAACTGTAGAGTGTATATACAATGTGTATCTCATTTTGATTTCAGTGTGTGTGTGTGTATAATATAAAGACAAGTGTTTGTATACATAAGGTGTGGAGTGTTTTTGTGGCGAACAGAGTGTGTTGCGAGGGGTTGCTGTGAAAATACTTTACACAGTATACGCCTGACTGCTTGGTGCTAAGTTACCAGAGGATGAGCACAGGTTATCGACAAGTGTTTCATACTCATTCTATTTGGAATGGTGGGTTCTGACTGGCTGCGATGCATCTCAGCCAGCCCGAGACTCGATGGGTCTAACAGACACTCAAATCAGGATTTACACTCCCAGAAATACCAATACCACTGGTGTATGTACATCCAGGATGTGGAAATAGCGGGCATTAAAATTGTGAACTCATACATTGGGAATAACAATGAGAATTGACATTCCTCTTCCAATTCCTGCATGATTTGACTCTTACCTGTTTTTACTCACACATTTATTTTGCGTTTAGCAGGTGAAATTTCAGTGTGAAACTATCATGGGAACCATAGATTCCCTCTGAAACATGTAATTCCCAATTCATCTGGTAGCTTATGTTAGAAGCTCTATTGGGAAATATTTGCCCTTGGAATGAGTACAGACATAGGCAGATCAGGTCTGTTGTAATGTAGTTGAATGGTTGAATCAGAGTGCCATAGGCCAGATGGACTAAAACATACAGGTGGCTTGATGGAACTAACTGAACTTCATAAAAGTATGTCAACGGGTCACTCCAATGATATGGTCTGGATAGAAGGATTAAGGCCTGAACTGTGGCCTTGAAATCAGATTATGGAATTATGCTATATTATTTATTTAATTTGGTAGAAGTTTTGTAACACAATTTATGTTATCTTTTTATTACTTCAGAGTACTGAAGAAGATAAAAATCTACAGTAATGGAGAGAAAGGAGAGTTTAGTGTCCAAATAAATGGCGGAGTGCCCATGTGTGACATTCTGTGAATATGACCGCTATGCACTCTGACTGCCTGGTTCTATAGACTGTCAACATGTTTCTTAGAGAAACCAGCATAAATGATGTTAATGTAATCCAATCGTGCAATGACAAGGGTTCTTTTCATTTCAACCCGATGGTCAGTTTGGAATAGTGGAAGGATCTTATATTGTAGGGAGGGCTAAAAGGTTGAGGTCCCCGATCACTATGTTTACTTTTGGGGTCGGGGGGGCTGGAGGCAAAAAAAAAGTTCAGAGTCACCATGTATCGCTAGGTTTCTAGCTTTGTGGCAGTTGAATGCAGAGTTCCCAATCCAAGGCAGCAGTCAAAGAATAATGAGATGGGTTTGTCTTCTCTCATTAGCAGGATCTCAGTATTGGTGCACTCATTCAGAAGAAACTTTAATTCATGCAGTGGAGCACATCGTCCACACACACGATGATGTTGGAGAGACTATTTATTCTGTTGTGTAGCCTAAGCAGTATTGCATGTCATTCATGTACATTTGGAAATTCAATTGGTACTGTTGTGTAGATATGAAAAATCAGATAGGAGAAAGAGAACCGCTGTGAGTCACTATGTGTGTTGAATACTAATTTTTGGATGTGCTTGGAGAAAAAGGATAGGTGCCAAGAAAGAACAGGTCCAGATATGCCTGCCTGTTTTAACCTTTTCTACAGTATTTTGTTATTGATAGAGTCGGAGGCCACAGAGAGACCAAGTAGCAGAAGAACTGTCTTCTTGTCTTCACTGAGGAAAAGAGGCTCTCTATTCCTGTAATGGCTAGTGTCATGTCCTTAAGGATAGCCCTGTCATGTATACTCCATTTTACATACAACATCCCATCCACACAACAATAACGATTCTAAACAGGTGACCTTTTACCTAGCAGCTTGCTCCTGTCTTCTCAACACCAGGCTCTAAGTATTCTATCCTAATCCCTGTACCTGACATGCATAAACATGTCCTCAGGCACGGCAGATTTATTCTATATAAGTGTCACCACTTTTTTCATCCTTGGCCAACAGCCAGCTGTGCATGATCGCACTTCTTTAAGGAAAGCATCGGTGATTGTTTTCAAAACATATTGATTCGAGAAAAACCCTGGAGTGACCAATTTTGTATAAAAGACCCTCACTCCCCCTTACAAATTAGAGGAGAATTCCTTCCAAGCTGAGACGGGGGTCCTGCATGCCGAATCTTCTACACACAGCGGTCTGACATCCCTTGTGGGTTGTAATCCTTGACGCAGAGATGGGGTGAGGGGCTGGTTCTTCCCTAGGGGTTTCTTCGCTACAGATACACATAGCGATACGCATACACACCTACACATCCAGGTTAGGCTAGGTACATTTTAGCGAAATACTTAGGGCAAGCATTTTAGGGATATGCAAGTGCTACTGTTTTTATCTGAACTGCTTATGTTCATCTTATTAGCACCATGGTAGAAATGTATCTACTATTCACTATATTGGTACTAGCAATCTCTTTTGTATGCTTCTGTCTCCTAATTGTTGCAGCACATATGTTTTACACTAGGCTGTCGCTGAACCGCTAAATACTTATTGAAACGTCCTAATCGCCATCCTGTGTATTTTCTGAGAGGAAGCAAGCACGAGTGTCTGAGCGAAACGTACTGTACTGTTTTCCACGATCCCTGAGGAATCAGGGTTGTCATGTTCAGTGGTTGCCAGAAACTACCTACACCACTGTAGAATACAGGGGGGTGGTAGTGGCACTGTAGAGCTAGCTATTCTAACGGCTGACATATCCTGTGGGGGTGTCCGGAAGTGGTTGGGACACCAAGCCCTCAGTTTAGGTCATCCAAAACGCGCAGGTACTGGGGGACACCTAGGAACTACACGACATGGCGCCGCCAACGTTGGTTTGGTTCTTATATAAACAGTCAAAATCTGAGTAGTTCAGTCGTGCTTTCTCAGAAAGCCCTACTCACGCCTTTTCAGGGACGTCTGAAGTGGGAAGGGGAATCCGCCTTAGCTGAGCAGATATAATCCGTGTATTGGCTGAAGGTATAGTAAGGTTGTAAGGATAAAAGGTTCCTCACATTGTGCAAAACCCTACGTCTTAATTGTTCTCTTCTCTTTTAAAAATGACTAAGTCCACGAGCAGTGGTGCAGGGAATGGGGAAGACGAAGTTGCAAACGCTCTTAACATCACAGAGAACTGCAGACATGCAGTTACTATGAAATTGTTAGAACACAGCGTACCAGCAACTGGTGGCTGTGTTACCTTCGTGGTCGAGGCACACGAGGTGTTCGGATCAGCGGTATTCTATTCTTGGGTTCAATTCCCACCTGCAGATCCGGTGACTAAATTGTTCCACACATACATTGTAGTTGAACCACTAGAAGAATACATTCCATACGAAGACATTGAAGTCCCGTTAACTTACCAGCAGCATAAAATCTGGTTCAAAGGTGACCTCCCACATACAGCATCTGTCGTAAGACTCGGTCCTCTCAGATTAGAAGGAGAGACCTGGCTGGTCTTAGCGGCATACATTCCACATCCCGAGATAGATACACTACCAGTGGAGGAAGTCCGTACAATATACAATGACATAGTCAGGCTATACAGACACATTGTCCAGTTTGTCATGCGAACATTAACAGTCCAACCTGCGAGAAATGCTCCAGCTGGTCCACATCAGACCACACCTACAATTAACCCACGGACAATGAAATCAGTAATAGGGACAATTCCTTCCAAACGGGAGCAAATTCCGTTCTGGATAGCACAAAAAATTGCACAGTTGGAGGCAGTATTTCCCCATACGGGTCCGCAGGAAAAACATAGAATCCTAACCATTTGCTCGCCAATGGGGATGGTTCCCTCGATCGAGGATTGTACCACTTGGGGAACAATCTTTGCTGCCGTTTACGTCAGAGTACACAGTACCCCTTCCTTAGCAGTTGTTCCAGAAGTATTGAAACAAATACAGGGCGGAACCTGCCCTGGACTTGAGAATGAAACTGATGGGTAATTTTGCCCAAGTCTCTGCAATAATGCTGAACAACATAAAAGGGGAGGCAGCAGCAGTGGCCATACACAGCTGCCTAAGGGAGATAGCACCTAGAAATGGGGAGAGAGAACTACCAAAAGTTATTGAAGAAACCTATGCTGTATTAGGTAGAGATAATTTGGGGACCAAAGCAGGAAGCCACAAATGACAAAGACAACTCAAAGCAAGCACCCACTTCTTCTAAAAAGAAATGGGAAAATAAAAATTCTAAAAATAACAATGCGGAACAGAATTCACGATCGAGGGTGGGTCTCCCCAATGGGAGAACTGTGAAAAGAGGTACAACCTTAGGAATCGTGATAACAGTAAAAAACCTGACAGGTATCAGGACACTGATACACGTTCCTTTCGTTCCTTCCAGGGTTCATCAAAAAACTCACAGAGGGACGGCCGATCAGACCAAAAGAAAGAAGATCGACCACAGACAAAAAGGGAAGCACATCGCACTTCAGATTACATTATCAAACAGGAAGAGCAACATAAACAAAAACCTCAATTCAAAAAGAAGAAAGTAGCTGGCTTAAAAATTAGAAATGCCCAGGTTACTGAGGACTCAGCTTCTGAACAGGGAATGGGCTCTGACGATGCTAGACAGCGCGGCAGAAGTAACAATAGCTTGCCAGAACCTGAAGGATTTTCTGGTGACAGCAGTATTGAATGAACACATCACAGTGGAAACACTTATACTCGAGTTAGTGTCCCGCATAGACTGTACGAAATTACACTTCAAATAGAGGGGTCATCTCAAGAAAGGTTAAAGGTTTCTTTTGGGAGAACTTAACATATGGATACGACATACTGCTAGCAGAAAGAGATTGGCCGCCTGAGTTTGTGATGGATTGCCTAAAGGGGGAAAGCATCATTTTGCGTGCTTTCTCCGACCTTTCATACGCGCAAGAGTGGGCGCTAGCGCTAGCTCCGGCATTATACCGCAACCATGTAGGGTGGGATGTAGAGTCTACCGACCACGAAATCCCATTAAAATCTACTCCAAATCCTCAGAGACACTACCCTATAAAAAACGGTGCAAAAAAACAAGTCAAAGAAATCCTAGACCAACTTGAATATCAAGGTGTAATTGAGACTTGCACATCCCCGATGAATAATCCTTTGTTTCCAGTAATGAAACCTGACAAAACATATTGTCTAGTTTTAGATTACCGACATTTAAACACATGCACACGAACATTTGCAGTTCAAAATGCACACAGTGCCGCATTGATGAATAACATAGTGTGGAAGAAATACAAAACAACATTAGATATCTCAAATGGATTCTTCTGCCAAAATATAGCTCCAGAAAGCAGATATTTGACAGCATTTTCTGCGCTCGGCACTCAGCGAAATTTTTGTCATTTGAATCAAGGGCATAAGAACAACCAGGGGCTATTCTCGGCAAGAGTGTCAGAATTATTACAAACATGTGACGAGGAGGCTGTGTCCTATGTAGATGACATCTATCTGACGTACGATGAATTACTTGAATACTTGAGCAGGGTGAACAACATAATTGTGGGATTTACCAATTTAGGCTACAAATTTAATTTAAAAAAATCAAAAGTTGCCCATCTTAATGTCTTATTTTGGGGATATGAACTGTCAAGGGAAGGCAAGAGCCTGGCAGCTAACTTTTAGAAAAGTGTGCGCTGTCCAACCTCCTAAGACTCTCAAAGGTTTGCAATACATTTTAGGATTTCTGAATTTAGGAAGAACATACATTCTAGATTACTCAGAAAGAGTAAAACCGTTTACTGACTTAATCAGACCTGATTTCAACTCAAATCAGTGGATACAGGAACACATAGATACTCTCCGTTCAGTTCAGGCTGACATGATAGCATCTAAACATTTCCACACACGTGTAAATACTACCAACTTGGTGATCCGGGTCGTGCCTGGATTATCAGGATATACTTACCTCATGTTCTATGACAGTGAGACAGTTCCAATTGCATACAAATCACATTTATACACAAATGCTGAAATGCAATTTGCGGCAACTGAAAAAATATTGAAGGCAGTACAGACTGCTGTGGTGAGAGAAAGAGCACTAGCACAGGGGAAACGCATCATCGTTGTAACCCCGGTACGAACTTTAGAAGCTGTTACCAAAGCAAGCATTCCAAATGCAAAAGCATTACATCCACAATGGATATAATGGGCTAATTCTCTCACTGCAACAGATCTAGATTACAGATATGATTCTACACTAAAAGCACAAGCGCTCCTGCAGTACGAACAAGAATACCCTCTCCCGAATGAGATCTTGCCTCTAGTAAAATATGAATACATCATTTACACTGATGGATCTGCTCAGCCTGCCATAGGAAGTAAACAGCAATATAGCACTGCATGTGCTATAGTGAAGGGAAGTATGCGGAATGGTAAGTTCCATCTCAGCAATATGACTACGCAATCTCTAGGAGATTGTACAGCGCAGAAGGCAGAGCTGAAAGCCCTGATATTGGCACTACAGTACACGAATCGGGAATTCCCCACACTGATAGTGTGTGATTCGTTTTACTGCGTGCAGTCTTACAATGAATATCTTCATTACTGGGACCAGCATGGGTTTAGAGATTCCAAGGGTTGCACAATTAAACATAAATTGTCATGGGAACAAGTGGCAAAGCTGAAAGCATGCCTGCCACGGGCTCAAGTTATTCACACATTGAGTCACAAGCGTGTTGGCATACACGTTGAAGGGAATTCACTGGCTGATGAAGCCACCAAGGCGACAATGCGAACTGCTGCTGTTGCTGCAATCGTTGTAGCACGAGGATAGACGGAGACATACTGATAGCTGTCAACACCTCACAAAACGGCTCTGCCGTTCCGAAGGGCTTTCCACTCAAATATTCCTATAAATTAGATGTGCAAAATACACTGCATGCTCAAATTCCAGGAGTGGGGGATAGAGTTACACCAAACACAGATCGCAGATTAGGTTTAATTGTAACTGCACACGAGGGTCTGGGCTCTGCACACTCAGGAGTCACTGCTACAATTTTGTTACTAAAGCGGCGATTCTGGTGGCCAAGTTTGTGTAAACAAACAAAGGCTTATGTCTTAAAGTGTGACATCTGTCAGCAGATGAAAGGTTCCCCCGTAGCACAGCCACCACAAACACCATTACTCATTTCAGACAGATCTCTCGCATGTTTCTATTTGGATCACTGCGGCCCCTTAAATTCAGACGGGGCTTACAAGTACATCTTGGTGGAAGTGGATTCATGCTCTAGATTTCTATGGGTTTGGCCTCAGCGCTTGGCTGACGCTCAAACTGTTATAAAGGATTTGCGAGTCTGTCATCGGGACATATGCAATTGGCACGTTACATTCTGACCGTAGCCCTGCGTTTAGCTCTAGGGCTTACAAGGAAGCCATGGAAGGTATGGGCGCGGCCTTGCCATACTTCTCCCCCTACCATCCCGAGGAAAATTTGGTGGTGGAGAGGAAAAACCGGGATGTAAAGCAATCCTTAACAGCAAGGGTATTAGGTGCAGGCGCTAGTTGGGTCAATCACCTATACGGGGTCCAGAGGGCACTGAATAATATGCCAAGAAAATGCTTGGGAGGACGTACCCCCTATGAGATCCTGTTTGGGAGAAGAATGCGGGTACCTGACCTCGATTGTGCCAGCACAGTGGCGGATGTAAAACCATTTGAATTGAATGATCATTTGGCTGTTTTACAGGAACTCAATGAATTCTGGGCATTACAAAACAACTTCCAAGTAAAACTCACCGCCACTGGGGAAGTGAAACCAGTTCCGGCAAGACCTGTCTGGATCCCAAAAGTTGGGGATCTGGTCAGAGAAAAGATTGTGGACAAGAAGGAGTTTGGGCCATCTTACAGAATACCTGTACCTGTCCTGGTGGTTCAAGCAACAATAACAGTACTTCTTCTGCTTCTTGCTGGCCGAAAAGAAAAAAGATTTGTCTCCATTGATCTGATCAAACCACACTACGTGGCCGATTCTCAACAGCAGGCCGAGTGGAGTCCTGAGTAACTGCAGATCTCCTCTCCCTACTATACAGGAAATTCAGATGGAAAGACTAATAAAGTTTCAAGACTCCTCTGTGCCTGATGCCGGAGTAGCCAACAACGGAGTAAGAATTACACCTGTCGAAACTGCACAACAGCAAAATACAAATTAAACGCAAATTGCGATTCGGCTCAACAATGAACTTTACATCAACGTGCCTTCACAAGAAGCAACTGACAGTTCTACAAACACTGCTGAGCTCCCAAGAATAGATCGAAGTGCGTCTGGCTACTTCATCAACTTTGATGACTTCTCTTCAGATCCAAGTGAACCTGAGCAAACGCCACCCATTTCTAAGAAAGAACAATTTCGACAATTCTATCTCTGGCTGGAAAAGAGTTACCTTGTTTCTCCTTGGTTGCATCTTTGGTTTGCAATAGGGATCCTGTTCCTGTTAATTTGGATTGGTACAGTAACTGTCTTTTTCCTGCTACTGAATGGACATTACCTCCCACAATGCTCTGCAGTCCAACCTGTGAACTTGGTCTTGAAACCACATACGTCATCCCACTGTGAACAAAGAGACTTGCCCCTCGTGAACATTTCAGCAGTTCCAGTACCTGATGTTATAGTGTGAGATAGAGTTTCATATGATATATTTGGTCCTACTAAAAATTTGAAGATTCCACATGTATTCAACATTTTTATGAATTATTTCATTACCCCGAGTACACTCTCTGATGATTGGGACATTGAGACTGTGAACACTATGCTTTGAGATCTAGAACAATCTGCTGCATTTTCTTACAGGGAATTGTATGAAGATACATCTGACTTTGATAATATGTTTTGTTACCAGCACTATGGTAATCACTTTTTGCATAGAGCAAGTGTTCCACGCACTGTAAACACTTACCATAAATGGGAACATTGCCCGACACCACCAAAAGGTAGTTCTGACACATTTGCACAGACATTTGCATACTTTTAAGGGCTGAATACATCAGACACAATGTCATACTATTATAAGTTAGTACAGACAAATGCAACTGCGAAGAAAATGATGCTGAAAAACCCCAAGCTCACTTTTTCAGCACCTTTCATCTCCCAACAGTCTATACAAGGTTTCGACTAATGGAGGGACACAATAGACACAAAATCGATCTGGGGGACGAAAGATTGGCAAGTTCAGGGAACAGAGGCTTTATATAGAGCTTGCCTCATACCGTTACAGATAATATTCCTGAACAGAACAGTGCAACAAACTACCTGCTACGGGTTTGCAAAAATTAAAGACCTGAAAACACCACGCATCCCCTTACCCATACCTATTGCAGGTATATCGAATGACACACTGATAAGTGAGGAAATGCTGAGTACAATGATACAGAATCGTACATATAATTCTTCATTTCCCAATTGGAAGGGATGGTTGGTTTGGCCTATCGACACAAATAGGTGTCAATCAAGATTTGAGGATACCACCAGAGGGTTTAGTATCCATAGGCCCGACCCACACTATGTAAACATACACGACCCAGGGGTAGTGACTTCTTCCAGTGTTGGGAAGTTGTGCCTAGAATGGCTAAAAACCTCACCACTACAACAAGTGAAACAACACTTGTCTCGTCTAGCTGACAACATAGATCTTAGGGATTTCTTGTTAGGTCCCAAGAAACTACGTAAGAAACGCTTCTTATATGCCATTTACAATGAACCCTTGAAAGTCTCCCAACAGGATGCTGCTGAGTGATTACGTGAAATTGATAGGATTAATTGAGAAAAGGCCTTGGCTGTGGTAGACAATGGTATGACCACACTATCTTCACGTATTTATTCACTGAGCAACATTGTGTCCTCGGCAATCGACATAATGGAACAAGATTTGTCTATTCTACAGCATGGGCAATCTCAATTGCGCTCCATTATGCTTTTAAGCTGGACGCTCCAATCATTGCGTTCAGGCCACGTGCCATGGCGATACATTAGCAGCACAAATCTGTTCTCTGCTTACAATCTGACAGACAGACAGTTGACTATGGCACGCAGAGATGCAACATGCACTATGCTGCTCATTGAAAAATTAGAGAAGTTAACTTTTACAGTAGCTGAGTCACCGTTTACTGAATGGTTAATTCATGGCTATATCACACTGCCAATCACGACATTTCAGTTCCAATACTGCCTTAGATACATCCAAGCAGGCAGGTATGAAGCATTGGGTGAAGGGTTCATTCAAGAAACCTGGGAGTTACCATATAGATATAGGTGCAGAAATAAGGACACTGAAGTTTTCTTGAGTGGTAAAGACTGCGGGAAGGCTTTAAGTGGGTCTTTATTGTGCAAAGAAGTGTTGCTTTATGGAACGGGTAATGCGTCGAATGCGAACTTATCATGCTACTTGAAAGGCTCCCCAGCTGCAGTGATTCATCCAGTTTTTGAATTACTTTCGAATGGAAGTTATTTAGTGCTGAATGATCAAGGCTGTTGTGGAATGACGCCAGGCATCGCATATCTAGTCACAGTAAACTTCAAGGTTGTTTGCTGTAAGCAAGTATTGTTTCCCCTGGCTTACACAGTTAGGGAGGCACCACTGTGGCCTTCATTAAATGTTTCCAGTATTCGGTTTGATTCGCTGAGCAGACTGAAAGCCATGTTGTTTCAACAAAACAGAGACGGGGTCCTTCGTTCTGACCCATCAGGTGAGGGGCTGGTTCTTCCCTAGGGGTTTCTTGGCTACAGATACACATAGCGATACGCATACACAACTACACATCCAGGTTAGGCTAAGTACATTTTAGCGAAATACTTAGGGCAAGCATTTTAGGAATATGCAAGTGCTACTGTTTTTATCTGAACTGCTTATGTTCATCTTATTAGCACCATGGTAGAAATGTATCTACTATTCACTATATTGGTACTAGCAATCTCTTTTGAATGCTTCTGTCTCCTAATTGTTGCAGCAATTATGCTTTACGCTAGGCTGTCGCTGGACCAATAAATACTTATTGAAACGTCCTAATCGCCATCCTGTGTATTTTCTGAGAGGAAGCAATCATGAGCGTCTGAGCGAAACATACTGTACTGTTTTCCACGATCCCTGAGGAATCAGGGTTGTCATGGTCAGTGGTTGCTAGAAACTACCTACACCACTGTAGAATACAGGGGGGTTGTAGTGGCACTGTAGAGCTAGCTGGTCTAACGGCTGGCATATCCTGTGGGGGTGTCCAGAAGCAGTTGGGACACCAAGCCCTCTGTTTAGGTCATCCAAAACGTGCAGGTCCTGGGGGACTCCTAGGAACTACATGACACTAGGGCTGATTCTGTGCCTCTGGAGGGTCTGCAACCAGAGTGATGGTCGTGGAGAGTCAAATTGCATCATTCAATTTCCCTTTACATGTCATTGCTGGATAGGGGGATGTTGGAGATAGGCTGGTAATTTGGCAGTGTCTTTGGATCTGCAGATAATCATTTAGGATGCATGCCAAAATGGCACACGTTAGGGGTATAGACACAACTCGCACATCACAAAAAATTGTAGTCACCATTTTACCTATATATATACATATACAGACATCTAACCAGCCTTTATCAATCTAAAAAGTGCCATCTTGTTGCTCACTATATACATACCGACTGATGAACATAAAAGAAATAATGCTTGTTTCTGTGTTTTTTGTTCAAGATGCTAAACATTGCGCTATTTTAATGAGTACATAAAGATAACGAAATTCAAGCCATTTAGTGTTAAAGATTTGTGGTAACAAGCACATGTTATACACCATTTAAATGTTTAGGTTAAATGTTCCAACCTTTAAACAGGTCGGTAGAAAACATATAAACTTAATTCAACATCAACAATACATTTGTACCTCACAATATAGTAGATAACAAAATTCAAAGTACTACATTGAAAATATTGAATGTTTTCATAGCTGCCAAATAAATAATATTGTTTCATCAGTCCAGAATTAACAGAACAAGATGGCTGCCGCCCTTCAATCATGGGCTACACTACCACCATCTGCTACCGATTAAATACAATGTATTCACAAGATTCCTGCTTTCATTAATAATACTGTTGCTTCAAGCTTACCGACAGCAACACAATAAACAACATGTTACCCTAAAAGCACTGTTGTCATCCATACTATGCTTACAAATTGTACCCCACTGCTGGGCTGGGGCGTAGCTTCGGTGGATGGTTGTTTGGGGTGTTGCACCCCCCTAATAAATGTAATATTTAATAAATAGTTGGGTACAGGAGCTTTCAGTCTGGTATGATAAGGTGTCTGTGGGATTTCACCTGAGATTTTTAAATACTCACTCAGACGAAAACACACCCACATACACTCTCATATCTGATTTGAAAGTCTTAAAACATGGCTATTTTACAAAATATTGTGTTTTAAGTACCCCTCACAATACGCACTCCTTTCCCTTTACAATGGCCCTTAAGCCACCCCCATGTGCCCCTTCTCACATAATGATTAACATAATATCCAGCGTGATTGTTGGAAAATCTGAAGCTCACCCCCCATCAGTCTTCCTGTCCAAGCTAAGCCCATGCTGCTGGGAGCTTTAAATGTTGTTTTTTTTTATTAGTCTTTAAGCAGCACACAAGGAATATGCCGGCATTCTTAACAGCTGACCTGAAAAATGCTCTTTGCTGCAAAGTTATGAAATTTAGAAGAAATTGGCAGGTCTTGAAAGCATGCCGACTACCAATTACGAGCCACAGGTCACTCAAGTTCGCAGCTATGATTCTATGGATGATACTGCTTAACAAATATCCTCAATAACACATTTAGTCAATGGCTGTGTCATTCTGTATGGTCTGGAGTCTTCTGAGGAACTGGGTGGAGATGCTGGAGAAGAGGGCATTTTCATAGTCGAGGTGGCTGGTGATGAGGGCCTATGTGATGGTCTTTCTGGTATTGGTTGGGATACATCTGAAAATTCTGCAGAGCATGCAAAGTGTGCGGAAGCAGGAGGAGGCAACTGCATTGACTTGTCTTTTCATGGGCAGTTGGCTATCGAGGATGATGCCAAGGTTCCGTGCATGGTCAGTCAGTGTGGGTGTAGATCCGAGTTCTGTAGGCCACCAGCTGTGGTCCCATGCAGAGGTGTTCTTACCACAGATCAGTACTTCAGTTTTGTTTTGAGTTGAGATGAAGGCAGTTGTCTTTCATCCATTTGTCTACGTTGATCATGGCATTGCAGAAGTTGGTTTTGATGTTGGAGGGGTCCTCGTGAGTGAGAGGATCAGTTGAGTGTCGTCTGCGTAGGAGAATATGTTGAATCCGTGGGATCTGACAACGTCTGCGAGGGGGATCATGTAGGTGTTGAACAGGGTGGGGCTGAGGGATGATCCTTGTGGTATGCTGCATATGATGTCTTTAGGGTCAGAGAAAAAGGTAGGTAGTCGGATGCTCTATATGCATTCTGTAAGGAAGGAGGCGATCCACTTGAGGGCGTCTTGGTGTATGCCTATGTTGTGGAGTCCATTGATGAGGGTTTTGTGGGAGATGACGTTGAATGCCATGGAGAGGTTGAGGAGGATCAAGGCCGCAGTTTCTCCACACTCGAGGAGTGTTCTGATGTCGTCGTGGCAGCAATCAGTGCGGTCTCAGTGGTTGGCACGAAATCCTGATTGTGAGGAGTCCAGCAGGTGGTTTTGTCCGAGGAAGTAGGTTAGCTGCTGGTGGATTGCTTTCTCCAGTACTTTGGCCGGGTAGGGGAGCAGGGAGATCGGACGATAATTTTTGAGATCACTGGAGTCGGGAGAGGCTTACTTTAGGAGGGGTCTGACGTCTGCGTGTTTCCATCTGTCCGGGTAGGTATCTGTGGAGGTGGAGGTGTTTAGGATGCTGGTGAGTTGTGTGCTGATTGGGTTTGTTGTGAGGTTGTAGAGGTGGTAGGGGCAGGGGTTGGTGGGCACCCCGGAGTGGATGGAAGGCATGATGACTGAGGTGGTGAGGGTGGCGAGCAGAGACCAGGTGGTAATGGTTTGGCTGATGTTTGCTGGTTGGTTGAGGTCGTTGGGGTTGAGAGTGGCGGGTCAGAGGTTGAATTTTTGTTGTAGATGTTGGCGATCTTGCTGTGGAAGTAGTCTGAGAGGGTGTCGCAGAGCTCTTGGGAGGGGTGGATGGTGTTCTCTATGGCTGTTGGGTTGGAGAATTCTTGGCTATTTTGAAGAGTTCCTTTGTGTGGTTGGCCGCGGAGATGATGCGGGTGGTGATGGCTGCTTTCTTGGCTTCCTTGATGTGCCAGTAATATTTTCTCAAGGCTATTTTGAGAGCTGCTCTGTCAGCAGGGTTCTTAGTGGTGCACCATCGTTTCTCCATTTGGTGGCAGTTTCGCTTGTTGGTCCTGACTTCTGAGGTGTACCAGCTGGCATGTTTGGACGTCTTGCTGGATTTTGTAGGCTTCAGTGGTGCCACTCTGTTGAGTAGCTCTATAACCGCCAGTCATTCCACTTTCAACAAGTTCATTTTTATATATTATATGTTAAAGGGACATTATAGTTAGGCAAAATTGTCAGTTAAATTATACAGTTTTAAACAAACAACCCCACTGACATTCACTAATTATAGTTATCTTAAGTAACTATAACTCGTGCCATAGGGTAAATATAGCATCGCCTTAACCTTTGGGCTTTTTTTTAGTAAATGTCAAAGGTTTTTAAAAAAATTTAAATTAAGATGTTGATCCTTGTTAGATCTGTCAGCCTGAGGGTGGTCTTTCCACTTAAGTAGGCCCTTAAAACTTCCGAGTCCTGCCATTGCAGCCTGAATGCAGCTTTAAAAGGCCAATTCAACTTGACAAAATAACCCCCTTGCCAAGCCTTAAACTCCCCTTTTATTGCAGATAAGTCAACCCTACAGTAGTGTCTAGGTAGGCCATAGTTTATTGTAATAACAAGCATTTGCAATGCAATAGGTCTCGCATTTACGCAAGACCTACTGCATTGGAAATGGTTGGCATCACGGACAATGGGAGGGGGGTGGGGAGAAGGCACGGACAACGGGAGGGAGGGCGGGGAAAAGGCACGGAGAACGGGAGGGCCGGGGTGGGGAAAGAAGGCACGGACAACGGGAGGGATATCGGGCGGGGTTGGAAGAAGGCACGGACAACAGGAGGGAGGGCGGGGGGTAAAGAAGGCACCAAAGCATGTCGTGCCTGCAGTAGGAGAACCTCATTAAAGCAAATAGTGCTCACAGTCTAAATAACACGTACGTGTAACAACCGAAGTAAAGGGGCTAGTCGTCATGGGAGGTGACAAATGTAGAGGAGGTGGTACTAAGGAGGGACTAACAAGCCTATTTAGGAATCAGAAGCCAGCATTTAGGACAGACAATGACACAAGCCAATGGCAAATATGGGGGAGGGTGGGCGGGGCTTCTATTCACTACTCTACCACAACAAGTCTCGCAGAGCAGCGCATGCGTGCTGGCTCTAGGCTCGACCTCAAAAGGTTAAAAGTGTGGACAGGTACTTTTCAGTTTTACATGTTGTGGTAGTGAAAAAATCCTAAATTCGTTTCTCACTACTGTGAGGCCTACCTGTCCCGTAGAATAACATTGGGTTGGCTTATTACATTTAATAAGTGCTATCTTTTGATGGGGAACCAATCAGAATTTCATGTTTGGCATCAATTAAATTAAATTTAAAAATCCTCTTTGATTGTAAAGCTGGATTTTAAATTACAATATTGAAAATGCCACTTTTGCCTTGATGGCAAATGGGTTAAAACCGCTTTCAGGTATAAGCTGTTAGCAGATCGTGAGGATTCTACACTAATGAAACACTTAACGCGACATGCGATTTTAGTGAAAACTGTAAGCAACATAGACCCCTATTTGACCTGGAACATGACACGGCATCTACGCCGTCTGTTAACTTATTTTAGGCTGAACTTATTTCCTCGATTAGTGCCTTTTAATCATGGTTGTTTTACGAACGCGGACCTGCCCCTCTGTAATTGTGTCAATAATTCGATTAATGACACACTGCATGTTGTTATGATCTGCTCTAAATATAATAATTTGCGACACAAGTTTTTAAGTCCAATTTTAAAATGATTGAATTGTATCCAAGTTAGACCTGCTTTACTGCACTTACAGCTGTTAAATTCTCCTACAGTTTGCTTTTCCCTTGTCTGTTTTCTTACGGGGGTTTTAAAATGAGTATGGAAATGTTGAAGATGAACTGTGTACTAGTTTAAATGCCTTGACTTTTATGATTTTATTCTTAAAATCAAATAAAGATTATGAACTGAACTGAACTGAAATGCCACTTTCAGAAAGTTGGTATTTTCCTGCCCTTGACATTTGGTGCCTATAGCCCCTCATAGATCACATGACTGGGTGTAGTTGGCAGTTAGACTTGTAAATTCCTCCCAGACAGTCTCACAATGGAGGGATTAGGTGTGCCTGAATGGGCCATTTGCTGGCAGGATGGGGGCAGAGCTGGGCTCAGCCCCACTTGCAACTGAATAGGCTGTGCTCTTCCTTCACACAGAGGTCTTGTCACCATTTGTCAGCAATGTAATTTCCTCGCAGCTTGCACGAAGATCTTTGGTGTCCATCTCCAGGTACCACAAACTCTGATTGCCTATTTGGCATTGAGGATTGAAGTGGCCATGTGAGGGAAAAGGTGTTGGGAGAACGAACAGCTGGGAGGGAGATCTGAAAGAAAAAAATGTAATGTTTAAAATCTTTAGCGCTTAAATTCCCTCTTTCTCTATTACTAATTGAGATGAAAGTTAATTATTAACTTGTTCCTTGTTGGAATTTTTGGGGCATCTTGAAGTGAGGAAAAACCACAGTCTCCACAGTAGCAAAACAAACCTTATGAATTTTTATTCTTCATCTAAACACTTTTTTATCAAGTAATCTCAGTCTTTAAGTCTTTTAAAACAAGAACATACTGCTATGTAGGACTTTGGGTCTTCTTGTCGCTGTCCATAGATTAGGCAGCACGACAGGGTTCTCGCACCCTGGTTCTAGAGAGACAATATGCAGACATAAACTACTTTTACACCAAGGGAATCTAAAGTGCTTTCCTCTTTACAGTTTTCAGTTTTTACCTCTAAGTTCACAGTTTGGTTATTCCTGAAACTCCTTGAAAACTTGCTTTCAAAGCTTAAACAAGATTTTGTCACATTGTTTACATTGAAATTAGTCTTTCCAAAATATTCAAATAGCTAACTAGACCCTTAATGCTCGAGACCTGGCAAATCACCTAAACTCACAGGAATCCGCT
Source organism: Calotriton arnoldi (assembly GCA_963921515.1). Taxonomy (NCBI): domain Eukaryota; kingdom Metazoa; phylum Chordata; class Amphibia; order Caudata; family Salamandridae; genus Calotriton; species Calotriton arnoldi. Next base: position 1,404,937 of record CAWUFW010004840.1, read on the forward strand.
CTGCTTTGCAGAATCCAGATGGAAGCCACCGAAAGTTCGACAAAAGAGGCCAACAGCGAAGGACTCCTGAGGTGACTTTGCCTTGGAAGCACTCCAGATCAAGAGACCAAGAAACACAGCATCAGAAGACAGTCTCTGCTCCAGATTTCCTGAATAGTGAGCATGTGTGCTGGGGTGGAACCAGCTTTTATACTCGAGCCCCACCCAACAACTCAAGATGCTTAAGAGAGCACCAAGGAATCTGGGAAGTGTGCCCCAGCCAATAAGTCAGCAGTCTGGAGGGAGCACCAGGAAAACTGGGAAGTGTCACGTGTCCCTCGGAGACCTCTCAGGATCGGTTCGTTGCTCAAATGGGTCCACCTATTGACACCCTCAATTCCGAGTTGCTATAATAGCACGGAAGATTAAGGTGGTCAATCGGGGGAAGGAAAGGATGGGAACAGCGGGGAGGGAGACCTGTGAAATAGAAAGGTGTATATTAGAATACATTAACTATAAACCAGTTTCCTCTGAGGTATATCGAATTCCCTAATATCTCCCTTCTATATACCTGTAAAGAAAATTAACAAGTTCTTGCAGCACTTTTCTGAAGGACGATTAATTCTCATCAAACCTTCTGTAGGCTATAACTTCTTGTTGTGAGCGAAATAGGCTTAGACCCCTCTTTGTGAATTTATACAACACTGGTGATTGAGTACGCTTCACAAGGGAGGAAGGAATAGGCTTAGCGTCAACCTCTCACTGACCCCTTGCTAAAAGACGAACGAAAAACACACAACATGTAACACCAGCACTTCATGTACATAATATTCAGGATTTCACTCCAAAGGTAAGGCGTGTTTGAATCACACACTTATGAGTATCAATTTAGATATATGCACGTCGCTGTAGCATTATCAACCTTCAATATGCAGATATGCACTTCGTAACAGAGTTAACAGCCTTCAAATGCAGAGATATACCACCTGGTAGAAAGGAAGCGTTTTTGGTAGTGCCCCCGTAATCAAAGCCTCATTAACAAACAAACACCAATGTCATGCGCCCTTTGTCAATGCGCCGTCAAGCACCACTCTTGCTCCGGAGAAACTATGGGAAGTAACTCCAATACGGCAAATCAAGCAAAGCGTATTCCCCTTGTAAGGAATGTCAGGCAGCTAAGGAATTGTGAAGTTGGTGTCAATGACACCCTTACCGCCCCAAACGCTGAAAAGGATCCGACTCCGTAACCAGGGAGGGAATCGCTAATCCGTCAGGAATAATCTGCAGCGTCTTCCCTGAGTTTTCCGGCTTTCATAGCCGTTGGGAAAGTGAATGGTCGTCATTTCCTGTGCGCGCGCGACCCGCCACAAAGGCTTCTGGGATTTGTAGGTTATCCGCTCCTGGTGCGGAAAACCCATCGGAATCACGCTGTTTCCATGTCCTCCACAGCGCCCGGGCAATCGTGATACACTTCGTCCTGTCAAAGGCCTTCTGTTGGACTGGATCACGAGAGTGTATAGCGGTCCCTGAAAGGTACGTGACAGCACATCCTTCTTCCGAAGACCGCTTACACAAACCAGGTTTGTTAGGATACTTAGAGTGAAAGGTTTTTAGACATTTTTGAGCATGCATTCCTTGTGCAGGTTCCCATGAATTTTCCTCTACACCATATCCTTTCCATGATACCAAATACCACAGTTTTGAGCCTCTCATTTTGGAATCCAAAATCTTGTGTACTTCATATTCTTGTTCATTGTTTACCCATATAGGAGAAGGATTTTTCTTGATTGGTGTGTATGTGGGTTTTAGCAGGGATACATGAAAAACGGGATGTATTTTCATGGAAGAAGGAAGTGCCAATTTTACAGCAACGGGGGAGATGACCTTTTTAATCCGATATGGACCTATAAATTTAGGATTGAAAATACTGTATTTCCTGCAGCGAATATTTCGTGTAGATAGCCATACCACATCACCCACCTTATATGATGGATTAGGTTTACGATGTTTATCGGCTTTTGCTTTGTATAATACCTTAGCTTTTTTCAAATTCCTATAGGTTTGTTTCAGGGTTTGTTGGATGTGGGTTATTCTATTCTGCGCTTCAGGTATTGTTTGTGTACTCGCAGGATGTATGAAGGGTATGAACCGAGGATGGAATCCGTAACTACTATAGAAAGGAGCAATCTTGGTTGACTGATGCTTTGCACTATTGTATGCTACCTCTGCTAGACACAACAAATCCACCCACTCATCTGAACTTTCTTCAACATAACACCTGAGATATAGTTTTAGGGTCTGGTTTAACCTTTCTGTTTGTCCGTCTGATTGAGGGTGAAAACTAGTCGACGTTGAGGCTTTCATATGCAAGGCAGTACACCAAGCTTTCCAAAATCGAGCTGTGAACTGCGAGCCTCGCTCGGAAACAATGTTAGAAGGAAGACCATGTAGGCCGAACACATGTTGCATTAGCATTTTTGCTAATTGACCTGAGGTGGGTTCCTGTGCACAAGCGATAAATGACCCATTTTAGTGAGACTGTCCACTACTACTAGAATGGCAGTACATCCTTTATCTTTTGGTAATCCAACGATAAAATCCAATGAAATTGTTTCCCAGGGGACTAGCGGAGTTGGAAGAGGTTGAAGCAACCCTTGTGATTTACCATGGTCTACTTTAGCTTGTACACATTTTTCGCACTTTCTTATCATGTCCGTAACGTCTTTTCTCACTGAAGGCCACCAGAATTGTCTATTAATTCGGTCTAGTGTCTTTTCGATACCGTTATGTCCGGCACTATGAGCATTGTGACACCATTGAAACACTTCTCTTCTTAAGGCCAGGTTCGGCATTAACAACTGTTTCTCTTTTAGGGGTAGACCTTTTACTAAAGTCCATTGACTATGTTTCTTGAACCAATTTGTCCAGTAAGGTGTTTGCACCCCCTGTGCGACCTTTTTCAAAAAGGAATCCGTTTGGAGTAACCCTACTACTTGTTGGGGATGCAAGATAGAATGTTTTATCTCGATGGTATGTTCTGGGACTGTTTCCTGCCTTGAAAGAGCATCAGCTTTCTTATTCTCAGCTCCTGGTCTGTAGGTAACTACAAAATTGAACTCTGAAAAGAAAAGCATCCACCGTAATTGTCTGGGTGAGAGCATTCTGGTAGACCTCATAAACTGCAGGTTCCGATGATCGGTATACACCGTTACAACATGTTTGGCTCCCATTAAGAGATGTCTCCAGTCACTGAAAGCATCTTTTATCGCTAGTAATTCTTTTTCAGCAATGGTATATCTTGCCTCCGCTTCATTTAATTTCCTGGACATATATGGCACTGGGTGTAGTTGACCACTGTTGCTATGCCTTTGTGATAGTATTGCTCCAATTGCTATATCGGATGCGCCAGCTTCCACTATATAGGGCTTTTCAGGATCAGGATGAGCCAAAATAGGAGCTGTGATAAAAGCCACTTTCAGAGTTTGGAAGGAAGATTCTGCTTCTTCAGACCAATGAAATGATACCTTCTTGCGTAACAGCTTAGTTATCGGATCCACGATGTTGGAAAAATGACTTATGAACCTGCGATAAAAGTTCGCAAATCCTAAGAAACATTGTATATCTCTAACATTGGTAGGACGTGGCCACTCTTTCACAGCTAGGATTTTCCTTTCAGACATTTCTTGTCCGGAGGGTGACAACATTACTCCAAGGAATTCCACTTTACTCATGTGAAACTCACATTTACTGAGTTTGCAGTACAGTTTATTCAGTCTAAGTGCCTTGAACACCTGACTAACATGCAGTAAATGTTCCTTCACAGAAGAGGAGTAGATTAAAATGTCATCGTTATATGCCACCACAAACCTGTCTAAAAACTCTCTCAGTACTTCATTCACAAAGTACTGGAACGCCGCGGGGGCGTTACAAAGACCAAAGGGCATTACTGTATATTCATATAATCCATATCTGGTACGGAAGGCTGTTTTCCACTCGTCGCCCTCTCTTATGCGTACCAAGTGGTAAGCCCCCTTTAAGTCCAGCCGAGTGAATATGGTGGCCTTCTTGACTTGTTCCAGTAAAACGGGTATAAGAGGTAAGGGATACCTATTTTTGATTGTGACATTATTAAGGGCCCTAAAGTCAATGCAGGCTCTTTTCTCACCATTCGCTTTCGGGATAAAAAAAAGCGGAGAGGCTGCGGGTGATTTAGAAGGGCGTATGAAACCATTCTCCAGATATTTATCGATATATTCTCTGAGATGTGTGTTTTCAGGTTCCGTTAAAGCATACAATCTCCCACATGGAATTACTGCTCCCGGTATTAGATCTATCTGGCAATCATAATGCCGATGAGGAGGCAGTGAGTCTGCCTGCTTTTCACAAAAAACGTCTTGATATTCTGCGTAACAGGACGGTAATGTAACATCGGTTTCCGCCGCTGTGGCGATTTTATGAATGGTGCTTAAATATTGAACAGGAGACTCTATCTTGAAACACCCATTCTCATGGCACCATACACTTTGAAACTCTAACGTTCTGTCATTCCAGTTAATCGTGGGGTTATGCTGTTCTAACCAAGGAAGTCCTAAAATAACACCATATTGAGGGGCCTGAATAATGTTAAATCTCAAGGATTCCGTATGCCCTTCCCCGCAACTCATTTCTAGGTTAGTCGTATGATATTCTATGGGACCGGTACTTAGTTCTGTTCCATCTACGGTAAGTATTTCTTCGGGTTTATCTTTAGCTAATACCGAAATACACAGTTTCTTGACTACCAGGTTATCCATAAAGAGCCCTGTGGCTCCGGAATCTATCATTGCTTCTACCTTTCTCCACCCTTTCCCTGTCTTTAACTGTACAGGAATAAAGAAATTATACAGTTTTAAACAAACAACCCCACTGACATTCACTAATTACAGTTATCTTAAGTAACTATAACTCGTGCCATAGGGTAAATATAGCATCGCCTTAACCTTTGGGCTTTTTTTAGTAAATGTCAAAGGTTTTTAAAAAAATGTAAATTAAGATGTTGATCCTTGTTAGACCTGTCAGCCTGAGGGTGGTCTTTCCACTTAAGTAGGCCCTTAAAACTTCCCAGTCCTGCCATTGCAGCCTGAATGTGAAGATAAACCTGTCATTTGTTTGATAGAAGGGATGGTTAATCCACCCAAAGAATCCCCTTCTGATATCTTTGAGGTTGTCAGTTTTCCGACACCATGTCTGCTATGGCCACATGAGGTTTCTTAAAACCTGTAGTGAATTTCGGTTTACTTAAGCATTCTTTAACGAAATGGCCTTTTTGCCACAGTACATACATAGACCGTTTTTTCTCCTTGTGTCCCTCTCTAGTTGAGATAGGGGGGCACGTATCATACCTATTTCCATAGGTTCCACCGTAGACCCGGTAGATCCTCCCACCACTCTGGGCTTGTCGAATCTGTTAGGAGGTCGTTCTACCTTCCTTCTATCACCCTTACGTTCTCCCATGCGATAATCTAATCTTAATACTAGATTGATAAGGTCCACACACCGGGAGGGCTGAGGGTCAATTTGGGCTAGTACGTCTTTCATATCGTCTTTGAGACCTTGATAAAACACAGCAGCCCTTTTTCTTCAGGCCACTGTGTTTCTGCCACTAATCTTTGAAACGCATTGATATAAACTATAAGATCCTTATTGCCTTGTTTAAGCTCTAAAAGTTCTCTATCCGCAGAAAAAGAAGCTGCTCTGCGATCAAATACTGTCTCAAATTCTTTCTTAAATTCATCCCAATCGTATAACAAGGGATCATCTCGGCGTACAAAAGGCACTGCCCACTGTGCGGCATCCCCAGTTAAATGAGAAATCATAAATGCTACCCTAGATTGATTAGAAGGGAAGGCTTTAGGCCTACAAGAGAAATGTAACATAATTTGGGTCAGAAAGACCTGAACTTTAGAGGCGTCTCCTTGAAAGTGTTCAGGAGCTGCTAAAGGTATCGATACGGGTATTTCCACTGTCAGTGGTGCCTGCAGGGATGAAGTCCCAAAATGCCAGGGCCCTCCTACATTTCGTTCTGTTGGAACATCAAAGGGATTTCTTTGAAGACTATCTACCTTATCTTGCAAAGCAGCTGTCTCTGCCCTAGATGCTGTGATATCCTGTTGAAGGACCACTAAGGTGACTAACACCTCCTCTAGGGTGGCCATAGTCACAATGAACCGACCAGGAGAGGTATATTATTTTTTAAGGCAGATTATTCTGTCACCTGTCCCTCGGAGACCTCTCAGGATCGGTTCGTTGCTCAAATGGGTCCACCTATTGACACCCTCAATTCCGAGTTGCTATAATAGCACGGAAGATTAAGGTGGTCAATCGGGGGAAGGAAAGGATGGGAACAGCGGGGAGGAGACCTGTGAAATAGAAAGGTGTATATTAGAATACATTAACTATAAACCAGTTTCCTCTGAGGTATATCGAATTCCCTAATATCTCCCTTCTATATACCTGTAAAGAAAATTAACAAGTTCTTGCAGCACTTTTCTGAAGGACGATTAATTCTCATCAAACCTTCTGTAGGCTATAACTTCTTGTTGTGAGCGAAATAGGCTTAGACCCCTCTTTGTGAATTTATACAACACTGGTGATTGAGTACGCTTCACAAGGGAGGAAGGAATAGGCTTAGCGTCAACCTCTCACTGACCCCTTGCTAAAAGACGAACGAAAAACACACAACATGTAACACCAGCACTTCATGAAACATAATATTCAGGATTTCACTCCAAAGGTAAGGCGTGTTTGAATCACACACTTATGAGTATCAATTTAGATATATGCACGTCGCTGTAGCATTATCAACCTTCAAGATGCAGGTATGCACTTCGTAACCGAGTTAACAGCCTTCAAATGCAGAGATATACCACCTGGTAGAAAGGAAGCGTTTTTGGTAGTGCCCCCGTAATCAAAGCCTCATTAACAAACAAACACCAATGTCATGCGCCCTTTGTCAATGCGCCGTCAAGCACCACTCTTGCTCCGGAGAAACTATGGGAAGTAACTCCAATACGGCAAATCAAGCAAAGCGTTTTCCCCTTGTAAGGAATGTCAGGCAGCTAAGGAATTGTGAAGTTGGTGTCAACGACACCCTTACCGCCCCAAACGCTGAAAAGGATCCGACTCCGTAACCAGGGAGGGAATCGCCAATCCGTCAGGAATAATCTGCAGCGTCTTCCCTGAGTTTTCCGGCTTTCATAGCCGTTGGGAAAGGGAATGGTCGTCATTTCCTGTGTGCGCGCGACCCGCCGCACAGGCTTCTGGGATTTGTAGTTTATCCGCTCCTGGTGCGGAAAACCCATCGGAATCACGCTGTTTCAATCAATCAATCACAGAATTTGTAGAGCGCACTACTTACCCGCGAGGGTCTCAAGGCGCTGGGGAGAGGGAAGGGGGGGGTGCTGCTACAGGTCGAACAGCCAGGTCTTGAGTAGCCTCCTGAAGGTCAGCAGGTCTTGGGTCTGTCGTAGGCTTAGTGGAAGGGTGTTCCAGGTCTTGGCGGCGAGGTGTGAGAAGGATCTGCCGCCTGTCCTCCACAGCGCCCGGGCAATCGTGATACACTTTGTCCAGTCAAAGGCCTTCTGTTGGACTGGATCACAAGAGTGTATAGCGGTCCCTGAAAGGTACGTGACAGGAAGTGTGCCCCAAAGTGTGCCCCATCCAATGAGTCAGCAGTTGTGGGAAGCAGCGGAGAAACTATGGACTGTGATTCCCGCTCACAATGCAAATTCCAATATTAGACACGGATTTCAAGAAAAGAGTTTATAACACAGTTTAATAGTTCTGCTTATTTCTTATATTACAGCAGAGTCTTAAATACAGCCTTCTTAATTATACATTTTGCAACCGTAGTCACCATCACCCATTTCCCCTTTAAAATTGCACTCTTTTTTTTTTTTTTTTTTTTTAAGAAGAATAAATTTTTATTGTCTCAATTAGTTAAAATTGTTACAATGAAGATCAAGCAGAGATGTTCCGGCACTTAATTACTTCAGTTATAATAAGTACATATTTAACCGTTAAAGTATGCTGTTCTAATACATGAATAAAATAGATCTAAAATATTGCATTTGACGATAAAATGAATAAAAAGCAGTGCAAATAGTCAACTGTCAAAGCCTTCAATTAGTTCTAATCCCTGATTAAGGCGTTGACTTAGAGTTTTTTCACTAAAGTGCAGATTTTCCCTCTTCTATGTGGGTCCAGGAAAGGTTTTGTGGCGACTGTGCAGGTACATGTTCGATTCTTTAGCCACAGAGATTTCAATAAAGTGCGATGTGCGAAGCGTTGCCTAAAAGTTCTTTCACCTTGTGTGCAAATTTCGCAAATCTTGCCAGTTCCATTGGAATGTCCGAATTGAAAAGTAGTTTCATTGCGTCTTGGCATGTGCGTGTTCCATATTTTAAAAACAATAGTTTTAATAAAGTGTGGCGTGCCTGTGCCAAGCAGTGACATATGCAGACCAGGTGAGCCATGGATTCCTCGTGCTGTTGGCAGAGTCTGCAAGTACTGACCGCCTCTAAGGATTTCCAGCGCATGTTAATGTCTTTTATCGGCAGCACCATGAGTCTCACTGCTAAGATTCGCTTTAAAATTGACTTGTTTAAAGCGGCATCGAGGTATGGATGCCTTAGGCGGTCTTCGTAGGAGGTAGCAAGTATCCTGATGTTACTGCAGGAGAGCTTCAATTCCTTCATGTCCTCTTCCTTAGAGAGTAATCTAACTTGTTTTTTTAAGATCGATTTTAGGGTACCGGGCTGATGGATAAAGTCCTGCCAGTTGGACATGTCAAGGTGCAATTCGGTGCAGGCAGTGTGCAGGCCTTTAGAGCACGAGTTGTTTCCTTTCTCAAAAATTGTTTTTAAGATTGCTTTCATTGTGTGCGGAGGGGCCGCACATACCCCTCGATAAAACTGCACGATCGATGCCCAATGCTCGTGACTTTGTTTGTTTAGCCTGAATTCCAATCGAACCAGTGCGTTCTGGGCATGAGTTGGTATCTGGAAAATTTGCTTAAATGCTCGACAATTGGCTTGTTCCAAGATGTTACTAACAGCCGCCGGGAATGCTAGTTGGCCATATGTGAGCGAGGGTAGCAACTTGGCGCATATGACCTTTCTGATGGATTTAGTGGAAGGGCCACTTAGTTTGGAATTCAGTTTACATAAGGCATACATCACTGCCTTAGCGCGATGTGTGCTGTGGGCTTCCCGTTGCTTGTGAGCCAAACCCCCAGGTAGTTGTATTTAGTCGTTGTTGCTATTTTCAAGATGCCCAGTCTCCAATGTTGTCTGAGTTTGTTGGCATACTTTCCAAATATTACTACCTTCGTCTTTCCCGCGTTTGCCCTTAAGTCGTTAATGTTGTTGTATCTGTTTAGTGCTTCCAGTAATCTTTGCATGCCTGTTTTGGTGCGGTCCAATAGCACCATATCGTCCGCGTACTGCATTAAAAATAATCTAGTCGAGCCAATTTTAGGAGATAGAAGGTTAGCCTTGGATAATGTTTTGCTGAGGTCCGCCGTATATAAGTTAAAAAGGAGAGGTGCCAGTACGCAGCCTTGTTTCAGCCCTCGGTCAGTTGGGATCTTTTTAGTGGCTGCATTCATTGTGAGTTTCACCCGTACGCAGGTTCCGGTGTAGAGACTGATTATTGCTTTTAGCAGCATCGATGGATCCCACAGTTTTGCAGTTTCCGCCACAGCAGACTCCGGTTAACGCCATCAAATGCCGCGGAGTAGTCCACAAAACATGCAAAGAGTGGAAGCTGCTTTTTCTGAGTGGACTGTTCTGCTAAGTAAGAGAGGGCCATGATGTTGTCCATTGTTGATACTCCAGGCCTAAAACCGGATTGGTATGCTGGTAGGATTTCATTATCGTTAGTCCATTCCTGGAGATCTTGCAGATGGAGGCTCGCATAGCCTTTTGCCTCGATGTCCAGGAGAGCAATCAGCCTGTAGTTCGCTGGGTCCCCTGTGTCTCCCTTTTTGTGAATGGGTTGCAGTAAAGAACCTTTCCAAGTCTCCGGGACTATTGAATTGGTCAGGCAATACTGATAAAGTGGCGTAAGTATGGTACCCCAGAAATTGCAATGAAATGAAATGAAATGAAAACATCATTTGTAAAGCGCGTGGTTACCCGGAGGCATCCCAGCGCTGCGAACATTATCAGGCAGCAGCGAAGTTATTCGGAGAAGAGCCCTGATTTTATTTAGGGAAAAGCCAGGTTTTAAGCTTCCTACGGAATGTCATGTAAATGGGTTCCTTTCTTAATTGAAGCGGGAGAGAGTTCCAAAGCTTGGCGGCGTTATATGAGAAAAGGCGGCCGCCGCTTCTAGCCTTCTTAATTCTGGGGACGAGAGCCAGACGAAGGTCATTTGAGCGTAGTTGCCTATTTACATGGTAGGGCTGGACCAAAGAAGAAATGATAGCTGGTCCTTTCCCTCCAATCAGCCTGTGGGCAACGCACAGGGCTTTAAATTGGACTCTTTCACGCACTGGGAGCCAATGAAGAGCCCTTAAAGCCAGCTTTGCCGATTGGCGGCTCCGAGTGCCCATGAGTGTCCTGGCAGCACAATTTTGCATCGTTTGAAGCTTAGCCAGGACCAAGCAAGGGTCGCCTAGATACAGGGTATTTCCGTAATCCAGGCGAGATAGAATAAGCGCTTGGACTACAAGCTTTCTTGCTTGAGCGGGTAGCAAAGGGAGTACTTTACGCAACATTCTTAGTATGCCAAAGCAAGATGCGACAACCCTTCTAGCTTGAGATTTAAAGCAAAGCTCAGAGTCCAGCCAGAAACCGAGACTCTTTATCTCCGGTTTAGGGGCCGGGATGGGACCATACATACTGGCCACGAGAGAGCTACCTCAGAAGGGGAGGAATTACCAAGGAGCATAAGCTCGGTTTTATCTTCATTGAGTTTTAAATGGGAATGTTGCATCCATCTAGTCACTTCTTCGAGGCATGGGCCAAGACGGGTAGAGGCTCTGTCTTTATGGTTTAAGGCGACCACCAATTGGGTGTTGTCCGCATAAGTGACAATATGTACCCCAAAGGGGAGGATGATATCCGCAAGAGGGGCCATGTAAATATTAAAGAGAGTAGAGCTCAGTGACGAGCCCTGGGGCACCCCACAGTGGAGGGGCCGGGGGCTTGACATGGCCTTGCCTTCAAATACCTGAAAATATCTGTCCTCCAGGAAGGTTCGCAGCCAGTATAGAGCGACTCCAGATAAGCCCATGTTTTGGAGGCGTTGGACTAAAATACGGTGGTTCACTGTGTCAAAGGCCGCGCTAAGATCTAAGAGTAGCACGGCCAGAAAACCTCCTTCTTTGAAGAGGTGTCCGGCTAAGCCGTTGGGACCTGGTGCCCCGTCCTTTCTGATGTTTTTTAAAATTAATGTCACTCGGTTCACTGCAACCTGGTGCACTGTTGTTTCTTCGCTGGACGGGAGCTTCCCTGTTACCGGCTGTACGGCTGTATCATCGATGGGTGGGGGGAGGGTGTTTCGCAAATCGTCGGTAATATAGAGATAATGCTGTTGCAGTTGAGCCTGACTTGGCACGCAACAATACAATGTAGCCACATGGGCAATCCATGATTGGCTGGTAACCACATTGCGCCTATCATGGCCGTGCCCTGCGAGCCTATTGATGTATGACCAAAATTCTGCCTGTTTGCTTGGAGTCAGCAGGCTATGAATGTGCAACCATTGGGAGTCTTACTGTTGTCTTTTAATGCCCCATACATTTTTCCTATGTATTTTCCTAGCTTGGAGTTGATTTTGGAATGTTTTATCCTTTCCATCTCGCTTGTGGGTGCGGATGGCTGTTCTCAACGCCCGCTTGCTTTGCCCCACTGTTACGCACCGGGGTTGTGGTTGGCAACAGATCCTTTCTCCTGAGGCTAGACAGTTGTTTGTTTGTCTGCATATCAAAAGTTCATACACCTCTGTCGCCACTTTAATCCAATTTTCACAAACATTCCCGGCTATAAATTCATGGGCGATTCTGGGCCAGGTGCTTTCCAATTACATAGGGCTGGTGTATCAATTGTATTCCATTTTATTCTTCTCTCTAGGGTGTGAATTTCCTCCCCCTTCATCTGTCCCACAATGGCCATGAGCGGTTGCCTGGCCATTTGTAATGCAAAGACTATGGCCAGTGGGAGATGGTCACTCGTCTGGAACATAGGTTTCTGAGATTCTGACACTTGTCCATGCAGGCGATTACACACGAAGATATAGTCAATCGTGGTTTTGATTTTCCCCTGTAGTTCTATGTTCAAGACATCCTCGGGGGGGTTGAGGATTTGTATTGATTTTAGTCTGTATGTATTTAAAAATTTATTCATTAGCATTCCGGGCGTGTCCATCGGCAGGGCATCATTTGGTGCAGTACCTAGGTTTCGAGTATTAAAGTCCCCGGCGATTATAATCCCGCAGTTTGGCTGACTGCTTAGTAGCTCTTCCAGTTTGTCCACTAGAGCCCTCATGACACTGAGTCTTGGTGATTTATTACTGTTAAAGTAGATGTTTACAAGTACAATCTTTATTGGGCGGCCGTTCAATTTAAAGCCTTGCAAAAGAGTAGCTTGAGCCATGTCCGTGTTTAGTAGGGGTGTAGCTTTTATGTTACTGCTGATTCATATGTATATTGATAGACCCCCCGATGGTCTTCCAAATATGTTGTGCTTTTTTGCTGGCTGCTGAAATTCCGTGAAGCCTGGAATGGCCACTGAGGCTAGCAGCCAAGGGGCATATTAACAACGGCCAGCGATTATTATCGCTGGCCGTGCTTAGCGATAATTATATTATCGCCGCCTATCTCTGGTATTTATCGCCCTGGTAGCACGTTATTAACAACGCGTTACTCCAGGGCGATAAAGATTCCAGAGATAGCGAGGTTATCGCCCTTTTGCAGGGAACATCGCTGGTTTTCCAGCGATGTTCCCTTCAAACGGCGATAACCTTGCTGATACGACCCTGTGGTCGTATCAGCAGAATCCATCTCCTATGTCTAACATAGGTAAGTCAGGATTATAGCAGACGTTAGATTTTGGCGAAAACGGCCGTTTTCGCCAAAGTTGCGTCTGCTATAATCCTGTGGGCTACCTTGTAAATATCGCGATGTGCACATCGGCGATATTTGCAATGTCGACCAGTAACGCCCACTTTGCATCTCATTAGAGATGCAAAGATGGGCGTTGAGAAAAGAGCGATAGTGCAAGGATTCACGCGATAGCGTGACCTTGCTGATTAGGTGATAAGATTATCGCCGCTTTTCGTCCGAAAACGGACGCTAAAGCGGCGATAATTGTTTATCGCCTCGTTGTTAATATGCCCCCAAGTTTCTTGGAGACTTAGCAGATCCCCAGACTGTAGAAAGTCAACTGATTCCGGGTTTTGTAATGTGGTTTTTAACCCATACACATTCCATGAAATTAATTTCACAGTGTCACTCGCTCCAGAGCTATGAGATTCATTTCTTTGTTTGCTAGGAGCATTTTGTTATTGACGGTGGTAGGGATATTGATGTTCCCTCTTTGTGGTTTCTTTCAAGATCCATGTTTGCACTTTCTGTGTACGTGCGCCTTGTTTGAGTGGAATTGGGTGAAAGATGTATTCTTAAGTTGGGGAATGCTGTAGTACGAGGAACATAGTTTGTCCCTCTTAAGAAGGACTTTTGTGAGCTTTCTATGTTTTTAATGTTAGTGCCAACTTTTAACATAAACGGGTATTTCTCCTCTTTAGAAATGTGTACCTTGATCCCCCAGTTCGCAAATCGATCTCTTCCTGTCAGGATTTTTTGTGGCATGGTGTCATTTTTCCAATTTTAGTATTGACGACTCTCTTGTTTCATTGTTGCCCAATAGCTTGAATTGAACTTGGATGAGGTCTTCGGTCACAATTGAGGAGAGCTCTGGAATATGTTGAAATATTTGTAAAATATTGGACCTGTTTAAAAAGTCGGTGCTTCCCCGTGAAGTGTATTCAGGAGTGAAGATTATGATGTTATTCTACTCTTTCATTTGCCCTTGTACCCTTTGGCGTTCATCGGTGGAATATGTGGCCAGGCCTTGTACATTTATGGTCGCTCTGATATCTTTATGGGTGACTTTGATCCCCCGGAGGTCATTTTGGTTCAGTAGCGTGGGGACTGACATTTCTCTGTCCGTAGCGTAGGGCCGGGCTTCCTGCTTATTACTTTCTTGATACTGCTTCATGGGAAAGCTACCTGTGCTAACTGTTTGTGATGGCGTTTCCGGCACGTAATGGGTCTGCTCTTCCATCTTGTCTGACAATCCCTCATCGGTGTGTTGATTTGTAGTTATTTTAGGTGTTGGTGTATTGTTTCCATCAGCAAGGGGTTTAGAGAGTGAACTATACACTAAACCCATGGCAAGAAACTCGTTATTAACATTTGACAGTTTCCACCCGAAATCTCTACGCGAAGGGCTGCCATTTGGCCAGTTCCTTCAGCTCAGAAGGAACTGTTCGACCACTGAAGATGTCAGAAAACATGCCACTGTGCTATCTCGGAATCTGCGGGCCAGGAAATACCCTCAGAGATTGATACGTCAGTCTTACAAAAGAGCTTCCAATAACAACCGCGAAGCATTGATAGAACCTGCGGCGCCTAAACCCCCACTCACGAGACTCACTTGTGTGAATACTTTCAGCACACAGTCCAATCAGATTCAGAAGATTGTGCGTAAACATTGGCGCATTTTAAACGTAGGACAGGACAAGATACCTCCCCTCCTTTTTCTTTTAAAAGAGGCGCGAATCTGCGGGACTGTCTTGTCCATACACGACCTAGGCCGCTCTTAACCCTGACAACACCAAGCTAAACATTGGGCTCACGAAACTTGTTTACAAAGCGTCAAAACTATTAGAAGCCACAATCACACCCAAATCCTCCTCATCACAGCATGGCGGCTGAGTTAATAGACTCAAGTATTAAATCAGAGACTATAAGAAATCCAGAGCAAAGTCCTTTATCAGAACATTATTAGCCCATAATGGCCCCCCTAATTTTAAGTAATTTTATATCCACAGTTTTTAACATTTATTACATTTTTATTGTTCAATTTAGTCATGGTTCAAATTGTAAATGTTTTTTTTTTTTTAAACCAATCAATAAAGAGTGTATTATTTATACACGACCTAGAGGTGGTACTGCCCCGGGACCAGCTACACTTTGGAACATGCCAGCGGTCCAGGGACATTATCCGTGTGGTACTTGTGCGGTGTGTCCACAAACTAAACACAACACGGAGTTAGACATTGGGACTCATAGGCCGTGGAGACAAACCAAGCACACAAATTGCAACAGCGAGATAGTCATCTACTTGATAATGGGTCCCTGTCTCAAAAAGTATGTTGGTATGACAACCAGAAAGATTAAACAGAGGATTATGGAGCACAAGAGCACTATCCGGTGCAGAAAACAATCTACTAGATTGACCAACCATTTCCTCGAGCTCAAACATAAGCCAGAGGATATGGTCTGGACCATCCTTGAGCAGCCATACATACCAGCACATATCACTGACGTGTCTAGATTCCTATTTAGAAAAGAACAGCGGTGGGTCTTTAAGTTACGCAGTGACTCAGAGGGGTTGAATGATGAGATCCCGTGGACCCTAGTTTGAGTCTTCGTTCCTTCTTTTTGACCAGTGTAAGGTTCTGCACTTTCAGCAAGAATAGCTTCCTACCCTTGCTGCTGTCACCGGTGGGCCCTTTTTTGGAGATATAACAATTTCCTGGTCCCACCTGAACACATCTTAAGGAGCATTGCACGGCAGCAGCATCAGACTGTTTAGAATACTTAAATGGGTGTAATTATGACTTTTCTAGTATTCCTCAGTCTTGCACGTTGTGAGGTTAAGGTGGGAACCGGTCTTTGTGGTCTATTCTTCTATTCCTCATTGGCCCTATTAGTCGGGCTCCATTTATAGGGTGTAACCCCCCTACTTCCTCACACACTCCGCACATTTGCCTTGTCGGGTTTCTGTGGCATTGAGTTTTTTCTGCTACACATAGATGTTGGGCATTCATGCAACGTACACAACGTGGGGACTTACACAGAAGTGACACTTCTAACTCTATATAAATACCCTGTTTGTAGCCCCATTACTTGTTTTTGATTTTGAGAGGATGTGCATTTGTACCATTAATTTCCATTATGCACGATACCCCAGCAAGAAGGGCACTGTACACACAGTATGCACCTTCTGTCTGCGGGTCCTTTGCTTGATCCAAGGCTTTGTGAGCATACATATATATTTTTTCAAGAAAAGCCATCAAGCATATGTCTTGTGCTGGGCAATTCCACTATAGTACCCATGTGTGTTTTAGAGAGGGCGCTACCTTTCCGTGTTGAATATGTTCTAGAGACGTTTTTACACTCACGCGTCTATTTCAACACGCTGTTTGTCATTTAAAAACTACATTACCCAGACTTTCTACACTCCTGGGTAGTTCTACGAGACCACAACGAGCATGCTACGGCGTGCATTAGAGAGTCGCGGCTAGTATTACACGCCGCCTGACGCATGAAGACGCGCGACTGTAACGGTCCTCCACAGGTGAGGATCCTTAACGACCGCTTCAACTTCGTATTTAATGCCGCGCACTCGTCCGTTTGCTACTGCTCGTGACAACCAGGATCGAGCCCGGGGTAGCGACGGACAGGTAAGTGCAGCGGGCTGCTGGGGATTTTTCTTTTCTTCAATGTTGACTGAGGGCTATGCACGTTTGTTAAATCCCAGTGCAACCTCAAACTTGGCACTGTTTTTAACAATATATGCTAGGGAGATGGTATATCTCCTGGAGTATTAATACTACCGTTTTTTTTACATGGGCCCTTAAGTATTATGCTATCCCTACTAGAGCCTAGGCATAATTTTCAACATGCCTGTGGCGTTTAAATACCTTTTGGTGTTAGTGTTGAGTATGTCTGACTGCTATGTTTTAAAATGCATACACCTATAGTGAATTACCTTCACTGATAGACTGCACTTGATTTGTTACTCTTCACTATACTCCTAAAATACTTGCCTGACTAGGGATGTGCAAATTGACTCCGTCTTCCTGTGTATTCTACACCATATTGGTGATCTTGATAAACCCTCATCTGGTCAACAAGTAACAGTGGTGATGCCATTAAGGTCCGCCAATTTTTAATAGTAACTATCCATATTCGTGGTACTAGTTTTTTCCTTTTGTCCACAGAGCGTTGCCTCACACCCTGAGTTGTTACCAGGAGCGGTGTGTAGTCCTCCCGATTTAATACGGGTAAGGTCTTTGACATATTGTCTTTTCTCATTTTTTCTGAGACATGCAGCATTTTTCATTGATTGAAAATGTTCTTCTATATACAGACAAGAAACATGTATGCATACTTGAGTTCGTCTTTTCTCTTTTCCAACAGGTGTTCACCACGTATCCCTGTAGTTTCCACTATAAGCATCACACAGGTATACTGTTGGTTGTATCGTTCCAATTATCCTGTAATTTTCTTTTTTTGTGATAGTTTTCACTCACTTAGTTCTGCAGTAGTAACAACTAGGTCCTGAAGAAAGCCATTATCAATTTGTGATCAAGATTGGCTGAAACATGTAGACCTTCTCAGCATTTTCACCAGCGCGCTCGTACATTTATTCAGACCGCGCTCTTACTGCTTTTAACCCTTGACACCACGGGATACCTAATAAATTCATTTTTCTCCTGGTAGTCAATTTTAACTCACTTATTTCATACACTGCATCACGCACTCTCACCACACTGTTTCATGCTCCATCGATCTTAGGAGATCTAGCCCCCGGATAATACTAAAACATCCGCAAGCTCCTCCTTTACACTAGCAAGGAGTTGTTAGCTCCTTGGCTGCACCAGGTTGCAGCCAAGAGGAGATCCCAGATGATGAAGCATGCCACCTCGGTGGGTGATGGGATTCCGTCCTCTTAAATAGGACTTCCCTAATTTTTGTTATCCTGTTGGGTTGCGCTGGTTACTTGTCTGTGTATATATATATTTTTTCTAAGGACCCGCGGATTCTATGTTGTTGATATATATGGTAGGGGGAATTATCTGCGCAGGTCTGTAAATTTCCCTCAGACCCTTTTCTTACCTGGTAATATTTTGTATTGTTTGGCTGGCCAATTTCCGGCCTGGTACTACGACTTTCCTTTCGAAAAATCAGATAGAGTTTCTGTGGCTCCGCGTTCTTTATTATGAGAACCTTTTTTACGTGTATTTTTTGGCTCTGAAGGTCAACTGGTTCTCTCAGGCCCAGCTGTATTTCTTTTACCCAACTCCGTTGTTTGATGGTTTTAGCTTGTTTTTTAAAGCGTTTCTTTGCTCTCCGTGATAATGTTTTGGAGGGTTCTGTAGTGAGTTCCAGATTGTTTGTTCCGCAGACATTACTGTGCGAGGTTTCGCCTGTGCTGGATTCCTCGTATTTAGATGAGTTTTGGTGCATCACTGCTGCCAATTGTGAAGGTGACAGAGGTGTATCCGTGCACACGGTGGGTGCGCTAATCTGAGTTTTATTCTGCACGGTGATCTTTTCTACTGAGCGTGTGTTGTCCACACAGAGATTCACATCCCTTGTTGCTGTTTACAATGGCACATTGGGGGCACTTGCCACGCTCGCTGGGTTGTTGATTCCATTTGCATCGTTTAATGTTCTTTCAGGGGTTCTTTGGTGGAACTGGGCCGTGGTGGCTTGATGTCTTTGCTTGAGGTCTGTAATAATGGATGTTAAAACTTCTGGTAATGCACTAAGCTTCTCCACTATTGGTGAGCACGAGCACCTGGCGGGTGATAATGATCTCAGTAGGTCCAATTTTCCTGCTAAAGTGTCGATTTTAGCTTCGATGTTAATCATGGATATCGCAATTGCCTGCATGGTGTCCATTTGTATTTCCAATTTTTGTGTTTGCCAGGTGAGCGCATTGATGGCCATTGATAAGGTGGAGTTGATTGAAGACAATAAAGAATTTTGGTTATGACATCCGATCTGGGGTGTGCACTTAGTTTCGGCGGTGGAATGGAGGAGATTCTGTTCTCCCGAGAGGCTATTTTCTCTCCGTTCCTCTCCCATCAAAGGTAGGCTTTGGTTAAAGGTGAAAATTTTAATTGCTGAAAGGCTCCGTGACTGGGACGGGGACAGAACGTGCGGGTTGTTTCTGCTTTCTGCCTGTAGGTCCGTCGTGAGATCCCTGTGCGTGTAATGGTTGTCTTTGCCTTTATTTGTTGACTCTTGAGTGGAAGATATTTCTAATACGTCGTGCCTCTTTCCCTGAGGTTCCAAGTACTCTGATGCTGATGAGATTTCAAGGACTTCTGGGTCTCCTTGCCCTTGTACTTCTTGGGTTTTTCCCTGGCACTGAGTCTGGCACTGAATCTGGCCTGATGCGACTTGCATCTCCTCCTGGGATGCTGGGTGCTCGGGCGATGTTGAGGTTTCAAACACTTCCAAATCTTCATACCCTAGCCCTTCTTTCACTTTATCCCAGTATGGGTTTGAGTCTGCGTTGATGTTCCCAGCGGGTTGCATTGTCGCGTCAGCCGCTTTCCCGCTGCCCTGGCTTCTCGTTACCTTGGTCGTTTCCTGGCTCTGGCTCGTGCGCCTTTTGGCTTGTAGCATTGTATGTATTAATGCGTTACTATGTAACTTGTTCTTTCCCAGTATATCCTGTCCAGGCGTTATTGGGATAAAGTATTTGCAGATTGACTTGGTGTCAATTTTGGGGTTTGAATTTGGTGAGTGCGGCAGAGGGGTGGACGCCAGCCGCGCTTGCTTCCTTGTTGCGGGCTTTGTTCTATTCCCTGCACTGGTAAGTTTGCTCATGGTAATATTTGGCTTGCTCTTTCTCGTTTGCCTCTCTTGCTGTGAGCGAGAGTATTTGTAGTTGGGTTTGGGTTTGTGTTTGCCTTTCGCCACCCTGTCCACTAATTTGTAAGGTAATTTGTACTTTAATTTGTAGATCAAATTCCAGGTCTGTATCCGGGGGTCGCGCACTGTGTGTCCGGGTGTGCTTCCTTTTCCAAAGCCACTCTCAGTGACTTCCCTGCTATCCAGCGTGTTAGTTGGTGTCAATAACTTGAATGGGAGATTAACACCGGCGGGTGGACAGACAGGCAAGCAGTGGCTGAACGTGGTGGGAGCTCGCTTATGGCCACTTATGAGCCTGAGTGGCCCTTCTTGACCAGGACTGCGGCCAAGCCTATGACAGATCCTCAGCTGGGAGCTCTGTGCGAAGCTCTTACTGGAGGCTTTGATGTGGGGGTCCAGAGGGGGTGGGAGCCTGCTTGCTGCTTTCTACTTACTACTTGCTTGCTTGCTGATGGCTCGGCTGGCTTGGGTAGCTCCTTGTGTGCAGTGACCACATTGAACCGCTCCCCTATTGGGCTGTAGTGCTAATTGGTGAAAGGGGGTGGACGCAGCACATCTGTCCGGACCTGCTAATGGATTGCCTCGCCATCCTGTTTGATGAAGTCGACAACGACCTCATGTTGGAAATGATAGCCTACGAAGCTGCAATCGCTTTCATGGACGAGTAACTACGTACCTGCAGCCACAACAGAATGGAACCCATTACACATGTCCCAACACCTTGTTGCGTCTTGGAGATCTGGTCACATATCCCACGACAACAGTGGACATGGCTGCATTCGCCTGGACTCCAAATACATGAGCGGACAACAACTCGGGTTAACACACACCTGTGAAAGGTGAGGCATTCCCCCAGAGTGGACAGCGGCGCTTGGCAACGTTCCTCATTCTGACATACTGCAGCATTGGTCTGCATGTTGTGGTACTTATCTTGCCCGTACTGACACGCATATGCTAATAAAGTCTACGCACCTTCACTTGTATTCAACTGTGATGAGTGTTGATTTGTATGACAATGTGTGTCTCACTGCCTATCTGGGTCACGGCCATACATGCGCATTGATGTACAGGGAGTACCTTTTGGTGGAATCACTGTCCCTACATTCATCCATACATTCATACTTGATTGATCATAGCCATGACACATCTGTGTGAATTAGAATGTTTTATTCTCATTCAGTCGAGGGTTGAAGCTGGAGCAGTACAGGGCCATGAAACCCCACTTTACATTGTTGCCCCATGGAGGGCCAGCCAGAGTCCTTCAGGGATTGATAAGTTCATCGGAAGAGGAAGATTTCAGTCCGCAGTGTGATTGCTGTGTCATTGGTATCCAAACAAAATATGGCAGTCCATGTCGAGGTTCAAGGTGAGTGTCGCTGAGTGTATCGGGGGACAGTGGAAGGTGTTATTCCACGGCATGATGCAGAGGGCAGAACCAAGCTGAAACAGGCCATATGGCGGCGATGAATGCTACCACTTCATTCTTACCACAAAGCCAGATTCATCATCATCTTCGTCCTCTGATGTGTCAGGTGCCTCACATGTGGGTGGTGGTGTTAAGTCTGCATCACTGTGTGGCACTGACACATCAGGGGCCGGAGGTGGAATGTCTGCTGCACTGTGTGGCACTGACACTTCAGGGGGCGGAGATGTGGATGGAGTAGTAGCAGCAGCATTGAACCGCGCCAGGCCTTGTGGCGGCAATGCCATGACGAGGATCTGCAGGGCATGGAAGATCACAGCTACATCTCGCTGGTGTGCAGCCGTGGCAAACATTCTTTCCGCCTGCATCCGCTCCAAGCTCTCCATCATTCTCCTTATGTGTCCCAACTCCCGGCTGACATCGCTGGAGCCACTCTGACTAGACAGTTGTTCTTGGCTCAGAGTCATGACTCCAGCGATGTGAGCCATGGATTGTTGGAGAGCATGGAGCAGACAGTGGGTGTCCGTTAGGGACTGTAAGTCGCCCCTGATGGGACTTAGACACCCACGTTTGGCATTTAGTTTGGCTGCCATGAGGCCGAACCGCACCCGCAGCTGATCAGCCATCTTCTCCTGGCACCCTAACACACGGCGTTGGAATGCCATGTGTTGGTCGTGGGGGTCCTGGGAGACAGCCGTGGTGGTGGGTGCTTCCTGCTGTGTGGTCTGTGCAGGGGGTGGGGTCTCCTCGATGCATCTGGGCTGCCCTGCTCCTGGAGGTGGGGTGCCGAAGCTGTCCGTGAGCTGTTGGAGGGCGTCGGTGTCGATGTTGGGGAGGTCCTCTTCATCATCAGTGCTGAGTTGTTGGGTCTGCTCTGCAGGAGGTGTTGATTCTCCCTCTGCAATGTGAAGGGGAGATGCAGATTGACAGTGTGTTCACATGTATGTTCACACATTGTACAAGTTTACTAACAGACTGCATGACAATGTACATTGTGACTGTTTGTGAGTAGATGCCTATTTGATGCGTGACAGTTGACATTTCTACACCATCAGGGATGTGAGGTTGTACTTGTACATTATCATCTCACAGTTTCCTGCTATGCCAAATGCGAATGGCCCTTTTCTACACACAAGCGGCAGCAGTTGTGTCCTCTGTTCTGTTTTGAAAGTGTTGCAGTTTGTACCACATTGTTGTCAATGTTGAGGTGCTCTGATTCTTATGTGTGTGTGCTGCATTGTGGGTGTGTTGCCCCTTCAGCTCTGATTTGGCTGGCCCTTATCCCTTTCAGGCGGTGTGCCTTTCACTTCTGTGCTTATACAGTGCTGAGATATTGCAGACTTGGGTAAATTGGTCTCTTGGTCGGAGTTGTGACTCTTGGGCATGGTTTGTCCGCAGATGTGCTATACTTAATTGTGCATGTGTGCCATTGTGCCCATCTCCCCCCATCCCCCCAGCCCCTGGTCGTTACTCACCCTGTTGCTGTTGGCTCAGGTCATGTTGTGCAGTGTCCAGTCCCCCAACTCCTGCCACCGTCTCCCCAATGATGACTCGGGTCACCATTTCCTCCATCTCATCCAGCTCCTGGTGTGTCGCTGGACTCCCACCTCCAGTCTGCATTGCTGCTTTCAGGTTGGCTGCGAGTTTCAGCTTGGTTTTGCGCTTCACATCAGTCCAGCGCTTCTTGCAGTCGTCCACTTCCCTTCTCTTCACTCCGACTGCATTCACCTTGGCCAAGATGGACTGCCATATTGTATTTTTAGTTGCCAATGACACAGTGGAGGTGATGAACAGTTGGTGGTGGTGTTCTATCACCTCCGTAATGAGGATCTGGTTTTCCTGCGTACTGAAACGCGGGTTCCTCTTCTTCTTCTCCTTGCCCTTCCCTGACCCCGAGGTCCCAGGCTGGTCCTCCGTGGGGCTTGTGGGGTTCTGGTTGTCCTCTGTACTTGCTCCGGCTACCTCTATGGTGCTTCGCAGTTGTTTGTGTTTTGTTTGTGTTTTTTGTTGCAGCTTTTATGGTGGTTTTTCCCGCCTGACTTGTTGGACTTGTAGGCCTGGCGCTGCTTATCGCTGAATTTTTTATCACAGTTGGGCCCATTGCAACTTTTTTCACGTTAGGGTTTAGATTTGTATTGCCGTCCCGGTAATTTTATCGCGGACATTTGACGCGTTATCGGGAAACTATCGCATGTTACCGCCGTGTTGAGAATACGACGTTAACACAGAGTTATTTTCCCACGATAGACGGCGATATGAAAAATTGCGTTAGCCTATTTTGGCGATGATTATCACACGTTCTTGAGAATATCCCCCCTGGAAAGTTGATTTCCAAAACCAACAAGCTGGGCTGAAGAGCTAGAAACAGGAGGAAAAGTTAAGAGTAGCTAAGCAGAACAGGTATATCTAAACAACTCAAAGTAGAAGCTAAAAAGAATGACAAATCTGGTTATATGGAGGAGGTGGAACAAATCATAAAAAGGATAATGCTGAACTTATTGATTCACCAATTAGAAAAACTCAGTAGAGTCCCAGAATATCAAACAAATACTTAAACAACTGTCACCAAAATTCATTTTATGTAAATTTCCTCTGACAAATTCATAGTGGTTATCCTAAAAACTTGACTGGACTTTAATTAATAATTTTCATCCTATTCGGCATAAACTATTCTGAGATACAATAAATGTTGCCCTACAAAAAAAACTATGGATATTTAAATCATACTGACATTGTAATCCTCAAATATATTATTATTAGGAGTTATTCAACCTAGACATAAACATTATCTGGCCATTCCAGCTGTAATGGATTAGAATTCAGTCATGGGCTCTGTGAATTCTAATTTCGACAGGCTGACTATTCTTACTCTTGTTCTAAAAAACTGAAACTTTGCATAATCTTTTTTTTTTTTAAATATCTTTATTAATTATTTTTTTTATAATAACATTTTACTCCCTCCAGCATCCCAGCATCCCCCCCACAGAAATGTTACTATACAATAGAATAGGAACTAGAGGGAAAGCTGGAAATAGACAAGAAAAAGCTTTTACAAATCACCTAAAACTCATCACTTTGCTTCAAATTACTTAATTCATTTAAATACAATACATATTCAACCTTCTGGCTCTCTCCTTCGATAGAAAATAATCGATAAATACTATAATACAGATATCTAACAAATTTAAATATAAAAGCTTTTTACAATTCAATTGGGTAATTCATTCAGATAAAGTGCCCATGCCTTTTCAACCTTCTTTTGTTCTACCCAGGTAGCGAGGGCCTTTCCAAATTTTTATGCCTTTTGTTTTTGCTCTACGCCCTTTACGGGCATATATATGCATTTCTCGAAATTTTAGGCTGCTAACAGTCGAGCCAACTACTGCTGGAAAGACGGGGGGGTTTGGATCTAACCATGCAGATGAAATACATAATCAAAAGATAGTCATAGCATTACTCGTCAACCCCCCTCTCTCCTTAATCCTGCCATTCTCTTGAATTCCCAATAGAATTAGGGCCGGAGTCATGACTATTTCCAGCTTCAGTTTGTTCCATAGAAATTCTTCAATTTGGCCGATTACCACAGTGAGGGCATTACACGTTGCAAACACATGAGCTATATCGGCCTTATATAGGGAGCAGCGCAGGCTTCGGGTCCCCTTCCCTTCTCCCCACTTTGCGATTCGGTCTGGTGTATAATATAAAAAGAAACACATTTTATAAAACTGAACCTGTAACTTGACTAACATCAAGACATGCTGAGCCACTAAAAAAGCTTGTTGAAATGCATTATCTGTAATATCTAGATTGAGTTGCCATTTTTCTGATATTTTGGTCAGATCATCTTTCATTAAATTATTTAAGAAGTGGTATACAGTTACCAATATGGGGGGGGGGAGTTTCCTTCCTTATTCTTTCTATAATTTCATTCTTGGTCATTCCCCCTACCCCTTTCCCCTTTTTTAAAAGGAAATCCCTAATTTGAAGGAATTAAATAAATTCTCTATGGGTGAGATTGAACTTTACTTTAAGCTCTTCAAAAGATATAAAACCCAGGGATGTGTAAAAACAACCTATTTTATCAATCCCACTCCGCCACCAGTTAGTCATGCAATAATCATCAAAGATCCCAGGAAGTCACAAGATAGTATACAATTGTTTGTATTTTAATTTTCTTTCTTCCGTTGGTCCAGCCAACACGTGTTTCGTCGTCCGGGAATAACCCAGTGATATCACTCAACGGCCATACTGGGTGCCGGTGAGAGACGCGGAAACACGTCGGAGCACGAAAGTGCGTACCTTCTTTTACTTTGAAGTCGGAATTGACTCGGACCGACTATTACGGCTACGCAAGTTGATTTAGCATTTACTGGAGAGACAATTTTTTGACGTGAACTGAGACACCTATTTCCCCTGCCTTCCTGGCCGGGACGGAATTATAACCAGTCCAAAGGTTGACCGCTTACCTTCATGCCAATTAGCCCTGAGGAAGTCGTGGGTTAATCCCGGACGACGAAACACGTGTTGGCTGGACCAACGGAAGAAAGAAAATTAAAATACAAACAATTGTATACTATCTTGTGCATTATATTGCTTTATCCAAACTAATGAATGATATTGTGTGTGTGCTCGGGCCTGTAGAAATAATTGTGTGATCCCCATGGATCGCAAATGTTGAGGGGTGGATGACTCCTCTTCCCTTGAGCACCAACAGATAGCTATACCAAAATAAATTTGATACCGGAATTAGTGAGCGCCACAACCACACGGGGGTACTTCATCCTACAGAGTTAGCAATAAAGATCCCAGGAAGGTTCCCATTACCCTGGAGTGGAGTATAAAAATTCAGGGGCATATTCACAAGAACGTGTGATAACTTCCTCAAAAGTTGCTTAACACAACCCTTCACATCGCAGTCCATCGCGTGAAACTAACACTGTGTCAACATGGTATTCCCAACCCGGCGGCACCATGCGATAGTAGCAGGATAACGCGCCAAATGACCGCCCAAAAATTAACGCGACGCAGAAAAATTGCGAAACACGAATGCGAAAAAACCTGCGATGCCCCGAACGCGATACAAAAATCAGCGACAACCAGCTACAGGCCTGAAATTCCCACGCGTCATGCGGGAAAAAGCACTATAAAAGCAAAAAAAGACATAACCAAATAAAACTGCGTAGCATCATCGATGCACAAGGACCGAGTGCAGAGGATAACCCGAACCCCACAAGCCCCACGGAGGACCAGCCAGCAACCCCGTGCCAGGGGAAGGGCAAGGAGAAGAGGAAGAGGAAGACGGGTTTCAGTCCGCAGGAAGACCGGATCATCGTCACGGAGGTGATAGAACACCACCAACAACTGTTCATCTCCTCCACTGCGTCATTGGCAACACAAACGGAAATATGGCAGTCCATTGTCACCAACGTGAATGCAGTCGGAGTGTCCACGAGGCCAATGGAGGAGGTCAAGAGGCGCTGGCATGAAGTGCACAGCAAAACCAAACAGAAACTCGCTGCCAACATGAAGGCAGCAAAGGCGACTGGAGGTGGGAGTCCGGCACCACAGGAGGAGCTGGATGAGCTGGAGGAAATGGTGGCCACAGTCATCAGTGTGGAGACGGTGCAAGGAGTCGGGGGTTTGGACACAGCGCGATATGACCGGACCCAACAGCAACAGGGTGAGTAACAACCAGGGACTGGGGGGACGGGGGGAGATGGGCACAATGGCACACATGCACAAACATGTGCAGCACACTGCACACCCACAATGAGTTCTGAACATGTCCCTGATACCCTTGGCACACCGCAGCACACATAGAAACACCAAGTAGGCCCCCGTCCACAATGTGCACAAATGGGCCACCCTCCATATCACTAATGCCACAACCCACCCATGCACATGTGCCGAATCCATGAAATCAGCGGCTCTGTGAGCCACACTGACAATGCAAGTGACACTGCATGACCAATAGCATGGCTGAAGTCACAAGACATGACATGGCGCACGACACAACATTGAGGTGGCTGAGTGTGGACCACATCCGTAAAGGAGCAGGTCACACCCTGACACATCCACGTGTACCTACGACCCATGACGTCAAAAACACATCAGCAGACACACAATGCACAAGAGTACACATTTTCTCCAGTCGCACAAATGACCCAAGTCGCAAACATCCCATCACCCGAAAAGCACACAAGTCACATGCACACCGACTCCAAGGGATAAGGGTCTGCCAAAGCAGAGCTGCAGGGGCGGTTAGGCAACAATGCAGCACACACACATAGCAATCACAGTACCCCAACACTGACGACAATGTGGTACAGAGTGCAACCCCTACACCACAGGACAGAGGACACAAATGGCGCCACCCATGCATAGAAACTGGCCAATCACATCCGCCAATGCCTGACACTGTGAGATGGTAATGTACCAGTACAACCACACATCCGTCATGTAGTCGAAATGTACACTGTTTCCCACCAAATAGCCAGCTTCACCCAAACAGTCACAATGTACATCATCATGCAGTCTGAATGTAAACATCTACAATGCGTCAACATGCATGGAACACACTGTTAACCTGCATCTCCCCTTTACATTGCAGAAGGACAATCAACACCTCCTGCAGAGCAGACCACACAGCTCTTCAGTGATGATGAAGAGGACACCCTTCCCATTTGCACAGACACCCTCTAACGGCTCGTGGACAGCTTCCGCACCCCACCCCCAGGAGCAGGGCAGCCCAGCTGCATCTCGGTCACCCCACCACCTGCACAGCCCACACAGCTGGCTCCCAGGACCCCCACAACCAACACATGGAATTCCAACGCCGTGTGTTAGGGTGCCAGGAGAAGGTGGCAGATCAGCTGCGGATGGGTTTCGACCTCAAGGCAGACAAACTCGTTGCCATACGTGGGTGCCTGGGTCCCATCAGGGAGCACCTACAGTCCCGAACGGACACCCACTGTCTGCACCATGCTCAACAAAAATCCTTGGCTGATACAGGTGACCTCGCTGGGTCCATTACCCAGATATGAGAACTGTCTAGGCAGACAGGCTCCAGCAATGACAGCACAGAGTTGGCACAGATGCGGAGGACAATGGAGACCATGGAGCAGATGCAGGCTGGAAGTATGGCTGCCACTGCTGAACATCAGCGAGATGTAGCTGCGATCTTCCATGCCTTGCGGATCCTCATCTTGCCATTGCTGCCACTGAGCCTGTACCAGATGACTGCTGCAGGAAGCTCGACACACACATCTCCGCCCCCTGATGTGTCAGTGGCACACAGTGACACAGCCCTATCACCTTCGCAGCCTGATGTGTCAGTGGCACACAGTGGCACAGCCATAACACCACCACACACACCTGACACACCGGACACAGAAGACGAGAGAGTAAGATGTCGAGAGTAATGACTGTGGGAAGAAGGAGGCAGTAGCATCAGTCCCCGCCATATGGCCTGTCCCTGCCTGGTTGTGCACTCTGCATCATGCCCTGGAACAACACCTCCCAATGTCCCCCGAAACACTCTGCGACATACACCTGGCCCCCGACATGGACTGCCATATCTGCTGTGGTACCAATGACACAGCCATCCTGCGGCGGACTGAACTCTACCTCTTCAGATTCACTTTGCATTCCCCAAGGACTCTGGTTGGCCCACCACTGGGCAACCATGTTATGTGGGCCTGAAGTGGCCATGTACTGCTCCTGCCCTGACACCCCCAGAATGTGAATAAAACATTCCAAATCACACAGATGTGTCATGTCTATGTTCACTCACCTATCAATGTTTGGATGGGTGCAGGGACATTGATTGCACCAAAAGGTACACCCTGGTAAATGTCCTCAATGCGCATGTTTGAGCCTGACCCACATGGCCAGTTAGATGACTGTGAAGGTATGGACTAGCTGTAGCCTCATTGCACATTAACGACAATCTCGTTACCCCCCAACGTAGCCCCACGTCCATGTGTCAAATCGGGCTGTGTGTAGAAATCTCATGATAGGTAGCAGTCCTGAAGTGGTGTCCCCCATCACATGTGACAACAGAACGTGTCTTCGCATTCCTACTCACACACATCTGTGTGGACACAGTCTGTTTTGTGGATGACCTTGCTCTACATGGCAAGTAGTTGGACACCATACGCACATTGCTGGTGACACGTAAGAGCACAGTTCTGCCAGCAAATATTCCAGCCACTATGTCTGGCCCACGGAGGTGGAGCTGTCAATGGGGACCCACACGCAGTCCATTAGCGTCAGTCAATCCCTCCATGTATACGGACAATGCACATATGGGCACACGATTTGTCAACATGATGAACACTCATCACAGTAGTACACAGGTGCAGTGGCGTAGGCTTTATTGACATGTGCGTGTCAGTACGGGCAAGGCAAGGGCCACAACATGCAGACCAATGTTCAAGACACTTACAGGCAGCTTAGGGACATGTCGAGGTGCAAGTAATGGGGTGGCAGGAATGAACACCACACATCACGGATGTCAACGGTCCCGACCCACCTTGCCTTGCTGGACGAGCCATGTGATGTTTGGCGTCTGCTCATTGGCCAGTGTCAGGGTGCACGACTCACAGCCCATGGGACTGCATCACCTTGCACAGGTGTGTGCACAAACGCGTAGGTCCATGCACATGCATTCTGAGTCCTGCCGAAGGCAGACATGTCCCCTGTTGTGGTGGGATATGTGGCCATAGCTGTTGGTGTGGGTGACAATCAGTTGTGGCTGCAGGAATGTAGTTACTCGTCCAGGTATGCGAGCGCTGCTTCATGGGCAATCTGTTCCAAGAGTTCCTCGTTGTCGGAGTCAAGGTACACGAGGGCGAGCCAATCCATTTCCTGGTCCAGGCAGCTGTGCTCCGTCCACGCCGTTTCACCAATCCGCAATACAGCCCAATTGGGGAGCGCATCAATGTGGTCACTGCACACGAGGAGTTGTGCAATCTCCCATGCCCAACTGCCTGCACATACGCCCAATGTCAAGGCATCCCATGCACGGGTATCACGGTTACACTCCTGTTCGTGGGCCAATAGGGGGCGCATAATCCAGTTCGGCTACCGTTGTGTTGGATAGACAGACATCCATGGGCCACTCGAATGTGCATGTTCGACAGTGGAACCAAGGCTGGACGCAGGTGACGTACGCAAGCCGGAAACTCAGACGGTAACTGATGCGCAACACTGCCAGTGGCAGTGATCCCAACAGATGCAGCATTCGTGCACGGTACAGTTCCATGTGACAGGGGTTGTGCATGTGCCAGGTATTGCCAGCCATTGCCTTTGTTGGTCTCGCGGCACCGGCACTCTTCTGACAGGCGGCAGTCATGTGGATGGTCTGCCACTGCTCGGAGCAATGAGTCGTATTTGTGTGCAACGTTTGTGCGTATGGGTTTTTTCTTACTTATGTGCCAGGGGCATCCAGAGCAGGTGTACCCCAAGCAGGGACAAGTGTGTGTGGGGTGTGGACAAGTTGGTCTTTCATTCGCGCAGTTCGTGCTGTGGGAGTCGTCAGGATCTGGTATGGTATCTCTTCCAGGAGGTGCCAGCCGCATTCAGGACCAAGGTCGGGGGTTCTGATGTCCTTCGGCCTTGTGTGTTGGGGCAAAGGATCTTTCATTCCTAATGTTGGTCTGACTACTGCTTGCATTTTTGAAAGGTGATGTTGCCTTTGCGTTGCTATTGCTGCCGGGCCTTTGACTTGGTGTGCACCAATGTCGATACACACACAACATTTGGCATGTATGAGCCAGGAGCCCGATTGGCCTTTCGCTCCTTGTGCATTCTCTCTCTTTCTCTCTCTCACTCCCTCTCCCTCTCCCTCCCCTTCTCTTTCTCTTTTTCTCACTCTCTCTATCTCTGTCTCTCTCTTTCACTCGCTCTCCCTGTCCTTTGATGAGCGCATGACACACCTTCTTATCTGTCATTTCGTTTTGCAGGCTGTGACTTGCAGACTGTCCTGGGGGACCCGCCATGACTATTCAGAATGTTTGTTTTGTGTTTAGTCTGTATTGGGCGAATTGTTTGCTAGATCTAAGATGTATGTCTGATTCTCATTTGTCTGACGGCACATGTATGTTGGGTGTTGTGATTGTCCGACATCTGGCACATTGTTTTGTTGATGGTTTCGTGACGTTGATGTGCCATATCTTTGTCCGGGGGTGGTTGGGGGGTGCCCGGTGTGGGGCCCCGGGGGGTGGGTCCTGGGTGTTGTGGTGGTGGGTGTTGTTGCCCTCTTGGGGCTACGGGATGCATGGTGGGTGGCTCCATGGCATCTGTTGTTCTTCATGTGTGGCTATGGGCTGTGCTCCCTTGTCTGGTGCGGGTTGTCGTCCGACTTTACACCAGCTAAGAGCAGGTGTTAATTTCCTGCTGCTAACGCGCCTTATCGCATGTGTTGTGCTCTTATCGCAGATCTGGCTGGTCGTTGACAATGTTGTGGAGTGTTGTTGTTGCGGGTTTTTGCACGGGTACGCCTACTCTGCATATCATTAGTGTTAGTTGCCGGGCTCATCTGTAGCGATGTTTTTTGCGGGTGCCTTCGCAGGTAAAGTGGTGATATCGGCTGTTTGCACCAGCTTGTGAATGGGGCGATGATTTTATCGCGACTTTGGCTGCGGTAATGTGCCGATAACTCGGCGATGTGTCCTTGAGAATATGCCCCTTAGTTTTTCTAACCCTAATAGCCGTCGGATAGGGGCCCAGGTTTGGAAAGCAGTTAAAAGAGTCTTAAACATAACCCTTTTATAGTTGCCTAGCTCCAGCCGGCGCCATAAGCATCCCCAGGCATCTGCCCCAATCAGTAATTCAAATGAAGAGGGGCATCTCTGCATCTCACCCCCCGGATGATCCCTAAGTAATATTGTACAGTGCACCAAACATGTGGCCCAATAATATAATCTCAGGTTGGGAAGGGCCAACCCTCCACTCTCTCTTGGGAGTGTCAGAAACTTGACTGGTCTTCTTGGTTTAGAATGGGACCAGATAAATTGCGAGGATAATTTTTCAAATTTTTTAAACCACAAATTGGGGAAAATGAGTGGTATACCTCTCATCAAATATAACATTTTTGGGAAGTATATCATTTTAATTAAATTGCATCGACCCACCAATGTTAAATGCAGATTATCCAATTTTTGTAGTACAATTTTAGTTTTCTCTGCTACTGGATTTAGGTTCTTGTTCACTATAGCATCAAGAGCCACCCTGATTGTGACCCCCAGGTGAGATGCACTGTCCACCACTCTACTATCATTTATTACAGCATATTCATTAACGATAATCTGTGTTTTCCCTTATTCAGGGAATACCCGGAGAGTCCCCCAAAGATCAGTGCTTCTTCTTCTATAATTCTGACAGCGGCTCCAGGGTTAGAGGTCACCAAGGCCACATCATCGGCATTTGCCAAAACGTTAGTATTGTACCCTTGTACTGTTACTGACGGTATATTTGGATTTAAGTTCAATCTCTTTAAAAACGGGTCGATGTATATTGCAAAAAGTAAAGGGGAACACGGGCACCCCTGTCGAGTTCCCCTTGTGAATGTCAGATGTTCTGATAGTTCCCCATTTATACATACTCTGGCAGTAGGATTTACATAGGGAGCTTTAATGACCCTGATAAAATTAGGTAAAATTAGGGCCAATCCCCTTTTTGACATCACAGCCCAGAAAAAGTGCCAGGAGACCCTATCAAAAGCTTTTTCCGCATCCAGCAGAATTGCTGCCATTGGGTCCCCTGACACTTGCCTCACATCAAACATTTTTATAATCCTCTGTGTATGGTCTATGGTACTCCTCCAAGGGATGAATCTGTGCTGCCACTCAACCACCATTTTATCGATTGATAAGGATAATCGGGCTGCTAGCGCCTTTGAATAGATTTTAGTGTCACAATTCATTAACGTAATTGGACGATAGGAGCCTGGCTCTTCTATTGGCTTATTTCTTTTAGGAAAAAACACAATTTTTGCCTCTGCCCATGATTTTGGTGGAAGCTCTCCCTTTAAGGTTTGTCTGAAGAGATTTGTCATCACTTCCTTAACTTGATCAAAAAATGTTTTATAAAATTCGGAAGGTAATAAATCTGGCCCTGCGGCTTTCCCATCTGACAAACTCACAAGAGCCGCTGACACCTCATCCCATAACAAGGGAGCTTCTAGTTGTTCTTGTGTCTTCTTTGTCAATGGTATTTCAGGCAGCGGACAGATACAGAGATTGGTAGAACTTCAGAAAAACCTCTCGTATCTCATTTGTGTACCATACACTATACCCAAGACTGGATCCCTAACATGCGTAATCTCATTACGGACGCATTCCTGCCGTGTTCGGATCGCCAATTGATGCCCTATTTGATCGCTAAGCTCATATATCTTTTCTTGATTAATGTATATTCTCCCAATTGATTTTTTTATAAGAGCTTCCCCGATGGCTGCTTTAGCTAATGCTATCTCGACTTGGACATCCTCGAAATCATTCGCGTGTTGTACAGCCTTGACAAGTTTTTCCTCTGCTTGTGCTAATTTCTGATACAACTCCTGGGCCTTGCACTTCTCGTTTTTCCCTTTTCTCAAAGAAAATGGAGTTGTTTCCCCTCTCTCTCCCTTTGATATTTATTGCCACATATATTTAACAATGATTGAAATACTTTGAGTATAATTCCAAATTATTTATAGGTTGATATTAAAATCCCCGCAAAAAATGATGGGCAATGGCCAGTGCGTTAGTTCATTACTCAAACAATTAAAAACCCGCAGGTCATCCAATATTGATTCATATATAGAACAGAGCGTAAAAGACAAATTCCCCATAAGGCTGTACTTAGTAATCACCCACCTCCCCATCGGGTCAGTGCGAGATTGAGCAAACTGCAGTTTATTGTTCTGGGCTAAAATGGCAATTCCTCGAGTGTGAGTACCTTGAGTGGTCCCTGCTATAAATCTAAAAACCATATTCTTTAGGAGACCAGTTCTTGATTCTTCTATATGGGTTTCTTGCAGACAGATAATATCTGCCTGCAGTACCCTCAGCCCCTGCAAAACCCTTTTACTTTTTTTATATCATTTAACCCGCATATATTCAAAGTGGCAATTCGAAGTGTCCCTGGTCCTCTCACTGAATTAGCCATAAGATGCCATAGCCTCTACTCCCCCAATACCACTGCTAAGAAGAGAAAAGAATATATATAAACTTCTCCATGTTTCCAGCAAACCCTGATTTCCAAACCAATTCAATATCACACCATTCTGTGCGGGTAACCCTCCCATCCCCCTCCACACCCTCCCTCCACCCCCCCATGACATGAGTAATCAGGCGAAGCCTGAACGATGATGAATGCTCAATCCCCTACCGCCCTGCCTCTCCCACCAGATCCGTGTCAAAAATGGTGAAAAAATAGTGAGAAAAAACAAGACCCCAAAGAGTTAAGAAAAAGGAAAGGCAAAGAGAAAATAGCATCTAATACACTTGTGCCTCCCCGTATCATAAGCCGCAACACTAGCCACCTCCTAAAAGATCATTATAGCTTGTTACTCCTGGCCCCCTGGCTAATACTTGACAGATATTCCTGGGCCTGAATCTCGGAGATAAAGCTACGGATGTGACCCTTAAATACAGTCTTCAGTCTAGCTGGGTTCTGAAGGTGAACTTCGGCCCGATTCTTTGGAACAGATCAATGAGCTGTCGGAGGCGCCATCTACTCTCCATGCTAGCGTGCCAAAGTCCGGTCTGGAAAAGAAGGTCACATTTTCGAATTTCTTCTGAGCATTTGGGCGAGCCTTGTCATATATCAATTGTCTTAGTAAATAATTACCGAAATAAACTAGCATCACTCTGGGCCTTTCCGAATCTCTCTGTGGATGCTTTTTGCCATAATTGCAAACCAATGGGCGCGTTGGATCTCCATATCCCAGTCCCACTTAACTTGATCCGGAAAGGCACCTCTCAACAGCTTCACCATGTATTCCCTACGATCATTTCCCTCCACCCCCTCAGGAATCCCCAAGAAACGTAAGTTATTCCGCCGTTGACGGTTTTCCTGATCTTCTATTTTGGACATTGCATTTGCTAGTGCCGCTCCCTGAGATGTATTTTCTGCTTTCAATGTTTCCAGCTGCACTTCCAAAGATTCTGTCTGACCCTCCACCATTGTCAGCCGCTCCACAATCTCTCCACAGGCCTTGTTTATTTTTTGCATCCCCCATTGTAACTTCTTGGATGCGAGCCTAGCACGACGGCTCTTGCTCCAATTCTCTTCTTGCATTTCCTTCAGCGAAGAAAATATAGTAAAAAGTGATGGCTCCTGATTTTCGATAGGCATTCCTATATCTGATTTGTCAACTTCAACTAGCTCTTGAAAAGATAATTGAGCATTGAAATAGTCCCATTTCATTTGCTGCTTACTACTCCCGGACATGCTATTTCTCCTCTTCTTGGTCTTATTTTTTTTCCTTGAAGACTTCTTCCTTTGGGTGAGCTGTAGATCATGCATAGTGCTGTTTGAGTCCGAGGTGCCCTCGTTACTTAAAGAGGAGCTCTCCTGTTTGGAGGAGTCTAAGTCGTCAGTAAGCGAAAAGAAAATTTCCACCCCCGGTACTTCAGGGGATAAGGCACCTAGGTGTTTATTACTGGTTTTCACCGAATCTGTCCGATTGAATGTTTTAACTTTAGATGTGTCCGTTGAGTCATCCTCATCTTCCTTTTCCTTTCCCCTTGCTCCTTGTTTGACGGTGGTCTCAGAGCCCTCCACAGTCCCATTTGCAGTTGCACCACCTGAATCTTTCTCTCCTTCAGCATTTAGGACAGTTTGCCCCATATCCTTACTTTCATAATTAGTGCTGTCAACTGTATTAAGAGGTGAGGGGTTGTAAGTCTTTTCAGGGGGGGATCGGTTCTCACCCCCTCTGGAGCAGATGCTGTAAACAAGGATACAATCAAAGGTTGGGAGGACCCACCTTCCATTTGTCCCAGGTTCCTCGCAGGCTGTTTCTTGCTTCCTCCCTTCTCTCGCTTGGGCTTACCAGGACACTCCTTCTCCTTCTGCCAGCATGCCTCCACGGCAGACACCAACAGACCAGACACGGCTCCACCCGCTGCAGTTCTAGCGATGATCGATCCGACAACCCGCGTCTTTGTTTTCCCGTCTCGTCCAGCCATACTCTCCCCTAGCTGTGTTCCAGCGGACGGGTGCAGCGAGCCTCTCACGAAAGCAGTTTCTCCCAAAAAATCAGCGATGAGCCGGCAGAGAAACCGGCGAGCCACCTCCCAGCACACCTGTAATGAAAGACCCAGTCTTCGTCCGAACGCCGAGTCACGGATCATAAGGAGAGCGAGGCGGTGCGGACCCGGTAGGTTAAGCAGTCACCATTTTTACTCTCCTAGGGAAGTCAAAACTTTGCATTATCAATGGGTTATTTTTTATTTTTTTGGTAAGTGAACGGTCAGTGGTCACACTAAACTATCATGGCACTGTGTGATTTTCACAAAGCATTTTATGATGAAAATCCTGATGATGAACCCATTCTGTAAAAGTAACAAATTTTCAAATATGACAAATAATTTCTTTCTTTTTTTAGTGGAGGGAGGAGTATGTCGGCTGTAGCCCCACTTCATTTTGTTCAGCCACTTCCTCCTGTCTTCACCATTCAAAGTCAGCCTTCTACCACCTGCAGCTAGTACCTGCATTTCCTCCGCTAGCGCTCACAGATGCTGCACCAGTTCCCTTTCTTTCTCTAGTTACTATTTAGAAAAAACATGTTCCCCATCCAACCTGGTACCAGAAGGAGACTATTGTTGCTCACTTGATGAGCCCCCAAAACTGCTCTGCACATCTGCAAAAGGGATAGATTTCTCATCCTGACCTAAACTACTGCCTGTTTTCATGTATGACAAAGTTGTGACGCATAAAGT
Organism: Calotriton arnoldi; assembly: GCA_963921515.1. Taxonomy (NCBI): domain Eukaryota; kingdom Metazoa; phylum Chordata; class Amphibia; order Caudata; family Salamandridae; genus Calotriton; species Calotriton arnoldi. The sequence continues at coordinate 1,442,213 of CAWUFW010004840.1, forward strand.
AACTTTGTCATGCTATTGTTTCTCATATTTGGTTATTTTCTCCTTGATGGTTTAGGCAAATTTGCACAATGGTAAGAATAACTACCATGAAAGAAACATCTCCTGAAACATCCAAATGTGCAACAGGCTTTTAGATCATGCAGGAATAAATGGGCCAGCAAAGGCATCAGTTTGACATTGTATGTTTGAAAAGATAGCTATAGGAGGACATTTGAGAAGAGCGGAAAATGGATAGTGGACAAGTAGGTCAGCTCTTTTAGAAGTCAGCAGAATGTGGTTTTCCAACACAGAGCCAACTGTAGGTCAAACATCAGGATAACCCTTGCAGCAGACCCAACATTTATGCAACAGCTTTGAAAGATGTGGCCGGTTGCCTGAGTTAGTGAGGCCCATTGAGGATGTTCACACTGGTGTTCATTCTGTATGGGACCACCTTGCCACTAATTTTGGTCCTGAACAGGAAAAGTCCAACAATATCACTCAAGCATTGTGAGACAACTGTAGTAAATGCAGATGATGGACAGAGAGTGGTGTGAGGCACACTTAGTACCAGGAAAAATACCCTGCCTCCTCCGCCCCCCCCTTCCTCTCTGTTGCTTTTTTTGTTTTTTTTTTACCAAAAATGAAGGGGCATTTCAGTGTGGGGCACATGGGGGGTAAAACCTCCATCTGCCCCACCTGTCCATCTATGCCCTTCTCTGTAGAAATCCTGCTCAGGAATGAGTGCAGGTCTGAAAATCCTAAACAGAAATCTTATACGTGTCTCCAGTAGGAATCCTTAGGGAAGTCTCACCTTTACAGTGAGTGGTGTCCTTTGTATCCATGAATGGGAGGCTGTAACACTGACCTTTTCTTTGGCACAAAGAGAACCCCATATCCTACACAATGTGTTCCCCCGTTGATTTGACTCCCTAGCAGTATTCATTATAATGCCGCAAGTGGCTTGTTGAATGCTGCTACTTATGGTGAAATGGGACCAGCAAGGCAGAAGGGAATAGTGCTCCAGTACAGTAGCACACAGGTGCTTTATTGAAAGGCAGACGGTGCTGAGTTTAACTCACAACCCAAAACCCCATGAAGAGACCATGATAGATTGTGGTTAACCTTAGGTCTTTGAAGACCTTGAAACTCACACCTTTGCTTCCAGCTAGAGCCATATGTTTTCTTAGAGTCACCCTTTATAAGAACAGTGATTTATCGCTGGTCTTGACGACTCTGCTCTTTTTGTTTCTATTTTTCTTTGTGTGCTTGTGATCCCATCAAGAATAGTCTCGCTCGGATTTATTTTCTCAGCAGAGACTAAGGGGCCATGAATGCTTGTCCACTGACTCGTACCAGCGCCGAGCTCAGCATGAGGCGCTGGTAACCTTTCTCATTCTAGGAAATAAACTGTCTGTTTATTCACAGCCAAAGCAATCGGGAGTTAGGAGAAAGCCGAAAAGCAGATTAAAACTATTAAAAGACTCCAAATAGGTTACTGCTTGCCGCTACTTAGAATGCTAGAGAACAGCAATATGAAATGTATAATACTTAGATACGTCTACTCTCTAGGGCGGGAATTCAGTGCCTTTCTCGAATGAACTTTTCAGTGTGAATATTTTTATCCAGACATTTGTAAAGATACCTACAAACGTCTTTATTTGTGCAACTTCATTTTGAAAAGACAATTAGCCGAGTGAGTGTTGATGTACATCATATGTCGGTGAAAACAGAGGAAAAACTTGTCTTTTTTTATCCTTGGGCATTGTACATAGAATAATCAAGGGGCATATTAGCAAGACCCACGTTAAAATTATCGCCGTTTTAGCGGCAGGAAACTGCCGCTAAAACGGCGATAATGGTCTTGATAATATGCGTTATAGAATTCAATAGAAGCCCAGGTTAGATGTCCTGCACATCTAACCTGGGCTTCTATTGGAATTCTATAACGCATATTATCAAGCCCATTATCGCCGTTTTAGCGGCAGTTTCCTGCCGCTAAAACGGCGATAATTTAACGTGGGTCTTGCTAATATGCCCCCAAATCTTATCCCTGTCTCACCTTTGAAACCCATCCTTTGACCATGCTTCCAATTTTTTTGGGGTTATGTTTGCCATGCTATTTGAGTACTATGGGGCTTATTTACAAGCCCCTTGCGCCACTTTTGCGTCTTTTTTAACATGGGAAAAATGACGCAAAAGTGGGGCAAGGGGCTTGTAAATCTGCCCCTATGTTACCAAGCTGCTCTCTGTCGAGATGGAGTCACACAAGGAACCGGCTGCATTAAATGTCACCTTTTTATCCAGATGTCGCTTTTAAACTGTGTTAAAGCTAGGATGATCTGGTATCAGCATTTTTTTTATTTATCTATTTATTTTAAAAGTTTTTTATAGCGCAAACATGACTACAGGGGGTATCAGAGCGCTTTACAGATTGGCAGTTACGAAGGTACAGTAGGTGGTAACAATAGACCAACAGGACAAGAAACAATCATAACAGTTCAATATAGACAAGTATAAACAAGCAAGTCCTATGGTGACTGGGGGCTGGGGATCTAGCCCAGAAATTTCTTCAGCATTATCACTTTAACTTCCCTTTTGAAGGAAGCCGTGGATTTATTCAGTCTTATTTCAGGTTGCAGGGAATTCCAAATTATAGGTGCAATACCCGAGAATGCTCGATTGTAGGTTTTCTTTTTATGGAATTTTTGTGGCTTGAGCAATAAAGTACTGGAGCCCCTAGGGGATCTGGATCCCCAGAGGGCTCAAGTTTTTGTGCAAGGTGTATTGGAGTTTTGAAATGTAAAGCTTTGTGGGTCATGCATGCAATTTTTAGATTTATCGTTGCTTCATACAAGAGCCAATTTAGTGACTTCAACTCAGGCGTGATGTGATGATTATGTTTTGAGCCTGTAATGTGCCTTGCAGCGGAGTTGAGAGAGGCACTAAGTGGCGCCATCTTCGATCTGGGAAGGCCGCAGAGGGTTGCGTTTCCATAATCCAGTTTAGAGAGCAGTAGGGCTTGCACCACAGTCTTGAAGTCATTGTGGGGTAGGAATTGGTTTTTTTTCCTTAGGATGCTCAATTGAAAGTTTGCTCCCTTGGTGAGAGCACTTATGTGCCTCTGCATGTTCAGACGCTTTTCCAGCATTATTTACAGAGAGCTCATGGAATCAAAGATGTTTGGAGTGCAGTTGAGAGCTCTTAGATGATGCAACAATACTTCGATGTGTGCAGAGGGCTTGGCTGGGTATCACACCGAAGATAATTATTTTCTTTTTTGGAGCACTTTATACCACACTTTTGCCATTTATAAGTGTTCTAGGCAAGAGGTGTTACTGTTACTCAATTTAATGGTACTCAATTTACTAACCTCAGAAGGATATAAGGCTGAGTCCATCTTGCTGGGACTCAAAATCAGTAGCACAGACACGAGTGTTTACCTCACTGAGCAATCTTTATGGCTCTAGCAATGTATAGAAATACACTAGAGATGGGGTGGATGCTTCTTTATTTGGTTGTATATGGGATAAAGCAATTCTCTGCCATACATTATAAGGACATTGCAAGTCACAGATGAACCAGGCAAAACGTAATTTCCTTTATAAGGTCATAGAACTCTGAGCTGACTTGCAATTTCCTTTTCACCTACAACGGAGGGTATTTTATTCCTCATATTAGAAGTTCTCACCATCACCCTTCCCACAAACGATTTAAATCCTAGGTGTCTTACTCTTTCATTTGAAAGAGATAGCAGGTTTTCAGACATGAAGAATAAAAGTAGTATCTGTTGTGCAAAATTAAACACATCAAAAAGCACTGATTTGAAGGCAAACATATCTTAAAATCAGTGTAGTAAATTTGGAGGCAGTTAGTAGTTAAAACACTCTTTTAATAAGCAAAATAGCTATAAATCATCAAGAGATTCACCCCTCACAATTCTCATTAACTGACAATTCCAAACCTTGCAAGCAGAATGCTCTAAGTGAAGCGAACCAAGATAGGTACACAAATGACTGGGTAGTGATGGCAGAGGGAAAGGAAAGGTAAAACTATTTGTTTAATGTAAGTCAGATTAAATAAATGTTGTTGCTCAGAATTTGTAGAAACATACAGAGATTATAGGGCTCATTAGGATGGACTGACATCCATGGTTTAAAATCTGACTACCTAATTACAATGTAGGTGGTCGTAATTCAAACCGGCCGGTCATTCTGGCTGGCTTTCATTATACTCAAGGAGCCCGTCAGCCAGTCGAAAACCGCCACATAATCCCTCACTTACTTCGTTTCCACCGTTTGGATTATGATGTCAGTTTCCGACAGGGTTTCCATGTTGGGCTTTCCGAAATGGAAAGCCTGTTGGAAAGTAATGTAGGGGGCATCTAGCAGGCCCCCATCACTCAGCAGCCTACGGTTGGGGACTGGGGGGCACCTATGGTACCCTCATGTAAATCCTTGCACCGTGTGGCCTGCCACACGGTTCAGGAATTTACACAAACTCCCATTTCTCTATGGGAGCGTGTGCTGCGGGCGGGAACCCCACACAGCACAAGCTCCCATAGAGAAATGGGACTTTGCGACCACACCATGTGCGGTCGCATCATTACATGGTGTTCAGAACCGCCGACCTTGGGTTGGTCGTTTCCCACACCGAAACGGTGTCGGGCGTCCTCAAGTCCACTCAACATCGCAATTAGGGCCTTTATCTTTCCTGTAATAACTTATAGCATGAAAAAAATAAACATGTGGGTTTCCCCTGTATTTTTTGCCTTTGCCTCCTGTGTTTTGGCTGTGTGTTGGACTTTGTTTTGCTGGTTTAGATGCTTTGGGCACTTTGCCACTGCTGTTCAGTGCCAAAGTGCAAGTGCTCCCTTTGTAAATTATTGTTATGGATTGGTGTTTCCATAATTGGCTATTTGATTTACTAGTCAGTCCCTAGTACAGTGCACTGTGTGTGCCCAGGGCCTGTAAATCAAATGCTGCTAGTGGGCCTGCAGCACTGATTTTGCCACCCACATAAGCAGCCTGTAAATGTAACTCATGCCTGCCATTGCAGAGCCTGTGTTCAATCTGATACTGCCATGTCGACCTGGCAAGTGCACCCACTTGCCAGGCCCTAACCTTCCCTTTTCTTACATATTAGTCACCCCTAAGGTAGGCCCAAGGTACCCCTATGGGCAGGGTGCAGTGTATGTAAAAGGTAGGACATGCCCTGATGTGTGTGGCATGTCCTGTTAGTGAAATACTGCCAAATTCGTTTTTCACTATTGTAAGGCTATCTGTCCCCTTAGGATAGAATGGGGAGTTTGCTTATAACATCTTGTAAGCATAACTGCCCATCGGAACAAGATAGGAAAGTAAAGTTTCATATGCCTTAACTCAGAATGTTAAGATGCATCTTTTAGTGAGGGTGATTTTTACATTCTGGGTTTGAAAATACCACTTTAGAAAGTAGGTATTTTCTTGCTTAGCCATCCAGTGTGCCACTGCTAGGTTGTGTATTGACTGTCTGGTTTTGGAGTGACAGGGGCTGGGGATGTGCATTCTGTTCAGACAGCCACTTGGGGGGGTTGAGGTGTGTCCTGCTTATCCAGGGTGAGTCAGGGCTGGGCTGAATAGACCTGGGCTGCATTTAGAGTAGGGGGAGGAGATTCCTTTCACACCTGAATGTGCCTGGTCTGCCAAGGACAATGCTGTCTCCACCTCCTGCCAGGAAGCTGCACCAGAGAGCACAGAACTGGCTTTGGCTGGGCAAAGAGTATCTATGCCACAGAGAACAAAGGAATTTACTGTATAAAGAGGGGCCCAGACCCCAGACTTTTAGATCACTTTTGGACTTCAAGAGGAACCTCTGCCAAGGAAAAGAGCTGGAGAAACTGGAGGAGGAGTACTGCCCCTTTGCTGTGTGCTGTCTGCAGTGGCTGTTGCTGCCAAGGAGAGGAACTGTGTGTGCATCCTGCTTGAGAAAGTATCTCGAAGGGCTTGAAGTGGAGCTTGCCTCCTGTTCAAGAGGTCTCAGGAACAGCAAAGACCTCACCATCCTTCTGGGCACCGTCTCTGGTTCTGCTGGTTCCAGTAGCCACAGAAGAAAAGAGCAGTTGACTTCGTCACCGAGTATGTCGCAGACTCCGTGTCCTGAAGGCACCGCAGAGAGCACCGCCTCACTTCGCAATGCAACCCTGGTCTCATCGACTCCGTCAACGAGCCGCTGCTTGCACCGCGTCCTGTGGGCACCGCACTGCGCACCGCTTCGCTACACGCTGCACAGACATCACCTACTCCGTCGCTGCCCAACTCAAACATCAAACGGCTCTGTCGCCGCACCGCGACCTGCCAGCACCACATCGAGCACTGCCTCACCCTGCACTGCAAGCCTTGGTCTCACCGACTCCGTCAATGAGCCGATGCTTGCACCGAGCCGTGAGGACACCACACGCTGCAATGCTTCCATCTCACATCGCGACCGCGCCAGTTGCCCCGACCGACTCACATCAGCATGTTGGCCGCAACAAGGAAGGTACTGTCTACGATTCTGTTGGTGCTTGAGCTGACCCGTACCGACGCGGTTGGCTGGAATTGTTAGACTCTGTCGTGTTCAGTATCGTGGTAGCCCCAAATGGAGCTACTGAGTCGGAGGAACTGTGTTTTCCCGTTATTCCTGCAATTTAAAGGTTATTTTGCACAGTAACTATTTTTGCAATATTGTATGTTGGATTTTTATCGTTTCTGGTCTTGTTGGTTTAGATAAAGTTTTGCTTATTTTTCTAAACTGGTGTGGTGTCCATTTGTAGTGTTTTCACTGTGTTACGGTATGCATGCACATATGCTTTAGACACTGCCTCTGAGATAAGCCTGTCTGCTCATGCCGAGCTACCAAGGGGTGAGCAGGGGTTATTTTAGAAGTGTATACCCCTTACCCTGACTAGGAAGAAGGGTCCCTACTTGGACAAAGATACCTGCCTCTGCCAACTAGAGACCCCCATTTCTAACACCTATCCATTTGGGTAGGGGAACAAGACAGGGTTTCCTGCTGTCACGACTAATGTTCCTGCTGGCACTCGAGCCCCTGGCTGCCTGGGTCAGGGGGGTTACCTTAATTAGGGAGTTACAATGGTATGGTACATGGGAAAAAAATGTTTCCTTACATAGATGATTTTGTACTATATGTAGCAAAGCCAGGAAAGAATATTGACAGAACCCCTACAAATATGTATGAAAACAATACACTAAATGCCAACCCTCTGAGATCTCCCTACCTCTCCAAAACAACATCAAATTTGTCCTTTTACATTGCCTAGTAAGCATTACACATCACAAAATTGAACTTGGGTTAGTCTAAGATCACGGGATAAATAGATAAACAAAGAGTTGATTTTGGTATTCTTGTCTGCTAATGATTTAAAGTGCAGGTTGTGAGACGTCGTCGACTGCACAATTGGGATAGGGACAGTAACCAATTGTTGTGATTGTTCTAACATTGATCAGTTTTAGTAAAACTTGATGCGCTAAGGTGACACTGCATTGATTAGGTGATTCCCCGCTGGACAAGATTTCATTGCTGTTTGTCAAACTCTTTTTCTTGAGAAAAGTCAAAAGGTGTAAAAACCAGGAAATTCCGGTTGTTGAATTGTTCTATTTATTTCTTTAGAAGAAGAGGACAAAGACTTATTTTATGTTGCATAAAATTGTAGGATTGAAGCTTTGTGTGTGTACAAAGAAATTGTAAAGGAGGATGAGTCGCTGCAAGGAGCAGACTGCTATGTCATATTGTGCCGCGCTGGTATTCGTCAGTTGGTGTGAATCGCAACTCTGAGATTGGTTGAGTTGTTTGAAGAGTCACGCTGCTATTGGTTGATTGACTTAATGGGAGTAGGGCTCACTGAAATCTGACAGAATGAAAAAAATTGAATGTTTATATTTCATGCTTTTCCATTTGTTGAATAACATTTTAAATCATTACATTTTTCAAAGCTATTAATGACTTAATGAGAGGTGATGTGACTATTGCTGTTCGGGAAGGTGAAGATGCACCTCCTGAGCGTACGCCTGCTTATCATGTGATGATTGAGGAATGGTTAGACACATGTATGCCTTCATGAATGATGCAAGATCACGTGAAAGAGGGTGCATTGAGTTTTCCAAGATGGGGCACATTCAAACTCAGTGTTATTGACAGATTGAGAGAGACACTTTGTGATATGAAGCCACCAAGAAAACTAACTGATTTATTTGTGCAAGGAAATCACTTGGAGAGCAGCAACAGACAATAACAAACTGACTGAATTGGCAAATAAAAACAAAGTCAATCTTTCAAAAAGTGTCCCATTGCAGAAATGTTTTAGGGTACATTTGGATGATGAGTCAATCAAGACAATGTGTTCTTCAGGAATGCGATTACACATTGTTGAATTAGTGAAGTGTGTTCGCAAATGGAGTGAATTTGAAAAAATTGAGAATAAATGGCAAAGAAACAGGGAAAGAAAAAGAGTCAGGCAGAGGCAGCTGATGTTAAATGAAAGGCACCTCCGTGACCTCCAGATGATGAGAGAGCTTCGGCTTACCCATTGAGAGAAATACTAGGTGGAGGGTATGCTCATGTGCCTTGTAGCAGAGGAGACCTTGTAACATTTACGAACAATTTTCCAAAATTGAGAGAAAGTCCTATGCAAGTGGAAAGGTTTGTTAAGATTTCAAACATACTGTGGATTGATTTGAATACATTCAATGACATTGCTGTCCCGAATGATTTGTTGGCTGAATGCAAAATTGCTGTACATTGGCCAGATGCAGAGCCACCGAGAGATTCCTGCACAAATACACCATCACCTGTTGTGATGGATAAATACAATGAGATGTTTACTTTCCTGAAGGGAAGAGTTCCTCTGAAAGATTTCGACTATGTGAGATTGAACAGAATTCAGCAGCAAATGAAAGAATCAGTTCAAGAGTATTATAAAAGATTGCTGAAGGCATTTCAGCAGCATACAGGTCAAATGCATCTTGAGACACTTATATGGGATTCTTTATTTCACAGTTTGTTCTTGGTTTGAGACCAGAGATCAGTCAGCACATACAGCAGAATGTGATTTGTTGGCAGACTTAGGGGCCGATTCCGATTCGGGCCGGAAAACGTACCGACCGACTCGGTACGGGAATTTAGTCCGACCGACTCCGACCGGCGCCGTCCGACAGACTCGGACGGAATACAAAACGACCGACCGAGCCGGACGGAAACAAGGCAACCGGCCGGGAAATCACGCGAAACGAACCGACCGACACGCACTCGGATTGAACCCGAACGAAACGTACCCGGGAACTCCGACCCGCGTAGTACGATGCTGTGCATGCAAAACACGACCGACTCGCCCGGAGCACAAGCCGTACGACCGACACGCATACAAAACCCAGCCGAAGCAACCCAATACTACGCGACCGACTCGTACGCAGCATATGAAACCTAGCTGACACACAGCGGGAACGAGTCGGACAAGATAGCACCAGACAACTGCAGCGTCCTACTCGGACACAGGAACGACTTCTACATGCACCAAAAATACAAAGGAATTTTTTTTTAAAAAAGGGCCAAACAAGCAACCACTAAGCCAATAAATACAGGGAGGAAAAAAAAATGGAACAAGGACACACCTCCAACTCCACCTACATAAAGGCCACAAATCCCGACCATGATCCCTTGCAAATTCCACTGACCTGCCAGACAGAACACCATCACACAGCAACCACAGACACACTCACAGCTCATACATCACACAAGCCACACACCATTACCACACCTACAAATAGCACCCTCACACACACCCAGCTAAACCTACACTCACACCCCCCCACTTGCACACACACACATCAATCACCACCACCACCCATCACCATGCCCCCAAAGAAGAACCATAAGTTCCTAGATTGTGAATTGGAAGTCCTGGTAGACGAGATCCTGAGGGTAGAGCCACAGTTGTTTGGTACATTGGTACAACAGACCCCCATGTCGCAGAAAACCAAGATGTGGGTGAGGATTGTCAACAGGGTCAACGCACAATCACCATGTTTGCGCACAAAGGAAGACATCCAGAACAGGTGGTATGATGTGCGCAGGAGGGTCAGGGAACTACTCAAAAAGGACTACCTCCTCAGCCAGCACACCGGCAGTGGCCCTCCTGCAAAACCAGTATACCTCAGGCCCTGGGAGGAGAAGGTGCGGGCCATCCTACCACCAGTGAGCATATACGGACTAACAGACATCCCAGAGCCTGGTGAGTACACAACTAATATACACAATATGGTGTGACTACACACACACATCACAGTCAAGGGGATAGGCAAACCATGCACACTTAGCAAATACACACCAACCAAAAGATATCCATCCCAAGATGTGAGTGCTAGTCAGACAAACACAATACCTGCCATCCCATAGTGATATGTAACTGTGTCATGACATCTACAAACCTAACAACAAATACAGCAAGGCAGTGGCACAAATAGAACCAACAAATACTCCCAGATATTTAACCACCACTAGAACACCACCTCACAGGGAAGCTCACTGAAAGGAAGGAATTCTGTGTATGCTGGTCAAGTCAGTGTAGCCAATAGCATGATGGGAGTGGTAGTCACAGATATTGGTCACACCCACAATTGGCCCATCAACACCACTCTGAACCATGCTCACATCACAGGGAGTGGAAAACAACTGACAAGATGGCTGACATTGGCTACTGCTGTGGGGAGCACAAGGCCCTGCTGGGAACTGGGCACCAACAAACAACAGGAACACACTGTCAGCCATCTTGCCATTGCTGTCACACTCACACACACTGAAGTCCACTCAAAAGGAAGGAAGGATGGGCATGCTGGGAAGGGGGGTGTAGGCAATAGCATGATGGGAGTGGTAGTCACAGATCAACACCTCACACCCACATGGCCCAGCAAGTTAGCACTGAAGCATGCACACCTCACAGGGAGTCAAAAGCCAC